>JAPDNY010000005.1:28771634-30027051 GCA_029375565.1 Gekko gecko | reverse complement strand
GGACATAGCTGCCTGATAAAAAGCTACCATTTATGCACCTCCTTTGCTACAAGAATACAGCACTTCCATGGTGGTGTCCCAGGGCTCCCTCTAAGCTGAGTTAGTGTGAGCTAGCTCACAGTTTTTTAGCCTCCAGCTCACACATTTCAGGAAGGATGGCTCTAGAGTAAAGTAATTTATACAGTAGCCAAATTGCTTGCTCACAGCTTTAATGCCAAATAGCTTGCAAAGTAGAATTTTTGTTCACAAGACTCCACAGTTTAGGAGGAGGAGGAGATTTGGTTTTTATACCCCACTTTGTGTGCGCCTTGTTTAGTCATGCCAGCCACATGACCACGGAAATGTCTTCGGACAGCACTGGCTCTTCAGCTTTGAAACGGAGATGAGCACCGCAACCCTAGAGTCAGATTCGACTGGCTTTCGAGCAAGGGAACCTTTAACTTTCTCTACCAGAAGGAGTCTCAAAGCAGCTTACAATCACCTTCCCCTCCTCTCCCCACAACAGACACCCTATGAGGTAGGTGGGGCTGAGAGACCTCTGAGAGGACTGCTCTTGAGAGAACAGCTCTGAAATAACTTATGACTGACCCAGCTGGCTTCATGTGGAAGAGTGGGGAATCCAACCTGGTTCTCCAGATTACAGTCCGCTGCTCTTAAACACTACACCAAAGTGGCTCTCGAGGGAGCATTGGTCAGGACTCTATCATCAGGTATACTTTATTTTTTTGGAAAGAGACAGATCATGAGTTAATTAGAAGTCTGAGAAGGGGACAGTAGGTGGTGGCTAAGCAGTGACCTACACAATGTAGGATGAGGGAGAACAAAGGGGGGAGGCTGAGATAACAAGACTAAAGAGGTGAAAGGCACAAACTCTGTTGGAAAACAGCAACCTGAGGTGAAAGAGGACACGTGTGGGTGGCCTATGGCCTCTTTTCGTGGAGGTCGAGGCAGTTCAGACCTTCTGGAAAAGAGACAACTGGAGACCAACTGAAGTCCTGAGCAGGAAAAAACTACCATCCTTCTTGCTACAAATTCAACTATGGCCCACGGAGATCAGGGAATGACCGTGCCCAGCCAACTAAGGGTCAGACAGGGAGACAGAAGGGCCCAGGAATGAGCCAAGCTGAGTGGTCCTTGTGGGACTGCAAGCCAGAACTGCAGGGCACCCTCAACTCAGCAGGGCTGGAAATGGGCATTAGCTCATCCGTTGCTTCCTCCTTTAAACTGACAGAACTGCAGGAGACGATTGGTAGGCTGACTGTTGGTAATAATTTGAGCCAAATGGCCTTTGAAGCACTGGTAGAGTTGTAGGGGCTCGGCTGTGCTTACACCTGTCTACCAGTGGCCCTCTTGGTCACACCTGAAGCTGCCTTGTACTGAATCAGACTCTTGGTCCATCAAGGTCAGTATTGTCTACTCAGAACAGCAGTGGCTCTCCAGGGTCTCAGGCAGAAGTCTTTCACATCACCTCCTACCTGGTCCTTTCAACTGGAGATGCTGGGGATTGAACCTGGGACCTTCTGCATAACAAGCAGATGCTCTGCTACTGAGCTGCAGCCCCATCCTACAGGAAATTTCCCTGTAAGCTAAATGGCCAGTCTGCTCCTGCTAAGATGATGTTCTTGGCAATCCTCTTTCTATGCAGAAATACCTGTGGTGGTGAAGCAGGGAACTTATTGGTAGGATGCTGTAGTTGTATATTTCTGCACTAAACAGGGAGCTGGACTGAGGGAGTCTCAGAGTGGCTTACAATCCCTTTCCCTTTCCCTTCCCCTCCCCACAACAGACACCCTGTGAGGTAGGTGGGGCTGAGGGAGCTCTCTCGAGAACTGCTCCTGAGAGAACAGCTCTGAAAGAACTTGTGACTGACCGAAGGTCACACCAGCAGCTGCATGTAGAGGAGTGGGGAATGAAACCCAGTTCTCGCAGATTAGAGTCCACACTCCTAACCACTACACCAAACTGTAAAGATGACATCCAAGGTCCCTTCCAGCTCTAGTTGTATATTTGTTTCCAGTTTTATTGTTTCTCCCTTTCTCCCTTTCTCTATTCCTATCTCCTTTGTGAGCCTACAGGCTTGTGGCTACACCGTTTGCCTTCCCACCTGTGACACTTTCCCAAACAACAGTACAAAAAAAAGAGAGAAGAAAACAGCGCAAATTCATAATCATGCCCAATCAAACAATACATAAGGCTGAGCTCAGTCTTGGCATTTACTACTCCAGAATGTGATAAACAGAGGCCATTTTGGTACAAATTGATTCATTACACTACCAAACATCATTTTGGATCTTGCCCAATGGGCTAGTTTTCTCATCAAAACAATCTTCTAAATTTTCTGAAATCTGTCAGTGAGTAAAGGCAATTTTGTCTTTTACCATTTTACGGCTAGACCAACCCTAACTGCTGTAAGTAGACTTTTAAAATGATTCCTAAATCACATTCTTCAGCTATCCTTCCGGAAAACCTAACAGTATTTCATTCATTCATTCATTCATTTTAACTCCTCCTTTCTGCCAATGGGGGTCCCGAAAGAGTTTACCTTATTTTCCTCTCTTTGTTTTGTCCTCACAACAGCCCTGTGAGGTAGGCTAGATTGAGGAGATTTGAGTGACACAAGGTGACCCTTTCAGCTTCCATGGCAGAGTGAGAATTTGAATCTTGGTCTCCTAGGCTGGCAGCACTCTAATCATGACACCACAGTGGTCCTGAGGGTCTGAAATCAGCCAAATTCCTCTCATAGGTTTATCTTATTGCCCTATGCCAATATTCTTCCATTTCTTCCATTTACGGACAATTTTTTAAATGTGCAAATGACTCATTTTTCTCATTGGGCACCTCTGACAAAGGACTAAAGAATTAGCACAGATACCTGATAAGGTGCAAGGCACCACTGATACCGTACTTGCAACCATTTCTAGAAATGAAGCCACATACCCGCCCCGGGCAAAATTCATAGGTTAAATTAGGGGCTATTAACAATAATTTATTTATTTATTTATTTTTCATATTTGTATCCTGCCCATCCCGAAAAGCGGGCTCAGGGCGGGTCACATCATCCAAACTGTGCAAATAATTAAACCTCTCTCTCCACTGTGCAGGTCATCCTAGAAGGCTGGGTTTGTGATCTGGGCAACGTGCCCACCCTATTTTCAGGCTCCACACGGCCACTGGTGATGATTTGCCAGCATGTACATGAATGTGTTGTCCATCAACCCAATCCTCCCCCCACCTTACAGCACAAAGAAGAAGAGAAGAAGAGACTGGATTTATACCCCACCTTTCACTACCCAAAGGAGTCTCAGAGCAGCTTACAATCTCCTTTCCCTTCCTCCCCACAACAGATACCCAAGTGAGGTAGCTGGGGCTGAGAGAACTCTTTCGAGAACTGCTCCTGAGAGAAGAGCTCTGAGAGAACTTGTGACTGACCCGAGGTCACATCAGCAGCTGCATGTGGAGGTATTCAAACTGCAGCATGGAGGGATTAACCTCCCCCTTCCCTCTGGGACCCCCCGTGGCGATTTGCCCGCCTCCCTCCATCCTTGGATGGTTCAGGACGTTACCAATCTAATTAAACAATTAACTTGCACAAATCCCAACAACCCCAGTGGGGACCTCACCCCATGCACATGGCACAAGTGAAAAGAGGTCTGTTTTCCTATCCCATCAAATAGAGACCAAAAATACTCCTACTCAGCCCCACATTGCTGCCACAGGGAAAAACTGGAGCAGCTCCACAGCAAAAAGGGCACACCAATGAGAAGGGAATGGCTTTAAATGGCCTCCCATTCTCATCCACCGCATTGGCTGCACTTCATGAGGCAGCCTGTCCTTTCCTCTCATCCCAGCATCTGGCACCTTCGATTCTCTGAATGGGATCAGTGCAAAACTGGGGCAGATCCATGCTTTCATAATGTTTCATGAAGATTTCTCACTGAAATTAAGTCAGAGAGAAGAAGAAGGGGGGGGGATTGGATTTATCTACCCGAAGTAGCCCTTCACTACCCAAAGGAATCTCAGAGTGGCTTACAATCTCCTTCCCTTCCTCTCCCTACAACAGACACTCTGTCAGGTAGGCGGGGCTGAGAGAGCTCTTTTGAGAACAGCTCTTGAGAGAACTGTGACTTGTCCAAGGTCACCCAGCAGCTACACCAAACTGTCTCCTAACCACTACACCAAACTGGTTAATATAAATGGAATCCCACTCCTTTCCAGGGATTGATTGGCTCCAATCTTTCGGCCTTGTAGCACGATCAAATGGTTGGGTTTATTACATTATCTTAGTGCCAATGTTTGGGAGCTACATGGACGACAATTGACAAAACATCTTCCAGGCGGTACCTTCATGACAGTGAATGGTGCTGGCAGTGACCTGTGACCTCACAGCTCCCATGTTGTGCAAACACATTACTCCACTGAGGCGAGAAAGCAGTCCCAACAGACATCTGGGTCAGACAAAAGGTTTCACAGACCTGTAAAGTTTATTTGCTTAATAGGAAATCCAGTTTGAAAGCAATTAAGACCTGATTTCCACGGCATCTGGCCAGCCATAAGAATTAGACAATTTATTTATGACTCTAGATTTCCGTTAGTCCTCATTTTTTATGATTGCTCCTTAGCAAAGTCTGGCTATTAGGGAGTGAAGCAAAACAGCAAGTAAAGTATTTTTCGAAAGCCTGTCTTTTCTCTTCTGGGCATTCATCTTCCATTACTGAAGTAATTTCACATCAAAATATGGTGACTAATGGGTTCTCCTGAGATGCAACTTTGTATGTGCTTTGTCACGTAACTGAGAGCGATAATTAATTATAAAAGTCTTTCAGTTTACACTCTGTCTGGTAAGTGCATTAAACAGCAAGGAGCTGAGGAAGAGGCCTGTGTAATATGTTCACTATTAAGGCATCAACTGACAACACATGTCTTGTGTCCTGGTGGGACTAAGAGCACAGCTGGAGGGGGCAAACCTGGGGTGGAAGTTTGGGGAGGGGCCATGGCTCAGTGGTAGAGCATCTGCTTAGCATACAGAAGGTCCCAGGTTCAATTCTTGGCATTCCCAGTGTAAAGGATTAGGTAGTAGGTGATGTGAAAGACCTCCACCACAGACTCCAGAGAGCCACTACAAGTCTGAGTAGACAATACTGACCTTGATGAACCAATGCTCTGATTCAGTATAAGGCAACTTCATGTGTTCATGTATCCTACAAGGAGCACAGGTAGCTTTCACAACATAGTTTACTTATTACAGCACCTTGGAGAGCTCCCATGCAAAACAGACGTTGCTCCAATAATGGTCAAAACCCAGCTGAGATTCCCAATAGCTCCTACTAAGAGCCAGTTTGGTGCCATGGTTAAGTGTGCAGACTCTAATCTGGGAGAACGAGGTTTGATTCCCCACGCCTCCGCTTGCAGCTGCTGGATGACCTTGGGCAAGCCATAGTTCTGTCAGAGCTGTCATTGAAAGGGCAGTTCTTTCACAGCTCTCTCAGCCGGGCCCCACCTACCTCACAGGGTGTCTTGTTGTGGGGAGGGGAAGGGAAAGGAGTTTATAAGCTGCTCTGAGACTCCAAGTGACAGGCAGGGTATAAATCCAATCTCTTCTTCTTCTAAACCCCACCCCTCAACTTAATAATAGTAAAAAAGGCAGGGGGGGGGCGTCATAGCTTAAAGCTGTGCAGTCCAGCATTCCTGTATAGCCTCCAGTGCACCCTTTGTCTTCTTAGCCATAAGATTTCAAAGCATTAAGGGAGGGGGCAATTCAAGTGGTTGCTGTTCAATGGGTTCAGGCCTTTCCCTCTGGCCTTGAGAGCAAAACCAAGTGCTCTTCTGCTGGCCATGAACTCCACCCCCTCAGGCTGGGCTTTGCACAGGTTTGTGTAGTGAGAGGTCCCTGGGGCAAATTCCTGCTGGCCTGTATCTTTGCAAACCACGCCAGAGACACTGCCTCAGGAGTCTAAGGACAGAAATGCTGAACCATATAGGGCTTTTGAACACAGTAAGTTTTCCCTGTTAGTTGCTTCAGTGCATGCTAAGTGCTCCGCTTGGTTCTCAGTTACTAATAGCCTTCCTACAAAGAGGTTCAATTGCAAATGGGCAGCTCATTCCCAAACTCATCAGGAAGTCATGGGCAGGTCATCAACTCTCTCTCAACCTCAGCAGCAGCAAAAAAAAGTGTCTTTATTTTGTCATTTTCCCTCATACCACCGCAGAAATCCATCTAAAATGAAAGTCAAAAGACTCTCGGGCAGCAGCAGTTCACTGGTGACTGACATTTTCAGCTCTGACTCCCATTGCAGAGGGGAAGGGAATGCAGCACTCTTACCAGAGGACATCCTCGTGATGCAGTGACACAGGCCCTGGGGTTACTTCCTGAGCATATATGGCTGCTCAGTAGACTGGGGTGAGCCAGGGACATGGGTGTCCATTCAGCAGCCATACACATGCATGGCACTTACATTAGCAGCCTGAGCACTTCCGCCAAGATCCCCCCGTGCCCTCCAGTAAGGCTGCTGGATTCCCTTCCCCTATTCAGTGGTTGTCAGTGATGGAAGTTGAGAGGTGCCATTGAACCAATGCATGAGCTGCCACTGGTTTACATTATAGGAGAACGCTTGTCCCATCTGTGCATTTTTCATGGGAATAAATCTGCACTGCTGAAGCTCTGACTGAAAAGCAAAACTGGAGAATATTTACTCCACCTTTAAAATGTAGAAGCCCATAAGGGAATTATCTGTAATGTACTGAAATGATAAGTTTAGAAGAAGAGGAGGAGATTGGATTTATACCGTGCCCTTCTCTACCCAAAAGAGTCTCGGAGAGGTTTACAATCTCCTTCCCCTCTGCACAACAGACACCCTATGAGGTAGGTAGCGTGAAAGAGCTCTCAGATAACTGCTCTGGAGAGAACAGCTCTGAAAGAACTGTGGCTTGCCCAAGGTCACCCAGCAGCTGCATGTGGAGGAGTGGGGAATGAACCCTGGTTCTCCCAGATTAGAGTCCACGCTCCTAACCACTACACCAAACTGGCTTAATGATGACACAGCCTTATACCCTTTTTGTTTTATAAGCAGAATGATCAAAATTGCTAATATAAATGTTAACAAATCAGATGTCAAGACAATACACTTTAAAAAGGGTATTTTTTTTCAGGGATAAGATATGCGGTCACTGATATACGTGATATAAGATCTATAGACAAAGATAGGGATTTTGGAAATGTTTCGCTCTCTTTAACTGTGGGTCATAATAAGATAAGATAATTAATGTAACAGTCATGAAGGTTATTGAGCAGTTGTTGGAAAAGGTCTGCTGTTGCCAATCATTTTTTCCATGTAATTATTACTGCTGATTTGTTCATTTTGTATGGGGAAAATATTTTTAAAAAATTAGAAGACATCACAGATCATAGGGGTGGAAATATTCTCTTAGGTGACTGATAGACAGAAGACAGACTGTGGTCTAGAGGTACACCAAAGTCCAGTTTCCACGGTAGATCTCCAAGCACTTGTTGGGATTCTTGCAAAAGGCCTAAGTTTTATATCGCTGTTACCCACCCTGAGCCTGTTTGCAAAGAGGGCGGGATATAAATCCAAATAAATAAGTTTGATCCTGCAAAACACCAGAATTGCTGACCTGTTAAGTAAATAAGTAAAGCATGCTGTCAAGTTGCAACTGATGCATAGTGAACCCATGACGTTCCACATTCTGGGGTTTTCAAGCCAAGAGATCAGCAGAGGTGGTTGGCCATTGCTTGCCTCTACATGGCAGCCCTGGACTTCCTTGGTTGTCTCCCATCCTAGTACTGCCCTTGCTTAGCTTCTGAGTTCTGATGAGATCGGGCTAGACTGGGCTATTAGAGCTGCTACTGCTGAAAAGTTACGTCTGAACTATTAAGGCATGCTGAGCATGAATTATTGTTTTGTACGCTGAAAGCACATTAGGGAACCAAGGGGGTTCTTTGTTAAGAAATACAGACAAGACAAGAATTCAGCTCAGCCCACTCCTACCTTAGATGCGTTGAGCGCTTAGGGCTTTATAGGTCATCGACGGCACCTCGGATTGAAATTTCTTTCGGAGGATGCAAGCGATAATGATTGCAGAGTACACTAAAAGTGCGTTAGCAATGATTACTAATAATGCAAGGTGGAAAGGGGGCGGAATGACTTAGTGAGCCAATCAGCCTGAAGTGCATGCAGCAGACAGTCATATTAAATTCCAAGAGCGAGATAATAGTCTGGTGATGTACATGTTGTGCTGTGCCTCCATTGTTCGACAGTCATTACCAGGAAATTACACGGCTTCGGATACTCTGTAAAATAGTTGCGTTTTCTTTTATCAAGCAATTAAGGATTTCAGTGCAGAAGAGGCGTACAGAAAGAGTCCCGTTGTGTGTGGCGGGGAGCCTTTTGTTTACCCCACAGATGAGCAGGGTGATATGATGCGAATGGAATCAGTGTAATGCAAATGTTATTCAAAGGAGATAAAAGGGCTTCAATCGGTGGGGCGAAAAAGGACTAAATTGTTTCTAAATTGTTTCCCTGGCGTGGATCCACCTTACTTTCCATATCTCACACAGCAATCTATCTGGGCTTGGTGCTTTTTAGAAAATAGTTTGGGGATAAGTCTTTGGTCCTCGTGATTGTTGAGGAAGGAAGGAGCAACGTGGCTGATAATGACATCATAAGTACTAAGGGTACTTAAAAGTCGTTTAAGTTGCCTTGACTTAATGTTTGCAGCCAGGCCCCTCCTCCTACAGAGAGAAAAAGGTGAACACCCTTCATGCAAACATCACCTCCAAGAATCATAACGGCAACACTGCTTGGACTGAAACGTCACACAAAACGGATCCCAGTAAGAGACAAGCCTGGGCAAATACTTCTCTTTTTGGAAGGTGAACTCAGAACAGCTGACTGTCTACCGACCTCTCCCCACCCTTAAGGAGATGCATAATTAAGGACAACAGGTTTCCCAAGAAGCTATGACCTCACCTTGGTACCAGTCCCATCAACTATCAAGCCTTGTTTCTCCTTTAACAATTGTTCCAAAATCAGCAACTCTTAACCCTATTCTTCAAAACTGGTAGTTTTCCCATCCAGCAATCGCTGGGTCATTACAGAACATTTACACATTTAGCTTACCCTCTGGAAAACCCATCAAGCCTCTTCCAAACCTTTGTCCATCACTGGAAAGCTAATCAGGTTATTGTTTTGGGGGCAAACATGTCAGCGTAGCCCCGGGGAACATTGTTCCTATATCAAGCACACCTAGCCAGCAGTGTGTGTGTGTGTGTGTTGGATACTACATACACCCCCACTTGCATGTGGGCATCCTCCTTCTCTCCATGAACCACTGGTCATTTCACTGCCACCATGGACCTCACTCTCCAAGATTGGTAACTATTGCATTTCCCAAATTGCTTTTCCCTGCTATTCCCTTTTATCTTCCTCTTAGCTAGTTTGTGTGTTCTCTGTGTGTTTTGTATGTTTTGCTCTTTTATTTCTTTTTCAATAGAACTCTCTCCAGTTACACTTCAGACTGGTTTATTTTGAGAGTTCTCCAAGGGAAAAATCCCTATAAATATTGTTGGAGATCCTGAGTTACCCCCTTCTTGCTCTGTCTCCTTTAAGCTAATTCCCATAATTAAATAACAGACTTCCTATTTGAGGAACAGGTTAAGTAAAACCTAATTCAAAATAAATTCATTCACAATAAATTCATAAATACTAGTATATTGCCCTCCCTGCAAAATGTTCAGGACATTGTACACCATCATCAAGCTCTGTGTATTCAGCTCTGTGTATTCAGAGATGGGCGATATAGAAATCTAAATCTAAATAAATAAATAAATATCTAATTCTCAGCATGGACAAATCTGTGGATACTTAAATCCAGAAACTGACAAGACACTTTCTGCAAACCTGAAAAACGCCCCAGTTTTGCAGCAAAATCTGAAAACTAAATACATTGGAGGTTAAAAAACACCCCAAATAACAGAAGCAGTACCTGTAGCTTTAAGAAATGAATGCCCTCACAGTGGCATATGGCAGGCAAACACAACAGTATCATCAGGCTTCAAGCCTTGGTTTCTGTCAGCAAAGGGCCAGGGAAGGGAAGAGAAAACTGAAGACAGGGAGGCAGATAAAAATATGTTGACTGATGGATGGGAAGGAGGGAAGGAAGCAGGAATACAGAAGAGGCTATGGGGGCCCAGCTGTTCTAGTGAACTGGGATAAGTCTTCACATGGTTGGCACTTGGATGACTGGCAAGTGTTCACCTCTATTATTTCCTTTTCAGCGACAAATCTCTAAGAAGCCCTTTAGTCCCAACAAAAAAATCTTTGCCTGCTGTTCCCTTCATAGACTGAATCTTGAAAAGAGATATATTTGATACTAGAGCCACAGGTTGTAGATCTCTGAGCTAGCACCTGCACTTCTCACACACACACACACAATTGAGCATTGCATATACCCTTATTCATTTGTACACTTATTCATTTGAATGTTCATGGTTTAACTTTAACTTTAAAAACTTTAAAAAAAACCATGCACACATTTTTACATAAAGCTGCTAAATGTTGGCAATGGAAGGAGGCCGTAGCATGGCATCACAGGCACTAGCCAGTTAGTGCCATCCATATGCAAATATGCAAAGCCAGAGCTGGAGATGAAAGTCATGATGAGATAGAGTGCAGTAAGCATGCATCAATACCACCATCACTTCTCTAAATATTTCTTTATTCTTAACACAATAGTCCTGTCAGCAGTATTGAGACTTGGAAAGCCTGAGTCTGATTCCCAGGAAGCTATGAACTTTCTTGATGAGGCATCTGCCCCCTTCTTCCCTCCCTCCTCCCCCTCGCTGTCTCATCTTGGTTTTGTGGAGGGAATGGGAGAGCTGGTGACTCAGAGGATACGTACACACTAGGGAGGGAAGAACTCCACTGCTGGTTGTACTAGCAATTGCTTTGTCTACAGGAACTTATGAATGTTTTTCTGAGAAGGAGTATTTTTACATTTTTGACTTCCTTGAGGGCTTGCTGCTTCAGAAAGAGCACAGCAAAAGATCCCTCAGTCCTTAAGATTTCAAAGCTCTAGAGTAAGGTCATGTGCTTGAACACCCTCAAATGAAGGGGCTCAGTGGTAGAGCATCTGCTTGGCATGCAGAAGGTCCCCGGTTCAATCCCTGGCATCTCAAGAGGACGAGGCAGTAGGTGATGTGAAAGACCTCTGCCTGAGACTCTGGAGAGCTGCTGCCAGTCTGAGTAGGCAATACTGGGCTTGATGGACTGAGGGTCTGGTTCAGTATAAGGCAGCTTCACGAATACGTGAACATCTTTGGCTTGAAACTTTTTGGGGCAGGCAAAAGGTCCTCAAAAGTTTCATTAGGGCTGTTTGGGGTGACTGCCCAGAGCCAATACTTTGCACTTGCTTTCATCATGAGACCCCACCAAAGTAAGGACATGGTTTTCAGCTTTCGCCTGGTTCAGAGGAAGAAAACAAATCACTCTCTGGGTGACCTCTCCCCCACCACTAAAGACCACTGCTGGCCCCTAAAACAGCCAAACACTTCATCCCCAATTTGTGCCCCCCCCAAAAAAGGAATCACCAAAAGAAGGAAGGTGTCTTCTCAGACTGCAAATGTTTCATTCCAGCCCCATCCAGGACTGTTTCTGGATTGACCCTGGGAACTTTGGATGAAAAGCAACATGACGGTTCATCCTCTCATGGTTACCCAGCCAGGCCTTAGAACTCCAGGCCAGAAAGAGTGTTGTGGAGCTAAAACACGTGGTCCCTGCCTAGAAAGAGCTTCAGAGCAGCACAGCTGCTGCTTCCATCCTGTTCCCCCACCAGTCCCTTAGCCCATGTCTGACATCTCCATGCCAGGCTTCAGCTTCTGCCTCCTGCTCAGATCGCCCATTCTGGTTTCAGCACTGGACAGCAGCAAGCCTGAGTTAGAAGAACCCACCTCCCCGGGCCTGGATTCCCGGCTTTCCAGGCCTCTGACACCCCACCCACTGTGCAGTAAGACCGAAGTCCTGCTTGCTGCAACAGGTGGGAGAGAATGGGGTGGGGAGCACAGTACTCTTCCTCTGCCTTGAGACATGCCGCCCTAAGCAAAGTTGGCTGAAGGCGCCATCAAGTTGCAGTCGGCTTAAGGAAACTTTGGATGGGGATTTCAAGGAAAGGGATGAGCAGAGGTGGCTTGCCAT
Source organism: Gekko gecko (assembly GCA_029375565.1). NCBI lineage: Eukaryota > Metazoa > Chordata > Lepidosauria > Squamata > Gekkonidae > Gekko > Gekko gecko. The sequence continues at coordinate 30,014,845 of JAPDNY010000005.1, read as the reverse complement.
TGCCTGCCAATGAGCCGCAGCCCTGACATTCCTTGATAGTTTCCCATCCAAGTACTAACCAGGGCTGACCCTGCTTAGTTTCCAAGTATTAATGAGATTGGGCTAGCCTGGGCCATACAGGTGGATCAAAAAGCATCTTTCTTCTTGGGATGAGACTGTGAATATATTAAAGAGCCGACGTTTGTGCTTCGCTAAATCTCTCCCCACCCCATCCTGAAATCATACACATGGGAGGATTTTTGTCCCACAATGTAAGCAACAAGACTGTAATAACAATTCCAAAAGGGGTGGGGTTTGTGTATTCCATAATTCCTGGCACTTGCTATGCAAAGGCAAGATCCATACTTGAAGGGCCGTCATATAGAGGATGGTGCAGAGTTGCTTTCTGCTGCCCCCGAAGGTCGGACCAGAACCAGCAGGTTAAAATCAAATCAAAAGAGTGTTTGACTAAACATTAGGAAGAACTTCCTGACAGAGTGGTTCCTCAGTGGAAGAGACTTCCTCAGGAGGTGGTGGGCTCTCCTTCTTTGGAGGTTTTTAAGCAGAGGCTAGATGGCCACCTGACAGCAATGCTGATTCTGTGATCTTAGGCAGATCAGGAGAGGGAGGGCAGGAAGGGTTGCCTCAGTGCTTAGTTCTTGTGGCCCTTTTTTATATGCCCATGGAAATACTGATTGCCACTTTGGGGTCAGGAAGCAATCCTGGAGGTTTTTTGCCATCTTCTGGGTGTGGAACAGTGGTCATTGTGGGTGTGGAGGGGGAGGTATTTGTGAATTCCCTGTATTGTGCAGGGGGTTGGACTAGATGATCCTGGAGGTACCTTCCAACTCTGTGATTCTATGATTCTCTGCAACTGGGCCTGGAACTGAGTATGCTGAGATACTCAGCCTTCTTTCCCTCACTGAAGCAAGCTTCTAGCACTCAGGACTACAAACACAAGCTTGAAAACATGTGAGGAAGTTCCTCGGGAGACTGCAGAAGCTGGGAGAGGGTCTGAGCAGGAATGCCTGGAGCTGAGGCTTCAGAGCCCCCTAAAGAAGGAGCAAGACGCAATAAAAAACCTGACGACTTAAAGAGGACTGAGAACCTGTGTGTGTTTGTGTAAAGTGCCATCAAGTCACAACCAATTTATGGAGACCTCACAGGGTTTTCAAGGCAAGAGAGGTTCAGAGGCAGTCTGCCATTGCTTGCCTCTGCACAGCAAGCCTGGTCTTCCCTGGAGGTCCCCCATCCGTGTACTAACCAGGACCGACCCTGCTTAGCTTCCCAGATCTGGCAGGATCACGCTAGCCCAGGCCACTCAGGTGAGGGCCAGGATCCAGAGACGTTATGTAATTGAAGGAAATCTGTACTAATTTGTTTAATTTGCATAATGTATGTGGGCAACAAAATATCAGAATTAGGGGACAGGGCTTTAAAAAAAACCGAAAGAAATCCCCTCCCCCTGCCCACTCCTGGCATACTGGAAAGCATTATAAGAGCTTACTTTTCCAAATTACATGAACAGACTGGTCAGGATGGGACCCGTGTGGCCATCCTCTCCTCGAGGCCGGAGTCCCTAAGCCAGATCCTGCAAGCCCTTGCTAATGAGCCCGGATGGTTTTATATCTGGGTCACACGGTATGCTTCCAGCAAGGCCATACGATAGCGCTCCAGAGCAGCGGCTGGAAAAGACCCGCTCCTTTCCCATTTATCGTCCCTCTCCAAATCCACGTGGATTAAGCAGAGCATGATCATGATGCCGAGAATGTCAGGCCGGCGAGTAATTTACTAAACTACCCAAGCAATGAAGGATTATTTTATCTAATTAAGACGAAGCACAGTATTTAAGTCAGTACATTTGCATTAAGCGACTGCTTCTGAATGATAAAGGCTGTTGCATCTGGAATTATGCGTGGTAATCTTCCTCCCCCTATGACAATGCTCCAATGACACATACCATAAATCACTTCCCTTTACGCGGGAACACGGTAATCCATTCCCTTAAAACGCTCCGTTGTCATGGTGAACAAAGAGAAAGGGGTCCGGTTCTCCCTGTCTGGACACGGTTTCCCCCAGATGTGTAAGGGATCTGCTGTGGCACACTGCTGGGCCTCCCTTCCCTCACCGATTTCCAGGCAAGGGCAGTGCCCCTCCACCAATGCCCAGCCATTTCTGGTAATTGGAAGCCTTCCTGAAGCTTTGTGGATGGACTTCTAGCAGACTGCTTTTCTCAAGACTCCAGAGCATGCAATAAAACGCCCGAAGACATTAGCCCAATCTGCATCTAGCATTTGCTCTGTTGTTTTACCAAGCCCACACTGGAACAGAAAAAGATGCGTCTCAAAACTGCATTCAGATACCCCGGGTTCAACGCTGTACTGACTGCAGAGTCACCCCAGAATGGCCACAAAACAGCCACAAATCTACGCAGACGGTTCCATAAAACTGAGAGATCAAAGGAAGTGAAAGCGGCATGCAATGCAGAGGGGAATTTCTGTTCCAACATGGGTTTTGTAGAACAGCAGAGCAAAGGCTTGATGCAGATTGGGCCTTAAAAAGGAATGAGAACCTGGAGACCTAGAGGCAGGGCTATTTTGGGGCAGGAACGCACAGGAACGGAGTTCCGGCTGGCTTCCGAGTTGGCCACACCCAGCAGGAACTCATTAGCATAATAGGCCACACCCAACAGCAGAAACTCATTAGGACTGGCTACATTAGGGCTGTGTGGCCTAACATGCAAAGGAGTTCCTGCTACAAAAAAAAGCCCTGGGTTTTGACAACAAACAAGGTAAACAGAATAAGAAGCAAAAGGTGGGTGTGGCTGGATGACCACACGTCTGGTAACATGAGGTGTGTGGCCTGATATGCTAATGAGCTGTGCCATCAGGGGTGTGGCCTAATATGCTAATGATTTTCTGCTTATGGGTGTGGCCTATTATGCTAATGAGTTCCTACTGGGCTTTTTTTGTAGAAGCCTAGAGAGGCTACTGTACGGCTTTCTCCCCGGGGTCGTCACAGGGTTTCTAATGTTCTGTTAAGCGGGACCGCTCCTTTCAATAACGTGAGTCCATCACTCAGTTACTGAACACTTGACACAAAAGAGGCTTAAGGGATTGATTCCTTTTTCGTTTTTTTCCCCTTTTGCTGTCAAGTTGGCTGCCAACTTATGCTGACTCCGTAAGGTTTTGTTCAGAGATGTTCAGAGGTGGCTTGCCATTGCCCGCCTCAGCATAGCAGCTCTAGACTTCCTTGGAGACTCCAAGCTCACAGCGTAGCTGATGGAGCCTCTCCTCAAGATACCCACCAAGTTTCAAGAACATTGGATCAGGGGGTCCAATTCTATGGGCCCCTAAACAGGTTGCCCCTATTCCCTCCATTGTTCTCTATGGTGGGAAAAAATTAAGGAAGGAAGCTCTGCAGGAGCAGAAAGTCTCCAGAAGAGCCAATCAGGAGACAGTAAGGACAGAATTTGAAATTGTGGGCAGACCCTAATCTAGCTGTGGAAACCGCCAGTCCTTCGGCCATCCCCCGTAGGGTGATCTTCAGATCTTCTTCATAAGGGTGCACTATAGATCTTGCCTATTCCAACAGGGATAATGGGAGATCCCCAGCCACCACCTGGAGGTTGGCAACCCTATGGTCATGGCTCGGTGGTCTAGGTCACAGGTTCAGTTCCTGGCACCACCAGTTAAATGATCTAGCAATAGGTAATGAGAAGAAGAAGAAGAAGAAGAAGAAGAAGAAGAAGAAGAAGAAGAAGAAGAAGAAGAAGAAGAAGAAGAAGAAGAAGAAGAGGAGGAGGAGGAGGAGGAGGAGGAGGAGGAGGAGGAGGAGGAGGAGGAGGAGGAGGAGATTGGATTTATACCCCACCCTTCACTACCCAAAGGTGTCTCAGAGCGGCTTACAAACTCCCTTCTCCTCCTCACAACAGACACCCTGTGAAGTAGGTGGGGCTGAGAGAGCTCTTGACAGAAACTGCTCTTTTTTCAAGAACAGCTGTTATCAGAACTATGGCTTGCCCAAGGTCATCCAGCCAGGTGCAAGTGGAGGAGTGGGGGATCAAACCCAGTTCTCCCAGATTAGAGTCCGTGCACTTAACCACTACCCCAAACTGAAAGACCTCCACCTGAGACCCCGAGCAGACAGTACTGACTTTGAGGGGCCAACGGTCTGATCCAAGGCAAGGCAGCTCCATGCCTTTAAAGCCAGTGAAAAGCACCGAGAACACAACAGATTAAATTCCACTGTGTTATGAGAAAACACTTTAGTTGCTGCGCTTTGTGTACCACTGGGGGCGGGGGGTTGAGTTTGAGGTAAAATCACCTCATCTTCACAATTCGAGTAGAAAATCTATTTTATAGGCCGTCAACTTGTCCCGGAGAACTAATTTGTCTACCAAAAGCAGTCTGGAAAGGGCATACGATTAGTGAAAAGAATATGTATAATCCACTCAGTCTCTGATGAAAAGTCCCGGACGAATCTGTCGTAAAAGGCTTTTTCTGAAACAATTTAGGCGAGGATGGAAACAAAAGCTCTCCAAGGGGCTTCCATTTCCATCCGTTAGAGATTGGCCTCGATAAAATAAAGCAATATAAAAGAAAATTGGTGGCCAACAAACCTGGAGATGGTTTCCGATTTTAGTCACAAAAACACGATTACGGAGAAATAAAAGAAAGTAGCTGTATAGTCATACGGAAGAACAGAGTCAATATTCCCAGTATTTTTAGTCATCCATTAATGTCATGATGGCAATTTACAATTGGAGGAAAAGCCCAATGGAAATAATAACAATTAAAAAAAACCCTTGGAATTGGAAATATTAGAGAACTTGATTTTAAAGTTCTAGAATGTTCAGAAACAATTTTAATAGACAAAGATTTATTTCTTGAAATTAATTTCAGTGCTAAACAGCTCAAAAAACCATACTCTGGTTGTTATTATTTATTTATCGTATGGCAGAGTTACCCACAGGAAGCATATAATAATGTAAAACACGTTACCAAGTTGATACAATGGGTATGCACACCGACTGGGCAACCCCCCTAAATACTAATATCTAAATTTCCAGTCCACTCAATTGCAGCTGGGGAGAGTTCAAAGAGCTCTGTCACATCTCCCTGGAAAGCACGACGCTCACATTCCTGTGAAAGATGGAAAATAAGTTTGGCAGGCTGCACCACAGTTGCATTCGGGTCCTGGTATTTTATACACGCTGGTTCCTAGCCTAACCATAGGCTTCTAGATAGGTATAATCTGACCTATTCCTGCTTACTAGAACAAAGAGTCTTCATTGGCTGATTGTTAGCTCACGTTATCAGTTCAAGACCCGCTTCAGCTTCAAGCGCTGCATCCATCCAGACAGAGAAGAAAAATCATTTGTGAACTTCGCATACACAGATGCAGCTAGCAAAAATGTCCACGGCCACGGTAGGGCTTCTTTCAATGGGCGTGGCTGCCCATGGTGTCTGTGTACACTTGGTTCAGGGATACATCCACCAGAGGCCCAATTTACACAGGACCTTCTCAATGCAAAGTTGCACGCGGAGAAAGCTGAGATGGTTTGTTTGTAGACAAAATGCCAGGAGTGGTTTATGTTTTTCATTACTCTCTGGCCTGATGGGAAGACCTCTGTGAACAACCTTGAGCCATCGTGTTCAGCGGCTGTTCCCGTCAGGGCTGCCAGCTCCCGAGTTCGGAAACACCTGGAGATTTTAGGGGCGGAGCCTGCCCGAGGAGGGCGGGGTTCAGGGAGGGGCGGGACTTCAATGGGGCAGAATGCCATAGAGCCCACCTTCCAAAGTGGCCATTTTCTCCAGATGAACTAATCTCTGTCACCTGGAGATCAGTTGTAATAGAAGGAGCTCTCCAGGCACCACCTGGAGGTTTAGAATAAATAAACGGAAGTACAGCAAAGAGGGTTGTGCGTATAACACAGTCAAAAACTGTACTTTAAATAACCATTCAGGTCCATTCTATTATTCAAGCCGGTTGGAATAGATAATAGACTGCTCTATAGAGTCAAGAGAAATCTGTAGGGCTTGGTGCTCCATCACTGGAGGTGGCCTGACGAAGTCCTGAAAGGAAACGGATGGGGAACCTGGGCGGTCCATCACTGCACCTCTTAGCAACTGTGTTTTGTGGACACCTATCAACTATGGTGCTGGAGAAGACTCTTGAGAGTCCCTTGGACTGCAAGGAGATCAAATCATTCAATCCTAAAAGAAATCAACCCTGACTGTTCCCTGGAAGGCCAGATCCTGAAGCTGAAGCTCAAATACTTTGGCCACCAAATGAGAAGGGAGCACTCACTGGAGAAGACCCTGATGCTGGGAAAGATTGAAGGTCAAAGAAGAAGAGGGCGGCAAAGGATGAGATGGTTAGACAGTGTCACCGATGCAACGAACATGAAATTGAGTGAACTTCAGAGGACAGTGGAAGACAGGAGGTCCTGGCGTGATCTGGTCCAAGGGGTCGCGAAGAGTTGGACTCAACTATGCGACTGGACAACAACATCAACTTACTCCTCTTAGTTTTGTGGACATTTATCAACTGTTAGGAATTTCTTGAACTATATTGGACTATTGACATTGGCGTCTTTGGAATGGATCTGTATGGTTATTTAGAGTACCACACTGTTAATATAAAAATGTTTTGAATCAAGTGTCAAGTATTTTTGGGTACAGGGTTAGTCTTGGACTGTGTTGTTATATGCACCACCTGGAGGTTGGCCACCCCAGTTACCACGGAATCTTGCTGTCTGCCTGCATCCCACAGGCCATTTATTCAGCTCTATGGAAATAATCTTTACCACAGATAAACAATGAGGACAGGGCCATGGCCAGGATTTTGTAATTTGGGGGAGCCTTTAAGTAAGTTGGGAGGCACTGATGTCGCAAAATAAAAAATACATTTTTAAAAACTCACTTTTGCAGCGTTCGCAGTCTGCTTGCCTTGGGGAAGGGGTGGCAACGGGGAGTCCTCCAGGTGGCCCAGAGAGTTAGGGGGGCTGGGGGCTGCATGGAGGTTGGGGGAGCCAGGCCCCCCAAATGCCCCATTGTACCTATGGGCCTGAACGAGGAGTGCACGGAATTAAATAGAAACCAGCTTTGGCGCTCCATACATGAAAACCCCAATTGATTTTGGCTCGTTCTGTTATTTCTGACTTGCTTTCCTGCTCAGAATCATAGAAGCACTCTCTGAAACAGAATGTTTATTTTATGAAAGCGTTTGCTGGTAGATTATATCCGGCTCTCTCCAGCTGTCAGCTCTTCGAACGTGCATTGTTTCCTGGATGATGAGCTCTGATGTTCACACAGCTTTTCCATTTGGAGATCATCTAATTTCAGATACCTGCTATGAGCCATTCTACATATACAATCCAGACATCAATATTAAAGAAGCTGACAAAGGAGAAGCAGTTGTCATCATAGACAAATCAGACTACATCCAAGAAGCTGAAAGACGTAAGAACGTAAGAAAAGCCCTGCTGGATCAGAAAAATAGTCCATCTATTCCATCCTGTCTCACACAGTGGCCAACCAGTTCCTTCAGATGGCTAACAACAGGGCATAGAGGCCAAGGCCTTCCCTTGATGTTGCCTCCTGGCTGTGGGATTCAGAGGATTAGTACACCTGAATGTGGAGGTTCCCCTCAGTCACCATGGCTAGTAGCCATTGATAGACATATCCTCCGTGACTCTATCTAACCCCCCTTTAAAACTGTTTATTTCTGTGGCCATCACTACATCCTCTGGCAGCAGATTCCACATTTTAATCACTCTCTGTGTGAAGTAGTATTTACTTTTGTCCATCCTGAACCTACTGCCCATCAGCTTCATTGGACACCCTCGAGTTCTAGTATTTTGGGAAAGGGAGGAAAAATTCTCTTCGTCAACTCTCTCCACCCCATGCGTGATTTTAAGACAACTCCCCAGTGCCACTTTCTACAAACAAGTATCCTCAGACCTCACTCAGGAATGCCAAAAAGAGTTAAACAGGATTATGAAGGAATTAGACTCACACATACAGGAACAGATCTATATGGAAACACCACAAGAACCTTGACCAGGCATTTCCTATCTTCTGACCAAAATACACAAGCCAGCAATGCAGGATGTCCCCCTCTCTCAGGAACAGACACCATCACTGCAGGGGTGTCTGGATATATGGACTCCATTCTCATTCTTTATGCCATCAATCATCATCATCATCATCATTTATTCAATTTATATCCCGCCCTCCCCATGAGCAGGCTCAGAGAGGCTTACAGAATTGGCACAGGATACCAGTAAAACCACATAAAATCACATTAAAACAGTTCAAATACAGATAGTCATAAAATCATGGGTGCTAACAATCCTTCATTGGTTAATTGAGATGACGTACTAAAAATGTTGCTTGCAGACAGTCCAGTGCCCCACCCCACCCGTTATGTGCACAACACCACAGACTTCCTGAGAAAAATACCATCTGTTGACAATCTTCCGTGTAACACTATTTTGACCACCATGGATGTTGAGTCTCTATATACCGACATCCCCCACAAAGGCCCTATGCGGCCAGGGACCAGAATACCCATGGGGCCATCTCTCCCCATATGTGTTCCGAATAGCCTTGTGCTCCTCTGAGCAGCACTGCTTAGTAGTCCCCAGCCTGAAGGACATTTGCCTTCTCACAACCAGGGCCAGGGCCTTTTCAGCCCTGGCCCCTACCTGGTGGAACATGCTCTCAGTTGAGATCAGGGCCCTGCGGGATCTCCTTCAATTCTGTAGGGCCTGTAAGACGGAGCTGTTCTGCCAGGCTTTGGCCTGACGCAGTAGATATCCAAGGGCACCAGCCTTCCCTGCTTGTGCGATCAATTTGTTAATTGGCCTCCTCTGCCTCAGGGCACTGCCTATACCAACCTGGCACTAGAACCAGCTGACTCTGTTTTCTCTGATAGAAATGTACCCTTCCTGACACTGTTGCAGCAGGCACTGTAGTCAGAATGGTTAAGCTGCCTCAGATATTTTAACGGATCTATTTTAGATGAATTGGTTGTTGTTTGTATGAATTATTATTTATTGTTTTATTGTATGTTGTGAGCCGCCCTGATCCTGCTTGCAGAGGAGTGTGGGATACAAATGGAATAAAATAAGGAAATAAAAATGAATAAATAAGATAGACTACTTCTTTGTGGGGAATGTTGGTATACAGAGACTCCACATCCATTTTCTATCAGAGACACCATCTCTGACAACATTACAGCTGACCTTGCCACCAAGCTCTGCCAGTTTGTCCCCACCTGCAATTACTTCATATGTGGTGATGATTTATTATTTCAGATCGATGGCACAGCCATGGGCACCTGCATGGCACCACAATATGTCCACATCTTCATGGCTGACCTGGAGCAGCGCTCTGTTGACACCCCTCATCAGATTTATTGATGACATTTTTTTATCAACTGGACAAAGAAGAAAGAGGAGGAGGAGGAGGAGGAGGACAATTGATTGGATTTATACCCCGCCCTTCACTACCCAAAGGTGTCTCAGAGAGACTTACAAACTCTTTTCCCTTCCCCTCCCCACAACAGTCACCCTGTGAGGTAGGTGGGGCTGAGAGAGCGCTTGACAGAAACTGCTCTTTTTCAAGAACAGCTCTTGTCAGAACTATGGCTTGCCCAAGGTTATCCAGCCAGGTGCAAGTGGAGGAGTCGGGAATCAAATCCGGTTCTCCCAGATTAGAGTTCATGCACTTAACCACTACACCAAACTGGCAGAAATAGGCAGTGGAGAAATTTCATCTGGCCTTCAACAACTTCCACCCCACCATCAACTTGACCATGAATCAATCCACTCAAGAAGTACATTTTCTAGACACTGCTGTACAAACATAATGGAAGCATAGAAACCACCTTACACTAGAAGCCTACAGATCATCAAATGTATCTCCACGCCTCCAGTCACCATCCTAAACACATCAAATGATCCACTGCCTACAGCCCCCAAGCTCTGTGCTACAACCACATCTGCTCTAACCTGTCTGGCAGAGTTCCTCACCTGTGGGATCTACAACAGACATTTTTGGAATTACAATACCCACTTAATGTAGTAAAGAGACAGATCCACAAAGCCAGAGTGATACCAAGGGTTAACCTGCTACAAGAAAGGCTCAAACGAAACCCTACCGATTAGGGTTTCCAGCTCTAGGATGGGAAATATCTAGAGAACCACTTTGTGCCACCACATTCAGTGGCTGTTCCCATTATATATCAGAAGGATAGGGGCGGAAGGGGCGGAGGTGGGGTGGCTCTGTATGTCAGAGAGGGTATACCGTCCAGTAAGACTGAGAGGGTAAGAGAATTGGATTCGCTTCTGGAAATGCTATGGGTTGAAATAGTGGGTCCAAAAGGAAGCTTAACAGTGGGAGTTTGTTATCGCCTACCAGATCAAAAGATAGAGGAGGATTATAAAATGATGAATGAATTAAAGATAGCGGCTAGATGAAATAATTGTGTCATAACAGGCGACTTTAACTACCCACACATTGATTGGGTCAATATGAGTTCTAGTCGGGAAAAAGAGATTGAGTTTTTAGACACTCTCAATGACAGTGCTATGGAACAGATGGTCACAGATCCTACCAGGGGTGAGGCAATCCTGGATTTGGTCCTAAGTAACACCCAAGACCTGGTGAGAGATGTAAAAGTGATTGCACCGCTTGGGAACAGTGACCATAATGTCATTGAATTTAACATTTGTACAGATAGGGAATTGCCCAAAAAGACTGACGCAACCACTTTTAACTTTAAAAGGGGTAACTTCTCTGGTATGAGGGGACATGTGAGGAAGAAATTGAAAGGAAGAGTGGAGAAGGTCAAAACCATTGGGGAAGCTTGGAGACTATTTAAAAATACAGTCCTAGAAGCTCAGAAAAAATATATACCACAGGTTAGGAAAGGTACAAATAGGTATAGAAAAAAGCCTGCATGGTTAACAAATAAAGTAATGGAAGTTGTAAAAGGTAAGAAGGATTCCTTTAAGCGGTGGAAAGCTAGTCTTAGTGAGGTTGATAAAAGGGAACACAGACTATGACAAATAAAATGCAAGTCTGTGATCAGGCAAGCAAAAAGGGAATATGAGGAGCATATCGCAAAAAACATAAAGACCAACAATAAAACTTTCTTCAAATACATTAGAAGTAAGAAGCCAGCCAGGGAGGCAGTGGGGCCCTTGGATGACCAAGGGGTAAAAGGAGTAGTGAAGGATGATAGGAAAATGGCTGAGAAGCTGAATGCATTTTTTGCCTCTGTCTTCACTGTGGAAGAGGAGAAGTGCTTGCCCACTCCAGAAGCACCGATTTCGGGAGGGGGTTTGAAAGACCTGAATCAGATTGCGGTGACAAGAGAGGAAGTCCTCCAACTGATGGACAATTTAAAAACTAATAAATCCCCAGGCCCGGATGACATTCATCCGAGAGTTCTGAAAGAACTCAAATGTGAACTTGTGGATCTCCTGACAAAAATATGTAATCTTTCTTTAAAATCTGCCTTTAAAATCCTGAGGACTGGAAGGTAGCTAATGTCATTCCCATCTTTAAAAAGGGCTCCAGGGGAGATCCGGGAAATTACAGACCAGTCAGTCTGACATCGATACCGAGTAAGTTGGTGGAAACTGTTATTAAGGAAAGAATTAGTAGGCACATTGATGAACAAAAACTATTGAGGCAGACTCAGCATGGTTTCTGTAAGGGAAGATCTTGTCTCACTAACCTGTTAGTGTTTTTTGAGGGAGTGAACAAACATGTGGACAAGGGGGACCCAATAGATATTATTTACCTTGACTTCTGGAAAGCTTTTGATATAGTTCCTCATCAAAGGCTCCTAAGTAAGCTAAGTAAGTCATGGGATAAAAGGACAAGTCCTCTTGTGGATCAAAAACTGGCTTATAAATAGGAAACAGGGAGTGAGTATAAATGGGAAATTTTCTCAGTGGAGGGTGGTAAGCAGTAGGGTACCACAGGGATCAGTACTCGGTCCGATGCTTTTTAACTTGTTTATTAATGATTTGGAATTGGGAGTAAGCAGTGAAGTGGCTAAATTTGCAGATGACACAAAGTTGTTCCGGGTGGTGAAAACCAGGGAGGATGGTGAGGCACTCCAAAGGGATCTGTCGAGGATGGGTGAGTGGGCGTCAACGTGGCAAATGGGGTTCAATGTGGCCAAGTGCAAAGTGATGCACATTGGAGCCAAAAATCCTAAATATAAATACACGTTGATGGGGTCTGAACTGGCAGAGACGGACCAAGAGAGAGATCTTGGAGTCATAGTGGATAACTCAATGAAAATGTCTAGACAGTGTGTAGCTGCAATAAAGAAGGCCAACGCTATGCTGGGGATTATTAGGAAGGGAATTGAAAACAAATCAGCCAGTATCATCATGCCCCTGTATAAATCATTGGTGCAACCTCATTTGGAATACTGTGTACAGTTCTGGTCACCACATCTCAAAAAGGATATTATAGCATTGGAAAAAGTGCAGAGAAGGGCAACTAGAATGATAAAAGGGTTGGAACACCTTCCCTATGAAGAAAGGTTAAAACGCTTGGGGCTCTTCAGCTTGGAGAAATGACGGCTGGGGGGTGACATGATCAAGGTTTATAAGATTATGAATGGGATTGAGCAGGTTGAGAAAGAAGTACTTTTCTCCCTTTCTCACAATACAAGAACTCGTGGGCACTCTATGAAATTGCTGAGCAGTCGTGTTAGAACAGATAAAAGGAAATACTTCTTCACCCAAAGAGTGATTAACATATGGAATTCACTGCCACAGGAGGTGGTGGCAGCTACAAGCATGGACAGTTTCAAGAGGAAATTAGATAAACATATGGAGCAGAAGTCCATCAGTGGCTATTAGCCACAGGGTATAGATGGGAACTCTCAGTCTGGGGCAGGTGATGCACTCTATTCTTGGTGCTGGAGGGGGCAGCAGTGGGAGGGTGGTCCCACTGGTGGGACCTCCTGATGGCACCTGGTATATTTTGGCTGCTGTGTGACAGAGTGTTGGACTAGATGGGCCATTGGCCTGATTCAACATTGGTTTCTCTTATGTTCTTATGTTCTTATTAGGGTAGCCAGGTCCAGGTTGGGAAATACCTGGAGATTTGGGGTACGGAGCCTGCAGAGTACAGGGTTTGGGGGAGGGGAGGTCCTTTAGTAGGATGTAATGCCACAGAGTCCCACCTTCCAAAGTGGCCATTTTCTCCAACTGACCTGATCTCTGCTGCTTGGAGATCAGTTGTAATCCCAGGAGACCTCCAGACACTACCTGGAGGCTGGCAACCCTACCAACTGGTGACCACACACTGCTCTTGGCTCCAACTGGTTCAACACATCATTAATGACCTGCAGCCCTTGCTGGGCAATAGTACCACTCTCTCACGGGCATTGGGAGGAAAACCCATTTCTTGCCCACTGACAGCCTCCTAGCCTTAAGCAGCTTCTCATCCACAATACTGCCCTGCCTAACATGGACATGGACTAGACTAACAGATTAAGGTAGAACTTGATGGGAAGTATAAAGAGGTACTGATGCGCTCCTAGACCACCTGTGGTTCTAAAAGGGGATGCCCAAAGGGAGAAAACGGAAGGGAATGCCGGAGAACATCTCTGCCAGCTGCATAACATCTACATAAAGGCTGCGATCACACACACACTAAATAATCTGCTTTCAGTCCACTTTCAATGCACTTTCGAATTGGATTTTGCCAGTTCACACAGTAAAATCCAGTGGGAAAGTGCACTGAAAGTGGATTGAAAGTGGATTATTTGGTGTGTGTGATCGCAGCCTGAGTTTCTGGTTCCCTTCCTGTTTGCAAGTATTAAAACCTGGGCAAGGCCAGAGGTGTGAGTCTTTTGGTCCACACGAAAGGGCAAGGGCCAGAGGGCTTTCCCCCCTTGGCAGGCCATGAATGAGCTGGCCCTGTAGGTCTAGGATCAGCCCGCTGCATAGAGTAGACCAGGGCTCTTTTTGTAGCAGGAACTCCTTTCCATATTAAGTGACACACCCCTAATGTAGCCAACCCTCCAAGAGCTTATAGAGCTCTTCTTACAGGGGCTACTGTAAGCTCTTAGAGGATTGGCTACATTAGGGGTGTGTCACCTAATATGCAAAGGAGTTCCTGCTACGAAAAGAGCCCTGGAGTAGACTATTGTCACTTATTTTCAGAGGCCAGCTGTGTTGGTCTGCAGTAGAATGGCTAGATTAGAATCCAGGAGCACCTTAGAGACCAACAAGATTTTCAGGGCATGAGCTTTCCAGAGTCAAAGTTCCCTTCGTCAGATATGAACAGAGTAGAAATGTATTGTCACTGACTGCAATCTTTCTTGTACTTTTTTATTGCAGTTCATTGTGCTTTCCCCCCACCCCGGTTATTTATTTAAAGGGCGTTTTGTAAGCTGCTTTGGGTCCCCATGGGGTGAAAGGTAGGGTTATAAATGAAATGAATACGTTTTCCAGCCCTGGACCCGCCTGGTGGAACTCTCTGCTGGAAAACATCCATGCCCTGCGGGAATCATTACCTTTCCACAGGGCATGTAAGGCAGAGATGTTCCTCCAGGCCTTTGGTTGAGGACCGCGATGGGACAGTGTGACATCTGGCACTCTCATATATCCTCCCCATCAGGGCTTTTTTGGCAGAAAAAGCCCAGCAGGAACTCATTAGCATAATAGGCCACACCCAACAGCAGGAACTCAGCCTATTAGGCCACACCCCTGACACCACAGCACATTAGCATATTAGGCCACACCTCCATGTTACCAGAAGTGTGGTCATCCAGCCACACCCACCTGTTGCTTCTTATTCTGTTTACCTTGTTTGTTATCAAAACCCAGGGCTTTTTTTGTAGCAGGAACTCCTTTGCATGTTAGGCCACATACCCCTAATGTAGCCAATCCTAATGAGTTTCTGCTGTTGGGTGTGGCCGATTATGCTAATGAGTTCCTGCTGGGTGTGGCCAACTCAGGAGCCAGCCAGAACTCCGTTCCTGTGCATTCCTGTCCAAAAATAACCCTGCTCCCTATCCCTCGTCACCCCACCACCACCAGGAGGCTGGGGAGCTGAATTTTCTCTTTTCTTTCCGCCATCTTGCAATGTATGTTTTTTTTGGTTAATTTATTGACTTATTTTTATGGAGGTTTGATGCTGGTTTTAGCTTAAATTATTTATTGCATACTATCTTGTTGTAAGCCGCCCTGACCCTACTTGTAGGAAAGGGTGGCCTTAGGCAATCCAATTTGATAAATAATATAACTAAAAGCAAAAGCATAATAAAATGCAATACAATAAAACAAAACAGCACCAACAATCTCTGCAGCCTACAGTAATCTAGGCGTAGCTGTTCTTTGTGCTTCCGGTACAGCCCGGCTCTCTTTATGATACGTGACACGATTGCATTTGGGCAAAGCCGTCTATAGACTGCTAGGATTTAATTAAAATGAGGCCGTACAGTTTGGCTTCAATTCAAAGACAAAGTCACTTCCCAGAACACAGGAAGAAAGGAGACTCTCTCCTTGATTTTCGGCTTCAAATTTTCCACACTTCTGGGCTCGCATACTTTTTTTCTAACTTCTAAGGCTACCATGGAATACACTGCTGGCATTCTGTATCTGAGTGTTTTATCGTTATTACTTCTTAAACAGGCGACAAAAAAGAGATGTCTTTTTAAAAATATCAAGCGGCAATGCATCACTTTTTTAAAAAGAAAAAAAAAAATACCGTGCATGCTCTCGACTCAGAGGCAGATGACCAGTAATTACTCAGAATGAAACAATGACTCAGAACTATGACAGAAACAGCAGCGTATCCCGTTAAATCATTAAGCTGTTGCAACAGTTACAAGAATAAAAAGCACCCAGACGGGTAGTTGATCTCTTACTCAGCATTTTTCACTCAAGGCATATGAGAAGGAACAGAGCAGGGAACGTAGAACTGCCTGGTGAGAAAATCCTGGAGACCTGAGGGGTGGAGCCTGGGGAGGGCGGGGTTTGAGGAGGGGAGGGCCCTCAGTGGAGTCTGCCTTCCAAAGCAGTCATTTGCTCCAGGGGAACTGATCTCTATAACCCGGAGACCAGTTGTAATTCTGGGAGATCCCTAGCCACTCCCCGGAGACTAGAACAAATCAATGGAAGTACAGCAAAGAAGGCTGTGCAAGTAACAACACAGTGAAAAACCATAACACTGTACCCAAACACACTTGACACTTAGTTCGAAACATTCTTATATTAACCAGTGTATTACTCTGAATAACCATTCAAATCCATTCCAAAAACACCAGTTTCAGTAGTTAAGTACAATTTTTAAAAAAAATTAGTTTGTAAATGTCCACAAAACACAGTTACTAAGAGAAGAAGAGATTGATTTTATACCCCACCCTTCACTACCCAAAGGAGTCTCAGAGGGGCTCACAAACTCCCTTCCCTTCCCCTCCCCACAACAGACACCCTGTGAGGTAGGTGGGGCTGAGAGAGCTCTTGACAGAAACTGCTCTTTTTCAAGAACACCTCTGACAGAACTATGGCTTGCCCAAGGTCATCCAGCAGGTCTAAGTGGAGGAGCAGGGAATCAAACCCGGTTCTCCCAGATTAGAATCCACGCACTTAATCACTACACCAAAGGTGTGACAGTTTGTAAATGTCCACAAAAACAGTCACTAAGAGGTGTGGTGACGGACCGCCCAGGTTCCCCATCCGTTTCCTTTCAGGACTTTGTCAGGCCACCTCCAGTGATGGAGCACTACAGATTTCTCCTGACTGTATACGGCAGTCTGTATCTATTCCAGCTGGCTTGAAGAATTTTTTTGAATTGTACTTGTCTACTTATATTGGTGTTTTTGGAATGGATTTGAATGGTTATTCAGACTAATACACTGCTAATATAAGAATGTTTTGAACTAAGTGTCAAGTGTGTTTGGATAGTTTTTCGCTGTGTTGTTACTTCTACTACCTGGAGACTGGCAACCCTAAGTGAATGTTTGCTTACCCCTGTAAAGCTCACACTCGGCCCTTGAACCGCGGCGATTTTCTTCATTGCTTCACTGCCTGTATGGCCCCTTCCGACTCCTGTGCGGCCCCTTCCAGTTCTGTGATTCTATGATGCTATACACTTGTCAAGGATGCTCTAATCCTGCATTGAGCAGGGGATTGGACCAGATGGCCTGCATGGCCCCTCCCAGCTCTGTGATTCTATGATTCTACTGCGGGATGTCTGCTCAGTAAATAGAAATGTATTTAGTTTCTCTCTCTTTTTTTCATTTTGAGCCCACCTGCAGTAGCGGAGGAAACCACAGGGTCACGGTCAAATATTTTCAGAAGAAATTGCCATCCCACAAATACTTTGCTTGGGCTCCCAAATCAAAGTGGACAACATTCAGTACTTTGTGCTGTTTCAGTGGGTGTTATGTGGGCATGCAGGCAGTGAAAGGGCTTCTCAAGATCTGATCCTGCAGCCTACACCTTTGGAGCAGAAATGCAATGGTTACGTTCTTTAAATATGGAAGAATGCATTCGTCATCTGTCCTTTGAGAGCCAGCATGGTGTAGTGGTTAAGAGCACGGACACTAATCTGGGAGAGCCGGGTTTTGATTCCCCACTCTCCCCCATGCTGCTGCTGGTGTGACCTTGGGTCAGTCATTGTCCTCTCAGAGCTGTTCTCTCATGAGCAGCTCTCAAAAGAGCTTTCTTAGCCCCACCTGCCTCACAGAGTGTCAGTTGTGGGGCAGGGAAAGGAAGGAGATTGTAAACTGCTCTGAGCCTCTGAGTTAAGGGTGGGGTATAGATCCAATCTCCTCCTCCTCCTCCTCCTCCTCCTCTTCTTTGCACAGACACAACAATCACTCTGATGTGCAGGGCAGATGACTTACAGAGCACACAGCACAAGAAACACTGCCCAGCCTAAAAATTCGACTTACAGCTTTGCACTAGCATAGACATGGCTCCTGACCCAGCACCTCTGATTCATGCAGCAAGGTCCTCGGCATGCACAGCTTGATGCAACTGCACTGTTGTGTTCCATGCGAGGCAATGCTTTTTGCATGGAGGTGCATTGGAACCTCATAGAACCTCGGTCTGTGGCTCTGTCCTGCAAGTACTTTGGAGCTGTCCAAGGGCCACGCCTCAAAAGTCACTCACGCCACACTGGAAACAAAGGCACGGTGCACAGATGCTTATCTTCTCTGTATCGTTCCAATTTTAGTTTATGTGCTGCCAAAGCAAGCACATGGTGCGCAGATGCTTGAGCAACAGCTTTGCAAAACTGCCTGGCCACCAATGCGTTACCTACACCAGTCAGACGCAGCTTAGTGAGTGACATTTGGTTTCTGAACGCCCACCTACATCCTGCCCCGCTTGGGAATCCTTGGTGGCGTGCAGCTGTTTCTGCAACAACATTAATTTCCAGGCCAAACATCAACCTGATAAGGTTGCGTCCGCATGTTTTGCTTTGTGTTCATCTCCTAGAACCCAGGCACTACACCACTCGGCTGAAAAGACGGAGGATAAGCAAAGAGTCTGATGCAGGGAAAACGTCCCTCTGTCAAAAGGGCAGATCAGACTGAAACACAAGAAAAAAGCATAGCCAGCAAAAGGAAGAATCACTCATAACGTAAAGAAAGAAATTAACAAATTACCTTTTGAGTAACAATTTACCAAAAGAATCTCAAAAACAATCAGGTTTATGTATCTGCCTGCGCTGTCAACGGTAACATTCTTTGGCCACACTTCCTGCTATGTCTGCAACATCAGGGCCAAGAGTCACCGCCACTAGCACTTTAATCGCACTTATTTGCGAATCGCATCTGTAAAGTATATGAATTTTATGAGGTGTCTGTATGTAAGGGATTTGTGTTTTATTGTATTTTAATCTTTTAACGTGAGCCGCCCTGAGCCTGCTCCGGCAAGAAGGGCAGGATGCAGATCGAAATAAATAAATACTTGGAGACTGTAAATAAATAGGTCCCACAATGCCAAGACCACGGCCACACAACCCGGAAAATCTACAGCAACTAATAAATAAATACTTGTTTCATTTCTTCTGAGGGTTTTTTCCCCCCAGGATTTAATTCTATAGTGGATTGTGTTTTTATCATTTGTGTTTTGCTAGGTTTTAATGATATAAGGAGTCACTTTTTACTGACCTCCCCAAGAGCATTTCGAGGACAGTAGGGAAAGACATGCATTTAAAAAAAAATCAGTCAAATATTTCTGGCATGCAAGTAGGTTTTTCACATTACCTGGATGGTGCAGGCTAGACTGGTCTCGTTATATCTTGTAAGCTAAGAAGGGTTGACCCTGGTTAGTACTTGGATGGGAGAACACCAAGAAAGTCCAGATATGTTATGCAGAGGCAGGCAATGGCAAACTGCTTTGAAAACCCCATGTGGTCGCCACAAGTCGGCCATGACTTGATGGCACTTCCAGCTACCAAGTAGGTTTGGGGGATGATGCTTTTCTTAAATTAAGGTCTACTTGTCTCTGATTTTCTTGTCAACATCTTTGGTTATTCTTCAGTTCCTGTGTACCTTTCCTGTCAACAATGGAGCTGGTTGACTCAGTCCTACAAGCGAGATCAGGTAGCAGTACAGAAGGGTGAGGAAGGAAGACTAAGGATCAGACTAGGCAGTACGGCATCCACAAGTCAGACCAGTGGGCACCATAATGTCTAGTCCAGCCCTGATTCTAGAGAAACCAGGATCTTCTCTAGTGCATGGCTGCCGAAGTAGCAGGGGAGCTGTCCAGCTAGGAGGCCAAGCTAAAGAGACAAGCAATCCAGATGCTGCAACAGCCAGGGGGCTAACGAGAATTCTTAGAGCAGCCCTTGCAGTCCCAGTGTACCAGCTGTGGCCCCCCGTCATGTAGACAGACAAGCCAGGGGTTCTATTTCAAGGACAAAGATTGGGGGAGGAAGCTTGGTGATGCATGACAGAATTTCTGTTTCTATTGTAAGTTTCAGTCCAGACTCATTGCCACCTTTGACCTGATCTTAGGGTTAAGGGGGTTGATCATTCTGCGTACCGGGTGTGTGTCTAGATACTTAGATACATCAGGGTGCACGGGTGGAGCATCTTTCTTAGCTGCTCTTACAAAGTACCCACTTAGCCCTCCTGGTTCCTCCAAATGTATGGTGACATCGGCACAGAAGGTCTCATCTGATTCAGGCTACAAGTGTTGGGAGGTTCTGTTACCCAGGGAGCTTACTTGTCTAGGTTACTGATTAAAGGCAGAACATTTTCTTTGCTTCAGCTTTTTGGAGGTGCAGTTTATTGTGACTGTTTCAGGATTTGGGGGGGTCTTTAGGTAAGGCACCTTCAGTGGCCCCCCAATGGAATTCAAAGCTGCAGGAAGTGGTGGCAACTACAAGCATAGACAGCTTCAAAAGGGAATTGGATAAATATATGGAGCAGAGATCCATCAGTGGCTATTAGCTATGGCTGGGGCAGCGATGGTCTATATCTTTGGTGCTTGGGGGCCCACAGTGGGAGGGCTTCTGGAGTTCTGGCCCTGCTGGTGGCACCCTGGTTTTGGCCACTGCATGACACAGAGTGTTGGACTGGATGGGCCACTGGCCTGATCCAACATGACTTCTCTTATGTTCTTATGGAAAGGGATGAGGTGTGCAAAATTAAGAATTCATTCACATTATGCTTGCCCTTTTTGGGTGCATAGAGCAAACAGGGCATGGTAGGACCACTGCACCAGAGGATGCCTGTCTGGTCTCAGGGTCCTTATAACTCTCTGGAGCCAGCCTTCACATCTCACAGGATATGTGAGAGCCACTGTAGATGACAATTTGTAGACCCCAATCCAAATCCCTGCCTGAACCATGAAGCTTGCTTAGATGATCCAGGGCTAGTCCACCTCTCTCCACCTAACCTATCATGTAGGGTAACTGTGCAGATCACACGGAAGAGAACTATGTGTGCCGCCTTGAGATGCTCTGAGGAATGGCAAGATGCAAATGACATTGATGCGGTAGGAACATAAGAGCAACCCTATTGGATCAGATTGATGGTCCATCTCATCCAGCATCCTGCTTCACACAACGGCCCACCAGGTGTCCTTGGGAGGCATGCAAGCAAGGCACTGAGGCCAGAGGTTTCCATTATTAGTGCCAAGTACTGTTCCTTCCTCCTGGGCCCATCTCTCCTTCTAAGCCAGGCAGGGCCACCTATGAGAGCAGGCTAAAGGCAATGGTTACAGCAGGAATTCCCGACTTGGTGCCTGTGGGCGCAATGGCACCCACTGGCACCTTGCCTTGTGCCCACCAAGAGCTTTTAGAAAGTGGGAGGGACTACGTGGGGCATTTGCCCAGCAGGGACAGTGTAGACGATGATTCGGGTGTCAGGCCAGGATTGGGGAGGACCCCAATCCAAATCCTTGCCTGAACCATGAAGCTCGCTAGATGATCAAGGGCTGGTCTGCCTCTCTCCGCCTAACCTATCACATTGGGTAATTGTGCAGATCACGTGTGAGAGAAGAGCACTGTGCGTGTGCAGCTTGACTGTGCAGATGAAAAGGCATCCTTTCAAAACAGAGCTTCTGCCTGACATCTTGAAGAGTTACTATTAGAGTTCTATCTAGCCTCGCTCCATGGCATTTCATGGTTGGCGCCACCTCCTGCGGCGGTCATCTTGTGACTGTACCAGGGGCAGGTCGACTACGAAACTAATGAAGCTTAAGCTTCAGGGGCCCTAATCCTGGAGGGGTCCAGAAGCAACTTTAAAAAAAAATGAGTTAATTTTTCAACAAAACTGATGGAGGGTTTTTTTTAAGTGTTATATGCTCTAATGCCTGTTTCGTATTGGCCTTGTTGGATGTTGCCCTATCGTTGCGGGTTGAGAAGGGGGCCCCGTAACAGTTCAAGCTTCAGGGTCCCAAAAGTGTAGGTCCGCCACTGCCTGTACCCACTGCCCTGTGTCAGAATTCCAAAGGCGCCCACAATCTTTAAAAGGCTGGGGATCCCTGGTTTACAGTGAAAATAAGGTGCCAAGTAGCATAACATTTGTACCACTCTGAATTTTCACAGCAACTGGTGCAGATGGAACGTGTTTGATTTTGATGGTACTGATTCCTAAGTATAAGATATATTGTTTTAGCTGTAAAGAAGTGCATGCATGTAAATCCGGTCCCCACTTCAATTAATCTAATGGGTGGAAATTACAAGGGAGTCGTTACCGGCTAAATATCAGGAGGAACTTCCTAACTGTAAGAGTGGTTGAGCAGTGGAACAGACTGCCTCGAGAGGTGGTGGGTGCTCCTTCCCTGGACGTTTTCAAGCGGAGGCTGGACGATCATCTTTTGGGTATGTTGTAGGGCTATCTTTCAGCTATGCTCATGCAGAGTGCAGGGGGTTGGAGGAGATGACCTGCAAGGTCCCTTCCAACTCTAACATTCTATGAAGGGGGAAACAGTCATTCCTGCATGAAGGCGTCTGTCACAACTGATGCAGTGTGTGTGTTTTGTGATCAGGGTATCTGTACCCAAATAGAAAATCTAGCATGAGAAGTTCTGGTACAAAGAATGTGGCCCCAGTCCAATTGCAGACACACAGCAGCTGGAGCTATGTATGCCTTTCTCAGTAAACTACACCAATAAGTAGTAGCTGTGGTGCAGGCAAAACAGATGATTGGCCCAATTGCAACTTATTCTACAAGACTATGTACACAGCCCCAGCTGCCAGAATGGCACAAAGCACAAGAAATTGCCCATTTGGCTAGGGAGACGTGGGGGGCAAAGGATTCTTTTAGCTCAAGCCCCAACTCCTGTCTGAAACTCAGGCTGAGTCATAACAGCATGATAAGCCAAACAGCTTTGCATGAGATCTGCTAGAATTCTTGCTAGGAACGCTTAGCAAACAAAGTATGAGAAACAGAAAAACACTGACTCTGGGTGGGACGATATTTAGGAGCAAGACGAGGTGCTGCTGAAAATGGCAGCCCTACGCCTGGTTCCCCTTCCCTACCACTTAGTACAACTTATATCTCAGTTGTGCCTTGCCCCAATCTAACTCCACATCAATAGCAGAACTACATGTTAGAAGGAACACAGCGCTGCCACTGAAAATGGAAACCCCGCGTTGATTTTCCAGCTCCCTCTGTAACATATATTTGTTACTGCCTTGATGTCTTGATCACCACATAGTAACAAAAATATGTTAGTAAGGGAGTTGGGAAATGAATACGGGATTGCCATTTTCAGTGGTAGCCACGTGTCCTTTCCAACATATAATTGTGCTTTTCAGGAGGTGGTGGCAGCAACAAGCACGAACAATTTCAAGAGGGAATTAGATAAACATATGGAGCAGAAGTCCATCAGTGGCTATTAGCCACAGGGTATAGATGGGAACTCTCAGTCTGGGGCAGGTGATGTACTCTATTCTTGGTGCTGGGGGGGGCAGCAGTGGGAGGGCTTCTGGTGCCCTGGTCCCACTGCTGGCCCTCCTGTTGGCACCTGGTATATTTTGGCCGCTGTGTGACAGAGTGTTGGACTAGATGGGCCATTGGCCTGATTCAACATTGGCTTCTCTTATGTTCTTATGTTCTTATGCCTTCAGATTCAGGTAGGAAATAGAAGGTCCATAGTCAATGTTCCCTCTGAGCGGTGGAGTTTTGTGAGCAAAAATTCTACTTTGTGAGCTATTGGCATTAAAGTTGTGAGCGAGCGCTTTGGCTACTGCTTAAATCAGTTTGGTCTGGAGCCATACTTCCTGAGATAAGACAAAAATGTGTGAGCCGGAGGCTAAAAAACTGTGAGCTAGCTTACACTAACTCAGCTTAGGGGGAACACTGTCCATAGTTAAAGGAGGTGCTATGGGATTTTTATCTTGTTTACTACTTTCAGCTAGTTTCAAGACTGCCCTTCTAGAACCCCAGTCTAGTAAACTCTGAGGAACATGTGCTCATTTTTAAAAATAAAACAAAAAACTACTCCTTCAATGAGTAGGGAGCAAGCAATGACCGCTGTGGCTCTATGTGGCAGAGATGGTCAACTGTGATGAACAAATATGGGTGGGCACTTTTGAGAGGTCAAGTAAGAAAGTAGATGCGTCACAGTAAAAAACAACTAAGGTGGCGGTCACATGCACGAGATAATGCGGGGGGGGGGAGTGAAGCTATTTCCTCCAGAGGAATTTGACCTGCAGTTGCGTGATCAGACAGTCCTTTGAAGCTGCAGGGGCAGCCTGTGACTGCGTGATCAGACACAACTGTGGGTGAGCTGGGGTGGGGTTTTTTTTGACATTTGTTCCCGATGCGCTTAAACGGGGAATTGATGAATCACATCTCAGCACTGAGGGCTCCCTATGGAGTGTGCAATGATGCGCATACTGAGAAGGGGGGGGGAACAATGGCACAGCGTCGGGATGGCCTAATCAGACCATCCCGGTGCCATGAGAGCGCACTCGAGTGATCAGACAGGGGAAAGTCCGTCTGTGGCCATAGCAACCCTTTTGCTACTGGACTTTCCCTGGTGTCTTTTTACTCCGCTTCTGTGGCAGAGCAGAACGGGTTGCCAACGGGTGCGGGGCGCTTCCCAGACGTTCGTGTCTGATCGTGCCCTTTAAATCTACCCAGTATTCGTGCCTATGGCACAGCTAACGGTGCATGTGATTGCGCCCTGAGACTAGCAAATACCATGACAATATGCGCAGAACAGATCAAGAAAACATATTTAAATGAAATTTAAGCAGACAGTTGTCTTAAAGAACAATGACAAAGATTTTTTAAAAACAATACTAAGTGCAAACAAAACCTTTAACTCTAGTACAGTTATGCACATCAGCATTTGGACCTCTACGTGTTTAATGGTACAAACTTCTCAATGAAAAAAGTCCAAAGACTTGCTTAAACATATAAAGATGAAACTATTAATGTTGAATTCAAAATTATTTTGATGACGATTCTGGATATTTTCTCTTCGCTCAGAAGCATTCCTTCTTCAAAAATAACAGTTCTCTCTTGCCTGAAGCCATTGAACTGACATATATTATTCAGTCCTTTTCGTATAGGAAGCCACGCAGATGAGGTGCTAACGTTCTAGTTTAAACCTGAGTCAATTGGATCACTTTGCAGACAATGAAGGGGTCTACAAACCCTAACCCGGACAGCCCAGCCTAGCCCAATCTCCTCAGATCTCAGAAGCTAAGCAGGGTCAGACCTAGCTAGTACTTGGATGGGAAACCTCCAAGGCACACCAGGGTTGTGACAGGGAGGCAGGCAATGGCAAACCACCTCTGAACGTCCCTTGCCTTGAAAACCCCACGGGGTGGCCAGAAGTCAGCTGTGATTTGACTTTCCACCCCCACCCCCATGTGCCGAATGCTGCAATTGAAGCCCAATGTTAATTACACTCAATGGCACCAAGCCTGGGAGCCCGGCAGCTCCTTCTCTAACAAAGTTTTGCGAAGCGTATGAAATGAGCTCGAGGAAAAACAGAATGGGAGAAGGACCAAAAGGCACACACAGACTAAAATGTCATGGGTAACCAAGCTTGCAGTGTTAAGCAGGACTGGGGAAAGAAATGAATCCGTCAAGAAAATATCCTGACCCTGTAATGCGCGGCTCTGCGGTAATTGGAAGGCGCTGACAAGACGGGCAAAGGTAAAACTGATGACTTTGGCTCTTTCCCTGAGCAGCGCATCAGCAGTGCTTCTGCAAGACTGGAAATAGACCGGGCACTGGCGGAGCAATGCTCGAGGGCCCAGGAGACTCGCCGGGTGGATTTTCAAGCCCTTTCAGAGGAAGTTCGCAAAGACAACCAGGCTGGTTAAATGAATAATCAACATATTTAATATTGTAAGTGTTCAAAGAACTTCACAGACAGCAGCTTGGTACTCCTTACCATAGCCCTGTAAGGAACCCCAGAATGATTATCTCCAAGAACATGGTGGTCATGTTCATTAAACAAAGACCAGGTCAATCAATGGCTATTAGCAAGGCTTTTTTTGTAGAAAAAGCCCAGCAGGAACTCGTTAGCATAATAGGCCACACCCAACAGCAGAAACTCATTAGTATATTAGGCCACACCCCGACAGCACAGCTTGTTAGCATATTAGGCCACACCTCCATGCCTTCCCTTGGCTTGCTCGGGTGCCCCGCAGCTGCGGGGAGCCCGAACAAGCCCCCCCACAAAGGGAAGGCAGTTTAAACTGCCTTCCCTTGGCTTACCCGGGCACTCCAAGGCTGCGGGGAGCCCAGGCAAGCTGGCTCTTGGAAGGGAGGGGAGGCAGTTTAAACTGCCTTCCCTTGGCTTGCCTGGGCACCCCGCGGCTGTGGGGAGCCCAGGCAAGCCAGCCCCTGGACAGGCCAGGGAAGGCATGGGGAGGCATTTAAATGCCTCCCCAGTCCTTCCAGGGGCCCCCCTGGCCCACCCACCTCAGGGTCACCAAGGGGGTCACTCTCCAGGCCTTCCCTCTGCAGCCACGCATGCAGAGGTTTTGGCTGTAGTGGGCGTGGCCAACTCTGAAGCCAGCCAGCACTCTGTTCCTGTGCGTTCCTGCCAAGAAATAGCCCTGGCTATTAGCCTGGATGGTTACATGGAGCTTCCATTTTCAAAGGTAGCATTTCTCATGGGCTTGCCAACCTACAGGTGAGGCCTGGAGGTCTCCTAGGATTGCAGATGGTCTTCAGACCACATGTGTCGGTTCTCCTGGAGAACATGGCTGCATTGGAGGGTGGGCTCTAGGGCATTAAAGCCTGCTGAGGGCCCTCCCTTCCTCAATCCCTTCCCCTCCCCAGCCTCCACCCCCCCCCATTCTCCAGGAATTTCCCAACCCAGACCCGGCAACCTGGCCTTTGAATAACTGCTCATAGAGTGGCCACAAAGGGGGAAATATCAGCATCCGTGCTCTGTCTTAGGCCTTCTGGGGTCATCTCGTGAGTCATGATGGAGACCCAGGTTCGAATCCCCACAGTTCCATGGAAGTTCTCTGGGTAACCCCGGGCCACTCACACACTCTCAGCCTAACCTCCCTCACAGGGTTGTTGGGAGGATAAAACCGAGAAGAGGAGAATGATGTCAGTTGCTCTGGGTCCCCATCGGGGGAGAAACGCAGGATATGAATAGAAGTAAATAAGCTAAATGGTGGGATATCAGATGCCAGAGGAAATGGACCCACGGTCTGATCTGGCAGGGCTCTTTTTATGTTCTTAACCCTTTCCCTACTATCAACATTTTCCTCCAGCTGCTTTTCTCCAAACAGAGGGGAAAGACCCCCAAACTTTCCCCTTCTGTGTAAGAAATCAACTGGGGAGGGCAACTTGGATCACAACAAGGGTCAGGTGGGGAAGGGTTAAGCCTTCCTCCCCCCATGACCTGGAAGTAATGACATCATGCAGGGGATGTCACGTTGCATGGGGAAACCCTGGTATTTGGGCAAAGTCTATGGTTTGGGGGCCAAAAAAAAATAGTTTGCCCCGCATGATGTTCCCAGCGTGACGATGTCACCTGGAAGTTTGCCCAAATACCAGAGCGTCCCCCGTGTAATGATGTCACTTCCAGGTGACATCATCACACTGGGGATGCCATGCAACATCTCCACCTACCCCGGAACGCCCCCCCCCCCAAGTCCTCCACTCCAGGCAAGGTAAGACCTGGCAACCGTACTTCTAGGTGGGGCCTGGGGATCCTCTGTGATTACAGCTCATCTCCAAACTACAGAGGTCAGTTCTCCCAGGAGAAAATGGATGCTTGGGAGGGTGGACTCTGTGATCCCTGTTCTCCCCAGGATCTATCCCCAGATCTCGAGGACTTTCCCAACCTGGAACTGGCAGCCCTACACCCTGTCCACTGCTGGTGGCTGGGGGGGCACCTGGCAACCCTATCCTGCTTTCAGACAACTGACGTCCCACGGAGGTAGAAAGGGGGGAGCAGCAGAGCAGAGTTTATGCACAAATTAAGTAAGCTGCAGCAGAGAGCCATAGATTATTAAGGGCCTCTATATACAGTAATATTTTTACTAAGTGTCATGTTTTACATTATTTGATTACCCCGAGGCCTCTTAAAGTTGACATCATTTTAGACCTGGTTGCCAGCAGTGTTCCCTCTAAGCTGAGTTAGTATGAGCTAGCTCACAGTTTTTTAGCCTCTGGTCCACAGATTTTTGCCTTAGCTCAGGAAGGATGGACTCCGGAGCACGCTAATTTATGCAGTTGCCCAATCGCTCACTCACAGCTTCAATGCCAGCAGCTCACAAAGTAGGATTTCTGCTCACATGACCCCACAGCTTAGAAGGAGCACTGGTTGCCAGCCTCCAGGTGAGGTCTGGACATCTCCCGAAATCACAGCTTCAGACTACAGGATTTTATACCGGCAGATAGGAAGGAGACAAAAGCTCAGCTAGACGTTATGCAGTCAGCAAGATGTCTTGGGTCTCCTGCAACACCTGCCACCTGAAGTCCTTTTAACTGGAGATGCCAGGAATGGAATCTGGAACATTCAACACACCAAATGTATGCTCCACTGCTGAACCACAGCCCATCGAATGGGGGAAACCAAAGCACACAGATGTACATTATGAATGGGATTGAGCAAGTTGAGAAAGAAGTACTTATCTCCCTTTCTCACAATACAAGAACTCGTGGGCACTCCATGAAATTGCTGAGCAGTCGGGTTAGAACAGATAAGAGGAAATACTTCTTCACCCAAAGAGTGATTAACATATGGAATTCACTGCCACAGGAGGTGGTGGCAGCTACAAACATGGACAGTTTCAAGAGGGAATTAGATAAGCATATGGAGCAGAACTCCATCAGTGGCTATTAGCCACAGGGTATAGATGGGAATTCTCAGTCTGGGGCAGGTGATGCACTCTATTCTTGGTGCTGGAGGGGGCAGCAGTGGGAGGGCTTCTAGTGTCCTGGCCCCACTGCTGGACCTCCTGATAGCACATGGTATTTTTGGCCGCTGTGTGACAGAGTGTTGGACTAGATGGGCCACTGGCCTGATTCAACACTGGCTTCTCTTATGTTCTTATGTTCTTATGTACATTGCTTGTTCAAGGCTTAGAGAACCAGTGTGGTGTAGTGGCTATGGGTATTTGCTTAGGATCTGGGAGACCGGGTTCAAATCCTAACTTATGCCATGGAAGCTTGCTGGGTGACCTTGGTAACAAGAAAATAAAGAGCCGCACCAGTCACAGGAGTTAAAAAAAAATATAAGGCCCAGGCCAATGGTGCAACATCAGGTAAAAATATATCGTATTACTCAGTTAAATTTCCAAAAATTCCCTACAAGTTCTGCCAACAGGCTTCGTTAGGAGGATCTGTCATATATAATAACAACACTGAGTTTACATATGTATAGTTACAATTATATAAATACAATATTGTATTAGAAGTTAAAATCCAGGTCTGACATTTTAGGAGTAATAGAATATAATTTTACCTGATTTTCCACCATCGGCCTTGGCCTTCTGTACAATCTCTTGTGTGACCTTTGGCCGGCCACCCTCCCTCAGCCAAACTTACCCCGCAGGGTTGTTGTGAGGATACAATGGAGGAGAGGAGAACAATATAAGCCACTTTGGGTCCCCAAGGTGGGACATAAACGAATTAGACAAAATAAGAGCCAGTTTGGTGTAGTGGTTAAGACTGGCCGGCTCTAATCTCGGAGAACCAGCTCTGATTCCCCCACTCCTCCACATGCAGCCAGCTGGGTGATCTTGGGTCAGCCACAGTTCTCTCAGAGCTGTCCTCTCAAGAGCAGTTCTCTCAAGAGCTCTCTCAGCCCCACCAACCTCACAGGGTGTCTGTTGTGGGGAGGGGGAGGGAAAGGAGATTGTCAGCCGCTCTGAAACTCCGAGTAAAGGGAAAGGTATAAATCCAACCTCCTCTTCTTCTCTCTTCTTCTAAATATTAACCTTTACCAGCTGCGTGACACCCAACAGTTTAGAAACCCCACCATGATAAAAAAAAAATTAAAAATCCTATCCGAACTAACAACAGGACAACTGGAAAGGACCAAAAAGACGCAAACAGCCGCATCAAGAGTACATCATCGCGTCTGCAGAGCCTGAGCAAACGACGACACGCGGGAAAAGCAGACTTGGCACGGACGCCTGCTAACGAGGTAGCTGGGGAGGCTTCCCCAGGGAAGCCGCTCCATAAAATAGACGCGACCGCAGAGAAGAGCTTTTCTCAGCAGCCCAGAGGCGACGGCAGCCGATGCTCAGACGGGAATCGGTTGCTCCCTGAGGTAAGACGGGCTCAGGCTTTCTAGGAAAGATAATCACCAGCTCTTTTGAACTGGGAAACTAACAGGCAACTGTTGGGCCATATGGAAGCTGCCACCGTGAGAGGAATTTAAAGCAGCCGCCGCGAGGTGCCTGCCTCATGCGCCCTCCGTAGACGCAAGCCACGTTGATGGCTCAGTGAACGAAACGGGGTCCGAATCAGCCGATTATGGGTCCGACCCAATGATCGGCGCCAGTATTCAGCACCGATCTGACCCTCCAAGTAGACAGTCCACACAGTGGGGGGGGGAACGGGGAACCTGGCCTGCAAACGAATGGCTACGAGCACCAAATCCTTGCAGACCTGCACATAGTGTTCTGCAGAACGCGATGAGCTGGCTACCCATCAGCTGGTTTAACTAAATAAGCCAGGGAAATGAATTGACATGCCGAATCCCAGAAAGTCTTTTTTAAGTGCCCCTGCCAGGACTTTTGTGCCGTATCACATATTTCTTTTTAACGCATCTGTCCTCATGGTGGCAAGGAGCTGCGGTGGCTCAAGTGGTTAAGATGCTGAACTGCAGGCTGTGGAAGGTCAGTAGTTCAGCAGTTCGAGACCCGGGTGCTGCATGATGGGGTGAGCTCCTGTCTCTAGTTCCAGCTCCTGCCAACCTAGCAGTTCGAAAGCAAGAAATTGCAAGTAGATAAATAGGTACCACTTTGGTGGGAAGGTAACAGCGTTCCGTGCACCTTGGTGTTTAGTCATGCCGGCCACATGACCATGGAAACGTCCTCGGACAGCGCTGGCTCTTCGGCTTTGAAACGGAGATGAGCACCGCAACCCTAGAGTCGGATTCGACTGGCTTTCGAGCAAGGGAACTTTTACCTTTACCTTTTACCTCATGGTTCAAATTCGGTTCCTCGTGCATTATGTGGCCTTTGGGGGCGTCTCACCCGACAGGATGTCATTTGGTATCTCGATCTATGTCAGCTTTTGTCTAGATCAAGCAGCAGTGCAAATTTCACTCTTGCATTTTTAAAATAAATAAATAAATAAATAAATATTAAATTTGCTTCATTTGAAGCCTGTTTGGTTCTTCAGATAACAAGCTAGTGGCAGGAAGTGTCGTTGAGTCGAAGCCAACTTATAGCAACCCTGTAGGACTGGGATCCCCAACCTTTTTGAGCCTGTTGGCACGTTTGGCATTCTGAGACAGGGTGGCAGGCACAACCACAAAGGGGCTGCTGCAGGAGGAAGCCCACGTGCAGGGGAGAAGAAGGGAAGAGAAGCCAATGTTGGATCAGGCCAACAGCCCATCCAGTCCAACACTCTGTCACACAACGGCCAGAAATACCAGGTGCCATCAGGAGGTCCACCAGTGGGGCTAGGACACTAGAAGCCCTCCCACTGTTGACCCCCCCAAGCACCAAGAATACAGAGCATCCCTTGCCCCACACCAAGAGTTCCTATCTATACCTTGTGACTAATAGCCACTGATGGACCTCTGCTCCATATGCTTATCTAATTTTATTTATTTATTATATTTATAACCCGCCCTCCCTGCAAGCAGGCTCAGGGCGGCTCACATTGCCTGGCACAAAGTGCCAAGGTTCATATACAGGTAAAACATTTAAAACATTAAAGCATTTAACCCTATTAAAACATTTAAAACATTCAAACACTTAAACATTCAGCAGTTTTGATGAAAGTGCAGTCAATAAATAGCCAAGATGGCATAACCTATCATGCAGGCTCAGGCGAGTACAAGCTCCTAGGTGGATTGGCTCAATCTCATTACAGGCCGCCTCTACCACAGATGTTAATAGTGGCCATTGGTGGTAGTGTGGGCGGCTCCTAGTTAAAGGCCTGGTGGAAGAGCTCCATCTTGCAGGTCCTGTGGAACTGCACAAGATCCTGCAGGGCCCTCTGGGAGCTCATTCCACCAGTAAGGAGCCACCACGGAGAAGGCCCTGGCTCTAGTAGCCACGAGCCTGGCCTCCCTGGAGCTTGGAACAACCAGTTGATGTTGCGTCCCCAACCGTAGTGCTCTCTGGGGTATATACGGGGAAAGGCGGTCCCTCAGGTATGTTGGACCCTGGCCATATAGGGCTTTAAAGGTAAGTACCAGCATCTTGAGGTGAATTCGGTATGCTCTCGGCAGCCAGTG
Source organism: Gekko gecko (assembly GCA_029375565.1). Lineage (NCBI taxonomy): Eukaryota > Metazoa > Chordata > Lepidosauria > Squamata > Gekkonidae > Gekko > Gekko gecko. The sequence goes on along the minus strand of JAPDNY010000005.1, from coordinate 29,982,495 downwards.
CAGCCCCTTCAGCACCAGCCAGATGTGCTCCCATCTAGGGAGGCACATCAGTTAATTCCCTTTTGAAGCCGTCCATGCTTCTGGCCACCACCACCTCCTGTGGCAGTGAATTCCATGTGTTAATCACTCTTTGGGTGAAGAAGGGCTTCCTTTTATCCATTCTAACCTGACCACTTAGCAATTTCATGGAGTGCCCACGAATTCTTGTACTGTGAGAAAGGGAGAAAAGTACCTCTTTCTCCACCTGTTCTATCCCATGCATAATCCTATAAACCTCGATCATGTCACCCCTCAGCCGTCGTTTCTCCAAGCTGACGAGCCCCAAGTGCCTCAACGTTTCTTCATAGGGAAAGCGTTCCAACCCTTTTATCATTCTAGTTGCCCTTTTCTGCACTTTTTCCAAAGCTATAATATCCTTTTTGAGGTGTGGTGACCAGAACTGTATACAGTACTCCAAATGAAGTCGCACTATTGATTTATATAGGGGCATTATGATATCGGCTGATCTGTTTTCAATACCCTTCCTAATAATCCCCATTATACATTGAGAAAGAGGAACGGGAGAGAATAAAACAACCCCTGTGGTGGCGGCAGCTGGCGAAGCAATGTTATTTCAAACTACATTGCTAATCGATGAATTCAGCGGTGAACCTAAAGCCCTGCTGGGCAGGAGCCCCCCTGCCTGGCCCCATCCAGTTTTCAACAACACTTGATGGGCCACGAGGAAGGTTTCGGTGGCAGTACGGTTCCCCGAAGCACCACGTTGGAGACGCTGCTGCCGTTTTCCTCCCCCCACGGGGTTAAGAATATCAGTGCCATCTGAATTAGGATGGAGATTGCTGTTACATAAGAACATAAGAGAAGCCAATGCTGAATCAGGCCAATGGCCCATCTAGTCCAACACTCTGTCACACAGCGGCCAAAATATACCAGTTGCCATCAGGAGGTCCAGCAGTGGGGCCAGGACACTAGAAGCCCTCCCACTGCTGCCCCCCCCAGCACCAAGAATAGAGTGCATCACCTGCCCCAGACTGAGAGTTCCCATCTATACCCTGTGGCTAATAGCCACTGATGGACTTCTGCTCCGTATGTTTATCTAATTCCCTCTTGAAACTGTCCATGCTTGTAGCTGCCACCACCTCCTGTGGCAGTGAATTCCATGTGTTAATCACTCTTTGGGTGAAGAAGTACTTCCTTTTATCTGTTCTAACCCGACTGCTCAGCAATTTCATGGAGTGCCCACGAGTTCTTGTAATGTGAGAAAGGGAGAAAAGTACTTCTTTCTCAACCTGCTCAATCCCATTCATAATCTGTTGTTTGACGGTTAATCTGATCGTATAGGTTTTTATTGAAATGTTTTTATCGAGATGTTGTTCACGGCCCTGAGGCCTGTCCTTGACCAGGGCTGGGGTTTTTTCAGCCCCGGCTCCCGCCTGGTGGGACTCTCTGCCAAATGACATCCACGCCCTGCAGGACCTTATGCAGTTCCACAGGGCTTACTAGGCAGAGATGTTCCGCCAGGCCTTTGGTTGAGGACAGCGACGGGCACCATCCCACCTGGCACTCCCTTCCTCCTCCCCTCCCCCTTTCCCCAACTTTATTCCCACCACCGCACCCCCTCGATGAGGTGGAGACACAGTTTGGAATTCAATGCACTAATGCCGTCTGAATAATGCCACTGTGAATTGTTTTTAATTACATCCAGATGGACAGCCGTGTTGGTCTGAAGCCGTGGAACCAATTCAGAATCCGGTGGCACCTTTAAGATACCTTGAATAAACCTCTGTTGGTCTTAAAGGTGCCACTGGATTCTAAATTTGTTTCTAATTAGTCTATTTAGATTGTTGGGATTGTTTTAATATGATGTTTTATTATCACGGTTCATTGCCCAGAGCCCTGAGTGCTCAGGGATTGAGCGGTTTATAAATTATAATTTATAAATTAAAATAAAGAAATAAAATTCCAAGGCAGATGGAAGTGGTTTGCCACTGCCGGCCTCTGAACAGCAACCCTGGACTTCCTCCGTGGTCTCCCATCCAAGTACTGACCCGGACTAGCCCCGCTTGGCTTCCGGTCTCTGATAAGACTGAGCTAGCCTAAGCATATGAATATTAACTGCATTAACTCGGAAGGACTAGAACATCTGTTGATAAGCGGACGTTTTGGTGGAGCGGTTACCTCCATAGCTGGAGCTCTCTACGTTTCTCCCCTCCCGACAATCTACTCCTGAGCACATTTTTTTGGAAATAAATCCCACCGAAAGCAGTTTAACTTCTTTTCAAAGAAAGCCTGAACCTGTAAACCCATTTGTTATGGCGAGTTCTTTAGCTGCATCATCCATCATTATGAGTTAGAATTGAGTCTGGGAAGCCGAATGGAGAACTCCCTTGCATTTCAGATGCCTCCGAGTCGTTCTCGGGAATTCAAGGGAAACCATTTCAAAGCCAGGGACTACTTAATGGACCTTCCGATCATTGTACTCGAATGAAATATACTGTCAACCGTCTGGGCGTGTTCGCTGATAGCTGAGGAACAGGAAGACTGCTTTGGATTTGACTGACGCAAAAAACAAGCTCCTGAGGAAAGAGCAGGGAAGTTGTGTCATGCATGCCTCCCTTGCTGATAGTGGTGAAAATTCTGGGCTTGACCTATTTACACAAATCTTTCTCTAATATGAACTAGTGGGAGGGACCAAGGTACAATGGCGGAGAATCGGCATACAGAAGATCCCAGGTTCAGTCCCTGGCATCTCCAGTTGAGAAAGGACCAGGCAGTCGGTGATGTGGAAGACCTGTCGGCGCTGAGACCCTGGGCAGCCATTACCAGTCTGAGTAGACCATAGTGACCCTGATGGACCTGATCATCACCAAGATGCAGTCTAAGGCAGCTTTGTATGTCCAGGCAGACTGGATCTGAGTGGAACAATGCCCAGAACATGGTTTGCGATTTCTGATTGAGAAATGTATTTTGCTTCTGCATAAAACTCCATCCTAGCTTCTAGCGTCGGCTCTCTACTGGCGAGACACCAAGAAGCTTATAGAAAGCTGCCTGTCAGACTACGGGTCCACATAACTCAATATTGCCTACTCAGAAAGATGCCAGACAGCCAGACATTCATTCCGCAGGGAAGATGCTGAGCCAGGAATAGTTATGAAGGAAAGATCATACAAAGTATCTTCTCCGGAAGGGCTCTTTCCACTTCAGCCCAGAAGCCGATTTCTATCAAGGCAAGTGGTGGGATGGAATCCTTCCTTGGAGACCAGGTCTATTTTCATTCACCAGCCCTGCAGTTAACCCCAGATATCTGGGGGGACCTGGGTGGTCCAGGCTAGCCCGATTTCATCACATTTCAGAAGCTAAGCAGGGTCAGCCCCGGTTAGTAACTGGATGGGAGACCACCAGGGAAGACCCGGATCCCTACGCAGAGACAGGCAACAGCAAAGTCACCTCTGCACATCTCTTGCCTTGAAAACCCTACAGGTTTCCAGATGTCAGCTGTGACTTGACTATACTTTCCACCACCACAGGGAGAGGTATTCAGGGACAAGGCAAAAGGAGAGGTGCTTCCCCCTGAGACCTGGATAGCCCAGGCGCCCCCAATCTCGGTAGATAAGTAGGGTCAGCTCCGGTTGGTAGCACTTGGATGGGAGACCACCAAGGAAGTCCTCCACAGAGGCAGACAATAGCAAACCACCTCTGACCCTTTCCTGCCTTTGAAAACCCCACTTGGTCACCATAAGTCAACCGAGACTTGACGGCGCTTTCCCTCACCACAGAGAGAGGTCCTCCGTGACAAGGTTAAAGGATCCAGTTGGCCGGCCGTGTTGGGCTGAAGCAACAGAACAGATTTAGAGTCCAAGGGCCCCTTGAAGACCAACATTTCAGATTCCCAGTCGCTTCCCACAGTTTTAGAAAAGACACCTCTAGACATTTATCTGCTAGTCTGACACATTTGTTGCTTTCCAACTGTTGACCCCACTACCTTAACTCGTCACTTAGTGCCACTTTGTGTATCTTGATCGTCATCATGTTGCACGCTAATTCGCTGTTCATTCCTTGGCTACAAGTCTGAGCCTCGCTTGCCATCCTAACCTATTTTGATGCATGCACAGGAAAGGTAAAACCTCAGCTGTCCCAAGGTTGAGCTCTTGCAGTGAAACCGAGGCCTGGGGGTAGATCCCAATTGCACCCCCCCACCCCCGGAATCGACCCCCTGCCGTGGTGCTAGACAAGCCCCCCCCTCTTCCTTGTGGCGAGGACCGGCTCGACTCCCCGCTCCGAGCCAAGGGCGCCGTCCGCAACCTGGCATCCTCCCCGGCACAAAGCAGCCAGCCGCCGGCAGCGCGATCTCTGGGTCACGACGAGCCCCCCGCCCCCAATCCAGAACGCGAGCGACGGGGGTGCTGGCGGGGAAAGTGACCTCGTCTCGCCCCTGGGAGGAACCCGCCGCCGCCTCCTCCCTCCCAGCCCGCCAACCTTGGCTGCCAGCTCGGATCAGCCCTGCCCCGGAGGTCCGGAGGGTGGGCGAGAGAGACTCGGGAGGGAAGCGCGGGGCGGCTTGTCCTGCTCCTCCTCACACACACACGCGCGCACCCCAGCCGCGCAGGAGCCCCGGGCGAGAGGCAGGCAGGCAGGCAGGATCAGCCCCGGCTCCCTCCTCTCCGTCGCCAAAGGAAGCAAGCAAGGGATGGGTGAGCGAGCGAGCGAAGCGCCTGCCTACCTTGAGCAGGAACACAAAGAGCCAGAGCCGCGCGGAAGGGCCGCTCATTGGGGCGCCGCTGCCGCCGCCGCCGCCGCGCCTTCCTCCCCGGGGGCGACGATCCCTGCGCATCGGAGGGGCCCGGGCGGACGGCCCGCGCCGCGCCGCCTGCAGCTCCGGCCGCGCCCCGCGCGAGAGGCCGGTGGGGGGGAGGAGGAGGGGGGGCCGCCGGGGGGCCGGGCGCTCGCGGAGGGTCGGCAACAATGGCGAGCGCGGCTGCCGCAGCATCTACAGCCGCAGCAGCGCCGCCGCCGTCTCCGCCGCCGGCCGGAGGGGACCCATCGCCTCGTCGTCGTCGTCGTCCCCCTCTCCGGCTCCTCCTCCTGAGGGGCTCCGCTCGCTGCCGCCGCCGCCGCTTCTCTCCTCTTCCTTTCAATTGGAGCGCCAATGGATTAAGCGGCGGCTGTGCGGGCAGGGAGGCTGGAGGGCTGCTGCGCCGCCGCTTTCCCTTCGCGCCTGCCCGCTGCCCGTCTCGCCTGCCAGGCTGGCGCGGAATGAATGGGGCGCCCTCATGCCAAGCACGCCCGCTGGAACTGACAAGGCGCCGCCCCGCCCCTCCCTCGCGCTCCCTCCCGCAACGTGGGGGCCCCGCCCTTTTGGCCACACCCCCTCGGAGCGCCGCCCCCTCCTGCCTCCCCCCGCCCCCAGCAGCAGCTCTCGCCTTCTGGAGGTCGTGCCGCGCCGCCGGAGTTCTCCTTTCCCTTTTCCGGAAGGCCCCGTCTGCCTCCGTTTCCCCATCTGAGGCAGCCACAAAAGTCAGTTCAGCGTGGCCATGACGGGCTCTTCCTCCCCTCCCCCATAGCTGGGACACCCTCCCCACCCCCCAGGCTTGCAATTGGCCCCTTGGGATGAAATGCCCTGTGCACTGAGCTAAGGTGACCAAACTGGAATTAACTAATTATCCTTGGGCATTGTGGGCCCAATAGCCAGGAGAGGCTAAGATTGTCCAGCAGCCTAAAGTTCTAGCTCTTTGCATGATGCACCACTAGGTGGTGAGCTGGACTTGTTTTTAAGGCAAGAGATGTTCCAAAGATGGTTGGCCATTGACTGCCTCTGTGCCATACCCCTGGTATTCCTTGGAGGCAACCCATCCAAATACTAGCCAGGGCTGACCCTGCTTAGCTTCCGAGATCTGACGGGATCAGGCTAGCCTGTGCTGTCCGGGTCAGGACGGGGCCTCCAGGCTGCAGAGATCCACCACCCTGGAGAAAATGACTGCCTTGGAGGGTGAACTCTGTGGCATTCTACTCCCCAAAGCTCCCCTGCCTCCCCAATCCCCATCTCCCCCTCCAAATGTCCAAGAATTTGCCAACACAGTAGGGTTGCCAGCTCTGGGTTGGGAAATACCTGGATATTTGGGGGAAAGATCCTGGGGATGGAACGGTTTGAGAGAGAAGGGTTTGGGGAGGGGCAGGATGTCAGAGGGGTACAAGGCCACTGGGTCCACCCCATGATGCAGCCATATTCTCCAGGGGAACTGATCTCCATCACCCAGAGATCAGTTCTAATTCCGGAAGATCTCCAGGGCCCACTGGGAGGTTGGCATCCCTACAACCCAGAGCTGGCAACTCTGCCCCTGAGTTCTCGCACAGGGGCCCTGTGGGAGCAGGAGAAAGTGGCTCCTTTCCTTAGACAGGCATGCAGTGCTCCCTGTCTCCCACTAGGGGAGCACTGGGAAGCCAAAAGGGCCCTGACCCCTCTGGCCACCAGCTCCCCACTTGGGGTTGCCAACATCCAGGTGGCACCTTGGGATCTCCCACTATTATATTTGATCTCCAGACGACAGAAAGGAGCTCCCCTGGAGAAAATGGCTGCTTCAGAGGGCGGACTCCATGGGACGGTTATACCCTGTTGAGGTCCCTCCTCAAAACCCGCCCTACCCAGGTTCCACCAGTTTGGTGTAGTGGTTAAGTGCGTGGACTCTGATCTGGGAGAACCAGAGTTGATTCCCCACTCCTCCACTTGCACCTGCTGGATGACCTTGGGCAAGCCATAGTTCTCTCAGAGCTGTTCTCTCAAGGACAGTTCTAGAAAGCGCTCTCTCAGCCCCACCTACCTCACAGGGTGTCTGTTGTGGGGAGGGGAAGGGAAAGGAGTTTGTAAGCTGCTCTGAGACTCCGAGTGAAGGGCGGGGTATAAATCCAATTTACTCCTCCTCCTTCTCCACCTCCAAAATCTCCAGGTATTTCCCAACTCAGAGCTGGCAACCCTACCCCTAATGGAAGACTGAGGAGCAAGCTGGAGGGAGAGAAGGCCCTGCTGTGATTCTCTTCACTGACTGGTGGGGCAATGCCAGGGGCCATTGTGGCCTTTGCTCAGAAGGCGGAGGTGAAGGAGGAGGAGATTGGATTTCTACCTCGCCCTTCACAGTTCTCTCAGAGCTCTCTCAGCCCCACCTGCCTCACAAGAGAGGAGATTGTAAGCCGCTCTGAGGCATCAAGTGAAGGGCAGGATATAAATCCAATCTCGTCTTCTTTTTCAGATATCTGAAGAAGTGAGCAGTAACACACCAAAGCTCACACCCTGCCACAGATTTTGTTAGTCTTTAAGGTGCTGCTGGACTCCTGCTCTTTTCTGCTGATACAGACGGACGAATGCGGCTCCCCATCTTGATCTATCTGCCACAAGGCTGGTGATCTGTGGACCATGCATCTATAGTAATGAAAGTCAGGATGACGTAGATGATATTGAGGTGCTGGGCAAACAAAATCAAGCTACCAAAAATGTTTTTCTCATCTATTTTTTTTTCTTTGCCATCCTTTTTAACACTCAAAAATGTTTTGAGACAGATGTGTGATTTTAAAAGCTGGTAGCTTTCCCTTTAATCTGATCATACCTCTTAAAAGCCGATCCGATCGCTGCGTGAGGTAATCCACACACTCACAGAATCACAAAAGCTGCAGGTTTGCTCTGTGACAAACGAGCTGGAGGTATAAACTATAAGCCAATCTCTGCTATGGAAATGAGGTTTTAGGGGGAGATCCAAACACACCAACAAACCCTGTTTGGACAGACTGCAAATGAAAGAAGTGTTCAGTTTCACACGACTGACTGCATCCTTGTGAAACTGGGCTGCCTTCCCAGGCACAGCCCAAACTGTTTCATAGACTTTCTAAGAAACCTGCCTTTCTGCCCTGGATAGCGAGTCCCTACAATAATAGAGAGCCCTGACCTGGAGAGCCCAGGCTAGCCCGATCTCTTCACATCTCAGAAGCTAAGCAGGGTTGGCCCTCATTAGTACTTGGGAGGGAGACCGCCAAGGAATACCAGAGTTGTGACGTGGAGACAGGCAATGGCGAACCACCTCTGAATATCTCTTGCCTTCAGAGCCCTACAGGGTCAGCATAAGTCCGCTGTGACTTGACTGCACTTGGAGACTCAGTTTGGTGTAGTGGTTAGGAGTGCGGACTCTAATCTGGGAGAACCACATGCAGCTGCTGGTGTGACCTTGGGTCAGTTACAAGTTCCCTCAGAGCTGTTCTCTCAAGGACAGTTCTGGAGAGAGCTCTCTCAGCCCCACCTACCTCACAGACGCCTGGATCTGAACTGGCAGAGACTGACCAAGAGAGAAATCTTGGAGTCGTAGTAGATAACTCAATGAAAATGTCTAGACAGTGTGTAATTGCAATAAAGAAGGCCAACGCTATGCTGGGGATTATTAGGAAGGGAATTGAAAACAAATCAGCCAGTATCATCATGCCACTGTATAAATCACTGGTGCGACCTCATTTGGAATACTGTGTACAGTTCTGGTCGCCACATCTCAAAAAGGATATTATAGCATTGGAAAAAGTGCAGAGAAGGGCAACTAGAATGATAAAAGGGTTGGAACACCTTCCCTATGAAGAAAGGTTAAAACACTTGGGGCTCTTTAGCTTGGAGAAACGACGGCTGAGGGGTGACATGATTGAGGTTTATAAGATTATGAATGGGATTGAGCAGGTTGAGAAAGAAGTCCTTTTCTCCCTTTTCCACAATACAAGAACTCGTGGGCACTCCATGAAATTGCTGAGCAGTCGGGTTAGAACAGATAAAAGGAAGTACTTCTTCACCCAAAGAGTGATTAACATATGGAATTCACTGCCACAGGAGGTGGTGGCAGCTACAAGCATGGACAGTTTCAAGAGGGAATTAGATAAACATATGGAGCAGAAGTCCATCAGTGGCTATTAGCCACAGGGTATAGATGGGAACTCTCAGTCTGGGGCAGGTGATGCACTCTATTCTTGGTGCTGGAGGGGGCAGCAGTGGGAGGGCTTCTAGTGTCCTGGCCCCACTGCTGGACCTCCTGATGGCACCTGGTATATTTTGGCCACTATGTGATAGAGTGTTGGACTAGATGGGCCATTGGCCTGATTCAACATTGGCTTCTCTTATGTTCTTATGGAAGGGAAGGAGATTGGAAGCTGCTCTGAAACTCCTTCAGGTAGTGAAGGGCAGGATATAAATCCAACCTCCTCCTCCTCCTCCTCTTCCTCCTCCTCCTCCTCTTCTTCTTCTTCTTCCCACCACCACCACCACCATAATGATGGAGACAAGAGCTAAAATCTATGGCCAGGTGGAACATATGGCTTCTCTCAGAGCCAGTTTGGATACGAGTGCCTTTTAGAAGTTTGCCTAAGATGTTTTAAGTTTATGCTTGGAAAGATTAAAATGTGCACAGCCAGCAGAGGTCATCGTGTGTTTGCAAGCATGCTCATCATTCACTTACCTTGCCTCCTTGCCGAATGTCCATTGATTGCATTATGTACAAGGTAAAAGGTAAAGGTTCCCTTGCTCAAAAGCCAGTCAAATCCGACTCTAGTGTTGCAGTGCTCATCTCCATTTCAAAGCCAAAGAGCCAACGCTGTCCGAAGATTTTTCCGTGGTCATGTGGCCGGCATGGCTAAACACCAAGGCGCACGGAACACTGTTACCTTCCCACCGAAGTGGTACCTATTTATCTAGTTGCAATTTCTTGTTTTCAAACTGCTAAGTTGGCAGGAGCATTATGTACAAACCAGCCCATATATGCAGCCTGGAATAGTATACTTGGGGATTCACAGACCTCAGCTTTTGGAACTTGCTTTCAAAAGAGCTTTGGTATTGCCTCCCCGCCCCCCAACTCCCACTTTCCTTTTGGCCTCAGTCTTATTCTTGTGGCTTCCACCATCTGTACGCCATCTATAGGCTACTGCCATTCAGCAATGCATAGAAGCCATACTCACAGCTGTGAGTGTGCATGATGGACAGCAGAATCTCCACGATGGTGGGACTGTACGGTGATGGCAAAACCCAAGGTGCTGGAACGGGGGAGTGAAGACCGTGGAGGGAAATAGGGGGCAATGCTGATGCACAAATGTTGTGCCCGGATGGCGCATTATCAGACACCGAACAAAACAAGGAAGAGGCTGCTCATGCAATGTTCTGTGTGGCCGTCAGAGCTTTACAGAGCTTTGGATCATGGCCGTGCTGTTGATTTTGTGTGCATGTGTGTTTGTGTATGTGTATGTTAAGTGAGTGACCTCCAAAACGTCCCATTATCAATTGCCTTGCTCAGGTCTTGCAAACGGAGGGCCGTGCGGCTTCCTTGACTGAGTCCATCCATCTCATGTTGGGTCTTCCTCTTTCCTGCTGCCTTCGACATTTCTGAGCATGATTGTGATTCTTGTCTTTTCATGACATGACCGAAGGAGGATAGCCTCACTCTCCTCCAACACCAGTGTGTGTTCGGGATGAATTAAAAAGATTTGCTACCTTTTATATCTCCTGACTCCCTCATGGATCACTGCCTTGTCGTGGCGAGGGGGCTTGCGTGGTTCGATGAGGCTGTGGGCTATGCCGTGGAGGGCCACCCAGGACGGACAGGCCACAGCAGAGAACTCAGACCAAGCGTGATCCCCTGGAGAAGGAAATGGCAACCCACTCCAGTATCTTTGCCAAGAAAACCCCATGGATAGTAACAAAAGGCTAAAAGATATGACGCCGGAAGATGAGCCCCTCAGGTCGGAAGGTGTCCAATATGCTACTGAGGAAGAGCAGAGGGCAAGTACGAGTAACCCCAGAAAGAGTGAAGCGGCTGGGCCAAAGCCGAAAGGACGCTCAGTTGTGGATGTGTCTGACGGTGAAAGGAAAGTTCGATGCTGCAAAGAACAATACTGCATAGGAACCTGGAATGTAAGATCTATGAATCAAGGTAAGCTTGACGTGGTCAAAAATGAGATGGCAAGAATGAACATCGACATCTTGGGAATCAGTGAACTAAAGTGGACAGGAATGGGCGAATTTAACTCAGAAGACCATTATATCTACTACTGTGGCCAGGAATCCCGTAGAAAAAATGGTGTGGCCTTTATAGTCAACAAGAGAGTGAGAAAGGCAGTATTGGGATACAATCTCAAAAATGACAGAATGATCTCGGTCCGAATCCAAGGCAAACCATTCAACATCACAGTAATCCAAGTCTATGCCCCAACCACTGCTGCAGAAGAGGCTGAAGTGGACCAGTTCTACGAAGACCTACAACAGCTCGTAGAACTAACACCAAAAAATGATGTCCTCATCATCATAGGGGACTGGAATGCTAAAGTAGGAAATCAAAAGGTAACCGGAATAACAGACAAGTTTGGCCTTGGAGAACAAAATGAAGCAGGGCAAAGGCTAACAGAGTTTTGTCAAGAGAACACGCTGGTCATAGCAAACACCCTTTTCCAACAACCTAAGAGGCGTCTCTACACATGGACATCACCAGATGGGCAACACCGAAATCAGATTGACTATATCATTTGCAGTCAAAGATGGAGAAGCTCTATCCAGTCAGTAAAAACAAGACCTGGAGCTGACTGTGGCTCAGATCATGAGCTACTCATTGCAAAATTCAGACTTAAATTGAAGAAAGTTGGGAAAACCACAAGGCCATTCAGATTTGACCTAGATCGCATCCCCGATGAATATACAGTAGAGGTGAAGAATAGGTTTAAGGGACTAGATTTGATAGACAGAGTGCCTGAAGAACTATGGACAGAGGTCCGTGACATTGTAAAGGAGGCAGCACTCACCGCCATCCCAAAGAAAAAGAAATGCAAAAAAGCAAAGTGGCTGTCTGATGAGGCTTTACACATAGCAGAGGAAAGAAGGAAAGCTAAAGGCAATGGGGAAAAGGAAAGATTTGCCCAACTGAATGCAGATTTCCAGAGAACAGCAAGGAGAGATAAGGAGGCTTTCCTGAATGAACATTGCAAAGTAATAGAGGAAAACAATAGATTGGGAAGGACTAGAGATCTCTTCAAGAAAATTGGAGAAATCAAGGGAACGTTCCATGCAAAGCTGGTCATGATAAAGGACAAAAACGGTAGGGACCTAACAGAAGCAGAAGAGATTAGGAAAAGATGGCAAGAATACACAGAAGAACTATACAAGAAGGACCTCGTTGTCCTTGACAACCACGATGGTATAATCACTGACCTTGAGCCAGACATCCTGGAAAGCGAAGTTAAATGGGCCTTAGAAAGTATTACTAACAACAAAGCTAGTGGAGGTGATGGTATCCCAGCTGAGTTATTCAAAGTCTTAAAAGAAGATGCTGTTAAAGTGCTGCACTCAATTTGCCAACAAATTTGGAAAACACAACAGTGGCCACAGGATTGGAAAAGGTCAGTTTACATTCCAATCCCAAAGAAGGGCAACGTCAAGGAATGTTCAAACTATCGCACAATTGCACTCATTTCACACGCTAGCAAGGTCATGCTCAAAATTCTACAAGCTAGGCTCCAACAGTACGTGGATAGAGAACTGCCAGAAGTACAAGCTGGGTTTCAAAGAGGTAGAGGAACTAGAGATCAAATTGCCAACATTCGCTGGATTATGGAGAAAGCAAGAGAATACCAGAAAAACATCTACTTCTGCTTCATTGACTATGCTAAAGCCTTTGATTGTGTGGATCACAATAAATTATGGCAGGTTCTTAAAGAGATGGGAGTACCAGACCACCTCATATGTCTCCTGAGAAACCTGTATAAGGGTCAAGAAGCAACAGTTAGAACCGGATATGGAACAACTGATTGGTTTAGCATAGGAAAAGGAGTACGACAAGGATGTATATTGTCACCTTGCTTATTTAATTTATATGCAGAGTACATCATGCGAAATGCTGGCCTGGATGAATCACAAGCTGGAGTTAAGATTGCTGGGGAAAAGATCAATAACCTCAGATATGCAGACGATACCACTCTGATGGCAGAAAGTGAAGAGGATCTAAAGAGCCTCTTGCTCAGGATGAAAGAGGAGAGTGCAAAAGTGGGCTTGAAGCTCAACATCAAAAAAACTAAGATCATGGCATCTGGCCCCATCACTCCTTGGCAAATAGAAGGGGAAGTCGTAGAAGTAGTGACAGACTTCACGTTCCTAGGATCCCAGATCACTGCAGATGGTGACTGCAGCCATGAAATTAAAAGACGCCTGCTCCTTGGGAGGAAAGCGATGGCAAACCTAAACAGCATGATAAAAAGCAGAGACATCACCTTGCCAACAAAAGTCCGCATGGTCAAAGCAATGGTATTCCCCGTAGTAATGTATGGCTGTGAGAGTTGGACTATAAGGAAGGCCGAGCGCCGAAGAATAGATTCTTTTGAACTATGGTGCTGGAGAAGACTCTTGAGAGTCCCTTGGACTGCAAGGAGATCAAATCAGTCAATCCTAAAAGAAATCAACCCTGACTGTTCCCTGGAAGGCCAGATCCTGAAGCTGAAGCTCAAATACTTTGGCCACCAAATGAGAAGGGAGCATTCACTGGAGAAGACCCTGATGCTGGGAAAGATTGAAGGTCAAAGAAGAAGGGGACGGCAAAGAATGAGATGGTTAGACAGTGTCATCGATGCAACGAACATGAAATTGAGCAAACTTCAGCGGACAGCGGAAGACAGGGGGGCCTGGCGTAATCTGGTCCATGGGGTCGCGAAGAGTCGGACTCGACTGTGCAACTGAACAACAACAACATATCTCCTGGGCTGGGTCCTTTCTGCACTCTCCTTTTAATCCATGTTCACTGTGGTGTCCTCCAAGAAATTCTGTGCTAAAATTGAATTCAACCTTCTTTTTAATCCCGGGCCCCCCCCCCCCATTCTGCACTAGAATTGAGTTGAACCTTCTTTTTATTCTGGGTCCCCCCCCCCATTCTGCATTATATTACCTCCCTTCAGTGGTCAGTCCGGATTGATGTAGTTTGGTGTAGTGGTTAAGTGAGCGGACTGTAATCTGGGAGAACCGGGTTTGATTCCCCACTCCTCCACTTGCAGCTGCTGGATGACCTTGGGCAAGCCATAGTTCTGGCACAGCTGTTCTTAAAAAGAGCAGTTTCTGTCAGAGCTCTCTCAGCCCCACCTACCTCACAGGGTGTCTGTTGTGGGGAGGGGAAGGGAAAGGAGTTTGTAAGCCGCTCTGAAACTCCTTTGGGTACTGAAGGGCGGGGTATAAATCCAATCTCCTCCTCCTCCTCTTCCTCCACCTCCTCCTCCTCCTCCTCCTTCTTCTGCCTGCTGTTGCCCCAGGTTATTTGGATGCCATTTTGCTGTGGACTTAAATTGCCTCAACTTGAATGCTGAGAAAATCCAGAATGGCAGTCAAATGCGGAAGGGACCAAAACTGGTCATTTCTGCTGATTCCTCCTTCCTGCTGCAGACCTTCCTTCCTCGGGCTCCCTGACTCCCCAGGAGCACCGCTGGGTGAAGATCAGCGGGAGAGAGGAGGCAGCAAAGTTCTGTTCTGACACTGGAAAATTTAGTCTGGGTCCAACTCTATATCATTCAAAAATCATGCTGTTCTGAAAGGCACGGAGGAATCCATTTCGGAACAACACATCAATCAACAGAATGGATGAAACAGTAAAGTGTGAACCGACAAAGAATTTTAATGGAACTCCTGTGTGCCGTGTTCTCAGTTACATCCCAGTGACAAAGCCATTTCATATGCATCTTCCTGCCTGTCCCCCCCCCCCAAAAAAAAAAGATTATAAAGAGAAATGAAGCCTGCTGGTTTAGTTAAGTTGTTCTGAAGCCCTGACTGTTGTAATTCTATATACCTTTAGACTTTGTGAAAACACCAGTCTGACATGTCTATTGATGTGTTTGTATCCTGCCTTGTCTTAAAAACGAGCAGTGGCTTGCGGCTTGTTTGCTTTTTTTTGTCCCTCGAATGCATCCTCTTGACCTAGTTGGCCTGACATGCGATACAGTGACCTCAATCCACAGATCCCACTGGATTGCAGTGGGAGGGGTTGTGGCTCACTGGTGGAACATCTGTTTGCGTGCAGAAGGTCCAGATTTCATTCCCTGACATCTCCAGTTAAAAAGGGCCAGATAGCAAGGGCTTTGCCTGAGAGTCTGGCAGGCCATTGTGGGTCAGTGTGGCAAATTGGTCTCCAGACAATTACAGTTGATCTGCAGATGATTACAGTTGGTCTCCAGACAACCGAGATCAGTTCCCCTGGAGAAAATGGCTCCTTTGGAGGACGGGTTCTGTGGTGTTATATCCTGCTAAGGCCTGTTGTTGTTCAGTCGCACAGTCGAGTCCGACTCTTTGCGACCTCATGGACCACATCACTCCAGGCCTTCCTGTCTTCCATCGTGCTCCGGAGTTTGCTCAATTTCATGTTCGTTGCCTCAATGACACTGTCTAACCGTCTCATCCTTTGCCGTCCCCTTCTTCTTTGGCCTTCAATCTTTCCTGGCATCAGGGTCCTCTCCAGTGAGTGCTCCCTTCTCATTCGGTGGCCAAAGTGTTTGAGCTTCAGCTTCAGTATCCGTCCTTCCAGGGAACAGTCAGGGTTGATTCTTTTAAGGTCTGCCCACCCACCCCCAGGCTCCACCCCCAAAATCTCCAGGTATTTCTCAACCTGGTGCTATGCATGGGAGCACACACTATACGGGATGCATTTGCCAAAGAGCCCGCAGCAGAACATGGAAGGGCTCCAGGCCTATAGCCAGGATTTTTTAAGTTGGGGGGGCATTTGAATTTCTTAGGAGGGCACTGGCTAATCAATTTAATCCAGGGTAGAAGGCCATGGCACCCTGGGCTGGATGGGGAGTCAGGGGGCCATGCCAGAAAGTCAGGGGGCCTAGCCCCGAGATGCCCCACTGTAGCTAGGGGCCTGAAGGGCTCCATAATGGCCTTAACAGCGCCCTTGCCAGGGAGGGAATATATAGACCCTCAGTTCCTAATAGAATAGATAGCTGTTCCCTCTCGCTTGATTGATGCACCAGCATAGGAAACAGAGGCCCTTTCCACACTTGGATCTCATCCCTGGTTTTATCAGAGTTCAACTCATGACACAATACCTTGCATTTATCCCTGGTTATAACAGCATCCATTTATCCTGAAACTAGGGTGGGGCAAAACCGGGGTGACCTCAATGTAATGTGGAAACAAAATATACCCCGAGATAATTACAGGGGTGAACTCGAGTGCACGGCCGGATCGCCCATTGGGCGAACTAGGTGCTCGCCTAGGGCGCGCCGGCCTAAGGGGCGCCAAATGGCGCTCTGCTCCTCTCCCCAAAAGATCCCCGCCGCCCTAACCGGGCACCCATTGCCACCGCCGGGGAAAAGCGCCTGGCTAGGGCGCAAGTAGCCCTCCCCCTCAGGGGGGGAGGAGGAGGAGGCCGGCGTCAGCCAGCAGGATTTCCCTGCTGCCGCCGCCGGAAAGCACCCACCTAGGGCGCAAGTCGCCCTCCCCCTCCTCCCTGGGAGACGAGACGCGAGAAGGGCTTTTGCCTCCAGACGGGGCGGGGAGGGAGCGAGGGGGCTCCTGACAGAGGCGAGGCCGGTGGGCCCTGCGCGCCCCAGCAGAGTCCCGGCAAAAACCTTCCCCTGCCTCCTGCCAGCTCCGCCGGGCGCCTCTGGGTTCCTCAGGGCAAAGTATGCTTCTGGCGTCTCGTCTCCCAGCAGCCTTGCCGCCGCTGCCGGGGGCTTCTGGAGCTGGGGGGGAAGAGGCAGGGCCACCGCCACCCCGTCGAGCTCTGGGGGGGGAGAGGTGCAGTGGGGGCGCCAGAATGTAGCCTGGCCTAGGGTTTAGAAAACCCTTGGGCCGGCCCTGCTCGAGTGTAGTGTAGAATGTAAGTTCGGGGACAGGGTTGAACCAGGATTTAAGGTCTAGTCCAGAATCACCCAGAATCCCGTGGGTGAAATGGTCCCTCTGGTTAACCTTGCAAGATTTATGCTCGCGTTCTTTCCTTTTCCTCTGCGCAACAAGCTGCTGTCTGGTTTTCTTCCAGCGATAAGATTATTTATATCCCGTATCAGGGATGTTGACAGCTCTTTAGGTTCTGCATCTTTCATAAGAAGAATGATTGGCAGCTCTCAAGTGGACAGCCGATCGAGCTGGGATGCTCAGATGGTTCTTATCATGCTTGGGGAAACACCGAAATGGATACCGGGGGTCTGTGGACTTTTCTCACAAATTCATCAGGAAGTTATCATTTTTTCAGCTGACTTCTGACCTCTGTGCATAATTTTGCCTTGTGTTTTCCTGACTGGTCTCAATGTTGGCTGCTGTTGAGAATTTCTGTAGCTGTTTTCAGGGGCAATCCCAATCCGCTAACATAAATGGTGGTTTGGTATGGATTTCAATGCCATGGGGGTTGCACTCTTTGCCCAAGCAGCAAAGAAAATCCACATCAAGTTGACTAAATCCTCTCCAGCTAAATAGCCAGGGCTACGTCAAGGTATTTAAGGTCCTTTTTAGTAACCTTACACCAAACATAGATAAACATATGGAGCAGAAGTCCACCAGTGGCTATTAGCCACAGGGTATAGATGGGAACTCTCAGTCTGGGGCAGGTGATGCACTCTATTCTTGGTGCTGGAGGGGGCAGCAGTGGGAGGGCTTCTGGTGTCCTGGCCCCACTGCTGGACCTCCTGATGGCACCTGGTATATTTTGGCTGCTGTGTGACAGAGTGTTGGACTAGATGGGCCATTGGCCTGATTCAACATTGGCTTCTCTTATGTTCTTATGTTAAACCTTATTTTATTTTGTGTGTTCTAATTTTTATCTTATATTATTTTAAGCAGTTTTATGCCAGACATGTATATTTTTACTTCCTGTGTTTTAATGCAGATCCTATTCTGCATTTTATAACTTTTATTGTATTGTATTGTATTGTATTGTATTGTATTGTATTGTATTGTATTGTATTGTATTTGTAACGGCCTTTGGCCATATGTAATAAATCGAACTGAACTAAACAGTGCCATGGGTTGTACCCTTCCCTTCTGAACAAGATACTGGAATGTTCTTCAGTAATGTTCTGGTACTGCTGCTGTTCCAAAGGGTGTCCGTAAGCAGCCTTATTTTTCAATTGGTGCAAAATGCCTGAGCTCAGATGATTGGGAATACATTTCTCCAGGCCGAAGAGAACAACACTGAATTCCGAGATCCTTCCAGGCACTGCCCCAGAAGACTGGACCAGAACCAATGTGTTCAAATTAAATCGAAATAATTTCCAGCTAAACATTAGAAAAGACTTCCTGACAGAGTGGTTCCTCAACAGAACAGGCTTTCTCGGGAGGTGGTGGGCTTTCCTTCTTTTTAAGGTTTTTAAGCCGAGGCTTAGAAGGCTATCTGACAGATAAAAGGAAGTCCTTCTTCACCCAAAGAGTGATTAACATATGGAATTCACTGCCATAGGAGGTGGTGGCTGCTACAAGCATGGACAGTTTCAAGAGGGAATTAGATAAACATATGGAGCAGAAGTCCTTCAGTGGCTATTAGCCACAGGGGATAGATACGAACTCTCAGTCTGGGGCAGGTGATGCACTCTATTCTTGGTGCTGGAGGGGGCAGCAGTGGGAGGGCTTCTGGTGTCCTGGCCCCACTGCTGGACCTCCTGATGGCACCTGGTATATTTTGGCCGCTGTATGACAGAGTGTTGGACTAGATGGGCCATTGGCCTGATTCAACACTGGATTCTCTTATGTTCTTATGACAGCAATGCTGATTTTGTGAATTTAGGCAGATCCTGAAAAGGAGAGCAGGAAGTGATGAGGCAGTGCTCGGTTATCGTGGCCCTTTCTTATATGCTCTGGGTGATGTCAATTGTCACTTTGGGATCAGGAAGGAATTTTCCTCCAGACCAGATTGGCCCAGATATCCTGGAGGTTTTTTGCCTTCCTCTGGGCATAGAGCAGAGGTCACTGGGGGAGTGGGTGGTGGGTGGGAGGTAGTTATGAATTTCCTGTGTTGCGCAGGGGGACCCTTGGGGTCCCTTCCAGCTCTCTGTTTTTATGTTTCTATGCTGGTCATTCCCTTCACAGCC
Organism: Gekko gecko; assembly: GCA_029375565.1. Lineage (NCBI taxonomy): Eukaryota > Metazoa > Chordata > Lepidosauria > Squamata > Gekkonidae > Gekko > Gekko gecko. Next base: position 29,963,451 of record JAPDNY010000005.1, on the reverse strand, counting down.
CTAAATGGTCTGGGACTGGGGTAGTAAAATAACTCATTGCTCCCATGTGGACCTAAGCAAAAACTTGGGACTGATCGAGAACTCTTGCTCTGTGTACACTTACCTTATGGATGGGGGTGAGAGAGAGAGAGAGAGACAGAGAGAGAGAGAGTTCAGAATCAGAAGCTGTTCATCTTTCAGGCACAGATTAGAGAAATAAATTTTAGTTATGCTTGTATTTTCCAAGCTGGAGCAGGATATAACCGAAATTAAAGTGACTGCAGATTCAGAATTGCTCATTTTCTCTGCAATTGCGATAAATCAGTTCTGCTCTTATGCGTGTTTACTCAGAAGCACACCCACTGAGCTCCCTCCCAATTAAGCCGCGTACATAATGATAATATTCTGATATCTATTTTTATTGCCCCCTTTTTAATTACATTACAAGCATGTTTATTTTCGGAGCTTTCCTCTGTAAAAATACACATTGCTTCCGCAGCGACGTGGAGTCTTCGCTACATTTCGAAGCCCAGATATTTAAACCTCTGTTTAGCACAATGTTGATGATTTTCCATTTTAACTGATTCTGCCCCCTCCTCCATTTTCCCGGGAGACAAAGTGTTGAATGCAGATAAAATTTTCCTGTCATGTAAGTCACTTATGTCTGCGGGACAGAACTTTCTTGCCTCCCCCTCCCGCCTGCTGCACCCCAAAATGCTGCTGGGTGCAGCAGGTGGGGGGCTCAAGAACAAGGGGGCGGGGGGCTCAAGAACAAGGCAAATTAAGCATCCATAGCAAGAACGGGGCACTGCTGGAAAACAGCCCCACCCTTTCTGTCAGTGGAAACTTTTGTCAGGATCCAACCTGAAAACCACATTGTTCTAAAAGTATACACAGCTCCTCTAACCCTGGATATAATTGGAGTGACTGTTTTTATCTTTATAACCATAACTAAGTACAATCCTTGTATTCTCAGAGCAGTAAAGCAAGTTGCTTTTTAAGAAGCATTGCATATGATGCGATTTCCCTCCGAACTTCAACTTTTCCCCACAGGTAAAACTGATGTGTGTGCGCATGTCGCATTTTACACAATCAGAGGGCTCATGATTCACAGGGAGAGGGAAACTGCCTGCTTCCTGGTTGGTCCCATATTTCCATTGAGGAGGTACAGCAATCCTGTCACATATCTGAGCATCCAAAGAAGCAACCACAGTCAGGATTCTCCCCTAAATCCCTTCCTCAGCTTCTTTGACCAGTTTCCCCCCTTGGCCTCCTGGCAACCAGCAGGGCATGGAGACACTTAATCTGGAGAAAAAGGAAGGCCCAGGCCATGTTGCCAGTATCATACCAGAAGTAACATCACCGCACTGCAACTTTGCAGTGACACTCTGGTATTTGGGTAAAAACTCTATGATAAAAACAGCTTCTATCATAGAGTTTTTGCCTAAATGCCAGACAATCGCCTGGATGTGGCAGGTGTGATGACATCACTTCCAGGGTGACGCTGGCTACATGGCTTGGGCCTTCTTCTTTCTCCTGGTAAGCCAGTTTGGTGTAGTGGTTAAGTGTGCAGACTCTAATCTGGGAGAACCGGGTTTGATTCCCCACTCCTCCACTTGCACCTGCTGATGTGACCTCGGGTCAGTCACAAGCTCTGGCACAGCTGTTCCTGAAAGAGCAGTTTGTGTCAGAGTTCTCTCAGCCCCACCTACCCCACAGGGTGTCTGTTGTGGGGAGGGGAGGGGAAGGGAAAGGAGTTTGTAAGCCTCTCTGAGACGCCAAGTGAAGGGTGGGGTATAAATCCAATCTCCTCCTCCTCCTCCTCCTCTTCTTCTTCTTCTTCTTCTTCTGGTAAGTCTCCCCACCGGCCAGCTGATTTGTGGCTGGGGTTTGGGGCCTGGTGGCAGGGGACCCCCGCTTCCACTGGGAGGGTTGCGACACTACTGGCCTCCCATCCCAATCCACCCATGGCCAGAAGTGAAGAGGTGGAGATCTTTCTGTAACCTTTGGCCTTGAAGAACTCCGTCAGTGAAATTCCCAGCATGTTCTCTGGACTCAATTTGCAAGAAGAAGCGGGCAAGTAGAGAAGGTGGTTTTCTACTCTTGTGAGGCGCTGACCCCTTCTTCACCTTTCAGGATTGTCATGCGTTCTGTCTTTATCTCTCACAGCTTTCAATTTGTATTGCTCAAAGCCGCACCTGTATGCGGTCGATGAAAGATTTTGAAGAGAGTCTTTAAAGAGAGGCTTTCCCCGCCCATCCTCTGTAGCTGATACTTCACGGAATCAAATACTGCTGTAAAGGTTGTGTGGCATATGAAATCACCGTTCTTGCTGAAATCTTGTACTGGGATTCCAACGGCTGAATTAAAGGTAGTATCTGTCTCTCTGTTGCGTTTTTGTCCTTTGAGAGCCAGTTTGGTGTAGTGGTTAAGTGCGCGGACTCTAATCTGGGAGAAGCGGGTTTGTTTCCCCACTTCTCCACATGCACCTGCTGGATGACCTTGGGCAAGCCATAGTTCTGGCACAGCTGTTCTTGAAAAAGAGCAGTTTCTGTCAGAGCTCTCTCAGCCCCACCTACCTCACAGGGTGTCTGTTGTGGGGAGGGAAAGGGAGAGGAGTTTGTAAGCCGCTCTGAGACACCTTTAGGTACTGAAGGGCGGGGTATAAATCCAATCTCTTCTTCTTGTTGTTGTTTCTAATGAAGGCAGTCACAGTGCTGATCCAGCCACCTGGATCCATACCACAGTACCATAAAGACAGGGTTGCCAATCTCCAGATGGCAGCTGGAGATCTCCTACTATTACAACTGATGCCCAGGTGACAGAGATCAGTTCACCTGGAGAAAATGGCTGCGGTGGAAGGTGGGCTCTATGGCATTATACCCCATTGAAGTCCCTCCCTTCCCCAAACCCAGCCCTCCTCAGGCTCCACCCCCAGAATCTCCAGGTATTTCCCAACCTGGAACTGACAACCCTACGTCAAGACTAGACTACTGCAATGCACTGTACATAGGTCTCCACTCAAAAGTCAATTTGGAAACTCTAGGCCTATAGCAAGGATTTTGTGGCTTGTGAGGCAATTTTTTTCTGCTGGGGCTGAAGTTCTCAGTGCAGAAAGAAAAAGCCATTTAGCCAATAGAAAGTTGTTACCGGGATAGATCTCTAAACTTCAAACTGTCAGCCATTTTAGATTACAGTTCTCAGCTGCTGCAAGTTAATCACTTCTGCCAGCCTAAGCAACAATTCTGATAACAAGCTGGCAGATGGGGGTGATGACTTCTATAGTCAAAAAAGCTAACACTTAGGCAGAAAAACTCTTAGGCAGAGGAGACCAGTTTCTTGACACAGAGCTAGAAGGGATCCTAGAGGTCACCCACTCCAACCCTCTTGCTCAGTGCAGGAATTAGTCAACTAAAGCAACCCCCCTCTGCTTAAAGGAGCACACACCTTAAAGAAATGTTTGCAAATGATTGAAAAAGCATTTGCAGGAGAAATTCTTGTGAGGCTGTGCCTTTAAGAAAGGGAGCTGAGCTCTGCATAGCCCAACCAGGTGGTGCAGATTGCTCCAGCTCAGCTATTATCGGAATCTAGATGGAACACACATATTACTCCCATCCTGCAAGCACTTCACTGGCTGCCCATCAGCTATCGGAATCAATTTAAAGTATTAGCTATCACATACAAAGCCCTTCGTGGCCTTGGACCCTCATATCTGCGAGACCGCCTTTCCCCCTATGGTCTACCACAACAGCTTCGCTCATCTATGGCCACAATAGAGATTTTAGCCAAATGTTAGAGCGTCCCCCCACACAACATGCCTGTTGCGATGACATCACCTCTGGGCTCTTTGGGAGTGGGGCTTTCCCCACTGCCCAGCTGGCCAGTGTTGGATTGGGCCCCCCAAAAGCAGGGACCCCACACTCCATCGGGGTGTGTGTGTGTGTGTGTGTGGCAACCCTACAGACAATAGAGTCTCTCGGTTCTAAATTATTCAACAAAGTTACTTGGAAAAATTATTAGGCATTTTGGTCTGTGCTACTCTGCTTAGCTTGCTGAAACTAGGGTCCTGCTTTGGAATTTTGCATTGTTTAATGTGTCAAGTTAATACTTCTGCTTCGCTCCAGTTCTGTTTTTTAGGCTTCCATTTGGTTCTACCACCCTAATTCTGTGGCATTGCTTATGGCACGTCCCATCCGTCGATTGCATTGACTCGCTCTCTGTAATCCGCCTTCAGTCCAAGTGAGAAAGGCGGACTATAAATAACATAAATAAAATAAAAAGTGAAAAATAGATTAGGCTGGAGAAGCATGAACTTCCTGGCTGCATTGGGATTTGAACTGAGGATCAGTGTTCCCTCTAAGCTGAGCTAGTGTGAGCTAGCTCACAGTTTTTTAGCCTCTGGCTCACACATTTTTTCTCTTAGCTCAGGAAGAATGGCTCCAAAGCAAACTGATTCATGCAGTAGCCAAATTGCTCGCTCACAACTTTAATGCCAGTAGCTCACTAAGTTGAATTTTTGCTCACAAGACTCCACAGCTTAGAGGGAACATTGGTGAGGAATACCCAACCTTAGCCCGAGCTACAGAGCGCTACACTAAAACCCAGGCAAGACAAGCTTTTCAAGCTGAAGACAACGACCGCTAGCCAAGTAGTAACAGACAGTGAAATCTTGAGAACATTTCCCTGGGTACAAGCCCCACTGAATGGCCCTGAGCAGGATTCTGGGAGGACCTGCTTGGGACTGCCCTCTGAACACAACTGACCACTTGGTACGCTGGTCACGGCCTGTCAAGTGGTGGAGAAGGAGGAGGAGGAGTGTAACTGCTGTACACCGCCCTGAGCCCATCTGGGGAGGGCGGTATACAGGGCTATTTTGGGGCAGGAACGCACAGGAACAGAGTTCTGGCTGGCTCCTGAGTTGGCCACACCCAGCAGGAACTTATTAGCATAACAGGTCACACCCAACAGCAGAAACTCATTAGGATTGGCTACATTAAGGGTGTGTGGCCTAACATGCAAAGGAGTTCCTGCTTCAAAAAAAGCCCTGGGTTTTGACAACAAACAAGGTAAACAGAATAAGAAGCAAAAGGTGGGTGTGGCTGGATGACCCCCATGGGGGTGTACCCTAATATGCTAATGAGTTGTACTGTCAGGGGTGTGGCCTAATATGCTGATAGGTTTCAGCTGTTGTGTGTGGCCTATTATGCAAAAAAAGCCCTGGCGGTATATACATCTAATAGAAGAAATAAATAAATGAAATAAGATTGGATTTATACCCCACCCCTTCACTCAGAGACTCACAGCAGCTTACAAAGTCCTCTCCCTTCCCCTCTCCACCACAGATGCCCTCTGGGGTAGGTGGAGCTGAGAGAGCTCTTTTGAGAACTGCCCTTTCAAGGACAGCTCTGACAGAACTATGGCTTGCCCAAGGTCATCCAGCAGCTGCAAGTGGAGGAGTGGGGAATTAGAGTCTGCACACTTAACCACTACACCAAATAATCTTACCAGTCTTGTGGTCTGAACTCCAGAGCAGATCGGGCATGGTAAGATTCTCTTTCCCAGTTGGCAAAGTAATACAAATCACCAGCTTGCCAAGTCTGGGGGGAAAACCACATACCATGTCTATGATTATTGTGAAAGGGACTGAAAATAAATCACCCAGTATTGGAATGGCCCTGTATAGATTAATGGTGTGGCCTCATTTGGAATACTGAGCACAGTTTTGGTCATCGTATCTCAAAAAGGTTATTACAGAGCTGGGGAAAGTGCAAAAGAGGTCAGCTAATATGATTAAGGGGTTGCAGCAAGCTTTCCTATGATGAAAAGGTAGAGTCTGAGACTTTTCAGTTTAGAAAAAACATGACAAAGGGGGGATGTGATAAACGTTCATAAAATTATGCATGAAGCAGAGACTGTGGATAGAGAGAGCTTTCTCTCCCTCACTCATAACACTAGAACTTAGGAGTGCTACGTTAAGTTGGTGGGCTACAGATTCAAGGCAGACAAAAGGAAGCAATTCTCCACTCGATTAGTGGATGTCATTGTGGAATTGGCTGCTGGCAGGTGTTGCGACAGCCATGAGCAGAGATGTCTTTAAAACTGAACTATATAGATCCATAGGTCCATCAATGGCTACTAGTCAAGATGATGAAAGGAAACCTCCGTGGCCAGAGACAGTAAACCTCTAAATACTTGTGCTAGGAGGCAATAGCAAGGCCTCGGCCTCCATGCCCTGTTTGTTGGCCCTCTAGGGCAACTGGTTGGCTATTGTCTAGAACAGGATGCTGGACCCGATGGATCATTGGCCTGATCCAGCAGGGCTCTTCTTATGTTCTCAAGTCGTGCTGTTACAAATTACCATATGCGGGGGCAACAGTCTTCCATAGGGTTGCCAACCTCCAGGTGATGGCTGGAGACCTCCCGCTATTACAACTGATCTCCAAGTGACAGGGTATAGATGGGAACTCTCAGTTTGGGGCAGGTGATGCACTCTATTCTTGGTGCTGGAGGGGGCAGCAGTGGGAGGGCTTCTAGTGTCCTGGCCCCACTGCTGGGCCTCCTGATGGCACCTGGTGTATTTTGGCTGCTGTGTGACAGAGTGTTGGACTAGATGGGCCATTGGCCTAATTCAACATTGGCTTCTCTTATGTTCTTATGACAGAGATCAGTTCACCTGGAGAAAATAGCTGCTTTGGAAGGTAGACTCTACGGCATTATGCCCCTTCCCAAACCCCGACCTCCTCAGGCTCCACCCCAAAATCTCCAGGTATTTCCCAACCCAGAGCTGGCAACCCTGGTCTTCCATATCCATCAGTGGGTTTCCCCTTCCAGAATCCAGAGTGAGCAGAGTACTTTGCCAAAGAGAATGGCACAATATTATTAAATCCCTCATTGGGAGAGTTCAGTACAAAAGTTCCCATTTGATTAGCCTGGTCAAGGTTATCCAATGTTCAGTTTACCTTTCCCGTGCTTCTTTTCGACCTCTCTTTCCAAAAGTGTCAAAGGAATTATGCAGATAAAGAATTAGTCTCTTGTAGGAGATGTGAGTCAACAATGAAATTATTTCCCTGTGGCATTTCTGGGATGATTAAAAATACGCAAAGAGCTCCGGAAAGCGTGAAAGTGGGTCCGATTTCCCTTTTTGGGATTATAGCACCGTATCACTGACTTGGGGCAAATTCCCACATGTGAACTTCAAAGAGCCATTCAAGTGTGGACTCTGTGATCCAGTGGAAACGTGAAGGTGTCCAGCAGCCATATGAGTGATCTGATGCGCTCGAATTAGACAGGTCTGACATTCTTCTGTCTGTTAGCCAGTGGTGCTAGGCAGGAAATAGATCAATACTGTGGCATGCATCAAAAGAACATTGCAGGAGCTTCGGAAGAAACCAGCTATTCCTTTTGAAGCTGTGCTAATGAAATGCAAAGCTTTTATCGAGTAATGCGTGGAAACGGCACTTGTTTAGCTGAACTGCCCACTGACATTTTCCCAATATCAAGAAATTTGTGGTTCTTATTAAATGAGAGTTATGAAATATTGAAGAGAAAGGGGGGGTTAGGATGGAAATGTTAAACAGTGAAGAGTTTGGTTCCTACCTATGTAATACAGTTGTTATTTGATGGGGCTAATGACTTCTATCATTCGAGGGGAAACCATAGAGTTTTCCCTCAAATGATAGAGCGGCCCCCCTGAAACGTGCCTGACATGATTACATCACCATGCCGGGCACGTCTCTGTATCCTGGCGATTTGGGGGTGGGGTTCCCCCTGGCGGCCCAATCCGGGCTGGTGGGGAATGGACCAATCGAGCGGGGGTTTCCCCGCCCCCCGGGGGCCTTGGCAAGTCTAGCCTGGTCTGGGCCCTGCTAGGCCATAACCAGCCAGCCACAGCCAGCAATAAAAAAAAAAAGGGAAAAGGGAAATTAAAGCAAAGGCTTTTACCTTAAGGGATAATGTTAAAATAATTATTTGATACAATAACGAGACATCAACAAATTTACAACTGCCCACAATATAACAGTAGGCAACACAGTAAATGGCATTTTGTACTTTTTGTGTGATTCAGTAGTCACTATAAATGCTATATAGTTCTGAATGAGAAAGTGTTTAACCTCCATGCTGCACATGAAGGAAAGAGAGGAAGGAGAGTGCAGACTAGAAGAAGAAGAGATTGGATTTGTACCCCGCCCTTCACTACCCAAAGGAGTCTCAGAGCGGCTTACAAACTCCTTTCCCTTCCCCTCCCCACAACAGACACCCTGTGAGGTAGGTAGGGCTGAGATAGCTCTGACAGAAACTGCTCTTTTTCAAGAACAGCTGTGCCAGAACTATGGCTTGCCCAAGGTCATCCAGCAGGTGCAGGGGGAGGAGTGGGGGAATCAAACCCGATTCTCTCAGATTAGAGTCTGCGCACTTAACCACTACACCAAACTGGCTCTCAGTAGCCTTCCTGGTTCATTCTCTGAATGAATGATGGGCCTGTGGGAAGGAGAGGAGGACAGAGGTCTATGAATGTCAGAAGAGCTAACTGGAGACCAATCATTCAAAGCTAGACTGCCCACAGTGGTGCTTTCATAATGATGAGCAGGGCTATTTTTGGGCAGGAACGCACAGGACCGGAGTTCTGGCTGGCTCCCGAGTTGGCCACACCCAGCAGGAACTCATTAGTATAATATACCACACCCAACAGCAGAAACTCATTAGCATTGGCTACATTAGGGGTGTGTGGCCTAACATGCAAAGGAGTTCTTGCTACAAAAAAGCCCTGGGTTTTGACAACAAACAGGGTAAACAGAATAAGAAGCAAAAGGTGGGTGTGGCTGGATGACCACTCTTCTGGCAACATTGGGGTGTGGCCTAATATGCTAATGAGCTGTGCTGTCAGGGTGTGGCCTAATATGCTAATGAGTTCCTGCTGGGCTTTTTCTACAAAAAAAGCCCAGATGATGAGATCTTGCTGGAAAAACTTACAAATCTCAAAAATAGAGTAAGAACCTTACAAAATAGCCCCTGGGTCCTTTTAACCTTTTTTAAAGAATGAGCTTTGGGTAAATTTAGGGTCCCCAGCAAAATTAAGGTCCCCTGCCTCAGCAAATGCCAGGAGACTTGGGGTGGGGGTGCCTGGGGAGGGAAGATTTTGGAGATGGTGAGATGTCAGTTATGAGGGATGCTGTAGTCTGCCTCATCTAGCCTCTGTGGTCTTCAGAACAACCCAGGGGAATTCCTAGAGTGTCACTGTGTGGAGGCCATTTTTTCTCCCATTCTACAATTTCACAGGGGCAGGAAATTGGGGTGGGTCAATGGGAGCCCTAGGTAAGATATTATTGAGCAGAATTAGAGCAGTAAGTATATTGGAAAAGGCTATTGGGGTTTAAGAAGGCTTATGGACAGGGCTTTTTTGTAGCAGGAACTGCTTTGCTTATTAGTCGACACACCCATAATGAAGCCAATCCTCCAAGAGCTTACAGTAGCCCCTGCAAGAAGAGCTCTGTGATTCCTATGATTGCAGCACGCTCCTCCACAACAGTGTGTGTACATTCTGGGTGCTATAAATACACCCCACTTGTGTGTGGGTCCTCTCCTCTTCTTCATGAAACGCTGGCTGTTTTGTGCCTCTGCGGACCTTGCTCTTCTGGATTGGTAAATATCACCTCTCCAAAATCTCTCTCCCCCTGCTCCTCCCTAATTTCTTCTTAGCTAGTTTGTGTGCATTTGTAAGAGTATTCTGTGTGTTTTTGCCCTTTTATTATTTTTTCAATAGAACAACTTCCAGTTGAACATCTGACTGGCTTGTTTTGAGAGTTCTCTAATGGAAAATACTGGTATACATTGTGGAGATCCCCGTTATCCCTTCTTGTTTGTCTCCATTGAGCTAAATTCCCCCAACTAATTGGGAGACTGCCAATTTGGGTAACCACACAACTGAGGTGAACAGTGGCTTTCATGTTCTACTTGTAAACTCGTCAGAGCCATCTGGCTAGTCAATGAAACTGTACACTGGACTGGACAGACAGCCAGAGCCAGCAAGGTTCCTCTTACATTCTTAACTTATACCAATGGACAGGTTAGGAATCTTTTTTAAAAAAATGGAACCCAGTCCTAACAGTTAGAGGCACCTAATGTTTTAGAAGGGGTGTGGAATGATACAGTGTAGCCCAGTCTCATCAGATTTCAAAGCTTAAGCAGGGTCAGTAATTGGATAGGAGGCCACCCAGTAAGATTTTGCAGACAAGATCTATGGGAAACCACCCCTGCTTAATCACCTGTCTTGAAAACCTATGGGGTTGCCATACATCAACTGCAACTTGATGTAATTTTAAATGCACAAAACATGTTTTAGAACAGTATGGGAGCAAGCAGTCTCAGGTGGTTCTTTGCAGCACCTTCTACGGAGCACCTTCTACTATTTTTAATCTGGTCCCCCAGTTTTTAACTGTTGGGGTCAGGAAAGGGTGGCAGTCATTCAAAGAGAAAATATTTGACTCCAACAATAAGAACAACAAAAATGGAAATACCAAACAGAAATGCATGATAATACTGCACGGTAACAATGGTAAAAGTGATCGCAGGTGGGTGCCCTTACACATTTATTGTATTATTTTAAACCACTAATTGCTTTTCAGTGGTGCATCCAAACAAATCAGTCTGGACAACTCTTTCCCCCCTTTATGCCTAGTTCCACCTCTCCCTAGTCTTGTCCTTCCCCTCCTTCTGCTGTTTACCCCATTATCTAAGTTGGATCAAAAGCTCTTTGTCAGAGGGGTGTGTCTATATTTGCCTGCATCATCAGGCATTAATACGCTGATAGTGCTGCATAACTATACTACAGGATAGTATATAATAATACACTATAACCATTTTGATATTTTAATTGAACAGAGAGTCATCCGCCCCAACAAAATCTGCCAACACTTTCTTTCCTGAGGAGGGGATGTTCAATTAGTATACTCATTCTGGCAGGCCAGGCATTTTTCTTCTTGTTTTGGCTTGGTGGGTGGATTTTGACTGACACTCTAGGTCTGATAGATCACCCTAATTGGTGTCAGGAAGGTCGCATCAGTGAGCCGCCCTGGGGAGCCATTGACTTCCCCTTCGCACACAGCTTTGCTCATTATTCCAGTCATCTGGATTGTTCCGTCTAGAATATCCCATACCTCTGTAAGTATTTGGATATAGCGAGACATCATTTCTCCTGAGATGAGATTGGTAAAGTTCCAAGATCTTCATACTGAGCTGCTGGGATTCCTCAGAAAAGTATCGGGATTTCCTCAACGAGAAGGTTGGTAGTTGGTGAATAAGTTACTTCAATGACAGGCTATTTGCTTGTAAGGAAGTGATGCACATTCTTGGATGCACTTCAAATGTGCTGGCAGAGCAAGATCTAGACCAAACGGGGATCCTGCAGCAGTCCTAGAGGAGTGAACTGGCACACAAAGAGATGTGGGAAGGGCTCCTGGTGGTAGGAAATCTGAAATCCTCTGAGGTAGGGGACATCCAGTTTCCTCTGTTCAAGAAAAGGAAAAATTAACAGAGGAGGTGAGGATTATACGTTGAAAACTGTGTTTTGGATCTGATAGCAAATTTGCAGTAACAAATGGGCCAATAATTGTCACTAATTCCTCCCTCCTTTGTAGATGATACTAAACTGGGAGGGGCAGCAAATACAGTAGAAAACAGAATCAAGATACAGGATGATCTTGAGAGACTGGAAAAATGGGCTAAAGCTGGCAAAATGAATTTCAACAGAGATAGATGCAAAGTTCTGCATTTAGGTAGGAAAAGTCAGATGCATAATTATAGGATGTGGGAGACTTGTCTTTGCAGTAGCATGTGTGAAAAGGATCTAGGGGTCTTAGCAGACCATTCACTGAACATGAGTCAGCAGCGTGATGCGGTGGCTGAAAGGCAAATGTGATTTTGGGCTACATCAACAGAAGTATAGTGTCCAGATCACACAAAGTGATGGTAATTCGTTGCTCTGGTTAGACCTCACTTGCAGTACTGTATTCAGTTTGGGGCAGCACAGTTTTAGAAGGATATTGACAAGCTGGAATATGTCCAGAGGAGGGCAACTAAGCTGGTCAGAGGTCTGGAAGCCAAATCCTGGAGAGGAGACGACTGAGAGGTGATATAGAATCATAGAGCTGGAAGGGACCTCCAGCGTAATCTAGTCCAACTCCCTGCACAATGCAGGAAATTCACAACTGTCTCCCCCCACGCCTCCCAGTGACCCCTGCTCCATGCCCAGAAGATAGTAAAAAAACCTCCTCCAGGATCCCTGGCCAAATTGGCCTGGAGAAAATGGTTTCCTGACCCCAACTTAGTGATTGTCACAGAATCGGCATTGCCTCCAAAGAAGGAGAGCCCACCATCTCCCGAGGAAGCCTGTTCCACTGAGAAACCGCTCTGTCAGGAAGTTCTTCCGCATGTTTAGCCAAGAACACTTTTGATTTAATTTCAACCCCTTGGTTCTAGTCCAACCTTCTGAGGCAACAGAAAACAACTCTGCACCATCCTCTATATGACAGCCCTTCAAGTACTTGAAGATGGTTATTGTATCACCTCTCAGTCAATTTTGAAGGGCTGTCATATAGAGGATGGAGCACAGTTGTTTTCTGATACTCCAGAAGGTTGGACCAGAACCAACGGATTGGAATTAAATCAGAAGAGTTTTCAACTAAACATTAGGAAGAACTTCCCTCCCCGCCTCAAACCCCACCATCCTCAGGCTTAACCCCCCCCCAAATCTCCAGGTATATCCCAGCCCAAAGCTGGTAACCCTGCTTGAAGAGGGAGAGAGGAGGGGGGAAGGGATCTCAGGCCCACAAAGATGCCTAGCCTCATTCAAGTAAAGGTAAACCATGGTCTGGTGTTCTATTCGAACCAGGTTATTATCTCATTTGTAAATTAAATGTTTTTTTCCCCTTGGTCTTTTATTTCCTAGGGACAGGAAAGTAGGGCTTTCAGCTCTGGGTTGGGAAATATCTGGAGGGGGTGGAGCCTGGGGAGGGCGGGGTTTGGGGAGGGGAGGGACCTCAGCAGGGCACGCCGTGGAGTCCACCCTCCAAAGCAGCCATTATCTCCAGGTGAACTGATCTCCATAGACTGGAGATCAGTTTTAATTTTTATTTATTTGTTTATTTCATTACATTTATGAATTGCCTAGTCCCCACAAAATGTGGGACTCTAGGCGATAAGACGGATTTAAAATTATTAAAACCATAAGCTATATCTGACATGTTATACACAGTTAAAACAAGTGGCAAGTTTCTGTTTTGTAGTCTCCTCCCAGACCTGGATTGTGAGTGTTTCATGGGCACAGGGAGGGAAGAACTCACAAGGAAAAGGAGATTCAGGTAGGGCAGGGTTCCAGCCGTGGTGTAAACCAGGGGTGTCAAATCAGCCTCCCCGATAGGCTTCCCAAGAACTTACTGCATGCCAGCGGGGGATGGATATGTCCTCGCAGGACCATCCCCAGGGGAAGGAGAGGCACGGAGCACCATGCCGTCGCCAGGAAGGGACGGTAAGCGACGCTCTGGCAATGGGGCTGAAAACTTGATGGTACCATCGAGTTTTCAGCCCCATTGCCAGAGCGTCGCCTACCGTCCCTTCCTGATGACAGCATGGTGCGTTACCAGGAAGACTGGTCCGGCCGGGGAGCATTCGTCCCCCGCCCCCAGATGGTAAGTACTTGGGAACCCTACTCCGGGAGGGCTTCTATCAGGCCTGCAGAGGAACTGGCTGTCTTCTGCTTCTTCTTCCAGTTCTGCTGCTGTTGCGTTAGCGTAGGTTTGCAGCTTACAGAGACACACCTGAACAGCCTACTCAAGATTGCACCAGCACAGACATTTTGATGCAGTAATTCAGAGCAAGAGGTGTCAGTTATCAGACACTGTTAAATAAAGAAAATATTGCAAGAGAGCTAACGTTTTAAGAATGTTTTAAAGTAAAAAAAACCCCACCTTTGTGTTTGTGTCCTTTATAAAGTATATATCTCTGCTACCTGGCATTACATTTTATGATACGCATGGCCCGGCCCAACAAGGTCTCATTTATGTCAGATCCAGCCCTCATAACAAATGAGTTCAACACCCCTGATGTAAACCATCGCCGTCCTCAGCCAAATGCCTGGCGGAACATCTCTGCCTTACAGGCCCTGTGGAAGTGCATAAGATTCCAGGAGATCCTCAGGCCCCACCTGGAGGTTGGCAAGCCTAGGTTCACGGCTTAAGGAAAACGGGAGGAAACTTTGCACGGGAGTGAGGAACAAGAAGGCCTGCACCCCGTTTCTTGAATTGGTGGTGGCGGGAGGGGGAGGCAGGTTGGTATTGTGTACAGACTCCAAACCTCTGCCAATGTATGTGAGTCCAGTACATCAATGTTTATGAACAGCAAAAATGTTCGGAGAGCATTCATTAATTATTCCAAGGACATCATTTGCAAAGAGGGGGAGAAGCGAGGAGGAAAGGGGGAAAAAATCAATATTAATACACCACATTAAATTAGATCAACCCGCGATTGCAAAACATCTTCTGTTCCACATCCAGCCTCTAATTTGCAACTAGCAGTCCTGAATAAATTAGCACCCTCACACTGCAATTAATTAAACCAGCATTAAAAATATATCTACTGCTTAGTATTCCGCAGAGAGAGAGAGAGAGAGAGAGAGAGAGAGAGAGAGAGAGAGAGAGAGAGAAGAGAGAGAGCGCCTGCGGGACCTTTGGTTGAATGCAAGTTACCCTTAGGAATAGGAATGTCATTCGGCACGGACGGCAATTAGAGAATGCTGTTGCAAGCTTGGTGACATTTGCAATAAAACCACTCAGGTAGAGGGATCTCTTTATTAGCTTTCCACAACCGGAAATCAAGTTTTGGGGAAGGGACTGAGGAATGTGTTCTTGCAGGTGGGCGAGCTTCCCCCAGATTGTCACAGGGACTTGGTTAGCAAGAGGCCATAACTGAATTGGAAATCATTCCACTGGAGCTCCTCTGGGCATAGGTCACATCAGTGGGGCCAGGATATCATTCAGGAAATGGAAAAAATCTTAGGAATTACACTAGTGAGGGATGTAAATATATTATTTGCAGGTATTCTGGGGAGCGCTACAGTGGGAAAAAAGGATCTTAAATTATATAAAGCTATGATTCTTGCAATACAAGCTGTCATCGCTAGGGGATGGAAAGACAAAACAAAATGGACATGGGCAAGTTGGTTCCAGTATCTATATGAGGACGTTAGTTCTGAAATTGTGATCTGCTTTCGAGGTGATGCCTTATGGGAAGAGAAAAAGGAAAGGATAAATAATAATTGGACAAAGTATTTTCATTGGTTGAGGTCAACTGGGAATTCGGAGAGTAAAAGTAAAGCCTTGAGTGGGATCAGGAAGCTGTGTACATGGATGGATTAATAATATAGAATCAGTAGGGTTAGGGGAGGGAGAGGGGGAGGGTGGGGGGAAATGAAGTACTATTTGTGTACAACTATTATTTGTTTATAATTAAAGAACGAATAAAAATTTATTTGCAAAAAAAAAAATCAGTGGGGCCAGAACTCCAGAAGCCCCCCCCTATATATCCTATAGAGATGTTGTCAGCACAGATCAAACAGCCACCTCTTTTCCAACTCCTTTAGCATGCATGCATTATATTCTGATTCATTTAATTGCTTGTTCACTTCTACTTGACATGCTAGATTTCTGTCTGCGGATAATTGGAGGGGGGTTGGAGGGACGTTCAGTCCCGTGATTCCCCCGCTGCTGCCTGAAGCAGGCCAAACACAACATAGCCCCTGAGGACTGAACCGGAGAGGCTGGAAGCTCGCTATCAGATCTCTTGTCTTTGTCAACAGGCAAAACTATACTGTGGTTGGGGGAGGAAGGCTGAAATCTCCCCCCCTCCCGCACCATTTACACAAACTCGGATTCCCTCCCCACGTGAATATTAGCCCCTGTTGAAGGAAACACGAAGATTGTTGCGTATTCCCTACTACACACACCCAGACACATGGGGCAAATATCAGCATGGGAAGATGGAATGTGTGCCACAGCCTTGACCTTAAAGCTGGGCCTCCGGAGACGAAAACATGCTGGAGGTCCATGGATTGTCCCATATCTCATCCACTTTGGGCCTCGACAGTCATGCCAACTTTGAGTGGGGAAATACCTGGAGATTTTGGAGTGTGAAAACTGGGGAGGGCAGGGTTTGGGGAGGGAGTGTCCTCAGAAGGGTACAATTGCCTATAGTCCGCCCTCCAAAGCAGCCATTTTCTCCAGGGGAACTGACCCCTGTTGTTTGGAGATCAATTGTAATAGCAGGAGGTCTCCAGGGCCCACCTGGAGGCTGGCAACCCTAGTCACGGGAAAACCACGTGTGACATTGGAGTTCCATGACTGGCCCTTCTTGATGTTGTCGGAAGCCCTCCACTGGGTGGGGGAAGGCCAGAACATGAACTGTATCCTTGTTTCTTCTCCACAGAGGTTTAATATAGCCTGGAGGGGCCATTTTCATTCCAAAAAATGTTGTGGGTAGCAGAATTGATTCTCTGGCATCCCACCATCCTGGTGGTTCCCTCCGTGGCCATTTCTGCACTTGAATTACATGCCTGAGGGTCTGTCAGGGATTCTCATCATCACCCGGAGTGTTGTCTGGCACTCAGGAACCGAGCAGTGAATGCTTCTGATAAAGCTTGGAAGCACTGCCACCTATTGGTAGGCTCATAATACAGCTCTCGGTTAAAACGTGACTGGTGTTTCCCACTGCCCTGAAAGAACCACCTTGCAGGGTCAGGCCAAAGTCCTGTTAGCCCTGCATTCTTGAGTAACTTACCAGATGCTTCTGGAAAGCCATGAGCCATGCATCAAAGGCATGTCCGTTGACTGTCATTTATGCCCAGCGATTTGTTGCTCAGAGTGTCGCTGATGGCCACTTTGCACGCTGGTATCCATTTTACTTTGCTTTGTTGCGAAGGATGTCCCGAGTTAGTGGCTTGCCTCTTTTAAAAGTATGGAGCTATTTGTCTTCGAACAGGTTGGCATGTGCTCTTACACACCTCCCAGCATTTCACAGATGGAATGAGGGATCAGCTTGCCACATAGATTTCCCACACTGCCTTAGCAAACTCTGGGGGAGGTTGAAGGAAGTGACTAGGAAGGGTGGATGTTTCAGGAGGATGTGACATCACATCTGGGTGATGCTCTAGGTATGTCCCCTAATCTCTGCAGCAAAGACTATAGAGACACTCTCAGAGAGTTACCATGGAGGCCATTTTGTGGTCATTTTTTCTCCTGCTCCTCAGTTTCTCGAAGGTAGGGGACTGAGGCCAAGAACAGGAGTGCTATTGGAGGGGACAAATGGCACACGCTGATTCTCATACCAAGAATCACTGACTGAACCACACCACTATCACTAGGGGGGAGGAGGAAGAGGAAGAAGAAGAGGAGGAAGAGATTGGATTTTTACCCCACCCTTCACTCGGAGTCTCAGAGCACCTTGCAATCTCCTTCCCTTCCTCTCCCCACAACAGACACCCTGTGAGGTAGGTGGGGCTGAAAGACCTCTTTCGAGGACTGCTCTTGAGAGAACAGCTCTGGGGTAACTTGTGAGTGACCCAAGGTCACCCAGCAGCTGCATGTGGAGGAGTGCAGGATCAAACCCAGTTCTCCCAGGTTAGAATCCATGCCCTTAACCACTACAACCAAACTGGCTGTCTTAGGTGAAGACTCTGTTCTTCTTGCTGCATTTGTTTAAACTATCAAAGCCTGCCCTGCATTTTTTAAAAAGGGGGTTTGAAGTTAAAGATATGCTAAAATAACATGACTGTCCTACGGCCTGTTCTCAAGCATTCAAAAGAGTCCTCAACAACTGCAGAGGTGTGAAACAACAGGCTGTGCACTCTATGGTGCCTTAGTGCTCATCTGCGTGCATTTATGCATGTGCATAATAGAGGGAAGAGGCATCCATTCCCCAAACTTCTGTAAAACCTGGAAAGCCTTGGAGAAGAGGGTCACATCCTGAAGGCTGAAAATGTTAGCAACTCATTTTCCCCACACTCCTTTGGAATGCCCCCCCCCGAGGCTCCCCTGGTACATATTTCACTTTTTATTTGGTGCCAGGCTAAAACACACCTTTTTATCAGGTTTTCATTTAGAAGAAGAGGAGATTGGATTTATACCTCGCCCTTCACTACCCAAAGGAGTCTCAGAGTGGCTTACAGTCTCCTTTCTCTTCCTCTCCCCAACACAGACACCCTGTGAGGTAGGTGGGGCTGAGAGAGCTCTTTTGAGAACTGCCCGAGAGAGAACAGCTCTGACAGAACTATGGCTTGCCCAAGGTCACACCAGCAGCTGCATGTGCAGCAGGAGTGGGGAATCAGGTTAGAGTCCGCACTCCTAACCACTACACCAAACTGGCTCTATGGGGTCTGATCCAGCAGGGCTCTTAATCCGTCCTCTACCCCAGTCCTGGAATCCGTCCACTTGGAGTTCGATGCTTGCTGAGGTTCTAACCATTATTTTGCAGTTGCTTTCCTGTAACATGAATTTCCCATAATCATAAACTCTCTGTCTAGACAGGTTGATGGTTTCTGAGAAATAGCAAAGGTGGCTATAGAGTGTCTTAATGTTTCTGCTAAGCTTCAGCGATGACATCTGGGTCAGGGAGAAGTCTTTTAAAGAGGGTCAATTTGAGAACAAACTCCGCATCAACCCATGGCCAGGCTGGGGCCAGCGTATTGTTAACACCAGGCAGTGTACTTTAAATGGCTTTATTTATACGAGCTTTCGAGGATCTCTCAGTGTTTTGAAATGCTTCAGAGAAAATCCATTAAATTCAGGGAACGTCAGCCCTGGGAACATCATTCTCCAAACAGCACAAATGGTTTTGAAATTCCTACAGAGAAAATATTAATAACTTTATTCATATCCTTTGTTTAACTTCCTTGGCAGATGCTTTGCTTAGGCTCTTCAGATGCATCTTGGGATTCTCCCCCCCCTTGAAATGACATTTTTGGCAGCTCGTCACCCATATCCTGGAAACTGCAGGAGCACCCATGCAATAAGGGGCTTTTTCCATATAAATGTAAAATTAATATACAGAGATTAAAATGCATAACCTTATTGTGTTGTAATTAATTATACATAAAGGTTATTTAAACGTTTGGAAGATCTGCTTTCTTATACCCACAAATAAAACTCTTGTTGGTCTTAAAGGTACCACCGGACGCAAAGTTTTTGTTCTGTTGCTTCAGACTAACGCGGCTGCCCATCTGGACCTGCTTTCTTCTGGGCAGAGTCTCAGCACAGGAGTTGGCCGCTTTAGAGGGGGTCTTAATGAAGCGGTCTGCAAGGCAGAGATATGCACCCAGAATAAAACTCAACAAGTGGTTACACTGTGGGGTTCACTCACAAGAGGATGTGGTGGCAGCCATAAGCATGGGATTCCAGGACTGGGGTAGAGGACGGATTAGGAGCCAGGTTGGATCTCACGCCATGGTCCATCTATTCCAGCATCCTGTTTCAAACACTGTCTTCCTCTGCAGCCTCTTCTTTGGTGGTCTCCCTTCCAAGTCCTGACCCTGCCCAGATCCCAAGATCGGAAGAGTTTGGGCTACACCACGCAGCCTCCCTTCTCCCACAAAGCTCAGGCGTATATAGATGCATTCTCCATTTTATGCTCAGTCACAGCAACCCTGTGAAGTTGTTTGTTTATGTAATATATTCGGCGAAGTGTAATCTGCCCATTAAAAGCCCATGTTAAGCTTCGTGCCTAGACAAGGATCCTAATCCTCAACATCTGATTGGTTGTCTAAGAAGCGCCGTCCTATCAGGACAAACCTCAAACTCTTGGGGGGAATGAACCTTATTGGTTCTTATCTCTGTAATCTTATTGGTTACTTGTATGTAAACAGGCGTGGCTATATTAGCCGGGAACGTTTAAAAGGGAGCCAAGCTCCACTGTTTCTTTGTCATCAGTTGATCTGCTGTTTGTTGTTCTGGTTGACTTGAGCTATTGCTGAATAAAGCTGAATCACTTTGCTGAAATCGAGTTAAGTGTCATACTTAACAGTTTAGGATGACAGAGAATGGTTGGACCGATGTCACCCAGTCAGCCTTTATTACAGCATGGGGATATTTGGAAGCCAAGTAGGATCTGAAGCCAAGAGCACACTTCCATCAGTTTTGACTGACCTGCCAACTGGACTGCTTCCTAGGTTAAAAGGACCTGTCTTCTATGGTACCTGCCCTGTCAACTTGACTACTGCAATGCCCTGTATGTCGGTCTTCCCTTGGAGGGAATTTAGAATGTACAGTTGGTCTAGAATGTGGCAGTCTGGTTCATCTCTGGAGTGAGCCACGGAGAACATATTTCACATGTTCTGTACTGACTTGCCAATTTACTTCCGGGCAGAATTCACTGTGCTGGCCCTTTAAGGCCTTGCACGATATTGGCCTGAGATCCTTCAAAGACAGCCTTTATATGCCATATGTGTTCACTCCTACTCACGAAGGTCCAATGGCACTCTGTTACTGGGTGGTAGACATTTCTGAGAAGACCTTGTCCATTGTGGTCCTCACAGATTATGGAACCAGCATAACTAAACTCAAATCTGCACAATTCAGGATCTTAGTTTTCCAAACAGCTCTGAAGAGTTTTCAGTCCCCACCCTCGTCTGGTGTTTGATATGTAATTCGATCGGACCTTCCTTGCTTCCGTCCCTGAATTTTGATTATGGTGTAACATATAATGGCTGATGAAGAGATGGGATGGTTTAACTATGTCAATGTCTTTGCATCGTATGGTTTTTAGCACTTTATTGCCTAACTCATTTTGTGAAGGCCCCTCAGGGAAGCAAGTCATTAATTATTAAAATAAATAAAATTGCTTTTCTTAAAAGGGAAAAAAAATGGTTTTGACCCACATGAGTAACGTTTCTTTAGTTACAAGGCGTAAAACAGATAATGCGACAAATGCTCTTAGATTCCACCCACCCCACTCAATAATCTCAAATATATCCAAGAGCAGATAGAAATCCTTTAGAGGAAATCTCAGTCAAGGTTTCCCTCTTAGCAAATGACAGATTGAAACAACAGTATTTCCTTAACGGTATCTCCCTGATGCTCACCCTCCCATTTCCACTGCCTGTTACACGTTAGCCCTGGGACAGTATACAGGGACAAAATACACAGCCTCAGTCATCTGGCAATAAAGGTAATCAGTTGCTCACAGGCCGGATAAGAACCGATTCTGGCCCATGTTATATTTGACACCCCTGAATTAAGCAATACAAAAATTACGTAGTAGAATCCTACTTGCAGCAAAAGACAGTATGTACAACAGACAACAATCTAGTCCACCCAGTCCCTATCTCTTTACCGAAGCATCTTTCTGAGCAGTTTCATTACACTGCTACCCTCTCAGCTGTGTAAAAAAGCCTTCCTGCAGAATTTAGTTGTGCGTAGTTTGTAGGAAGCCAGGAGAGGGAGAGCCTTCCTGACCTCATCAGCGTTCTTTTACGCTGCATGCATGAGCGGCTGCTCATTAACACAGGAAGCCCCACTCTGCAGCAATCTGGAGCCAAGCAGGGTTTTGCACTGCTGTTGTCCATTTTAAGATTATAGCAGTTACATTCTGCTCAGGATGTGAACTGCTCCGCTCAGTGGGGGGGGGGTAGAGGGAACATTGCTCATCAAGCATGTAGATTTATCAGTTGTCATAGATTTTCTGGCTGTATGGCCGTGGTCTTGGCATTGTAGTACCTGACATTTCACCAGCAGCTGTGACTGGCATCCTCAGAGCCATAACACAGAAAGATGGAGTACTCCCTGGGTCAATGTGAGAATGCCCACCATTTTTCTTCCCCATAAGGGTGCATCCTCTTATCTTTTTATCATATCCAGATTTTTCTACAGACCCAAAGGTTTCTCCAAATTTGCTCAAATATCTTCATCTAGGGCCATTTTAAGAATTAGATACATGACAAGTGGGAGGGCCCTCGAGACCTGTGGGGGGAGAATCCCATCCCTCCTCCCCACCATCACAACTCTGAGCACCACCACCCACCTGTGGTGATGACAGCAACAGTACTTGGGAGCCCCTCCAAGCCCAGAGCAGTTTCTGGCATCCGCCCCCACTGAGGCCAGTCCCAGAGGCTCTCCTGGAGGCCTCCACCATGTTCCCAGAGTGCTCCGCCACAGCAGCCATGCAAGGTGTGTATATATTTTTTTTTAATTCAGATTTTTCTGCAACCTAGGAAGCACCCCAAGTTTGCAGAAAAATATGTTTAGCATTGGCATGGTCCCAATACACGGATTTAAGTATCCGCAAATGGGGATCACATGTCACTATTAGATATATAGATGACACCCTATATAATGCAGTACTTCAAAACATGGTATTTTCTTTTCTTAGTGAGCTTGCCTGTAACACATGTATCAGTACAATTATATGGCTTGACTAATTAATGCCATATGTTGCTTTATTGATTTAGTGCCTTCCTGCCCTTCTTCCAAGGAGCTGAGGGTAGCATGCCCATTTTTCTTCTCCTCCATTTTATCCTCAAAACCAGAGCTCTTTGACGGTTTCGGTTTCGGCGGAGCGAATGGCGGCCACCTCTCGGGACGTTCCCGGAGGTGGTTAGCCCACGCGCGTATGCGAAAGACCCTAGTGAGCCTTAGATAAAGGCTCCGAACCGGGGGCGCTTGGGAAGCAGCCTCTTTGCCGGCAAACAGCTGGGAAATTGAGGCTTTCTCCCCGCCCCAATTGGCCCCGCTGCGTCGTGCCCGTAATGGGACTTAGCAACGCCACCGACTTCCAGGAGTGAACAAAGCGATCGAATTAAAGATAAACGGAAAGATCTGGCATCGAACCGTGAGTTGGAGATCTATTTTGAAGCGAGAATTTGAACCCCCCCACAAGCATATAAGCGGAAGGGAGGAGGGAGGAATCCCCACCCCCCCTGAGAAACGGGACTTATAAAAGAAAAGCAGAGGGGGGTAAAGGGAAAAAAGAATTGGTGAAGATACCTTTGGGGAAGCATTGAAGATTAAGAGCTTGTTGGCTCCCTGAGTGACGCGGCACGAACTTTGATAAAGTAAACAATTAAAAAGATGTCTGCATTTAAAAAGGCCCCACAGAAGCCGGAAAAGAAGGGGGGAGGAACTTCCGGTCTGAGCACCCCCCCACCGGAGTTAGCTGTCAATCAACAGAAAAGCGAGCCACTGCGCCCTCTGCTGGATCAAATGCAGAAAATAAGTGAAACTTTGTCTAACATGGAAAGTGTTCTCAACAGTCAACAAAAACAATTAACAGAAACAAATCGAACTCTCCGCTTTCAGGGCATTAAAGAAGAAGAAAAGGAAGATCTCAGAACTACATTGGCGAACGCCTTGGCACCCTTAACTGGCAGAGAAGCGTTGGAATTGAAAGAAGAGATGGATATGGCCTATAGAGCCTATTCAGCCTTTACAAAGAAAAACAATCTGCCAGCAGAAGTGGTTGTCAAGTTTACTAAACAGAGTACCAGAGATCAAATTCTGCATTCAGTTTCAGCGGTGCCCTTGAAAATTGGGGAGCAGACCATCAGAACTTTGAAAGATGTTCCCGATGAAATCCGTATGAAAAGAAAAGCATATAAAGGATTGACCACGTTCTTACAAAGACATCAGATAATTTACAGATGGTGCATTCCCGAAGGACTAACTTTTAAATACAACGACAAAAGAGAGAAGATAGACTCCGTCTTCAAAGCACAAGAATTTCTGAAGAGACACGCCAGTACAGAGGAAGATGCAGTACTCGCAACTTGGATTGATTCAAGCAGTGAAGAAGACAGCGATCCGGAGGAGGGAGGTGCTGGAGCGGGAGATAAGAAGCCTAAAGAGGGCCCATCTTATAACTTGAGAGATATAAAAGGAAGACACCCAAAGAAATAGTTCGTGGAACGTCAGAGAGGAGCTGATTAATGATTAACCCCAATGGACTTTATTAACTTTACTAACAGAGTTATTTTGGACTTTTGAAAGATGAAAAGAAGATCCTCCAACCGTGGTGGTTGCCAAAATTTGTAATTATACTAACTAAAACTAATTTTTTAACAGGAAAAAATTTCACTCCATTCTTTCTCTTAACCCAACTATATACCTTCCCCCTTTCTTTTTATAAAAAGTAATAAAATTCTCTCCTCTTTAGGAGAGTTTACTCTAAAAAAAAAACCAAAAAAAACCCAGAGCTCTTTTTTTTCTGGGGGGATGTGCCGGAACCTCTTCAACAAAATTCTTTTTTAAATGTTTAAAAGTTCATGAGTTTTTCAATATACAGACTGAAAACTTCATTCCCCTGTTGAGAGTTCCAGAGCCACTTTGGTGTAGTGGTTAAGAGTGTGGATTCTAATCTGGGAGAACCGGGTTTGATTCCCCACTCCTCCACATGCAGCTGCTGGTGTGACCTTTGGTCAGTCACAAGTTCTCTCAGAACTGTTCTCTCAAGAGTTCTCTCATCCCCACCTACTTCACTGTTGTAAGGAGGGGAATGCGAAAGGAGATTGTAAGCTGCTCTGAGACTCTGAGTGAAATGTGGAGTATAAATCCAATCTCCTCCTCCTCCTCTTCTCTCTCTTTTTTTTAAAAAAAGCCATGCTCAAAACAACTCTATAAGGTCAGTTATGGTGAGAAAGAAGGACTGGTCCAAAGTCACCCAGTAAACTTCATAGCAATCAGGGATCTGAACATGGGTCTCCCAAGCCGTAGTCCAAAACTATAACTATTACAACATTCTGTCATCTGCTTGCTGTCGTGTTTCTGGACCAAAAGAGATTTTCCATTTTTTTTTTACCAGACATTTTCTGAATGAATATCAGATATTTTTGATTTCCAAATACCATTTCAAACAACATGTTTAATTTTTTTTTGTCTTGCTTTGCTAGCAATGTCCACTCTGAAAGAAAGGGAATGGCAGATTGGGGAAATTCTTTCTAAAATCTGCGGCTTGCCTTCTTCATATGGCAGGCTGATAAGGAAAAGCAACCTTTCTCTCTTACACCACTAGCTGCAGTTGAGCATTATCCTCCAGTATTCAGGCAACAGGATCAGTAAATATTTCCATCTGCTACCCTACTTATTCATTCAGAAAATGTCTGCTCAAAAAACAAATTGTTGGGTAATTCCTTTTTGGTCCAGAGATGCCAAGGCAAATAGCTGGAACGCCGGACAGATTTTACCACCAAAATTTACTTCAGATTAGCCAACAGTTCTGAACCATTCATTAGAAAAGGAAATTCACTGATATTTGGCCAAGAGATTAATCCCAGAAAAGCAAACCTCAGCTCTACAGCCCACCTATGTTGTCTTAAATATGACTCCCAGGTTGGCAATACTGCATGCATACAGTGTAGTGTGTTCCCCAATGTGCTGTGTGTGGGTGTCATGATGACACCTGTCCCTTTGTCTTAAATTCACTTTCCTCTTTCCCAAAGCACAGACAATCCTGGCTTTCTTCTACCTCAGAGTAGCAGGAGGTACTTCAGAAAATCCAGAAGGCATCTGTGTCCTGTCTGGAGGGAACACCTATTATGAAATGGCTGCCTCCATCTCAGGAAGGTGCTTGGCTTGTGGAAACGCCTAACATTTTGTGGTTGGGCCTAGCCTTCATGGAAGCCATGTTATGATTGGTCTCACCACACCTATCACGGCAGCCGTTTTGTAATGGCACCCACTGCCTGTTCTCAAAGTTCCAGAAGAGCTCTCAGGTTAAGGCTGGGGACCCTTGGACGTGGAAGAGAAAATTAAATCCCATTAATTTCAGCAGGATTTCAGCATGGTCAACTTTTGGGGGATTTGTGCACACAAAATATGAGCATAGCTTGACTAGAGAGTCAAGCAATTTGCTCTGAGTATGGAGGATCCAGCAGATGCATGGGGCTCTCCTGCCCATACAGACTGTTCGTACTGGCCTGCAGGCTCTGAGTATCAGGTGCCAAAAGTCAGGCAAAGCAGAGTCATTCAGTCCAAGGCCTGAGGTCCAGAAGTCAAGCAAGGCAGAGTCGGTGGCTTAGTGTCTATCGTATGCATTGTGTCTACACCTAACAGCCTTTCTTGGTTGGTTTTATAGCCCCATGCTTAAGGGTCATGCTTGCAACCAGTTGCTCAGAAGCAACCCTTCAGCTACTCATCATTAGCAAGCAGCTAGTGCCAGGCCAGGAGGCATGCATTTTGCTGTCTTGTCCGTAGCTCTGTTCTCAGCCTTCATCTGCAATGCTCTAAGGGAGTAGGTGATACTGGTGGACTGGGAATGGTCAATTGAGGTTCACCTGCTGAATCCAGGCTGGAGGGTGTGGTTGGCTCTGCACCAGCTGTTGACTGTGAATTTTGACAAGCCTGCAGCTCATTTTCCTGCTGGTTGGTTTCTGTTAACTCAAGGATGGCTACATGGGGTTCCTCTGAGCTCAGCTGTTTGGAAACCCCTGCTTTCTGCTCCCTGTGAAAAGCCACAGGGAGCAGAAAGCAGGGGTTTAAACTTTAGATGGTTCACAAACAGATATAAATCAGGTCAGTTTGCGAACCAACCTCCCAGTTCGCATGTGTTCGTGCTTTGATTCATGGTTCAGCCACGAACCACAAACCAAGCCACATTTTTGCCCATCCCTAATAGTTCATTACAGAATCAGGATTGACCTATACTTGCATATAAAACTTTGGTGCAGCTGACAATTTCCCATAGTAATTAGCTCTGGCCACCATGCTGGTAATTAGTGATCATGGTGTAGTAGTTACTGGGTTGGAATAGGACCTGGGGGACCCAGGTTCAAATCCCCTCTCTGTCACGGAAGCCTGCTGGTGGCTTCTCACTCTCTCACTCAGCCTAGCATTTCTCAAAGGGCTGTCACTCTCAAGACAAAATGGAGAGAGGAGAGCAATGTTGTAAGCCACTTTGGATCCCCACTTTGGGTCCACATGAATATTTATATAAATAAAATAGTATATATATATATACACACAAACTTGAATTTCCCAGGAAATTGTGGGAAATAGAGGAGATGAGTCCTGCTATGACAGATGAAGAACTTGTGGGTGGAGTACATAAGAACAAAAGAGAAGCCATGTTGGATTAGGCCAAAAACCAGGTATCATCAGGAGGTCCACCAATGGGGCCAGAGCTCCAGAAGCCCTCCCACTGCTGCCCCCCTCAGCACCAAGAATACAGAGCATCATTGCCCCATAGTGATTCATCTATACCTGGTTCATCTATACCTAATAGCCACTGATGGATCTCTGTTCCATGTGTTTATCCAGTCCCCCCTTGAAGCCATCCATGCTTGCAGCCGCCACCACTTCCATGCAGCAGTGAATGCCATGCATTAATGACTCTTTGGGTGAAGAAGTACTTCCTTTTATCAGTTCTAAGCCTACTGCTTATCAATTTCATTGAGCACCCACGAGTGCTTGCATTATGAAAAAGGGAGAAAAGGACTCCCTTCTCTATCTTTTCTCTCTCATGCATAATTTTGTAAACCTCTATCATGTCACCCCTCAATTGTCATTTCTCCAAGCTAAAGTGTTAGCCAAATGGCCTTAATTTAATAATAAATGTGGGGAATCATAAGTATTAAATGGCAATAAGCATTAAATATAGAATCAGGCCTGTGTATATGGGAGTTTGATTTCCCAGTCCCAGAAATAAACACAGAGGGTAGATTTCTAAATCAGTGATTTCTTTACTGAAGGATTCTTAAACACACAAACATAAAATCAAGCATTCACACGCACAATACAGAACTAAGAAAGCAGAGGTGATTGATAGCTTATAGAGGGGTCAGTTATGGGGTGATACTACCTGTCCAGACGTGCAGAGGTTCGTGAAGAAGGGATTATGGCCTAAACCCAGAGGTTTAGGGATGGGCTGCCAGTTGGCATCTGAGCAGAGGCACACACAGTTTGAGGCCATGTGCTCTGACAGATATAGACATCGGATAACAATGCAGACCAATGGGCGGCCTTGGGGGCTGGTCTCAGGTGAGAACAATAGATTACCAGGGCCAATGATGAGTCCCAGGGGTGCGTGGCATCAGGATGGGTAAGGCCTAGATGTGACCAGTGAGCTCTCAGAGGGGCAGAGGCTGGGTTAACAATAGCCTTGATTAAATCAGCCATGTGCCGGGTGGCTAGTTGAATAGGTTTTCTGACCACTAATGGTCCAATCAAGGCAGTTTGGAAAGGTTCCCAAGGATAGACAAAAGGTGGGAGATGGGCCTCTGATTAGATCGCTAAACATTTGAATGTATGATTGATTTATCTCAGTGTCCTGAGGTACGGAGCAGGAAAAACAGGTTTGGAGGCAAAGGATTCTCCCATAAATATAGGGTCACACAAAAGGGCTGGGTGAGGTTCTGGAGAGGACTATTTGCCCGGTGGCCTCTGAATAGCCTTTAGAAATGTAGATATTTTACCTGGTGGAACCCGTTGTCATTCCATAAGCATATCTCTGCTGGGTGGAGGGGGAAAACTGGAGGTTTGCTCTGAGGTTGCCTTATTTTCACCTGAATATGAAATCTCTTTTTGCGGATTGCTTGCAGGCTGACTCTATGGCTCAAGCTGAGAGTGCTTGACTTTTGGGCACTTTGGTTCAGGTCAGTAGTGGGGTGCGCCTGCTATTGGGGGTTACCCGAGCGTAAAGGCAGTGCCTCTGGCAACAAAAGAACCTTAACCTCTTTAACCTTTCTTCATAGGAAGGGTATTCCATTCCCTTAATCGTTTTAGCTGCCCTTTTCTGTACCCTTTCCAATGCTGGACTGAAACACTTTAGATTCCTGACGGAGATGGGTTTCTCTTCATTGTGGCAAGGGATTATAAGGGAGAGTGGAGGTCTAGGGGTGTCTCTCTCTCTCTCTCCCCTTTCTACTCCCTGCTCTGGATACAGTAAAGATCATTTAGGGCCCCGAGCTGGAGTCGCTCGCACAGCCCAGAAAGCAAAGACAGCAGGAGGATCTAAGACATGCACCCAGACTACCTTCTTTCCCCTACACTAGTTGGATATGCAGAAAGGAGGAAGGAAGATACACAGCTTTACTGAGCCTTACAGAATCATGGTGCCCTTAGGCATCGCCTCTGCGCAAGGAAGAATCACTGAACAAGGCTCCCAAATGCAACCGGCGAGGCTGCAGTCTGAATCCCTGAAGACACGAGTAAAACCAAAGCAAGGGAAGCCCCCCACCCCCCCAGCAGAATCACAGGGGGAAGAAGCCATTCAATGGAGACGGAAAGTGAAGAAGAGTTTCCGTTTATATCCGGAGCATATATCAGATGCCGCCTGTATTGGAACCTGTTTTGAGCCCTTATGAGAAATAGATATTTCAGAGCAATAAATGGATCACTCCCTCTCCTAAATTATTAAGAAATTAATATCACTACTGCAGTATATTTTTGGGGTTTGTGAATGGCTTTGCAGTGATACAACTGGCTCATCTGAAATCATATAACGATTTAAATCAACTGTACACAACCACAGAGAGAGAGAGAGAGAGAGAGAGAGAGAGAGAGAGAGAGAGAGAGAGAGAGAGAGCGCGCTTTAGTTTTAACTTGCACACTGTTGACCTGAGTACAGCAAACATTAATTTTCAGTTTATGTCCAATAGGAATGCCAGCTTTGGGTTGGGAAATTCCATTTGGGGATGGAGCATGGGAAGGGCAGGGTTTGGGGCAGGAGGGACCTCAGCAGGGTATAATGCTATACAGTCCACCCACTCCTCCACATGCAGCTGCTGGTGTGACCTTGGGTCAGTCACAAGTTCTTTCATAGCTGTTATCTCAAGAGCAGTTCTCTCAGAGCTCTCTCAGCCCCACTTACCTTACAGGGTATCTGTTGTAAGGAGATTGTAAGCCGCTCTGAGACTCCTTTGGGTAGTGAAGGGTGGGGTATAAATCCAATCTTTTCTTCTCTTCTTCTTTAAAGCAGCCATTTTCTCCAGGAGAACTGCTCTCTGTTGTCTGGAGATCAGCTGTAATTCCAGGAAATCTCCATGCCCCACCTGGAGGCTGGCAACCCTAGGGCCTGTGGGAAAGGGAGCAACAATTTTCATGTATTTCCCAAGTGAGTTCTTCGATGGCTGCTCAGGAACCTTATGCACTAGTCTTTGATTGCCTGTAGGTGGCGCTCACAAACAACATTCATATCAAGCCGCTGGGCCAACGTCTCACAAGCAGGGATAGAATATCACCACCTTGTTTTTCTCACTGGTGCATTCTGTTTGAGTGAGCTTGTACAACCTAGACCATTTCCGCTGTAGTGGAATTCCCCACACCGACGTTTTAAAAACTGCGCATTATGTGAAATATTCCACAGTAGATTTTTCCTCACCAGCTGCAAACCCGAAATTCTTTTTCTTCTTACCCCACATTTTCAGAATCCCCAGTTCTAGCAAGTTCCAAAAACGCGAGGTAAGAATGACAAAACTTCAGGTTTGCACCTGGTGAGGAAAAACCTATTGTGGAAAATTTCACATAATGCGCAGTTTTACCAACGTCAACGTGGGGAATTTCACTACCCTGGAAATGATCCTGTTTTAACTGGCTGTCCTGGTGGAACCCTCTACCTGGTGATGTCTGCACCTTGCGGGACCTTGCCCAGAGATGTTCTGCCGGGCCTACAGCTGAGGACAGCAACAGCCCACACTGTGGCTCTCAGTTTGGAGTAGTGGTTTTTTGAGTTAAAAAATTATATCGTTAATTGGGTTTGCCTGTGCCCTTTATGAAGTTTATATCTACCGTACCTGGCATTACGTTTTATGGCACACACGGCCCGACCCAACAAAGTGACTTTTATGTCATGTCCAGGCCTCGTTTGGTGTAGTGCTTAGGAGCACAGACTCTAATCTGGGAGAACCGGGTTTGATTCCCCACTCTTCCACGTGCAGCTGCTGGTGCGACCTTGGGTCATTCACAAGTTCTCTCAGAGCTGTTCTCTCAAGAGCAGTTCTCTCAGAGCTCTCTCAGCCCCACCTACCTGACAGGGGGTCTGTTGTGGGGAGGGAAAGGGAAAGGAGATTGTAAGCCGCCCTGAGACTCCTTTGGGTAGTGAAGGGCGGGGTAGAAATCCAATCTCCGTTTCCTTCTTCCTCATATCCTCCTCTGTGACCAGTCCCTGATCCGCCCGAGAGAGGGAGCGAGCACAATTTTATGCCATCGTTAAGTCCAGTTGTTTTTATTGTAAACTGAAATTATTGTGTCTACTTTGACCTGTTGGGCACTACCCTGAGCCCTTTGGGGGAGTCAATAAATTTAATACATCATCATCTTCAAGAAGCAATAACAAATAAATATTTTTAAGTAAAGAACGGAGAGTCCATGTCTGTGACAATGGGATCCCACCTTGTGACATCTGCATTTATGAAAATAACAATAAACCAACTTCAAAAAACATCATACTTGGAATAATAATTAAGCACATACAACAATAACCAACAGGTAACAATTCAGGCCTGTTTTACTGGAGCAGACCATTGTCTAGCCAGTCCTTGGAAGAGGCACCAACTTGCAGCTGTGCTCTGCGTTGGGATGTCCTCTGTTCTTGATGGGAGTTTCTGGTACCCCTAAGATATGAGTCTATGGTTTCATAGAAATGAGTGCTTCTGATCTGAGAGTGCTTCTCCTTGCAGCTTCAGGCCTTCCAGTCCCTCAGGGAAAATTGTGTCTTTTTTTCCTTGTCAGAAATATCCCAGCTCTTTAGCTTCCCCCAGTGCAGAGGTGTCAAACTCATTTGTCACGAAAAAGCAGCACAAGAAGAGATTGGATTTATACCCCACCTGTCACTACTTGAAGGAGTCCCAGACTGGCTTACAATCTGTCCCTTCCCCTCCCCACAACAGACACCTTTTGAGTTAGGTGGGGCTGAGAGAGCTCTGAGAGAAGTTTGTGAGAGAACAGCTCTGAGAGAACTTGTGAATGACCCAAAGTCACACCAGCAGCTGCATGTGGAAGAGTGGGGAATCAAACCTGGTCCTCCCGGATTAGAGTCCGTGCTCCTAAGCACTACACCAAACAAGGGCCGGACGTGACATAAATGTCATAAGAACATAAGAGAAGCCAATGTTGAATCAGGCCAATGGCCCATCTAGTCCAACACTCTGTCACACAGCGGCCAAAATATACCAGGTGCCATCAGGAGGTCCAGCAGTGGGGCCAGGACACCAGAAGCCCTCCCACTGCTGCCCCCTCCAGCAACAAGAATAGAGTGCATCACCTGCCCCAGACTGAGAGCTCCCATCTATACCCTGTGGCTAATAGCCACTGATGGACTTCTGCTCCATATGTTTATTTAAGTCCCTCTTGTCACTTTGTTGGGCCAAGCTGTGTGTGCCATAAAACGTAATGCCAGATACGGGAGATATAAACTTTAAAAAGGACACAGGCAAACCCAATTAACGATATAATTTTTAAACTCAAAATACAAACATGCTTAAAGATAAGAGTGCTGGATGGGCCGGTTCCAGCCCACGGGCCATATGTTTAACAACCGTATGTTTAACACCCCTGCTCTAGTGGGTTCAGGGTTACACATGCTATTTTTTGTTAGTGCTTTAATGCCACGGGAGGCATCCACATAGTTAGTGCACGAATGCTCCCACTGCCAGTTTTGCTAACGGGCACTCTGTTTGAGAGACGAGCGATTGTGCTTTTGAGAAATGGTAATGCCTTCCTTTTATGCCAGAGCTGGACCTTAAGGCATACGTTGCTAGAAAGTGTCCGTTACAGATCCGTAGCAGGAGCTTCTGAGCCAGGCATGAAAAATACACTTTTAATGCAAAGAAGTGCCATCTCTAAAATAAAGACTGATTCCAGGAATCCAGAACCTTACAGGGATCTTGGAAGTATTCATTGAAGGAAACAAACAAACAACAAAACTAGGGTGGTAAGCAGCCAAAAATAGCGAAGCAATTCATTAATTACATTAAGATAAATGTCCTTATTCCACAGATGTGCGTTTTGAAAAATATTGGAGGGAAAGCATAGGGGTAGTAAGCGTTGCCAACTCCGGGTTGGGAAATTGCTGGAGATTTGGGAAGCACAGTCTGGAGGGGGCGTGGCTTGGGGAGGGCATGACCTTCAGTGGGGTATAAGGCCATAGAGGCCACCCTTCAGAGCAGCTGTTTTCTCCAGGGTAAGGTATCTCTGTAGCCTGGAGATCAGTTATAATTTCTGGAGATTTCCAGACCCCACCTGGAGGCTGGCAGCCCTGCATAGTGGAGGGGGTTGCCTAGAACAGAATTTGGGAAGGCAGCACATTCCACATGCAGCTGCTGGTGTGACTTTGGGGCAGTCACAAGTTGTGTTAGAGGTGTTCTCTCAGGAGCAGTTCTCGAAAGAACTCTCTCAGCCCCACCTACCTCACTGGGTGTCTGTTGTGGGGAGAGAAAGGAGTTTGTAAGCTGCTCTGAGACTCCTTTGGGTAGTGAAGGTAATGGCCTAATGCGACACTTGCACATGTACCAAGTGGGAAACTGGCACCTGTTATGCCCATATTAATCTTTTCTCTTTTTCATAAATTGTGACATGGGGAGGGAGGGAAGGCTCCTTATTTTGCTAACACACCAGAAGCAGAATGTTTACCAAAGCAGTACATTTACCAAAGAAGTTCAAATCCTATCAGTATTGTTGAAGATTCAGGTTTTAAAGAGGAACCTACATTAATTTTAAGTGAGGCCTCTAGCTTTCATATGCTCGCCATCACTTAGATATCTTGAACATTCACTTAGATGCAAACTGGAAGCAAATTTAATAAGCTTGTCTTGCATATGGAATACATATGCCACCGATCGCATCTGCCTGGAGTGTTTGCACACTATAAAACAATGAAAACAAAAACTACACATGATAGAAATTCTTTCAATCACAATGTTAGAAGTTGTTAGAATGGATAACAGGAAGTACTCCTTCAACCAAAGAGTGATTATCACATGGAATTCACTGCTACAGGAGGTGGTGGAGGCTACAAGCATGGACGGCTTCAAGAGGGAATTGGATAAAGGTATGGAGCAGAGGTCCATCAGTGGCTATTAGGCACAAGGTATCGATAGGAACTCTCAGTCTGGGGCAGGTGATGCACTGTATTTATTGGTGCTTGGGGGGGAGGCAACGGTGGGAGGGCTTCTAGTGTCCTGGCCCCAGTGCTGGACCTCCTGAAGGCACCTGGTTCTTTTGGCCACTGTGTGACAGAGCACTGGACTGGATGGGCCATTGGCCTGATCCAACATTGGCTTCTCTTATGTTCTTAAGTTCGGGCCTGCCCTGATTAGTGGTATAATGAGACCATACAGAATAAAACCATTCTTAACATAATGCACAATTAACTGACAGCATTTTCTACACGCATTAAGTGCCATCAAGCTGCTTATGACTTAATGGCGACCCAATAAATTAATGCCCTCCAAAACATCCTGTCCTTAACAGCCTTGCTCAGGCCTTATTTATTTATTCCAATTTCTATCCCGCCCTCCCCGCAAGCGGGCTCAGGATGGGTTACGACTCACACAGATAGCAATATAATTTAGATAATTAAAATCGTATCACTATTAAAACAATAAAAACAGCAATCAAGAGTAGATTTGCCACAACAATGATGCTCAGTTTGGGCTGGTCAGAGGCCAGCATTATCAGCGTTATCAGCGGGGGAGGATGAAGATGGATTTGGATGCCTGCTGCCTCACCTTGCAAAAGAAGGGCTGGGTGGCTTCCTTGACTGAGTCCGTCCATCTCAGGCTGGACTCTCCTGCTGCCTCCTGGAGTTGGTGCCTTTTCCAGTGAGTCTTTCTTCTCATAATGTGACCAGAGTATGATAGCATCAGTTTAACTGCTTGATCCAGTAACGTTTTCTGCTATTATCTAAAAAAAATAAATGTTGATGAGCACCACTGGTCACCACACCTCGAAAAGGATATTATAGCATTGGAAAAAGTGCAGAGAAGGGCAACTAGAATGATCAAAGGGTTCGAACACTTTCCCTATGAAGAAAGTTTAAAATGCCTGGGGCCCTTTAGCTTGGAGAAATGACGGCTGAGGGGTGACGTGATCGAGGTTTATAAGGTTATGCATGGGATAGAGCAGGTAGAGAAGGAGGTACTTTTCTCCCTTTCTCACAATACAAGAACTCATGGGCACTCAATGAAATTGCTAAGCAGTTGGGTTAGAGGATAAAAGGAAGTCCTTCTTCACCCAAAGAGTGATTAAGACATGTTATTCACCGCCACAGGAGGTGGTGCTGGCTACAAGCACGGACAGCTTCAAGAGGGAATTAGATAAGCACAGGGGTCTTTTTTGGGGGGGAGTGTACCGGAGCACAGCTCCGGGAGCTCAGAAGCCAAGCCCCGCCCCCAGCCGGCGTCCCGGGGAGTCTTTCAGGCAGCCGAATGTCAATTTCAGCTCCATTATATCCTATGGGCCATTGAAGTCAATGGTGAAAACATAGGGTATATTCTGGGGGCTGGAGGGGAGGCGGTTTGAGGGAGAGGCTCCAAACGCACAGGGTAGCTGATGGAGCCTCTCCCCAAGATACCCACCAATTTTCAAGAACATTGGATCAGGGGGTCCAATTCTATGGACCCCTAAACAGGTTGCCCCTATTCCCTCCATTGTTCTCTGTGGTGGGAAAAAAATAACTTTTGAAGATGCCTCCCCCCCTTTTGCTTCCCCTTCTGACATCACTTCAGGTGATGTCAGGGGGCATGGCATATGCTAATAGCCTAATAGCTCATTAGCATACCATATGCTAATGAGCTCCTGCAGCTGTTTTTCTAAGAAAAGACCCCTGGATAAGCATATGGAGCAGAGGTCCATCAGTGGCTATTAGCTACAAGGTATAGATGGGAACTCTCAGGCTGGGGCAAGTGATGCTCTGTATTCTTGGTGCTTGGGGGGGTCAACAGTGGGAGGGCTTCTAGTGTCCTGGCCCCATTGCTGGACCTCCTGATGGCACCTGGTATTTTTGGCCTCTGTGTGACAGAGTGTTGGACTGGATGGGCCTTTGGCCTGATCCAACATTGGCTTCTCTTATGTTCTTACTGGTCTATACAGCTTTAAATAAAGACTATATTAATTACTGGAGATAGATCTATTGATGGTTATTAGCCTAAACTGAGCCCCCATGTTCAGAGGCAGTGCACCTTAGAATACCAGTTACTAAGGGGCAAATAGCAGAGAATGTCTACTGCTCTCATCCTAGGGTTGCCAGCTCTGGGTTGGAAAACATCTGGAGATTTCGGGGGTGGAGTGTGGGGAGGGGCCTCAGCAGGGTCCAAATGCCTCTGGGGGCCAGAGGGCTCCAAAGCAGCCATTTTGTCCAGGGGGATTGATTTGTGTTGTCAATGTAATGGTAGGGGATCTCCAGGTGCCTCCTGGAGGTTGGCAAGCCTGCTTCATGCCTTCATTGTAGGCTTACTGACAGCCTTTGGCCAGACCCTATTGCAAACAAGACCCTGAAATAAAGATCCCTTTTGTCTTCCCTAGCAAGACTGTTTTTATATTGTGAAGTATTGGTTACATTTCTGCCTCCACACTGACTCCAAAGAGGTCAGAGCAGCTAGCATATAAATCCCAGGCAATCTCTCATTCCGGTAGTTTACAGAGCCAGGTCTTCTTCGAGCTAGAGCAGTGTAAGTGGTTAGAATGTCAGGGAAGTCCCAGATTCAAATCCTTCCTCTGCCATGTAAGGTGCTGGCTTGTCTTGAGCCGCCTACTCACTTTCTGCCTAACTTTCCTCAGGGTTGTTTGAGGATAAAACATGTGGAAGGAGATCATTGTAGGTGCCTCAAGAGTCTTAACGGAAAGAGGGGGGGGGGGATGATGGAACAGATTTATAAATGGAAGCTGCAATCATTTTCAAAAATCCCCCCTGGTTTGGATTCTGATCCGGAACCACTGAATTTGCCTCACTTTACGTGGTGTGGTGGTTAAGAGGGGCAGACTCTAATTGGCAGAACCAGTTTGATTCCCCACTCCTCCACATGAAGCCAGCTGGATTACTTTGGGCCAGTCACTGTTCTCTCATAACTCTCTCAGCCCTAGCTACCTCACAAGGGGCCTGTTGTGGGGAGAGGAAGGGAAGGAGATTGTAAGTCACTTTGAGACTCCTTATGGTTGCCAAACTCGCTTTCCATTTTATTGCTCGCTTGCCATAGAAGTCGGGAGGGGGATCATGAGAGTGTGAATTTCAAATACTTTCACTTTTAGGTGCTCTGAAGTAGACTGTTGCTCAATATGCCTGGGAACATCCACCAGCCTTGAGTCTCAGCTTACACGGCCTGGCTTTTGTCTACGTGCTGGGGGGATGTCACCAAGGTGGGAACACTGAGGCTTGGTTTCAGCCGGTAGAATACCTAGGGATGATTGGCTCCTAGCCTTTTAGGGTCCCTGTTTGAATCTTGTATATCTATTGCTTTCGCGCTTCCATTTTCAGTTCTAACACAGCCAGTGTACAGGCTGGATCCTATTAATGTCTCAATAAACTTATCCTTCCTTGAAGTGAATGGTACTGAGAACTGATTTCTCCAAGAGTCTGAAAATGTTAGAGAAAAGTGGGATATAAAAACCTACTCTTCTCTTCTTCTTCCTCCACATGAAGCCAGCTGGGTGACTTTGGGCCAGTCACATCTCTCTGAACTCTCTCAGTCCCCCACCTACCTCACGTCACAAGGTGCCTGTTGTGAGGAGAGGAAGGGAAGATGATTGTAAGCCACTTTGAGACTCCTAAAGGTAGAGAAAAGTGGGGTATAAAAACCTTTTACGTGTGAAATTTGGTGGTGGCAACTCTGTCAGCCTGTTTTAGGGGACGATTCTCAAAGCTGAAGCCATCTCTGACAGCTGAATTGCCCTGCAACTGAGGTAATAATGAATTCTCCTGAGCAACCCCCCCACTCCCTGCACAACCACTGTTCTCTGTCAAGCTGACGAGATAGTTAGACGGAATTGATGGCTGCATTCCTGGCACCTATCTGGCAGCAGCCAGTAAACCTTATTAGCCTGCCTTGCCCATGAGATGTGACTGGTGCCCAAATGCATTAAAGTGAAGTAGTTTTTCTTGGGAGGGATGGGAGAGGGGGAATCCTTCAAGCTGAAGAAGAGAGAAAGTACATTTCAGCTAGACTTTTGACAGCTACCATGTAGGGCACCAGAGAGAAGATAAATTAAAACCTGGTCATATGTCAGGGTAAGTTACAGACTGTTGACAGACCTGGGGCTTCAGGCTTGGAAGGATTTGAGGAATATATGAGAATATTTCTGGACAAATAAGCACGAATGGCATACACAGTTACAGCAAGAGGCAGTGTAGTATTTGCCGTCTTGTCTGTAGCTCTTGCCTGCAAGACCCTGGTGCCATACACGGAATCACTTTCATGGTTAAGCAAGAGATCTGAATCCATTTCTCCCCCAGTCGGAATTCGCCACTATCCTACCTCGCAGGATTGTTGTGATCTTAAATCAGAAAAATTCCCATGAAATCAAGCATGAGCTCCTCATAAGGAGCCCTCCTCAGTGTGTCTACTCTGAAGCAAACCCAGTTTTGTTCTACAACCCCTAAGTCTCAAGAAAGTGGTTTTTTTAAGGATTGCAGCCATTCATCCTGGGCCCCTAGAGAAGAATGAGGAAGCACAGGGCTTTTTTTGTAGAAAAAGCCCAGCAGGAACTCATTAGTATAATAGGCCACACCCAACAGCAGAAACTCATTAGCATATTTGGCCACACCCCTGACAGCACAGCTCATTAGCATATTAGGCAACACCCCCATGTACCAGAAGTGTGGTCATCCAGCCACACCCACCTTTTGCTTCTTATTCTGCTTACCTTGTTTGTTGTCAAAACCCAGGGCTTTTTTTTTGTAGCAGGAACTCCTTTGCATGTTAGGCCACACAGACCCAATGTAGCCAATTCTAATGAATTTCTGCTGTTGGGTGTGGCCTATTATGCTAATGAGTTTCTGCGGGGCGTGGCCAACTCGGGAGCCAGCTGGAACTCCATTCCTGTGCGTTCCTGCCCCAAAATAGCCCACAATAGCACAGAGGCTTGCTTCACACTCTGCAAACTTGTGGGCTCAAATCTTATCTCTGTGAGGCAGCCTGAGGTAAATCACTCTCTCTGCCTCATTTCCACATCTACAGTATGGAAGTAATAATACTTGTCTATATCCCTCTTAAACTGTGGCGCCCAAAACTGAACCCAATACTCTAGGTGAGGTCTAATCAGAGCAAAGTAAAGTGATACCATCACTTTGTGTGACCTGAACAGTATATTTCTGTGGATACAGCCCAAAATGGCATTTGTCTTTTTAGCTACCGCATCACACGGCTGACTCATGTTCAGTGTATGGTCTACTAAAGACACCTAGATCCTTTTTTGCACATACTACTGCCAAAAAAGTCCCCCCCAATCCTGTACTTATGTTTTTGACTTTTCCTACCTAAATACGGAACTTTACATCTGTCCCCACTGAAATTCATTTTATTCGCTTTAGCCCAGTTTCCCAGATAGATTGTAACAACGAAGAAGCAAATTGGTGGAAACCTCAACAGCACCGGGAGTGCGAAATGTGAGGAGGTGATTAATGTGATTCTGGAGCAATGAAGTGCTGTCAAAACTAAGCCTGCTAGTCCTGACTTTGGACGGCCCTTAGAAGAACTAAGGTGGGCGTGCACTACATAAGCCATGAAACCTGATAGATGAATAGCTCCCCTAGCCCAAGTTTCCTGAATCAAAAGAATCTGGAAATGTAATAGGGAAGAACTAACTCCAGGGTCCTTCGGCCTAGAATTCCAACCTGGAATGTGCCAGGATAAATTTCTTATTCCAAGACTTGGAGGCAATCAGTTAACTGGAGCTGCAGACTCTACAGGCTTCAACGGCCCAAGGTGGGCATTAGGGCTGCAATTTCCTGGATTAATAAAAATTACTGATTGTAAAAGGAATGTGCTCTGAACTGGGGGGGAGAGGGTCCTCATTTAGAAGGGCCTTCTCATTTGCTCCAAAAAGAGGATACACTGGCTACAAAGCAGTTCCACAGCCAGAGAGTAGCCTTTCCTAAGATTTCCTAGGGAAGACTGCAACATCCCAAAATCTTGTTCCCTTGGAGGAAGTGTGCCCAAAGAGGAGAGTAAACCAGACTCTACCTCATCTTCCTTTCCGACAGAATCCGCATCTATAAGAACCCCCATGGACTCAGGTGTGGAGGGAGGGATCCACCACACTAGTTACTGCTTCTATCATTCCTACAGTATCCCACTTTCTCCTAAATTCCATCAGCAGGACCCTACAGTCCCTGAAATGCATGATCTTAGTTACTGTAGGGATTCAACCTGATGACCACAGAAGAAGAAGAGGAGGAGGAGGAGGAGGAGGAGATTGGATTTATACCCCACCCTTCACTTGGAGTCTCAGAACAGCTTACAAACACCTTCCCCTTCCCCTCCCCACAACAGACACCCTGTGAGGTAGGTGGGGCTGAGAGAGCTCTTTCAAGACCTTCCCTTTCAAGAACAGCTCTTGTCAGAACTATGGCTTGCCCAAGGTCATCCAGCAGCTGCAGGCGGAGGAGTGGGGAATCAAACCCGGTTCTCCCAGATTAGAGTCCATGCACTTAACCACTACACCAAACTGGCCTCAGGGTGTTTTTTTTCCTTCCTACTTGGAGGAGCTCAACTGAGGGACTGGATGACAACCAGCAATCCATCCCATGGATTCAGTTCCAGAGGGAGGGAGCATATATCGGGAGGCCCCTGATTTCTTGACCTCAACTGGGAGCGGTGAAGGAGGGGGAGAGGAGAGACCAATTAACCTTGGAACTTCAGAGGGTCCAACAGGTTTCACTCTGCTATATTTAGTTCTAATCTTACCTAATTTTGAATCCAAGGGCCAGGGTTTCGAACTACCTAATTGCTGAACAAAAGAATTCCGGAAATATCTCTGGAATTTAACCCCACATTTTGCAAAACCAGAGCAGTATGCAAGGATATATGATGGAACTGGATTGGCGTGAAATAGGAAAAGCAAACACTCATGATGAGAAGGTCCAGGGGTGCATTCAATTGGCGTGAGAACACTAGAAGCCAGATTAGTTGGAAGGGGAAATGCTAGAGGTCTGCTGGCCCATTCTCCGGTGGACCAGTTAATACGCCTCCCTGCTGGGTGTGTATAAATCAGAAGCGGGAGACTGACCAGATGTAGAAGTGCACCAAGAGTTTATATAGGTGATGAGATATATACAACATATATACAGAGCGTTACCTAGTCACATAGACAGCATAGCACACCTTACTTCGGAGAGCTGAAGCCCCCAAATAGCTCACTAAGCACACAGCTCTTATGCTACAATCCAGCCAATCACTAGCAAGGTGATGCAATCCCTGACCTGAATGAACAACACCTGGAGGAAGCACCTGTGAGTAGTTACATAGCTGCTAATCCGACAGCTAAGTTTGACAGCTAGATCAAACTCATCTACAGTAACTGCTTGCTAGCTCACACATTCAGATCTATATCTCAATACTCCCTTGGTAAGGGAAAACATTGACAGCTCTATCTGATATGCAAGTTTCTCCAGGGGGCAATAGTGGCTTACTGGAGCAATTCCAGCGCAACGGGAGCCCCCCTTTTCCCACATGCTCCAATCCTAACCCAAATTGGTCCCCGGGAGACGAGTTCTCAGCAAAGAACCCCCAGTGCACATTCGTCGACAGAACACACAAGGGACACATGGACTTTGTAACACATGACTGGTCCCTAAGTGAAACACCTTCAGGTGTGAATCACATTTTACTCTGATTCTTTAAAGTACTTAGGAGTACCTGTTCATATTCTGAAGATATCGGATGCACATTCAAGGGAAGTAGCATCCGGAGCAGCCGGTGATCAATTACTTGTCCAAATGTTTCTGTTTTTAGTTGCTCTGGAAAAGTCAAATCACCAGGCCTGCCACCGTACAGAACAGGCCAGTTTAAAGAGCAGAGTCATTTCCTTACTTCACAAAGAAGCTCACGTCCAATCCATCATGATTTCTCACTTCTTGTGGTTTACTTTATTTAAGGTACTTTCTTTAGCACAGAGGCCATGCCCACAATGAGGGCGAGGGGAGGGGGGAATCAATATCAGCCAGGGGAGATTTTTGGTTAATTGCTCCTGGAATCCACATGAGGTCCCTTTCAATGCAGACCTAAAAATGAGGGGGAAGTCAAACCCCTATTGTGCTCGATTGTTCAGATCCGGTGACTATTCGCCTTCCAGAAAGGTCACTTGGCACAGAGGGGAGGATATGACCAACAGATGAAAGACCAAAAGGAGGAGAGGGCCAAACTCTCTCAGTGAACCATTCTAGCTGTTGCTGTCAGAATTAGACAGAAACAGGCTCTGTTGCTTTAAAGAAGGTCATGTTCAAAACTCGTTCGATGTCACATCTCTGAGCATCGGACTGAAGCTCGGCCTCTCCTCTTGACCTTATTTTTAATAACAATTTTTATTAGTTTTTCAAACGACACAACTTCTAACAGGTGTGCAGCGGCATATATCAAAAATAAGTAATGCCGAAGGAACAGTACATTCAATAAATCAGTGCAAACAAATAATCATACGAAGGCAAGATACATTACATGAGGTAGACCCAGAGGTAAATCGCCTTGTGTGAAAGTGTTGGCTGAAATAAACTGGGGCAGTGAAGCATGGGTGTAGTTTTACACAAGCGGTTGGCGTGTTCATGACTAGACATTAAACTTTCTGTGAGCTGGTCGCAGGATGCCAACAGGGGCCCCTAATGTATGTTAAGACTGAAGTATGCTTAGATACTTCCTTATGTGGTTGGCAGTCATTTGTCATAACATGGTCCAGGAATGGGAACCATTTTTCCATAGAACTGGAAATTTTAGGATATATATATATATATATATATATATTAAACAAATTTTATTAGGATACACAATACTTCACAACTTGGTCCAAATAATATACATCATATCCTTTTTCCAAAAACTCCTCTTCCCCCCCTGTTGGCTCCCAGCATTGTTTCCACCATTTAAACAAAACATAATACATGTTAAATCCTTGTTATCATGCAAATTCTACAGGTAACCCAGTTTACTTATTTATAACTACTATAAACACTTATTAACTGTATACAATTGTTACATCTTTAGTAGTTTCCCAAACTAAAAATACTATCCTTCATTTCCTAGTACTTCTGTATATATTCTTTAAAGTCGCTCCAATCTGCCAAAAAGGTTTCTGCTTCTAGGTTGTTAAGCTTTCTTGTCCATTTGTCCATTTCTGCCATAAAGAGCAGTTTTCTCAGCCAGTCCCAGAGATCAGGAATCTTTTCATTTTTCCAATTTTGAGCATAAATCATTCTAGCAGTTGTTACCATGTACCATATCAATGTTCTTTTACTCACATTTATTTCTTCTAATTTAAGACCTAAAAGGAACATTTCAGGTTCTTTCTTAAAGGTACATTTCAAATTTTTTTCCATCTCTG
Organism: Gekko gecko; assembly: GCA_029375565.1. Classification (NCBI taxonomy): domain Eukaryota; kingdom Metazoa; phylum Chordata; class Lepidosauria; order Squamata; family Gekkonidae; genus Gekko; species Gekko gecko. The sequence continues at coordinate 29,919,988 of JAPDNY010000005.1, read as the reverse complement.
TATGTATTGCAGTCCTGAATGTTTTTGCTTTTTCACAAGTCCACCACATATGGTAAAAGGAACCTTCAGCATGTTTACATTTCCAACATTTGTTAGATAAGTTTTTACCTATATTAGCTATCTTTTTTGGTGTCATATACCATCTATACATCATTTTAAAACAATTTTCTTTAAGGTAGGTACATGTAGATATTTTAGGATATATTTTTGACTGTTGGATGCGATCTGTAATTTTTTCCATACTGAAGTGATCCCATACCTTACTGAACCAACAAGTGCACATCGGCGCTAGGGGTGATTTACATTTGGAAGCAATCGAACTCTTCGCCACTACTAGGAGACTGGTTATTCATTCACACCTGATCTTTGGGATGTTTACGGCATGCCACATATCCAGGAATATTAGTTCTGGTGAGGATGGGAATAAATAACCTGTGATGAGTTCCATTTGTAGCAAAATGTAACGCCAAAAGTCAGCTATGAACTTGCACTGCCACCAGCAGTGAGCAAAGGATCCTGCGACCCACCGTTTTTCCGACAGGACGGAGAATGCTCTGATGACATTATGGCTAATTTATCTTGAGTGAGGTACCATCTGGCAAGGATCTTCTATGATTGTAGTTTCCTCTTGACTTTTTGATGGTACCCCTCCTTATCTTCACTCTTTGTGCACAACTCCCACCCCCCAAAATTGACAATCCTTGCAATCCAGTGCCTAAAAGAAATGCACCATTTACATCAGGGGTGTCAAACATGTGGCCCGGGGACTGGATCCGGCCCCCGGAGGGCTTCTATCAGGCCCGTAGTGGAACTGGCTGTCTTCTGCTTCTTCTTCCAGTTCTGCTGCTGCTGCGTCATCGTAGGTTTGCAGCTTACAGATACACACCTGAACAGCCTACTCAGGATTGCAACAGCGCAGACATTTTGATGCAATCATTCAGAGCAAGAGGTGTCCGTTATCAGACACGGTTAAATAAACAAAATATTGCAAGAGTTCTAATGTTTTAAGCATGTTTTTAAGTTTAAAAAAGCTCACCTTTGTGTTTGTGTCCTTTGTAAAGTTTATATCTCCGCTGCCTGGCATCACATTTTATGACACGCATGGCCCGGCCCAACAAGGTCTCACTGATGTCCGATCTGGCCCTCATAACAAATTAGTTTGACACTCCTGATTTAAAGGATTGATAACAACTCCAGTTAAAACACTGAAGTCAAAGAACTGACTGGTCCGTATAAAGTGACAATGCAACTGTAAAGTAATATAATACAAGCTTTTGTACTTAGTCTACGTTAAGGTCCTTCCCCCCCAGTCTGTACTTATTTGCCTTCAGTTCTGCATCTTCAAGCAGCACCAAGCCCTTTCTGTGGCGATGTGTGACACTCTTAGCCAATCTGACATTGGCTTGACCCCAGCATTCCGTTCTGTGACCTCAGAGCAGCTCATCCAATGGGTGAGTGGGAAGCAGTTTGCCAAGCAGAGACAACCCATAGTCCGTTTTTAACATGATTGTCTGGGGGGAGGTCATTTTTCCATTTAATGTTTGGGAGAATGGAACACAGAATGAGTGATGAGCAGAGCAGAGCATCTCAAAGTGAATTCTTTTCCGTGTCCAATTAGCACACACCTGTATGAACTTAAACTGCTGAAGCCAGCCTTGAAGAAACAAAGTGGACTTATTGACAAGGCAAAAGATTAAAAGCATTAAAAAAAAAACCCAAACGATTCATGTTGCCTCTGGAACAAGAATTTGCATCTTATCCATTGAAGTTCATATTGGCACCTTTTGCCAGAGTTATCCAACACTATAACGCTGTGGATTCATTTGCGTTGGTGACACTCAATGGGGAAAGTCTGGGAAAAGGAGTGATACTGTGGGCATCACCCATAAATCACAGTCCACGCCACAGTATTAGGCAGCTGACATGGAATAGCATTATTATTTGACAATAAATGCACAGGGCAGTATTTCCATAACATCTGAAGATAGATGGCATGCAGTGATATTTAGCATTTGGCAATATTGTATGGCTAACATACAATATCGCATAGCTAACAGTGAGAGCCAGTTTGGTGTAGTGGTTGAGAGCAGGGGACTCTAATCTGGAAGAACCAGGTTTGATTCCCCACTCCTCCACATGAAGCCAGCTAGATAACCTTGGGTCAGTCACAGCTCTCTCTGAACTCTCTCAGCCCAACCTACCTCACAGGGTGTCTGTTGTGGGGAGAGGAAGGGAAGGCAATTGTAAGCCACCTCGAGATTCCTTTGGGTAGTGAAGAGTGGGGTATAAAACCAACTCCTCTTCCTCCTCTTCCTTTTCATTTGGTTTTTGAAAGTATCTAATAGATTATATGCAATGGTACTTGGTATGTAACAATATCAATAAGTTGGCAGTTTATGAGATTTCATTCCTGTTTCAGGAGCATTTCAACTTTCTCATCCCCACTGTTCTGATCCAAAAATCCCTGTTTTGAATCTGTTTCTCCTTCATGCAAATCAAACCCCATAATCTTTATCTTTGCATCGTTTTCTGTTTCTTCATACCCATTTTTCTCCATAATATGCATGCCTTGCATACTATTATTACATTTGTAAAATAAGAACACAAGAAGAGCCCTGCTGGATCAGACCGATGGTCCATCTAGTCCAGCATCCTGTCTCATACAGTGGCCAACCAGTTCCTCTGGAGGACCAACAATGGAGCATAAAGGCAGAAGCTTTCTCCTGATGTTGCCTCCTGGTTCTGGGATCCAGAGGCTTCATGCCTCTGAACATGGAAGTTCCCCTCAGTCACCTTGGCTAGTAGCCATTGATACACTTATCCTCCATGAATCTATCTAACCCCCTTTTCAAGCTGTTTATTCCTGTGGCCATCACTATGTCCTCTATGAGAACATAAGGTACAAATAGACGCAGGAGCTGGTTTGGGCCAGTGTGGTACAGACGTCAGCATGTTGATCTGGGATCTGAAAGGCTCAGGTTCAAATCCCCACTCATCCATGAAGCTCACCAGGGGACCTTGGGTCAGTCACAGTCTCTCGAGCTAACCTACCTCACAGAGTTATTGTGACGATAAAATAAGAAAGGGGGAACCATGTACCTAACACTGCAATTTTTAACAAAAGTGCTTGATAGTTATGTACAATATCTTATACATCGGGTATTACAAGAATATACAGGGGCGTAGTTGATTTAGGAGGGGGCACCGCCCCCAGGCCCCCCCCCCGGGCTACTGGCCTGGGAAACCTTATTCATCTCTATCACATGCCACACCTGCAAAAGTCAAAACCAACAAGCCCACTGCATTTAATTTTGAGTCCCCCTGTCAAATCCCACATTTATCTGTTAGCGCCAAGTCCAGCAGCATCTTAGAGACCAGCAAGAGAGGCTGCTCTATGGTGCTCCTGGTCTCTGATCTAACCGATCTACCGCAGACCAATACGACTGCCCTCTGAAACATTTTTCTTTGAGATTCAGTTTGCAAATTAAGAGCCCATGTGCAATTTCCCCGTGGAGAAATGTGCAAATTTTTGTCTCCAGTCCAAAGGCACTCTTGACACAGACTTCACTCACCTCCGTGGGATCCGTCTGACGGGGCAGTGCATCCCAAATGAATTTCCCTCAAGGTGTTTAACACCGGAGGAACAGCAGGGCCTGTTGAGAAAATAAAAAGCACATTTAGATTGTCAGGGCATTATTAATAGACAGGGCCCTGAAGACAACCATCTATGGCTTTTCGGATTTGTCGTTCCCTTCAGAGTCAGAATAAAGGAATGTTATGATGACAGACGAAATGGCTCAGCATTAGATCAGACACCACCGGCTGGCAAGGAAATCTTTTGCAAGAATCGTCCCTGGAAGCATTATCTTATTAACTCTGTTGAGGGATGATTGAAAGGTTTGCAAGACTGATACCAAAAAACAAAACAAAACAAGACACCTGACTTTGAAAAAGAGTCAATTATGTGCCTGCAGTAGGTCTTGAAGCTGCAAAGCCTGAGTCATGGAAATCCTTATTAGTTAGCTATTTATAGCCTACTTATCCCCCCCCTCGAGAGAGAGAGAGACGTTGTTCTCCCATCTCCTTGTTATCCTTGTAACAACAACCCTGTGAGGTAAGTCAAGCTAAGAGGGAATGACTAACCCAAACTCATCCAAGCGAACTTCCACCATGGAGCTGGGATTCGTTCTCCCACACTCTGATAACTAGATGACCACTGGACAGCAAGGCTGATTCTGTGAACTTAGGCAGATCATGAGAGGGAGGGCAGGGAGGGTTGCCTCAGTGCTTAGTTCTCGTGGCCCTTTCTTACATGCCCAGGGAAATGCCGATCGTCACTGTGGAGTCAGGGAGCAATTTTTCTCCATGCCAATTTGGCTGGAGATCCTGGAGGCTTTTTGCCACCTTCTGGGCATGGAACAGGAGTCGCTGGGGCTGGTGGTGGGAGGTATTTGTGAATTTCCTGCCTTGTGCTTGCTTGTTTATTCATTCATTCAATGTATACCCTGCCCTCCCCGCCTGAAAGATGACCCTGGAGGTCCCTTCCAGCTCTGTGATTCCATGAGTCTAACACTGGATGGTCGCACTGGAAACCTTCGGCATTTGCCTCCCGATCTTAGCATTCCCAAAGCACTTCATGTAGAGCACTACCTTGATGCTATCCAAGAGCCCGGCATGGTAGACCAGCACTATGACACCCATAGAGCAGACGTTCGAAGGCTTCTCTGAGGCCATCTAGTGAGTTTGTGGCAGAGACATTTGAACCCAGGACCTCAATGCAACTAGACCACTGGTGCCATCTAAGTAGCATTGCACTGGAGTTGCAGACATCCCAGGGGGGCCTGCAGATCACCACTGAACTCCAGACTACAGAGATCAGTTCCTCTGGAGAAAATGCTTGCTTTGGAGGGTGGACTCTATGGCATTTATACTCCAAGGAGGTCCCTGTTCTCCCCAGGCCTCACCCCCAAATCACCAGGAATTTCCCAACCTGGAATTGGTAACCCTACATTGCACCCGTCTTGAGTCCACTGACGGGTATAATTCTGTTTAGAATTCCACTGTACGTTAGCCCACTGGGAAATCTCCACTCACCCTCCAACCTGCTGTTCCTGGCTTCCCAATGAGGCCGCCCCACAAACAAGGTGGAAGCAGCAACCCCAGGCCTGCCAGTGAAGGCCCATTAGACAAACTGTGTCTTGAGAGCACATAAATCACACATTCGTCAGATAACTTAGATTTGCTGCCGCTAGAACTGGGAGACCAGACCCAGGGAAAACTCCGGCACAGTCTCCTCCTCTGCCACAAAGCTCCCTGGGACAGTCGCTCTTGGTCAGCCCGGCCTCCCTCACAGGGTTGTCGTGAGGATAAAAATGGAGACTTCTGCCCCCCCCCCCAGTTCCTTGAAAGAAGTGCAGGATAAAACTGTGACCTTGTTGCATAAAATAAACACCTGCACAACATTTATTCCAGCATAGACTGACAGACAGAAGCACCTCTGCTAGAATAAATTTTGTTAGACTGGGAAGGGCAGCTGTGAAGGAGCCGGAAAAGATTCTGAAGTGTAAGGAGGTGACTCTGGTGTCCAAAATCAAGACCATTCATGGCACGGTATTCTCTTATTACTAGGTATGGGTGTGAAAGCTGGACAAGGAAGAAAGCTGATGAGAGAAAGTTGGTTCACTTGAAATGTGGGCATTGGAGGAGTTTTACAGATCCCACGGACCACCAGAAAGACAAATAGATGATAATAAATATAAATGTACCCATCAGAAGTAAATATCATTGTATATTATAGACAAAGTCCAAAAAACTTTTTAGTGTAATAAAGGGGACGCTGGGGAGAAATATTATTCTGTCTTTCACATTTCATTATATATAATCATCTATGTTATACTTAATTATGTTAGGTAATACTTTTTTTTCTTTCTGTATTTTCTTTATATTATTTTTTCTGTTCTTTCAAAAATTGGACCTATAAGTGGGTTGGACATCAAATCAAGCCTAAAGTCACCCTGGAACCTAAAATATCTAAACTGAGGCTGTAGAAAAGGAAATTGTCTAGTAGCACATTAAAGACTAACAAAATTTGTGGCAGGCAGGGCTATTTTGGGGCAGGAACGCACAGGAACGGAGTTCCGGCTGGCTCTCGAGTTGGCCACGCCCAGCAGGAACTCATTAGCATAATAGGCCACACCCAACAGCAGAAACTCATTGGGACTGGCTACATTAGGAGTGTGTGGCCTAACATGCAAAGGAGTTCCTGCTACAAAAAAAGCCCTGGGTTTTGATAACAAACAAGGTAAACAGAATAAGAAGCAAAAGGTGGGTGTGGCTGGATGACCACACTTCTGGTAACATGGGGGTGTGGCCTAATATGCGAATAGGTTGTGTTGTTGGGTGTGGCCTGTTATGTTAATGAGTTCCTGCTGGGCTTTTTCTACAAAAAAAGCCCTGGTGGTAGGATTTGAGCTTTTGTGATATATGAAGAAATGAACCCTGACTCACAAAAGCTCCTCCCCTCACACATTTTGTTAGTCTTTAAGCTGCAACTGGACTCTTGCCCTTTTCTACTGCTACAGACAGACCAACATGGCTACCCACCTTGATCGAAACTGAGGCTATCCTACTTTGGTCACATTCTGAGTAGACAAGACTCACCGGGAAAGACAATAATGCTCGGAAAAGCGGAAAGCAGCGGGAAAAGCGGAAGACCCAAAGCGAGGGGGACTGACTCAGCCAAGGAAGGCCCTCAGTCTGCAAGGCCTGAGCCAGGTTAACCACCACAGGGGGATTTCTGTTCTGTTTGCAGCCAAGTCACAGCTGACTTCTGGTCGCATCAGGGGGTTTTCAAGGCAAGAGGCATTCAGAGGTGCTTTGCCATGGCTTGCTTCTGCATACCAACTAGGGATGCCAGGTCCAACTTGGGCACTACCTGGAGACTTTGGGGGTGGAGCCTGGAGACTTTCTCATTCCTTAAAACAAATAAATAAAAACAGAAGAAGAAGAGATTGGATTTATACCCCGCCCTTCAGTTGGAGTCTCAGAGCGGCTTACAATCTCCTTTCCTCTCCCCTCCCCACAACAGACACCCTGTGAGGGAGGTGGGGCTGAGAGAACTCTGACAGAAACTGCTTTTTTTCAGGAACAGCTGTGCCAGAGCTTGTGACTGACCCAAGGTCACATCAGCAGGTGCAAGTGGAGGAGGGGGGAATCGAACCTGGTTCTCCCAGATTAGAGTCCACACACTTAACCACTACACCAAACTGGCAAATACAGCAGAGCAGCTCCCCGAATACACTTTTCATTTAAAAGGTAAAGGTAAAGGTTCCCTTGCTCGAAAGCCAGTCGAATCCGACTCTAGGGTTGCGGTGCTCATCTCTGTTTCAAAGCTGAAGAGCCAGCGCTGTCCGAAGACGTTTCCGTGGTCATGTGGCCGGCATGACTAAACACCAAGGTGCACGGAACGCTGTTACCTTCCCACCGAAGTGGTACCTATTTATCTACTTGCAATTTCTTGCTTTCGAACTGCTAGGTTGGCAGGAGCTGGAGACAGGAGCTCACTCCGTCTTGCGGCACCCGGGTCTTGAACTGCTGAACTACTGACCTTCCACAGCCTGCAGTTCAGCGTCTTAATTTGTCATACCCCCACAAGTCCCTTGTCAACAACTCTGGATTTCGTTGGCGGTTTTCCTTCCAAGTGCTAACCAGGGGATTGGGCTAGCCTGGGCCACCGCATCAAGGTGTTTTGGAGGTCACTAATTCGTAGGGTCTCCCTAGGTCGAAGCAGCTTGAGGACACTTAAACTCACACACAGACACACAGTGTCCTTATGCCGCGGTCACAGACGCTAAACAATCCACTTTCAATGCATTTTCCAACTGGATTTTACTATGTGCACTGGCACAATCCAGTTGGAAAGGGCATTGAAAGTGGAATATGTAGTGGGTGTGGCCGGACTAGTCCTAGACGCCCGTTTTATTTTGGCGCTGCAATTTTGGGATTATCTCCTTGTGGTTTTCCTGCTGCGCCACGTGTGATTTTGCTACAAAGCTGTCCCCGCTGTCAAGTCAAGTCTATAAAAACGTCCCTGCTCTCAACTCGGTCTCTTTAAAGGGAAACGACAATGTGCTAAGCGTTAAGAGCCTGTTCCCTTTTTTAAAATCTGATTTGGGAGGGCGGCAGAGCAGCGCGCCACGTAGGGCCGCCTCACCCGCCGGCCTCTCCCGTCCCGTTCGGAAATTGTCTTCCGCAGAGAGCGCCTCGCTCCCTTCTCGCGTCCTGCCTCCCGAAGGCCTGCAGGGGGCGCCGCAGAGCCTTCTTTTGAAGCCCGGCGCGGTGGCTTCTCCTTGCAGGGCGCCCGGAGGAAATCGTCGCGCTCGTGCCGGAGCTCTGCGAAAAATCCCTTTCCCCCCTTTTTTTGCATCCTGCAGCAGCGTCTCCGCCGCCCGTCTGTGTGCGGAGGGGGGGAGGAAAGACGCTCTCCACACGCGACACCCCCCCCTCCTCTTCCCACCCCATGGCTCCGCTTGGCTCGCATCTCTGATCCGGGAGCAGAGAGAGAGAGCGAGCGAGAGCAAAGGAGGCTAAAGCCGGCTCTTTTGCAGCGGAGCCGGGGACTTCCAGGGAGCAGCAGCCCCGTCTGCAGAGTTCCTTCCCCTCCGGCGCAGAGGTGAGTCGCTTCGCTTGCACACGTCTGCTGTCCGCCTGCAAGAGCGATGCCTGCGGCGGGAGGAGGCTGGGAGTCCGGCGGCCGCCAGAGTCCTTGAAGGGGCGAGCCGCATTGCAAAAGAGAGAAAGCGAGAGATGCCCTTTGAATTGTCTCCGCCGGGCTTCCCAGGGAGGGGGAGAGAGGCAGACAGGCGCTTCCTTCCTGGGCTTCCCTCTTTGCAAGGAAACGGAGGGGGCGGAGAGGATCAGGGCACCGGAGGGCGCGCCTGCGGGAGGGGGGATGCCTTGCGCGCCCCAAGGTGGGCCGGGTCTAGGAGGGGGCTTGACCCACCTGTTGCTCGCGTGACTTAATGAGCACCTTCTTCGGTGCGCTGGATTTCAAGAAGGGGTGGCATTGGTTTCCGATGCCTTGAACCTCCCAGCCGGCTTTTCCCCGGTGGCACGCGCGGGCGGGCCGGCTGCAATTAAACGCGTGGTGGAGGAGAACCCTCTGCGTATGCTCAGAGTCCCGCTCGGATTTTAGAGTCCCTTCATGCGTTTCGGCGGCTGAAGCCCAGGCACGTTTATTTATTTATTTATTTATTTATTTATTGGTATTCTTTATTTGTACCCTGGGCATAGAGCAGGAGTCATGGGGGAATACGTGAAGCTACTTTATACCAAATCTTGGGGGTTACATTGCCAAAAAAAAAAAGTGGTGCCAATCTGAGTGGGGTGGAGCAGGTAGGTGTGAATTTCCTGCATTTGGGGGGGGGGTTGGACTAGAAGACCCTCCAGGTCCCTTCCAGTTCTATGTTTGTTCTTCAAGGAGCTCAGTGCAGGGGATAAATCTCCTCCTGCCAATTGTGCAGAGCCAGTTCGGTTAAGAAGAGCAGCAGACCCAAATTTGGAGAACCAGGTTCGATTCTCTGCAGCCCCATTTGAATCTAGCTGGGTGACCTTTAGGCAAGTCACTGCACTCTCAGCCTAAATTTAAGCATAGCTCGCCACCTAGTGGGGTCAGAAAAGAGCTACAGCTTCAGCAGCCAAACAATCCCTTTCGGGAGTGCCTGGCTATTCCACACACAATGCCATATGATAATTAATCCCCCCAAATTGTACCCTCAGAATTACCCCATGAGGTAGGTTAAACTGAAAGAGGGAGAGAAAGTGACTGGCAGGAACTGAACTTCATGCTGGAGCAGAAGTTGAGTCTCCCTCTGCACCCACTCAAAGGGCACACCTTCCTTTGTCTCATCTCTCCTTTGCCCATATTTCACATGTTCCAGTGCTGAGCCTTGTGACTTACAGAACAAGCTCTTTTAGGCAGAGGTCTGGCTCGGGTTTAAACCTCTCAGTTTCTCCTTAATGCTTTGAAAATGGGATTGCCGGCAGCTTTAATCTGCAGCTGTGAGGATCACCTGGAACCCAGGCTGGCAAGGAGCACTGCCAAAGGACCATGGTGGAAAGGAAGGGGGAAGTCATCTATCGAAGTCCCCCTAAAATGTTCCATTGCCACAGATGTTTCTGTATCTCTTGGGGAGGCTGATGAAGTCCAGAGGTGGCCAGTTGCTGACCTCTGATTTGCAGGTTGGGTAATAATAATAATTATTATCTACAGCTGCTGACCTTATAATCTTAACTTGTTATTTAGCTTTTGCATAACTTAAACATCATCATGTGATGTGTTAATTTGCTGTTCGGTCCCTGTCTGTAAGTTTACCCTGTTTGTAAGTTTCATCTATCATTCCAATGTATTTGAAAAAGTGTGCCTTGCACATGAAAATTGATAAACTTTTGCTGGTCTTAAAGGTGCCAGTGGACTCCCCCCATCCCATGAGATCCAAAGACTGTCAGGCAGCCAGAAGTTCTAGCTGTTTTAGCGCTATGCACCACTAGGTGGCAAGCTAGGCTTGCTTTTAAGGCAAGAGAGTTTCAGAGGTGGTTTGCCATTGCCTTCCTCTGCGTCACACCCCTGGTATTCCTTGATGGTTGCCCATCCAAATACCAGGCAGAACCAGTCCTGCTTAGCTTCTGAGATCCGACGAAATCGGGTTGTCCAGGTCAGGGTGGGTTGCAAAAGGAGAAAGGCTGAGCAGAAACCCAGAACTGGCTCTCTTGTAACCAATGCTCCCTCTCAGCTGTGGAGTCTCGTGAGCAAAAATTCTACTTCGTGAGCTACTGGTTTTAAAGTTGTGAGTGAGCGATGTGGCTACTGCATAAATTAGTTTGCTCTGGAGCCATCCTTCCTGAACTAAGACAGGAATCTGTGACCCGGAGGCTAAAAAACTGTGAGCTAGCTCACACTAGCTCAGCTTAGAGGGAACTAGCTCAGCAGCTTGTAACTGCTGAAGAATCCTGTGTGGGTCTGGGATCCTTACTCAAAGAATGAAATAGACGCAGACAGCAGGAATAGTTATGTAAATCTGTGGCATGCACACAAGGCAGTTTTGCACAAAGAGAGAAATGTTCACCAAATTTCTGCTGGCATTTCTTTTTTTCAAGCACAAAAGTATCGGATGTCCTGGAACTGTCCGATTCGTCTTTAAGTCTCAAAAGATGCAGGGTGCTTTCTTGTTATAGAGTAATGGCAGGTCATGGGAATGATGATAGGGGAGGGACCGTGGCTCAGTGGAAGAGCCTCTGCTTTTCACGCAGAAGTTCCCAGGTTCAGTCCCCGGCATCTCCAGCTAAAAGGACCATGTAGGAGGCGATGGGGAAGACCTCTGCCTGAGACCCCGGAGAGCTGCTGCCGGTCTGAGGAGACAGTATTGACTTCAATGGACTGATGGTCTGATTCATGTGCGTTCATGTGTGTGTGTGTGTGCTGAGATTCACCAAGCACTTCGTATGAGTTCTTTCATAAGGTTTTCCAGCTTTAATGACAGAAAGAGCCATCACGTAGCAGCCAACTTATGGAGACCAGGTAAGAGATGAACAGAGGTGGTTTGCCGTTGCCTCCCTGTGAATAGCCACCCTGGACTTCCGTTGGTAGTCTCCCATCCAAATACTAACCAGGGCCGACCCTGCTTAGCTTCAGAGGTCTGACGAGATGAGTTATGGCTAGCCTGGGCCATTCAAGCCAGGGCTCTGGGGTTTGTGCAGTGTTCCCTCTAAGCTGAGTGAGTGTGAGCCGGCTCACAGTTTTTTAGCCTCCAGCTCACAGATTTTGGTCTTTGCTCGGGAAAGAGGGCTCCAGAGCAAACTAATTTATGCAGTAGCCAAACAGTTTGCTCACAACTTTAATGCCAGCCGCTCACAAAGTAGAATTTTTGCTCACAAGACTCCACAGCTTAGAGGGAACACCGGTTTTGTGCATAACATCTTCTTGAGAGCGTGAGGTGGCCTGCTTCATTTTGGATCCCCTTGCAAAGGCAGCTGCACTGAGACTTCTTGGACCCTGGGGCAAGCTTGTCCTGGATGATTAAACAGCTCGAAAGGAGGGAACTCAGAGTCCCCAAATGATGGGGTGATGGGAGATCCGTGAACAGACCTAATACCCTTTTTAAACAAATGGTAAATAACGCCCAGGAGAGTAAATAACGTTGGGTGGGAGGAAGCTATTTAGATATTTATTTATTGGAGACATTTTTGAAGGAGCCGGGTACGTTTAGTCTGGAGAGGAGGCGGCTGAGAGGTGATATGATAACCATCTTCAAGTACCTGAAGGGCTGTCATGTAGAGGATGGTGTGTGGAGTTGTCTTCTGTTGCCCCAGAAGGTCAGACCAGAAGCAACAGGTTGAAATTAAATCAGAAGAATTTTCAGCTAAACATTAGGAAGCATCTCCTGACAGAGCAGTTCCTCAGTAGAACAGGCTTCTTCCTCGGGAGGTGGTGGGCTCTCCTTCTTTGTGGGTTTTCAGACAGAGGCTAGGTGGCCATCTGACAGCAAGGCAAATTCTGTGAACTTAGGCAGGAAGGATTGCCTCAGTGCTTAGTTCTTGTGGCCCCTTCTTACACACCCAGGGAAATGCTGATCACCACTTTGGGGTCAGGAAGCAATTTTTCTCCAGACCAGTTTGGCCAGGGATCCTGGAGGGTTGTTTTGGGTTTTTTTTGCCTTCTTCTGAGTATAGAACAGGGGTCACTGGAGGTGTGGAGGGGAGATATTTGTGAATTTCCTCCATTGTGCAGGGGGCTGGACTGGATGACCCAGGGGGAAATGGCCGCTTTGGAGGGTGGGCTCTGTGGCATTATGCCCTGCTGAGGTCCCTGTCCTCTCCTCCCCAAATTCTGCCATCCAGAGGCTCCACTTCCCAATCTGCAGGGATTTTCCAACCCAGAGTTGGGAGCTGTAGACAGCATCCACGTATTTTGAGTCATTGTGCTATTTCGTCACAATGGACATTTACACATTTACATATTAGCCTCCTGTTTTTACATAATTTATTTGCTTCACTGTGGCTGAGTTCAGACTGGCAATTTGCCCCGCTATAGCCACTTTTCAGCCGCGTTTCCCAAGCGGATTAAAGGGGGCGTTCACACAGGCACATCTGCCTGGCGTTCCCCACCTGTAGGCAACCCTTGCTGTTCCGCTTCACTCCCGCGTTAAAAAGATACCTGACAAAAGTGGTAGCAAATCCCAGAGAGCGCCTTTATCCCGCGTTATTCTGCTTCCCGGAAGTGTGAACGTGAAGCCGAACAGCCGGGAGCAACCTGCTTCTATAGTGTGCGCTGGGTGTTTCCGCATATAAGGCAGCAGCAATTGGATTGGCTGTGCTCTGCTCTACAGCCCAATGCGGTGCCGGTGCAACAGGGTCCACCCCAAATCGGCTGGATGTGCTTATGCGCGTGAGCGCTTATGTGCATGAGTGCATATGCGCCCATACACACTCAGAGGAAAAAGCCGTTTACAGCCGGGCCTCCAGGCCAGCAGTCTGAATGCTCCCGTGCGCCTCCTCCCGGTATGCTCCCACATCTGTTGGCCCAGTGTGACCGGGAAACCCCCAAACAGTTTATTCTGGGGCTTTTTTGCCATGACTGGCTCCCGCTGCAAACTGCCAGTCTGAATTCAGCCTGTGTTTCTCCCCACCCCCATAATTAAATCCAAACAAATGGTGACTGTATAAACTTAGTTTATTATTATCAGTCGGGTTAGAACAGATAAAAGGAAATACTTCTTCACCCAAAGAGTGATTAACATATGGAATTCACTGCCACAGGAGGTGGTGGCAGCTACAAGCATGGACAGTTTCAAGAGGGAATTAGATAAACATATGGAGCAGAAGTTCATCAGTGGCTATTAGCCACAGGGTATAGATGGGAACTCTCAGTCTGGGGCAGGTGATGCACCCTATTCTTGGTGCTGGAGGGGGCAGCCGTGGGAGGGCTTCTAGTGTCCTGGCCCCACTGCTGGACCTCCTGATGGCACCTGGTATATTTTGGCCGCTGTATGACAGAGTGTTGGACTAGATGGGCCATTGGCCTGATTCAACATTGGCTTCTCTTATGTTCTTATGTTCTTATTCCTATTTGGTCTTTGCATCTGTTAAAACATCTCCATTATGTTGCATGCTGATTTGCTGTTCACCATCTGCCTGTATGCATGGACTGTTAACTTCCATTTCAGTGTCTCTTTGGTGGTTTTAAAGGTGCCCCTGGACTCAGACCTTGTTCTGTTTAGTGCCCGTGTATTTGCCCCAGTGGGACAACTAGCAGGATTACGAGGTTGTTCCTAGGTGGGGAAATGGAGTGAAGATGTTGTAAGCTCCCCTTTCCTATGCCGTGGAGCCAATTCGAATCTGGGTCCCTCCCTAAAAAGAAAAGCACTTTGGAGCTGTCCGCATGGAACTCCCACCTCGCATGAGTTTTGGCCCTAATTCTCTTGGCATTTGCTTTGTTACTGTTCCTGTATAGGATATTATTTCTGAGAAGTAGATCAGGGGAGCTTTAGTCGGACTGTGACAACAGTCATTAGATTAATGATGTTTTTATGCCACCAGCGGTTATTAGAGACGTGAGCCGTGTAATCTCCTTTCCAGGTGTGAATATAAATCAAAGCCTGCAGGTTTCTTTGATAAGCAAGATTGCACACAAGTGGAACCATCACAAAACAAAAGGGATGGGCCAGTAAAGACAGACTGGAAATTAATGTCATCCAGTTGATCACAATATCCAGTTTTGGATTTCAACACATTTTGGACCCAAAAAGGAAAGTCTGCTTTGTTCCAGTAGTTTGCGATAGTGGTTTGTCACATCATTGCTTAACAGTCCTCATAATATAATCGAAACATACAAAAAAGAGGCAGAGCATTTTACGTAAAAAGATTTGGATCCAGCTAGCTTTTATACTCGGTTCTTTTTCTTGCCACAGTCCCTGTTGGTGAGCACCAGTAAAGGTGTCGGTGGGTGCCGTGGTGCCAGTTTGGTGTAGTGGCTAAGAGCACAGACTGTAATCTGGGAGAACCAGGTTTGATTCCCCCCTCCTCCACATGCAGCTGCTGGTATGACCTTGGGTCAGTCACATGTTCTCTCAGGAGCAGTCTTCAAAAGAGCTCTCTCAGCCCCACCAACCTCACAGGGTATCTGTTGTGGGGAGGAGAGTGGAAGGGAAAGGAGATTGTAAAGCCTCCCTGAGACTCTGAGTGAATGGTGGGGTATAAATCCAATCTCCTCCTTCTGTGGGTGTCACGTTGGGGACCCCTGCCTTAAACGGGTTGCAGTGATAATTCTGAGATATTTGTGATGAAGCTTCCTGCTGGCTAGAACCGAAGATGACTTTCTGTAAGGAATGAACATATCTGGGTCTGACTGTATTGAATTCGTGATGGCATAATCAGGTCACCCTTGCTGGGAACCCAGTACAGAGAAAGATATTTTTCCCTGGAGATAATAGAAAGGAACTGCCTGCATGATAGAATGCAATAATTTCTCTGCGGGTTGCAGTAGATTAAGAGGACTTGTAAGTGAGAAAGGTGGCGTATCTGTCTGTAAGGCTGGGGCTTGGAAACAAACTCCGTGCAGTACCATTTGTTAGGGCCAGTGGCTTATCGAACGCATGAGAATAGTTTGGTGTAGTGGTTAAGTGTGCATGAGCCAGTTTGGTGTAGTGGTTAAGTGCTCATGAGCCAGGTTGGTGTAGTGGTTAAGTGCTCATGAGCCAGGTTGGTGTAGTGGTGAAGTGCGCGGACTCTAATCTGGGAGAACTGGGTTTGATTCCCCACTCCTCCACTTGCAGCTGCTGGATGATCTTGGGCAAGCCATAGTTCTGCCAGAGCTGTTCTTGAAAAGAGCAGTTTCTGTCAGAGCTCTCTCAGCCCCACCTACCTCACAGGGTGTCCGTTGTGAGGAGGGGAAGGGAAGGGAGTTTGTAAGCCGCTCTGAGACTCCGAGTGAAGGGTGGAGTATAAATCCAATCTCCTCCTCTTTATAGGACTAGATGTTATGAAAACATTTATTTATTTATTTATTATTTTTATTTATATCCTGCCCTTCCCGCAAGTGGGCTCAGGGTAGCTCACAACAATAAATACAATGCAGTCTTAAAGTAGGCAAAGAAATGATAAATAGTATTAGAACAACACCCTAAAACCCATTGGAAACATTTAACGTGGGCAGTGTGGTATCTTAGTTTCAGTTCCTACAGCCCCAGTGGATGGGCCAGGGCCGAGCAGTAATGATCTCCTGCAGCAGCAATAGGGAGGCCCGCTGGTAGATGCCCGCTGACTCAGCCAAAGGCCTGGCAGAACAGCTCTGTTTTGCAGGCCCTGTGAAACTGATAACAGGTGTCGCAGGGCCATGATCTCAGTCGGGAGCATGTTCCACCAGGCTGGGGACAACCAGTGGATGAGGCTAGGCAGGCATCTTTTGGGCTGGGGACAACCAGCAGATGACTGTCCACAGAGCTCAAGGCTCTTTGGGGCACATATGGGGAGAGGCGGTCCCTTAGGTACGTCAGTCCCAGGCCACATAAGGCTTTAAAGGTCAGCACCTTGAAACAGATCCAGCACTCGAGTGGTAGCCAGCGCAGTTGGTGGAGTACATATAAGTACTTTAAGGACTTCGTAGCTTCAGACTCCCACTCGGCTTGTTCAGCTTTCCTGGGTGACCTTGGAGACGCCTTGCTCTCTCCATGTACTTTACAAAGTTGGTGTGAGGCTAAAATGGAGTGTAGTAGGTGTGTTAGGGTTGCCAACTCTTAGGGTTGGAAACTTAGTGGAGGTTTGGGGGTGGAGCGTAAGGAGGGCGGAGTTGGGGAGGGGAGGGACCTCACCAGCATAGGATGCCATCAAACCCAGCCTCTAAAGCAGCCGTTTTCTCCAGGGGGGCTGCTGTCTGTCCTCTGGAGATCAGTTGTCCTTCCAGGAGTTCTCCGGGCCCCACCTGGAGGTTGGCATCCCTAAGTCCCGTGTCTGTGACTCTGAACTTCTTGGAGGAAAGCCAGGTTACGACTTTAATTGACAGAGAATAAATAGAAACTACAAGAGGCGGGACCCGCGATACTCGCGGGGGGGGAGGGAGTATTCCGGCCGCCAAGCTTCCCCCTCCCCCCCCCAGCAGCGGCGGCGGCAGCAGCGGCGAGGCCACCTGGCCTGCCGAGATTCCCCCTCCCCAGCAGCAGTGGAGGGGCGGCGAGGCTGGCCAGCCCCTCAAGCCTCCCCCTCCCTCCCCCCCCAGCAGCGGCAGCGGCGAGGCCTGCCGGCCCGCCGAGATTCCCCCTCCCCAGCAGATTCTCCCCGGCTCCGGCAATCCTCCTCCTTCCCCCCACCCCCCCACCCGGCTCCGGAGGTGAGGCCCGAGCGGCTTCCAGCCGCCGGGCCCGCAGATCTCCTCCCCCCCCCTGGCGATCCCCCTCCTCCCCCCACCCCCTGGCTCCGGAGGCGAGGCCCGAGCGGCTGGAAGCCGCCGGGCCCGCCGATCTCCTCCCCTCCCCTTCAGCTCTCTCCTCTCCCCCCCGGCTCCGGTGGCGAGGACTGAGCAGCTTTTAGCCGCCAGCCGCCGCAGAGTTCCCAGAGCGTTCCCTGCGCATGCGCAGGAAACGCTCTTACTTTTTGGGGATTCTGATATCCCCCCTAGACTTTTAAACACTTTTTAGATTTTTCTGCACACGTGGGGACTGCCCCACGTGCGCAGGAAAATCTCCCTGCCCCCAGGTGCCCCCGATGTGCGGATTTAGATATCCGCACACAGGGGGCCACTTGGGAATTAGATATATAGATAAACATCAACAGTTCTTAAAATTATTTACTGAATCCTTGTTCATATATATTGGACTCGGTATTTGACTAGGCCTGCCTGGGGAGACCGGAGCGGAGACTCTGGGGAGGGGCTGTGGCTCAGTAAAAGAGCCTCTGCTTTGTCTGCTGAAGGTACCAAGTCTGGTGCTCAGCATCTCCAGTTAGAAGGACCAGGCAGGAGGTGATGCGAAGGACCTCTGCCTGGCCCTGGAGAGCTGCTGTGGTTCAGACCAGACAGCCCTGTCTTTGAGAGACCAAGGGTCCTATCCAGCATAAGGCAGCTTCACGTGTGTGACTCTCACTTGCCCTGGGTGATCTTGGGCTCAGTCATTCTCAGCCTAACCTACCTTGCAAGGTGGTTGTAAAGATAAGCCAGAAGAGGAGAGAGAGGGCCAGGTATGCTTCCCAGAGGTCCTCGGAGAAAGAGTAGGGTAAAAATGTACCATGTGAAAGAGTTCTCAGAAGTTAAGAAGGGTAGGCCTTTGTTTAGTACTGGGATGGGAGACCACAAAGAAGTCCAGGGTTGCTGTGCAGAGGTAGGCAACGGTAAACCACCTGAAAAACCCATGAAGGGTTGCCATAAATTGGCTGCGGCTTAACTGCATTCTCCCCCACTCATGGGAGGGAAGGTAGCGTGGTGTCATCTGCTTTCATCAGATCTCAGAAGATAAGCAGGGTTGACCCTAGTTAGTATTTGGATGGGAGACCACCAAGGAGGTCCAGG
Organism: Gekko gecko; assembly: GCA_029375565.1. Lineage (NCBI taxonomy): Eukaryota > Metazoa > Chordata > Lepidosauria > Squamata > Gekkonidae > Gekko > Gekko gecko. Next base: position 29,901,438 of record JAPDNY010000005.1, on the reverse strand, counting down.
GTGCAGAGGCAGGCGATGGCAAGCCACCTCAATTTATCTCTTGCCTTGAAAACCTTATGGGGGGGGGTCACCATAAATCATCTGCAACTTTACAGCACTTCCCGCCCACCAAATAAAATACTGCTTTCTTCCCGTTTGAAACATGAATTCACTTTTGTGTAAGGAGATGAGAAACAGCTATTAAATAGGGCCCTCTTGCCAACTTGTGGGTGGGGTACTGGAACAGAGAAAGCAAAAACCTCTTCTTCATTTCCACTGGAGAGTCTTTGGGTAAAAGGGATGGACCTGAAACGGCCGACTGGCGCAGCAGATGGCATTGGCCGGAAACCTCTGGACGTCAGGGCTGATGGAGAATGTTCTCTGCAACTGTTTGTCAGACCAGGAACCAAAATAGCTCTGCTACAAATTACTTTTTAAAGCGACCTGCTTTTGACAAAACCGCAAGTGAGATTTTATTGCATTGGAAAATCAGACGGTAACTTGTGTGCTATTTGGGCATGAATTTCTTGAACATCTGCCGGGTTGGGTGGACAGTTTAATGAACTGCAATATTGCTTGGCTAAATATTTGGAGAAGATGAATTGGGTTTTATGGGTAGTCTGAGTCCAGACCTCACTGAGCAGTAGACCAAGACTTGAGATCCAAAGAGCTACTTTTGGTGTATCTGAAAGTTTTTTTAAAAAAAATTAACCTTGAATTGCAGACTTTCCCAGGCCAGATCACACATTGCTTCTGAAAGCCCTGGTAAAGAGGTTAAGCTCATAAATAGGTTAGGGATGCTTTCAAAATGCTCTTCTTAAAATTCTCCTAGGATTTGGGAGCCTTTGAATAACATGGCCTTGTTTCCAAAGTCAAATTGACATAAGAACATAGGAAGAGCCCTGCTGGATCAGACCGGTGGCCCATCTAGTCCAGCATCCTGTCTCACACGGTGGCACAACCCAGTTTCCCTGGAGGGTGAAACAAACAGGGCATAGAAGCCATGGCCTTTCCCTGAGGTTGCCTCCTGGCTCTGGGATTCAGAGGCTTAGTGCCTCTGAATGTGGAGGTTCCCCTCAGTCACCAGGGCTAGTAGCCTCTGATAGACCTCTCCTCTATTAATCTACCCCATCCTCCATTTAAAACTTTCTGTGCCTGCATCAATGAGCACCATGGTTTGGTCTAGTGGTTAGGACTCTGATCTGAGAACCATGAAGCAGAGAATGAACATGGGGCATTTTGAATTCCAGGCATGTGATCTAGTACTGAGCCTAGGAACTGGGGTTGCCAACCCTGGTTTGGGAACTACCTGGAGATTTGGGGGTGGAGCCTGTGGAGGGTGTGGTTTGGGGAAGGGAGGGGCCTGAGCAGGGTCTAATGCCGTAGAGACTCCACCCTCCAAAGCAGCCATTTTCTCCAGGGGGACTGATCTCTGTCACATGGAGATGAGTTCTAGTCACAGGAGATCTCCAGGCCCCACCTGGAGGATAGCAACCCTAAGCAGCCCCAGGTTTAACTCCCTGCTCTGCTGTAAAGCTTGCTGGATGATCTCAGGGACATTCGTTCTCCCTCAGCCTAACCTACCTCCCAAGGCTGTTGAGAGGATAAAATGGAAGAGGAGAGAACCACAAAGGAGAGTGGGGATTCATACCCGGTTCTCCCAGATTAGAGTCTGTGCTCCTAATCCTTCCAGCTGTTTTTTTGGGAGGGAAGCTGTTAAGTATGAGACTTAACAAGGAGAGTGATTTCAACAGTGATTCAGCTTTATTAAATAGCAACCAGACAAACAGACAACACACAACACAGTGGAGCACAGCTCCCTTTTTAAACAGTACGGGCTGTCAAAACCACGCCCCTATTTAAGTTAACATCCAATAACAATAGAGAGATAAAGACAAATAAGGTTTGTTCCCTCCATAGCTATTATACAGTTTCTGATTGGTGACAAAGAAGGTAGAAAGCAAAGCAACCAATGGGATTGTCGAGGTTTACAATCCCTTGTCCTGACTTTAAGCTTAATATAGGAATTAATACATTCAGTTCACTAGTCAGGACATAACAGTTGCTGCAACACTAATCCGTCCAGGCTGCTATTTTTCCGGGGGGGGGAGGATACAAGTACTATATGGAAGCGACTGATCTTGGTTGTCTGGAGATCAAATGTAATAGCAGGAGATCTCCAGGTGCCACCTGGAGATTGGCAACCCTGCTAGGCACATCGGTCTTTTCAGCTCAGTTAACAGGCATTTTGGGCTTGGCTTCTGTCTGAGGCTTACCCAGTGTTTGGGCATTGAGGGGACCCAACTTTAATGGAACACGGAGTGTGGATGGATAGGTGTGGAGGCATATTGCTGTCTGTATGCGTTTTTCTTTGTCTCAAGAGCTAGAACCTGTCTGCTTTCCTGTGGCTTGCTGAGGGGCAAGAGGGACCAAGGGACTTCACAGCCACTCGGCGCTCTGGGTTTTCTGATAAGAGCTCCTCCACCAAACAGAAGTGGGGGAGAACTTCTCGTTCCTCGTAAAACACCCAGACGCATCGCAGGCCTCTTTCAATCCGCCGCTCCACTTGTGAGGCAGGTTATCTGAGGGGGTTTTCGGTGAGGAGTTTTTAGCACATCGTGTTTTTTTGTTGAGGGAAAATGTCACTATTCATATGTTTCGAACTGGGGTTGCTTTTAAAACGCGCCCCGCGCTGCTGAGTAATCAACAGGGTTACTGTAATCCGTGAGTCTCTGCAAAGGCGTTAATGGGTAGCTTGTTCATTACAGGCAGGGACAGAAAAATGTATCAATAAGCGAATGGCTTCAAGGCCAACGAGGAGGGAAAGAGGATAATTGAAACCCTCTCTGCTGGGTAAGGGGGAAAAGGAGTACAACGTTTTTGAAAATGACATGATGCTGATTGTGTGTGTTGTATGTGGGCACTTGACCAACCTGGGGCTGCCACCCTCCAGGTGGGAACAACCCAAAGAGAATTACGGAAGGAAGATCTAGCAAGGCAACAAGGGCAGCCATGAAAAATTAACTATGGAAAACGTCAAATATTCAACAAACTTCAGTATCGATTCTATGAAAGCTTCTATTAATCAATACCGAAGTTTGTTGAATGTTTGACTTTCATTCCATGCATATCAATTCATTCCATGCGTATCAATATCTTATCCAAAATTTCAGGAAACATTCCAAAACCACACAAAATAGGTGGGCTCAGATCTAGATGACGAATCCGATAAAATGCACAGTGCCGATGAGTTATGATGCTGGTTAAGTCTTATGATAAATCCTCTTTCATAAGATGGTCACTGACAAATGATGGTAGGATGGATGTTACTTTGAATCTTCAGTGGTCTCAATAACTTTCAAGGACACCATCCTTGGGTGACGATTGAAACTAACATCCATCGTACCATTATCTGCCAGTAACCAGGGCTATTTTGGGGCAAGAATACACAGGAACGGAGTTCCGGCTGGCTCCTGAGTTGGCCACGCCCAGCAGGAACTCGTTAGGATAACAGGCCACACCCAACAGCAGAAACTCATTAGGATTGGCTACATGAGGGGTGTGTGGCCTAACATGCAAAGGAGTTCCTGCTACAAAAAAAGCCCTGGCGTTTTGACAACAAACAAGGTAAACAGAATAGGAAGCAAAAGGTGGGTGTGGCTGGATGACCACACTTCTGGTAACATGGGGTGTGTGGCCTGATATGCTAATGAGCTTTGCTGTCAGCAGTGTGGCCTAATATGCTAATGAGTTCTTGCTGTTGGGCGTGGCCTATTATGTTAATAAGTTCCTGCCGGGCTTTTTCTACAAAAAAGCCCTGCCAGTAACCATCTTATGCAAGATGATTTATTATAAGGCTTAACAAGCATTATAACTCATTGGCGCTGTGCACTTTATTGGATCCTGTGCATTTAGATCCAAGCCCACCTGTTTTGTGTGGTTTTGGAACGTTTCCGGAAATTTTGGATAGGATATTAATATACACGGAATGAATTCTTTATATGAATTTGTTTACGTGAATTGAGGCTGAAGTTTGTTGAATGCCTGACTTTTTTTCATAGTTAATTTTTCATGGTTGCCCTTGTCACCTCACTTGATCCTCCAGGTGGGGCCTGGAGATCCCCTGGCATTACAACTGATCTCCAGACCACAGTGATCCGTTCCCCTGGAGAAAATGGCTGCTTTGGAGGGGGGGACTGTATGGCATTATACCCCATTGAGGTACTTCCCCTCCCCAAACCCTACCTTCCCCAGGCTTCACCCCCAAATCTCAAGGAATTTCCCAAGCTGGAGCTGGCAACCCAGTACCGGTTGTTGGGGGTGTGCCTTGGTGCTGAGCAAGGATGCCAGCTCTGGGTTGGGAAATTCCTGGAGATTTGGGGGCGGAGCCTGAGGAGGGTGGAGTTTGGGAAGGGGAGGTTCCTCAGCAGGGTATGATGCCACAGAGCCCAAAGGAACCTTTTTCTACAGGGGAACTCCTCCCTGTAGTCTGGAGATGGGCTGTAATTGCAGGGGATCCCCAATGCCAGATTAGCAACCCTAGAGCTGACCCCAATGACAAGATCTGATTGAAAATGCTTTTGTAATGTGGGGGGGGGAGATGCCCGACAGTGCAATCCCGTGCATAGTTGTCTCTGTTTGAAAACCATTGCTTTCTGTGGGTTTAGGCTGGAGTAAGTCTGCATAGGATTGCGTAAGACTTCCCCAGAGGAGTTCGCCGTCTTAGTCTGTTGCTGCAAAACAGTAAAAAGCCCAGTAGCACCTTTACGACTAACAAACTTCGTTGTCACGTAAGTTTTCCAGAAACACAGCCTGCGTCTGATAAAGAGAGCTGTGTTTCTCAACAGCTTATGCTGCAATAAAGTTTTTTAGTCTTAAAGGGGCCACTGGGCTTTTTACTATTTTATAAGATTTACGGAGCCTTTTCGAAATCGGCGGCATCCTGGGTCGTCATCCCCCTCACCATCTCTTGGCTTCTTTTCTCCTAGACCTTGGTTTGGACATCATGATGGTGGGTTCAAGCTGAAGAGAGGGCTGAGCCGTTTATCCTCGACTCCAGTTTGGGTGAACCCGTGAAGTTGCCTCCAGGACTCCCCGGGGTCCCTCACCATGGCGAAGAGCGCCGAAGTGAAGCTGGCCATCTTCGGGCGAGCAGGAGTCGGGAAGTCTGGTACGTCTGCCTTCTCCATTCCCTTTTGTGTTCCTTGCTTTGCTTCTGTCAGGTGGGCCAAACAGATGGGGGGGGGCTATAAAGCTCTCGAGGCCTTACATGTTTTCTGCAAGAGGTTAATTCCTCTGTTGGTGTACAAAGGGACTGGGGGATAGGAGGCAGTAGACTGGGGGGTCTCTTGCCTGAACCTTTTCGGCGTGCCAGGGTATGGTCTGAAGACATGTGGCCCAGTGATCTCTGTTGCAACTGTGTGGGTCGGGGTGGCGTCTGGATGGGAGACCTTCTGGGAACTCCGTATAAAAGCCAAGAGAGGGATCCATTCCTTTGTAAAAAGTTCCAAATCTGCTCAAGCGGATTTGGAAGACGTGTGAAATGCAGTGCTCCCTCTAAGCTGTGGAGTCTTGTGAGCAAAAACTCTACTTTGTGAACTACTGGAGTTAAAGTCGTGAGCGAGCGATTTGGCTACTGGGTCAGTCATAAGCTCTGGCACAGCTGTTCTCTCAAGGACAGTTTGTGTTAGAGTTCTCTCAGCCCCACCTACCTCACAGGGGGTCTGTGGTGGGGAGGGGAAGGGAAAGGAGTTTGTAAGCCGCTCTGAGTCACCTTTGGGCAGTGAACGGCGGAGTATAAATCCAATCTCTTCTTCTCCTCTTCTACTGTGTAAATTAGTTCGCTCTGGAGCCATCCTTTGTGAGCTCAGACAAAAATGCGTGAGCTGGAGAATAAACTGTGAGCTAGCTCACACTCACTCAGCTTAGAGGGAACACTGATGTGATTGCCGTTCCTTGGGTCTTAGAGTCAAGGCGTGGGAACAGCTCTTGCTAGTTATTATTTATATAGTGCCATCAATGTGCATGAATATAAGGGAAATCCCTTGCTATTTGCCCAAGCGTGAAAACAATCATGTGAATGCTACCAGGTTGTCTTTAGCCAGGAGGAGGGAAGGGAATTGCTCAGGATTCTCAGGCCGTTCTCCTGTGTCCGGAGGTTGTGAGAAGTGGCTTAACTGGGTTGTGCTGGAGGATCTACAGATCTCTCGTTTCCGCAAAGAAGTGGTTGGAGAACTGGTTGAAACAGACTCACACATCTTGGGACCACCAAGCCAAACACAGACACATATGGTGGGTGGGTTAGAATTCTAGGACTGTCTGGCATGACACCCTGCTGAGCTCCATCACCACGTTTCACCCCTCCTAACCTCCACGGACTTCCCAGTCTAGCCTGGCCAACCTATGCAGGCTGGCCAATCTCCAGGTGGCTGTAGAAACGACAGAGATCACGGGAAGGATGCCACAATAATGAAAACAACCGTGCTGTTGACGTATGAAAATATATTTAGACCAGTATTCTGTAGTGAATCGTATCTCTTCATAACATTATGGTTGTTTTCGTTATTGTTTGTAATCTCCAGGTGGCGGCCAGAGTTCTCCTGGGGTTACGGCTGATCTCCAGACTGGAAAGATCAGTTCCCCTGGAGAAAAAGGCTGCTTCGGAGGATGGAGTCTTATGACATCATATTCCTGCTCAACTCCCTCCCCTTCCCGAGCCCCACCCTCCCCAGGCTCCACCCCCAGAGAACGTTGTCAGCCTCCAGGTTGGGCCCGGAGATCTCCCAAAATTGTGCTTTCCAGACTAGGGAGATCAGTTCCCCCCGCAGAAAATGGTTGCTTTGGAGGGTGGACTCGGCATTATTTATTTATTTTATTGTATTTGTATCCCGCCCATCCCGTGAGTGGGTCACACCCTGCTGCGGTCCCGCCTCTCTCCAAACCTGACCCTCTCCAGGCTCCATCCCCAGATAATGTTGTCAGCTTCCAGGTTCAGCCTGGAGATTTCCCAAAATTATACTCTCCAGACTAGGAAGATCAGCTCCCCCAGAGAAAATGACTGCTGCTTTGGAGGGCGGCCTCAGTATTATACCCTGCTGCGGTCCCCCCCCCCAACTCCCCCCTCCCCACGCTCCAACCCCAGATATCCAGGAATTTCCTGACCTGGAGCTGGTAACCTAAGTCGCAGCTCCTGCCTGCTTACAGGAGAGAAATCTGTCCTGCTGCCTGTAGAAAGGGGAGATGTACGAGGTAGAGTGGCTCTGTGTTATCTTAACATTGGAGTGGTTTCATAAATAAATAGAATTTGTTCAGCAGGGTCAGCGTGACTCGTTGCAGCGGTTTTCTTGAGTTACGGCATTACCTTTTCAGACTTGACATGGTAGGGAGAAGAGAGCTGCTGTCTTACTTTGGGGCACATTAACTCCCTTCTGGTCTACATCTGAAAAGGAGCGTGGAATGAGTAATCCGCCAGTTAAGGCCCTGAGCCATGTGACTGCAGGAATGGGAGTAGCACAGGCGCTTCCAGAGAAAGGAGTCGGCCGGCAAAAAACTTGTGAAGAAAAAAGATATACGGAATTCAAAGGGCTAACTCTCTGTAACAATATGGAGTGCAGACACAGTATGTTGAAAACTGGAAATGTTCTTCATAAACATTGTCTCCATAATTCTGACAACAGTCTTGTGAGGTAGGCCAGCTGTATTGTTCCCGTATTACGGATGAGGGACTGAAGGTGGCTTGCCTAGAGGTATCTTTCTATCGGGGTCCCGAGGCTTTTTGAACACTCTGGAATACTAACAGTGTGGTGAGCTCAACCACAAAATGTCTGCCGTGGGAGGTGGACACACACAATCACACGTACAGGCATGCACACATGCAAAGCCCAAGTGCTGGGTGGGAAGAAAAGTAATTTTAAGAAATACCCTGGGAAAGAGGAGTGGGAGAAGGAATAAAATCAACATTGCATTGGAGAATAAAACCGACATTGTTGAAAATATGCATGGGTGCCCTGACCTGGATAGCCCAGGCAAGCCCGATCTCGTCAGATCTCGGAAGCTAAGCAGGGCCAACCCTGGGAAGTATTTGGATGGGCGACCTCCAGAGAATACCGGGGCTGGGAGGCAGAGGCATGCTATTAAGCCACTTCTCTGAATTACCTCCATGACCCAGTAGGAGTCGCCAGAGGTCGCCATGACACACACTCACACAAAATGCAACCCCCAAATGCACAGATAATCAGATCGCCAGTGGCCAATCAGATGCCCTGTTGGGCAAAAACTACCTTGCCCCACCCACTTTCTGAAAACACTTGGCAGGTGGCAGGAAAGGTGTCAGCAGGTGCCGTGGTGCCCACGGGCGCTGTGTTGGGGACCCCTGTTCTGTCCTGTGTATGTGTGTCCCATCCTTCCCCCAAGAATTTCAGGGCATTTCCCAGTTTTCGTGTCAGAGCAGGAGTCTGAGCCCAGGCCTTCTGGGTCCTTGTCCAGCATGCTAGGCATGACTCCACCCTGCCTCTTCATGAGTTCGTGCCTGTGATGTGCTTTCAACCAGGGATTGAGGGGAAAGATGAAACCCTGTAGATTTGAAAGGGGGGGAAACCCCTCATCTGTCAGATGACATTGTCATCTTGAACAACAGCTCCTTTATGGGCAGAAGACCTTATCCTTATTCTAATTCCCAGACTTTTTTTTTTCTGTGCGGATACCTATTCCCACCAACAGGGGCCTCACTCTCCCCCAGCAGCTTTTCCTACATAGTCAGTAGACTTCCTGGGTTTGTAGAAAAATCCAAAAAGTGAGGAAATCCCTTCAGGGACAGTTGAATTCCCCCCAAAAGCCTTTTGAAATGGCCTCTGCAGGGACCTGACTCCAGGCCTCAACGGTGAGAGATTAGAACGTTGGGGGGGGGGGGAGGAGGCTTCTAACTGGCTCTGTCAGTAAAGGGGGGGAGAAGGGCCCTTTCTTTTCAGGCCTCTTTCGGCCTTGGAGGGAGGGAGCCTTGGGTCCAGGCTGGGGGATTCCTAGAGGTTTTGGGTTGGAGTGCAAGGAGGGCAGGATTTGGGGAAGGGAGAGGCCTCAGCTGGGCATCATGCCACAGAATCCACCCTCCAAAGCATCCATTTTCTCCAGGGAGACAGATCTCTGTTGTTCACAGATCTCTGGAGCTCACTCTCCAGGCCCCACTTGGAGGTTGCCAACCCTAGGCCTGGCAGCAGTATAGGGTTGCCAGGTCCCCCCACGGGCACTGGCAGGGGATGGGGGTAGTGGGGCTGCCAGCTCCAGGTCTGGAAACTCCTGGAGATTTGGGGATGGAGCCTGGGGAGGACAGGGACCTCAGTGGGGTACAATGCCCTACAGTCCACCCTCCAAAGCATCGATTTTCTCCAGTGGAAGTTATCTCAGTAGTCTGGAGCTGAGCAGTAATTCCAGGGGATCCCCAGATCCCACCTGGAGGCTGGCATCCCTAGGCAGCACCCTCTGGGTGACTTGATACCACCTAATTTGCATGACTCAACTTGGCCTGGCTACTTGCTGCTGTTCAGCAGCCACCCTATGAAAGCCAGCAGTGATGCAGCAGTTAGAGCCTCAGAGTAGGGTCTGCAAGACCCAGGTTCAGATCCCCATATTGCGGTGGAAGCTGACTGGGTGATTTTGGACCAGTCACATACTTTCAGCCTAACCAACCTCACAGGGTTGTTGTGCAGATAAAAAGGAGGTGAGAATAATGTAAGCTGCTTTGGTCCCCACTGTGGAGAAAGACTATAATTTTCCTTGGTAGAAGCTGTGGGGGAGGGGGTGGAGACAAAAAGCTGAAGACAGATAAAGGCAGATAAAGGTTAAGTTGGCTGTTGGGTGGGAAGGAAATAGGGTTGCCAACTCTGGATTGGAAAACTCCTGGACATTTAAGGGGTGGATCCTGGGGATGGTAGGGTTTGAGGAGGGGAGGAATTCAGACCAGTATAATGCCATAGACTCCACCCTCCAAACCAGCCATTTCCTCCATGAGAACTACCATTGCCAGCCTCTGGGTGAGGGCTGGAGATCACCCAGAATTACAACTGTTGTCCGGGTGACAGAGATCAGTTCCCCTGGATAAAATGGCTGCTTTGGAGGGTTGAGTCTATGGCTCCACCCCCAGAAGGGAGAAAGAGTGTGAGATAGGAAAGGGTAGAGGGGAGGAAGCAAAGGTGTGAGGAATGGGATGACCATCCCGCAAGTTTCTTGCGGGTCTCCACTTGTCTCTTATAAAGGCCAGGGCCTTTTCTGTGGCAGCCCCTTACTGGTAGAATGAGCTCCTGGATGACATCGGGCCCTGTGGGACCTTTTGCAGTTCCACCGGGCCTATAAAACGGAGCTCTTCCACCAGGCTTTCAATTAGGGGGCCGCCTTTAACATCATGGCCCTGGCCCTAACACCAACACCAACACCAACATCATTGCCAACCTGACAACCAACAGCCTGGATTAGGGGTAGGAGAACATTCAAATGTTGAGAAAATGCCGCTATCCCGCACTATGTTTATGCTCTGAGTAGTAATTGGTTTTATATATTGTGATTTTAACTTATTTTGTTCTTAGTATATTGTGGAGTTTTAATGTATGTATCTATTTGTATGTATGTGTATGTATTGTAAGCCACCCTGAGCCTGCCCCAGCAAGGAGAGCAGGAGAAAAATGTAATAAATAAATAAATAAATAAATAAATAAAATTAACTGGACCATGGATAGTTGGGCTAGAAATTACCCCTTTCTGCCTGAGACCCTGGCGAGCTATGGTCCGTTACAGTAGACAAAGCTGTCCAGAGATGGGTGGATGGATGGTGTGACTTGGCTTTATAAGTCCCACCAAAAGAGAAAAACACAACCCCACACGAGAAAGGTAACCAGACAGGTCGGAGCAAAAAACAAGAAGGTAAAATATAAATATGCATGTAGTCCAGATGTGCAAAACTTCAGTATATAATTTAATAATACAACCAGAAGTGCTAAAATACAATCTAAAAACAAGAGTCCTGTGGTTCAGCATATAAGTACCTAATCCCAATATAAAGACAAATGTCCATTTACGTAAATACAGATTTAAAAGTGCACATTGTCTCCACATGCAAGAACCAATGCCAAACGCGTTTTGGCACCTGTGATACAACATGGGCGATTCATCAAGATGTAAAATATTTCCTTTGCCCATGGATCTTCTTAGGTCCAATTAGAAATGCTCGAGACTCCAACGGAGTGCTCAGGTATGAGTAGAAGAGAATCAGCCAAATTTGAAACCACTTACTCCACAGGTGAACATCTTAGTGCGAGTAAGGTCCAGTCTGTGTACGATCAGCTTTATGTATGTTATTGTTAAATTAATGGAGTGCTCAGTTTGACTTCTACCACTGAGGAAGGCCAGGTGCTGAAATGCATTAGATTTTGTTTCTTGCATATGGAGACAATACGTACTTTTAAACCTGTATTTATGTAAATGGACATTCACCTTTATATTGGGCTTAGGTACAGGATTGTTGCTTTTAAATTATATTTTAGCACTTCTGATTGTATATTAAATTATATACCAATGTTTTGTGCATTTGTACTATGAGGGGCTGCTGTGGCTTAGAGGTTAAGATGCTGAGCTGAGGACCAGAAGGTCGGTAGCTCGATAGTTCGAGACCCGAGTGCAGCATGACGGAGTGAGTGCCTGTCTCTGGCCCCAGTTCCTGCCAACACAGCAGTTCGAAAGCAAGAAATTGCAAGTAGATAAATAGGTACTGCTTCATTGGGAAGGTAACAGCGTTCTGTATGCCTTGGCTTTTAGTCATGCTGGCCACATGACCACGGAGAAGTCTTTGGACAGTGCTGGCTCTTCAGATTGGAAACAGATGAGCACCGCCCCCTTGAGTCAGATTTGACTGGCTTTCAAGCACTTTCACCTTTACTACATGGGTAGTCACATTTTACTTTCTTGTTCTTCCTTCCAGCCTTTTTGGTGACATGGCTTCATGCCTTGATTTCCCAGCTCTTAGCTCTAGATCGGCAATACGCCGGCTTTCTCGTCTTCCTTTTGCTGTCTCTGTCGAAGCTTCTTTTCGGCAGGCCTGGTGTTCACTTTGGGAACCTTGAGTCTCTAGCTTATGAACTTTGCCACCAGAGAGTCTGCTTGGAGCAGTCGGGGCATGATGGATGTGCTCGGGGCTTGGTCCTAGTGGATAACGTGGTCTGATGGATGGGCTTCCCTCTCTCCAGCTCTGCTGGGTTTCGCCATCAAAGGGAAAGCCCCGCTTAACTCCGGGCTGTCAGAAGAAGAGCGTGTCCGCCCATTATGACAGATGTGGTCTGGACTGCCTGCAAACCTCTTCGATCTCAGTGCTGGCCAGACAGCTGGAAGTCCCTGCCAAGCAGGATCGGCCAAAACGCTAGCCAAGATGCCAGAAGAGACTTGATCCGCCGTTAAGAGCACAACACATGGGGCAATAAATAAGAGAACTGTGACTGCCAGAAGTCCCTGCCAGGGTTTTCTACTGGCTTTGCTCTTCTTCTGCTCATCCTCATTCTTCTTTTTTTGCGTAGAGTCAGACATGGATGGGGCTTAGACCTTCACGGACGCATCAGTCTCTCTCCAGAGTTAAAAGGTATACCAGACAGGCCTGAACAGGGTGCCACCATTCTACGCCCATTGAAGTCGATGGTCTTAGAAGGGTATCTCTCTGTTTAGGATTCTATACTCGGTCAAACAATTTGGTATCCTGGAGAGATTCCTGATTTTGGTGCCTCTTCCAGTCTGGAGACAAAAGAAAAAAAATGGATGGTTTGAAAGATCTGTCTAGACATGGTTTTGTGGGGAGGAGGAGCTGAGCAGGAACAGCTTTGCAACAGGGAGCCTGCAGTCCATAGCTCTAGAGGAGGGTTGCCAACTCTGGGATAGGAAATCCCTGGAGATTTGGAGGTGGAGCCTGGGGAGGAGAGTGGAGTTCTGCAGGGATGAAATGCCATAGAGTCCACCCTCCAGACCTGCATTTTCGTCCAGGTGAACTGATCTCTGTAGTCTGGAGGTCAGCCGCAATTCTGGGAGATCTCCAGGCCCCACCTGGAGGCTGGCAACCCTACTCTAACATGGCTCAGTACAGAACCAAATAAAATGTTTCAAGTGAAGGTCCATTGGAAGGGTAGATGAGATGCTGGGATAATCAGTACATGAAAGGAACGGAAGGCAAGGGTTTTGATGGGGCCGAAGGGCTTCTTAAAGATGCTTCAGGGCAGAGGTGTCAAACTCCTTTCTTATGAGGGCCGGATCTGACATAAATGTCACTTTGTCAGACCGGGCCATGTCATGTGTGCCATAAAACGTGATGTCAAGTACCAGAGATATAAACTGTATAAAGGACAGCAGCTGGTAAGCTCCGTGTTGGTGTATCCTCGCTGCAAGGCCCCATGGGCTGGGAGGGGAGTGCAAAGGAAAACCCACATGGGCAGATTGGAGAACCAGCAGTGCAGCCCTGGGCAGACGCTCCCACGCTGCTTGACTGCTGCAGATGAGGTTGTTCCGCCATGCTGAAGCCACAATCGGAGTGGCTGCGCCCACTCTCCCTCCAGCAGTCTTGTGCCTCTCCTTTGCACTAGTTGATTGTGGGGCTTTTATGTGGCCACTCTGGATGGGCCAATTCTGGCCCCCAGGCCTTATGTTTGACACCCCTGCTTTAGGGAAAGGGAGATGATAGAGATGAACAGTGCCAGGAATCCAAGTGTGAACCGTGTTCAGATTTATGCCAGAGCACTAAAACAACCGTGCCAGGTGTGGCTGCATATATTTATGACTTATTGGGAGACCTCATAGAACAAAGTTTGAGTCCAGTGGCACCTTTAAGACCAACAAGCTTTTATTCAAGGTATGAGCTGTTGTGTGCAAGGCACACTTCTTCTTCCCATAGGCCAGTGCGGTTGCCATAGAACTGCATTTATTGCAATGTTTACCACCATTTATGAGCACCATAAAAGGGAGACATATGTCTGTAAACACGTGTTCGACGTTGGCCTGAATGTCCCTGTGAGTTTCCACACTTGCTTTTAGACCTTTGCTTTCACAGTATTCAGTGTAAGACATGTAGCGTACCTGTGACAAGCACATATATTGCACATGGGCCTAAAAGAGCTCTTAAATAGATTGAGACTCCATAATATTGCCCTCCAAGAGTTGAGAATAATGACGGGGGGGGCAGAGAGAGAGAGAGAGAGAGAGAGAGAGAGAGAGAGAGACTGTGAGAATTGAGTTAATGCATTGAAGTAATTGGCTTCATTATTTAGTTAAAGCATACTTATTATAGTGCTTGGGAGAGAACTGGCCGTAAAACCCTCCGCGTTAGTTATTATTCCCTAATTGCATTAAGTGGGTGAAATGTTGCTGTTTGTTCCTTCCTTTGGCGACGAGGCATAGACCATCTCTTAATTGATCTCTTAATTAAAGGGGGGGGTTGCCTTTAGTGAAAAGAGCGGAGGACTCTGCACTGGAGGGAATTTTGGCTCTCTCTCTCTCTTTTTCAGCCCTTACACATTTTCTAATCCTTTGGCCTTCTTGAACATCCTTAATTAATTTTGCCGTTTTAACTCGGTTCTTAGTAACTTGTTCCACGGATGCGATATTGTTTAACAACGACAAGGAAAGACTTTGGTTTGGCGCCATTCATTCTTGCCTGGGTAAGAACTTGCATTCGTCGCCAAAGTTGTTGGTCAAAGACAGAATTTGACTTGGGGAAAACGTTTAAATAGCCACTCCCCTAATTGTCAATGGCCATAGCTAGCCTTCCTCTCTAGGTGGGACTCCCAAGAAACCAGAGTTTTCGTTACAAGTCACAAAAACCTGTGGTTGAGGTTGACGGTAGCAACCGTTTACATCATGGTTGGTACCCTGCCCTACCTGACTCTCCTATCCCTTGTGAGTTATTCCCTCCCTGTGCCCATGAAGCACTCACAGACCAGGAACAGGAGGGAACTACAAAACACAAATTCGCCACTTGTTATAATATGTCACTGTGTATAATATGTTGGATATGGCTTTAGAGGGGAAGGGAGGGGAAGGGAAGAGAAAGGGGTTTGTAAGCCGCTCTGAGACTCCCTTGAGTAGTGAAAGGCGGGGTATAAAACCAGTCTCTTCTTCTTCTTCTTCTTTTATAGTTTTTAATAGTTTTAAATTTGTTTGTTGCCTAGAGCCCCACATTTCTGGGGATTAGGTGATTAATAAATGTAAATTAATTAATTAATTAATAATCTTGCTGCCAAGCCCAGTTGGTAGCTTTTAGGCTCTGTGAATTGATGGAAAGGTGTATGGATTAAAGACAGTTGTTTTTCAGTTGGGAAGCTTTTATTACCTTATACCTGCACCTCTTTAAATAGCTAAGATCTTTAAGTAAATGCTACCCCTTTTAGTAGCCGAGGGTTGCCAGCCCCCAGGTGGGAGTGGGAGATCCCCCAATTTCGCAGGCTCCTGCCCGTCCCCAATAGCCACGACCCAGAGAGGCGCTGAAGTAACATCATCACGCTGGGGACATCGTGCAGGGACACTCTGGTGTTTTGGGCAAAACTCTATGGTAACCATAGAGTTTTGCCCAAAATACCAGAGTGTTGCCACACAACGTCCCCAGGTTGATGACACACTTCGGTGTGATGTCATCATGTCGGGGACATTGCGAATAGGGATGTTGCCCTGCCCCCACTCCCAGGAAGCTCCCTCCCACCCACCCCACTGGCGAGAGCATGGGACCTGGCAACCCTATAGTAGCCAAGTGGAAAGTCCCTTGCCTCCCCAAACCCTGCCCTCCTCAGGCTCCAGTCTGAAAATTTCCAGGAATCTCCAAATCTGGAGTTGGCAACCCTAGTCTCAGTTTTGCTGAACAAATTCATAGTCCTTGTCTATTAGGGAGCCCCTGAGGAGGGCGTATGTTCCCCTGCTTTGTGAAAACCTGACTGCTTGGCTAATTGTTATGATGGCTCGCATCATGTTGTCCTCGGAGAACGGTTCTTTGAATTGGAAAGGGATATTTCTCCTGAGATTGTAGATAATGATAGTTTACTGTGAGGGCCCAGTGGTAAAGATCTGTTTGTATCAGCAGGCTTTTTGGCACTAATGCATTTCCTGTGATTTTTTTTCCATCTCCAGTTTTAACTCATGTTTCTTGCCTTTGGATTCACAGTCGTGAACAAAGATGAGATGTACATTTTTGGAGTAAATCACGGTGTTCTGAACGTTCATCTTTTCTGTTATCTCAGGAATGTAGGCTATTTATAGGTGCGTGTATCTTTTTTGAATTCCCTTTTTATTGCATGATTCCCTGGCCGAATGTGTAAACCGACTCCTTTGAAGAGGTCATCCGAAAGTTCAGTCTGTGATGTATCTTGGAAGCTCTTTCGTACATGCTAGTCTTTTGTTTGATGCTGCGGTCATGGTTTCCCCGGTTTCGCTGTTGAGTCAGCACCTTTTCCTCATATTACAGCATTTGATGAAATCTTTAGGAGCTGACTGAGCGATGCAAGAAAAAGTTTGGAATTTGGGTCTGGTGCGAGTTTTTGGGTTGAACTTTCAAACTGCTCTAGGGTTGCTAATGGAGTTGCCAAACTCCAGGTGGTGGCTGGAGATCCCCCACCATCACAACTGATCTCCAGGTGAAAGAAATCTGTTCACCTGGAGAAGATGCCCAGTTCAGAAGGTGGACTCCATGGCATTATACCCTGCTGAGGTCCCTCACCTCCTTGAACTTTGCCCTCCCCAGGCTCCACCCCCAAATTCTCCAGGTATTTCCCAGCCTAGAGCTGGCAACCCTAGTTGCTAATCTCCAAGTGAGATCTGGTGTTCTCCCAGAATCACAACAGTTCTCCAGACTACAGAGATCGGTTCCCCTGGAGAAAAATGGCTGCTTCAGAGGGTGGACTTTATGGTATCCCATAGAGTTTAGGTGAAACCTCTCCACAAATTCCCCTTTCCACACACTCTGCCCCCAAATCTCCTGGAATTTCCTAGGACAGAACTGAACTCAGCCCCTGGGATTGGGGTGGGGGCACCAATCAATCTAGAGGAAATGTCACAAGGCTGGTTTCAAGAGGCTAAAGGTGGTCTGTTTACATTCTTTTGAACCTTTTGTTGGCAGTGGGGAAAAATTAATAGAGAAGTGTTTGTACAAAGTGAAATCCCAGAATCAGTATGGAGAATGTATAGACTCGCTGTTCAGTGAAACAGAGTTCATATGAGTGAGCTGTGTGATTTCAACACCACACTAATATGCAATGTCACTTCTGGTGTACATCCAATAGTTACATCATCCCATTGGGGTGACACTCTGGGATTCACTCCAAACTCTATGGTTTAACATAATATTATGGGTGAATCCTAGAGTGTCACCCCAGTGCAATTATGCCCCTTCCAGTTTTGTGCCAAAAGTGACATTACATGCTGGAACAACACCAAACAACGTGTGTCCCCCTACTCCAGATTTTCTGACTGACATGCCAGCTTCAGCTGGCAATCCTAGTTCCAAGCCAAACTCTTCGGTTCCTCTTTTCTTCAGGCATAGTTCAGATGTTGAAGTCAAACCCTGGTTGGAGTGTGGAGTCTTTGGCTTGTGAGCTTCCTCCCCCTACCTCCTCTCCTTGCCCCTGGCTCAGAACTGAAACTCTCCTGGATTCACAAGAAAACATTGTGCCTGGATAGTGCTCGATCCTCCAAACCGGGAGAAAACCGTGGTGTGAACATAATGACAAACCATGGCTTGCTTTAAGCATGGAAGTCTTTAATTATTGAGCCACGCTAAAGGACCTCCCTGGACAGATGGGGGGATTCCAGGTGTGACAAAAATTCCCATGGCTTACTACTAGAATCTTGGCTGCCAAGTCTGAATCATGCCAGAGTTCCAAAAAACAAGGTTTGGAAGTAGAGAGAAAAACATAGTTCAGGTAAAACAACAAGCCACAGTTTTCTGCAAAAGTGGGAGTCTATAATAATCCAGCTGCACAGAAAGGGAATGGGGGTCAGAGTGGCCCCAAATTCTGCTTTCACCTTTCCATTTGAGCCATACTAGTTTCAAAGACACACATTACGGAAGAAGAATTTCTGGAGGCAAAGTCCGCCTTCGGTAAGAGGAGAGGGGAATTATTTTGTAGACGTATAATGTACAAGGTGTACTCTTTGTCACAGCCATGGTAGGGGGAAAAAACAAAAAAAATACTGTGTAGGATAATAAGGGCTTTTCATTGCCGTTTGTTATTAGTGACTCACCTTTCAGCTCTGTATTTTAAAATGTGACTGCAATGATTGCTTTAATTATTTAATTAAAGCAGTTAAGATGATGTGACTTGGAGATCCATGACTGTCCTGCAGAATAGTAATAACTTGGGGTGACCTTCCCAATTTATTCTGATGATGCACTGAATGGCTGGACGGTCCGTAATTTGCCAGGTTAAAAGGTGACATCTCTGTTCACAGTTCAGCTGCACGCAAATGTCATCCTTCATCAAGACCTCTTTTCTCTCCATTATTCTGTTCTGGATGTCCTTTTAGGCTCTTTGAATAGATTGGGCTACAATAAATTCCACTTTCAGAATATGATCAAATGTTTCCGGGAAAGAAAGAAAAAACCCAGGTTGTCCATTAGAATGGTCTTTGCTCAGAGACGCCCTTCAGTTGTTACGGTTTTTAATTAAGAAAGGAACAAACCCAGGTTGTCCATTAAAATGGCCTTTGCTCAGAGATGCCCTTCCATTGTTTCGGTTTTTAATTGGATTTGTTCTGAAGATACTGTGAGCTATGATTAGGGATGCCAACCTCCAGGTGGGGCCTGAAGAGCTCTCGGAACTACAACTGACCTCCAGTCTGCAGAGATCAGTTCTCCTGGAGAAAATGGCTGCTTTGGAGGGGTGTCTCCATGGCATTTATATTCCACTGAGGTCCCTCCCCTCCCCAAACCCTACACTTCCAAATCTCCAGGAATTTCCCCATCTGGAATTGGCAGCCCAATCTAAGATACATACATACATACATATACACACACATAAAAACACACACACATGTATAAGGTATGATCTGTGAGTTCAGCACAAGAATAGAACTTCTGTATTTGAAGTGCATGCTATTCTTTTAAATTGACCCATGTAATGCACTGCTGGGAAAGACTGAAGGTCAAAGAAGAAGGGAATGGCAAAGGATGAGATGGTTAGACAGTGTTATCGAGGCAACGAACATGAAATTAAGCAAACTCCAGAGCACGATGGAAGACAGGAAGGCCTGGTGTGATGTGGCCCATGGGGTTGCAAGGAGTCGGACTTGGCTGTGTGACTGAACAACAATAACAAATTCACTGCCACAGGAGTGGCAGTGCTACAGGAGGTGGCAGCAGCTATAAGCATGGATGGCTTCAAGAGGGAATTGGATTAACACATGGAGCAGAGGTCCATCAGTGGCTATTAGCCACAAGGTATTGGTAGGAACTCTCAGTCTGGGGCAAGGGATGCTCTGTATTCTTGGTGCTTTTAGTGGGGAGGCAACAGTGGGAGGGCTTCTAGTGTCCTGGCCCCATTGCTGGACTTCCTGATGGCACCTGATATTTTTGGCCACTGTGTGACAGAGTGTTGGACTGGATGGCCTGTCGGCCTGATCCAACATGGGCTTCTCTTATGTTCTGATGATGAGATAGTGATAGTAACTTAGTGCAAGAGAACAAAGACATCTGTGCCTAGCTCGATTTAGGAGTGTTGTCCATGGATTAATTAACTGAAGCTTTTGTTTGCATAACCCACCAATTAAACAATGCTTGGATTAGGACAGGAAAGGTAAGCAGCCCCTTTATGTATCTTGGCCAAACCAGCCCTCTCTGGTAGGGTTGCCAGCTCTGGGTTGGGAAATACCTGGAGCTTTTGGGGGTGGAGCCTGAGGAGGGAGGGGTTTGGGGAGGGAGAGTACAATGCCATCGAGTCCACCTTTCAAAGTGGCCATTTTCTCCAGGTGAACTGATCTCTGTTGCTGGGAGATCAGTTGTAATCCCAGGAGATCTCCAGCCACCACCTGGAGGCTGGCAACCCTGTTCCCAGGGCCTTCTAAAAACAGTAGCGAAAGGGGGGACCTTCACAAAAGAACAGCAGCCAGGCCTCCTGCTCCCAGTTTTAAGAGCCAAATGAGGTAGGAAGCTGGGAGATCCATGAATAGATCTAAGCTTTTTACCAGTTTGGTGTAGTGGTTAAGTGCGCAGACTCTAATCTGCGAGATCCAAGTTTGATTCCCCCACTCCTCCACATGCAGCTGCTGGAGTGACCTTGGGTCAGTCATAGCTGTTCTCTCAAGGGCGGTTCTCAAGGGAGCTCTCTCAGCCCCACCTGCCTCACAGGGTGTCTGTTGGGGGGGGGGGGAGATTGTAAGCTGCTCTGAGACTCTCTCTGGTAGTGAATGGTGGGATATAGATCCAACCTCCTCCTCTTCCTCTTCTTCCTCTTCTTCTTGAAACAGCAGCTGGGGGAGGGTATTGTTCAGATCAGAGGTGAATGGAAGAATGAATTTTATCTTTTCTACAATTTTTCTCTCACATCAAAATTGACATATTCTCCCCACTCCATTATCTTTTTATAACAAAAATTTTTACTAGAATATATTCAACATTGTTAAACACAATTTCCAAATCCACTTATAAACTATATCCCTTCCCCCTTCCCCCCAATAGACTTCCAACACTGCTATTGCCAATAACAAAGAAAATTTAACAGTAATCAGGTTTAAACTTATAGCAATCGATAAACCAGGTAACATGTTTTTTGTATACAGAAATCTGACTCATCTAACATTATTCCGTTTTCAATAAGAATTGAGGTTATACATTTTCCCTTTCATTTTATATTCAGTTTCCATATATATTTTCAGGTCTTCCCATTCATTTAAATACTGTTCTGCCATTTGTCCATTTAATTTTTTAGTCATTTTGTCCATTTCAGCTAAAAATAGCAGTTTTCTTAACCAGTCCCCACTCCATTATCAATCCTGGCAAAGATAGGGTCTGTTTTCTTTTCGGTTCCAGGACTAACAGGAGCTGGGGGTGGGGGTGGAGCTGGTTTCATTAAGTCAGAAGGTTGCAAGAGAGAATGAAAAAGCCCTGTCTCCTCACACCAGGGTTCCCCTCGTTCAAATCAAATACTTTCCATTGGAACACGAGGAGGGACTGACAAGCAAGTGGGCTTTCCTTAGTCAGTGTGTGGTTCTGTTCCACACTCAGGATTTCCTTCTTCCCAGGAGGTGTGAGGAGAGAGGTATTCCGTTTGGCTCCACCTCCAGAGGCAGCCATTTTGGGTTTGTCGCCACCTCCTGCGGTAGGCATTTTGGGTTGCTGCTCACCACCCCCTCTCAATATTCCAAAGGCACCCACAGTTTTGAAAGTGTTGGAGACCCCTGCCCTCTACCAGACCTTCATTCTCAGTTGGGAAGCCACATTGCCGCCGTTTCCCGTTAATACATGTTAATAAATGCTGACTCTGAGCCCGACTGCCAAATGAAACCAATCGAAGCCTGCAATCCCTCATCCGAGCAGTGCAGAGAGAGAACCCAGCCAACATCAAACGTCATTTTTCCTCTGCACATTAAAGTAACAGCTCTCAGACAACTCGGAAGATTTGCGCCGCCATTAACCCGCCTGTAAATTTTTGCACCCTCTCATGTTACGTGATATTGAATGTTGAATGCCTCTACCTGAGCCAATTTGTGTTGGAACTGCAAGGCAGGCGAGGAGGTGATAAATAACCCAGGTTTAGCGTGGCTACTCCATCTGCTAGACGCACAGCTCCAAAGGCTATTAACAAGAGGAGAAGTATTAAGCCCCAAGGAGGAGGGAAGCAACTGATATATATTAAACATGCGTGCGTTTTGAAGACTGAACTGCCACAGGGAGCAAGCTCAGCAGTAGATTGGATTTCCAGAAATGGCAGACCAGAGCTGGTTGACAGGAAAGCCAAAAACGTGTCCAAAACATCAGTCCGGCTTTGAGAGAGCAGGAAAGGCCTCCGTACTTGCAGGTCACCAATTCTGTTTCCATGCAAGAGTTGGAAAGGAAGCAGAGGATGGAAAAGAGCAAGGAGCCTGTGGCACAAGCATCTGCCAACATGGAAATATCTCATGAGTGGAATACAGCTCTAGAGGACAAGAGCTGCATAAAAAGTGCCTTGCAGGATCGAGGGGAGTAACGTGTAGGCTGGCACACCACTGAAGAAGAGGAGGAAGAAGAAGAGTTGGGTTTATATCCCATCCTTCACTACCTGAAGGAGTTTCAGAGCGGATTACGATCTCCTTTCCCTTCCCCTCCCCACAACAGACATCTTGTGAGGTAGGTGGGGCTGAGAGAGCTCTTTTGAGAACTGCCCTTGAGAGAACAGCTCTGAGAGAACTTGTGACTGACCCAGGGTCACACTAGTAGCTGCATGTGGGGAAGTGGGGAATCAAACCCAGTTATCCCAGATTAGAGTCCGTGCTCCTCACTGCCACACCAGACTGGCTGTGGTCAAGCTCGCTCTGGTCAATCTGTGGTGCTCTTGACTCACATACATTTTTTTTAATAAAAAAATTAATACCTGCTCAAATGCAATACAGTACAGTAGGCAAATATAAGAATAAAAAACATCCTCTTGCAATATAGATTATTTCACCATGCCATACAACAATAAGGTCTTATCATATACATATTTGACCTCTGATATACTAACTATCCTTAACGTACATCAGATGTATCTATAAGGCACCTGATTTACAATTCCAACTATATAATCTTAATAGGCATACTATTGTTGACTGACTTATCTTAACCATATGTTAAAAGCTTAAATTTAACTTCTTTCAAGTTTTCCCAGTCAAGCTTGTCAACTTCCAATTTGTCTAATATCAGGTACCATTTGTCAGATGGGTTTAAAAGTTCACTATCATCAACCTCCCTGTTAGTAATCATTGAAATTTTTTCTAATAAGTAGGAATCCCAAGTTTTATGTAACCGCTGTTGTAGTGTGGGGGGAAGTTTGGGCTTTCCAAGATTGCGCAATCACTACTTTAGCTGCTATTATTAGCAAATTGATCAGCTGCCTTCTTTTAACAGGTGGACTGTCTCCATGCCATAGATGCAGTAGGATCAAAGCTGGATCTAGGGGTAGGGTATGCCTTTTTAAGAGTTCTATTTGATGTAAAACCTGTTTCCAGAATTGCTGTATAGCTGGACACTCCCACCAATTGTGCTAGAACGTCGCTCTGTTCCCGCACTGCTTCCAGCAAAGTGGGGAGGTTTGAGGGTAGATCTTAATAGTCTGACAGGGGTGAGGTACCATTTGTATAAAACTTTAAATACAGCTTCCTGGATTGTCTGAGATTGGGTGGGTGAAAGAGGCTGCTGGATGTCTTTTTGCCATAAACCCTGGAAGCTTTAGTGCTTTCCGTTTCCAGTTTACTGTCAGAACAACCTTGTAAAGTATGCTAGGCTGAAGGCTAAGAGACTGGCCCAAGGCTACCCAATAAGATCCACGGCATTTGAACCTAGACCTCCCCAGGGCTAATGCAGTCAGTATTTGAACCACTATCATATCCCAGCTCTTAGTGTGGTGCCTTTAGGAAGCCAGCAAGGATGCCAAGAAGGAAGCAACTCTCCTTTATTAATCCCTAAAATCTGGTATTCTCAGGTATAATGCCTCTAAGCATGGAGGCTCCATTCAGCTATCACAGTTAACAGCCATTGATTGACTTATCCACGAACATGCTGGATTATTTTTAAAGCCATGTAGATTGGTGGTGTCATCATAACTCTGTAGCTGTGATTTCTACGATCTGATCACACATAGTCTTGAGTTTCTTAACGGGACCTCCAAGTCTGCTTGCATGAGTGGTGGAGAAACTGACTCCTCTTTTCTTAGTTTAAATAAAAAATTTAAAATGCATATATGCAGAAAACCAGGGCTGCTGATGTTCGTGGGAGGGTTCTTGTTCCAAAAATAGTGATGCTGAGAAGCATTGCATGCGTGCATCCAAATAGAGCCTGTGCTGGGTTCATTCATTTCAGCATGTCTGTTCCAGTCTATATTTTGATTTATTATCTGAAGTCCATCAGTCAGCCAGTGGGCTTACTTGAAGAAAATCAAATCCTTCACACAAGATAAGGCTGGTTATATTAATGAGATGGGGCGGGGAAGCTGTGCACAGAAATGGAAATCAGGGATAATGTTGTTCGGCATAAACGCAAACTAAGTGTTCTGGTTGGACAAGGTGCCTGTCAGGTGCATGTCTGCTGAGTCATTTTCACCTCTCCCCCTCACTGCCCTGAACTGAAATGACAACAGAGTGCAGATGAAGAAACTGTATTGCTACCAGAAAAGTGCCGAAAACTTAGGGTTGCCAGTTCCAGTTTGAGAAACACCTGGAGATTTTGGGAGTGGAACCTGAGGAGGGTGGGGTTTGGGGACTTCAACAGAGTATAATGCCATACAGTCCACATTCCAAAGTGGCCATTTTCTCCAGGGGGACTTACCTCTGTGGCCTGGAGATTGGGTATAATCCCAGGGGATCTCCAGCTACCACCTGGAGGTTGGCAACCCCACTAGATCAGGCTTATTCCGTTCGAGTCCAAGAGCTGTAGGAAATTTCATTTGAATTAGCAGCCATTCATAGTGGAGTATGGGCAGCTTGGTTTTCTTCTTATTACTTACTTTCCAAAATGCGCATGTCTGATAATTAAATTTTATATTAGTTGTGGATGCAGATTGTGACGCTAAACCAAAGGCCTTGCAGATAAGATGGGATGTTGAAAGAAAAGAGAGAAATAATTCTCCTGACGTGTTCAGGGCAAGGATGCCCAGCATAACGGGCAGCAAAACAGAACGCGTGTTTTGAATTTAAATGATCAAGTTACAGTGCGGTCCTATAAAGAATTACACTGTTCTGTCTTCAGGTGGGCAGCTGTGTTGGTCTGAAGCAGCAGAACAGAGTTTGAGTCCAGTGACTCCTTTAAGACCAACAAAGTGTAATTCTGGGTAAAAGCTTTCATGTGGACGGAAGAAGTGTGCGTGCAGACAAAAGCTTGTACCCAGAATAAGCGTTTGGCTGCGGTCACACACACTAAATAATCCACTTTCAATCCACTTTCAATGCACTTTCCAACTGAATTTCACTGTGGCCCAATCTGCATCTAGGGGCTGCAGTGGCTCAGAGGTTAAGATGCTGAACTGCAGACCGGAAGGCCAGTAGTTCAGCAGTTCGAGAACCTAGCACTGCGTGACGGAGTGAGCTCCCATCTTTGGCCTCAGCTCCTGCCCACCTAGGAATTTGAAAGCAATAAACTGCAAGTAGATAAATAGGGTACAAGCCGGAGTTAAGATTGCTGGGGAAAAGATCAATAACCTCAGATATGCAGACGATACCACTCTGATGGCAGAAAGTGAAGAGGACCTAAAGAGCCTCTTGCTCAGGATGAAAGAGGACAGCGCAAAAGTGGGCTTGAAGCTCAACATCAAAAAAACTAAGATGGCATCCGGCCCCATCACTCCTTGGCAAATAGAAGGGGAAGTTGTAGAAGTAGTGACAGACTTCACGTTCCTAGGATCCCAGATCACTGCAGATGGTGACTGCAGCCATGAGATTAAAAGACGCCTGCTCCTTGGGAGGAAAGCGATGGCAAACCTAAACAGCATGATAAAAAGCAGAGACATCACCTTGCCAACAAAAGTCCGCATGGTCAAAGCAATGGTATTCCCCGTAGTAATGTATGGCTGCGAGAGTTGGACTATAAGGAAGGCCGAGCGCCGAAGAATAGATTCTTTTGAACTATGGTGCTGGAGAAGACTCTTGAGAGTCCCTTGGACTGCCAGGAGATCAAATCAGTCAATCCTAAAAGAAATCAACCCTGATTGTTCCCTGGAAGGCCAGATCCTGAAGCTGAAGCTCAAATACTTTGGCCACCAAATGAGAAGGGAGCATTCACTGGAGAAGACCCTGATGCTGGGAAAGATTGAAGGTCAAAGAAGAAGGGGACGGCAAAGGATGAGATGGTTAGACAGTGTCATCGATGCAACGAACATGAAATTGAGCAAACTTCAGCGGACAGCAGAAGACAGGAGGGCCTGGCGTAAACTGGTCCATGGGGTCGCGAAGAGTCGGACTCGACTGTGCAACTGAACAACAACAAAAAGATAAATAGGTACCACTTCGGAGGGGAAATAACAGCGTTCCGTGGGACTCAGCGTTTAGTCATGACCACAGAGATGTCTTTGGATAGCACTGGGTCTTTGGCTTGGAAACGGAGATGAGCACCACCCCTTAGAGTTGGATTCGACTGGCTTTCGAGCAAAAGAAACCTTTACCTTTTAAATCTGCATCTAGCATTTGCTCCGCTGTTTTGCCAAACCCACACTGGAACAGAAAAAAGATGTGGCTCAAAACCACATTCAGATAGCCCGGGCCAACACTTGCTGAGTCACCCCTGAATGGCCATAAAATGGCCATAAATCTATGCAGACAGCTACCATAAAACCAAGAGATCAAACAAAGTGAAAGCAGCATGCAGTCTGGACACTGCCATAAAATCCGACAACCAGAGCAGAAGTGGCATGCAGTGTAGAGGGGAATTTCTGTTCCAGTGTGGGTTTGGTAAAACAGTGGAGCAAATGCCAGATACAGATTGGGCCTGGGTGAACTGGCAAAATCCAGTTGGAAAGTGGATTGTAAGTGGATTATTCAGTGTGTGTGACCGCAGCCTTTGTTGGTCTTCAAGGTACCACTGGACCCAAACTTTGTTCTACCCTTCCGCCTTGTCAGATCTTGGAAGCTAAAGAGGATCGGCATGGGTTAGTGTTTGAACGGGAGACCCCTGAGGAAATCCAGGGCAGAGGCAGGCAATGGTAAACCACCTCTGTTCATCTCTTGCCTTGAAAACCATTTTGAGGTCATCAAAAGTCGGCTGGATGGCACTTACATACAGGCATACGCCTGTTGACTTCTTTGCCACTGTGGTGTGAGAGCCAGTGTGGCACAGCAGGATCTGGGAGACCTGGGTTCGAATCCCTGCTCTGCCATGGAAGCTCGCTGGGTGACTTTGGGCCAGTCATTCTCTCCCAGCCTCACCTACCTCATAGAGTTCTTGTTTCCCAGATGAAATGGAGGAGACGGGAACAGGAACGATGCTTTGGTCCCCATTTGAAGATAAATGGATGAATAACGGGGCTTGCAAAGGTGCAACTCTGTTTAGGAATTGACCGTCAATTGGTCTGCTTCAGCGGCTGATTTAGTTTGAGGAAAAGCTGTAGTTGGGCAATAAAGCTGAGCTGTTTGTTTTTTTGTTTCTTGACGTGACCTCAGTAGAAGATCCCCCCCGGGCATTGTTGGTTGTCGGAAAAACAGGATTTCATCTTCATTCCGCATGATGATAAATGTATCCCTTAAAGCAGAGGGATTTGATGCCCGTGTAATTCTTACTGTTCTAAGTGTAACTCCAGATGTAGCTCTTGTTCCTATATAATCCCTCTTTTTAAAAAAACAAAAAACCGGACGCTTCGTAAAGGGAGACGGTTGTTTAAAAATAGCTGGAGCTGGGGTCCCATTTGGAGATAGAGGATCTTGAAAATCGCTTTGCTGGCTGCGAAGCCCAGCTGGAGGACTGGAGACGGGAGATGAAAGGGCTAGACGGCGAGCTCCTGGTTGTCAGCACATGCTGCGTGCAGGCCCGGTCTGGGTATTTGAAAGCACATATGGATACAGCTGATAGTTTTGTGGCTGCGGGACTCTGGGAAACTTAAGGCCAAGGCTGTGTATTTTTATATCTATATCTCCTGCCTACTAGAATCATAGAGTTGGAAGGGACCTCCAGGGCCATCTAGTCCAGCCCCCTGCACAATGCAGGAAATTCACAAATACCTCCCCCCCACACACCTCCAGTGACAACATGTCCCTTTAATAAAGGCTTAATATGTGGAAATGGGCAGGTTGGTAAATAAATGTCCCACTAAGCCTTTGTTAAAGGGACAGGGCACTTCCCCCTCTCCCCTAGATTGTTGGCAACTCTAGCATTGTTTGAATGCTCTTCCTTTATCAGGCCTTTCATAGAATCATAGAGTTGGAAGGGACCTCCAGGGTCATCTAGTCCAACCCCCTGCACAATGCAGGAAATTTGCAAATACCTCCCCCCCACATCTCCCAGTAACCACTGTTCCATGCCCAGAAGATGACAAAAAACCTCCAGGATCTCCAGCCAAACTGGCCTGAAGAAAAATTGCTTTCTGACCCCAAAGTGGCAATCAGCATTTCCCTGGGCATGCAAGAAAGTACCACAAGAACTAAGCACTGATGCAACCCTTCCTGAGAGCTAGTTTGGTGTGAGAGCCAATTTGGTGTAGTGGTTAAATGTGCAGACTCTAATCTGGGAGAACTAGGTTTGATTCCCCACTCCTCCCCTCGTAGCTGCTGGATGACCTTGGGTCAGTCACAAGTTCTCTCCGAGCTGTTCTGGAAAAAGAGCAGCTTCTGTCAGAGCCCTCTCAGCCCCACCTACCTCACAGGATGTCTGTTGTGGGAAGGGGGAGGGAAACGAGTTTGTAAACTGCTCTGAGACTCTGAGTGAAGGGCGGGGTATAAATCCAATCTCCTCCTCCTCCTCCTCTTCTTCTTCTTCTCCTCCTCCTCCCTCCCTCCCTCCCTCTCATGATCTGCCTAAGTTCACAGAATCAGCCTTGCTGTCAGATGGCCATCTAGCCTCTGTTTGAAAACCTCCAAAGGAGGAGAGCCCACCACCTCCCGAGGAAGCCTGTTCCACTGAGGAACCGCTCTAACTGTCAGGAAGTTCAAACAGGTCTCTTTTTACTCTTGTCTCCAGAATCCTGCACACCCAGTTTTACACACACTTTCTGATTGCACAGAGCGGCTGGGATCCCAAGAAGACAGGGGATTATTCCCAAATATGCAGCTGTTCCTAGGAAAGAAATAACTGTCACGTTGCGGACAGGGAAGGAAAGCCCGGGGCAAAACATTTGTGCGTGAGCTGCCGCTTGCCAAAAGTACAGAACCAAACAAAGCTGCACAGCAATTAGAGCACTGGGCTTCGGGCAGGAAAAACCTGGGTTCAAATCCAAGGATGGTTTTCTTCCGATTGCCGCCTAAAGCACTGTTTTGAGTTCTTTGGTGGGGGGGGTGGAACTGCAAGATGGTATGAGTTCACTTGAGGATTCTTTTCCTTTGCCTCAGAGGTCCCTTCTGGTATATCTTGGGAGATATTAATATAGCGTGTTGGCTGACACGGTCGGGTGTGAGACGTAGGGACTGAGACAAGTTATGGATTTATAAAGATTTAAACAGGACAACTTTCATCTTAAGAAAAAGAAGATAAGAACAGTTGGACACGAGCCCGGTAGCACCTCAGAGACCGACAAGATTTTCAGGGTGTGTGTTTTTGAGAATCAAAGCTCCACTTTGACGTTTAAAAGCTCATACACAGGAATGGATGCATAGCACTTTAGATTTTGTGTGTTTTTAAGTTGTTTTAAAATTTTTATGTAAGCCACCCTGAGCCTGCCTTGGTGGGGTGGGCGGGGGAATGATCTCATAAATAAAATACCCCGAAAATTTCGTTGGTCTCTAAGGTGCCATTGGACTCATGGCCAGTTGTTCTACTGCGGAGCAACATGGCTACCCTCTGAAACCAGGGCTCTATTTGTAGCAGGAACTTCTTTGCATATTAGGCGGCATATCCCTAATGTAGCCAATCCTCCAAGAGTTTACAGAGCTCTTCTTACAGGGGCCTATTGTAAGCTCTTGGAGGATTGGCTACGTTAGGGGTGTGTCTCCTAATAAGCAAAGGAGTTCCTGCTACAAAAAGAGCCCTGTCTGAAACTATCTGTATAAATCCCATTTTGGTGCAGTATTACGTTTGTATCCACCGTATGCACTTCTCTTGGCTGCTCTGTTAACCCAAGTGTTTCCTCATCTGGTTTTCCTTCTTCGCTGTCTTTCTGTCACCTCCTCATATGCCCGACGGCCTTCGAACTCTTCCGACTTCCTGACAGTCATCTGTGCAGTTTGCCACCTCAGCCTATCACACGCAAGCCGTGGAAGCTCCACACCTCCTCTTTCTACCCTCCTGTTCTCCACTGAATTTCTCGCTCTTTCTTCTAACTTCAGAGTATGGTGTATAAACAAAATCCCTAATTTTGTCACAGGTGACACTGTGTGAAGTGTAGATTTACACTTAGTAGCGGGGTGAATTCTGTCATTCCACTAAAGAAAGCTAATTAATGAACTAAAATATTCATACCTCACCTTTCCTTTCAGCTCAGGTTTGAGGCGTTCCTCCAGTCTAAGGAGACTCCCTCCAACCTGTGCTGCGATCACACGCACTAAATAATCCACTTTCAATGCACTTTCCAACTGGATTCTACTGAGCGAAGTGGCAAAATCCAGTGCACCGAAAGTGGATTGAAAGTGGATTATTTAGTGTGTGTGATCGTGGCCTTAAATGGCTTTTCTGTTGGTGAAAGAGCCACTGTATGTTGGAGGAAGGATTAGGGTGGGAAAAGGTTACACTGCTGTTTACTCTGACAGGCAGCAGTTCTCCGGCAGAGGTCTTTCGACATCACCCGCTAGCTGCTCCTTTTCACTGTAGATGCTGTAGGCAAAGCAGGTGTTCTTCCACTGAGGCACATCCCTCCTGGGATACAGGAGTTACTTTTCCTGGCCTCTGAATGGAGTCGGGAAGCTGCTCAGTTTTTGTGCTGCTCTTTATTCAGCCAGAGTGCCGTTCTCCAAGTTCTCCTCTCCGTGTGCCGTTCTCCTCTCCGTGTGCTTTGCAGCTTCAAAAGATGTCATTATAATCCATTAGCATAGACCTTTTGGACCCCGAAGACTTTTATCATCCTGCACCCTGAATCACTTCCAGTGGGGGTTTTTTTGTTGTTACTGCAATCCTTCATCTTCTCGCCCCAGTCCTGCAGGGTGAGAAATGTCTCCTTTCATGTGAGACAAAAGGCGTGTGTGACTTCCTTGGCCGGTTCGAAACTCTGCTGTTTGACACTTCAGATGATACATTTAGAGAATGGACAAAGGGGCTTTTGATACTGGGGCTTTCGACACCTCGGATGACCCAGATGCCCCCCCCTTTTTTTCCTTCAGACTGTCAACATGATGTGGTACACAGTTAAAACGCCTCAGAGTCCTCTTGTGTTGTCTTTTCACGATCCTGATGGAGCCGCCTGCAGCTGCCTCCAGATGAGAATCTTTGCCTTTGCCGGAGAAGAGGAGGCCAGTTGTTTTTAATGATCTGTTGGATAGGCCTAGAGGAAATCTAAATCCGAGAGCTCCGTTTCAAGCCATTCAACCACCACCGTTAGGCAGAAGAAAACAGGCCCCTTTGATATTATAGACCAAATGGCCTCAGTGAGTTAGGAGAGGCGACAGACATATCTGTGAAGCCTGGTGGCATGGGCTGCCAAAGAATGAGAAGAACAAGAAAAGATGGTTGTTAAACTCCGCTTTTCTTAAGGACTCTCAAAGCAGCTTACAGTCACCTTTCCGCTCCCCACAACAGCCACCTTGTGAGGCAGGTGGGGCTGAGAGAGTTCTGAGGGAACGGTGACTGGCCCAAAGTCACCCAGTCAGGCTTCATGAGGAGGAAGAGTGGGAAATCAAAACTCCGTTCTCCAAATTAGAGTCCGCCACGCTTAATCATTACACCACCACTGGCTCTGTGGGTTTTTTAAAAAAAATATCACTAGCCTTGTGCGTATGCAGTGTACATAAGTGGGAGTGGAAACAAGAGCCTCACTCCACTCCCTGCACCTACTTTGCACGTAGGAGGTCTCAGGTTCAATCTCTGGTGTCTCTGGTTGATTAATTAGTTTATTTATGAAAACATTTATATCCCACTTTTCCTTGTAGTTCAAGGCCTGACTCCACTCACGTCACCTGTGGCACAGAGCAGCCACAGTTAAAAACATTCTCAGTTAAAACCAAAACTAAAATAGCAAACCCCAAACCTCTCCCCCACCTAAAAGATGCTTACCAGGTCAAACTCCCGAAAGGCCCTGGCAAAGAAGCGAACCTTAACTGCACGTTCTGCAGATCTCCAGGGAGGGGGCCCCTCTCACCTCTGCAGGGAGCCCATTCCACAGAGCCAGAGCCATGATGGAAAAGGCCCAGGCTCTGGTTGAAGCCAGACAGGTCACTCTAAGTGGTGGGATAGCCTATTGATGGTTGCCTGACGACTGTAGTTGGTGCACAGGGACATATGGAAGGAGATGGTCCTTCAAACGCGTGGGTCCCAGCGGTCATGAAGCACTTTGAAGGATCAAGTGGCAGGAGATGAGAAAGACCTCAGCTAAAGACCTGGAGACCTGCTGCTTGTCACAGAAGACAATACTGACTTTGATGGACCAGTGGGCTGTCATATAAGGCAACTTCATGTCTTCAGCTGCTTCTGGAATGGGGCTGTGGCTGGCCAGTCCACTCAACACTGTCCAGTTGAGGCATGGAGAACTGGACTGCAGCCCAAGAGAGAAGTGATCCCGGTAGGGGCTACAAGGAGAGGAAAAGGGGGTGATTCCTAACCTCCCAAGGGCTGATCACAGAGCAGCCTATTTGTGCGGGTGAGAGAAGCCCCCCCCGCCCCCAGCCTTGCTTGAGTTCCAGGGCCGGCCCAAGGGTTTTCTGTACCCTAGGCGAGGCTACCTTCTGGTGCCCCCCCCCTGCGCCAACCAATTACATGGTTGCCAACCTCCAGGCTGCTCTCGGGAGGAAGGGGGGCGGGGACATTCTGCCACATCTCCCCCGCCCCCTTTCCCTCCCGGGAAGGCAACATGGAACGTGCTGGCCAGCGTCAAGTTCCACTGTGTCATCTGAAGTTGATCAAATAATTTCACCCTTTGCTTCATTTGGTCTGTGAGTTCCTCCTACCTCTTCCCCCTCACCTGCACAGGAGGCACTCCAACCCGGCATCCAGAACTGGCGGTGGCAGCGGCGGGGAGAGTCCCCGCTGGCCGCCGCCATGCTGCCCAGCCTCCCCCCCACAGGGCTCAGGAGCCGCTCCAGCTAGCCGGACGTCCAGGACTGGCGGTGGCGGTGGCAGGGAGAGTCCCCGCTGGCCGCCGCCATGCTGCCCAGCCTCCCCCCCCCCCACAGGGCTCAGGAGCCGCTCCAGCTAGCCGGATGTCCAGGACTGGCGGTGGCGGTGGCAGGGAGAGTCCCCGCTGGCCGCCGCCATGCTGCCCAGCCTCCCCCCCCCACAGGGCTCAGGAGCCGCTCCAGCTAGCCGGACGTCCAGGACTGGCGGTGGCGGTGGCAGGGAGAGTCCCCGCTGGCCGCCGCCATGCTGCCCAGCCTCCCCCCCCCCCACAGGGCTCAGGAGCCGCTCCAGCTAGCCGGATGTCCAGGACTGGCGGTGGCGGTGGCAGGGAGAGTCCCCGCTGGCCGCCGCCATGCTGCCCACCCCCCCCCCCCCCCACAGGGCTCAGGAGCCGCTCCAGCTAGCCGGACGTCCAGGACTGGCGGTGGTGGTGGCAGGGAGAGTCCCCGCTGGCTGCCGCCATGCCGCCCAGCTTCCCCCCTCCACAGGGCTCAGGAGCCACTCCGGCCAGCCGGGTATCCAGGACTGGCGGTGGTGGCGGGGATGGTCCCTGCTGGCCGCTGCCATGCTGCCCAGCCTCTACCCCCCCAGGCTCAGGAGGCGCTCTGGCCGCCGGGCGTCCAGGACTGGCGGCGGGGAGAGTCCCCGATGGCTGTCGCCATGTCGCCCCACCGCTGCCCTGCCTCCCCCCCCCCGTGGATGTGCGGGCAGGTGAGTCAGGCCGCTGCCTCCTGTGCCCCGGCCAGGCGCTCTTGGCAGCGGTGGCAGGGAGGTGGCGGCGGTGGGCGCTGGGTTAGGGCGGTGGGGGGGGCTTTTTGGGGCACCATTTGGCGCCCCTGAGGGCCGGCGCTCTAGGTGAGCGCCTAGCTCGCCTAGTGAACGAGCCAGCCCTGTTGAGTTCCAAGCCAGCTCATGCTGGAAAAATCCCTGGGGGAGGGATGACAACTATAGGGAGAAATCCCGTGTAGATTCTCAGTCCACCCTATCCGTGACAACGAAAGCAGCTTTTCTGTCAGATCGTGAGCCTCTGATTGTTGTGGGAAGTGCTGTCAAGTCACAGCTCACATAGGGCCAATGTTCCCTCTAAGCTGTGGAGTCTTGTGAGCAAAAATTCTACTTTGTGAGCTACTGGCGTTAAAGTTGTGAGCCAGCGATTTGGCTACTGCATAAATTAGTTTGCTCTGGAGCCATTCTTCCTGAGCCAAGACAAGAATGTGTGAGCCGGAACCTGTGAGCTAGCTCACACTAACTCAGCTTAGAGGGAACACTGCTTATGGCAGCCCCATAGAGCAGTGGTTCTCAACCTGTGGGTCGCGACCCCTTTGGGGGTCAAATGACCCTTTCACAGGGGTTGCCTAAGACCATCGGAAAACACATATTTTTGATGGTCTTAGGAACCGAGACACCGCTCCTCTATCTGTCTCCAGGCGGGTCTGCCCACATGCAGATACGCCCACATACGAGTACCCGGCGTGATGACATATTGTTTTTGTGATTAATCACTACGCTTTAATTATGTTCAATTTGTAACAATGAAAATACATCCTGCATATCAGATATTTACATTACGATTCATAACAGTAGCAAAATTACAGTTATGAAGTAGCAACGAAAATAATTTTATGGTTGGGGGTCACCACAACATGAGGAACTGTATTAAAGGGTTGCGGCATTAGGAAGGTTGAGAACCACTGCCATAGAGCTTTTCTTTTTTGGTATTTTTGCATTTGTGTATGTGCGCCCATGCCTGGAAGTCATGGCGACCTCTGGCGACTCCTACTGGGGCATGGAGGATGTTCAGAGAAGTGGCTCGATAGCTTGCCTACGCCTCCGGCTCTGGTATTCTCTGGAGGTCTCCCATCCAAATACTTCCCAGGGTCGGCCCTGCTTAGCTTCCGAGATTTGACGAGATCGGGCTTGACTGAGCTATCCGGGTCAGGGCACAACTCCATAGAATTTTCAAGGTAAGAGACAAACAGTGATGGTTCGCCGTTGCCTGCCTCTGCGTAGCAACCCTGGACTTCCTTGGTGGTCTCCCCTCCAAGTACTAACCAGGGCTGACCCTGCTTAGCTTACAAGATCAGGCTAGCCTGGGCCACCCAGAGTAAGGTAGCCGACAAAGATGCAATTTAAGTAAACCGACAGAAGAAACAGCAACAATACAGTGATCTTCATCCTGGGCAGGTCCTAGACCAGGGGTGGCCAGACTATGGCTCAGGAGCCACGTGCGGCTCTTTCACACATATTGTGCAGCTCCTGGCAGGGCGTCTAGCTTTTGTTTTTATTTTTGGCCGTCTCATTTAATGTTAATAAAAAGCAAATTTGCATATTTTTTCAATAAAAACATGTGGGTTGTATTTGTTGATGTCTTGTGGCTCTCAAACATCTGATGTTTGTTCTGTGTGGCTCTTACTTTAAGCAAGTTTGGCCACCCGTGGTCAAGGTCACTGAATGCCACAAGCTGCAAGCCAAGGACCGAGAGGCCTTCGCCTCCTGCCAGAAAGTCTTGTGCCTGGCCGTGCCTCAGGTTTTCTGCCTGCAGGCAGGGCACAAATCAGAAGCTCCTCCAAGACCTTAAGCAGCCAGCAGACACTTTCTCAAGAATTCCCCCTCCCTTGTATGATGCCAGGAAAACTAAATTAATATGTCCTCTTCATTCTCCTATGCTGGAGGATTGCCATTTTGGGGGGAAAGAAGGTGCACTCTCTGGGTGCGTGTAGGTAGCACTCAGTTTTTAAAAGGGGGCTTTGTGAGCAAGCTAGGGTTTCTTAGGATGCATTAACAGAAGCATTGTGTCCAGAGCATGGGAGGTGGTAGTTCCGCTCTATTCTGCTATGGCCAGGCCTCGCCTGGAGTACTGTGTCCAGTTTTGGGCACCACATTTTAGGAAGGATGTTGACAAGTTGGAGCGTGTCCAGAAGAGGGCAACCAGGATGGTTGGAATCCAGGTCTTATGAGGAAAGGCTGAAAGAGTTGGGTATGTCTAGCCTGGGAAAGAGAAGGCTTAGAGGGGACATGATTGCAGTGTTCAAGTATTTGAAGGGCTGTCATGTAGAAGATGGAGCAGATCTCTTCTCTCTTGCTCCTGATTGCAAGACTAGATCTAATGGGTGGAAATTACAAGGGAGTCGTTACCGGCCAAATATCAGGAGAAACTTCCTGACTATAAGAGTGGTTGAGCAGTGGAATAGTCTGCCTCGGGAGGTGGTGGATACTCCTTGGCTGAACGTTTTCGAGCGGAGACTGGACAACCATCTTTTGGGTATGTTGTAGGTATGTCGGGCTATCTTTTGGCTATGCTCCTGCAGAGTGCAGGGGGTTGGACTAGATGACCTGCAAGGTCCCTTCCAACTCTAACATTCTATGATTCTATGATTCGGTGAAAAGATACCAATCTTGGAAATAAATATGATGCGATTGTCCCGCCAATAATCATGAGCAGGTGCATCACAGCAGGCACTTGGTCATTTTGCTTCACTACATGAAAGAGAGGCTTTGGGTGGAAAATCTAAATCAGTAAGGGAGCAGGTATGCGGGAGTGCAGTCCAGTTTATCTCAAATGGATCTAGAAGCTTAAGAGACTGCCCTGCTGGAGCCAAGAGGAGGTGAAAGAGGGCCCCTTTGGCTGACTGTTCCACTACCTCTGAGACTGGATCCTTGATTTTTGCATTTGCCAAAGAGCATCTTGAGTTGATCTTTGGCTGCCCCTTGCTCTGGAGAAACACACCGGCACCAGCAGAGTGGGATGTGAACACATGAACACATATGGAACACATGAAACTGCCTTCTACTGAATCAGACCCTCGGTCCATCAAAGTCAGTATTGTCGACTCAGGCTGGCAGCGGCTCTCCAAGGTCTCAGGCAGAGACCTGTCACATCCCTGAGCCTATGAACTGGAGATGCTGGGGATTGAACCTGGGACCTCCTGCACGCCAAGCAGGTTGCTCTACCACTGAGCCACAGCCTCTCCCACATATGTGACCTGCATCTCTATATCTGCAGGGGGAAAGAGCAAGAAGGGTAGCCGTGTTAGTGTGTCTTTAGCAGTAGAAAAGAGCAAGAGTCCAGTTGCACCGTAAAGACTAATGAAATTTGTGGCAGGGGAGGAGCTTTCCCGAGTCACTGTTCACTTCAGTGGCTCACGAAAGCTCCTCCCCTGCCACAGATTTTGCTAGCCTTTTAAGGTCCGAGGGACTTCCTAAATATGACCGTCCCAAGATTCCTCTTCCCTGCTCACACATTAAACCTTGCAACTATGGTCTACTACTGCTATGCATTACTGTGTAGGGGTGCCAACCTCCAGGTGGGGCCTGAAGATCTCCTGGAATTACAACTGATTTCCAGATTAAAGACATCCATTCCCCCGGAGAAAATGGCTACTTTGGAGGGCGGGCTCTATGGCTTTTTACTCCACGGAGGCCCCTCCCCAAACCCTGCCGCTCTCAGGCTCCACCCTGAAAATCTCCGGGAGTTTCTCAACCTGGAGCTGGCAACCCTAAGGGAACTTATTAGTCCCTTTATAGTTCTGAGATGAATTGAGTAGCACTGTCTTCTAGTTTTAAAAATATCTGGAGTTCTAAGGGCTTGTTTTTGTAAAGGCAGATTCAGGTAAAATGCTGAAGAAGAGGAGGAGGAGATTGGATTTATACCCCACCCTTCACTCAGAGTCTCAGAGCAGCTTACAAACTCCTTTCCCTTCCCCTCCCCACACCAGACACCCTGTGAGGTAGGTGGGGCTGAGAGAGCTCTGACAGAACGGTCCTTGAGAGAACAGCTCTGACCAGAACTATGGCTTGCCCAAGGTCATCCAGCAGCTGCAAGTGGAGGAGTGGGGAAATCAAACCCAGTTCTCCCAGATTATAGTCCGCGCACATAATCACTACACCAAACGGGCCATAGATATTCCTTATCACTCCCTGGTGCCAAAGAAAATACCTTCCTTGTTGAAGAAATACGGATATTTTCCATGATCTTAGATGCAGAATGATTTTCGCTGATGGAGGGAAAAGAAATTAATATTGGCTTCCACTCTACATGACATGGTTTTAAACATATCCCGCAATATTTGTAACCGAGTTTGAAATGGACGGATAATGGGAAAGCAAAATCCAGGTACATTAAATTTGTGTGGCCCAAGGCCATTGCCTCATTGTGGGAGGCCTGTAGTGGAGAGAAGAGCATTTTGAGGGGAGAGGAAACTGGAAATGTACCCCGGGGGACTTTTCTTTGGGCAAGGAACTTGAATTACAGAACTTGCACTTGGCTTCTGACCCATATTAAGGTTAGAAGGGCCAGTGTGCCTAATAAAACCTGTATGAATGTTTAGAGTTTCTGTGTGTCATGCATACAGTGCATGAAAGCAGATAAAGAAGATTTAATAGGGGAGGAAGGCATTTCATAACCTTCCAGCATCTCACCAGTGAAAACAAGAGCCACATTTTGACACCCCCCCCCCCGATCCCTTCCCAGGTTCAAGCCCCATTTAGCAATTATGTATTGCTGAAGTCTCTACTCCACATACCGTCTGCTGTATTCTTTTGCCTACTGCACTGTAATAATTATTCAGTACTGGATTCTCCTGTGCAGAGAATACAATCCATTTGGAAATTATTATTGTAACAAATCAATAATGCAATATCCGGTGATGTGTGTATGTAGCCTCAGTCTCTAAGAACCCAGGTCTGCCACTCAGTTAAAAGACAAGAGAATGTTTGTTCTTTGGGTTAAGGATACCCTAAAAATTGAACTTCATTTTTAAGAATGAAGTGAAGCCTGTGGAATGATTCTAGGAAACCACATGGACAAAATGTATGAAGGCCTCTCCCAAAACACAATCAGGACAGAGATTTATCAGTGACTATGAGCAAATAAGGACTGTCCCTAGGAATCAGAAGCAACAAGTAGGAACCTGCAAGGACTTGCAGGGGGCATTTCATTTCTCCCTCCCTCCCTATTTTCACTTTCCTGAAAACCCCCATAGCCTCTCCTTAGTGTACTTGTGATTCAGTGTAGTGGTTAAGTGTGTGGACTCTAATCTGGGAGAACTGGGTTTGATTCCCCACTCCTCCACTTGCACTTGCTGGATGACCTTGGGCAAGTCATAGTTCTGGCACAGCTGTTCTTGAAAAAGAGCAGTTTCTATCAGAGCTCTCTCAGCTCCACCTACCTCACAGGGTGTCTGTTGTGGGGAGGGGAAGGGAAAGGAGTTTGCAAGCCTCCTTTGGGTAGTGAAGGTTGGAGTATAAATCCAATCTCCTCCTCCTCCTTCTCTTCTTCTTCTTCCTCTTCCTCTTTTCCTGCTTCCTTTTCTCCTTCACCCCCAACAGCCAGCCTACATTTATCTGCCCCTTTGTCTTCAGGTTTCCCCCCCGCCCCCCCATCCCAAAGCCTCTACCTAGGAAAAGTATGGCCCAGTTGTGTGGTGTTGGCCACAGGGCCAGACCCATTTGCATGGTAAGGAACCCTTAAGGACTTGGGGGGGGACATGTCATTTCCCCTTGTATCTCCCTCCCCATGCTATTTCCTTCTTCTCTCCTCCTGTCAATCCCTATATCCTCTCTCCTTTCCCTGCCTCATTTTATCCTTCTGAGCCATTCACCAAACTATCTTTCATCTGAGCCATTCACCAACCTATCTTTCATCTACCTCCCATCTTCAGCTATATTTGGAAAGTGGAACTGGCCAGAAAAGAAATGCATCAAGGGGGTAGGGGGTTCCGTCGCTGTGGACTACTAAACTACATGATGCATGATATGGCCACCATCGATGTAAGCTTCCTGTAATCTTCTCCAGTATTCCCTAGGCGTAAAGTCTTTAGGAAATAATCTCAGGTGTCTAGCATTGCATTAGGAAGCAGAGTGAGTTTATTAGAGGCATAGCTGTTGGCTTGAGGAAGTTAATTTTCATTCAGTCACAAACAGAGGGATGTCTGTAAATGGAGCGGTGGTTTCCAGACTTGCTGAACATCTGTTGGCTGGAGAGCCCTCATTTGTTTCTTTTTCTTTTGGCATCTTCCTGCTCTTTGCTCCTGTATTGCAACAGATACTGCTTCCTATTAGTTTCAGAGACTAGCCATGTCGGTCTGCAGTGGAACAGTTAGATTCCAGTCCGGTAACATCTTAGAGAACAGCAAGATTTTCAGGCTATGAGCTTTCGAGAATCAAAGCTCCCTTCTTCATGCACAAGCAGGAAGGGAGAACTGAGTCGTTTTATCCCAGTCAGAAGGTGTCACGAAGAACGCAAAGGTTTGCTGTGGGTGAAAACATGTTTAACATTAGGAGGCTGTCCGTGGGCAAGAAAAGGTTCGCCTCCCAGCGCCTGTGAGAGGGAAGTACCATTGTCCAGCATAGGCTGTAAGTCGTCGATGATGCATTGGCCCAGTTCTCACCCGCAGCAGTACCCTTCCTAACCAGTGCTCCCTCTACGCTGTGGAGTCTTGTGAGCAAAAATTCTACTTTGTGAGCTACTTGCATTAAAGTTGTGAGTGGGTGATTTGGCTGCTGCATAAATGAGTCTGCTCGGGAGCCATCCTTCCTGAGCTAAGACAAAAATGTGTGAGCCAGGGGCTAAAAAATTGTGAGCTGACTCACACTAACCCAGCTTAGAGGGAACACTGTTCCTAACATGGACATGGACTCTGGGACCAGGGCCCGCAGCAAGCCAAGAGACCTGCTCTGTTCCCATATCCACCCTGACAGCACAATAATGAGCCCTGACAACACCAGTCACACCTTCTCCGATTCATTCACTTGGTCCTCTTCCAACATTGTCAGTTGCCATCAAATCAGCATCGCCCTTTCATGCTCTGCATTGGACAGGCAGGTCCGTCCCCATGCAAAAGAATAAATGGATATAAATCCAACATTAAAAACCACAACGCTCACATCAGATCTCAGAAGCTAAGCAGGGCCAACGCTGGCAAGTATTTGGATGGGAGACCTCCAATGAATACCAGGGTATGTAAAATGTCTGAGTGTGCTGGTCGTTGACGGTAACAATAAATCTGACTGAATGAATACCAGGGCTGAGAGGCAGAGGCAGGCTATCAAGCCACTTCTCTGAACATCCTCCATGCCCAGTAGGGGTTGCCAGAGGTCACCATGACTTTCAGGCATGGGCACACAAGCACATACACAAATACCAAAAAAAACCCAACCCCTCTCCCCATACTCAGAATCCAGTGGGAGAACATTTTAACCTCCCAGGTCATTCCACTGCTCAGCTAAGAGTGGCAGTCCTCAAACAAAGACACTTCAAGGGGAAATTCCAACATGAGATTGCTGAACTTGAGTTCATTCACAAGCTCAGAACCATGGACACCCCAGGGCCGAATAGGGACATAGGATTCTTATCTCACTACAGATCTGCCTTCAGTCCTACTAAGAAAGGTGGACTATAAATAACTTTAATTAATTAATTAATTAATTAATTTTCTGGCCCAGGCATTTCCCGTGTGCTCTAATCAATATGCACTGTAGCTTGGCATCTTTTACAAGCATTCTTTACAACATCCCTTCTACTTTTTGACTGAGACCCAGAGATTTTCATTCCTACTCGTGTCTGACGAAGGGAGCTTTGACTCTCGAAAGCTTGTACCCTGAAAATCTTGTTGGCGTCTAAAGTGCCGCTGGGCTCGAATCTAACTGCTCCCTAGCTACAAAATATCAGCACTACATTGTGTTAGGAGAAGAGCATCCGTAGGATGCACCGCAGTTAATGATTTCCTCTTTTGTGGCCTGTGGGGTAGCTCTTTGCATTTAGTTAACGATTAATGATTAACTTAGAAGGGGTTTGCAGAGACGCGCCTTCCATTCATTTAATAACTGCGAAATATTGGTTCTCTCAGCACAAGACACCCAGGTAATCATTTTCAACACAAGAATCTATATCTGCAATGATACCAAGGTGCAGCTTATGCCCTTTGGATAAATGAAACCTCTTTGCCTCCTGCCTTTTTCATTTTGTAGCACAGATGAGAAGAAAAAACACTTCTTTGTCACGATAAATGCCAGCATTCGATGATATTTAGACACGCTGGGTGTGAAAAACCTGCTGTGCTTCAGAGAATGTCATCTGAGGAGGCTAGAGCTCAGCTTGCCAAGGTTGGGTGGGTCTGAGGAGGAAAATGCCAGGGATTCTGAAGCTCTGCCCTTTTGTTTTGGCATTGGGGTGAAAATCTGACCTGGCAGATCAGGTTTTTGCCTAAGGGGATCTGGTTATTCAGAAGTTGCCATTGGTTTGTACGAAAGAAGGGTGCTAGAAGCCACAGTTCTGGCACAGGGTGGCTCCACCAGTGCTATGGGAGCTGCTGTTTCCTTCTTGCCACCCAAATACGTGGCTTTTCCCTCTGCTACCGTAAGAACATAAGATGAGCCCTGTTGGATCAGTATTTTATGTCACCTTCAGGAATTTAGCAAAGATTTTTGATTAGTGAGCCTATGTTGACTTGATACCTTTAAAAGATGTTATATTCCTCCCTATCCTTCCCACTGTAAATTTGTTCTTTGACCCCCTGATCTCCAAGCAACCATATCTCAGTCAAGGGTCCTACCATTCTTATCTTTCATGGAAAGCATAAAAGGTTTGTTTTCTTTATGTCGCTCTTAGGAATGTGGAATGTACTCTAAACAGAGGGTAGGGTGAATTGTGTTTAAGAACAGAATGGTTGGACCTTTTCTTCCCTATAGCAGGCCCTGACCTTTTGCCTGTGTTATCCTATAAAGGAAGAACTTCAAATCTTCTTCAGTATGCCAGCTTGTTCATGAGCCTGTTCACACAGTGGCCAATCAGCTTACCTTTAGGAAACCCACAAACAGGAGAACTGCGACAGCATCATTCTGCCTGCGCTCCTCAGCAA
The DNA here is from genome assembly GCA_029375565.1 of Gekko gecko. Taxonomy (NCBI): domain Eukaryota; kingdom Metazoa; phylum Chordata; class Lepidosauria; order Squamata; family Gekkonidae; genus Gekko; species Gekko gecko. Next base: position 29,858,541 of record JAPDNY010000005.1, on the reverse strand, counting down.
CTGATTTAAAGAGGCATGCGACCTCTGGTCCTGGAGGAAGTAGCTATCCATCATGGCTGGTAGCCATTGATAGCCCAATCTTCCATGAATTTGTCTTCTTCCATTTTAAAGCCTTCCAAGTTGGTGGTCTGGACCACATCCTGTGGCAGCGAGTTCCACAAACTAAATGTACACTGTGTGGAGAAATACTTCCTTTTGTCTCTCCTGCCCCTCCTGCCCTTCAGTGGATGACCCCGAGTTCTAGTATTATGGGAGAGGGGGGAAAGTTTATCCCACCCTGTCCACTCTGTCCATGCCATGCAGAATTTTATAGACCTCTGCAATGTCTCCTCTTACTCACCTTTTTTCTAGGCTAAACAGCCCTAAGCGTTTTAGCTGGTCCTCATAGGGCAGCTGCTGTAGCCCTCTGGTGGTTTTCTGCCAGTTTTGTTCTCTGTTCCTATTCTAGTCATGGCCGACATGGAATTTGCCTTTTTCACAGCAGCCACACACTGGGATGGCATTTTCAGTGAGCTATCCGCTACCACCTCGAGGTTCCTTTTCTGGTCTGTTGTTGCCAGCTCAGATCCCATCAGTGTAAATATGAAGCTGGGATTATTTGCCCCAGTATGCATCACTTTACACTTGCTCACATTGAATCTCATTTTTCATTTTAATGTCCCTTCCCCCAGTTTGAAGAGATCTTTTTGGAGCTCTTTGCAAACCGATTTTGTCTTAACCGCCCGAAATAACTTGGTGTCATCTGCAGGCTTGGCCACCTCACCACTCACCTTTAACTCCAGGTTGTGTATGAACAGGTTGAAAAGCACCAGTTGCAATACAGATCCCTGAGGGAACCCACTGCTCACATTCCTCCGCTGTGAGAACTGACCATTTATCCTTATGCCCTGCTTCCCGTTTTTAGCCAATTTTCGATCCATAAGAGGACTTGGCCTGTTATCCCACTACTCTGAATTTTGCTCAGGAGTCTTTGGTAAGAGACTTTGTCAAAAGCCTTCTGGAAAGCCAAATAAACAATGCCTACCAGCTCATTCCTGTCCACACAGTTATTGATGCTTTCAAGGATTCTAAAAGGATTTACCTTTAGAGACAGGGCTTACCTTTGCAGAAGCCATGTTCAGCAAGGCTTGTTCTTCTATATGCTTGGCAATTTTATCTTTAAAATGCTTTCCATCAATTTACCTTGAACAGATGTTTAGCTGACCTGCCTGTAATTGCCCAAATCCCTCCTAGGTCTCTTTTTAAAAAATGGGAGTTACATTGGCTACTCTCTGGTCCTCCTGAGCAGAGGGTGATCTTAGGGTCGTGTTGCATATCATAGTCAGAAGACCAACAATTTCACATTTTAGTTCTTTAAGAACTCTAGAATGGATACCATCAGTCCCTCATGATGTGTTAGTTTGTAATTTGTAAGTTCTAGAGCAGAGGTGTCAAACATAAGGCCCGGGGGCCACAACTGGCCCATCCAGGGTTTTCATGCGGTCTGTGAGCAACTGATGCAAGGGAGGGAGTGCTGGGGGGGGGGAGTGGGTGGAGCCACTTCATCTTGGCTTCAGCATGGCAGAACAACCTCATCTGCAGCAGTCAAGCATCATGGGAGCATCCTCCCAGAGCTACACTGCTGCCTCTCCAGTCTGCCTATATAGGTTTTCCTCTGCACCTGCCTCCCAGCCCATGGGGCCTTGCAGGGAGGGTACACCATCTCGAAGCTTATCAGCTGCTGTCCTTTATACAGTTTCTATCTCTTTATAAAGTTACTATCTGGCATTATGTTTCATGGCACACATTGCCCAGCCCAACAAAGTGACATTTATGTCAGATCCAGCCATCATAACAAATGAGCTTGACGCCTCTGTTTCCTCCCTTGTCACCGCTATTTGCCTGAACTCCACATCCTCCCTTCCTGAAAATATCCATTCAGGAACATGCATTTGCAGTGAAGACAGATGAGAAGAATTCATTTCGCTTCTCAGCGGTTGCCTCATCCTCCCTTAGTACCCCTTCCCTACCTGATTTCCTGCTCCTGGTGTATTTAAAGAATTCTTTATCATTGGTCTTTACGCTTTGAGTGATATGTTCCTCAAAATCCTTTTTTGATCCCTAATTGTCTGCTTGTATTTCCTTTGTGTAAGTTTATGCTCATTTTTGTTTACCTCTGGTTCCTTTTTTAAAAAGATTTATTTATAGTTTTAAATTGATGTACAAAATAAGGAAGGAACCTTTTCTTACTCTTAACAGCTTCCCTCTCCCTGCTTGTTAGCCATGCTGATGACCTCTTAGACTTTGTACTTGGGGTGTGCAAAAAAAAAAAATTGGCTCGATTTGGATTCGGCCAAATGAAGCGGAATCTGATTCGGCTGGCCGAATGACCCCCAAATGCCACTTTCGGTAGTGCAAGCTGATAGGGGTGGCATTTGGCCGGCCGAATCACATTTGGCTCAATTATACCCTATGGGGACTCTCCCCACAGGGTATAATAATCCCCCCTTGAAGTGGGGGCTTCCTATCACTGAATGGAAGCCAAATTGCCTTCCCTTCAGTGCAGGGACTGGAGTTTTAAAATTTAAATCCCCCCCCCCAATTGCGCCACAGAGGCAGCACGCTCCCTTCACTGTAGGGAAGGCAATTTCCGTGAAGGGAGCTGGCTGCCGCACAAGCTATCCTCCCCATGCCTTCCCCAGCTCGCCTGCAGAGCCCCGCCTTCCATGGCCAGCAGCCATGCTGATTCGGCCTACGGCTACCCAAAAGGGGGCCAAGTGGGCTGTTTTCGTGGGTACATTCAGTTCAGACGAACCGAATGTACATCCCAACTTTGTACCACCTTTCCTGACCTGTGGTATATGTTCTAACTGAGCCTCTAGAATTGAGGTTTTAAGTAACCCTCAGACCCTTTCAAGAGATTTGATTCTCTTGACTATGTTACTCACCACCAGTGTGGTTCCATTCTGGTCCAAGTGAAGGCCATCCCTTTTGTACAGGCCTGGTTTGTCCCAAAATTTCCCCCAGGGCCTAGTAAATCTAGAGCCCTCCTCTTGACACCATTGTCTCATCCATTCATTGAGAATCACCACCAGCTGTGCCTATCTAGCTGGCACTGCATGTAGAACAGATAGCATTACAGACAAAGCTACCCTGGAGGTCCTGGCTTTTAGTCTTCCAACTAGCAGCCTAAATTTGGCTTCCAGAACCTCCTGACTACACTTCTCCACATTATGACTACACTTCCCCACATGTACCACAATAGAGTTGCCATTCCCAGGGTCCATGCAGGGAATCCCCTGGTTTTGGGGGCTTCTGACTGTTGCCGGCCAGCCCTGCCTCCAAACAGCAACATTGCTGCATGACGTCCCCAACACATTGACATCACATGAAAATGACGCTATTACGTCAGGGATGTCACGCGGCGACACTCTGGTCTTTTGGCAAAACTCTACAGTGACCCCAATTTTACCTTAGAGTTTTGCCCCAAAACCAGAGTGTCACCCCCGACATCACCAATCCAATAATGTCACTTCCAAGTGACATCAGCGCATCAGGGATGTCCCCACCCACTCCCAGAACGCCTCCCAGATCCCCCCGCCGGCAAGACAAAGGGACCTGGCAACCCTACACCATAACCACTGAATCCTCCCCAGCACTATCTACCAAACTATATTTTTGTGTGTGTGGGTATTGTGTGTGTGTGTGCATGTGCGTGCGTGCTTGCATGCCTGGAAATATGCCTGCGTCCTAAGCTCCAGTATTCCTTTGAGGTCTCCCTTCCAGTTACTTACCAGGGTCAGCCCTGCTTAGCTTCTGAGATCTGACAAGATCAGGCATGCCTGGGCTATCTAGGTCAGGGCACTACCAAACTATCTAGATGACGGGTGGTGCCTGCAACCTTCACACCAGGCAGGCAGTTCACCATGTGGTCCACACCCCTGTCACAGGCCCAGCTATATACATGCCTGTCTCTCCCTATGACAAGCCCCCTCCCCTCAGAGAGATACCCTCAGCACAAGAGGATCTGTGTTCCTCCACCAAAGAAGGAGCCCCTTCGAAGGGATCGTGTCCCCTTTCCTCGGAGTGGTGCGCTCCTTCCACAAGGCCTTCATTATCTGTAACTGGCAGGAAGCCATCGCTCTGCAATTGGGATGTCTCTACCACATCCCTGCCACTGGGTGGTGGCACTCAGCAAATCAGAGCATGTACCACTGCACAGTTAACTGGAGCTTAACATTCACAGTGCGGACACCTTGCATTAGGGTCGTCCGCACTGGAATGGATATTCCTGGATATTTGGGAGGGGGTGGAGCTTGGGGAGGGGAGGGACCTCGGTAGGGTATAGTGCCATAGCGTCCACCTTCCAAAGAAGCCATTTTCTCCAAGGGAACTGTAACCTGGAGGACAGTTGGAATTCCAGGAGATCTCCAGCCCCCACCTGAAGTCTGGCAACCCTACCATTCATTTTGTTTTTCCAACTAATGGTCCAGATGGAACCCTTTCTGCTCCTTCTTTATTGTTTCGTTTCAAAAGATCAGCTTGGCTCAGCCTGGGATTTAAAGGAAACCAAAGAGAAGCCGTTGAGGAAAGATTCTGAGACCCTGACAAATGCAGTTCCGCGCACGCTTTCCTGGAAGTAAGCCCCACAGAAGACAGCGAGACTTACTTCTGCGTCCACCTGCAAAGGACTGCACTGTGAATGTGTTAGAAGTAGACGCTGATCCCGCCTGCTGGTTTCAAAGTATTGTAAGTGCCTTCAGTGTGCCTCTCGGCAGAATTACTGCAAAGCCCTTAAAATAGAAAAGCAATTCCAGTTCCTCACATCGGATTCCGCTGGGTCAACTGGGCCTGCCGCTCGAGAGCTACAGTTCATCTCGTATCAAGAAGCTGAGTTTTCAGTGAGACCTCATTGAACCTTTCCCAAATGCCTGGTTTAGTGCTGGTTTTCGCACTCTCAGCCTAAAACCTAAAATGACTTTCTACTCGGGCCACAAAAACCTCTTGAAATGGTACCTAAATATAATGATTTGAATCTTGAGATGGGCTCTTTCCGAGTCATATTTTTTTCCCCACGTTCCTAACTTCAGGCCGCAGCTTCAGCAGATAGGATCCGTGGCCGCATAGGAGTATCTTATTTAATTAATTCATTTATACCCCGCCTTTCTCCACAGTGGGGACCCAGAGTGGAATCACCTCAAGCTTTCCTCTTCCATGTTGTCCTCACAACAATCCTGTGAGAGAGGTTCGACCTAGAGAACGTGACTGGCCGAAGGTCACCCAGGAGGCTTCCACGCCAGAGCAGGGATTCAAACTGGAGCTTCCCAGATCCTAGTCCAGGGCTCTGACTGCAGAATTAGTAGGCCTCCTATCCTGGACTGTGGCTGTGCCTCCATTGGTGGAATAAGAGGGGACAGTTGTCTGGGACTTCCCATCTAACACGTGCCACCTCTTTTAGAAGAAGAAGAAGAAGAGGAAGAGATTGGATTTATACCCCGCCCTTCACTGCCCAAAGGCGTCTCAGAGCGGCTTACAATCTCCTTTCCCTTCCCCTCCCCACAACAGGCACCCTGTGAGGTAGGTGGGGCTGAGAGAACTTCTGACAGAAACTGTCCTTGAGAGAACAGCTGTGCCAGAGCTTGTGACTGACCCAAGGTCACATCAGCAGGTGCAAGTGGAGGAGTGGGGAATCAAACCCGGTTCTCCCAGGTAAGAGTCCACACACTTAACCACTACACCAAACAGGCATAACACTGAGGACCAGTCCCGGGGAGAGTGCAGGATTCTGGCTGGTTCGGGTTAGACCTCACCTAGAGTATTGCGTTCAGTTTGGGGTGCCACAGTTTAAGAAGGATATAGACAAGCAGGATTGTGATTTTAATTAATTTTGGTTTTACTGTATGTCAGTGTTTTAACAGATTTTTATATATATATATAGTGAGCCGCCCTGAGCCTGCCTCGGCAGGGAGGTGCGGGATATAAATTTAATTAATTAATTAATTAAACGTACCCAGAGGAGGGCAATAAAGATGGTGAGGAAAGGTTGAAGGAGCTGGGTATGTTTAGCCTAGAGAGGAGACGACTGAGAGGTGATAACGGCTAAACGTTAGGAAGAACTTCCTGGCAGTTGGAGCAGTTCCTCAGTGGAACAGGCTTCCTCGGGAGGTGGTGGGCTCTCCTTCTTTGGAGATTTTCAAACAGAGGCTAGATGGCCATCCGACAGCAATGCGGATTCTGTAAACTTCGGCAGATCATGAGAGGGAGGGCAGGAAGGGTTGCCTCAGTGCTTTCTTTCTTACCTTTCTTACATGCCCAGGGAAATGCTGATTGCCACTTTGGGGACAGGAAGCAATTGTTCTCCAGACCAGTCTGGCTGGAGATCCTGGAGGTTTTTGGTCATCTTCTGGACATGGAACAGGGATCACTGGATGTGTGTGGAGGGGGGAGGCATTTGTGAATTTCCTGCATTGTTCAGGGGGTTGGACTAGATGACCCTGGAGGTCCCTTCCAACTCTATGATTTTATGACATATTCCCCCGTGTCAGCAAACATACACCGACTCTGCCCAGTTTTTCCCCCTTGTGATTGTGGAGTTCTGCCAGCGGCGCACTAGGATTGTGCCAGTCATAGGTTGCAAGTTGTTCAGCAGTGTCACTAAGTAGGCATAATTATTTTATGCCAAAATATTCTTTTCCATTGGCTTAGAGGGGTTTAGGGATAACCCGGTGCTGCCCCGTGGATGCTGTTCAAGGCTAGGGTGGTTCTGTTAGTTTACTGCAAGTCTTCTATCCAAAGAAGTGTAAACTGAAGAGCAGTCAGGGAATAGGACTGTCATGCTTTTCTCTGTACCCAGAATTAGTGTTTTGTGCTCTTACCTAACTCATGTGGTATTTGAAGCAAGATTCCCTTAGTAACTTATGTCAGTAACACTGGGTGCAGATTCTCAGCTGCATGATGTGTTCTCCTAAGGGTGGTGAGATAGCTCCCTGTTTAAATTAATTTCTGCCAATGAACTGACCATCAGCCAGAGCTGAGAACAAACCGGTGGGGCCAAGCGATTTCCATGCCCTGACCCCCTGATCTCACTGGTCTCTAAAAGCCTTTCCCGGATTCTGGAGAAACGCATGAATTTAGAGCAGACCTACCAATTTAGATGTATCACATGATATACAGGCCTTTGGTTGAGGCGGCAGACGTTCAGTCATCCTGGCCTCCCCTGTTTATGGCCCTTTCCCAGTGTTCTCCTGCTTTAGATAACATTACTTGGGCACTGGAGGTTTTGGGGGGTACCTATATCCACCTGAGGGAGCTGCGGTGGCTCAAGTGGTTAAGACGCTGAACTGCAGGCTGTGGAAGGTCAGTAGTTCAGCAGTTCGAGACCCGGGTGCCGCATGATGGGGTGAGCTCCTGTCTCTAGTTCCAGCTCCTGCCAGCCTAGCAGTTCAAAAGCAAGAAATTGCAAGTAGATAAATAGGTACCACTTCGGTGGGAAGGTAACAGCGTTCCATGCACCTTGGTGTTTAGTCATGCTGGCCACATGACCACGGAAACGTCTTCGGACAGCGCTGGCTCTTCGGCTTTGAAACGGAGATGAGCACCGCAACCCTAGAGTCGGATTCGACTGGCTTTCGAGCAAGGGAACCTTTGCCTTTACCTATATCCACCTGACATGAGGCAAGGGCTCTTATATTGCTTATTGCGCTATCTGCTGTTTTACTGGATTTATTGCATTTATTGTTTTACAAATTTTATGTTGTAAGCCATCCTGAACACACTTGTGGGATAGGGCGGGGTATAAATTAAAAAGATGATGATGATGACGATGACGATGATGATGATGATAGGTTGGGGTATAAATTAAAATGATGATGATGATGATGATGATGATGATGATGATGATGATGATGATGATGATGATGATGATGATGATGACGGGGTATAAATTAAAATGATAATGATGATGATGATGATGATGATGATGATGATGATGATGATGATGATGATAGGGCGGGGTATAAATTAAAAAGATGATGATGAAGTTGCTATTGTTGCTGTTGTTGTTCCTGGGATGGTTACCATTTTTCAGAGCATAAGGGGTAGGTCACTTCTTCAGATGTTCCCACATATTAACAATTGTCTTGCTATTGAAAAACAGGATGTCAGGGTGAGAGTTCCATTGTAGCCCCTGCCTTCATGCACTTGATTTCTCACCTGCAGGGAATTGCTTACATGGGGATATTCAAGCATGCAAGCTGTTGAGCGCACATGAAGCTGCCGTATACTGAATCAGACCCTTGGTCCATCAAGAGCAGTATTGTCTGCTCTGACTGGCAGTGGCCCTCCAGGGTCTCAGGCAAAGGTCTTTCATATTACCTATTGCCTGGTCCTCTTAACTGGAGTTGCTGGGGATTGAACCCTGTGCATGCAAAGCAGAGGTTCTTTCACTGAGCCACAGCCCTTCCAATACCCCCCTCCCCTGGCAAAAAAAAGCATGGTTCAGAACTATTATGGTCTTAGTACATCTATATTACATGATCTATCTGCATGGACAGAACCAATGCTCCCTGTAAGCTGTGGAGTCTTGTGAGCAAAAATTCTACTTTGTGAGCTATTAGCATTAAAGTTGTGAGTGAGTGATTTGGCTACTGCATAAATTAGTTTGCTCTGGAGCCATCCTTCCTAAGACAAAAAGATCTGAGCTGGAGGCTAAAAAACTGTGAGCTAGCTCACACTAACTCAGCTTAGAGGGAACACTGGACAGAACAGTTCTGAATTTCATGCTCTGCTACTGCAGACTAGCTTCAGATATCATAGAACCATAGAATGTTAGAGTTGGAAGGGACCTTGCAGGCAGTGTTCCCCCTAAGATGAGTTAGTGTGAGCTAGCTCACAGTTTTTTAGCCTCCGGCTCACCCATTTTTGCCTTTGCTGAGGAAGGATGGCTCCAGAGCAAATTAATTTATGTGTGCTCACTCACAACTTGAATACCAGTCGCTCACGAAGTAGAATGTTTGCTCACAAGACTCTACAGCTTAGAGGGAACATTGCTTGCAGGTCATCTTGCCCAACCCCCTGCACTCTGCAGGAGCATAGCCGAAAGATGGCCGTCCAGCCTCCGCTTGAAAATGCCCAGCAAAGGAGCATCCACCACCTCCCAAGGCAGTCTGTTCCACTGCTCAACCACTCTTACAGTTAGGAAGTTTCTCCTGATATTTAGCCTGTAATGACTCCCTTGTAATTTCCACCCATTAGGTCTAGTCTTGCAATCGGGAGCAAGAGAGAATAGATCTGTTCCATCTTCTACATGACAGCCCTTCAAATACTTGAAGACTGCAATCATGTCTCCTCTAAGCCTTCTCTTTCCCAGGCTAAACATACCCAACTCTTTCAGCCTTTCCTCGTAAGACTTGGATTCCAACCCTCTCACCATCCTGGTTGCCCTCTTCTGGACATGCTCGAGCTTGTCAACATTTTTCCTAAAATGTGGTGCCCAAAACTGGACAGAGTACTCCAGGTGAGGCCTGACCATAGCAGAATAGTGTGGAACTACCACCTCCCGTGATCTAGACACAATGCTTCAGTTAATGCATCCTAATATCATCCCACCTGGATGCACACATTCTCTGCTATTGTCCATCAGGGAAATGTACCAATGGGGCACTGGATAGGCAAGTTCCTGCTTTCAGTACATTGTCATTGGCTGGGCAGATAAGGAACTGGCACATCCTGCCCTTACACAGTCATTCATTGCTGCTTTAGTTATGGTATTTTATCTACTTTCCTTATTATCTGCCTTTCTCTCTGAGACTCGAGGCATCTTTCAAAAATACCAAAACAATGCAACAGTATAAGACGTGCAATGAATAATGGGATAAAACTGGATTTCCAGATTAGAACAGAATGCAAATAAAAGCCAATATGAAACATGAGAGACCGTAAACAATGCAAAAAATGGGTTACAAAAATTAGAATGCAGTGCAGTAAAAACAAGAAGGCGCATACAGTAAGCAGTGCAATGAACTTCAAACCTGTTCCCTCTATAAAAGTACCCTTCTTTACAATTCTATTTTGTGTTTATTAAGTGTTGTCAAGTTGCCTTTGATTTATGGCGACCCTATGAATTAATGACTTCCAAAACATCCTGTCGTTAACTGCGTCGCTCAGGCCTTGAAAAGTACTGCCATTGGCCATGGCTTCCTTTATTAAATCCATCTTATGCTGGGCCTTCTTCTTGCCTACCTCCTTCTCTTCCTAGCATAGTTGTCTTTTCTCATGAATCTTGTTTTCTCATGATGTAATTAAAGTATGACAGCCTCAGTTTGGTCATGTTAGCTTCTAGGGAGAATTCAGGCTCGATTTGATCTAGAACCTGTTTGTTTGTCTTTTTGGTGGGCTATGACATCCGTAAAACTCTCCTCCAACACCACATTTCAAATGAATCTAAGAACATAAGAGAAGCCAATGCTGGATCAGGCCAATGGCCCATCCAGTCCAACACTCTGTCACACATTGGCCAAAAATACCAGGGTGTCATCAGGAGGTCCATCGTATTTTCCTGCTGGCAGGTTGCTTCACTATCCAACTTTTTCATCCATACGTAGTGATGGGGGATACTGTAGTGTGAATTATCTTGATCTTGGTCTCCAGCAACACAATTCCAGTTTTACTACAACCCTATACTACCCCTGCACTGAGCATGGATGGCATGTTAATTTGCATGTTTCTGTAAACACGGGCAGATGTTCACCACTTTTTAACAAACATCCTAAGCAGAGTTGTTAAATTCATTGACTTTAATGCGTTTAGGAAGGTGTAACTCTGATCAGGATTGCACTGAGAGCCTGTTTGGTGTAGTGGCTCAGAGCATGGACTCTAATCTGGGAGAAGCGAGCTTGAGTCCCCACTCCTCCACATTCAGCTGCTGGTGTGACTTTGGGTCAGTCATAAGTTCTTTCAGAGCTATTCTCTCGAGGGAGCTCTCTCAGCCACCCCTGTCTCACAGGGTGTCTGTTGTGGGGAGGGGAAGGGAAAGGAGACTGTAAACCACTATGAGACTCTGAGTGAAGGGCAGGGTATAAAATCAATCTCCTCTTTCTCCTCCTCCTCCTTCTAGGAAACTGCCCAGTCTACAAATGCTGAAAGGAATCAGTCGTCAAGGGAGGATTTGCCCCCCTCCATGCTGAAACATTTCCATATATTTAACACTAACAACAGGGTGTTTTTGTTTTGTTTTTTTCCATCCCAAAGAAGAGATGGACGGTGTTTTTGGTAGAGTTTGTTAAAACGATGTGCTTGACAGGGAAATTGCTGAGCAGAGGCAACATTATTACTGTTTTTCTCCCCAGTTTTGCTGGGTTCAAGGGCGCTCGGTGAAGACGCAGACTAAACAGCTAAGCACACAGCACAGAGCCCCCTCCTTGCGGCAGTGCTCAGCTGCAGGGAGGCAGCAGGATCAGGAGTCTGTGCAGCTGTGGGCCAGTTTTCCTTAATGTGCGTTGGCCATGCATCGCTTGCCCTGGAGGCATGTGGGAGTTGCTGCAGGATCGGGGAAGGCCAATTTCAGCTCCTCACATTCTTGGTTAGATTCTTATATATTAAGAGGAGAGGAGGAGAAGAAGAGAAAAATATTGGATTTATACCCTGCCCTACACTTCCCAAAAGAGTCTCAGAGTGGCTTACAAACTCCTTCCCCTTCCCCTCCCCACAACAGACACCGTGTGAGATAGGTGGGGCTGAGAGAGCTCTTTTGAGGACTGATTTTGAGAGAACAGCTGCAAGAGAACTTGTGACTGACCCAAGGTCACACCAGCAGCCGCATGTGGAGGCGTGGGGAATCAAACCTGTTTCTCCCAGATTAGAGTCTGCACTCCTAACCACTGCACCAAGCAAGCAAAGGAGGTGTTTGAGGAGGAGGGATGTTTTGGGACAGGTGTGCTATGTTTGCTATACAAAGTGCATGGCTAGGGTCGCCAGTCTCCAGGTGGTAACTTGGAGATCTCCCAGAATTATAACTGATCTCCAGGTTACAGGGATCAGTTCCCCTGGGGGGAAAATGGTAGTTTTGGAAGCTGGACGCTATGGCATTATACCCCTCTGAGGTCCCAGCCCTCCCCAGGCTCCACCCCCCAAATCTCCCAGTCTGCACTATGGCCCTCCAAGTACTGGAGGATCTCAGCCAGAGATGAACTCATAGAAGGAATCTCTGAACTGAGTAGATTAGGGCTGGCCACTGAGAGTGTGACAAATAATATGGACTGCCTGACAAGGTCTAGAGGCCACAGGAGAAAGGTTGCAGGGTTAACGTGTCTGGGGAATTATAGCTGTTTATATGCCAATGCTAGACGTGTCTGGGGGAGCTGGAATGCTTGGTGTTAGAGGAGAATATGGACATTGTGAACATAGACATGGGCATTTCAGAAACTTGGTGGGATGAGGATAATCAGTGAGATACAGTGATTCCTGGATATAAATTGTAGAAGGATAGGGAGGGAAGGGCCGGAGGTGGAGTGGCTCTGTATGTCAGAGAGGTATACAGTCAATGCTCCCTCTAAGCTTTGGAGTCTTGTGAGCAAAAATTCTACTTTATGAGCTACTGGTATTAAAGTTGTGAGTGAGCAATTTGGCTACTGCATAAATTAGTTTGCTCTAGAGCCATCCTTCCTGAGCTAAGACAAAAATCTGTGAGCTGGAGGCTAAAAAATATTGAGCTAGCTCACACTAACTCAGCTTTGAGGGAACACTATATACAGTCCAGTAAAACTGAGAATGTATTTTAACTCCCTCGGCAAGGAGGGCGGGATACAAATTCAATTAAATAAATAAATAGATTTGCTTACAGAAACGCTATCAGTGGAAATAGTGTGCCCCCCCCAAAAGCTTAACTCTGGTAGTTTGTTATCGCCCACCAGATAAAACATTAGAGGATGATTTCAAAACAGCAAGAGAAATAAGGAAAGCAGCTAGATGTAATAACTGTCATAACAGGTGATTATAACTACCCACACAGCGATTGGGTCAATATTTGTTTAAGTCAGGGGAAAGAGATTGGGTTTCTAGATACACTCAATGACTGTGCCATGGAGCAGGTGGTCACAGAACCTTTCAGAGGGAGGTGATCCTGGACTTGGTACTAAGTAATGCTCAGGACCTGGTGAGAGATGTAAAAATGATAGCACCAGTTGGGAACAGTGACCATAATGTTATTAAGTTCAGCATTTATGCAGATAGGGAGTTGCCAACAAAGACCCACAAACACATTTAAGGGTAACTTCTCTCAAATGAGGGGGCTTGTGAACAAGAAACTGAAAGGAAAGGTAAGGTGGGTCAAATCTCTTCAGGAAGCTTGGAGACTGTTTAAAACTACAATAATGGAAGCTCAGATAAAGTGTATAGCACAGATTAGGAAAGGTACTAATAAGTATTAAAAAGGCCTGCGTGGATAACTAACAAAGTAATGGAAGCAGTAAAAGGTAAGAAGGATTCCTTTAAGTGGTGGAAAGCTAGTTCGAATGAGGTAAATAAAAGGGAGCACATGCTTTGGCAAATAATATGCAAGTCAGTGATCAGACAGGCAAAAAGGGACTATGAGAAACATATTGCAAAAAACATAAATACCACCAATAAAAATTTCTTCAAATACATTAGAAGCAGAAAACCAGCCAGGGAGATAGTGGAGCCCTTGGATGACTAGGCTTCCCAAGAACTTACCGCGTGCCGGCGGGGGATGGATACGTCCTCGCAGGACCATCCCCAGGGAAAGGAGAGGCGCGGAGCACCATGCCGTTGCCAGGAAGGGACGGTAGGCGACGCTCTGGCAATGGGGCTGGAAACTCGATGGTACCATCGAGTTTTCAGCCCCATTGCCAGAGCGTCACCTGGTATCACTTCCTGGCGACGGCGTGGTGCATTACCAGGAAGACTGGTCCGGCCGGGGAGCATTCGTCCCCCGCCACCAGACGGTAAGTACTTGGGAACCCTATGGATGACCAAGGGGTGAAAGGATTACTAAAGGATGACAGGGAAATGGCAGAGAAGCTGAATGCATTTTTTGCCTGTGTCTTCACTGTGGAAGATGGGAGGTGCTTACCCACTGCAGAACTGCTGATTTCAGAGGAAGGGGTGTCAAAAGACATGAGTTGGATTGAGGTGATGAGAGAGGAGGTCCTACAACAGGTGGACAAATTAAAAGCTGACAAATCGCCAGGCTTAGACGGCATACATCCAAGAGTTCTGAAAGAACTTAAATGTGAACTTGTGGCTCTCCTGCCAAAAATATGCAATCTATCACTGAAATCTGCCTCCATTCCCGAGGACTGGGAGGTAGCTAAAGTAACCCTCACCTTTAAAAAGGGTTTCAGAGGAGATCCAGGAAATTACCAGCTGGTCAGTCTAACATCAGTACCAAGTAAGTTGGTGGAATCTGTTATTAAAGATAGAGTCTGTAGGCACATAGATGAACAAAAGCTACTGAGCAAAAATCAGCATGGATTCTGTAAGGGAGAAGAGGGTGTCTCGCTAAGGGTGTCAAGGGTGACCCAGAGATGTTTTTACCTAGACTTCCTGAAAGCTTTCGATAAAGTTTCTCATCAAAGCCTCCTAAGTAAACTCAGCAGTCATGGGATAAGAGCCAAGTCCTCATGTGGGTTAAAAACTGGTTTATTAACAGGAACCAGAGAGTGAGTATAAATGGGCAGTTTTTACAGTGGAAGGTTGTAAGCAGTGGGGTACCATGGGGCTCAGTACTTGGTCTGATAAGAACAGAAGAGAAGCCAATGTTGGATCAGGCCAATGGCCCATCTAGTCCAACACTCTGTCACACAGTGGCCAAAAATACCAGGTGCCATCAGGAGGTCCAGCAAGTGGGGCCAGGACACTAGAAGCCCTCCTACTGTTGCCCTCTCCACAAGCACCAAGAATACAGAGCCTCACTTGCCCCAGACTGAGAGTTCCTATCTATACCTTGTGGCTATCAGCCACAGATGGACTTCTGCTCCATATGCTTGTCTAATTGCCTCTTAAAGCCATCCATGCTTGCAGCTGCCACCACCTCCTATGGCAGTGAATTCCATGTGTTAATCACTGATGCTTTTTAACTTCTTCATTAATGAATTGGAGTTGAGAGTAAGCAGTGAAGTGGCTAAGTTTGTGGATGACACTAAGTTGTTCTGGGGCAGTGAGAACCAGGGAGGACTGTGAGGTGCTCCAGGGGGATCTGTGAAGGCTGGATGAGTGGGCATCAACGTGGCAGATCAGGGCAAGTGCAAAGTAATGCACGTTGGAGAGAAAAAATCCTAGCTATAAATCTACGTTGGAGTCTGAACTGGCAGTAACTGACCTTGTAGTCGTGGTAGATAACTCACTGCAGATGTCGACTCAGTGTGTGACTGCAATTAAAAAGGCAAATGCTATGCTGGGGATTATTAGGAAGGGGGTTGAAAACAAATCAACCAGTGTCATAGTGCCCTTGTATAAATTTATGGTTTAACCTCATTCGGAATACTGTGTACAGTTCTGGTCACTGGATCTCAAAGCGTGACATTATAGGATTGGAAAAGGTGCAGAAAAGGGCAACTAAAATGTTTAAGGGAGTGGAACACCCTCCCTGTGAAGAAAAGTTAAAGAGGTTAGGGCTCTTTAGCTTGGAGAAAGGACAATTGAGGGGTGACATGACAGAGGTTTACAAAACTATGCATGGAGGAGGAGGAGGAGATTGGATTTATACCCTGCCCTTCACTACCCAAAGGTGTCTCAGAGCGGCTTACAAACTCCCTTCCCTTCCCCTCCCCAAAGCAGACACCCTGTGAGGTAGGTGGGGCTGAGAGAGCTCTTGACAGAAACTGCTCTTTTTCAAGAACAGCTCTTATCAGAACTACGGCTTGCCCAAGGTCATCCAGCCAGGAGCAAGTGGAGGAGTGGGGAATCAAACCCGGTTCTCCCAGATTAGAGTCCGCACACTCAACCACTACACCAAACTGGGATAGAGAAGGCAGAAAAAGAAGTGCCTTTCTTCCTTTCTCACAGTACAAGAACTTGTGGGCACTCAATGAATTTACTGAGCAGTAAGCTTAGAACAGATAAATTTTGCCAAAACAAAGATTCTGAGATTCTCTAAACTAAGGCATTCAAAGGAATATCCCCGGCAAATTTATGGAGAAACTATTGAAGAAGTTAGACAGTTTAAATATCTCAGTGTTATGTTTAATTATGACTTATCCTGGAACTCCCACATAAATTCTGTCATAAGAAAGACTCAGATGACATTAACCACTCTCAAGAAATTCTTTTATACCAAAGGTGGCCAATTTATCCCGCTTCTGTTAAAATTATATAAGGCCATCATTCTTCCCAAATTGCTCTATGCTGCTCCAGTCTGGGTCAACAGAGCATTGGCTCCTCTTGATAAGCTCTAGCAAACCTTCTTCTGTAAGATCCTTTCTCTTCTTCCCAGTGTATCCTTGGCTGTGGTACGGCTAGAACTCAGACTCCCTCAGATTTCAGCAGTGGCATAGTACCATGCTATCGGGGCCATGGTGGCTCAGAGGTTAAAACGTTGAGATGCAGACTGGAAGGTCTGTAGTTCGGCAGTTCGAGACCCTATTGCCGTGTGACGGAGTGAGCGCCCGTCTCTGGCCCCAGCTCCTGCCAACCTAGCAGTTCAAAAGCAAGAAATGACAAGTAGATAAATAAGTACCACTTTGGTGAGAAGGTAACAGCATTCTGCGCGCCTCGGTATTTAGTCATGCCGGCCACATGACCACAGAAAAGTCTTCAGACAGCGCTGGCTCTTCGGCTTGGAAATGGAGATGAGCACTGCCCCCTAGAGTCGAATTCGACTGGCTTTTGAGCAAGGGAAACCTTTTCCTTTACTTTACCATGCTTTCAAGTTCTGATAATCACTCTGTAATGGCTCTACCACCTTTACTGCAACTAGTAACATCTGACTCTTGGTTGGGAACTTGGCTTACCCCAGTTGACTCAAAGCTCACTGTATTAAACCTGAGCCTAAATTCCAGGGATTCACTGAAAAAATTCCTTGTTAATAGTACGAAACCAATTATTTAAAAAAGATGGGGCTATGCTAAAACTCAGAATTTATTGGAAATGGTCCTGTCTCCACTTCCATTTATCTTATCAGAAAACGAATGGCAAAATATTTATTTTATTTAATAGTCCCAAAATATCACCACCCTTTCATGTTACTTAGATTCAACGCATTACCTTCCGCCTGCTGAGATAAAGGGCCTTTTCAATAAAATCTCCCCTGAGCAACGCTTTTGTACTTATAGTAAGGATCAAGTTGACTCAATTGCCCATATCCTTTTTAGCTGCCCCTGTTGTAATTCACAATCAATATATTACTCCCTGGACAGACCGTCTACAGAACATTTCTGAACAACAGAAACTAAATATGTTACTATCGGGCAAGATGAAATAGTGTATATGTGATTTAGCCATATTTATCTGTACAGCTGCAAATTATTCATAAAATACTCCGATGTATGGCCTGTAGGCTGTTAAGTCACAGGGAAAGGAAAGAACAGATAAAAGGAAGTACTTCTTCACCCAAAGAGTGCCGCAGGAAGTGGTGGCAGCTACAAGCATAGACAGCTTCAAGAGGGGATTGGATAAACATATGGAGCAGAGGTCCATCAGTGGCTGTTAGCCACAAGGTATAGGTGGAACACTGTGCCCAGGGCAGTGATGCCCTGTATTCTTGGTGCTTGGGAGGCCTTATGGAGTTTTGGCCTCACTGGTGGACCTCCTGATGGCACTTGGGGTTTTGGCCACTGTGTGACACAGTGTTGGACTGGAAGGGGTCACTGGCCTGATCCAACATGGCTTCTTTTTGTTCTTCTTATGATGGGGATCAGATAGACATGGTGCATGTAAAGTACTGGGCTAACCGCATGGGGGACGCAGACAACGACATGTGGTGTGACGCGTTCATTGGTACTTCACAGCACAACAACCACAACAGCCCTGCAAGGCCAACTATATACACACCCACCCCGCACATCCGCAGTCCCATTGGGGGGTGTTGAATTTCCCGCCAACTTGCTATAGGTGGATGCTAGGGGGAAACTAGGAGCTTCTGTTCTATTGTTCTTAGGAACAAAGCTCCACACCGTAGCCGCGGACCCCTAGTGGTGGCACGCAAACATAACAGTGCACATCTGTCATCCTTCAGACCCTGATTACTTATTCAAATTGCACCACCTTGGAAAGAGACCCTCTGTCTCTCTCCCCAAAATATGTGTGAACAACAGGACAGGCAGCCTTGCAGCTTTTGAGCCACTTTTTTTAGGGCAGTCAACATTTAACAAAGTGATATCAAACCCCATGAAGTTTTCCCCAGCATGTGGTTTTGGAAACAGATTTCATCACCTTATTTTTGCCCTGCAGTGCAACTCATAAAGGCACAGGGCCTCTGTCAGTCAAAACAGCATCGCCCCTTTAGTATGACCTCACAACTACAGCCAGTAAGTAGACCTAGATGTATCCTTCTGTCCTCTTTGTTTTTCTTTATTTCTTCCTAGTTTATCACTGGGTGAACTCTCAGCTTGCTGTGTGTATCACATCCAGATCAATTATCCATTGGTTGTTTGGAAATGAATCCAGTTCTTAGAATTCACTTGTCAATACAGGAACAGCTAGGCCCTGTGGGTATGAACAGATGCACAGCTTGGTCTTCTGTACCATTGTCAGCCTCCCTTAAGGTGTCTGATAGTCTCAGAAATGTAAGCCTCCCACACAAACATGGGGTAAAATACCTAAAGTGTCATAGTTTGCCAGACACTCTATAATTCTTCCTGTTGATCTAAATCTAAGGGGTTTTACAGAAGGTAGGTTTCAGTTGAAGATGAAGAGAAATTTCCAGTAGATGGAGCAGTTAAATGATGGAAATTACTGGCAGGAGGCTCTCCCTCATTGGAGCTTAGGCGTGCCAGGCAATGCCTGACAACTGGCAGGAGGGACATGGGCAGGGACGGCTGCAGTGCCATGTCAGTTCTAGTAAAAAAACCCCAAAGTGACATAAGTAGCTCTAGGAACCATCAATTCCCAGTGATTCCTAGAACCACCCTATGTCACTTCTTCTACTTCCTGGAAGTGATGCATCACTGCGTGCAATGCCGCCAGACTTTTCAGTTTTTCTCCTGCTGTTGCAATTGGTACAGGGGATGGGGAATCTGTAGGGTTGCCAGCCCCCAGAGGGCTCCAGTACACCTCCAGCCAGCTAGCCGGCAGGGGATGCCCCACCCCCAAGCCCTGGCCACCCCTCTCCCTCCCCTCTTGCAATGATTTAAAGGGTTTCAGCTTTAAAGGGTCTTTTTGTGAGTGGGATGTTGGCCGTGGCGTGTGGGGCCCCAGCCTCCACCCTGCTTGCAGTAAGACCCTTTAAAGGGTCTTTTGCACGTGGAGCTGCAGTCAGTGACAGCCCAACTCCCTTCCAGCTGAAAGATTTAAAGGGCCCTCCAGCTGTTCGGCAGGCTACATGCTCTCTGCTGAGCAGCTGACGCCCTTTAATACGCTGCAGGAGAGGAGGGAGAGGGGTGGCTGCAGGTGGCTGTGGCTTGGGGGCGGGGCTTGGAGGCATCCCCGCCAAAATCCCCTGCCAGAAGGATGAAGGAACCTGGCACCTCCAGGAATCTGGTCCATGCCAAGGTAATGGGACCCCTCCTGGAAGTCTTCAGCAGAGTCTGAACAGCTTTTGAGAATGGAGTAGCACTGAGCAGGGAGTTGGACTACATCATCGGTTTCCAAACCATCATGAGAGAGCTACCCTTTGCCAGGGCTATATTTTGGAAGGGCCTGTTGTGAGTGTGCATAGAGACCAAGGACACTACTGTTGTAAATACCATTGGCCTGTGAGGCCCATTCCCACTCTAGGGCTCTGTAACTCTGTCTGGGCTCAGCTGTGTGTCACATGAGTTTGCAGCAGCCATTAAGAGAGATTTTGTTTTCTCAAAGGTGTCAGTAAACATTCATACACACTCGTGGGCTCATCTGAGGAAGTCCAAGCCCCAAGGGGTAGGTTTTTCTTAGGGGTACCTGAATATGCCCTTTTCATTTCTTTTTGTGTGATGTCATTGGAGTTGAAGGTTTTTTCCCCAGTTTTCCCATTTTCATTGTTCTTTTTGTTGTGCATATTTTTATACCACTTATACAGTATGACACAAAAATGCCATTTAAACTGTGGGGAACTGAACAGTTTGCTCTAAGGAAGACTCAGTGCTGTGGTTTGCTTAAGGGAGAAATAAAAATGGATCAAGGTTAGATCTTCTATAATTAGATATTGAAAAACAGAAAATACGTTATAGTGACAAACTCAGGTACTCTATAGCATTAAAAAATACCTGTATATTGACTTGGATGCTGTTATTCAGCATTAATGGAAAGTATCCATCTTTATTAGCAATTATTATCTTCACCACGATTTCTCTCCCCTTCTCTGCCCCATGTTCCCTTTTTAATTGCTTACCATTCTAGATCAGGGGTGTCAAATATGCAGCCCGGAGGCCAGATCAGACCCCTAGAGGTCTTCCATCGGACCCTCAGTGGAACTGGCCATCTCCTGCTTCCAGTTCTGCTGCTGCTGCATCATAGCTTGCTTCGCCAGACTCTCTTTATATATATATATATATAGTGCCCAAAAGGGCATTTTTTTATTTTATTCACAACACAATACACAACAACACACCTAAACACATACAACATATAATAAACATATAATAAACAACGACAACAACATATAACATTTAAGGGGGAATACAGATCTATTTTATCCATAGTTCATGTATCCTACCTTGCCTCTAATTATCTCTTACATGAGTATCCCTACTCTCTACCTAAGTTACCATCGCGTTAATCCACCATCAATATTCCCGCCAAAGTCAATTACACACCTCCTGTCTTTCTGAGTTATACCACTTGTAAAAACGATGCCATGTATTCTGAAAAGCAGACTCTTCATAACCTTTCATAGTCAGAGTCAGTTTATCCATCACTGCCACCTCCAATAGCTTCGCAATGTATTCTTGTTCCGATGGTATCAGGGTTGTCCGCCAATATTTTGCATACAAGATCCTAGCCGCTGTTGTCAAATATATTATCAGATAACGATCATCTCTACCTGTCCCTTTTGGCAATATACCTAATAGTAGAGTCTCAGGTTTGAAGGGTACAACTTGCCCTGTAATTTTCTGTATCATTCTGTGAACCCATATCCAAAACTTTTTAGCAATATCACATGTCCACCACATGTGATAGAATGAACCTGCCTTATTTCCACATTTCCAACATTTGTTAAGAACATTTCTCATCATATTTTGCAATTCTATCAGGTGTAATATACCACCTATAAAACATTTTATACATATTTTCTCTATAAGGTACAACTCTAGTTATTTTAACATTTTTATTCCATATTTGATCCCACTGTTCCAACTCAATATTATAGCCCAAGTTCTGTGCCCATTGGATCATGTTATTTTTAGCCACTTCATCTGCCATAAAGTCTTTCAAAAATAAGGTATGCATTTCTTTAATAAATTTCTCCTCTGGGGCATACAATATTTTTTCCATGTCTGATAGAGTTTTTTCAAAACCAATTTTCTTATCTTTCACAAATCTCGATCCAATTTGTGCTCTCTGCCAGCATGTAACATCCATGTCAAGTTCAAGCTCACCTTTTGAGTTTATAATATCCATGTATCTCTTTGGGGGGTTCTCACAATATACCCTGGAAAAGGTCATCACCTCTAATGGAACTACCAATTTTTAAGTTTTAATAAACCATCTCTTGCGGATCATCTCTCATACTCTTATTAATGCATCTCGTACCCAATGCTGTTTAAAGTACTTATGTACTGACGCTTTTCCATACCATAAAAATGCATGCCATCCAACCAAGAGATCATGCCCTTCCAAGCTTAATATCCTTCTATCTTCTAACATAATCCATTCTTTGATCCATGCCAGTGCTTCAGCTCTGTAATATAAAGTCCAATTGGGAAGGCCAAGCCCTCCTCTTTCTTTCGAATCTTGTAGGGCTTTCAACCTAATTCTGGCCCTTTCCCCTTGCCTTATAAATTTGGTTGTTATTTGATCTAGTTCTTTGAGAATTCCATACTTTTTCCATACTGGAATTGTCTGAAAGAGGAAAATCCATCTTGGTAAGATATTCATCTTAATCAAAGCAATTCGCCCCATCAGTGAAATTTTTAAATTCTTCCATTTATCTAAATCCTGTTTTGTCATTTTTAATAATTCTTTGTAGTTATTTTCTTGTAAGGAGCTGCATTTATTTGTCAAATTTATCCCTAAATACTTGATCCTATTGCAGAGTTGGTATCCGGAGTCTTTTTGGAGAAGCTCTCTTTGTACCATCTTCATATTCTTAGTCAATATTTTTGTCTTGTTGATGTTGATTCTTGGCCATAGTTCCTTAAAATTTTATTCAACTCTACAATTGAGTACATAGGGTCCTCCAATATGAATACCAGGTCATCTGCGAAGGCCAGTAATTTAAATTCTTCACCTTGTATTTTCAGTCCTTTCACCTTTAGATTTCGCCTTATCTCTTCTGTCAATATCTCCAATGCATAGATATATAATAGTGGCGATAAGGGACAACCCTGTATTGTACCTTTTTGTATCTGAAACTGTTCCGTTCTCTCGCCATTGATCATAACTGTTGCCCTCTGATTTGTGTATATCGCTTGTATCAGCCAGACTCTCTTAATCTCTCAGCCATTTCATGTTTTAACCTACGTCCTAGACTCAGAATTCTGAGCATGAGATTTCTGTGGTGAATGTCAATAAATCAAAAGTAGATTTGCAGTTTACAGTGTAATGTATTTGGCAAAGTGTAATCTGCCCATTGAAAGCCCATGCTAAGCTTCGTGCCTAGACAAGGATCATAATCCTCAACAACTGATTGGTTGTCTAAGAAGCGCCATCCTATCAGGACGAACCTCAAACTCTTGGGGGGAAAGAACCCTATTGGTTCTTATCTCTGTAATCTTATTGGTTACTTGTATGTTAATAGTCGTGACTATATTAGCCAGGAATGTTTAAAAGGGAGCAAAGCTCCACTGTTTCTTTATCATTTGTTGATCTGCTGTTTGCTGTTCTGGTTGACTTGAGCTGTTGCTGGATAAAGCTGAATCACTTTGCTGAAATCGAGTTAAGTGTCATACTTAACATACAGAGCTAATGTTTTAAGCATGTTTTTATTTTAAGTAAAAAAAAACCCTTTGTGTTTGTGTCATTTATAAAGTTTATATCTCTGCTACCTGGCATTACGACACACATGGCCTGGCCCAACAAGTTCTCATTTATGTCAGATACAGCCTCATAACAAATGAGTTCGACACCCCTAATCTAGATAATTTTACCCCATCATCTTTTTTCTCTCTGAACATCTTATATTAATAGTTATCAAAAGAAAAACTTAGTTTCTTCCATTTATTAGACTAAGAACTTGTGTAGATCAATAATCTTCAATTCAACACAGTGGGGCTGCAAAATTCTGTAGCGTCCCTGGGTTTTGTTATCTTCTGCTGCCTGGATTGGACTGGATTAGGGAAGCTAACACTGTAGTCACAGAATTGATAATTTAGAGACATTAATCAATTTTAAAAAAATAATTCCTGTTATATTTTACAGTGTTAAGGAACTGGTAATTTATGGACTGGAAGTAAAATCACATGACCTTAGTTTGTTCTAGAACAAGGCTGAGATAGAGGCTGCAGTACAATATGTTTTAGTGGCTGTTTATATGAAAATTGTATTAAGCCTATTCTCAGTCTGGCAGTCTATACCCAGAAATATTGCAGTTTGGATGGAGTAGAACTATTGGAGTGCTGAGCAAATACAAAATGCAAACTGTCAAGCAGTTCTAAACTGTGGCTGTATGTATGGAAACTAGCGTTGCACTGGCCGAGTGGAACATGGCGGGGTGCGACATCAGTGGTGTTTCTGCATCACTTCTGCGGTAGCACTAGGGATCTCCAGAAACTCTGTGGTTTTACCATAGAGTTTCCAGAAATTCCTAGTGCTACCCTAAGCCACTTCCAGGTTTTCCCCGGAAGAGGCATTGCCACAAAGCTGATGTCAGCTTGTAAGAAATTTCCTTCTACTACTGCCTTGTGTGAGCAACTAGGGCAACAAGTGGGCAACCAGGGCTGCCAGGCCTCCTGCTGGAAATACCAGCTGTGATTTGGGTTCTTAACTATGGTTAACACAAACCGTAGTCAGGTACAATGTCCAAACGGAGCCATTGACTTCCAGCTGGAAGGGAACGGCATTATAAATAGAATACTGATCTGAAAAGGTCAGTTCCAAAGCAAATACAAGTGCTGATATTTTCCAAGTGTCTTGCAGTAATAAACACACTGGGAACTGCAACAAGTCTTAAGAAGCTCTGTTGGTGGCTGCTATACACAAAGTCTTTGACGTCAGGTAGGCCAGCGTGAGCTGTGATTTATATTAATCTCTTTGCAGCCGCAATCAATATGTTGTTCCATTATCTCTAATGGTCACCTATTAAGAACAGCAAGGTTTGTTCTCAGTGCTGAGGCCATGCTTTATCTATGGAGACCAGAGCCAGCCGAGTTCCGTATTAATGTTTCCCCCTCCCCTCAAGAGTTTTCAAGTTAGCCAGTTGTGTCCATGATGTAGGCCAGCCAGGGGACTAGATGCAGGAAGGGACAGCAGTTCCATCTCCTTCTCAGACATAATATGTATTTATTTGTTTGACTACACGTAGGTCCTGCTTTTCAGTTCCAAATGTTGCAAGCGGCTACCAACACGTTTTCAAGTAGTAAAAGTCAAAATCACAGTGAAAACGACTGCCAGACAGAAACAGTTAATGCAAAAGATCTATATAAAAGCAGCCAATTTTCTTTTGACTTGCAGGAGGAGGAATAACAGCCCATTCGGTCCAATCAAGGTTCAAAAGCTTTCCTGAACAGTCAGGTTTTCAATGTGAAGATGTGGATTTACCATGGATTTCCACACATTCTCTTCCTTGATGTGCTGATAATCTCGGCTCACTTCCAGCCAGCTGCTGTAAGAAAGACTTTGTACCCAGTCTTTGGCAGGTAGTCTAAGGTAGCCAAATTCCAGGTGGGGCTTGGAAGTGGAGTTGCCAACCTCCAGGTGGTGGCAGGAGACCTCCTGGGATTACAGTTTTATCTCCAGGCAACAAAGAGTAGTTCCCCTGGAGAATATGGCCACTTTGGAAGGTGGACTCTTTTACCCCATTGTAGTCCCTCCCATCCCCAAACCCTGGCCTCCCCCAAATGCCCTGGAATTTCACAATTTCGCAAGACTGAGCTGACCCGGAGGAATTTGGAAGACTTTCAGCTTTTATTTATGTATCTATTTTGTATGCCACCTTTTTAGCTCAACGGGCACCCAACGTGGTTTTCATTGTTCTCCTCTCTTCCATTTTATCCTCACAACAATCCTGTGAGGTAGGTTAGGCTGAGAGACTGTGATTGGCCCGTGGTCACCCAGCAAGCTTCCATGGCATGAGTGGGGATTCAAATCCGGGTCAAACTAGTCTGACATTCTTAACCACTACACCATGCTGGCTCTTGACCAGTGTTCCCTCTAAGCCGTGGAGTCTTGTGAGCAAAAATTCTACTTTGTGAGCTGCTGGCGTTAAAGTTGTGAGCGAGTGAGTTGACTGCTGCATAAATCAGTTTGCTCTGGAGCCCTCCTTCCTGAGCGAAGACAAAAATGTGTGAGCTGGAGGCTCAAAAACTGTGAGCTAGCTCACACTAATTCAGCTTAGAGGGAACACTGCTCTTGACCTGTGGGTTGTAGCCCGGAGCTGTCAGGAAGATCTGCAGGAAGAGAGAGAAAGAAACTTTGCTTTGTTTGTGGTATCTGGAAACAGCCCCAGAACCTTTCTGTATGGGTCAGGCTGTAACTCATGCCTTATTCCTATAAATCGAATGTATGCCCACAGTATAATGCATACCATCTGTTGCTATGCCAGGCCACACTTTTCATGTAACAGAACCTCATTAATACCTCAGGAGTGCCTTTGAGGGCCTGTATCCTTTAAGTCCAGGAACTACTGCTTTTCAGATGACCCTCAAGGCTGAGAAAAAGCTGGAGAGTCGCCCGCCTTTTGAGTCAGCAGAAGTTCTGATTTGGAGTTGAAGTAAATTGCATAGAGAGATCCACGGGGGGGGGGGGATGTGAGGAAGCGGGGGGGGGTTATTTACACACACAGAAATCTGAAATTCTCATTTGTTGTATATCCCTTAGAAACAGAATAACATTTTTACTGGATGAAGGCCTTTGGCAAACAGTCAAAGTCAAAATCCCACAAAAAAAATAATATAAATGTGCTGGGAACTAAATCTTCGCCATGGAACATTTTCTACCTAGCAAAGTTAGTCAGTGTGTGTTTCCTGCTCACTGCCAGGGTTCATTAGTATCAATAACAGCCATTAAAAATTGATACAGATGTCAATTATAATTTTAGTGAGGGCTTAAGTCCAGGCGTGATGGAATGATGCTAGCTATACGTTCTCCCACTGGCCTCAGTGAAAGGAGTGTTCAATTGGAGCTTATGCTTCAATTCCAGGCCTTGCTATGGGACAAACTAGACATGTAGTTTTTCAAAGAGATCAGTCCGGGTTGCTCAGACCTAACTATTTCCCTCCGGCCACACAGCAGGTGTGGAGAATGTCTGTTAAAAAATAAAAGAGAACCTATTTGGGCTTGGAAACTTCCCTAAGGGAAAGAAGCACTTCTGCCACCCCCCAAGCTATTTTCTGTGCCACAACAGGACTGGGGGCATTCCAAGCCCAAACTGGATCTTTTTATTTTTAACAGATATTCCCTGCAGCTGTTGTGTTGCTGTGAGAAAACAAGCGTTCGGTCTAGGGAACTCAGACTCAAAACTTTAAAAAAACAGCATGTCACATTTGGCCCTAAGCCTTTTCCTTATACTAGAAAATACATTTCAGAATGCCAAAAGAAGAGGCATATTGGCTCAGCTTCAGACATTGTACAAAACCATGGTTTAATTAAACTATGTATGGTTGGTTTGATTGTCTGAATGGAGGCTGCTCCACTAACTATGGTTAAGGTCTACCAGATCAGGATCTGAAGTTGATTTATGAACCATAGTTAGTCTTAACTATGAGTTTGTGTGCTGTCTGAATACAGAAATCCTTGTTTAATCCTGGTGGTGACCCAGGTTACAGAAGGAAGGCAATGAAACCAACCATTTGTTGAGGCAAACCAAGATTTGAGTCTCTTTTGAGGTGAATCTTGGTTTCACAGCTTAACCAGTTTTGTTGTTGTTCATTCGCACAGTCGAGTCCGACTCTCCGTGACCCAATGGACCACATCATGCCGGGCCCTCCTGTCTTCCATCATCCTCTGGAATCTGCTTGATTTCATGTTCTTTGCATCAATAACACTGTCTAGTCATCCCATCCTTTGCCATCCCCTTCTTCTTTTACCTTCAATCTTTCCCAGCATCAGGGTCTTCTCCAGTGAGTGCTCCCTTCTCATTTGATGGCCAAAGTATTTGAGCTTCAGCTTTAGTATCTGGCCTTCCAGGGAACAGTCAGGGTTGATTTCTTTTAGGATTGACTGATTTGTTCTCTTTGCAGTCCAAAGGACTCTCAAGAGTCTTCTCCAGCACCATAACTCAAAAATATCTATTCTTCATTGCTCGGTCCAACCCTTGCATTACTACTGGGAATACTATTGCTTTGACCATATGGACTTTTGTTGGCAGGGTGATGTCTCTACTTTTTATTATGCTGAGCCATTGTCTTAAAATACTTCCACAAAAGGTGTGGGAGGAGAAATTGTATGTATGTGGGGAGGGTGCTTAGAAATAGTGAAGTAGTAGTGAATGCCTTAGATTGAATAAGCACTGTGTAAAATATTACTTCCTTTTGTTTGCTCTTTTTTAACATTTTATAAATAATACAGTTAATGCAACATACTTAATACAATTCCACAAACACAGCATCCCACAAATGAAAATTAAAAGAAATAAGCAGTACCAGATTGCATAGCTTTTAACTTCCATGCATAGTTCACACTACAATACAGTTAAATACTCCATGCTTTGGGAACCATTCCCACCCACAGCAATTCATTTAATGGAACCGACCACACATCAACAAAATTGGACTGAGATGAGTTGGAAGTAAGTTGTTTCACCCTATAGATAATTTTCCACTATAATCATCTCCCCTACCTTACGGTGCCATAGTAATAGTAAGGGGGCATATGAGTATTTCCATGTGGCAGCTCTTGATGTTTTAGCTGCTACTAGAAGGAGTGAAACCAGCTCTTTCCTTGGTTTGGGGAGTTTATCATCCTGCCAAGAATTCAAAAACAACACTACTGGAGTAAAAAGGATAACATAGCCAATGATTAGGTATATTTGGTCCAAAATTATCTACCAGAACTTATTAATTTTCTCACCCTGCCACCAATAATGTGCATATGTCCCTACCTTCCCACAGCCTTTCCAACATAGCTGCAAATACGATGTAAAGATTCGTGATAACTGCTGTGGCGTATGATACCAATGAGATAACACCTTAAATGATTGCACCCTCACACTTATTATCTGTGATGAAAAAGTTTTAGATTTCCAGATTTGTGTCCAATCACTTTCAGCCGATATTAAATCCTTTTGCTAGTTCTGAACCTCTGATCAGCTGACTTTCATGGAATAACCCCAACTTCACATATTATGACAGAGAAGAAATGATTTTCTTTCTGTGGTGTCAAACCAGGGATTCTTATAGAGCAGCCCAGACATTTTACTGTCTGCATCATCATGGTGACTTGCTGAACGAGATAGCTCCTGGCCTGTGGTGTGCCACACTCCAGTGCCACTGTTGTAGGTGGCCTGAGAGTGGTATTGCAGCAACCAGCAGGGTAGGGTTAAGTGACCCAGTAGGCCCACATGGTTCCACCTGTGTCCTAACTTACCATGCAATCCTGAGGAGAGCTACTCCAGTTTGGTGTAGTGGTTAGGAGCATAGACTCTAATCTGGGAGAACCAGGTTTGATCTCCCACTCCTCCACATGTGGCTGCTGGTGTGACCTTGGGTCAGTCACAAGTTCTTTCAGAGCTGTTCTCTCAAGAGCAATCCTCAAAAGAGCTCTCTCAGCCCCACCTACCTCACAGGGCATCTGTTGTGGGGAGGGGAAGGGAAAAGAGATTGTAAGCTGCTCTGAGACTCCTTTGGGTAGTGAAGGGTGGAGTATAAATCCAATCTCTTCCTCCTCCTTCTGTCTAAGCCCATTCATGGCTTCTCAGTGAACAACCTGAGCTCGGACGCAGACTGGGCTGCTACGGTCTGCCCATCTCACCTCGCTCTGTCAGCAGAAATCACCATCTCTAGTAGGGTTGCTAACCTCCAGGTCATGGCTGGAGATCCCCTGGGGTTACAACTGACCTCCAGGTGACAGATAGCTCACCTGGATAAAATAGCCACTTTGGAAGGTGGACTCTATGGCATTATACCCCATTGAAGTCCCTCCCCAAACCCCACCCTTTTCAAGCTCCACCCCTACAATCTCCAGCCAGCTTGATGTAGTGGTTAAGACTAGAGCAGCGGACTCTAATCTGGAGAACCGGGTTTGATTCCCCACTCCTCCACATGCAGCCAGCTGAGTGACCTTGGGTCAGTCACAGTTCTCTGAGAGCTGTTCTCTCAAGAGCAGTTTCTGTCAGAGCTCTCTCAGCCTCCCCTACCTCACAAGGAGTCTGTTGTGGGGAAGGGAAGGGAAGGTGATTGTAAGCTGCTCTGAGACTCTGAGTGAAGGGTGGGGTATAACTCCAGCTCTTCCTCTTCTTCTTCGCCTTCTTCCCAACCTGGAGCTAGCAGTGGCAACCCTAATCTCTAGACTGATGGTCCATGCCATTCTTCTGTTTTTTTAGGGCATTTCTTCCAGACTTCCCACTTGATATTAGTGGCTTGGGCAGAGAGCAGAGAGGGCTTGGCTGGGTATTGAGTATGCTTGCTCATGGATAGTTTGGAATAATTTTTCTCTTCATGATTTGGTATGACTTGCCAGGATAAGACTTTACAAGTCCCTAGTCTATCAAAGAGGACGTTTCACAGCCTGTTCTAATTGTGGAGGCAGAAGGAATGAAGTAAAACTCATACAATTCCTTTGCCATTTAGACTGGTTGGACATGAAATTTTATTTTTCCTGTTTTAATGGATAGCCCTCAAGCCACTTGGCATAATTGCAGATCCTTTTTTTTTTAATTGCTGAAGAGAAAAAACAAGTTACACCAAATTTGACCTTGGCTCAAGTAGGCATCTGTTTATTTTAACACTGGTCACAGTGACCCATGAGTCTCTTCTCAGAGGCAAGATGAAGACTGGTTACACCAAGAGGAGGAGGAGGAAGAGAAAAAGAAGAAGAAATTGGATTTATACCCCACCCTTTACTCAGAGTCGCAGAGTGGCTTACAAACTCCTTTCCCTTCCCCTCCCTACAACAGACACCCTGTGAGGTAGGTGGGGCTGAGAGAGCTCTGACAGGAACTGCTCTTTCAAGAACAGCTCTGACAGAACTATGGCTTGCCCAAGGTCATCCAACAGCTGCAAGTGGAGGTGTGGGGAATCAAACCCGATTCTCCCAGATTAGAGTCCACATTTCTAACCACTATACTTGCTTTATCTCTTCTGTCCCCTCAACATAACTTAACAGGAGCTGATTGCTTTTTTTCCTGGAGATCTCATTCCATGATAGGAGAGATCACTGTTTCCACCATTACCTATCATATTACTGTTTAAACAGACTTGATTGTCTCATAAAGCTTGTTTCAACAGTGCCCAGACACTGCGAGAAGCAAGCAAACAGAACCCGCCAAGGGGAATCTGTTTTAATTCCACGGAAATGTCAAAGTCAAAGACACTGAGGCTGGGAGAATTGCAAATCCCCCCTGGCTAATCCCATCAAAATTGGCCAGGCTATAATGACCATTAAGAGGCAACAGTCTGATAGATACTGTCTTGTGAGTGTGCCTGTTCCAGGCATGAAATAGTTTTCACCACAGAAATAAACCATCCCTGGGGAGGTTCAGAAGGTTGCATGGTATTGGTTTTTAGGAAGTTAATTACAACCAATTTTTTTTAAAAAAGAGAGCCAGAGTTGGCAGAGTGTCAGACTAAGATCTAGGAGGCTCAGAGGCAAATCCCCAGTCTGCCATGGGTTGCCCTGGATGACATTGGGCCAGTCACACATTCTGAGCCTAAAATACCTCACCTTGTTATGAGGAGAAAAATGGAGGAGAGAAGAATGATGGAAGCCACTCTGTTATGAGGAGAAAAATGGAGGATAGAAGAATGATGGAAGCCACTCTGTTATGAGGAGAAAAATGGAGCATAGAAGAATGATGGAAGCCACTGTGTTATGAGGAGAAAAGTGGAGGGTAGAAGAATGATGGAAGCCACTGTGTTATGAGGAGAAAAATGGAGGGTAGAAGAATGATGGAAGCCACTGTGTTATGAGGAGAAAAACGGAGGGTAGAAGAATGATGGAAGCCATTCTGTTATGAGGAGAAAAATGGAGGGTAGAAGAATGATGGAAGCCACTCTGTTATGAGGAGAAATATGGAGGGTAGAAGAATGATGGAAGCCTCTTTGGGTCCCCAATGGGAAAGAGGCAGGATATAAATAAAGTATAAATAATATGGCTGGAAAGTAGCAAGCTGAGGAGGATTGTCTCCTCCACCCTCCTTCAAGCACCAGAAGGAGAGAAGGAGAAATCTGGCATTGCCCTGTGTCCCCTCAATCTGAGGCAAAGCCTGGGCAGGCCAAAAGTTCTGTGTGAGTTGTGTGTGGGCAGGCTGAAGGGGCCCCTCCCCTTACTATCACCTGTGCCTTCAGTGGCAAATGACCACTAAGCTCACTAGGTGACCTTGGGCCAGTCACACCGTCTCACAGGGTTGTTGTGAGGATAAAATGGAGGAGAGGAGAAAGATGGAAGCCTCCTTGGGTCTCCATTGGGGAGAAAGGTGGGGTATAAAATAAATTAATAAAAGACGTAAACAGCCATTGGAAGAGACCTTCCATAGCCCTCTGAGCACATGTTCCTGTCCTCTGAGAAGACAACCCCAACAAATTTATTAAGGAATTTGACCATCTCATGATGGACAGCAGTCCAGAGAATAGAGTAGCCCCAAGAATGAAGAAGAGGAGGAAGAGGAGAAGGAGGAGGAGATTGGATTTATACCCCACCCTTCACTTGGAGTCTCAGAGCGGCTTACAAACTCCTTTCCCTTCCCTTCCCCACAGCAGACATCCTGTGAGGTAGGTGGGCTGAGAGAGCTTTCAAGAACTGCTCTTTCAAGAACAGCTATGACAGAACTATGGCTTGCCCAAGGTCATCCAGCAGCTGCAAGTGGAGGAATGGGGAATCAAATCCAGTTCTCCCAGATTAGAGTCCGCGCACTTAACCACTACACCGAACTGACGCTCCAGTTTGGTCATTCCTACTGTAGATAAAAAAGTTGAATCAACAATATCATATTGGAGAATATAGCTTCTTGGTGTACAATCCTAAACACAATTATACCCTTCTTAGTCCACTGAAGCCAGTGGATTTAGAAGGGTGTAACTGCGGTGGCTCAAGTGGTTAAGACACTGAACTGCAGGCTGGAAAGTCGGTAGTTCAGCAGTTCGAGACCTGAGTGCTGCAAGACGGAGTGAGCTCCCGTCTCTGGTTCCAGCTCCTACCAACCTAGCAGTTCAAAAGCAAGAAACTGCAAGTAGATAAATAGGTACCACTTCAGTGGGAAGGTAACAGCGTTCTCTGAGCGTTGGCGTTTAGTCATGCCGGCCACATGACCACAGAGAAGTCTTCGGACAGCGCTGGCTCTTCAGCTTGGAAACGGAGATGAGCACCGCAACCCTAGAGTCGGATTCAACTGGCTTTCGAGCAAGGGAAGCCTTTACCTTTATCTAACTCTCCTTAGGACTGTCCTATCAGTTTGTCGATCTTGTTTTTTTCCCGTATATGGATTTAATAAACCATCACATACTCCTTTCCCTGTGCAATCAATTACATAGATGTATTAGATTATGCATAGGGTGGAGAGAGTTGACAAAGAGAAATTTTTCTCCCTCTCCCAGAGTTCTAGAACTTTAGGACATCCAGTGAAACTGATGGGCAGTAGATTCAGGACAGACAGCAGGAAATATTACTTTACACAGAGAGTGATTAAAATATGGAATTCGCTGCCAGAGGATGTAGTGTGATGCCCACAGGAATAAACAGCTTTAAAAGGGGATTAGATATATCCATGGAGGATAAATCTATCAATGGCTACTAGCCATAGTAGCTGAGGGGAGCCTCCACGTTCAGAGGCACTAAACCTCTGAATCCCAAAGCCAGGAGGCAACATTAGGCGAAGGGCTTGGCCTCTATGACCTGTTGTTGGCCATCTGAAGGAACTGGTTGGCCACTGTGTGAGACAGGATGCTGGACTGGATGGACCATTGGTCTGATCCAGCAGAGCTCTTCTTATGTTCTTAGATTTTGGAAGGGGGGGATTTATATAACAGGCTAATTAATAATCCAGTGTACTCATTTGCTTCTGTGCTTTGGGTTTTACAGTTTAGGAAAAGCAATAAGTTGTCTTACTCAGCCTTTCTCATTTTGCAATTAAAAAGCAAAGGATCATCCATAATTTTTTTCCAAAGCCCCTTTCACCTCTCTTGTGTTTTCTGAAACCTCACAACCACCTTATAAATGTTTCAGCGGGAATGACTTATATAGGGAGCGTGCTCCACATGTTCCGATTTGTCATGTTAATGAGGCCAGATTGGAAGAGCTTGAAAGATGGAAATACCGTGAGGAGAGGAAAATCTAGGTCAGGAAAAGCTTATGCAAGACTGAGAAGAAGACAATGCAATTGTATTTGGATTGCATGCTAATATAGGAGAGGATTTTATGATAATGTAATAAATTCTTGAATAAGCTTAGAAAGCTCACCACTATAGCGTCACTTAAAAACCACTCTGAGAGGATGCCTATCACTTATATACTTAGTTAGTTTACAGCATTCTCCCATCCTCTGTTTTAATGGACTTAGAATGGGGTGTCAAATTCATTTATTATGAGGGCCAGATCTGACATAAATGGGACCTTGTTGGGCCGGGCCATGTGTGTCATAAAATGTAATGCCAGGTAGCAGAGATATAAACTTTATAAAGGACACAAACACAAAAGGGTTTTTTTTACTTAAAAACATGCTTAAAACAAACATGCTTAAAAGCAAATCTACTTTTGATTTATTGACATTCACCACAGAAATCTCATGCTCAGAGTTCTGAGTCTAGGACCCAGAGAGGCGGCACCCGGCATGTCGCCCTCACTCTCCTTCAAGCGGACAGACAGGTCAGACGCTCCAGCGCCTGGGGGCCTCAGCCTGGGCTACGTGCGACCCAACAACGGCTGCGTGCGACCCGACTGCAGGCTGCGTGTGACCCAACAACGGATGGGCCGGCCGCTCCAGCGGGAGGGGGTCTCAGCCCGATCCCGCCGCCGTCCGAGCCCGGCTACTAGACGACAGGCGCACTGGCCACTCCAGCGTGTGGGGGGGGGGGCGCCTCAGGCCGAGCCTGATCCTGCTGCTGCCGACGACTACCAGCGGCTGGCTGGGCTCTCACTGGATGGGGATCGGCGCACCGCTGGGCCCGAGACTGCTGGAGGTCGCCTGGGGTCCACCAGGCGCACCCAACTGGGAAGCTGCTCCCAAGCTGCTCCCTTGCCCCCGGAGTCTGGGGGAGAGAGTGGGAGACCGGGGGCGCCTCAGTCGTGCCATGCTAGAGCCCATAGTCTTCCTCCACAACAGGCTTTGCTCCTAGTATATATATATATATTGCACAGTGGAAATCACTGCCACAGGATGTGGTGGCCACTAACCATCACTCATTTAGCCATCAATATTATCCAGGAATCTAAATCCTTTTAAAGATGCCTATATATGTGAACTGTTAACTTCCATTTCAGTGTCTCTGAGGAAGTGTGTCTGCACTTAAAGGTGCCATTGGTCTTAAAGGTGCCATTGAGCTCAAAAGATGCTGTTCATATGTGGTACTTTTTAAGCGAAAGAATACCAACTTGTGCTTTTAAAATACCATTTCTTCTTCCATTACAACCTTGAGTTCCTTTGGGACGCAGGCCGAGCCCCCTCCCACCACCTACAGCCATATGAAATGGCACCCCAAGAATGAAGGCTGGGAGGCCACCCGCCAAGACACTATTGACAAGGCCTCTCAAGGATCACATTAGTCCCAATTGTCGGTGCCACTCCAACCTGAGTAGAAATGCACCCACACATGCAGCTAAGAAATGTAAGCCTTTCTTGAGCAAAGAAAAGCCTCAACAAGTTTCCCACCGGCACCGGCATGCTGTGGGGTTGACATTAAAAATAGCACCTCCTTTCTCATTACTCACCAGTTATGATTTTGCTTTTCTTTTTGGCGCTGCTTGCTATTTTGGTGCCTGAAAACAGGTTCCTGTAGAAGCGGCAACAATAGGAAGCCAAATTACAAATGGATCCTGCAAGGCTTCTGCTGCGTCACCAGAGCTATTTGCCATCATCAGGTGGCTTGTTAAATCCCACGGGGCCCTTTCTAATCCTCATTTTCCCCTGCTTGAGGAAGAAAACGAGGAGGAGCTGTTCAGATAGTTCACCGAGAACTTGCAAGGCCAAGACGATTTCCACAGTCTGTTCCGTCTCTCACCCACTGTGTAAACTATGTGCTTGTATTCCTGTTTTACGGAGGAAGGAGTGAAAGGCACATATTCGCTCAGTGGAACTCACTACCGCAGGATGTGGTGGCCACTAACCATCAGGGCCGGCTCCAGGTGTCTGGGCACCCTAGGCAGGACACCATGGGGTGCCCATCCCACCGGGGATGCCAACCTCCTGGTGGAGCCTAGAGACCGGGGGTGGTGATGGAGCACCAGCTTTCCTGGGAGCTCCGCAGCTGCAGGGCCCCCAAGCAAGCCAGGGAAGAGGCGGGGGTTACCGCTGCCCCTTCCCTTGGAGCGCCGGCTTTCCTGGGTGCTCTGCAGTTGCGGGGCACCCAGGAAAGCCAGGGAAGGTGTGGAGGTTCTAACCCCCGCCCCTTCCCTCCCAGCGCCGGCTTTCCTGGGCACTCCACAGCTGCAGGGCACCCAGGAAAGCCAGGGAAGGGGTGGGGTTTTAAACCCCTGCCTCTTCCCTTTGAGCCGAGCGCCAGCTTGCCTTTGAGTGCCCACTGGGGCGCTCTTCGCTGGCAGTGCCGGCTGCCGCCCCCGCCTTATCTCCCCCCCAGGGGGGAGGGGGAGGGCGGGCAAGCTTTGCCGTCGCCTCCTGAGCCCCAGCGGGGCACTCCTTGCTGGCGGTGGTGGCGGGGAGGGGGCAGTGGCGGTGGCAGGGGGCTTTTCACGGGGGGGGCAGTTTGGCGCCCCTGTGAGCCCGGCGCCCTAGGCAAGCGCCTAGCTCGCCTAGTGGGTGAGCCGGTCCTGCCAACCATCACTCATTTAGCCATTGGTATTCTCCAGGAATCTAAATCCTTTTAAAGATGCTTGCATGATGGTTAGATGGAACTTCCATATTCATAGGCAATATACCTCAGAATGTCAGTTGCTGGGAGGGGGGAGAAGAGGGGGAGACCTTTCCTTCTGTGTGCCCTTTCTTGTGGGCCTTCTGAACATCTGGTTGGCCATTGTTCAAAGCAGGATACTCGACAAGATGGAATATTAGTTTGATCCTGCAGGGCTCTTCTTATGTTTCACAGATAGCGCTTCCTGTTTTAATTTATACTGTTTTTAAATGTTTTAACTACTGAATTATTGTGTATTGTTGTTGTGATCCACCCGCTTGTGGGGAGGGCAGAATAAAAACTGGAATAAATAAATAAATATTTATCTCTAAGACAGGCAAGAAAATCATGTGGGGCGGCGTTCTTTGCACTCTTTTTGCTATTTTTATGCTCATGGAGAATTGCATGTTTCCTCCTTGCGTAAAGAAAGGGAGATTCCCTGCATGTGGAAAAGTAGCCATTGACGGACCTCTCTTCTGTGAATCTGTCTAATTCCCTCTCAAAGCCATTGATGTTCGTAGCCATCGCTATGCCCTATGGCAGTGAATTCCGCCATTATTCGCAAAGCAAAGTATTCTAAATATATTTTTTAAAAGTAAAGAATTATTTCCGTTTGTCTGTCCTGTACCCATTTTCTAACAGCTTCGTTGGGTGTCCCCAAATTCTTGTATTATGGGTGGGGGAAGCTTTCTCTACCCACTTTCTCCACTCCATGCATGACTTTGTAAAGCGACATGATTTTATAAACCGACATGGCATTGTTTCTTTGCTCTCCTCCACATCATCAGTTGCTGATGGGAACACACAACGTCCTGCTGCCAGATCAGGTTTACTGCATGTTTGGGGGGTGGGGGGGGGTGGACTCAAGAAGGAGGGGGAGGTGAGGGGCTGTGGCTCAGTGAAGGAGCATCTGCTTGGTATGCAGAAGGTCCCCAGGTTCAGTCCCCAGGTCCCCAGGTTCAGTCCCCAGCATCTACAGTTGAAAGGACCAGGGTGTAGGTGATGAGAGAAGAAAAGGAGATTGGATTTATACCCCACCTTTCACTTTGAGTCTCAGAGCGGCTTACAAACTCCTTTCCCTTCCCCTCCCCACAACAGACACCCTGTGAGGTAGGCGGGGCTGAGAGAGCTCTTGACAGAAACTGCTCTTTTTCAAGGACAGCTCTTATCAGAACTATGGCTTGCCCAAGGTCATCCAGCCAGGTGCAAGTGGAGGAGTGGGGAATCAAACCCGGTGCTCCCAGATTAGAGTCCACACACTTAACCACTACACCAAACTGGCTCTCAGGTGATGCGAAAGACCTCTGCCTGAGATCCTGGAGAGCCAGTCTGAGCTGACAGTACTGACCTTGATGGACCGAGGGTCTGATTTGGTATAAGGCAGTTTCATGTGTACATGTGCGTGCAAATGCTATTTTTATTGGCAGCCTGCTGTCTCTTCAGGGTCTCAGGCAGTAGTCTTTCACATCAGCTATTGCTTGATTCCTGCATCAGGAATCAAACCAGGGACCTTCTGTGTGCGAAGCAGAAGCTCTTCCACTGAGCCACAGCCCTTCCCATGTAGTTCTGTGCTGGGCCTGAACTGGAACGTCAAAATCTCCAAAGCCCAACTGTAAAACTCCATTGTCTGAACAACATCAGTGGTCTCCACTGAGCACCAGTTTGGTGTAGTGGTTAGGAACATGGACTGTAATCTAGGAGAACTGGGTCTGATTCCCTACTCCTCCACAGGCAGCTGCTGGTGTGACTTTGGGCCAGTCACAAGTTCTCTCAGAGCTGTTCTCTCAGAGCTCTTTCAGCCCCACCTACCTCACAGGGTGTTTGTTGTAGGAAGGGGAAGGGGAAGGAGATTGTAAGCCCCTCTGAGACTCCTTCAGGTGCTAGAGGGCAGGGTATAAATCCAATCTCCTCCTCCTCCTTCCTCCATTGCTGCCAACATACATGGAAGATACATAGTCCTGCAGAACTGATTTTTCTGCTGTGACAAATGGAGACACTGTTAGGGGGCTTTCTGTTTCACAGTGCAACCCCTTATTCTTTCTAGGATATCTCCCTGCACATTTCATTGACCGGGAAGAAGTCAAAGAGTTTTGCAGTATTTTGCCTGGGGTGGGGGGGAGACGTATAGAAAAACATGCAGGCTTGGACATGGCAAAATCACCCCCCCCCCAGCCCGTTTAATAACCACTTGGTGATTCCATTAAGCATGTCAAGAAGACCAGTTCTCTGGCTGCTTCTCTGCATGGCTCCCCTTGCCAATGTGTGTGGGAAAAGAAGGGTTCTCAGCCCCTCCCAGACGCTTTGCTGGAAGCTGGTGTGGGAGCTGGAATGGCTACCTCTCCTTGCAACCCCTGCAGCACAACCATGTTCTGCTCAACAAAACCTTAGCCTGTATGCAAGGAGATGTTATTCGAAAAGAAGTGGGTGGGAAATGCTTAAAAAAACAATCACAAGTCTGCCAATATGCAGAACAGAGGGAAGGTCAAAAATAACGCAGAGAAAAATTCCCCCTGAGTTGTTTTTAGCTTTCTGTAGTCAAGTTTTCTTTTTGCAACGTACCATGGAATGCTGGGGAGGGAAGGCAACATGGTCTGCAGACCAATCTTGTCAGATCTGAGAAGCTGAGCCAGGTTGGTACTTGGATGAGAGGCCACCAAGGAAGGCTGTGTAGAGGAAGGCCATGGCCAACCACCTCTGCTTCTCACTTGCCTTGAAAGCCCCTTGCTGGGATCATTATATGTTGGAAGCTAAGCAGGGTGAATACTTGGATGGGAGACCACCAAGGAAGGCTCTGCAGAGGAAGGCAATGGCCAACCACCTCTGCTTCTCACTTGCCTTGAAAGCCCCTTGCTGGGGTCGCCATAAGTTGGCTGCAACTTGATGGCACTTCACACACACATTTTATTAAAATATTTATAACCACCCCTCCCCTAAGGGGCTCAGGGCAGCTCCCATCTCCAAAACAGGCCTATGACCATGAAAACAGTCAGATTCCTACAAACAGCAACTCAGAAATGCTACATACATAAGACATCGTCATCAAACTTCCCCCCAGCCCAAGTTCCACCACTGAATCCATCCATAAAAATCCATCCAGGTGCCTTCTAAATAACACAGGGCAGCTGTGAAAAGTGACTTTCTATCCTCCTTTTGAAAGCCTGTTTCAATAAGAGCAGTGGCTGTAACTGAAAAGGCCGGATAATGGACCACAGCAGATTTTGCATCTGTAAGTGATGTCACTGAGCGCCATTGGAAAGGGACGGAGCTACCAGGTGGGTTCATGTAAGGACAGATGGCTCTTGGGACAGTTTAGTTTAGTTTAGTTTATTAATACAGTCTTAAGACCAGCATACAATATAAACATAATATGAGAAAGAAGGGGGGAAAACAGAGATAATATACAGAATATAAATCTAAATTTTAAAACTTTTAAAATACGACTCCCGCAATCTCAGAACCAATGCACAGAACTCAGCAACTGAATGTGTAATCTCTGCAATTCTTAACTGGTAGAAGCCAGTGAAGCCTTGCTTTATTCGTATTGATGTGACCAGGTTTCCTATCAACTAATGGGGTAGTAATTTTAAGACGAGTCTCTCTGTAGAATGGGCAACTGAAAATGTGTGCTCTACCGATTCAACTTCGCATGAAGTGCACGAACATATCTTTCAGGGTAGGGATTTTTATTGTACCTGCCTTGAATAACCGCAGATGGAAGGGCAGAATATCTGGCTGGGCAAATGCCCTTCTAAAGTTCTTCCCCTCCGCTGAAGTCAAATATGTAGCTGGCTCAACGGTGCTTTTGATATTTAGCAACAGCCCCGAGTTTTGAAACAGCTCTTGAGCCAGGCTCCGCTGACAGCTCCTACAGTAAAAGAATCAAATGCAACTGCAGGAATGCCTTAAGGTTAGGGAGTGATACTGTCCGGAGACTGAGGAGAGCCAACTGTATCCCTCTCTCTGGCCTTGAGGAAGAAATGTAGCGGGAAGAAGTTCACGTCTGCTTTAGCAAGCTTGGCAAACTGTCTTTACTGTTCTATTCTGCCAAGTGTTACAGTTGCGCTAACAATTGTGTTTGCTGAGGAGCAGAACAGTCAGGAATCAGATGAAAGAAAGGCCGAAGAATGAGCTGAGGTCGCTTTGAAGGTGGGAGCGTATCACCCACAGCGGTGTGTCCTCCTGAGGTGCTGAAGGAAGATCTAAATTTTGGGAGTCTCGGGGGCTTGACTGAAGAAAACGGCGAGGCTTTTGATGAGAAGGCTGCTTTTAAGATGGGGCATTGGTGTGTGAGTTTGAATCTGTGGCGCGTGAGTGTGGCTGACGAACTGTCAGACGCAGGAGTGTACTGGCAGGAGTTATGATTACTGACTCCTCCGTAAGCAATCAAAAATTGACAGGGAAGGCAGGAGGCTTTCGGCGGATACCTGGAAAGCACAGTTATGAAAAGCTGACAGCCTGCGTGATGTCTGCATCCTGAGGTAACCTAAGCCATGCTTACAGTGTTATGTGGTGATACATGAGGTGTAAACATTAGTTCATTTCAACAAAAAACAACGACAAAGAACCTTGCAGCTAAGTCTTCCTCTGCAGGGGGTTATGTTCCCTGTTCTGCTTCATCCCAGTTCCCCATTTGGGAATGGTCCAGCGGCCTGATTAGCCCAGTTGGGCCCAATCTCATCAGGTCTTGAAAGCTAAGCTGGGGCTGGCCGTAGTTAGTACTTGGATGGGAGACCTCCAAGGAAGGCCGGGGTTGCTGTGCAGAGGAGGGCCATGGCAAAACCACCTCAGCTTTTCTCTCGCCTGGAACACCATGTTGATGGGGTTGCCATGAGTCAGTTGTGACTCAACAGCACATTGTTCTTCTGCTTAGGTGTGGTCCATCCACGGCCTTATGGGACCTTTGACCTGTTTGTTTTTGTGTGATTAGGAACGCAGCAGGCCTCACTTTGTAATAACATTCCCTTCCCCTCTATCTCAGTTTGGTGTAGTGGTTAAGAGCGCAGACTCTAATCTGGGAGAAGCGGGTTTGATTCCCCACTCCTCCAATTGTAGCTGCTGGCGTGACCTTGGGTCAGTCATAAGTTCTCTCAGAGCTGTTCTCTCAAGGGCAGTCCTTGAAAGAGCTCTCTCAGCCCCACCTACTTCACAGGGTGTTTGTTGTGGGGAGAGGAAGGGAAGGAGATTGTAAGCTGCTCTGAGCCTCCTTCAGGTAGTGACGGGCAGGGTATAAATCCAATCTCTTCTTCTTCTTCATGTACGTGCATGCTATTTTTCTGTTTATACCCAGCCTCCCCTTTGAAGGTAGTGCTTCATGCATCTGATGGCAAGCGCTGTCCCAAGAAACTTTGAGCCATGGTAAAAGTGTTACTCAGTAAGGTACCACAATACTCTTTGAGGTAGAAACTGGAAGTCAAATTTGGCCATACATGTTCTTGAGGGTATTTAGCTGATGCTGCAGTGCATTAAAAAAAAAAGTGGGCTTTGACTGAGTGGAGGAATATGAACAAAAGAAACTGCTATTAAGTGAGTCAGAGCAGGGATCCGTCTCACCCAGTACGGTCTGTTCCAAACAGCTGTCATAATCATAGAACCACAGAGTTGGAAGGGGCCATACAGGCCATCTAGTCCACCCCCCTGCTCAATGCAAGATCAGCCCAGAGCATCCCTGACCAGTGTTTGTCCAGCCGCTGCTTCAAGACTGCCAGGGAGGGGGAGCTCACCACCTCCTGAGGCAGCTGATTCCAGTGTGGCACAACTCTGACTGTAAAAAAGTTCTCCCTAACATCCAGCCAGCACCTTTCCGCCCTTAATCTTCATGGTCTCAGACAGCTGAAGTCTTTCTTAGCAAACCTGACTGAGGTAACTTTCACTGGAGATGCCGGGGCTTAAATCTGAGGTTTTGGAGGGGTTGCTTTTGTTCATTTAGCATGTTTTTATTCCACCTTTGGGGACCCAAAGCAACTTACCCAGACTACTAATATAATTTAAATGCATTTAAACAAACAAGCCCTGACCTGGATGGCCCAGTCTAGCCTGACCTCACCAGATCTCACAAGCTAAGCAGGGTCGGCCCTGGTTTGTAGTTGGATGGGAGACTGCCAAGGAAGTCCGGAGTCGCTACACAGAGACAGGCAGTGGCAAACCACCTCTGAACGTCTCTTGCCTTGAAAACCCTACAGGGTCGCTTTAAGTCGGCTGTGACTGGGCGGCACTTTCCACTACCAGACAAACAAAACACAGGCCAAAAATAAACCCCCAGTGGTACACAAGACACCCTACACTGGGATGGCATCTGCCAAGTTGGTCCATTAGGCCACAGCCTGTGAGCCATAGGCTAAGAGCCAAGGGTCATGAGGCCTTTGGCACATTCCCAGGCTTTGATGACCAGCCACAGGAGAGAGACAAACTATCAGCCTAGATCTTACAAACTGGAAGACGCTTTCTCACCATTCCTCCTTTTACTGAGGTTGGGACATTGTGCGTACAGAGCTTATGGTCTGCCACTGAGCTTTGGCCTCCCCAAAACAGGATCTGAAACTAGGAGAAACGTGGCTTTTCTGTTACATTCAGGACTCTTTGCTGTTGTCATAGGCGTGTGAACATCAAAATCTGAGCATCAAGTGGGCAACTCTTCAGTTTCTCAATCTGGACCATCTGATGGGACGACTGCTGAGGAATCTCTGAGTTAAAGTAGCCAGAGAGCTCGTGGGATTGGCAAATAGAAATAAAAGTCAGTTCAGGGGTTTTTTTTCATTTTCAGGTGTTTGATAAATATGAATACATTTCTGTGAAATCACATGGACATAAATCGTTCACCAATGAAAACAGCCCGGTGACACGGTACTCTTCTCTACTGCAAGAGACTGTCTGGTCCTCTTCACCTCAAGCTTCATCCCATGCAAATAAAGTGCAATAGCCAGTAAAGTGTTCCTTGTGCCTTTCTTATTCTTGTATCCAAGTAGCACAAAGAGTCACAATTCTGCACCTGTTTCAGTAAGCTTCCTCAGAGCAGAATATGTGTAGACTGCACCTTTTCTTCTCTCTGTTACCTGGCTGCATATTTTCTTCTCACTCAAGTTACTAGGTTGCATGTTCTCTCTCATGGGCATGAATGGCTCTCTTTTTGTAATTATATCACAGTTGCTATTATTTTCTATTGAGGAATCTTTGAGGGGAGAGGATTCCAGTAAGGGTGAGCAACCAGCAGGATAGTTAGCCCCCAACTCAAGGGCAGCCTCCTTGCCTTTTGGTCCCATGTAAGTGAATGGTCACCTTGCCTTACTTTGGAGTACAGGGAAGTGCTACCCTTGGAGATGCCATGGTCCTGGTGCCCCAGGACAAGATTTGGGATGCACAATGAGATCTGCTCTACTTCCATGAAGTCTCTGAGATGTACGCAGTCTCCTTTCATGTTCACATGTTCTCCATGACGTTTATATGCACTTTGCTAGTCGATAAAGCCGTTTTCCGTCAGGCTCCTTAGAAAGTCCTGCATAAACAACCACAGCTATGTGTGAATTAGTAGTCAGGTCTGGTATGAGATGGAGCTGAGAGGATATTAAATATTTAAACATGGGAGATTATCCAGCCGAGACTGGAATTGGGGGCTGCACCATGATGCAATTAAAGCACCATGCGCCAGGTTTTGGGCAATCAATGGTTATTTTATCAAGCCGTTTTGT
Organism: Gekko gecko; assembly: GCA_029375565.1. NCBI lineage: Eukaryota > Metazoa > Chordata > Lepidosauria > Squamata > Gekkonidae > Gekko > Gekko gecko. Next base: position 29,814,263 of record JAPDNY010000005.1, on the reverse strand, counting down.
GATATCTAAATGAAATTCACATTGAATTTGCAAAATATTTGCGGGAATGCATTGTTCCATCATTCTGTTTGGAAGGTTTAAGCAATGCCAGGTTTACAAGCACTCGTTCAGGGCAACCGTTCAGCTGTTGAATTAGTTTACAGACACCCAAGTACCATTAATTCTTTTGCTGACTTTAGAGAGTGAAGACTGGTTCATGTGTGACTTTGCTCTTCTGTCATGCAGTTTCTGCACAGTAACTCCTCTATCCTGCAGAGGTCAATCCTCCATCCGGTTGCGATGTGCATCCTCCTTAGGGTTGCCAACACCAGGTGAGGCCTGGAAATCTCCCCAAATTTCAACCAATCTCCCCTGGAGGTCTCCCAGAATTGCGACCAATCTCCAAATGACAGAGGTCAGTTCCTCTGGAGAAAATGGCTGCTTTGGAGGATGGTTTCAATGACCTTATACCCTGCTGGGGTCCCTCACCTCGCCAAACCACACTGTGGGTGATTTCCCACTAAAGCTGCCTCGGGGTTGCGCCACCATTTGCCCTGATACTATTAGTCAATTTCACACCTGAAGCTGCGGGGCTGCATTTTGACCCGCGGCTTCGCCCGATTTCCCCCGCAGTTTCGTAATCCTCAAAAAACAGGATTACAAAACTGCGGGGGAAATCGGGGGAAGCCACGGGTCAAAATGCAGCCCCGCGGCTTCGGGTGTGAAATTGACTAATAGTATCGGGGCAAACGGCGGCGCAACCCCGAGGCAGCTTTAGTGGGAAATCACCCAGTCTGTATGCCTATGCCCCCTAGTTTCCAGGAATTTCCCAACCCTAAATCCTCCTAATGCAGACAATTTCTAAATAGTGCCAGCTGTCAGACACATTTCCTCCAATGAGTTCAGGGTGAGTACACAGTTCTCAGCACTAATTGGTTGAATGGCCCCAAGGAGACACAGTCATCAGTACGCCTCCCTGTTTTCCAACCTGGCATTGCCAATATAGTTACCTGTAGTATAAAACGGAATTGATTTCATCATGCAAATGATTTCTTCACCTTTGCATCCATTGTCGATAATAGCCAATGGTGATTTAAAACTGAGCACTGGAAGCTCGGGCTTTGTGTCTTCCTTGTATTCCTAGGAGAGAATCTCTGAAAGTTTTTCCAGGCCCCTTCCCACCCCCACCCCCTTTGGCTGGCCTCCGTCTAGAAGTGATAGAGTTTCTTGCTTGTCGAGGGCTGTGATTGCTCAGGACTTGGGTCATGACCTTCTGAGTCGTGGCCCCCATCAAATCAGCTCCCCTCTTGAGACCTGACCTTGTAGGCCATGTACCAACAGTTTAAATTTGTTTTTAAAATGCAGCTCAGTCACTGTATTATTCTGAGTGTGCGAGAGGTCGGGCGCCTCCCAAGGGCGTTTGTGCACTGAGAAAGGGAAGGGGCTGCGGCTCAGTGGCAGAGCATCCGCTTGGTATTCAGAAGGTCCCGAGTTCAATCCCCAGCATTTCCAGTTAGAAGGTGATGTGAAAGACCTCTGCCTGAGACGCTGCTTGGCATTGCGGCCACGGAGGAGGGGAGAGCTTGAGGCAGTCTGTGATTTTTAAAAAAATCAAAACCAGATCCCTGTGTTGCTAAAGTTTAAGAACTGCTGCTTCAAATCATGAAGAGCAGGCAGCATAGTATCCTCGGTTGGTACTGGAAAGTTCCATCGAGTTGCAGGTGACTTACAGTGGCCCCTGCAGGGCTTTCAAAGCAAGAGATGTTCCGAGGTGGTTGGCCAGTGCCCGTTTCTGTGTAGCCACCCGGGACTTCGTTGGTGGCCGACCTGGCTTAGCTTCTGAGATCGGACCTGGGCCGTCCAGGTCAGGGTCTGTATCCGTGAATAGCCAATAAAAAGGGAATTAAAACGCAGAATAGAATACAGAATAATTTCAAGATGCCTGCATGTTTTCAAACCTGGCATTGCCCAAAAGATACTAGATCTTGCCAAACTCTGCACAGAATTCTTCAGTGTCGCTGCATGGAGAGTTACTGGCTCTTTGGTGGAGTTTCTGTTCTCTCTCTGTCTCCCTCTCTCTCTCTCTGTCTGTCAGTCTGTCTGTCTGTCTGTCTGTCTCTCTCTCTCTCTCTCTGTGTGTCTGTGCAAGTGTGTGTGTGTAAAGTGCTCTCAAGTTGCAGCTGAGATGGTGGCACCATGGGGATTTCAAAGCAAGAGACAAACAGAGGTGGCTTGCCAATACCGGCCTCCGCACAACCCCCTGGTCTCCCAATTCAATACTATCCTGAGATCTTACAAGATCCACTGCCCTTCATCAGTCCTGAGTCTCCCTTCTCTTTGTCCATAAATTGCAGAAAACCTGAGGGCAGCACTCTGGATTTTTAACCCCGAAGCCACTGTCCAATCCACTGTCTCCTTTGGGACCAGTTCCAGTCATCGTGGCCTTTAGACCTTTGCAGAGAAATCTATCCCTCCCAGCCTAGGCCAGGGAGATGCCAGCCGTTATAGCCAGAGGGGGGAAAACCCCACATCTTTCTTAATACATCAAGATTACGGCTGTCTCTGTAAACTCCTTAATCACCGAATGCCCAAGTGGAAAAACAGTCCGGCTGTTTTTGGCAGTGAAATATGTGTGAAGAGGACAGAGGCTACGTTAATGTTCTGCCCAGGACAGTGGAATTTGAGCTAAGCTGACTGCACGGCTTGACAGTTGTTTCATTTCTATTTTTAATCAGAGTTATTATTCATGTGCTGCTATGCTCCTGGATTACCATCTGAACCTGAAGCACCACAGTCTCACAGAGCACATTTGCCTCTCGTCTTTCCTCTGAGGAGCTGAGGGGGTTTGCTAAAAAATCTCATCTTCATAAAAACGCTGTCAGGAAAAGGAGGTTTAAGGCCCTGTGTCTAGTAAACAGGAGGCTAGATTAGTTGTACCTTCCCCTGGGAGATCAGAGAGGTGCCCTATTTTGCTAGATTTTCCTATGCCACTGGAAGAGCTTCATGGCCAAGGAAAGCTTTAAACTTAGGTCTTCCTTGGTCAAGCTCAGAACACTGCCCACTTTGCCATGCGGGTTCTATGACTCATGCTAGTGAGCCAGGCCACATGCTTAGAAAGCCACATGCTCAGAAACAAAGAAAGAAAAAAACAGTTGCAATTGGGTAGCCCTGTTGGTCTGCTCTGACAAAGATATTGTAGCTGACGAAGGAAGATTTGAATTTCGAAAGCATGTGTCCTGGAAATCTTATTGGTCTTTAAGGTACTACTGGCCTGGAATCTTGCTCAGAAAAAAAAGATGCCCATACTGACAAAGGCCATACTGACAAAGGCCAAACAAGGGCCAAACTGACCTTTCCTGACAGAGTGGTTCCTCAGTGGAACAGGCTTCCTCAGGAAGTGGTGGGCTCTTCTTCGGAGGTTTTTGAACAGAAGTTAGATGGCCATCTGACACCAATGCTGATTCTGTGAACTTAGGCAGGAGGGCAGGAAGGGTTACCTCAGGGCTTAGTTCTTGTGGCCCTTTCTTACACGACCAAGGTAATGCTGATCGTGACTTTGGGGTCAGGCAGCAATTTTTCTCCAGACCAATTTGGCTGGAGATCCTGGAGGTTTTTTGTCATCTTCTGGACATGAAACGGGGGGTCACTGAGGGTGTGGTGGGGAGGCATTTGTGGATTTCCTGCATTGTGCAGGGGTTGGACTAGATGACCCTGGAGGTCCCTTCCAACTCTGTGGTTCTATGCTTCTATGATTAGGGAAGGCCATTGTAATAGGTGAACTATTGCACCTCCATAAAGGATGCATTCCTTTTAAAACAGACACATGGAAAAGAAGAGTCTCTTTGCCTGTCGAAAGCGGCGCATTAACCACTAAATCATAGGGCTGTACTGAGACGATGATTCTCTTCAATATCCAGTCTCTATAGATTACCGCCCTCTGACTGAAGAGAGATCAGAAGTTTTTTTACTTCCAGGTGTCATGTGAAAACCTTGTGTCTCAGCCGAAGATCACTCAAGTTGACTTTGTAATATTTTTGCTTAATACCCATCTAATTATTCTTGAAATGAGCAAATATGAAAGACTTTCTGTGATACAAAATACGCTTGCATACGTAAATGAAATCAGAAACAGAAATACATCGATATCGTTCCATGTCCTACTTAAAGATTAAAAGATAAAATACAGTTTTGAAGATTCGAGACTGGGTGGTAATTGGAAGGATTCAACGAATCCAGAGTTGTTGTTTTTCAAGAGCGGAGTTGCCACGGCCTCTTTTAATCCCCCTCAGTAAGTGCCAGAATTAAGGGACAAATTGATGATATCCGTCAGGAGGCCCCGTATTCCATTGCCACCGGCCTTCACCAGCCAAGAAGAACTCAGGTCTAAGAGGCACATGGTCGGTCTCACAGCACTGAGAATCTTGTCGACATTGGCTCAAGAGAGTCAGCTGAAGTGGTCACATTGAGAATCCAAAGATGGCCAAGGGGCCTCGGGTTCCCTTAGTGTATTAACCATAGCAGGAAGATTGTGGCAGAGCGACAAGACTTTGTCCGCAAAAAAGCTTGCAAATGCCTCACAGTTGATAGCCGAATTTCTTATATTTTCATGCTGTGCTGGGCGAGAGCTTGTGGATGCTATGAAAGCTGTAAAGAAGAAGAAGAAGAGATTGGATTTCTATCCCGCCCTTCACTGCCCAAAGGCATCTCAGAGCGGCTTACAAACTCCTTTCCCTTCCCCTCCCCACAACAGACACCCTGTGAGGTAGGTCGGGCTGAGAGAACTTTGGACAGCAACTGCTCTTTTTCAAGAACAGCTGTGCCAGAGCTTGTGACTGACCCAAGGTCACATCAGCAGGTGCACGTGGAGGAGTGGGGAATCAAACCCTGTTCTCTCAGATTAGAGCCCGTACACTTAACCACTACACCAAACTGGCTCTCCTTTAGCAGCATTCACTGCTAAATTCTCCTTTAGCAGCTTTCACGGCCATCTCATAGGTTTTCATAAACGACTACGGGATGTCCTTGTGGCTTCGTCATGGGTCTGACACCACATTTGCTCTTGCCGTCTGAGTTCTCGCCTCATCCCCCCCTAAGCTTCGTGATGTACCACAGAGCCAGGTTGGGGCGGGATCGAAGAGAGTGTCGGGGAGCAATTTCATCAGTGGCTTCAAAGAGGCAGGTAAAGCTAAAGCAAATCGTCAGGGTTCAGCCAGTACCTCTTACAGACGAGAGTTTGCGAAACCATCCTTTTGGCAGCTGTGCTCTGATTCCTGTCGTTAATGAATTGCGGAGACGAAAATGAGACATGATGCCACCGCTGCCACGGCGGTATTTTGCCTCGTGCTAAATAGAATAATCCTTTCCTTTATGCTATTTTTGGTGGTCCTGAGTAATGCAACAAGTATTCTCCTGATTACGAGTGATCTTAAAAAGCTAATCCGCTGTGATTTTCTGACTAAGCCCTACTATTGTGTCACATTTATCTGTGTCTTTTTTTGGTTCATGAGTACAAAATGTTGGGCCTGAGTTGAGTCAGCCTGGGGGGAGGGCATGTTCTGTGAGAGGGTGAAAATGTTCATATGTTCACACAAAAATAAACAAATTTAAGTAGGTATGCTGCCTGGCATCAGTTCTCCCTGCTTAAAAAAAATAAAGCAGCATGGTATAAGGAAGGCGGCATGGTAGGAGGAGAAGAGGAGGAGGAGATTGAATTTATAGCCCGCCCTTCACTCAGAGTCTCAGAGCAGCTTACAAACTCCTTTCCCTTCCCCTTCCCACAACAGACGCCCTGTGAGGTAGGTGGGGTTGAGAGAGCTCTTTCCAGAACTGTCCTTGAGAGAACAGCTCTGACAGAACTATGGCTTGCCCAAGGTCATCCAGCAGCTGCAAGTGGAGGAGTGGGGAATCAAACCCGGTTCTCTCAGGTTAGAGTTTGCACACTTAACCACTATACCACACTGGTAAACCCCAGTCTCATCAGATTGTGAGGAGTTAAGCTAAAGTGGTATTTGGATGGAAGATCACCAAAGAAGACTTCGCAGTGGACGGCAATGACAAAAAACCTCTGCTTCTCACTTGCCTTGAAAACCCCTTTCTGGGGGCCCCTTAAGTCTGCTACAACTTGATGGCCCATATGTATGTCGGGTGGAAGGTTAACTGTTTCTCTTTTTCCCATAGTAGCTGTGCTGAGAGATTCTCTGTGCTTGTGCTGAGAGCTCAAAAAGAAAACTGATCAAAACTTTTTTTGCCATGATTGTTGACACACCTAGGGGGTCAGGCACATGGGTGCAGCATATCTGTGGAATCGCCTCCTCTGCTATGTCCCGGGGAGAGCTTTGCATTCCACTGATAACAACTTGCTCTTGATCCCTGGCCCTAGCAATGTCTGGCTATCCTTGACCAGGGCCAGGGCCTTTTTGGTCCTGGCTCCAACCTGGTAGAACTCTCTGCCAAATGACACCAGGGCCCTGTGGGACCTAGCGCAATTCCACAGGTCCTGTAAGGCAGAGATGTTCCGCCGGTTTTTGGTCGAGGGCAGCAACGGTTGGTTGCATTGGCTGGCACCCTTCTCCTCTTCCCCCTCCGTATTTCATTTTAAGTTCCCTCTCCCCTTCCCACTAAATGGCTGGACAGTCCAGAATTGGAATAGAAATTTGTAAGTTGCCAACTTGGATCCTTTTACTCTGGTTTTAGTTCTTTTTTACTGTATAGGGACATTTTAAAATTTGTACCTTTGTTTTATAGTATGATGCCCAGAGCCTGGTGTAAGCTGGGATAGGGTGATTAACAAATAAAATCTAATAATAATAATAATAATAATAATAATAATAATAATAAAACAGCTTTCATGCTGGTAAGACTCAAGAGAATAATCTACTGGCCGTGTCTTGAGAAGGTGCAATCAAGGAGCAAGAAGACAAACTCTGAAGGTGATAAATGCTGAAGTCTTCTTTGCTGCAGATTATCATAGACATAAGTACATCAACGCCATCAAGTCACAACATCCAAGAACAAATCAATGAACTATCAAGCCGATTGTCGAAAAATCGGATCTGTGTCACTGGGTGTCACCCTAAGTTCCTTTTTTATAATTGAATAAACAGTTTCCTCCCAATTAATCGGCCCACACATTTTTAAACACTTTTAAAAATAAATCCTTTAACCCTCCTAATTATAAGGGATAACTGTATACTGTAATACTGATTCACCTCTGCCCAATTGGTTTCCAAAGTGTGGCTACCCAGTTCAATGCATGTCGCATGTGTCCTTTGCCTTGCCACTTCAGATGCCTCCCAGGAGTGCCATGTGCAATGACTTGACCAAGTCTGAAGCCTGCACAGAATGGCAGATGCACCCAATTGTCTGTTATGCACAGATTCAGCCATGATTGCTGTCAGCCTCGTAACATTACAGAAAGGCCTTTAGTAAAATCCCTACAAGTTTCAGTTGAACATTTGTCCCTTCCCTACCCAAACCCATCAGGAAGTTGGAATGTCATGACTTGCCCCAATTTCCCAAATGTTCCCTCCAAGCAAAGTCAATGCATCGATTTTTTTTTCCTTTTTTGCCTTCACGAGAGGTAACAAGATCGCCCTCCTAATGTGCTGTGACATTCGCCCATAAATAGAATGTCCACTCAAGCCTGTACTTAACTCTAATTGAGCAGCTCTCCTGCTGAATCAAATTGTTCTCCCTTCAGCACTGACATTTGGAAATGAAAGGAATTTTCCCCATTTGTCTTTGTTTCAGATGACAGGGCCGTCTTCAGAGTGGCTTTTTGCCAGCCGGGGACCTGCTGTGACTCAGCCCTGAGACTAATGTTCAGGGATGCTTTTCTGAAGAACATAAGGACATAAGTAGAGCCCTGACAGATCAGACCAGTGGTCCATTTAGTCCAGCACCCTGTCTTACAGAGTGGCCAACCAGTTCCTTTGGAGGGCCAGCAACAGGGCATAGAGGCCAAGGCCTTCCCCTGATGTTGCCTCCCAGCTCTGGCATTCAGAGGTTTACTGTCTCTGGTATGTGGGGGTTCCCTTTAGGTACATTGGTTAGCAGCCAGTGATAGACCTGTGCTCCATGAATCTGTCCTTTGTTGTTGTTCAGTCGCACAGTTGAGTCCGACTCTTCGCAACCCCATGGACCAGATTACGCCAGGCCCTCCTGTCTTCCGCTGTCCACTGAAGTTTGCTCAATTTCATGTTCGTTGCATCGATGACACTGTCTAACCATCTCATCCTTTGCCGTCCCCTTCTTCTTTGACCTTCAATCTTTCCCAGCATCAGGGTCTTCTCTAGTGAATGCTCCCTTCTCATTTGGTGGCCACAGTATTTGAGCTTCAACTTCAGGATCTGGCCTTCCAGGGAACAGTCAGGGTTGATTTCTTTTAGGATTGAATGATTTTATCTCCTTGCAGTTCAAGGGACTCTCAAGAGTCTTCTCCAGCACCATAGTTCAAAAGAATCTATTCTTCGGCGCTCGGCCTTCCTTATAGTCCAACTCTCGCAGCCATACATTACTACGGGGAATACCATTGCTTTAACCATGCGGACTTTTGTTGGCAGGGTGATGTCTCTGCTTTTTATCATGCTGCTTAGGTTTGCCATCACTTTCCTCCTAAGGAGCAGGCGTCTTTTAATTTCATGGCTGCAGTCACCATCTGCAGTGATCTGGGACCCCAGGAACGTGAAGTCTGTCACTACTTCTACGACTTCCCCTTCTATTTGCCAAGGAGTGATGGGGCCAGATGCCATGATCTTAGTTTTTTTGATGTTGAGCTTCAAGCCCACTTTTGCACTCTCCTCTTTCACTCTGAGCAAGAGGCTCTTGAGGTCCTCTTCACTTTCTGCCATCAGAGTGGTAGCGTCTGCATATCTGAGGTTATTGATCTTTTCCCCAGCGATCTTAACTCCAGCTTGTGATTCATCCAGGCCAGCATTTCGCATGATGTACTCTGCATATAAATTAAATAAGCAAGGTGACAATATACATCCTTGTCGTACTCCTTTTCCTATGCTAAACCAATCAGTTGTTCCATATCCGGTTCTAACTGTTGCTTCTTGACCCTTATACAGGTTTCTCAGGAGACATGTGAGGTGGTCTGGTACTCCCATCTCTTTAAGAACCTGCCATAGTTTATTGTGATCCACACAATCAAAGGCTTTAGCATAGTCAGTGAAGAAGAAGTAGATGTTTTTCTGGTACTCTCTTGCTTTCTCCATAATCCAGCGAATGTTGGCAGTTTGATCTCTAGTTCCTCTACCTCTTTGAAACCCAGCTTGTACTTCTGGCAGTTCTCTATCCACGTACTGTTGGAGCCTAGCTTGTAGGATCTTGAGCATGACCTCTTTTAAAGCTGTCTGTGCTTGTGGCCATCACTACATCCTCTGGCAGCAAATTCCGCATTGTTAATTTATTTATTTAGGAGGAGGAGGAGACGGCTTGTTTCTCTCTCTCTCTCTCTCTCTCTCTCTCTCTCTCTCTCTCTCTCTCTCTCTCTCCAGCAATTTTTTAAAAAAGGACCTGCAGTTATGCCAAGTGGCTAGAGGGCTATCCATTAAAACAGGGAAAATGAAAGTTCACGTCCAGCTAGTCTAAATGGCAAAGGGAATGCATGAGCGTTACCTCATTCCTTCTGCCTCCACTGTGAGAACAGGCTGTGAAACGTTCTCTTTGACAGATTAGGGACTTGTAAAGGCTTATCCTGGCAAGTCGCACCAAATCAAGAAGAGAAAAATTATTCCAAACAATCCATGAGCAAGCATACTCAATACCCAGTGGAGCCCTCTCTGCTCTTTGCCCAAGCCACTAATACTAAATGGGAAGTCTGGAAGAAATTCCTTTAAAAAAGAAAATAAAAGAAGAATGGCATGGGTTGTCAGTCCAGAGATTAGGGTTGTTGTCACTGCCAGCTCCAGGTTGGGAGGAAGAAGAAAATGGAGGAGGAGGAGGAGGAGATTGGATTTATACCCCATCCTTCACTCGGAGTCTCAGAGCACCTTACAGTCTCCTTCCCTTTCTCTCCCCACAACAGATACCCTATGAGATAGGTGGGGCCGAGATAGAGCTTTGAGAAAACAGTTCTGTGAGAACTTGTGAATGACCCAAGATCTCCCAGCTGGCTGCATGTGGAGGAGTGGGGAATCAAACCCAGTTCTCCAGATCAGAGTCCGCCCTCCTAAACCACTACACCAGTCTGATGTGTATTTAGACTTCTACCTCTCCCCTCCCCTGGGTCACAGGGCTCAGGGTGGCTTGCAACATCCAATAGAGTAACTTGAATCCAGAGGAAGATGAAACCAAAAACTCTTGCAAAGTTTCAGGCATCCCTGCCGTTCAGTCCCAACAAGGAAGAGAAACTCCAATCAGCTGCAACGGGAAACCTTAGTTTATGGTTAGCCACAGACGCATAATTGGAGCTGAAACCATGGTTTGAAGTGGCTGCATTAGCCACGGTTAGTCTTAACTGTGGTTCTGCATGGTGTATGAAAGCAGGCATCCTGGCTCGGTCCTGATATTCCCCAGAATCTCCTGGATGCTCTTCCAGCTACAGGGATGCCTGGCCAGTGCTGCTCAAACCAGCATTCATCAGGATAGACCAGGATATATTGATTGTCTTAATCTGTATAACTTGCATTGATAATTTATACCATTAAAGGCCAACTTGACTTGACTTGATTGTCTGAAAACTGAATCCTAGGTTCTCAAATGAACAGTAGTTAAGATAAACCACAGATTATGTCAGAGGCACGGCCGGATCACCCATTGGGCAACCTAGGTGCTCGCCTAGGGTGTGCTGGCCTCAGGGGTGCCAAATGGCGCCCCGCTCCCCCAAAAAGACCCCCGCCGCCCTAACCGGGCGCCCACCACTGCTGCCGCCGCAAAAAAGCACCCGGCTAGGGCGCTAGTCACCCTCCCCCTCCTCCCTGGGGGAGGAGGAGGCGGCCGGCGGCGGCCAGCAGGATGTCCCGACTGCCACCACCACCGCCGGAAAGCACCCACCTAGGGCGCAAGTCGCCCACCCCTCCTCCCTGGGGGGGGAGGAGGCGGCCAGCAGCAGCCAGCAGGATCTCCCTGCCGCCGCCGCCGGAAAGCGCCCACCTAGGGCGCAAGTCGCCCTCCCCCTCCTCCCTGGGCGGGGGGAGGAGGAGGAGGCGGCCGGCGGCAGCCAGCAGGATCTCCTGGCTGCCGCTGCCGAAAAGCGCCCACCTAGGGCGCAAGTCGCCCTCCCCCTCTTCCCTGGTGGGGGGGAGGCAGCGGCAGCCAGCGGGGACTTCCTGCCACTGCCATTGCAGAGCGCCCAGCTGGGGCACAGCTTGCCCGCCCTCCCCATCCTCCCTGGGGGTGGAGAGGAGGGGGGCGGCATGGCTGGGTCTCCAGGCCCAACCGGGAGGTTGGGATCTGCACCCGCCTAGGGCGCAGAAATACCTGGCGCCGGCCCTGGTCAGAGGTGAGCCATTAACATAGTAGAAGCTGAGCACGTAGCACCCTCAAGTCCCTTCAACTGTCCTACAATCTTAGGAATGAGCTCCAGTCATTATTAGGGATATGTATTTTTCCCCATTGTTATTTAATTTATTTTTACCCTGCCTTTCCAAAGCAGCTTACATCATTTCCTTCTCCTCCATTTTATCCTCATAACAACCCTATAAGATAGGTTGGGCTGAGTGTCTCTGATTGGCTCAAGGTTACCCACCAAGCTTGCACTGCAGGGAGGGGATTCAGACCTCTAGAATCATAGAATCATAGAGTTGGGAGGGATCTCCAGGGTCATCTAGTCCAACCCCCTGCACAATGCAGGAAATTCACAAATACCTCTCCCCCACACACACACCCAGTGACCCCCGTTCCACACCCAGAAGATGACAAAAAACCTCCAGGATCCCCAGCCAAACTGGCCTGGAGAAAAATTGCTTCCTGACCCAAAAGTGGCAATCAACATTTCCCTGGGTATGTAAGAAGAACCACAAGAACTAAGGACTGAGGCAACCGTCCCTGCCCTCCCTCTCATGATATGCCCAAGTTCACAGAATCCGTATTGCTGTCAGGTGACCATCTAGCCTCTGTTCCCCTGAGGAACCTCTCAGACTATCAGGAAGCTCTTCCTAATGTTTAGAAAGAAAATCTTCTGATTTAATTTCAACCTGTTGGTTCTGCTCTGACCTTCTGGGGCAACCGAAAACAATTCCATCCCATCACCATCACCTGGGTCATTATAGAGTTTTTATTTCAAAAGCTGCGTTCATTTCCATTTCCCCTGGTTTCACTGAGAAGCAGATCAATGTCAGTTTTGTATCTCTCGGTCTCTCCTGACACCTTCCTCTGATGCCTTGCGTTCTCTTCTCTAAACCAGACAGCCAGGCACCAGGGAAATGAATTAAACAAGTGGCATTCATTTATTCATTCGTTTGCTATCCCCGTTTCCCAAATTATAAAATTCTGAATTACCTTATTTCTCAAGTGTGTGTGTGTGTGTGTATTAAGTACCATCAAGTCGCTTCCAACTTATGGGAACCCTACAAATTAATGCAGAGGTGTCAGAATTGTTTGTTACGAGGGCTGGATCTGGCATAAAAGTTCCTTTGTTGGACCGGACCATGTCTGCCATAAAGTGTAATGCCAGGTACCGGAGATATAAACTTTATCAATGACACAGACAAACCCAATTAATGATAATATTTTATCATGATCGAAATACAAACAAAAGCAATTGATTCCTAGGAGTGAAAGCAATTGATTTAGTGGGGAATCCACAAAAGTCCCAATAAATGTCTTTAATCATATGCAAGACTAGGTTTTTTTCAAGGGTTACCATATGTGCCCCCTAGCCATTTCATTTCATTTCTTGACGGCTTCAACCACACACACACGTCACCGTGTGCATCTGTGTGCCCGCTCTCCTATCGCCGAGCAGCCTCCTGCCTTCCCTGTCCCGCACCAGTTGCTCGCAGGCCGGATAAGAGCCCCATGTTTGACACCTATTGTTAACAACCTTGCTCAGGTCTTACAAACCAAAGGCCATGGCTTCCTTTACAGCAGGGGTGTCAAATATGCAGCCCGGGGGGGCGGATCAGGCCCCCGGAGGGCTTCTATCAGGCCCACAGTGGAGCTGGCTGTCTTCTCCTTCTTCTTCCAGTGCTGCTGCTGCTGCGCCATTGTAGGTTTGCAGCTTACAGATACACACCTGAACAGCATACTACTCAAGACTGCAACAGCGCAGACATTTTGAGGCAATAATTCAGAGCAAGAGGTGTCAGTTCTCAGACACTGTTAAATAAACAAAATATTGCAAGTGTGCTGATGTTTTAAGCATGATTTTATTTTAAGTTTAAAAAAAACCCTTTGTGCTTGTGTCCTTAATAAAGTTTATATCTCCGCTACCGGGCATTACATGTTATGACGCACATGGCCTGGCCCAGCAAGGTCTTCTTTATATCAGATCCGGCCCTCGTAACAAAAGAGTTCGACACCCCTGATTTACAGAGTTGATCCATCTCATGCTGGGACCTCCTCTTTCCCTGCTGCCTTCAACTTTTCCTAGCATTATTATTTCTCAAACGGAACCCGTTAATCAAGGATTCTTCGTTCTGAAGTTTCGAACTGGGCCTCATGCGTGTGTAGCTCTGGGTTCCTTCGGTTTGCTTGCGTCTGTTTCCCCTACTACGGGGGGAAAGAATCACCCAAATGCATTCTTGATGTGGCTATGCATACAGCTATTAGAAGCCAGTTTTCAGATCCTAGCAAGCGAGGCTGTACGAGCGTCTAATAACATACAGAACTGAACACATTATTTTAGGTAATTTGATTTTGTAAAGAAGAGATCCGCACCACCACACAGCCCCAGCAGCAGATAATAGGATTTCTCTGCTTCTTTTTTCACACAGGCACATTTTATAAATATCTCTATGGCATCCAATGAGAGGATTATGTAAATGAACTTTAGGCTGGCATTTCTTTGTCAGTATATTGGTCGGTTCTATATACGGTGCTCCGTAATCATGTGCGGGGACGGATTTTATGCTAAGCGACAGTAACGGTGTGAAGACTGCAGTGGAGGAATATGCAGCCCCCAAAGGAATCCTTACTAGAGCTGTGCGCTGTCTGTGGTTTTAGAAGTTGTGCGTTTGCGATGTTCCTGTGTGAAAGGTTCATTGTGTGTATCTAAGCGCTGTCAAGTTGCAACCTACTTATGGTGACCCCAGCAAGGGGCTTACAAGGCAAGTGAGAAGCAGAGCTCTCTTGCCATTGCCGTCCTCTTCAGAGTCTTCCTCAGAGGTCTTCCATCTAAGTACTGGCCCTGCTAGAGAAACAGCGTGGTGTAGTGGTTAAGAGCAGTGGATTCTAACCTAGAGAGCCAGGGGTGATTCTCTACTCCTCCACATGAGGCCTGCTAGGTGACCTCGGGCCAGTAACAGTTCTGTTCGGGCAAGCCATAGTTCTGACTAGAGCTGTCCTTGAAAGGGCAGTTCTCTCAAGAGTTCTCTCAGCCCCACCTACCTCACAGAATGTCTGTTGTGGGGAGGGAAAGGGAAAGGGGTTTGTAAGCCGCTCTGAGACTCCGAGTGAAGGGCGGGGTATAAATCCAATCTCCTCCTCCTCCTCTTCCTCCTCCTCTTCTCACAACTTTCTCAGCCCACAAGATGCCTGATGTGGGGAGAGGAAGGGAAGGCAGTTATGAGCCACTTCGAGACCCCTTGGGTTAGAGAAAAGCAGGGTATAAAAACCAACTCTTCTTCTTCTTAGCTTGCGAGATCTGACAAGATCCGGCCATACCATGCCACCTTCCCTCCCTGGGTTCATTGAAACTCCATCTAATTAGTCTAGTCTTTAAGAAAAAAGACTGCTGCAGTTAGAACACCCATCCTCCAAGACAGCTTCTTCTACTCTAAGGAGCTTTTCTCCAATCGAAGTGATTCTTCCACTAATGGAAGAGCAACTTAAATTGGAGGAAGTCTCTTTGGGCTGGAAGCAGGTGTCAAACTCTGCCCAGTGGAGTGGTAGCACAGGGGCAAGATCCATCCCGCTACCCAGTCTTTAGAACTGCTGTTGCAGAGGTTCTGCCCGGCCGGTGGTCAGTGGGACACACTTTCAGCCTGAAACCTATTGTCAACCCTCCTTCTCCACCCCCTTGCATCCCCCATGGTTCTGATTTACCCCTCCCATCCCTGCTTCCACCCTACTTACCTCCTTCCATTCCCTGACCTGGCTAGCCCAGGCTAGCCTGATCCCGTCAGATCTCAGAAGCGAAGCAGGGTCGGCCTAGGCTAGTATTTGGAAGGGCGACCTCCAAGGAATACCAGGGTCATGATGTAGAGGAAGGCAATGGCAAACCACCACTGAAACGTCTCTTGCCTTAAAAATAAGTCTAGCTTGCCAGCTAGTGGTGCGTAACTTCAAAAAGCTAGAACTTCTCGCTGCCAGACAATCTTAGGATCTCCTGGCTATTCTACACACAATACCATACGATTATTATTATTATTTCCTCCTTCCATTATCAGGTGCCAGTTTGTGTTATGAAGGCAGCTAAAAATGCCACCCATCTCAAGTGGAGGTTTTTTTTGCCCTGCAACATCTGAACATGTGCCAGAGTCACTGTTGGTTTTAGGGTGGGGGTTAACCCTATTAATCCCACAGGTGTGTGAGGCTTATTTTAAATTTTCAGATTTCTGCTGTAGTCCACGGTGGCGTCATTCTGCTGAGTGGGTTTTTTTTAATCCGCACAGTGGGGCCATTTCTGAATTAGATAAATAGCGCTGACCAGACTTCACAGAGATGATGGATGTGAAGGACTTTAAAGCGGTTGAAACTTCTAATATAATTGCTACTATTATTATCGTGAGGAGAGCAGAGCAGAGATTTTGGTAGTCCATCAAAATGTGTGCTTCTCACTCACCCTCCCCTGTTCCAGTGGAGGCAGATGGAGAGCCAGTGTGGTTGTAATGGTTAGGAGCACGGACTCTAATCTAGGAGAACTGGGTTTGATTCCCCATTCCTCCACATGCAGCTGTTGGTATGGCCTTGGGTCAGTTACAAGTTATTTCAGAGTTGTTCTCTCATGAGCAGTTCTTGAAAGAGCTCTCTCAGCCCCACTTACCTCACAGGGTGTCTGTTGTGGAGAAGGGAAAGGAGATTGTAAGCCACTCTGAGACTCCTTTGGATAGTAAAGGGCGGGGTATAAATCCAATCTCCTCCTCCTCCTCCTCCTCTTCTTCTTCTTCTTCTTCTTCATCTTCATCTGTGAAGTCATGCTCAGCCTTAGAGGAGTGTAGGCTGCGACCACACACACTAAATAATCCACTTTCAATCCACTTTCAACTTGGATTTTGCCAGTTCACACAGTAAAATCCTGTTGGAAAGCACACTGAAAGTGGACTGACAGTGTATTGTTTAGTGTGTGTGTGCGATTGCAGCCTTAGAGAACCTCTAAGGCCAAGAGTAACTATGGGGGCAAATGTCCATCTTCTCCACAGCTCAAATTATGTACGGGACATGATAGCTTCATCCCATCACTCCATGAATTTGGGTACTCCCCTGTTCAAAGCCATCTCAGCAGAGAGAGTCCTGACCAGGATGGTCCAGGGTAGCCCAGATTCATTAGATCTGGGAAGCTAAGCAGGGTCAGCCCTGGATGGGAGGCCACCAAGAAAGTCCAGGACCACTATGCAGAAGCAGCCAATTGCAGACCACCTCTGAATGTATCATGCTGTGAAAACCCCATGGTCAGCTGCAACTGGACAACACTTTCCTCTGTAGTTCCTCCCTGACCTGGATGGCCCAGGCTAGCCGGATCTGGCCTCATCTCAGAAGCTAAGCAGGGTTGGCCCTGATCACTACTTGGATGAGCGACCAAAGGAAGTCTAAGGCTGTTGTGCCAAGGCCTCCTGCTACCCACTATTGTACTCTCTGAAATGAATTGATGTCTTGCTGTGTTCTGAGTATGCTGGTTGCTCACAGCAATAGTGAGGAGAGCATCAGACCCTACCATGTTCCAGGGCAGGCAGAATCAATCAGCAGATTGGTGTAGTGGTTAAGTGCGCGGACTCTAATCTGGAAGAACCGGGTTCAATTCCCCACTCCTCCACCTGCAGCTGCTGGATGACCTTGGGCAAGCCATAGTTCTGATAAGAGCTGTTCTTGAAAGGGCAGTTCTCTCAGAGTTCTCTCAGCCCCAGCAACCTTACAAGGTGCTTGTTCTGGGGAGGGGAAGGGAAAGGAGTTCGTAAGCCACTCTGAGAGTCCTTTGGTTAGTGAAAGGAGGGGTATAAATCCAACTCCTCCTCCTCCTCCTCCTCCTCCTCTCCTCCTCCTCCTCCTCCTCCTCCTCCTCCTCCTCCTCCTCCTCTTCTTCTTCTTCTTCTTCTTCTTCTTCTTCTTCTTCTTCTTCTTCTTCTTCTTCTTCTTCTTCTTCTTCTTCTTCTTCTTCTGATTTTAAAATATTCTTGCCAGTAGCAAGCTCACAAATGTAATTGTGGATGTCTAATTGTATATGCATGTCTGGGCCTGGTTCACACATGCAAGAGAATATGGTAGTAGATATTAAAACAGACTGTGCCAGTCCAGACTACAAGTGGAGGATCATGGAGGAACCCATTTTGGAATGTTTGCATGTGTTAAACAGGAAATCTCTTCAAAAACTGAGAATCGGCAAAATAAGGAAAGAGAAGAGTTAGGATCATTCTTCCTGGTGTGCCCAGTTTTTTCTTTGAATGGAGGTTGTTTTTTACAGTGGCGCAATGTATTAAACTCGCTTAGGTAGGCTCGCTAGTCTCCAGGTGGGGGCGGGGGATCCCCTGATCTTGTGGGTTCCAGCCCACTGCCGGCCACCAGGCCGGCGGAGAAAACCCAGCCCCAAAACATACATCCCCTCACAACATCGGCAACACACTGACGTCACTTCCCGAAGTTACATCATCATTCTACTTCTTGGGCAAAACTCTATGGTTTGAAGCTGTTTTTACCCTAAACTTTTGCCGAAAAAGGAGAACATCGCCCCGACATTGCCAATGCAATGACATCACTTCCGGAAGTGATGTCAACGCGTCGCCAATGTCCCTGTCCACCCCCTGAACACCCCCCAAATCCTCCCACTGGCAGGTGGAAGGCACCTGGCAACTCTACCCTTAGGGCTTGAAGAGTTTAAGAAGAACAGCCCCGCTGGGTCAGATCAGTGGTCCCTCTCTTCCAGCATCTTGTCTCACACAGTGGCCAACCAGTTCCTCTGGTGGGCTAACAACAGTGCATAGAACCTGAGGCCTTCCCCAGAGGTTTAGTCACCAGGACTATTGGCCACTGATAGACCCTCCATGAATCTGTCGAATCGCCCATTAAAGCTATCTATGCTTGTGGCCATCAGTACATCCTTTGGCAGCAGATTCCACATTTTAATCACGCTTGTAAAGAAGTACCTCCTTTTGTTCATCCTGAATCTATTGCCCATCATCTTCATTCATCAGTTGACCTTGAGTTCTAGTATTCTGGGAGGGGGAGAAAAATTTCTCTCCTTCAGCTCTTTCTGTACCGCACATAATTGGAGGCTTGTCCCCTCCCTCTCCTGCATGTGCGAACCGGGCCCTATTATAGCACTTATCCAGATGTTCTTTTGTGTGGTGTTTGACATTTCCACCAGTCCGTCCCCAAAAGATAAACATCTGAACCGATTTAAGCCCGTAAAATCCACATCCTTGCTTTGCTGTTGTGCCCAGCCAATAAAACAGTCACAGCAATAAGCTGCTGAATACGTTCTGCTCTAGCATGCTTGCCACATTCATAAAGACAACTGTGTTTTAAAGAAGAAAATTAAAGTGGGGGGGGGTGAGAAATACAAACCGAGGCTCAGAATATGCCCAGACTGAAGGTTAATCCTCCAAATGTTACATCTGGGACCATTTGTGAACGCTTCTCCGCAAGACGTTTGGGTGATTTTCAGTGCAATATTTAAGTCACAACCCATTAATGTGGGTGGCGAGGGGATACTTTCAGTGGGAGGCTATTAGCGGTTTTTTTGAAGATGCCTCCAGGATACCCAGAGATGATGACTCATCCACAGTGAGGCAATCAGTGTTTCTCTGACTCACAGATGCATTCCAGACCTTGCCGGGGAGGGGGAGTCAGTGGAGTCAGATAGAAGACTGCAGCCACTTGGTTGAAGATATAAAGCAGCTTGATACTGAGTCTCTTGGTGAAAGGATCATAGCTCAGGGGCAGAGCACTTCGGCATGTAGAAGGTCCAGTCCCTGAGTCTGTGAAATCCCCAAAGGTCGATCCTGGACCTGCCTCAATCCACGGCATCTCCAGTTAAAAGGTAGCGGATGGTGGGCATGATCTTACTTTGCCTGGGTATATGGAGATCTTCTGTGAGTCAGAGAAGACAGTCTTGAGGTATTCAAGATCCTCTGCACTGAAGGCGTCTTAGGCATGCTGCAGATTTTGGCACAAATGTGATTGCCAAGCAAACTTACCTTGTTTGGCTCCCTCATTTGCATGTGAGATTAGCTCCCTGTCAGGTCACCTTGATGACCTCGTTGTCCAAATTCATCCCAAGCAGCTTTGTGCATGCACAAAACCACTTGTCTTCAGGGCCAGGAGGCTGCGGTATGCAGTTGCTTTCAGGGCCGACTCGCCCACTAGGCGAGCTAGGTGCTCGCCTAGGGCGTCGGCCCTGCAGGGGCACCAAAATGCCCCCCCGTGAAAAGCTCCCCTTCCCGCCCAGCGCCGGCAGTCCCAGCTTTCCCGGGTGCCTCACGGTTGCGAGGCGCCCAGAAAAGCCGGCGCCACCGCTGGGAGGGAAGGGGCAGGCATTCTAACCCCACCCCTTCCCCAGCTCTCCTGGGCGCCTTGCAGCTGAGGGGCCCAGGAAAACGGCGCTGGGCCATCTCCAGGCCCCATCGGGAGGTTGGCATCCCCGGTGGGGTGGGCACCCCAGGCTGTCCTGCCTAGGGTGCTCAGACACCTGGGGCCAGCCCTGTTTGCTTTTACCCAGTACAAGAACGAGATTTTCTAGTTGCCCTTTTCCTTGCTGGCGATCCAGGATGTTGAAACGATTCTGTTAACCAAAGATGTCCAAATCCTATAATTTGTTTAATAACAGTATTGTGTTACTGGAGAAGGTCTGTTGTCCTTATAATAAAATTTACATGTATTATGTATGAACTGCATTTTTTTTCTGTTGACAATGGAGATACATATCCCTCTGAGTCCTGGTCACTCAAGTAACCTGCTTGTATTGCAAAAACGGGGAATCTCTTGTCCCTCTTTGTATCTGCACAGTCGGACACACATTTTAAATAACTAATATGAACTAGATTGCATTACCTTCTTTTTGTGCGTGCATAGTCATGAATCACAAGGAGTAATCATAAGAAAAAAAATCACAAGATCAGCTGGGTTCATGGGCAGACATGGAAAGCACCCGGACCCTGGTAGTAAGTCTCCATTCAAAAATCTCAAACCGAATGTTCAGATTTTAGAAACATGTGGTGTAATCATGCGTCCAAACAACTTGCTGAACAAGTGGCTCCCTGCTTAGAACTGGTGTGCAGGATGTGACCCAAACTGTCAGTGCTTAGGCATTCCTAATGGTGTCAGGGACTGAACCAGTGTGACGTAGTAGTTAGACAGCGCGATCCTAAACAGGCCTACTCAAAATCCTACCCAAGTGTACTCACTGGGACCTTTTCCCAGGAAAGTGTTGTTAGGATTGCACTGAGAGTGTTGGACCAGGATCTGGGAGACCCAGGTTCAGATCTCTGCTCTGCCACGGAGGCTTGCTGGGTGACCTTGGTCCAGTCACACACTCTCAGCCTAAGCTACCTCACTGGGTTGTTGTGAGGATGAAACAGAAGAGAGGAGCACAATGTGAGCCACTTCAGGTCCTCATTGGGAGGGAGGGAGGGAGTAAGGAGCAAACAAACCTGGGACCTTCTGCATGCCAGGTATGTATTCCACTTTGACCCTTCCCCTAACCATACTTCTATGTCCATTACGTATGTCACTGAGCATGGTATATTTGTGGTTTCTATTTCTGTGTCAACCTTTTTAAAATATTGGTTTGCATCCAGACTGAATTTTCTATCAGCAGAACAGAAACTTCCTGCATCTCCCCGACCCCCTCCTGTTGATCCCCATGAAATGCTGCGCCTGGGGAATAGGGCCCCCCCCCCCGAACAAAACAAGAATGGTCTGCAGCAAGAAGGAGGAAGTGGTGGGAACTGCTGATGTAATCTGGATTCAGTCCCTGCTATTTGTAACATGTTTTTCTACAGCCCATCAT
The DNA here is from genome assembly GCA_029375565.1 of Gekko gecko. Taxonomy (NCBI): domain Eukaryota; kingdom Metazoa; phylum Chordata; class Lepidosauria; order Squamata; family Gekkonidae; genus Gekko; species Gekko gecko. Next base: position 29,793,019 of record JAPDNY010000005.1, on the reverse strand, counting down.
GGTTCAGTAGGATGTTTTGTGATAAGGGAAGAAAATAATTCCTGGTTTTTGTGAAATAAAATTTAGGGAGAGGTGAGGTTTTCCCTTCATCTATCACACCCTCCTCCAAAGAATCCTGGAGAACTAGTATTTTGTGAAAATACTGAGAATTTTTCCCCAAGAGATCCGTAGTAGGCTCACAGAATTCCAGTTCTAATTGTACATTAAGATGGGAACTTTTGTGCCTTTACCCAGGAGGTTTCAATTCTATTTAAAGGAACAGAGTTTTGATGAGGCTAGGAAAAGTTTCCACCAGGACTTTCCATAACCCGAACCTGGTTCCCCACTCCACCCCACTTTTTTGCTTCATATATGTAGATTGATCAGGTAATTTTTAATTATAGCAGCTGTAAAAATGTTATACATCCCTGCAATATTCCTTTACACTAAGGATGAACAGATTTCTCCCATTCTGTTCTCAGGTTGTTGAGTGGGTTCACTTTGCCCTTTGATGATTCCTGGATTTTCATATAATCAAGAGAATTTCTAAAATTAATTTTGGAATAAGAGCATGCAGATGCAGTGTCTTGCTGTGTTAGCTTATTTTATCTCCCCCACCCCCTTGCACACACTGGTAAAACACTGCAAAAAGCAATTTTGATGCCATCATAAGTATGATAACATCAAGATTCTTTTTTGTGCAATGTTTAATTGATGCCTACATGCTTCTGAACATCAGTAAAACGCCTACACAAAAAGAATACAACATGAGCAGTTACCTCAAGATTGCTTTTTGCGGTTAGCCCACGCGCAGTCAGGGGGGTCTTCGCTATGCGAAAGACCCTAGTGAGCCTTAGGTTAAGGCTCCGAACCGGGGGCGCTTGGGGAATAGCCTCTTTACCGGCAGACAGCCGGGAAATTGAGGCTTTCCCCTGCCCCAATCGGCCCCGCTGCGGCGTGCCCGTAATGGGACTTAGCGGCGCCACCGAATTCCAGGAGTGAAAACAGCGCTATGGTTCAACATAAAAAGAAGAAGTAGCATCGAATCGTGAGTTGAAGATCTATTTTGAAGCGTAAATCGGAGCCCCCTATATGCGGATAAGCGTTGGGAGGAGGGAGGAGTCCCCACCCCCCTCGAGAAGCAAGTTATACAAAGGGAGCGCGAAGGGGGCAGAAAGAAAACAAAGTGTTGGTGAAAGTACCGTTGGGGCTGCATAGAAGAATGTGATCATCTTAGCTTCCTGGGGGATGCGGCACGAACTTTTTAAAAGTAAACAAAAAAAAACAAAATGTCGATAATGGAAAAAGCCCTGCTGCTACCGGAAGAGAAGAGAGGAGGGACTTCCGGTCCAGACAGCCCCCCCAAGAGCTTGCTGTCAATCAACAGAAAAAGGAGATGCTGTGCCCCCTGCTGGAACAATTGCAGAAGATCAACCAAACTTTGTTTAAAATGGAAAGTGTTCTCATCAGCCGACAGAAACAGATACTGGAAACAACTAGTAGGATGAAGGAGATTGAACAGAAATCGAATTTGATTCCAGGTTTCCAGGGCGCTAAAGAGGAAGAGAAAGAGGATCTCGGATTTACCCTGACAAATGTCTTGGCACCCCTAACTGGCAGTGAAGCGATAAAGTTAAAAGAAGAGGGGGATAAGGCTCCCAAAGCCTACTCCGCCTTTATAAAAAGAAGTACTCTGCCAGTAGAAGGGGATGTCGAACATAGCAGGCGACAGACGAGAGATCTAATTTCATCTGAAGAGTTTGTGGAGCCCTGGAAGCTTGAAGGCCAGATGATTAAGAAAAAAAGAAAAGTTTTGTGTAAATGAACACCCCTACAGTTCTTTTCGATCTATACACCTCTGATGTTCCCGAAACAATATCCAGGAACTGTGCTTATGCCAATGACATGCCAATTGCATTAAGGCACAAATCAATTGAAAGGACTGAGGAAATACTGACTAGGGACCTCAAAATTTTGGCTGACTACTACCATAAATGGTGCCTTATCTCAAGTCCGGGAAGAACAAAATGCTCCTGTGTCCATCTCAATAACAATCTTACCAAACGTGAACTGAATGTCTACCTTAATGGCACCCGAGTCACATACAACCATACACCTAAGTACCTTGGCATTACCCTGGACAGGACCTTGAGCTATAAACATAATCTTACCTATGTAGCAGCAAAAATACGCATGCAAAACAACATTCTCTAGAAATTATGTGGTACAACTTGGAGTGCGTCTGCTACAACAGATGCTCAACTTTGGTGTTGGTGTATAGTACTGCGGAATATGGTACTTCACTGTGGCTCAACAGCCCCAATGTCCACAAACTTGATGTCCAACTCAATACAACAATGAGAACCATCAGTGGATGTATTAAACCCACTCGGATCTATTGGCTATCCACACTGTACGACATTGCTGTTCTGTATCTCCAAAGACAAGATGCTCTTCTTTGTGAATATGGAAAGATCACTGAAAACAGAAATTTGCCCGTCCACAAAGACACGGCTGATGCAGACCTATCCAGACTAAGATCCTAACACCCAACAATAAGATCTGCACAAATCATGCAATCATAAAATTTTGATCTAAAGAACGAATGGTTGCAAACATGGATGCAATCAGTACCACCTGATACCTATACCATGATGAAAATCAACGAGAGGCCTGCAGGATTTGACTTGCCACGTAAAGTATGGAAGACAGCTAATAGAAGAATACGAACAGGCTTTGGCAGCTGTGCGGATCTGTTGTTTAAATGGGGCAGAACACCAGGACCCGAATGCCCCACCAAATTATTTTCTGTTACAGGAATGTGACGGGTGCAATTGAGTGGACTGAAAATGTAGATATTAGTATTTAGGGGAATGGCCCAGTCGGTCTGCATACCCGTTGTATCAACTTGGTTACATATTTCATATTATTAGATGCTTCCTGTGTGTAACTCTGCCATACAATATTTAAATAAATAGTAAATAACCCTACATCTGTAACATGATGGGGGGAAGAGACATGGATAAACTGAAGGTATTGAATACTGCGCATACTGTACATCCTAAGCTTTTATTTATTATTTATTTATTATATTTGATTTATCATAGAATCATAGAATGTTAGAGTTGGAAGGGACCTTGCAGGTCACCTAGTCCAATCCCCTGCACTCTGCAGGAGCACAGCCGAAAGATAGCCCTACAACATACCCAAAAGATGGTCGTCCAGCCTACACTTAAAAACATCCAGCAAAGGAGCATCCACCACCTCCCGAGGCAGTCTGTTCCACTGCCGCTCTTCCCTGTGAACAGGGCTCAGGGCAGCTTAGATCAGAAATAAATACAATATAATTGAATTAAAGCAGCATTAAAATACTTAAAACCAGTCAGAAAAACAACACTAACTCCAAGATGACAGTAATTTCCACCAGTCCCCCCGGGTGGAGGAGATATACAGGAATAAAAGGGGAGGTTGAAGTATGAGAGTGCCAGACTGTTGTTGTTCTCAACCAAATGCTTAGCTTGCAAGCCCTATGGAAAGGTAGTAAATCCCGTAGGGCACAGACATTCTCCAGCACAGAGTTCCACCAGGTGGGGGCCAGGGCAGAGAAGGCCCTGGCCCTAGTTGAGGACAGCCAGGTCTCTCTCGGGCTGGGGACCACCAGAAGGTTCTTATTCCCAGAGCATAATGCTCTTCCAGGGACATACTGAGAGAGGCAGTCCCGAAGGTATGTGGGTCCCTGACCGCTTATGGCCAAATTCAGAAATTTTGAAGATTTGTACAATAAAGGATGATTTATGTATTGACACCACTTTGGATACAAGCTTCAGATGGGTAGCCAGTGCCATGATAGTCTTGTCAGCTGCTGGGGAGGTTCTTGGTCCAAGTACAGTGAGGCAGGGTCCTCCAGGGCATGACTTTTAGCGAACTGGCTCGGCTCTGTCCTCAGATAGCACAGGGGGAAGGGGGTTCACAAGCACCCCGTTCCTTCTCTCCTGCTCGCGGCAGACCAGTCGCTCTCACGGCATCTCTAGGTCTCATCCACGCTCTTCATCTCCAGCCTGCCCCATGCCTGCTGCTTAAGTTCTTGGGGCAGGACATCACACTTCAATTCCCCCACCAGGTAGAATTCATGTAATGGACTTCCCTCATGCCCGGTGGGGCGCCTTCTCTCTGGCCCTACCCTCCTGCCTTACCTTCAGCATGGGTGGGGCTGCTGGCCCAGCCTCCCTTCCTTGCTGGCATGCCCGCTGCTGCTGGTGCTCCTGTTTGCCATTTCCTCCTTACTGCCGCCGTCAGCTTCCTCTACACTCTGCCATAGCTCGAGGGAGGAGAAGCATGCCTGCCTCCCTCCTGCACCAAGTGGGGGATGCCCCAGTGGCGTTGATAGCCACATACACCCCACTCCCCGGAGTTTCAGGGCCCATTTCCTCCTCTGGCAACTGTCTGGTCTGCTTCTCGGCTGGTAAGTGCAGGGGTGCAGATGCCGCCCCTGGACAAGTCTGTAGTAGCAGAACAAAATTGGGGTCCAATAGCACCTTAAAGACTGACAGAATTTTCCAGGGTATAAGAAAGCTTTGACTCATAAAAGCTTCCATCGTCAAGAATTTTGTTGGTCTCTAAAGTGCTGGGCTCAGACTTTGGACAAAAGATAGGTTAATTGTGAAACTCCAAAATCTAGGAGACGTGTGGATGAGGAAAAGTTCAGGAGTATCTGTCCTTGAAGGGAATCCCTCTCCTCCTTTGCAGACCATGAATTCATTGCTCTTGTGTTGACAGTACTGCACCCAGTATCAATTAAACCTCAGCCACTGAGACAGTCGAAGGGCAAACAAATGTATTCCCCGACAATGACAGAAATGACAGTGAAAGAGGCTCCTGTTCTCAGAGTGTTCAGTCGCAGCCGGTGCCCTTGAGTGCGGAAGAAGACAGCTGGTCCTCTTTGCTTTTCCTGGCAAAAGAAAGAGCACAGAACCGTCCCAAGGATCAGCTTGCAGGTCAAAAGAGAAGACAGTTGTTTTGCTTCTGTGACACTCATGCCTGACAGCACAGCACCTTTTGGCATCCGTTCAGCAAATAACAGTGGAGGCCATCTCAGAATGAATTTGAGCTCATGTACAACCCCATGTGTGAAGTGGCAGTACCCATGGCAGTACCCATTCACACAGTGGTTCACACAGTCCCTCAGCTGAGCAAAGCTGGATTGTGGGGATTCTTATCTCACTACAAAAGAGAGAGAAGAGAGAGACAGATTGGATTTATACCCCACCCTTCACTGCCCAAAGTCGTCTCAGAGTGGCTTACAAACTCCTTTCCCTTCCCCTCCCCACAACAGACCCCCTGTGAGGTAGGTCGGGCTGAGAGAACTTCGGACAGCAACTGCTCTTTTTCAAGAACAGTTGTGCCAGAGCTTGTGACTGACCCAAGGTCACATCAGCAGATGCAAGTGGAGGAGTGGGGAATCAAACCCGGTTCTCCCAGATTAGAGTCTGCGCACTTAACCACTACACCAAACTGGCTCTCTAGTGCTTGACGCATCTAATTTTCTGTCCCCAAGCATTTCTCCTCTAGGAGAAGAGATTGGATTTATACCCCACCCTTCACTACCCAAAGGAGTCTCAGAGCGGCTTACAATCCCTTTCCCTTCCCCTCCCCACAACAGACACCCTGTGAGGTAGGTGGGCCTGAGAGAGCTTTTGAGAGAACTGCTCTTGAGAGAACAGCTCTGAGAGAATTTATGACTGACCCAAGGTCACACCAGCCATTGCATGCGGAGGAGTGAGGAATCAAACTCTAATCAAGCTTTGCATCTTTTACAATATTCTTTGCAGAGGAAAGTTCAAGTCCAGTGGCACCTTTATTCTGGGTATAAGCTTTTTCATGTTTATGCACACTTCTTCACAACTTGCTTCCCACCTTCTGACTAGAATAAAAGGGCTTCAAGATCTCAGTTTCTACTGTGTCTGATGAATGGCACCTTGACTCTCGAAAGCTTACACGCTTGAAAGTCTCATCGGTCTCTAACGTGCCCCCGGACTCCAGTCTTAACTGTTTTACTGCAGATCAACATGGCTACCCTCTGAAACCCTAAATGGTGTCATTTCAAGAGGCCCTGTTTTACAGTGCCATAGAATCCACCCTCCAAAGTAGACCTTTTATCTCTGTAGTCTGAAGATCAGTTAAGATTCTGGAAAATCTCCAGGTCCCACCTGGAGGTGGGCAGTTCTGGCTTTACAGCTGTGAGTGGGTGTTCTGTTATGGAGTGAGCATGGGATGTATTCATTCTCCCCCCCTCATCCTACATAGAAAACCTAAGATCTGCTGAGTGCTTCACATGAAGGGGTGTCTGTGTGATCTGGCTCTTCCAGTAGAGAAAGCTCAGCCCAGTCAGCTTTTGTGTGCCTAAGGTGGTGTATGAAGTACATGCAATGCCCTCTATCCATAGTGAAGAGAAGCATGTCTGGATACTATTGCTGTCATAGGACCATAACTTGGGGGTGATATAGGGTGTAGTGGTTAAGAGTGGTGGACTCTAATCTGGGAGAACCAGGTTTGATTCTCCACTCCTCCACTTACTGCTTCTGGATAACTTTGGGCAAGCCATAGTTCTGGTCAAAGCTGTTCTCTCAAGGGCAGTTGTGGAAAGAGCTCTCTCGGCCCACCGACCTCACAGGGTGTCTGTTGTGGGGAGGGGAAGGGAAAGGAGTTTGTAAGCTGCTCTGTGACTCCAAGTGAAGAACGGGGTATAAATCCAATCTCTTCTTCTCTCTGCTTCTTCTTCTTTCCCCATATGTCCTGCTGTGGTTTACTGGGGGGAAAGTTTTTTCCCTCCATAATTTCCCGGTTCCAAAACTATCCCACCAGGCGTAATGCCATTCCAGTCTACTGCAAGTTCTGTGAACTTAACAGCCAGAAGTGTGGCAAAATGTGGCCTTTTGAGGGAGAAGTGGCCATCAGGAGATCCTGATGAGCATCTGCTTGGCATGCAGAAGGTCCCAGGTTCAGGCCCTGGCATCTCCAGGTAAAAGGGCCAGACATTAAGTGATGTGAAAGACCTCTGCCTGAGACCCCAGAGAGCTGCCGCCAGTCTGTGTTGACAATACTGATTATCTGATTCAGTACAAGACAGTTTCACATGTTCATGTGGATTCCAGCTTACCTTTACAACATCTGTGGCAGGGTATGAACTTTCATGAGTCACTGCTCACTTCTTCAGATACAGCTGGAATATGAGTCCATCTGTCCTTTATATTGGAAAGTGGAGTGATTTCAGATGCCGAATGGCGTTAGCAGGTGAATGACAACAGCAGGCTTGATCGGATTAGGGGTGATAACAGAGGGGTAATGGGTGTGGAGAAATCAGCATTGGTAATGAGACAGGAAACCCAGGTCTTGATTTAAGTCCAGGAGGATGTGTTTTGAGCTTCATTATCAGTTGCAATTCAGCAGTCTCTCTAATCTCTCTTTGAAATTCCTTAGTAAGAGAACTGCTACTCTTAGGTCAGCAACTGAATATCCTGGAAGGTTGGAATGTTCCCCCACTGGTTTTTGAATGTTGTGGTTCCTAATGTCAGACTTATGTCCATTAATTCTTTGTCAAAGGGACTAGCCTGTTTGTCCAGTGCAGAGGGATGGAAGGGCATTGCTGACATGTGATGGCATAAACCACATTAGAGGATGAGCAGGAGTATGGACCTGAGATGGCATGGCTGATGTTGCTGGGTCCACTGATGGTATTGCTAGGATCTACATGAGAGCAAAGTTGGCATCTTGGTTAGCTGCAGGCCTTGGTACGAGAATCCATGTTACACTTTATCATTGCAGGAGACAAGCTCTCTTAGGTTAGCAGGTTGTCTGCAAGCAAGAAAAGGTAACCTCTGTAAAGGCACCTCTCTGTAGTGTTCTGAGGTGACGTGTGTTATGCTACCTCGTCTTCCTTATTTTTGCTGCCACCGAAGACTCTTGCCTTAGAATTCTTAGTTGGACCCAAAGAACAGGATGGCTTAGTTATAGTTGGTAAACTAACAGAATGATCAGGACTTTGAGGTAAAAGGGGATCCTTTACTCTAAATAAAAGGGGATTAAGAAAAAAAACATGAATAGAATTTACAAGAGGCGGACCCGCGATACTCGCGGGGGAAGGGAGTATTCCAGCCGCCAAGCTTCCCCCTCCCTCCCCCCCCAGCGGCAGCGGCAAGGCCCGCTGGCCCGCCGAGATTACCCCTCCCCAGCAGCAGCGGAGGGGCGGCAAGGCTGGCCGGCCGCCAAGCCTCCCCCTCCCTCCCAAGCAGCAAGGCGGCGGCGGCAGGGGGGAGGCCGGCCGGCTCGCCAAGCCTCCCCCTCCCTCCCAAGCACCAGGACGGCGGCGGCCATTACCGTGGTGGCGGGTGGCGCGGGCGGGCGAGGCCGGTGCGGCTTCCCGGCCTTGCCCTTGTCCGTCAGCCCGGGAGGCGGCGTGCTCGCGCTTGGCCAGCGGAGCCAGAGGGCGGCCGGGGGGGCGGCTGGCCGGCCCGCCAAGCCTCCTCCTCCCTCCCAAGCAGCAGGGCGGCGGCGGCGGGGGACAGGGGGGAGGCCGGCCCGCCAAGCCTCCCCCTTCCTCCCTCCCCAGCAGCAGCGGCGAGGCCGGCTGGCCCGCCAAGCCTTCTCCCACCCTCAATGGCCAGTTTGTAGAGCGTTCCCTGCGCATGCGCAGGGAGGGCTCTTTTACTTTTTTGGGGATTTAAAGATCCCCATATAATTTTTTTAACTTTTTAGATTTTTCTGCACACGTGGGGACTGCCCCACGTGCGCAGGAAAATCTCCCTGCCCCCCAGGTGCCCCCGATGTGTGGATTTAGGTATCCGCACAAAGGGGGCCACTTGGGAATTAAATATATAGATTTATAAGTAGAAAAGCATAACAGTTTCTGTATGGTTAATAAGTGTAATGATTTAAGATAGGTACACAAGTGAAATGGTTCCTTAAATAGACCTAGCCACACAGGCTTATGTTCTCACTTGCCACTTAGGCTAATAACTTCCACAAAGCTTAATATCCCAACATGACAAGAAGTCTAATAACTTCCACACAGATTTCTCTTACAGCACTCTATAGCAGGAGTCCCCAACCTTTTTGAGCCTATGGGCACTTTTGGGATTCTGACATGGCATGGTGAGTACAGCAACAAGATGGCTGTCACAAGAGGTGGAGCCAGCCACAAAATGGCTGACATGGCTAAATGTCAGTCACACAGTGTAGTTCCTTGTGCTGTGGTGGCAGCTGCTGCCAAAGCAACATTTTAAAAACTGTGCACAGCCAATCAAATTTCCAGTGGCCAATCAGAAGCCTGGCTGGGCAAAAGCCCCACCTGACCCAACTCACTTCTTAAAGATATATGGCGGGTGCCAGAACAGGTGTTGAGGTACCACATTGGGAACCCCTGCTCTATGGCCCCTCATTCAAGCTTCTTTTTCCACAGACACACTGCTGAGCACTAACTCTCACACAAAGTCTCTCTCTGAACCCTAGGGTATGACTACCATTCAGACATAAAACAGTTTACTCACCCATCCAGCCAACCTCTTTCTTCCTCTACAGCCTACATTTCAGATCACAGCAGCAGACATTGAAAACTCCACATTAAAACACAGAAATAAAACACACACACTCACTGTATTTACATGGCCAAACACTACAGGCTTCCTGAGGTGACAGCCGCCTATATCGTGGATTGACAGTTGAACAGGCTGCCCAGAAGAGCAATCGGGTGACTCGTTTTCCACATTGTCCATCTGGTTTTCATTCGGGTTCCATCTTTGAAATGTTCTGTGAGGGACTCCCAGTCCTACTGTCCTAACTGAACAAAACGTTTTTACATATTTTAAGTCTCTGAAGACAGAGTGGGAGAAAAGCAATATATAGGAACAGTCCAGGATTTCTTTAAAAGGAGGTTATGATGACCATATTTCTCTCTCTCTCTCTCTCTCTCTCTCTTGGACATGGCCAGCTGCCTGTTGCCAATGAGGTCAGGAGAGATGGATGAGTCACTGGTAAAGATTAGGAAGAATTATTAACTGGTTATAAAGACTAGAAACAACAGTAACCTATAATTTGGGTCAACCGCTTAGAAAGTTCCAAATTTATCCCTCACCCAGAGATGAATTCTGTATACAAATACACAGGTCAGGCAGTCCCTCAGGGGAAGACAAACTGTTCAGAGTTGAATCTCACGCCTGGCATTTGCAGTGCATTTTTGAGGGCCTGCATCTTCTGTTTGTGTAGTTGGTTGGTAAGGGTGGGTCCCAGCGGTTCACAAATGCACCCACTGGTTTGCTGCTGAAGGTTGCATCTTTTGCTCTGGTGAGATCTTCTCACTGTGAAGTTGTAGCAGAGAGAGCCCCCACATGGCACCCAAGCCGGGAAACAAGTCAGCACTCTCCTTGCCAAAGCACATAATCTGGGAGTGGGAGGGTTGTGGGCAGAGACGTGCAGGGGCAGTGCTGCCAGCTGTGGCACTATGTCACTTCTGGTAAAAACCCGGAAGTGACATAGAGTAGCTCTAGGAATTTCTGGAAACTCTATGGTTAATCTATGGATTTGTACTAAAAGGGACACAGTGTCACATGCAACACTGTTTTTTCTCCCTCCAGCTGCCACTCCAAGTGACAGCAGTGGGAGCGGGGGCGGGAGATCCCCTGTCACCACTGTGGGCTTGGCTGTCCAACCTGGGAAGCAATTTTCCATGCAGTTCTAAGCAGAGTGACACTTCTAAGTCCACTGAACTCTATTCTGGACTGCACTGTCAGAAAGTGTTCCTGTTGTCATAGCATCAGTGTCTGGAATTGAGATCCTGCCCTTCCACACAAACCCTTAGAGGACAAGTAGGGTTTGTAACAAGCCCACGTGTTAACTGACTACTAAGTTCCATCCAATGCCCCTGTTATGACTCAGCAGCTAACCCCAAGCCATGTTGTTACAGCTGCTCACGAGGTAGAGTCAACAGGAACCATGGGCCTTGAACCAGAAGGCCTGGGCGTCCAGCGCTGGCACAAAAATATTTTAAATAACTGAATAAAACAAACAAAACTGCAGGCTGTAAAAGCTGACAGGCGGAATATGCCTGGCCAATGAATCAGGTGATTGGTGAGGTCCAATCACCCCCCCACTTCCTGATATATTAACTCCAAGGCCCACTGCTGCTCTTTACTCCAAGTGGCGGGGTTGTCTCAGCAAGCCATCTTAGTATTTTCTGCCTGCCTAGTCTCCATGCCCTTAAGTCTGTGGGATCTTCTAACATACCTGCAAGCTAGGGTTGCCAGTCTGGCTGGAGGTCTCCTGGAATTGTAGCTGGTTACAGATTCCAGTTTCCCTGAAGAATGGCGGCTTTGGAAGGTGGACTGTATGGCAGTATACTCCACTGAGGTCCCTCGCCTCCCTAAACCCCGCCCTCCTCCACCCCTGAAATCACTAGGAATTTCCCAACCCAGAGCACGTTATGCATGTTAACTACTGCAGTGTGCGATGGATCTTGAAATGCAAGAAATGCACTCATGAAGCAAAACTTTCGTGCTTAAAAATATATTGCAAGTTACTTCCCCCTCCCCATGAGCATTTGCACTTCCTGTTAGTTGGGGCTGGTTCTGCATCTGGCATTCTCAACACTGAGGAAAATGTGCAGCTCAAAACCACATTCAAATACCTCGTGGCAACGGCATACTGATTGCAAAGTCACCCCTGAACAGTCATAAATCTATGCAGAAGGTGCCAGAAAACCCGATGATCAAAGACAATGAAAGCGGCATGCAAAGCAGAGGGTACCATAAAATCTGATAATCAAAGGCAGTGAAAGCAGCATGCAATGCAGAGGGGAATTCCTGTCCCAACATGGGTTTGCTAAAACAATGGAGAGAAAGGCCAATGCAGAATCACCCCGGGAGCCTTTTCCACTTTGGGCTTGCCTTTTTAGTTCTTGGAAGCTATTGAGATGTATTTGCCATACAGCAGAGAGCTCAGTCCCTTTGGGGAAAGATATCTTGGTGGCTGAGATCTTGCCGTCATTTTGTGGAACATGTCCGTAAATTGTACAGTCAAGGAGTTTCTGAATGCTTGGCTCCTAGCAGGCATATCAGAGACTGAAAGGACCCACAATTCAGTGGTAGAGTATCCGCTTGGTCCAGTTCCCAGCATCTCCAGTTAAAATGACCATGGAGGAGGTGATGAGAGAAAGACCTTGACCTAAGAGCCTGGAAAGCCACTGCCAATCAGAGCAGACCATGCTGCTCTGGGTCTTGATAAACCAATGTGTCTGATTCACTATATGAAGAAGAAGAGAAGGAGGAGGAGGAGTTGGTTTTTATACCCCACTTTTCTCTATCTTGAGGAGTCTCAAAACAGCTTACAATCACCTTCCTTTCCTCTCCCCACAATAGGCACCTTGAGAAGTGGATGGGGCTGAGAGAGTTCTGAGACAACTGTGACTGGCCCAAGGTCACCCAGCAGGTTTCAAGTGGAGGAGTGGGGAATCAAACTCTGTGCTCCAGATTAGAGTCCGCCACTACACCATGCTGGCAGCTTCATGTGTGTAAAGTGTATCAGTATTCCTTTCACTCCCAGCATATCTGGGTTTATAATAAAGCATTGTCTGAACTCTTACCAGTAAGTGAAACAAGATATAATGGCATGTTTATATATAATGTCAGAGCTGTCAAAGGCCATGGCGATAGTAGAAAACTATGTTTAGAAATAGAAAAGATGAATGAAAATTGTACTGTACAGAACATCCCTTTATTAGGAAGAACACCTACCACTCATATTGCTGTAGCATCAGGGTGCAACACACTGAAAGTGTGAGTTGCTAGTGGTATGTAACTAAAGTTTCATGAGCGAAGCCAGGTCGGTCTCCAGTAGTAGAGCTGGATTCAAGTCCAGTAGAACCTTGGGAAACCAACAAGATTTGGGGGAGTCTAAGTTTTCCAGCGTCAGAGTTCCCAAAGCTCTCTAAAGTGCTCCTGTACTCGAATCTGAAAGAACAAAGTCAGGAAAATGTGTTTTCCTTGCACCTGAGAGTCCAGTTCCCTTGAAGAACATTGTTGTGCTGTCTGAGGTCTTCGAGTTCTTGTCAAGGATTATGTTCCTAACCTGCCTAGTCGGGGAGATGGCTGAATGCCTGGCTGCTAGCAGACATACCTCAGAGCAGGGCTGACCCTCAGGCACAGGGTGTTCCAGGTGAGGAACATCTTCTGACTCTCCGTTTCCATTTGTCATATTTTGGATACCTTATTCCTTATTGCACTTGAAGCTTTCTCCATTATTTTGATGCCTAATTCACCAGAAGAAGGATGCTATATAAGGACATAGGTAAAGGTTTCCCTTGCTCAAAAGCCAGTCGAATCCGACTCTAGGGGTGCAGTACTCATCTCCGTTTCCAAGCCGAAGAGCCAGCACTGTCCAAAGACTTCTCCGTGGTCATGTGGCCAGCATGACTAGACGCAAGGCACAGAGAATGCTGTTACCTTCCCACCGAAGTGGTACCTATTTATCTACTTGCAATTTCTTGCTTTCGAACTGCTAAGCTGGCAGGAGCTGGGCCAGAGACGGGAGCTCACTTCATCACGCGGCGCTAGGGTCGAACAGCTGACCTACCGACTTTCCGGTCAGCAATGCGGCATCTTAACCTCTGAGCCACTGCAGCCCTTAATATAAGGACATAGGTAAAGGTAAAGGTTTCCTTGCTCGAAAGCCAGTTGAATCCAACTCTAGGGTTGCGGTGCTCATCTCCATTTCAAAGCCGAAGAGCCAGCGCTGTCCGAAGACGTTTCCGTGGTCATGTGGCCGGCATGACTAAACACCACTATAAGGACATAACTAGGCTATAAATGTATAAAACGTTTCAACTGTCATGGCTCTCCTCTCAAGAACGCAGGGAATTGTTGTTCAGTGAGGTCCTGAGTATTCCCTGTTTGCACACCATCCTCACCAGAACTACACTTCCCAGAGTTCCCTTAGAAACCAAGTTTATTTTCATAGTGTACATAGGACTGAAGGAAGAGCCCCACCACATGAGCTCTTTGACTTTCTCAGAATGGTCTACCTCTTGCCAGCAGCAGACCCTTAGATGAATCTCCTGCACGTGGACTTTCCATGACAACCAAAGACAGAATTTGCAACTTTCTGTGCCCAGGTTTAATTGGGTTTAAATGCTCCTCAGGCATTTTGACTGAATCTGTTGCAGCAAGCCCAGCTGTGCTCTCCGTTGTCCCTGGGTTTCTGTTCTGAAAGACTGTTCCATCAAGTCATCCAGCTTTATGAGTCCCTACCCAAATCCAGTCACACACAAACACGCACACTTTAAAAGCACACTATGCAGAAGGGAATGGCGTTCTCATTGTGATGTTTCTGTACTGCACACGATGTTCAAAAAAGAAGCATATTCATTGCTATTCCCAGTTCCCCTTTGCGTGTGATTTTTTTCAAATAAAGCTGTGATTCACCGCTCATAGACCACACATAAGAGATAAGAATAACCATTTGGGGCAAGTGTTTTGATGTGCAAGGGGGAAGCCTCCCTCTGTAGATAGGAAATAAAGAAGCAGACTCTCGGAAAGGCTTGATGTGTCTTGAAAGGAACATTCAGTAAGCGAGTTCTTGTAGAAGGAACTCTCAATGGACCTTGAATTGCCCTGAGACATGAGATATCTCACGAACAAGACAGTCTAGTTTAGTGGCTGGACTAGGATCCAGCTTCAAATTCCCACACGGCCAGGAAGCTCATTGTGTGACTGTGAGCCGGTGACACTCTGTCTGCTTAACAGGATTGTTGCGGAGATAAAATGTGGAAAGAGGTGCAAGGTCTCCTTGAAGGAAGACCAAGGCAATATTTGTTTGTTACTTCATGTATACCCCACATTTCTCCCCAAAGAACACCCAAAGCAGCTTACATGGTTCTCTTCGCCTCCATTTTTACACAACCACCCTGTGAGGTAGGTTGAGAGAGAGTAACTGGCCCGGCATCCCCCACTGACCTTCATGCAGAGTTGGGATTTTAACCTGGGTCTCCCAGTTCCTAGTCCGACCATCTAACCGCAACAACACACTGCTCTCAAACTGTAACATCCCCCTTCTTCTCCCTCCCCATCCGTAGAATCTCATAAGTCACGAGATGCTTACTGCAATCCAGGCCTCCCCCTACCCCACACCAGCCCCCAGAAACTGGTAAAAGGTACCTATTTCCCGCTGTCCTCCCTGGGCCCTGGACACAATGTATGATAGCTGCTATTTGGTTTTGCTAGTGTAATGTTGATAGGAATATCCCAAGCGTAGTATTGTTAATTAGCTTTAGACTGTTAATACTGAAGTATTAATCCATTTAATCCTCCTTTCTGTTTCTTCCTTACTCCACGTTAGTTGAATAAATGACTTGCAGCAACTTTATTTTGTCATAACAATCCATTTTTCAAGTCTGGAGCTAATGCTTCTGTAACCCTGACTCTGTCTTCAATTGGATTCTGATTTGTAGTTTGTATGCTCTTCTGAAATCTCAAGCAATGTTGCGCAGTGAGTAACTCGGTCTGATTTATGACCGCAAGCCTGCAGGAAGAGCTCTTATACTAGGGAGCAGGAATAGCCTCTGAACCTGGAGCAGGAACCTAGTGGTGGCGTTTCGTGCCTGCGTGACACAGGGCACCCATTAAAGCGATTAGATGCAGTGAGTGGGGATTGAGGGCCAAAGAAAGGCAAGAGGTCAGTTGAAGGAAATGTGATTTCATATTTTATAGCTTTGCAGTTAATTGTGGCTCAGTGGATCCAGGAAAAGACGCTTTAAAAAACGATAGAAAATAATCCAGGAGCCATGGAAACAATTACAGGAAAACTAGATAGAGGATGGATGGACGGGTGGGTGGGTGGGTGGATAATGCGTGGATTGAGATAGATAGATAGATAGATAGATAGATAGATAGATAGATAGATAGATAGATAGATAGATAGATAGATAGATAGATAGATAGATAGATAGATAGATAGATAGGCAGGCAGGCAGGCAGGCAGGCAGGCAGGCAGGCAGGCAGGCAGGCAGGCAGATCAGGCAGACAGATCAGGCAGATCAGGCAGACAGATCAGGCAGGTAGGTAGGCAGGTAGGTAACGAGGTAAATCAGACAGACAGATAGACAGATTCAGGTGGGTAGCTGTGTTGATTTAAAGCAGCAGAACAAAGTTTGAGTCCAGTGGCACCTTTAAGACCAACAAAGTTTTATTCACGGTATTAGCTTTCGTGTGCTTGCACACTTCTTCAGATACAATGAAATGGAAGTTACTGGTCCATACATATAGATAGAGGGTGAGCAGTAAATTAGCATACAGCATAATGAAGATGTTTAACAGATTCCAGGACCAAGTAGGAATAACAAGCTTAGTTTATATAGTTACCATTTGTTTGGATTTAATTCCGGGAGAAAACATAGTGAAGGAAATAAGCATGTCACAATTGGAGACTGATGGCCAGATGTATCCTCAGTTGTGGAATACTGAGATCCTGCCATGACACTCCATCTGTCTCCTCCTCGCAAGCGTGGAGGCGACCTGACAGCATCTTCTCCTCTGAAGTGGGGCGATTGACTGTGCAGAGTGATCTCCCCTGTCCCCAGACCAGAGAAACACATTCTAGTCTACCATTCCAAATTACATTACATTCTACAATTCATAAGAACATAAGAGAAGCCAATGTTGAATCAGGCCAATGGCCCATCTAGTCCAACACTCTGTCACACAGCGGCCAAAAATACCACGTGCCATCCAACAGTGGGGCCAGGACACTGGAAGCCCTCCCACTGCTGCCCCCTCCAGCACCAAGAATAGAGTGCATCACCTGCCCCAGTCTGAAAGTTCCCATCTATACCCTGTGGCTAATAGCCACTGATGGACTTCTGCTCCATATGTTTATCTAATTCCCTCTTGAAACTGTCCATGCTTGTAGCTGCCACCACTTCCTGTGGCACTGAATTCCATATGTTAATCACTCTTTGGGTGAAGAAGTATTTCCTTTTATCTGTTCTAACCCGACTGCTCAGCAATTTCATGGAGTGCCCAGGAGTTCTTGTATTGTGAGAAAGGGAGGAAAGTACTTCTTTCTCAACCTGCTCAATCCCATTCATAATCTTATAAACCTCAATCATGTCACCCCTCAGCCGTCATTTCTCCAAGCTAAAGAGCCCCAAGCATTTTAACCTTTCTTCATAGGGAAGGTGTTCCAACCCTTTTATCATTCTACTTGCCCTTCTCTGCACTTTTTCCAATGCTATAATATCCTTTTTGAGATGTGGCGACCAGAACTGTACACAGTATTCCAAATGAGGTCGCACCAATGATTTATACAGGGACATGATGATACTGGCTGATTTGTTTTCAATTCCTTTCCTAATAATCCCCAGTATAGCGTTGGCCTTCTTTATTGCAGCTACACACTGTCTAGACATTTTCAGCGAGTTATCCACTACGACTCCAAAATCTCTCTCTTGGTCCATCTCTGCCAGTTCAGACCCCATCAACGTGTATTTATATTTAGGATTTTTGGCTCCAATGTGCATCACTTTGCACTTGGCCACATTGAACCCCATTTGCCACGTTGACGCCCACTCACCCATCCTCGACAGATCCCTTTGGAGTGCCTCACAATCCTCCCTGGTTTTCACCACCCTGAACAACTTCGTATCATCTGCAAATTTAGCCACTTCACTGCTTACTCCCAATTTCAAATAATTAATAAACAAGTTAAAAAGCATCGGACCGAGTACTGATCCCTGTGGTACCCCACTGCTTACCACCCTCCACTGAGAAAGTTTCCCATTTATACTCACTCTCTGTTTCCTATTTATAAGCCAGTTTTTGATCCACAAGAGGACTTATCCTTTTATCCCATGACTATTGAGCTTACTTAGGAGCCTTTGATGAGGAACCATATCATTGCATTACAATCTACTTTCTAATGTACTATTCCAAATAAGAAATAAAATAATGATGGGCCCTCTGGGGGACTGGTGAAAATACAAATGTAAGGGCTAAATGAGGTTAGCATATGTAGTGAGATAAGAAACCAATATTCCCTGTTGTTCTGAGTGTTGTAATGACCTCCAACGCTGCAATTTCCCTTTCTAGTCTGTTCCTGAAGTTCCTTTGCAATTAAGTAGTTACTTTTTTAAAAAATATATTGTTAAAATACGTAACACAAAACTTACCATTGTCCAATGAAGTAGTTACTTTGAGGTTGAATGTCGTGGAAGGTTGAAGTGTTCTCCTACAGGTTTCTCAGTCTTGTGATTCCTGATGTCAGATTTGTGTCCATTTATCCTTTGGCACAGGGTTTGACCTGTTTCCCCCATGTAGAGAATCTAAGGACATTTTTGGCATTTAATGGCATATACAGTGTTAGAAGATGAGCAAGTGAATAAGCCTGAGATGGTGTAGTTGTTAGGTCCAGTGACTGTGTTATCTGGGTGTATGTGGCAGCAAAGCTGGCATCTGGGTTTATTGCAAGTTCTGGTACCCATGTCTGTATTCAAACTAGATGTTGTATTACTGTGGGTGAGGAGTTGTTTGAGATTGGGGGGGCTGTCTATGTCTCTCCAATACTTGTGAAAGAGAACTGTCATTATCCAGTAGAAGTTGTAAGTCGCTGATGATGCATTGAACTGTTTTGCGTTGAGAGCTGTATGTGACCACTAGTGGTGTTCTGTTATCGTCTCTTTGGTGGGCCTGTCTTGCACCAGGTTTTCTCTGGGTACCATTCTGGCTTTGTTAATCTGTTTCTTGACTTCATCAGGTGGGTACCTTAGTTCCTAAAAGGTTTGTTGTAGATCCCTCGGGTGAGAATCTCTGTCTGTAGAATTGGAGCAGATGCAGCTGCAGCGTAGAGCCTGGCTGTATACAATGGATCGTTTGGTATGTTTAGGATGGTAGCTGGACACGTGTAGGTATGTTTGTCGGTCAGTGGGTTTCCAGTATAAAGTGGTATCTATGCATCCATTATGTATTTTTACAGTAGTGTCCAGAAAATGTATTTCTTGCATAGATTGGTTCGTGTCAGGTTGATGGTGGGGCGAAGAATGCCTGGTGAAATATGTCCAGGGCTTCTCTACCGTGTGTCCAGACAATTAAAATGTTATAAATGAATTGCAGGTATAAAAGAGGTATGAGAGGACAGGAGTTTAAGAAGCGTTGCTTCAAGTCGGTCATAAAGATGCTAGCAAAGGGCCTTGATTTATGTGCCCCTGGAGTTTTTGGACAGCTGAGCTACCTCCTCTTGAAAGCATCTGGAGAAATGTGTTCCTCACATTGCACTCATAAACACAGTTACACCCTTCCAAGCTCATTGAAATCAACGGGCCTTGAAGGGAGTAACTGCAGAGGGTTTCACTTCCAGTGAAGAGATCCTGCCTTAATCTCAGAAATGGATGGATTCATCAGTGTCTCTGTCTTAGGATGGCTGGAGATTTTAATGTGCATTGGAAGGGAGGGTGTTAAGCATAGTTCTGGCCTCTTGTAGGGAAAGGAAAAAACAAAAGGCACTCATCAGAAACAGAAAGCAAGATCACCATTGCTAGTGAGGGTGCAAGGACTACTTTGCAAGCCCCAGTAGACCTACAGAGAGGGCAGGAAAATTGTAGGGCACACGAAACTACAACTGGGTGTGATTCTGTACGTAAACTTTTCCTTGTAGTTTTGTTCTGTTTTCACGAGGGAGAGGGGAAATTGAAACTGGGATACTAAAAATGAATCAGGCAGCTTTTGAAATTCGGTCTCCTCCCTGTTCTTCAGGAAGAAAACGAAACCTAGAAAATCAGGGACGCGTGGTTTTAAGCTAGCCTTCTGCCTAATGAGCTAGTTTTCTGTGTGGTGACTTTTGGACCCGAAAGAAGATTCAAATCTGTGATTCTTCTGCTATGGAAAGTGCCTTGAAGTTGGAGCCAACTTATGGTGACCCAGTAGGGTTTTCAAAGCAAGAAGCAAACAGAGGTGGTTGGCCATTTCCTGCCTCTGCATAGCACCCCTGGACTTTCTTGGTACTCCCCCATCCAAGTACTAACCCGAGCCAATTCTGCTGAGGTTCTGAGCTCTGATGAGATTGAGCTAACCTGGGCCATGCAGTCAAGAGCCTACATTCTGTACCAGGAGATTGATAATTCAAGGCTTCTATGCTTGAATCATCTGTGTGCACTACAGGAACACCAATAATTTCCTGAAAATAAAGGAACTTTTGGCTCTCTTATGCGCCTACCTCCACTGCTGGCTGCATGCTATAATTTGGTTTTGAAAAAAATGCCTTCTGTGATTATACAGGACAAGAAAATAATATTGTGAGTGAAAAAGAGAAGTCTTTGGGAAATGTGGGCTGATTTCCCACTACAGCTGCCTCGGGGTTGTGCTGCCGTTTGCCCCGATACTATTTGTCAATTTCACACCCAAAGCCGCGGGGCTGCATTTTGACCCGTGGCTTCGCCCGATTTTCCCCGCAGTTTCCTGATCCTGTTTTTTGAGGATTACAAAACTGCGGGAGAAATTGGGCGAAGCCGTGGGTCAAAATGCAGCCCCGCGGCTTCGGGTGTGAAATTGACAAATAGTATCGGGGCAAACAGCAGCGCAACCCCGCGGCAGCTGTAGTGGGAAATCAGCCGTGGTGTTTTGAATTGGGGGGGGGGTTTATACTGAACTACTGCACAGCATCTTCTTGTGTAACAAAAATAGGGATGCTTAAGTTTACATTATACAAAATAACAACTGCATCCCAGTTGCAGTAGCTGTAGATGGTGGCTCTCATGCAGGTAGGGCTGCCAGCTTTGGGTTGGGGAGTACCTGGAGTTTGGGGGGGGGCAGGTTAGAGCCTGGGGAAGGTGGGTTTGGGGAGGGGTATAATGCAATAGAATCCACCCTCCAAAGCTACCATTTTCTTCAGGGGAACTGATCTCTGTAGTCTGGAGACCAGATGTAATTCTGGGAGATCTCCAGCCAGGGCCGTAGCCAGCGGTGGGGCTTTGGTGGTTGAGGCCCCTGTCACATACCCCAGAGCCCCACCAGGCCCCCTGAAGCCCCCCACCCCACTGCCTTGCAGGACATCCCCATGAAAACTTCAATGCAGAATGTTTGAGTTCTCTAGAATACTTAATCAGGTTGGTTGTTAAAAAGCAAAAAAAGAAAAAGAAGAGGGGCTGGGAAGGAAGACAAGCTGTTTCTGGGCAGTGATCTTGAGGCCCTTCTAAAGTCGGCTGCACTTTAGAAGGCCCTGCTGACTTTACAGGTGCTGGGATGCTCAGTGGAGTTGGAATCAGGCTGCCCCTTTGGCTTTCTGGGAGGAAGACGGTGGGACAACAGCGGCAGTCTCCACCGCTGATGGAAAGACCAGGGGGTTAATCCAATGTCCCTAGAACACCCGACAGAATACGCAGATCCTTTAAAAGGCTGAGATCAGAGGGGAAATCGGGTAGCCCTTATCTGAACAACACTGGAGATGAATTTTAGTTGACACACTTCCTAAAGAGTCAGCAGAAGCCAAATTTGGGAGTAACGCCTATTTGGGAGGGCAAGTCATCCCACCAGCCCCATCCTTTCCCAGTTCATTTTTCTGCTGAAGGATTTCCCTCTGTACGGGTTTCATCCAGGTATTTCTACAGTAAATGGTGTGATTATTTTGGGCACTGTTTTCCCATCGTATTTTAAAGCCAGTTTGGTGTAGTGGTTAAGTGCACTCTCTAATCTGGGAGAACCGGGTTTGATTCCCCACCCCTCCATTTGCACCTGACTGGACGACCTTGGGCAAGCCGTAGTTCTGATAAGAGCTGTTCTTGAAAAAAGAGCAGTTTCTGTCAGAGCTCTCTCAGCCCCACCTACCTCACAGGGTGTCTGTTGTGGGGAGGGGGAGGGAAAGGAGTTTGTAAGCCGCTCTGAGATTCCTTCCGGTAGTGAAGGGCGGTGTATAAATCCAATCTCTTCTTCTTCTTCTAAACAAATATTCTGTGTGCATTACCAAGTCTGCATTATATTTCCTGCATTGTGCAGGGGGTTGGACTAGATGACCCTGGAGGTCCCTTCCAACTCTATGATTCTATATGTTATACATATAAAATTGTGCAGCATGTATCCAGCCTGGATGGCCCAGGCTATCCCAGTCTCATAACGTCTTGGGAGCTAAGCAGGGTTGGCACCTGGGTAGTATTTGGATGGAATGGAAGACAGCGAAGGAAGTCCAGGGTCACAATGCGGAGGCAGGCAACGGCAAACCATCTGTGAGCATCTCTTGCCTTGAGGACCTTGTAAGTAAGAAAACCCTGTAAGTCGGCTGTGACTTGATGGCACTTTCCACCGCCATGCATCCAACAGAAAAATGAATCTAGTGGTTAGGACGCTGAACTGCAGGCTGTGGGAGGTCAGTAGTTCAGCAGTTCAAGACTCGAGAGTGCCGCATGACGGAGTGAGCTCCCGTCTCTAGTTCCAGCTCCTGCCAACCTAGCAGTTCGAAAGCAAGAAATTGCAAGTAGATAAATAGGTACCACTTTGGTGGGAAGGTAACAGCATTCCGTGCGCCTTGGTGTTTAGTCATGCTGGCCACATGACCACGGAAACGTCTTCGGACAGCGCTGGCTCTTCAGCTTTGAAACAGAGATGAGCACCGCAACCCTAGAGTCGGATTCAACTGGCTTTCGAGCAAAGGAATGTTTACCTTTATATGTGTATGTTAAAATATTAATATATGGGGGGGGGGACAGATAGACAGATAAACCCGACAACCCAGCCTACCCCAATCTCATCAGATCTCAGAAACTAAGGTGTGCTGCTCCTGCTTAGTACTGGGATGGGAGACCACCAAGGAAGACTGAGGTTGCTATGCAGAGGCAGGCAAAGGGGGAAAACCGCCTCTGCTCATCTCTTGCCTTGAAAACCCCATGATGCTGGGGTCGTCAAGGGTTGGTTGTGACACAAACACACATATTTAAGAAATAAGATGAGGATCATTTGCTCATTTCTAGCTGAAATCTGTCCAGATTCTCAAGCCTGGGCTCCGAATCTCCCATCATTTATCCAAGTCATTCATCACTTTTCTTTCTGGCCTCCCCCCAAGAGGAGATCCGTGAAATACTGGAGAAATGTAACTAAACTATTTTGTTTTTGCATGACAAACGAGCATATTTTTCTTCTGCCCTCAAAAAGGAGAAAATGTGCTAATGAGTTTACAATTTGTCTTTGCGTGTGTACTTTTTTAATTAAGGGGAGGGGGGGACTCCACAAAACTGCATACAGCTGCAAACTTGCTGATTACATGAAAAAAAAATTCTCTGTGTAGCCAATTCTTTTGAAAGAATGGGGAAAGCTTCTGGGAAAATAGATACTGTGAACCATAAAAGAACATTTTAAGATTAAAATACAGGCATGCGGAAGGAGGAAGGGAAGGAGAAAGAGTATTGAAATACATCTTTTTTTTTCTTTCCAGTTGTCTCTTCCAGTGATCAAAACGAATTGTAAAATTTCCCTTTTAGGATCAAACCAAAAATTGTCTTACCTCCCTCCTCTTCCTGAAACACACAAACAGGGCAAAACAGAGAGCTGTTAAATTAGAGCAGCGGATCCCAGCCTTTTAGCTATGGTGACCCCTAAGTCATGTACTTGGTATAGTGACCCATCCAGACTGGCCCAAGATTTTTTGGCATCCTAGTCATGCTATGACCTAGGCTGCCATCTAGTTGAGCTACCTGTTTTCTACAGCAGCTATACAGATGTTGCTGAGAAACCAACAAACATCACACTATGTGTGTAGCTGCCCCCACTACGAACCCCAAACAAGTAGCATTCCGACATACACAGCCGTTGCCTATGGAGGTTACATTCCAGCCTTCGACCACCCACGCCTCCTCCATTACTCCCTCTACCCACCACCCCCAAAGATTCTAAGAAATTCACTCTAATAACCATCGGGACACGCTCCGCTTGCTCAACATGTATGTGCACTGAAGGGAAAATACCAACTTATGGATGACATGGAAGATACCGTTTCCAAGGTCAGATCTTGGTTTCCAAAATATGAAAGAGAAGAATGGAAAGGGCAGGGGCAGCCCATGATCCACTTTCAAAGGCTTCGTAGGTCCCGACCCAACACTGAATTCGAGCCCCCTAGGCAACTGAGCCATAGATCAAAAAGTTCCTTGTTCAAATCTCCTGTCTGCCAAGAAGTCAGTAGCAGTGCCATCCTAAACCGAGTTATACCTTTCTAAGTCCATTTACTTCAGTGAACTAGCTTTTGACATCCTCCTCCATTGGAAGTCCACCACTTATACAAGCAACGTGGTTTGTGTGATAGAAAATCATTTCTTCCTTTTGAGGTTATAGATAAAAGGAAGAAATGATGTTATTTTTGATAGAAAGATATGGGCATTGATTTTTTAAATGCTGTTCTTTAGTCTTACGAAGCAATTTTTCTTTGAAAAGGACCTGGTGGAGAGGCTTCAGGAATTGAAGACCTTTTGTTTGTTTGTTTTCTGTGCGGCTGGCACTCTTGCCAATCTTACACCTGTTATTTGTATAACCGTTGGGCCTTTCATTACTTCCAGATAATGACACCGTCCTGTCTTACAGAGTTATTACGATGAGGCAATGTTTGTTGAGTGCTTTTAAAAAAACGTTTTCCAGCATGTTGGAAACCTTCGTTTCCCTGTAAGACTTAATGGAATAATTGTATATGGCAGAGGTCCTCAGTGTGGTGCCCAGAGAAACCATGGGGCTCACGGAGACCTTTCCTGGCACCCGCCAAGTGTTTCTGAGAGCCAGTTTGGTGTAGTTGTTAAGAGCACAGATTCTAATCTGGAAAAGCCAGGTTTGATTCCCCACTCCTCCACATGCAGCTGCTGGTGTGACCTTGGGTCAGTTACAAGTTCTTTCAGAGCTGTTTTCTCAAGAGCAGTCCTCGAAAGAGCTCTCTCAGCCCCACCTACCTCACAGGGTATCTGTTGTGGGGAGGGGAAGGGAAAGGAGATTGAAACCCACTCTTCTTCTTTTCTTCTTTCTAGAAAGTGGGCAGGGCCAGATGGGGCTTTCGACCAAGGTTTCTGATTGGTCATCAGAGATTTGATTGGCTGTGCAGATTTCTTTTAAAAGTTGCTTTGGTGGCAGCTGCTGCCACAGGACAAGAAGCTTCACTGTGTGACTGAAGGTAAGCTGTGACAGCCATTTTGTGGCTGGCTCCACCTCCTGCAGCAGCTGTTTGGTGGCAGCCATTTTGTGGCTTTCGTCAACCATGCTGTGTCAGAATTACAAAGGTGCCTGCAGGCTGGAAAAGGTTGGGGACCCCTAGTATATGGGATTAAAATAAAGTTGTACTCTGAGAGACACTGCTGAGGTAAGAGCAAAATCTGCCACCTGCCCTCATAAGAACATAAGAGAAGCCAATGTTGAATCAGGCCAATGGCCCATCTAGTCCAACACTCTGTCACACAGCGGCCAAAAATACTAGGTGCCATCAGGAGGTCCAGCAGTGGGGCCAGGGCACCAGAAGCCCTCAGGGCACTAGAAGCCCTCAGGTGACCCCAACCACTCCAAATTGAGCCTACTCTTATTTGCGTTGTCCAGCCCCTTTGTTTCTATAGTCCTGATCCTGGGTTCTGTCATTCTTATGCTGTGACGGAAACTTGGCAGCGTGTTTTTATAGCAAGAGATGTCTTTGCCGGTTTGTTCTCCTTGCCGACCCTATGAAGCTGCCTGTATTTTTAACTTGGCCTGAAATCTGGCCTGCCCTTTGTTTATTTTGATGCCGCTCTCCCTCTCTTCTGTGTCAGGCTGTGTGCAGCATCCGTTGGGAGAGTGCTGTGGTGTACGGCAAGCTGTTGATCTTTGGAAAGGCCAGGCCATTAAGCAGCCTTGCCACCCACCCACATCTGAACTGAAGGAAGGCAGAAGCGAAACACTTCTAAGAAATGGCGGAGGGGGCCGATAGCCACAGACATTCTGTCCTCTGCCTGAAGCAGGTCTGTCTAGTAACCATCTTCAAGTACTTGAAGGGCCATCATATAGAGGATGGTGTGGAGTTGTTGCCCCAGAAGGTCAGGCCAGAACAAGCAGGTTGAAATTAAATCAGAAGACTTTTGGCTAAACATTAGGAAGAACTTCCTGGCAGTTGGAGTGGTTCCTCAGTGGAACAGGCTTCCTCGGGAGGTGGTGGGCTCTCCTTCATCGGAGGTTTTCAGACAGAGGCTAGATGGCCATCCGACAGCAATGCTGATTCTGTGAACTTAGGCAGATCATGAGAGGGAGGCAGGGCTGGCCCCAGCTGTCTGGGCGCCCTAGGCAGGTTACTAGACCAGGGGGGGGGGGGGCCTGCGCAGCGAGACAGTGCCCAGTTACCCCCGCCCCTTCCTTCCCAGCGCCGGCTTACCTGGGTGCTCTGCAGCTGCAGGGCCCCCAGGAAAGCCAGGAAAGAGGTGGGGGTTACCCCTGTCCCTTCCCTCGGAGCGCCGGCTTTCCTGGGCACTCTGCAGCTGCGGGGTGTCCAGGAAAGCCAGGGAAGGGGCGGGGGGTTTAACCCCCACCCCTTCCCTCCCAGCGCTGGCTTTCCTGGGCGCTCTGCAGCTGCGGGGTGCCCAGAAAAGCCAGGGAAGGGGTGGGAGTTCCTGGGGGAGGGGGAGGGCAGGCAAGCTCTGCCACCATGTCCTGAGCCCTGCCGGGGCGCTCTTCGCTGGTGGCGGTGGCGGGGAGGCAGCAGTGGCGGGGGGCTTTTTGTGGGAGGGGGCGGGGGCAGTTTGGCGCCCCTGCGGGCCCGGCACCCTAGGCGAGTGCCTAGCTCGCCTAGTGGGTGAGCCGGCCCTGGAGGGAGGGCAGGAAGGGTTGCATCAGTGCTTCATTCTCGTGGCCCTTTCTTGCTTGCCCAGGAAAATGCCCATCACCACTTTCGGGTCAGGAAGCAATTTTTCTCCAGGCCAGTTTGGCCAGGGATCCTGGAGAGTTTTTTGCCATCTTCTAGGCATGGAACAGGGGTCACTGGGGGTGTGGCTGGGGAGGTATTTGTGAATTTCCTGCATTGTTCAGAGAGTTGGACTAGATGACCCTGGAGGTCCCTTCCAACTCTATGATTCTATGATTCTCCTTTAGAGGCTGTTACCAGAAGTCACGCCACTCTCTGGGCATGAAGGGAAGGAGAAGAAGAGAAGAGATTGGATTTATACCCCTCCCTTCATTCCCCAAAGGAGTCTCAGAGCAGTTTACAATCTCCTTTCCCTTCCCCTCCCCACAACAGACACCCTGTGAGGTAGGTGGGGCTGAGAGAGCTCTCTCAAGAACTGCCCTTGAGAGAACAGCTCTGAAAGAACTTGTAACTGACCCAAGGCCACACCAGCAGCTGCCTGTGGAGGAGTGGGGAATCAAACCTGGTTCTTCCACATTAGAGTCCATGCTTCTAACCCCTACACCAAACTGGGACAGTTTTCTGGTGCTGAGAGCTCTCTGTAAGTGGGGGAGACGCCTTTAAGTTTCATTTCTGATTCTGTTTGTTACCAGCCAGTGAATTCGTTTCTGCCCACTGCATTTTTTTGCTCTCATTAATGATTCTTCTTATGATATTTTGACACCATCTTTAGGGAACTGGTACGCAGATAACATTGAAATTGTTCTCTTTATTGGATTGACTCACTAAAGGAAGCCACGGCCTTCAGTTTGCTAGGCCTGAGCAAGGCTGTTGACAGTAGGATATTTGGAGGTCATGAATTCATAGGGTCACCCGTACATACACCACTGGAAAAATGCACACATTTCCCAGGGGGATAAAATTGGCACGTGGATGCTGAAAAGGGTATGAAAATAAAGGCACACTGGTCTGTTTCTCACAGGGGCGAAGCAAAATCCTAATGGGGAGATTGGAACTGAACCAGGCCGCTTCAAGAATTCGTTCTTAACGCTATGCAGAAGCAAAAAGAGAGAAAAGAATTCAGAGTTCAGAGCCGGTTTCAAATATTATTGCTTTCGTAGGGCCCAGTTGGAGCCCCTGTGTGCTGTTAAAGCTTCAGGAGGTGTGAATGCAATCTGTCTTCTAGAAAACTTCTCTTTTCCCTTAGGATGACCCTGATCCAAATCAGCCCCCGCCCTGGCTTCTATAAGTATTTTAAAAATACTGTTATGATCTAATTGCAGTAAAGGTAAAGGTTCCCTTGCTTGAAAGCCAGTCGAATCCAACTCTAGGGTTGCGGTGCTCATCTCTGTTTCAAAGCCGAAGAGCCAGTGCTGTCCAAAGACGTTTCCGTGGTCTAATTGCAGATCTACCAGCAAATCATCTGTTTGGTCCTGATCCTTTGCAAACGCTAAGAAGACCTCTCTTTACACCTAGAAAACCTTCTTAAGAACATAAGAGAACATAAGAGAAGCCAATGTTGAATCAGGCCAATGGCCCATCTAGTCCAACACTCTGTCACACAGTGGCCAAAATATATTAGGTGCCATCAGGAGGTCCAGCAGTGGGGCCAGGACACCAGAAGCCCTCCCACTGCTGCCCCCCCAGCACCAAGAATAGAGTGCATCACCTGCCCCAGACTGAGAGTTCCCATCTATACCCTGTGGCTAATAGCCACTGATGGACTTCTGCTCCGTATGTTTATCTAATTCCCTCTTGAAACTGTCCATGCTTGCAGCTGCCACCACCTCCTGTGGCAGTGAATTCCATATGTTAATCACTCTTTAGGTGAAGAAGTATTTCCTTTTATCTGTTCTAACCCGACTGCTCAGCAATTTCATGGAGTGCCCACGAGTTCTTGTATTGTGAGAAAGGGAATTCTTGTGTTGGGGAGTCGGCCTCTGCACATTCTAGCAGTCCAATTCTCAGTAGAGGTACAGCTTTCTAAGTCGATTGATGTCAATGGGCTTAGAAGGATGTGACACTGTAAATGTTTTCTGATGAGTACATAAATCAGTCGATCCACAAGAGTGCTGCTGAACTGTACCAACAGAAGGCATGCTGCAAACTTTTTGAAGCTACAGATGTTGGGAGCATCAGCGTTCAGATCCTCATTTGGGCTGCAGTCAAACAACAGGCTTGGCGCTCTCTGGCCACGCTTCTAATTTCATTGGGGAGTATTTCATGGAGAGTTTTGGTCAGGCATCTCACCCTTAACTTGCTGCACCGTGGACTCGCCCTGTGGTTGACCATTCAGATTATTGCTGTGCAGTAACCACAGAGCAGATGGGTGGGTGGCATCCTTTTTTTTTGTTTTTCACACATGCACACAAGCACGTAGGCAAAGCACCAGCTCCTTTTTGAGAGCACCACAATCCCTCCACCAAGTACTGTGATCATTGGTTCCTCAGCTGTGTTCTTCCACAGTACTCACCGCGTGGGAGCCTGGGGATGCATGCTTTCCCGGCTGACCATTCTCTTCCCTGTAGAGCATCATGCCGTTGCCAGGAAGTGATGCCAGGTGACGCTCTGGCAATGGGGCTGAAAACTCAATGGTACCATTGAGTTTCCAGCCGCATGTGCCAGAGCGTCGCCTAGCGTCACTTCCTGGCAACGGCATCATGCGCGCATCTTTCCTTCCTCCGGGGATGGTCCTGCCAGGACGTATCCGGCCCCCACCAAAATACGGTAAGTTCTTGGCAAGCCTATTGGTTCCTGTACAACTATATTCTTCCAACAGAAATCACTCCCTTTCCTGCCTAGTCTTATTTACTTTTCCACTCATTTTTCTCTCCCCATAGAGCTTTCTCACCAGAGCAGTATTATTGAGAGTGTAGTGGCACAGACTCTAATTTGATTCCCCACTCCTTCACATGCAGCTGCTGGTGTGACCTTGGGTCAGTTACAGTTCTCACAGCTTGTTCTCTCACAAGCAGTTCTCGAAAGAGCTCTCTCAGCCCCACCTACCTCACTGGGTGTCTGTTGTGGAGAGAGGAAGGGAAAGGAGATTGTAAGCCGCTCTGAGACTCCTTTGGGTAGCGAAGGGCAGGTTATAAATCTCTTCTCTTCTTCTATTATGAAGAGGCTTGGAGTAAAGTTCCAGGGGCGGAATCCTGGCCACTAATATGGGAGCCTAAATAAGGACTATTTCCACTGCTGTCGCACCCCAAGAAATGGCAGAAAGGGGCTTTTTTCTTGAATTTGTCACTCAAAATCAACCCCCCCAGGGGCTCCCAATCCCAACAAAACATTGCAGTGCATAAACAAACAAGCGACGCCTCAGGGCCCTGTGGTGGAGATCCACTTATGTGCATATCGCTAACTGATTCAAAACAAAAAGAGAGAAAATAGAAGGGAAGGTTCAGACTTTCCTTCCAGCTTGAGATCGCGATGGGGAGTTCAGACATCTGGAAATCCGGGGTGAAACCAGACAATCCAAAAACCTTGGACTTTGTCCTGTGTCGAAAAACACCGATTCTAGGACAGGTGAAAATGGGAGGCAGATGACTCGAGAACGTGATACGGATGATGCTGTCTGGTCATGCATTTTAAACCCAGAAGGGAACAATAGCGAACGTCAGATTAAACAGCTCTTCTGATCGCACCCCGGGTAGGTGGCTTTGGGTAAGGCACAATCACGCTGCGTCAGTTCCAAAGCAAGTAAAATGGGAGCAATAATGGCAAGTCTCGGTCTCAAGAGGCAGCTTGGGTGGAGTGGTTAGAGTGTCCGACTAGGATCAGGGAAGCTCAGGTTCAAACCCCCATTGAAACTTGAAGCTCACTTTGTGACCTTGGGCTCATCATTCTCTCTCTTCCTGACCTACTTCACAGAGCTGTTGTGAAGGTAAAATAGAGGAGGAGAGGCAGGTGTGGAGGAAGAGTGGGACAAAAATGTACTATATATTCAATAAATAAGTTTTTGTGTGAAAGAATGGGAAGAAGAGGAGGAGGAGGAGACTGGATTTATAACCTGTCCTTCAGTACCTGAAGGAGTCTCAGAGTGGCTTACCGTCCCTTCTCTTCCCCTCCCCACAACAGACGCCCTGTGAGGTAGGTGGGGCTGAGAGAGCTCTCTCAAGAACTGCCCTTGAGAGAACAGCTCTGAAAGAACTTATGACTGACCCAAGGTCACACCAGCAGATTAGCTGCTAAAAACCAGGGATATATATATAATGAAAGCAATTGTTTCTCCAGCAGTCTCCCATACAATAAAAGCTCACTATGGTTGCCAGCAACCTGGAGGAAAATGCCTTCCCAGCTAAATAGAGGCTAAATAAGATGTTATTTGCCTGGTGGTGTTATTTACCTGTGTACCATGAAAAGTCTCACCTGCCCGTTTCCACACACTTAAGCCTCTGTTAAAGGGGCAAAACATTTTTTTTTCTCCAAGCACCTGGCAAACCCTATGCCTGACAGCCAGTGGAGAATAGTTTTGTTTTGTTTTTTAATCTCGTTCACCTTGCCCTGAGGTTAAAACCTCAGATCTTAGATTTCTCCTCCTTTGAATTATGTGCCACAACAAATAAGAATGAGACTTTCTTTGGAGGAAAAAAACCCCCCAAATAATACTCCTTCCAAGAAACTAAATTTGGGCGATGGACTTCAGAAAGAAAACAACACAAAGGGCTCTGTAATAGCAGCAATGTCCAGGGAGAAATGAGTTCTCCCAAAAGTGCTGATCAGACTGAAATAAAATTTGGCAGTGTGTTTTTTGAAGTTGTTTCTCCCTTGCCTGTATATATCATCTATATGCCTATATAAATAAAACTGCCTTGTCTGATTCTATCCTGGTTTTTTTATTTGTGGTCTTGTTGAAGAAAGACACGAAAACAGTTTCCGAAGTTGTTGAATTCTTTATTGTACGATCGTAGGAGATGGCAAAAGCAGAATCGTAAGGACCCCAGACAAGCACACACAACTAGGATTTCAACTTGCCGTTTTCCCATGAAATTGACTTCTTAGCAGTGTTCCCTCTAAGCTGAGTTAGTGTGAGCTAGCTCACAGTTTTTTAGCCTCCAGCTCACAGATTTTTGTTCTAGCTCAGGAAGGATGGCTCCAGAGCAAACTAATTTATGCAGTTGCCAAATCACTTGCTCACAACTTTAATGCCAGCAGCTCATAGAGTAGAATTTTTGCTCACAGGACTCCACAGCTTAGAGGGAACATTGCTTCTTAGTGTCTTTTCTTTGCAGCTGATCATGGCTTGATCCAGACCAATTAGTTCTAGTTTTGAGGCCACTTATTCTTGCAGTGACGGCATGTCCCACCTAGCCTATATAACTTCACCTTTCTTATAAGTCTCCACTCTAATTCTTTGTTATTTCCACAGTCTGAGGTGAGAGGAATCCAGTTATAATGTTGCATACTTGGGAGGTGGTAGTAGGTTTAAAGGTAAAGAGCTTGAGAACTTAAGAATTTTGCTCGTTTGATTCCAATGTTCATGGTTCACCAGGGCTCCTATAACCCACAGCCGAAATCACAGTACAATACCTCATTCACTAGGTATGTGCACTTGGGATAGTAAAACTGATGTTAATATTGACATGTGTTCAGAGTTTGGGGTGGGGGGCTGAAGGTCGTTGGGGGGGGTGTCTTGTTGTGTGATCAGTTCTTTGTTATATATAGGGTTGGTATCCTCTCAGTGGGACCTGACATTCTCCTGGAATTACAACTGATCTTCAGACTATGGAGATCGGTTCACCTGAAGGAAGTGTCAGCTTCAAAGGATAGACTGTATGGAATCATATACTCACTGAGCTCACTTCCCTCCCCAAACTTTGCCCTCCCCACATTCTGCCTGCAAAGCTCCAGGAAATTCATAAGCCAGAGTCAGCAACCCTAGTTATATCGATAACTCAGTTTATGTGTCCTCAAGAAGTGTTAATCATTAGGAGACAATGAGCTGTGGCTCAGTATCAAGAGCATTTGTTTTGCATGCAGGAGGTCCCAGGTTCAATCCCCAGCATCTCCAGCAAAAACGGTGGGGTTGTAGGTGATATGAAAGACCATGCCTTAGACCATGGAGAACCACTGCTAGTCTGAGTAGACAATACTGACTTTGATAGACCAATGGTATGGATTCAGTATAAGGCCGGTTTGTGTGTTCGTGGGATGATCCCTTGATAGGCTTCCTAAGCATGAGGGCATGACCTTTCCTGGTTGGGTGTAGCTTGCAGTCAACAGAGAAAGATATAGTCAAGACAGTGCAGCGAGTTGTGTATTTTTCCAGGAAGCAAACACTGCAGAAATGCTACAAGTTTCCTTTTATCTTCTTTTCTAAGGGAGCCCTAAGCCACATCCTTAGATTCTGAAAAGCATAACATACTTGTAGGAACTGATCTTCTAAACCGCTGAGATGACTCAGGGGTGAACCATAAGCGTAATTGGATAATCACACATCATTTGCCATTGAGAAGTTAAACAGTTGTAAAATGGAAGTCAAAACAGTTGTAAAATAGCCATGCACAAGAGACAACTGAACTGGAAGCTTTTTTAAGAAATGTGAGACTATGGACTCCATGAGCCAAAGTATGTACATGCTGAGCCAAGGATTTACGAGAACCAAGGATTTACATGCTGAGCCAGTGTGGTGTAGAAGTTAGAGTGGTAAACTAAGATCTGAGAGATCCCTGCTGTACTACGAGGCTTGCTGTTTGACCTTTGAGCAATCACTCTCTCTCTCTGCCTACCCCACCTCACAAGAATTTTAGAGGATAAAATGGGAATGGAAGAACCGTGTACGTAATCATGACCTTCCCTGCTAGAATATCTCCTGGTACATCTCTACCATAACTTCAGGTCTTGTCAGCAACTGTGGCTGAGTAGTAGAGCATCTACCTGACATGCAGAAAATCTAGGGTTCATTCCCCGGCATCTCCAGTTAAAAGGATCAGATGGTAGGCAATGTGAAAGACCCACACATGAGACCCTGGAAAGCCTCTACCAGTCTGAGAAGACAATAGTGACCTCAGTGGACCTTATTAAGCTCAAGGCTGCTTCATGTGTTCACTTTTTCAGACCTTCCCTAGAAACAGTGATCCTTCCTGTTATCCATTATCTTTAGCACTAGGAGCAAGGCCCATTGTGGAACCAAGACAACGGGGGCTAGATGGATGTGAGACATCCCCCCCACCGCTTCCTACCCAGTCCCCAGACCTGTGGGGTTGGGGGCGAGGGGCGGCTCAGTGGCCAGGACGTATCCGAGGAGACAGAGGTCCGGCCGCCCGCTTTCTCCCTCCTCCCAAAACCACACTGTCAAGGGGCGATGGCATGCCCCGGCACGGGCTCCCTTCCTTTCTCCGTCCATCCCCCCGACCCTCTCCCATCCCCTCAGCACTGCTTCCCTATCCTGTTGGGCTCATCCCCTCGTCAGCATCCCCAGGTGCCGTGTGCTGTTCCCGGGGTGGCCGCAGTGGTGGTGCTGGCCGCCTCCCTCCCTCTTGGCCAGCCATGGTCCCTCCCTCTGTTCCTCCTGGTGGCATTCCTCCTGCTGGCGCTGCTGTGGCCTGGGTGAGTGGAGGCGGCGAGCGCGATGGCAGAGAGGAGGCCATACCGAGGTAAGGTGCGGTGGTCTCGCCTTGTGTCCGTCGTCGCCCTCGCAGCGGCCGTGGCCCAGCTCTCCACCTCCCTTGCTCACTCAGCCGGCCACCAGAGGTAGGCGCGAGCAAGCGGTGGCATGAGCCTGGCGAGGTAGAAGGCGGTGTCGGCAGCACAGGCCACCTCAGCTCAGCCTGGGGCCGGACGGAGCAACCCATCTGTGCCAATGGCTCCCTGGAGACTGAGGTGGCAACACTGGCTGGCAAGTCTGTGGGCGGGACTGATGCGACAGTGCAAGGCAAGGCAGCCAATGGATAAGGAACCAGGGCGAGGGGCAGATGCGTGGGCCAACTGATTTTGGCACGCATCGAATCTTGCCACCCCAAAACACGATTATTATAAGGAGAGATTGCTAACCTGCAGGTGTGGCCTGGAGTTCTCCCAGGATTAGAACGATCTCCAGACCACAAAGATCTGTTCTCCTGGAAAAAGTGGCAGCTTCAGAGGGTGCGCTCTGTGGCCCTACATCCCTGCTGAGCCCCTCCTCTCCTCAAAATCCACCCTCCCCGAGTGCCACCCCCAAATCTCCAGGAATTTCCCAAGCTGGAGTTGGCAACCCTAGTATCACAACCTGAGTTCACATTTATCTTGTCAATATGAAGGCAGTATCAGTCATTATAACAGTTCTGTTTGGGGTTGCCACTTTTATTTCTCTCTCCATCTCAGTCATGCCAGCTGAGGCCTGTAGTCTGAAGTGATGTAGTCCAGGCGAAGGCTTATTACCTCAGTGAGATTTAGGCCTCAGTGCTCTGCAGGAGGGGAGCCTGTCTTTCACTTACTTCGTTCCACAAAACGTTGGACGCCCTGACTGAACTATCCAAATGCACATAATGAAGGGCTACAGTGGTTGTATTTCAGTTTCTTTTAGCCAAGTCAGCCCATGGCTCAAGAAGACCCTCAAGCACATCACAGAGCCTGTCCTATAGATCCTCCTCCATTTTTTTTGGCTGTCTTTTATTTATTTACTTACCTACTTGCTTACTTCATATGTAACTCACCTTTCCCTCGCACCAGGGCCCCACAGCTGCTAACGCCATGCTCCTCTCCTCCATTTTTTCCTTACAACAATAATTTGCGATAGGTTTGGCTGAGACAGAATGACTGGTCCAGAGTTTTCCAACGAGCTTCCATGGCACAGTGGGGAATTTGAACCTGGGTCTCCCAGATCCTAGTCTGTCGCTGTAGCCACT
This sequence comes from Gekko gecko, assembly GCA_029375565.1. Lineage (NCBI taxonomy): Eukaryota > Metazoa > Chordata > Lepidosauria > Squamata > Gekkonidae > Gekko > Gekko gecko. Next base: position 29,757,371 of record JAPDNY010000005.1, on the reverse strand, counting down.
ATACCACACTGCCTCTCAGTGTCATTGTGTGACCAGAGCATTATACCCGGATTAAGGGAAACCATTAGGGGGGCTGGAGCACCTTTCCTGTGAGGAAAGGCTGAAGAGTCTGGGGCTTTTCAGTGTAGAAAATAGGTGACTAAGGAGGGACATGACAGAGGTTTATAAAATTATGCATGGGATGGAGAGAGCTGACAAAGAGAACTCCCCCAAAATACTAAAACTCGAGAGCGTCCAATGAAGCTGATGCACAGTAGGTTCAGGACAGACACTTCTTTAAACAGAGAGTGATTAAAATGTGGACTTTGCTGCCAGAGGGTGTAGTGATGGCCTTAGGAATAAACTTAAAACAGGATTAGTTAGACTCATGAAGGATAAGTCTTATCACTGACTACTAGCCAAGGTGACTGAGGGGAACCTCTGGATCCCAGAGCCAGGAGGCAACATCAGGGGAAGGCCTCGGCCTCTATGCCCTGTTGTTAGCTGTCCAGAGGAACTGGTTGGCCACTGTGTGAGACAGGATGCTGGGCCAGATGGACCACTGGTCTGATCCAGGAGGCCTCTTCTTATGTTCTTCTCTGCTATGGGCAAGGGAGAATGGCATGGGACAATGATTTCTCCAGCTCTGTGTACTGGATGGCTGAGTTTACTTGCAGCAACAAAACCCCAGAGAGGATAAACCCTTGCAAAAAGGACCAAGGACATGACTGTGCTTCTGATCATCCCCATCCTCTATAGTAACTGGCAGAGAAGGGCATTTTAGAAGCATTTGTTGTTGTTGTTCAGTTGCACAGTTGAGTCCGACTCTTCGCGACCCCATGGACCAGATCACGCCAGGCCCTCCTGTCTTCCGCTGTCCTCTGAAGTTTGCTCAGTTTTATGTTCGTCACATCAATGATACTGTCTAACCGTCTCATCCTTTGCTGTCCCCTTCTTCTTTATAGATTTAAAAATTGGCACGAGGCCCCGATCCATATAGGGGCCTCGTGGCAATTTATAAAGAACTACCATTGCTTCTAAAATGACATTGGTGGCCAGGGGATGGACCTATGGCTGCTGTCACGTGTAGACTGGCCCATATATGGCTCTGACCCTCGGCTTGTTCCTCACTAGTGTACCCCTCCCAGCTCTTAGCTTTTGTTTGCTGTCCCCAGCTCTTTAGGGTCTGTTGGGCGTGGTTGTGACCTTGACATTGTGGAGGTCATAACTGTCTCCCCTCTTTCTGTCACATGATTCAAATGTCCCATGATTTCCTGTCATGTGCTTGCAGCTCAGAGGGCCCCATGTTCCATGAGTTTTTGGTCTAGAAGGACTGCAAACAATTGCTCTGAGTATTCTGGAGCCATGTGGGATATATAGTCAGCAGGTGGTAGAGAAGTTTCTACTTCTCTCAAGACAAAACCCATCTGCTTTTTGGAATGTTGCCTGTGTTGTTGTGGAATGTTGTGGAAAAGGTCTAATACAGACCTGCTTGATATGTATACATTTTGAGATTCATGCAGACCGAGACTGGTGTTGTGATGAACTGAGTTGTGTGTGTGTGTTTGTGCGTGTGACAATGAAAGATGTTTACAGGAAATGGATATTTTACAGATGGCAAACTTTTGGAAACTGGAAACTGGAAACTAGGTGGTAAACAGTCTGTCAAAAGGAACAGATGTCTTGACGGTAAACACGGATAAACAAATGCAAAAGATGGGCAATTTAGACAGGACACAGATAATTTTTTCAGGGGATTTAATACAGAACAAATTAATATATGACAGAAATTGAATCTAGATAAGATAGTAGTGTAACTGGTTGGAAAGGCTGAGGTCGGTATTATGCTTTCTACAACTGAAGGGGTTTTGCTGACCTTTGCCGACTCATTTAAGAGTCATGGGGTTATACTGTACCGAGCGTCACTGCTGGAGAAGCAAGTTAATTCAGGTGCAAAATGCCCCTGGTTTCCTCCATTTTAATTTATCTCTGAAGGTTTCTCCCTTTCGTGACCCAGCTGATCTAGCCATTTGGATCCATGTCATGGTAAACTTGAGGCTAGACCATTGTAATGCACTCTGTATGGGTATGCCTCTAAACACAACCGGAAAACGCATGCTCCAGGCACCCCTGCCTTCTGAGATTAGGCAGGCAGCAACTCAGGAGAGGGCCTTCTCGGTGGTGACGCCGGCACTCTAGAACTCTCTCCCCCGAAGAGACACCGCCTTGAGTCTTGGCAGGAAAGGCTGACTAGCAATAAAGTAAATAGATCAAGATGATTATTTATTACTATTAATTAGTAGGGTTGCTAGCTCAGAGCTGAGAAATTCCTGGGGCTTGGGGGCAGAGTTTGGGAAGGGAAGAGACTTCAGTGGCATATAGGGTAATATTGTCCACCCTCCAATACAGCCCTTTTCTCCTGGGAAGTGAGACTCCTTTGGGTAGTGAAGGGCGGGGTATACATCCAATCTGTTCTCCTTCTCTATGTAGCCTGGAGATCAGTTGTAATTCTGGGATGTCTCCAGGCCCCACTCGGAGGTTGGCAGCTCTGTTAATTAGTAATGTTTACTGTCTGCTGCCTTGGCCAGTGCTTTCTTGATCTTTCCCTGCCTGGCTATCTCTGTTATTTTGTCACTGAGATCTTCTTCCCTAAAGGAAAAGGCATTTTGTAATCACAAGAACAGGACCCAGGGCAATCTGCAAAGCAAACACTCTGGTGCAGCATGCTGACAGACCTCCTCTAAAGTCATCTGCCTCTGAACCCATTAGGAAGAAGCAGCAGATCAATTTAATACAACCCTGTCAGAGTCAGCCTGAAGGTGACCCTCAGTATTAATCATGTGGTTCTGTTCTCTTAGAAGAGAACTCCAAAACAGTGAAAAGTGCAAGGAACCTCATCCTTGAAGACACGAAGAAATTAGTCCTGTATCGGAATAAGCCAGGAGTCCAGTGGCACCTTAAAGACTAATGAAATTTATTCTGGCATAAGCTTTTTCCAATCAGAGCTCACTTCATCACATGAACTAGAGTGGAAATCCATCAGGGGGATCCATATGCCCAAGGGAGGTTCAAAACCAGGTCCATTGCCAAACGTAATCCATTCACTCCAAATGGACATGAGACCCTTGCAGCCGTTAGATCAAGATGGGTAGCTGCCAGAGTCCAGTAGCACCTTAAAGACTAGCAAAATTTGTGGCGTGATATGAGCTTTTGTGAGTCACAGCTCACTTGTTGTGAATGTAAAACCTACAGCAGGATGCTATGGGATAAGCAGATACAGTGGAAAGTTACAGAAATATAGCAGAAATTATTAACATCTTTAAGGAGTGGGAAGTACCAAGATACTAAGTAAGGATTCCCAGGTCCCTGTTAAATCCTGAGATGATAAATTGGCCTGAATTTGTTAACAGATTCTATTTTGGAAGTTTCACGTTGCATTCTCCCTTTGAAGTTCCTTTGTAAGAGAACTGTAACTTTGAGATCCATAACAGAATGCTCCAGAAGATTAAAAGGTTCCCCCGCTGGTTTTTGAATACTGTGATTCTAAATCTCAAATTTATGCATGTTTATTATTCTGTGTAAGGACTGGTCTATTTGTCCAATGTAGAGAATAAAGACCCCTGACCTGGATAGCCCGGGTTAGCCCAATATTGGAAGCTAAGCAGGGTCGTCTCTGGCTAGGAATTGGATGGGAGACCTCCAAGGAAAACCAGGGTTGTGACGCAGATGTGGGCAATGGCCAGTCACCTCTGAAGTTTCTTGCCTTGAAAACTGTACGAGGTCGCCATAAGTCAGCTGTGACTCCATGGCACTTTCTGCCACCAGAGAATAAAAGGGCAATGTCGACACATGATAGCAGATGCTACATTGGGGGATGAGATGGTATAGCTGGTGCCATTGAGTCCATTGACTGAGTTGCTAGAGTGGATATGAGTCCCATTCATCTGAAGGTAAAAGTCATTAGCAAATGGGAAGTAGGTGTCAGTGTACCATGAGTACCTGCATGGCTTTACAAGGTGCTAATGTTTTCATGGCTGCCTTAGAGCAGTGCCTTTTTAGCTCCTGCACCTTGAATATGAAAAATGTTCATCATCCAGATGCAATGGGAGGAAACCCTTGAGAGTTTCCACCATGACTTCAGGAAGTTTGGCCCAACCATCAACCTGACCATGAATAGTTATGCAACAAGTACATTTTCAGGGCACTGTGGTACAAATGCAAGACAGGCATATAAGCTCTACATTATACCAGAAACCCACTGATGGATTTATGCTCCAGTGCATGCAATGAAGTGAACTCTTGACTCACAAAAGCTTATGCTGGAATGCATTTTGTTAACCTTCACGGTGCCACTGGACCCCTCTTTCATTCCGTTGCTCTGAACTAACGTGGCTACCCTTCTGGATTTAGCCCACTATCTGTAACTGGGAATTAGAAATAACTGGAAACTATAAATAAATAAAACAAATTTTACCTCACGAGGGCAGCTTTCATGTTTTTTTATTTTATCACATGAACGTTGAACAGAGACATGGGTCTTCCGCATCAAACATGGTTGTGTGTATCGTTCCAAAAAAGCCATATGTCCAACACATGTTTATCTAGTCTTCATTTAGATTCCTACAAGCCCAGGAAGCTTCAGAGGAAATGGCCCAGCCGTACAAATGGAAGCAGCTGCCTTCCGAAATCCTTTTAGACAGATTTTCAATGCACCCTCTTCAGAGATACAGTAAAATTTGCCAGCTGTCCCATTTGGGAGATGAGATGAATGAAAGGGTCATAATAGTAATGCTGTACCAAAATCCTGTTCCTGCCCTTTCGGTTCCTCTCTCATTGTAAGTCGGCCGTATTGTAATTCTCGGTCAATACACACTGAGCCCCTGGCCGCCGGAAACCACAGCATTTGGGGATGTTTGTGGCAAAGAGAATTCTGATGTCAAGAGTGTTTACCTGAAGTCCTCCAGGCTTCCGATCCATTTATCTGTCACAAAGCAGATGTTCTCACAGGATTTTATAGCTCATCCTGCTGACGAATGGACAGTTTGTGCAATAAGGGGAGTTTGTTTGTTCTGCCTTTGGTTCCAGCCAAAATCAGGAAGCAAAGGTGTACATTTTAAAAAATGAACCACAGTTGTGAATCATTGTCAATATGCCGTCAGATTTTTGGTCTATCTTCCTTCAGTACAGTAGGTATAATCTCTTGAACCACAGATGGATGGGGATGCAAATGCAATTTAGGGAAATCTGCTGGGGAAATGCAGTCAAGTAACTTAGCCAAGTATTGCATTTCTGCCTGCCATTTAGGAACAAAGCAGGGACAAATGTTCTACCTACATCCAGAGTTCGTAGCAAACAGTGTAATTCTGAACAACAGCCTTAGGGTGCAGATCGAAAAATCCACACTATGGGTCCATCTGCTGATGGGGGGGTATTTTTTTGACAAGCCTGAGAGAAGCTTCAAGTATTCAGAAAAATATGAAATATAAAACTGCTAATCATAAGAAACAATGTCTGTTTCTGTAAGAAAAGAATGCCACTGAAATCCCACAAGACTTTGTTGTGGGACCTCAGCTGCCATTTTGAGGGTTGCTAAGCAACCCCCCCAGCCAGTGGTAAGGATTCCAAGCCTCGGTTCATGTCAGTGCAAGATAGGGAGAAACTTAAAAAGGTTAAAAATTAGAAGGAAGGGAAGGTAAAACTGGATGGAAAGAGGAGCAAAATAGTTATATAAATGTAAAGGTGAAGCCATGGGAAGGAAAGTGTAACATACGAGTCAGGGAGGGGGGCAGAGGATGCCATGGAGAGCAACAGACAAGGCTAGGTCAGTAGGTAAGTAAGTGGGTAGGAAAGAAGGGAAGAGAAAGGGCTGCAAAGAAGGCAAAGAGAAAAGGCAAGAGGGAGGGAGGGAGTTGGAAAATGAGATTCCCTTTCAACTGAGTCCTTACGCTCTCCACTAGTATCTCCTGTTATACAGAATCGCAAGCAAGTGGCCTCTGTTTTTAATGGAACTGCCTGACTGTGTCATAAGGCCGTAAGTCAAACAAAGGTTCTGCAGCATAAATGTGCTTTCCAAATAGGGTTAATGGGTGGGCATGCACAGAAAGTAAAGCAGCTGTCAAGGTTCATGTGTATTAATACCTGGGCAATTTCTGTACCTTGAAACGTTCGATCTGGCACGGCAGTAAACAATTAGGAAAGCATTATTCATCCGATGCACCTCTGTGGTGTCACAGGAGGCCACAGGACGGGCTGCGGAGGTCATTTACACAAAGCTGTCTGTGGCGTAGCGGCTGTGTGATTAAACTCCCGTTCTAATCTCATCTCTGTTACGAATTTAGGCAAACCAGCATTTTCTCAGCTTCAGCCTTTCTCTCCCCCCCACAGACAGATTGCAATATAACCCCTCCAAACAGTGAGGGTCATGGCCAAGAACAGTGGGATGGTGAAGCCACACCAAAGTAAGGTTTGCTGCTTATCCCAGGTGTGCGGGAAAATCTATTTTTTTACATTTTAAAAAGCAGACTCCCTCCCAGGGGCCTAATGTAGGTTGAGCCATAATAGAACAACCCAGTCAGTTAAAGGAGGAATTCACACATGCAATTCACTGCCACAGGAGGTGGTGGCAGCTACAAGCATGGACGGCTTCAAGAGGGAATTGGATAAACTCATAGAGCAGATGTCCATTTGTGGCTCTTAGCCACAAGGTATAAATAGGAACTCTCGGTCTGGGGCAGGTGATGCTCGATATTCTTGGTGCTTGGAGAGAGTAACAGTGGGAGGGCTTCTAGTGTCCTGGCCCCACTGGTGGACCTCCTGATGGCACCTGGTATTTTTGGCCACTGTGTGTATGTATTTTTTTAAATGTGGCTTTTATCCCAAATGTATCTGGGTTTCCTCAAGAAAACAAAACAAAACAAAATTCCCCCCAAAAATCCCAGGTATAAATAAATAAAGGTTCATTTGGGTGTGAGTGGTGAGCTCGGGGCACGTGGGAAAACAATCACATGACCAATTTACCAAATACTGAAGTCCGTGTGGGATCCCCGCAACCTGTATTGTCAACATGTCAGGTAGGGTATTTGAATTAGTGTAAATCTGCCTTTAAATTATCTTCAGAGTTTTTATTTTTTTGGGGTCTGCTTTTACCTCATAAAAACAACAGCTGCCATTTCTCGATGTGCCTCAATGAACTATCATTCCTCTCTAAAGCAAATGGGATGTTATTGTCACAACTTCATCTGAATTTTTTCCTTCTGTTTCCTGCAGCTCTCGTTGTGCGCTTCTTAACTAAGCGGTTCATCTGGGAGTACGACCCAACGCTTGGTAAGTGGCGTTTTATTGGTTGTAATCAAAGAATACTTCTGGGCATGTTAGAAAGACAATGTATAATACTCGACCAGTGCAGTCATTATCATTTTGGCATTTGAAACCATATTGTCTTCAGTTACATAAACTAGCCCGAATATACATCTTCCATGAGTAGGTGAATGTATAGAGCTTAGTCATACCATGCAAGTGTGTATCTGGTCCAGAATTTAGCATTCTGAGAATTTGTGGCAATTGTTATTAAAGAAGAAGAAGAAGAGATTGGATTTATAACCTGCCCTTCACTACCCAAAGGAGTCTCAGAGCGGCTTACAAACTCCCTTCCCTTCCCCTCCCCACAACAGACACCCTGTGAGGGTAGGTGGGGCTGAGAGAGCTCTGACAGAAACTGCTCTTTTTTAAGGACAGCTGTGCCAGGACTATCACTTGTCCAAGGTCATCCAGCAGGTGCAAGTGGAGGAGTGGGGAATCAAAACCGGTTCTTCCAGATTAGAGTCCATGCACTTAACCACTACACCAACCTTTGTCTTAGGTGATAGTCTGTGGCTCAGTGGCAGAGCATCTGCTCGGCGTGCAGAATGTCCCAGTTTCAATCCCCGGCATCTCCAGTTGAACAGTAGGTAGTGTGAAAGACCTCCTCCTGAGACTCTGGAGAGCCACTGCCAGTCTGAGTAGACAATACTGACCTTGATGGACCAAGGGTCTGATTCAGTATAAAGCAGTTTCTCGTGTTCATGATAGGGGCATACAATATTTTTTAAACCGATATTTTTCAATTCATGTCTACTGGATCTGAAAAAAATATTGAGATTTCAAAAAAATCTCAAATCCCAATACTGGCACAGTATTCGGATCCGGAATTTTTCAGAAATCCCGAATTTTTTGGTTCCAATAGACCCAAGAAGGAAAATACCAGTTTTTTTTTGTTTTTTTTTAAAAGCCAGCCCAATCCTGGGGCTGGGTTGGCTTCTCCTGCAGCCCGGTATAAAATCTTGAGAGAATCTGGTTTTGCAGATTTTTAAAGTGTTTATAAAAAGAGAGCCATTCACACATACATACACACACTTTTGATTTGGCCCTATTCAGAAGATCGTTTCTGGCTCTTACAACTGTAAAGATGGGTATGAAAATATGGGGGCAATGTGTGGTGAAATCTCAGGAACACCATAAGCTACAGAGCTGGCTTTCCTGTAGAAGACAAAGACGAGGAGGAGGAGGAGATTGGATTTACACCCCACCCTTCACTACCCGAAGGGTCTGAGAGAGTTCTTGAGAGAACAGCTCTGAGGGAACTTGTGACAGACCCAAGGTCACCCAGCTGGCTGCATGTGGAGGAGTGGGGAATCAAACCCAGTCCTCCGAGATCAGAGGCCACGCTCCTAACCACTACACCAAAAGGCACCAGGCTTCCGTGCTCTGCGTAGCTTAATCTTCCTGCACACCAGGAACAACCAAAGTGGAAGAACAAAATGAAAAACAAAAGAAGTAGAAAAAAATCAACTGAACAAATACAGAGGAAATTAGCTTCATTTAAAAATCAAAGCTGTCAGATTTCATCAGCATGGCATCTGAGTGGGCGTGGCATTTTGCTCGTTTTTAAAAAAAATCAGAGTATTCATATCCCTATTCCAAAGGTCTCCATACTAGTGTAACTGACGATGTAATAGAAACCTACCCTGATTTCTCTGCGCATGAGCCAAGCCTCATCCAATCCTAAGACTCTTCCCTGACAAGATACTAGCCAATGGGACTTTAATCTTTCTTAAGCCTTAACAAAACAGTTGCCCTGACCTGGTGTCAGGCTGCCCCTCCACCTCCACAGGAGTTCCTCCTTCCATCGTGACTGGGAATCTCCAAAGGGGCATTTGGGGTCTCAGTGCACAAGTGAAAGGCACTCTCAGCACTCTCCAATCTCTCTTGTTCAGCTCAGTTCAGACTCTCCTGTTTCCTTCTCATCAACCCCGGCTTACTGGCCTCCTTTTATTCTCCCAGACCTTGTTTCCCCACCTCCTCCCCCTTTCCCAGTGGCCCTCCTTCCTGTCTATCACCCTGTGCTCTCCCCTCATTGATTAAGGGTGTCAGTCCCTTTTAAGCTCCATGCCTTTCCTCTGTCCTGCCTCATCTGGGGTGGGGTAGGCATCTTCCACTGACTCTCAGTCACACCACTCTGGCCTGGCGCCCTGCCAGCCTTCTTCCCCGGCTCCTTACTGCTCTACCAGCGGGTCTCGTGGGTGCGCAGCCGGGCTCACCCCACAGCTTAGTCAGCTGTGACTTGACAGCAAAAACAGACAAACAAATCAGTTATAGCTCGATGCAGGGTACGATGCAAAATCCGTTCACTGAAGGAGGGGGGGGATCTTGGTTTTATAAAAACTCCTGTATTTTCTTGATGATTCAAACAGCCCAAGCTGCCTAAATGATCTGTCCTTCAGGCTGGGGTGTGCTGCTAAATGAATAGGATTACACAGCATTCAAGGAGCGTATCTTGTCATTTGTGAGCAATTCGAATCTTGCATATGGTATTGAAGTCAAGGGGCTGCATGCGTTTCAGACTGGTTTGTGGACGGCTGCCAAATATGTCAGCAGCAAGCTTGGAGTTAACCATGTGGAAGGCGCTTTTGCAAACTAAACTTTCACTTTTTTGAACTACGTTTTGATCACTTCCTTTGCCCCCCCGGAAAAAGGTCTCTCAAGGCTTCTGGTTTGTTACAATGGCAGCTGTACAAGGTTGTGGCAGGCAACAAGATACACAGAATAAGCATTAATTGTGGTCTTAAAAATATGTTTGGGCTCTCACCAACAAGTATTTCTTGACCATCTTTATTTCTTTCTCAAACCACTGAGAAATAACCAGATTAGCTTTGGAAGAAAACAGGGTCGGTTTCTAAAATCATTGACAGCAGTGTGTAAATATGGAGTAAGTGTGGAGTTCTTAACAATAACAGTTTGTGGTAGGAAATTCCAGGGTGGAATTTCCAAAGGGCCTTGGCCAGTGAAATCAAATCCTGGAATGGTTTTGGAATCCAGTAGAAGCAGCTTGTGCATGTCTACATGACAAGTTTCTGATCTTCTACTGGTCAGACATTTCTCCTTCCATTTTTTTTTTAAATTTAAAAAGAGAGACCAAAAGAAATGATACTTTCCATTTCGATATGAGGAACTGGTTCTTGATTCCAGAAGCCAGTGAAGTCGTGCTCCGATTCCAGTTCAGACTAGGAAGAGGAAAAGTGAGCAGAGATGTCACCCCTTTTCACATTGCTGTTCTAAACTGGATGTTATTCATCATTAGCCCAATTTCGAGTAAGGTGATACAGGGACGGGGGTTTCATACAGTGAATTTCCTTCTGTTAATGATCTGTCTAGTCATTCAAACAGTGCTGCTTTTTCACCATGTGATCTTCCTTGATCTTTTTTTTTTTAAATGCCCTAAGTTGAATGCTATAGTGATAAACCAATATAGCACTTCAGTACTATAGTGGCACCGTTGAGATGCCTTGACTCCATTGACACAATGACATCAATGGGGTCAGGGCTCTTTTTGTAGCAGGAATTCCTTTGCATATTAGATGACATACCCCTAATGTAGCCAATCCTCCAAAAGCTTACAGAGCCCTTCTTACAGGGGCTACTATAAGCTCTTGGAGGATTGGCTACATTAGGGGTTTGTGGCCTAATATGCAAAGGAGTTCCTGTTACAAAAAGAGCCCTGAATGGAATCAAGGCATCTTAATAGTGTCACTATGACACTGAAGTGCCAGAGAGCCAGTTTGGTGTAGTGGTTAGGAGCATGGACTCTAATCTGGGACAACCAAGTTTGATTCCCCACGCCTCCACTTGCAGCTGCTGGATGACCTTGGGCAAGTCATAGTTCTGTCAAAGCTGTTCTTGAAAGAGCTCTCTCAGCGCCACCTACCTCACAGGGTGTATGTTGTGGGGAGGGGAAAGGAAAGGAGATTGTAAGCCGCTCTGAGACTCCGAGTGAAGGGCGGGGTATAAATCCAATCTCCTCTTCTTCTCTGTACTGGTTTAGCGTTTATAGCACTCAATTTAGAACATTAAAAGAAGTCTGTGGAAGATCATGCGGCGAAAAAGGACAGGAAAAAAGTGGCATTGTAGGAAGTGCTATGGGCATTTTAAACAGCACATCAGAGCGATTCACAAGTGCAGTGAGGGGCTAGAAAATGGAAGAACGCAGTTTCCCTCAAAAGCAGCCCAACCACGCTTTGCTAGCCGGACGCAAGAGGGTTTGTATGAATAGGTAAATAAATTCCGCTAGCAGCCGGTTACTGAAATGGGTCTATCTGATTTTGAAAGACAGAAATCCTGTCCCTGGTTGTGCCTCCCCAGCCCAATTTGAGAAAGCACATGGCACATTCCTGTAGAGTAGAACCAGAACTAGAACTTTATTAATAAAGGAGGTAGGCACAGATACAACAAGGTTTTGGACCCTCGAATACCCACAGCTCTCCCTAAGGTTACAATGGAGACATAGGATTTTATATTCAATATGACGCTTTGCAAATAAATCATAACTATTGGTTCCATTAAACTTTGTCAAATGTCCGTCATAACTCTCTGATTGGGCCTGGACCTGCGGGTTGGATTTTCTCAAGCATAAATGTATCTTTTTAGTTAAACAATGGGCCTTGTTCTTCCCAAGCTATGAAGCTCTAAAAGTACCTAATGTAGCAGATATGGGTACATAGTGCTGTATGTCCTTCATCTAATGTGAGCTGACTGACATCAGAAACATGCGCAGTTATAGCTGGCCAGAGCAAGCAAGTTCATAAGCAGTATAACTGCCTGTCAGCATTTCATTGGCTTTGCAGATTTTTTAAAAACATTGCTTTAGCAGCGGCTGCCACCACAGCACAAGGACTTCATTGTGCGACTGAAGGTAACACACATTTTGTGGCTAGCTCCTCCTCCTGTGGCAGCCATTTTGTGGCAGCCATTTTATGGCTGCACTCACCATGCTGTGTCAAAATTCCAGTGGTGCCCACAAGCTCAAAAAAATTGTGGACTCCTGGTTTCACTCACACTGGGTCCATGATCTTAGGTGCATCCAGTGCTTTTCTGCAACAACAAAGAGAAGAAGTGCCAATATTAAACTATAAGGTTGTGCTGATTTCCACCCATTCTGCTCTCAGGACTTAGGAGAAAACACACATGCATCCCGAAAAAGTGCCAGTACTTAAAACCAGTGAGTACCATCACCAAGAAAGCCCTGGTTGCGTCAGTATAGACTGGCAGTGAACTGTACTGAACTGCATATACTCCCCCAACATCAGACCCTAAATTAATCTGAAAAAGAGATTGGTTATGGATGCATAGTTTTATGCAAAACATCTGGGCATCTTGGAAAATTGTAGTTCCAGCAGAGTCCTAATGGTAAGCATGGAAGCACACAAGCCCCTCAGACTTTTTCGGCCCCCATTTTAGAGTCTGTACCTTTCATGGCAGTTGTGAAACAGAACCATTATTTGATCTCGCAAATCAGCAGGTGTGCCTGTTATGGATTATGCCTGTCTCTACATTATTCCAAGAGCGGACCTTGGCTTAGTGGTGGATTAATGTTGATTTCCCAAGGCTGCCATCTTGCTATGCTCCGAAAGGGCACGTGCTCCCTTGTGCCCTCTCTCCAAGGATTGTTTACTCAAGAGGAGCCGTTCTAATGTGCCAGCTGAACCGTGGCAATGGGAGGAGGATTTCTTCTCCCTTTATAGATGAATTAGTTATATTTCCTCTTGCGGAATGGGGAAGAAATGAGTTCTTGAGACCTATCTAGGTGTTATGGTTGATCACAAGCTAAACATGAGCCTGCAGTGCGATGCGGCTGTGAAGAAAGCTAATGCAATCTTAGGATGCATTAGCAGAAGCATTGTGTCCAGATCACGGGAGGTGGTAGTTCCGCTCTATTCTGCTATGGTCAGGCCCCACCTGGAGTACTGTGTCCAGTTTTGGGCACCACACTTTAGGAAGGATGTTGACAAGCTGGAGCGTGTCCAGAGGAGGGCGACCAGGATGGTGAGAGGGTTGGAATCCAAGTCTTATGAGAAAAGGCTGAAAGAGTTGGGTATGTTTAGCCTGGGAAAGAGAAGGCTTAGAGGGGACATGGTTGCAGTCTTCAAGTATTTGAAGGGCTGTCATGTAGAAGATGGAGTGGATCTATTCTCTCTTGCTCCGGATTGCAAGACTAGATCTAATGGGTGGAAATTACAAGGGAGTCGTTACCGGCTTAATATCAGGAGAAACTTCCTGACTGTAAGAGTGGTTGAGCAGTGGAAAAGACCGCCTTGGGAGGTGGTGGATGCTCCTTCACTGGACGTTTTCAAGAGGAGACTGGACAACCATCTTTTGGGTATGTTGTAGGTATGGAGGGGTTTCGGCTGTGTTCCTGCAGAGTGCAGGGGGTTGGACTAGATGGCCTGCAAGGTCCCTTTCAACTCTAACATTCTATGATTCTATGATTCTATCAAAAATGGCCTTGGGCCCTGCCCTGGAAAGCCCAGGCAAGCCCAGTTGTGTCAGATCCCAGAAGCTACTCAGGGCCAACCCTGGCAAGTATTTGGATGGGAGACCTCTAAAGAATAGCGGGGCCAGGAGGCAGAGGCAGGCTACCGAGCCACTTCTATGAACGTCCTCCATGCCCCAGTAGGAGTTGCCAGAGGTCACCACGACTTCCAGGCACCGGCACACGCATGCACGCACAAATGCAAAAATACCTAAAATAAGATTAAAAACTGCCTTAGGATACAGTGGCACTGATATGGAGGAAAGTGACGTACTACTCCAGGTAAGGAATATCCCATGTTTATGGCACACTGTTCATGGAACATGAAGCGTTCCTGCATTCGTGCAGCCCCTCCTGACTACCGGGGTCATGGGACCAATGTGAAGGAATAGCAGAACAGGTTGGGGGGAATGATGAAGGGCAAGGGGGTGAAAACGCTCCCCCTCCTTATTCTGCAAAAGCAACTTTGTGACCCTCCCTCCTCCAACCCACATATCCATATGGCTGGTTCTCTGCTCAGATCCCTCAAAGCCTGGAATGGGCTTTCCAGGGGTCCGAGGAGGCTATCGGAATGGAGGGGAACACAGGCAGATTTTCCATGCATGGATGACTCGGATGCACGCTATGGATTTTCTTTCAGGTTTTTTTAAAACTTACTCCTAACCAGTGTTCCCTCTGCGTTGAGTCAGCGTGAGCTAGCTTACAGTTTTTTTAGCCTCCGGCTCACACATTTTTGTCTTAGCTCAGGAGGGATGGCTCCAGACCACACTAATTTATGCAGTAGCCGAATCGCTCGCTCGCTCACAACTTGAACTCCAGTAGCTCACAAAGTAGAATTCTTGCTCACAAGACTTCACAGCTTAGAGGGAGCACTGCTCCTAGCCCATAACTTTCTTAACATAAGAACATAAGAGAAGCCAATGTTGAATCAGGCCAATGGCCCATCTAGTCCAACACTCTGTCACACAGCGGCCAAAAATACCAGGGGCCATCAGGAGGTCCAGCAGTGGGGCCAGGACACCAGAAGCCCTCCCACTGCTGCCCCCTCCAGCACCAAGAATAGAGTTCTTCTCTGACTGAGAATTCCCATCTATACCCTGTGGCTAATAGCCACTGATGGACTTCTGCTCCATAGGTTTATCTAATTCCCTCTTGAAACTGTCAATGCTTGTAGCTGCCACCACCTCCTGTGGCAGTGAATTCCATGTGAATTCCATATTCCGGCTTCCATGATGCCACCTGTGTGTCCCGAGGTCTTTTCCAGTTGGCAAAATGGATTGGGGAGGGGGGGTAGGAGAATATTCAAGTATTATTTTCCCCTCCCTCCTGTCACTGCTGCTCCTCTCCCCTCTCCCCCACCCAAGGGAATCAGTGCAGCCTCTATTATGGAAATCAGAGTTGGAAGCATGCCTTCATGTCTGCCTGTATCGGCATGGAAACACACAGAGGGAGGGGAGATTGCGCCGGGCTTCTTAAGGACCCATCTGACAGGGCCGGATTCCCAGACGCCCAACAAGGAGTCGGAGGGAGTGAGCAGAAGCAGGTGAAGGAGCTCGAGGCAAACATGAGGAAAGGCCCCGGGGTCTTTCTTTCATGCCAGCCTCGAGCTGCAGCTTTCATTTGTGGCAGGAATAAAATGAAGACAGCACAAGAACTTTCCCCTGGTGCCGCGGGGAGCTGAATAATGCAAGGCAGCCTGCCGCAATAAACAGTGCGGGGCGTGAGTCCGTAACATTTTGCGAGCCAAGGGGGAACGTTCCTTGGCTCTCTCCTCCGCATCTTTTTTTTTTTTTGGTCTTTAATACCCACCAGATGGTTTCAAAGGTATTAAAAATCACAGCCTGAATGACTGCGTGTGCACACATTTGTCCCGTGTTCCCTCTTCTCTTTCGGCCGTTTGGTCCTAAGGCAGCTAACATGGAGCAGAAATGGAAAGGGTAGACAGTTAACCCAGTCCTTCTGTTGTCCCAGCTGCAGTTTTGTGCTGTCTTTGATGCAGAGAGAACTACTACTCCCTCTCCCCAAGTAGTTGGCATCCAGTGAAGCTGATGGGCAGTGGATTCAGGGCGGACCAAAAAAAATACTTCTTTACACAGAAAGTTATGGGGGGGAAACACAGCAAGCGATGAAAAATGTGGAATTTGCAGCCGGAGGATGTTGTGATGGCCACAGGAATAAACAGCTTTAAAAGGGGATTAGAAATAAAATCAGAAGATTCTTCGGCTAAACATTAGGAAGAGCTTCCTGACAGTTAGAGCAGTTCCTCAGGGGAACAGGCTTCCTCGGGAGGTGGTGGGCTCTCCTTCTTTGGAGGTTTTCAAACAGAGGCTAGATCTGACAGCAATGCGGATTCATTGAACTTAGGCAGATCATGAGAGGGAGGGCGGGAAGGGTTGCCTCAGTGCTTAGTTCTTCTGGCCCTTTCTTACATGCCCGGGGAAATGCTGACCGCCACTTTGGGGTCAGGAAGCAATTTTTCTCCAGGCCAGTTTGGCCAGGGATCCTGGAAGTTTTTTATCACCTTCTGGGTGTGGAACAGGGGTCACTGGGGGTGTGGTTGGGGAAGGTATTTGTGAATTTCCTGCCCTGTGCAGGGGGTTGGACTAGATGACCTTGGAGGTCCCTTCCAACTATATGATTCTATGGAAGACAGGCCTATCAGTGGCAACTAGCCATAGTGCCTAGGGGAACCTCTGAATACCAGTGCCAGGAAGCTATATCAGGGGAAGTCCTTGAACTCTGTGCTCTGTTCCAGGGGAAGTGATTGTCCCCGGTGTGAGACAGGATACCATGTACAGCACAAATCAACCCTGAGGAGAATTTTTCAGGCCGTTTTCCACTTCACTCTGCTTCGTCATTGTAAGGTGGGGAAGAAGGTATAATCGGCTGTGCCAGCACGCTGTAGCCTGCTGTTCTCTTGGTGTTGTGTGTATGTTTTGATGAAAAATAAGCTGAGCTAACCAGGATCTCAGACATGGATCTAAATATTTAGAGAGCTGAGTTGGACATATTTCAGAATAATGGCTCTTAAACTGCTTCTGGAACCAGATATGGTAGAATCGAATCGAATTCATCAAAATAACAATAAATTAAAAATACCCCAAGTTATGCCAGTGACCAATCGAATTTAGTTACACAGGGCACAGAGAGGATAGCGACAAAACAGAAGTGATGTGGGGAAATCTGTCTGCTACATTTGAGAATTGGAAGTGGGAGGCTGATTGGGGTGGGGGGGCTGATGTGCCTCAGGGCACAGTGTTCCCTGTACGCAGAGTTAGTGTGAGCTAGCTCACAGTTTTTTACCCTCTGGCTCACACATTTTTGTCTTAGCTCAGGAAGGATGGCTCCAGTCCAGAGCAAACTAATTTATGCAGTAGCCAAATCATCTGTCTGCTCACAACTTTAATGCTGGTAGCTCACAAAGTAGAATTTTTGCTCACAGGGCTCCACAGCTTAGAGGGGTCTAACTGTGTGAGAAAATGACTTAACCCTTTTGCTCTGAGCCATTTCCCCCACTTCCGTCTTGGACATATATAACAGGAACCTGGAGCTGCTATTATGATGGGGAGAAAGTGATGCATATTCATATAAATATTGGTACTGCATATGCTCCCTCTCCAGGGAGAGTCGTTTGCCAGTGGTTACGTGTGCAGACTCTAATTTGAGAGAACTGGGTTTGATTCCCCACTCCTCCACTTGCACCTGCTGGATGACCTTGGGTAAGCCATAGTTCTGGCACAGCTGTTCTTGAAAAAGAGCAGTTTCTGTCAGACATCTCTCAGCCCCATCCACCTCACAGGGTGTTTCTTGAGGGGAGGGGAAGGGGAAGGAGTTTGTAAGCCGCTCTGAGACACCTTTGGGTAGTGAAGGGCGGGGTATAAATCCAACCTCTTCTCCTGTCTCCCTGTCATCTTCCACCAATGGGTGAGGACTTCCTTGTTCTGTCTGGCCAATAACTGTTATTGGTCAGTTTTGGTGTTGAGTGTCTATGTGTTTTTAACTGAATTATTTTATATAATTTATTAACTCGATTTTTATCTCGCCCTCCCCTGTAAGTATAAAACAGTTTAAAAGATTAAAACATAATTCAGTTAAATTTAGCTCCATACAAGCAGTAACATAGGTTGTAAGATGGCATCAGCACGGCTAGAGTGTTCCCAGAATTCCCATTGTACGTGTGTTGAGATATTCCAATTTCTGGGGAGTGGTAGAGCTCCCACCAATAATAGCATGAGTCCCTACATGCGAATAAAGCAGAAAGGTGAAGCAAGGAGTCCACTGCCTCAACCAAAGTCCTGGCAGAACATCTCCGTTTTACAGGCCCTGTAGGATTGTAACAAGCCCCACGGGATCCTGATCTCACTTGCGGGAGAGTGTTCCACCAGGCTAGATTTTCAAAGGCTTAAAAGTTTTGGTGCCCGCTGCCTTGGGGACCCTATTTGGGTGGAAAGACAGCATAGAAATGCTTTTAAATGAATAATAAATGCACCCAAGCTCACATGCTCCTTGCAGAGTATAGCCTGCATTCTGCTTTAAGGAAAACTTATTTCCATTTTGCCCCCCCTTTTCAGAAGTTGGTGACAGTGCCAGGGGCAGGGACACTTGGACTGGTCTTCCACAGCCAGCCACTGTAGCTAGCAGTTGCCATCTCTGGGCTGGGAAATACCTGGAGATTTGGGGGGTGGGGCCTGGGGAGGACAGAGTTCAGGAAGGGAGGGACCTCAGTAGGGTGCAGGGCTCTTTTTGTAGCAGGAACTCCTTTGCATATTAGGTGACACACCTCTAATGTAGCCAATCCTCCAAGAGCTTACAGTAGCCCCTGTCAGAAGAGCTCTGTAAGCTCTTGGAGGATTGGCTACATTAGTGGTGTGTCACCTAATATGCAAAGGAGTTCCTGTTACAAAAAGAGTCCTGGTAGGGTGTAATGCCAGTAGTGTGTAATGCCCTACAGTCCAGCCTCCAAAGAAGCCATTTTCTCCAGGAAAACTGATCTCTGTCACCTGGAGATCAGTTGTAATAGCAGGGGGTCTCCAGTTGACGCCTGGAGGTTGGCCACACTATCTATAGCAGATGAGTCTGTGTAATGCTGTTTTGTCTGGAGCTGGGGTCGTTTGGGGAATTTGGATGGTCAAAGAATCTCCTTTTGCAACACGAATGTGGTTGAACGAAGGAAAAGGAAAGAGTCCACAATATAAACAAAGACAGCAGTCTCTTACAGCCCCCTTAGTCAATGGGGGCCATCTACAGCACTGGCTGTGCCCCTGAGCCTGGTTCCACAAGAGGGATGCCAACCTCTCAGCGAGGCCTGGAATTCTCCCAAGATTAAAACTGGCCTCCAGACTGCAGGGATCAGTTCCCCTGGAGAAAATGGCTGCTGTAGAGGGTGGACTCTATGGCATTATATCTCACTGAGGCCTTCCCACTCCAAACCCCAGTATTTCCAGACCCCACCCCTAAATCTCCTGGAACTTCCCAACTCACAATTGGCAACCCTATCAATACCTCCACTACTGCTTCCTCTTCTGTACTCTTCAGCCTCCCTGTACTGGTAATACCTGGCAGTCGCGCTGAGGTATGCCAGCTTGGGGTTAATGTCTGCAGCTGGAGCTCCTTTAACCCATTTTTGGGGGAAGGTTGAATGCCGTAAGAGGAAGCGATCCTGCAAACACTTATGGTTCTGGAACAAGTGGCCAAGATGCTTTAAGCCGTATCATATTCTTGGTGCTCGGGGGGGTAACAGTGAGAGGGCTTCTGGAGTTCTCGCCCTG
The DNA here is from genome assembly GCA_029375565.1 of Gekko gecko. Lineage (NCBI taxonomy): Eukaryota > Metazoa > Chordata > Lepidosauria > Squamata > Gekkonidae > Gekko > Gekko gecko. The sequence goes on along the minus strand of JAPDNY010000005.1, from coordinate 29,737,784 downwards.
CTTGGTAAACCTCCTGGTGGCACCCTGTTTTGGCCACTGTATGATGCAGAATGTTGGACTAGATGAGCCATTGGCCTGGTCCAACATGGCTTCTCTTATGCTCCTAAACCAGAATAAGGTCTCCTGACCACACCGTTCCCTAATCCTGCAGGGGAGGAATTCTTCTGGGAAGGCTCTACAAGCACAAAGAATCATACTGTAACCCCTGAGTTTGGCTTTCCAGGGAGGTGTCTGGATCCGTGATAATAAATCTGCAAGTTAGCTAGGTCTTTTCGCCAAGCTGGAAGTTCAGATGCCATCAATCTTGCTTAAAGAGTGAGATGTTAAGATAAGACCCAAAATGATTAGCGGCCTGAGTTTCCAGACCCAGTTCACTCCCCTTGACTCAGGGACATGGAGGGCTTGCAGCTCTGGTAGTGCTTCCATAAATAGATCAATCATATGTAAGGAAGCCGTTTCTTGGCGCGCCTACTTGAGACGAGAGGGGAAAGAAGCAATAATTTCAACATGTTGTGCAATGAGACAGCCCTGAAAAAAACCCAGTCTTTTATTATAAACTTCAAGGCTGTACTTGATGGTTGTCTTGGAGAGGTCCTTGATCAGTAGCTTTGTCATCTTCAGTCGTGTTGATGCTGTTGTCAGTCCTGGCCAACTCCTGGGCTCTGTGGTCCAGCAGATGGCGCTGTTTCATCCTGCACCATGCCAAGATTACTGCAGTTGCAGGTTGTCAATTCCAATTTCCAGCAGGTACTTGAATCTTTATACAACCCCCCACAGCATTAAAACCTTCCAGAGCACATCCAAGAGGGCTTCTTTCTGCGCTCTTGGTTCCAAGCTTTACATGAAACACACGTGAAGCCGTCATAAACTGAACCAGATCCATCAAAATCAGCATTGTCTATTCATACTAGCAGCAGCTCTCCAGGGCTCCAGGCATCCAGGTAGAGGTCTTTCACATCACCTATTACCTGATCCTTACTGGAGATGCGGGGGATTGAACCGGGGACCTTCTGCATGCCAAGCAGATGTTCTGGCCCCTCCCCAACTCTTATCTGAGTTCAGCAATAAAACATTGCAAAATGAAACAGATCCCCCCCCACCACCAACAAATTTAGAATTAGAAATTTCAAACCCGAGGTTTGAAATTTGAAATATATATCTGTTGTCAAAGACTAAATGCCGCTGCATGTCAGCTCTGAAATACCGATGGATACAGAAATCAAACAATGCTCTGACTGCCGAATGCTATGGAGTACTTCATTCATTTTCAGTGCATATTCAAATAATCAATGAATATTTATTCACAGAGAATTTGGAGGTAAATTCATTTCAGTTCGGTTTCTTCCCCTCCCCCAATCTCAAAATGCAATTCTTGTCAAGGGAACTGCTCCTTTTGGCTCAACCATCACAACCAACAGCCATATGGACAGGATGCAGACCATGTGGAACAGACATGCAGTCACCTCTGGATCTTGATATGTCTGTTCCCTATTTTCACAAACAGTGGATGTGCCGTAATTAGGGATGTTCAAACATCCACCAGTTTACCCATTGTGAGCAGGGAACTGATATTTTGTTGATTCATTCATCTGTTGGTCAACCTGTTTATGGCTGTTTGGCAGGTTGTTTTGCTGTATTCCTTCCTACCCAGACTGTAGAGTTTAGCTGGCTTTTTGTTTTTTGGGGGGTGGGGTTTTTTGGCCCCCCTGAAGGGGATTTTTTAATTGCTTTTTCTATAAACTACAACAAAAAATAGGAAAAGGGAGACTACAACTATAGGAGAAAGAAAAGAAAACCACTAAAAACCAAAGTATAGGAGATAATTACAACGGCTTGTATCAGTTTTAGTCTATAATACTATCATTACATTGAACATGGTCGATTAAGCTATATTATTTAACTTCCTAGTTATTAGTTTCATAGTTTAGAGAAAGTCCCAAGAGCATCAACATTTAATAAATGCTTATAAGGCACAATTCAGAGTTCTTCACCCTTCATTTTATTTTATCCTTTCTGGTCCTCAGTTGATATTCGCGTTTAGGGGCCGCTGCCCCCTTTTCAGAAGCAGAGTCCTCGTCGGAAGAAATATTAGAAGAAGTAGCTGTATCACTATGTTTACTATCTCCATCTTCTTTGCCATCCTCACCAGGCTCTCCCAGTTGCAGTCTCAGAAACTCCCATGCTTTAAAGACAGAGTCAATCTTTTCTTTTTTGTCCTTAAGTTTGAAAAGGACACATTCAGGGACCAACCATCTATAAGGAATGCTGTAAAACATAATCAAGTCTTTGTAGTCCTTCCTCTTCTTCCTTATTTCAAATGGGATATCTTTTAGAATCCTGATGATATTACCTCCAATTTTCAAGGGTACTCTTGATGTTGCTTTCATAATTTGATCCCTCACGTGTCTCTTCGAGAATCTTACCACTGTCTCTTCAGGCAGATTATTCTTTTTAATGTACACGGAATAGGCTCTGTAAACCACATCCATTTCGCTTATAAGAGTTTAGCTGGCTTTTTGCACATGTGTGTTTTCACTACTGCCTGGTTCAGTTCCACTATGTCCCCTGTCCTTGCTGCATAACTGCTCCACTCAGCAGTTCAGTAGTCACAAATCATAGACCTCAGTCATAAATAGATCAATCTATTTTGTTGTTTGTCTAAGTCAGGGGTCCTCAAACTTTTTAAACAGGGGGCCAGTTCACTGTCCCTCAGACAGTTGGAGGGCCGCCGCGTTCGCCCCTCCCCCCCACCAGCCTGCTCGCCCCGCCGCCGCGTTCGCTCCCTCCACCCCACCAGCCTGCTCACCCCGTCGCCGCGTTCGCCCCCTCCCCCCCACGACCAGCCTGCTCGCCCCTTCCTCCTCCTCAGCTCCTGGGCACTCTTGCGGGGGGGGGGCGGGCATAAACACTCGGCGGGCCGCATAAATGTCCTCCGCGGGCCGCATGTGGCCCGCGGGCCGTAGTTTGAGGACCCCTGGTCTAAGTAGTCTTTCGTGATGCTAATAGCTGCCAGTTGGTTTGGATCTTTGTACACATGCAGTTTTCCAAAAATGTAAACGTGTTCTGCAGGCATTCACAGCTGTTGGGCATGAACCAAACAGGCTGAGTTGTCTCAGACCCTTGTCTGTTAGAGGCATTGGTTAAACAAACGGCAGGCCTGACAATTTGCTTTAGTTTTCAGATGTGCAAACGTGTACACATTTTATTTTCTCAGCTATGTACTCAATGTCTTGTCCTTGGGGAACAGATACTTTGAATAAATGGACAGATGCCCAGAAAAATCTCTCAATAAGTTGATCGGTCATATGGATTTCATGTCCTTGGGCCTGTATAAGATAGCCGCCCCTTGAACACCCCTGAATCTCTCAGATGCAGGTTGTGTGAGACTATCTAATCTTTCTGAAAGTGCTATGTATTGTATTTTATCTATTTAATCTTTACATAAGAGAAGGGATAAGGAATGATATATATATATATTTCTGTTTCATTTACATATGCAAGTATATTTTGAATCGTGGTGATTTTTTCATATTATTTCAAGAAATATTAGATCCGTTTTAGATAAAAAAAATCTTTAAAAGATAAACATGAGTGATCTTTGGCTGGGACTCAAGGTGTTCACTTGGCACCTAGAAATAAACAAACTTCTGAGTTCTCTTCAATCAGAAGACGGTAACCTGTATAGACTGGGTATTAAAGAAAATAGCCATCCCTCTGATTAGTAAATAATGTGTTGCTTTGGAACAGGTGAAAAGACCCTTCTTTTCCATGTGTATGTTTTAAAAGGAATGCTTCCTTTGCAGGGTTTTCACCTGTCACAGAGTGATCAACTCTAATCTGCTTGACACCTTTGAACACATGTGTGATGAAATTTGCATTATCGCTACCCCTAATGGAACATTCAAGAATAAGAACATAAGAGAAGCCATGTTGGATCAGGCCAGTGGCCCATCCAGTCCAACACTCCGTCTCACACAGTGGCCAAAAATACCAGGTGCCATCAGGAGGTCCAACAGTGGGACCAGAACTCCAGAAGCGCTCCCACTGTTGCCTCCCCAAGCACCAAGAATTATAGCTGTGTCCTGCATGTGACAATGGGATAGGAACCTGAGTATCTCTGCTGGATCAGACCATCCTGATTCCCCATTGCCTATAAGATGCACCCAAGCAGAGCACAGTCACCAAAGCTTCCCCCTGTTGTTGCCCTCCAGCAACTGCCCTTGGATATGGAGGTTCCATTTAACCATTATGACTAATAGCCATTGATGGAACTATCCTCCATGTCTAATGCCCTTTTAAAGCACCTAAGCTAGTGGCCATCACACTGCATCTGGTGATGATGAATTCTGTAAAAATTCACATGAAAGCCAGTGCGCTTCTGGAGCTAGCCATGCAGATCCAGGGCAGATCTGAAGACTTAGGTTCAAGTTCTACTTCTACGCTTGGGCAATTTCCTATTTCACAAAATCTTCAACTATAAAGTTGTAGTAGTGGTATCCTACCTCACTGGGTTGTTGAGAGGGCAAATTAAACTACTTGTGAAACAATTATTGGTAGAACTTCCAGGTTCAAGTGGCAAGCACAAGGCTTGAGTGAGAACAAAACTAAGAGAGTTCCGTGGCCCAGATTAATCAATAGCCCCATTGCATTCCAAGGAAACAGGAATAACAGTTGACTTCTTCTCTTGGAGCAGTGGGTGTTAAGGGGTGTCAGAACTAGTGGGCAAGACATAGAAATGTGATGAATCCCAAGACATTTGCCTTGGGGGTCTTAACGTGTTTTCCTCGTGTTTGTTCCAAGAGTCTACGTATCGCCATCAAGCCACCATAGACGATGAAGTTGTTTCCATGGAAATACTAGACACAGCTGGCCAAGTGAGTATGCATTCTTCTCATCCTTGCAAACAAAGATTTGGCATCAGCCAAATGTAATTAACACCATGGGAAAGTTCCCAGGTATTTTATATGTGTGAGACTAGACACTGGAATGTATCCAACCATGTGGTTTGTCTGGTGTAATGGTATTTGTTTACAGAAGCGCGGGGGGGGGAGAGCGATTCCTGCCGATTTCTGACTCTCACTGCAGACCCCCACTTTGTTGCCTGTGTTGTTCCAGAAGGGTGGTCTGCTGACACCCACAAGAACAAAACTGTGTGGGTATCAGTGGGATGCAGCAGCAGAGGGGAGTGTGGGAGACTCCTATTTCGTGAAGACCAAAGATGGTTGGATATATGGCAGCACGAGGGGCAAAGAGGAGTGGTCACAGACCAGTAAGGCCCATGGGAGAAAAGACATCAGTATCTTGTTTTTCCTTACTTACAGTTTCCCCAGGAGCAGGAACACAGCCTGGTCTCTCCTGAGCCCAGGAAAGTCCAGCAGAAGGGCTAGCCAAGAGAGGTCCGGCTGTCCTTGACTAGGGCCATGGCCTTTTCAGCCCTGGCCCCTGCCTGGTGGAACTCTCTGCCAGAGAATATCCGTGCCTTATGGGATCTGTTACCTTTCCGGAGGGCCTGCAAGGCAGAGCTGTTCCGCCAGGCATTCAGTTGAGGACAGCAACAGTTAGCATTCTCATACCCCCCATTCCCCATCTGCACCCCCTTTACCCAGGACGGAAATTTCTCATCATCTTAGACAATGGTCGAATCTACATTTGTATTTTTAAATCAGTTTCGTGCTGCTGTGACCCCTTCAAACATAGAGAAAGACAGTGTCACAGCAGCACGAAACTGATTTGAAAATGCAAATGCAGCACGAAACTGATTTAACAATGCAAATGTAGATTCGACCAATGTAAGGTATAGCTTGATTAATATATTGTTTATATTATTTATTTATGTTATTTAATGTGTTGGTTTTGATGTAAGCCACCTTGTGCCCTACCTGCAGGGAAGGGCAGCCTAACAAGCTGAATTTAATTAATTAATTAATTAATTAATACCCCAGGACACTTCTTCTCAGGCAGTGAGTCTCCTGAGAAGTCAACATGTAAGCAAGTTCCAGAAAGGTAGGCCACATGAGATTGTTGTGGAAAATAAAATTAGAAAATGGATCCTGAGGTCTCTTCAAATATTAACACATTTATGATAGCAGACACCATCAGGGACAGACGCTGAATCGTCGGGGGGGGAATGGTCTTCCGAGGGCCCAAATTGACATGATAAAGATCGCAGATCTCTGTCAGTTCTGTGAAAAATAAATTCCACGTGCATCTGTGAGTCAGACTGAGGCTGTGTAGAAAGGGAAGCGGGGGTGGAACCTTTCAGCTTCTCCTTCAGTTACCCCATTCATAATCTGTCTCTCCCCACATTTTTATTAATGCTTTAAAGGGAAGGATCGTTTACATACTGAAGAAGATCTTTGTTACAGTTCTTTGGCTCCTAATTTGGTTACGTCTAAATTGGTAGACATTACTTTAAAAAAACGATACAGTTGGGGCAGGAAGGTGGGAAAAAATCCATGAGGAAGCAATTGTTTGTTGTATATTACACATAACAGAGAACACATATGCATGGGTGTATGTATAGCCATTCTGAAAAATGAAATAGTATATTCTAACACTGGGGTGTCGAACTCATTTGTTACAAGAGCCAGATCTACCATAAATGGGACTTTGTGGGGCCAGGCCATGCATGTCATAAAATGTAATGCCAGGGTAGCGGAGATATAAACTTTATAAAGGATACAGACAAACACAATTAAGGATATTAATTTTTTACTTAAAATATAAACATGCTTAAAACTCTTGCAATATTTTGTTTATATAACAGTCTTTGATAACTGACACCTCCCAAACCTTCCCCCCTTCTTAAAAGATGCCTGCCTAAAATGGAAAGGCAGGGGAATAGTGGGATTTGGCAATGTAGTTTTAAAAATAAAGCATCAAGAAGCAGCACAAGGATCACAGCAGAAATTAAAAATAGAAACTAAAAATATAAAATGCTCTGAGCCTAGGAAAACATGAAATGGCTGGGCATTGCAAGCTTCTCCCCCCCTCCCCCATCTAGTCAGAGTGGCAGTGGCTCTCCAGTATAATGTCCCCCTTTGGCTCTGGGTTCCTAGGTTAAAGTACTCAGTCAGGCTGCCATTCTCAGGTCCATTCAGCAGAGACAAAACATCAATCCTGTATTTGCAAGGAGATAACTCCAGCAAGCAACAGCTTCAGCTGGCATACAAACACTGGAAAGTAAAATTTCTTGAGGTCCACTCCATTGAAATACATTGCAGGCTGCAGCTCAGACAAAGTTGCAGTGGATTTTCCATTAAGGTCTCTGGGCCCAGACAGACCACCCTGGGACTGGAATGACAGCCAGCAGAGTGAAATGGCAGTCCCTGGGAGTAGCAGAAGCATTCTGGGATTAGAATGAGGGCCCCCAGAGTAGAATTCCATTCCTAGAATGCTGCTGCCACTCCCAGGGGCTGTCATTCCACTCTGTGCCCTGTCATTCCAGTCCAAGAACACAGATTCTACTGCTACGGACTGTCATTCTACTCTGGGAGCTGTCATTCCAGTCCCAGAGGACTGTTTCTATTGCTAGAAACAGTCCTAGAGTAGTCTATCTGGGTGCAGAGACCTTAATGGAAAAATCCATTCTGCATTTTCTGTGCAACTTTGCAAGCCCAGAAGAGCTTTCTGCCGAAGCAGGCAAAGACAAGACCTGAGGGAGCTGGGAATTTCGGCAGCCTTGAGCTTCAAAGGGTAAGGGGAGGAAGGGGGAAGAAAGAGCCCTAGGCTGAATTAAAGCCATGGGCGAGCCGGTTCCAGCCCATGGGCCTTAAGTTTGATAGCCCTGTTCTAACAACTTCTTCACCTAATAGAAAATAAGGAACTGGAGAACATGGAACCCAGACCAAGAAGAAGAAAGGACATACACACAAGGCTGGACCATCATTGGCCAAATTTAGGCGGCTGCCTGGGGCGTTGTCCCGCAGGGGGCGCTGGCCTGCCATCCGCTGTTCATTTCCGGGCTGCTCCCACCTGCCGAGGACTGTTGCTGCACCTGTCTCCCCAGCCACTGCAGAGGCACGTCTGCTGCCCTGGCGCCCTCCAGGCTGTGTCCCTGCGCCTGCAGCATCCGGCGGAGCTGGGGCGCCCTTTCTGAACCTGTGCTGTGCTCCACCCTCTCTAAAAAAAACCCTGGAGCCGGCCCTGTCTGAGAGGGAAGGGGTGGGGGTTAAAACTCCCACCCCTTCCCTGGCTTGCTTGGGCACCCCGCAGCCACAGAGCACCCAAGCAAGCCGGTGCTGGGAGTTAGAACCCCCACCCCTTCCCTGGCTTTCCTGGGGGCCCCACAGCTGCGGAGCGCCCAGAAAAGCCAGTGCTCCGCCGCCCCCCGGTCTCCAGGCCCCACTGGGAGGTTGGCATCCCCAGTGGGGTGGGCGCCCCAGGCTGTCCTGCCTTGGGTGCCCAGACACTGGGGCCGGCCCTGCATACACATATACACAAAACCAGACAGTTGGCTTTGGGGAAACTTCACTTGTCATATCTGTTTTCCAGCCAATGTACATCATTCTCACACAAAAACACTCACCGTCTATTTAGATGTTTGACTCTCATCGATGTTCTGAAGCCAACATGGAGAAGAGGAGTAGAGTCATTTTAATTATTCTGTCATTCTGTCTAAGAGTGAATGGGCTGGCCCTTCTATGGGTGGTAAAAGCAGCATAACAGGGCCACCTACAGACTCCCTATTTATGAATTAAAAGCTTTGATAAATTAACATAAAGGAAAAAATAAAAAATGGTCTAATGAAAACTAAATATGCTCCAGAAGGGATGGAATATTGAGATCAGTTGAGATTAAGTTAAAGGAAAAGAGGGAGTGAGGAGAAATGAGCCTTCTCAACTCCCTGAATATGTAGATAATTCTGGAAGGGAGAGATCTTGAGGGTTTCCAAATTATCCCTTTCTCACATACTGTAATTTCTCATGGGTCCCAGCCTGTCATTGCATATCAGAATAAAGCGCCTGGCCACCACTATGACAACCAAGGCAGCAAAAGCAAGCCATCAATAGACAAGTTAGAGGTGTCCACATACTCAAGGGATGGCCCATGTATCCAGGAAAAAGGTCTCTGTAAATTAACCAAACTATAAAATGGCCTGATGAGAGCCAAATATAATCCGGTAGCACAGAATGTTGAGAGCAGCTAAGTGTTATTAGAAGCCAGTATGTATCTGTGGTTAGAGTGTTAGACAAGGCCTAAGGGAACCTAGATTCAAATATCCACTCACTGTGAAACTCACTCGATGTGAAACTTACCCAGCCAATTATCTTTTATAACCTACCCCATAGGGTTGTTGTGTGGATAAAATGGAGAGGAGGACCATGCTAATTACCTTGAGTCCCCAGGACGAAGGGCAGCATAAGAGTATACTAAATAATAAATAGAGGGAAGGGGTGGAAATTTCCAAATTTCTGCTCTCCACTGCAATTCTTCGCAGATCTCTCCATATGTTATTTCAAAATGCAGAGATTAGGCTAAGAATTTGAAGATGTGAAAAGCAAGCACTCCAGCAGGATATGCTAATCTCAAAGCCCCCTAATTCCGCCCCAAATTTATCCCCCACACGCAGTCCCTATTGTGATTTTCTGCTTTCCTTGCATGTTGTCCATCCTCAACCTGGGCAAACTAGATTCAGGCATGTATCATTCATATTCCATCCATACATTGGACGACTGATTACACATGTTGGCTTTGGGGCTATACCAAAAGGGGAGGGATCCATCACACACAACAGCACAGCATGCCAGAGTGCGTTAAACAGTCCCCTTGGAGAAATGTGTTTTTCTTGGGAGGTTTGCACTGAACAAAATTTTCACCTTGAGTTTTAAAAAGGTTTTCTATCTCTTGACAGAATATGGGCAGGAGATAGAGGGGAAGTCAGTTGCTCACCAGCCTCACCCAACAAGGCTTTAGACATACAAGTGGCAGGCCTGGCTGGGTATAATGAGATGGTCCACTTACACATACACACATGCACACACACACACCTTCTCCCAGAAAGGTGACATCTAGCAGGGAACAGAGTTTTGGAGGTTAAATACCCTAGAGAAGTCTTTTCCTGGAGACTTCAGGAAAAGCTTCTTTGACTTGACCTGACCTGTCCAGTGGGTGGGGAAACTCTTTGGCAAAAGGAGGGCATCTCTTTTGTGCTGATTCCATAGAGGCAGATGGAGCTCCCACATAGGGCCTGCTGAAGACGGCCATTGCCATGTGCAGGACTGCTGGCTTGAGCAGTGGCTCCAAGGTAATGGGAACCTGTTAGAACCCCTGTAACTTCTAAGCTAAAGAGCCTCCCTTAGGTTAACATCCACTGGGGCACATACAGAGGGAAGGACAGAGGGATTCCATTTTACCATTTTCTTTTGGATACCTTGCTCAATCCAACACTGTGCTGGGAATATGCATGTGGACATTTTCTTTTGAATAAACAATTTATGGCTTTTAATGCTAGTGGAGGATCTCTGTACCACATGGATCTCCACTGTTTTGGACACACTATTTTAAAAGGAGCCACCAGGAGAAGGGGAGAGGCAGTTCATTGGCAAGTGGCTGTTCCCCCAGCGGTGCACAAGTGGAATAAGCTGTCACCGTGGTGACCAGATGCTGGGTAGTGGGCGACCCAGGCATGAGGTGAGAGACCTTAGAATGGCAATGCAGGGAAGGGAAGCAGGGAGCCCTGGTCCTCTTATCAGGCAGTTCCTACAAAGGCTAGGTAGTTGCAGTAGGTGAGTAGACAGAGGGAGAGAAAAGGCCCTCCAGGTGTTGGGAAAGCCAGGTGGGTGGCACATGCCAGAACTTGGGCAGCTACTGATATCAAGGCACATCGAAGGGCAGGACAGAACAGGGCTTGCTGGTCTGAGTGGGCCTGTTCCGCCAGTGTCCCCAAAATGAAAAAGGTTTAGCCATTTGGAAATATTTTCTTGTTTATCAGTTGTAGAATCTCTTTGTTCACAGTGGAAAATACCAGGAAGCTGTTGACATTTTGGTTACAAAAGAATGCAGAAAAATACTGTTTTCTGCTGCTTTGTTTTATAAGTACCTTGGCCCCAGAGAGCTTCCTCCCACTTTTATGGGTCACATTTATTATCCAAAGTATGACACTACTAAATCAGAATAAAGGCCAAAACAAACCTTTAACTTCTTTTTTATTTTTCTTTGTTAAGGTTTTTATTGAAAATTTATCAGATACAAAGACAAACCAGTGACAATAAACTGTCATATGCCAAATACAAATGATCACATTACAGTAAAAAGAATATTTACTTTAAGAGACAATAGGTCTCAATACCACAAAAAATTAAGCCACAAATAATTATGCCTATCAGGAGAACGATGGTGTCAAAGGGTCATAGCAAATAATCAAGTATCAGTTAATTAGCATAGTAAATCATCTGTAACACAATTCTAATCAAAATGGTCTTTGTTTTGAGCAATAAAATGTAAAACAGGGTACCAGAAATTATAATAAGAGAGAGAGAGAGTAACGATCTTTATTCGATGTTTGTATCAGTATCTTTTCCATTGTGAGATAATCCCAAATGTTCTTGTACCAAATCTTATTAATTGGGGGTGAGTGAGATTTCCAGGAGGAGGTAATTTCAGACTTCACAGCGGCAGATTATATAGAAATAAAATCTTAAGTGGGGGCATTTTGGGATCATCCCACAAATTTAGCCACAGTGAGTCAGGGTGTAATGGAATAGAGAGACCTGTGATGATAGAAATTTGGTATAAAATAGATGACCAAAAATTTTGGACGAGAGGGCAGGACCATCAACAGTGGAACTTCTTTTTTTCCTGTCCTTTTACCACAAACACGCTGCCGTCGTTTTCTCTTTCCCAACAGGAAGATGCTATTCAGAGAGAAGGACACATACGATGGGGCGAAGGCTTCGTGCTGGTGTATGACATCACTGACCGGGGGAGCTTCGAAGAAGTCCTTCCCCTTAAGAACTTGCTGGATGAAGTGAAAAAACCCAAAAATGTCACTTTGATCCTAGTCGGGAACAAGGCGGACCTGGATCACTCCAGGCAGGTCAGCACAGAAGAAGGGGAGAAGCTGGCCACCGAACTCGCTTGCGCCTTTTACGAATGCTCCGCTTGCACGGGGGAAGGCAACATCATGGAGGCCTTCTATGAGCTTTGCCGGGAAGTGCGGCGTCGGAAGATGGTCCAGGGCAAGACCCGGAGACGGAGTTCCACCACTCATGTCAAGCAAGCGATTAACAAGATGCTCACCAAAATCAGCAGTTAAACGTGTTTTTTTTCCAAAGATCATTGTAAAGCAGGTTAATCTTGGGCGGAGAGAGATTGCAAGGCTAGACGGTAATCAGTCAATGAGATAGTTAAAGCTTTGTTTAACTATCCCATGTTCTTCCTCCACAGGTTAAGAGAAGTGAAGCAAGTAGGTTGGTATCGATGCTCCCTCTAAACTGTGGAGTCTTGTGCGCAACAATTCTACTTTGTGAGCTAGTGGCATTAAAGTTGTGAGTGAGCGATTTGGCTGCGGCATAAATTAGTTTGCTCTGGAGCCCTCCTTCCTGCGCTAAAACAAAAATGTGTGAGCCGGAGGCTAACAAGCTGTGAGCTAGCTCACACTAACTCAGCTTAGAGGGAACACTGGTATGTTCATCTTCCAATCTACTCTGTGAATTTTATCTTTTTAAAAGCAATTCGCAGCTGGGTTGCCAATTCTGAGTTGGGAAATTCCTGGAGATTTGGGGGTGGAGCCTGGGGAGGGTGGGGTTTGGGGAGGGGTGAGACCGCCGCAGGGTCTAATGCTGTAGAATCCACCTTCCAAAGTAGCCATATTCTCCAGGGGAACTGATCTCTGTCGTCTGGAGAGCAGCTGTAATTCTGGGATTTCTCCAGGCCCCACCTGGAGGTTGGCAACCCCAAGTCACAGGTTAGATTAGAGGCTGGGAATGCATCAAATAGTGTCAGGATGGGTCTTCATCTCCATCCCAACGTGTCTACAGCTGTATGTTGATTTATCAGCAGCTACTAGATAAATGAGTCTGGGTCCTCACTGGTTGAAAACAGATAACCCTTTGCTCCTGGTCAGCTTACTATAGTGTACGTGTGGTCACTAGACCACTTGTTTGTAAACTCTGGCTGAATGGTAAGAAGGCTTTTACCCAGATATCCGTAACCAGTCAGGAGTCCAAGAACAAAAAGGAATGATTAAATTCTCCTCCGTGCTTGGGAGGACATTACAGGAGACCTGCTAAACCAGTCAGCTTCAAGTTCATAATGGTGAGTTACCACTTGATAAACAGTCATCCATGGCCTGGTCCACACATGCAGCAGGTGGTAGAATTCTGAGGGGGTAGAACGATCTGCACCGCTTCAAACAGGGAATTGGGGGGGGGTCACATGATTAGTGTTCCTCCCCCTGTAGGAATTCCCTGCCAATGAAAAATTAGTGCATCAGGGTGAAAGGTTCTGGCATTTGTATTCTGAAATAGGGTTTTATCCCCACATAGAGTTCTTGCTCTACCCCCTCCCCCACAAAAACACAGCAGATGTTATTTTGATTCCATCTAAATTCATTCTGACAACCTTCCAGGTTTCCCCCCAGATCTGCTGCGGGTTTCCCCAAACCTACTTTGAGCTGCGATCACACACACTAAATAATGCACTTTCAATCCACTTTCAATACTCGTTCCAACTGGATTTTACTGTGTGGACTGGCAAAATCCAGTTGGAAAGTGCATTGAAAGTGGATTGAAAGTGCATTATTTAGTGTGTGTGATCGCAGCATTGGTTCACTAGTTCCTGAAAGATCAAAGATAAGAACACAAGAGAAGCCAATGTTGGGTCAGGCCAATGGCCCATCCAGTCCAAGACTCTGTCACACAGTGGCCAAAACCTAGGTGCCATCAGGAGGGTCTACCAGTGGGGCCAGGACACTAGAAGCCCTCCCACTGATGCCCCCCCAGCACCAAGAATACAGAGCATCGCTGCCCCAGACATAGTGTTCCATCTATACCTTGTGGCTAATAGCCACTTATGGACCTCTGCTCCATATGTTATCCAATACCAAATACCGGTTTGGGGAAACCGTGAGTGGGAAGCTGTGGATTTTTGTACACACACACCCCACCTATATCCAGTGCCACATCCAGCACCATTTCTCCTCGCACCTGCCATTTCTTTGCTATCACCACTAGTGGGCTTCTTGCTTGGTAACAGGGCTCTTTTTGTAGCAGGAATGCCTTTGCATATTAGGCCAAACACCCCGATGTAGCCAATCCTCCTAGAGCTTACAGTAGCCCCTATAAGAAGAGCTCTGTAAGCTCTTGGAGGAGTGGCTACATTTGGGGTGTGTGGATCTGGGAGACTCATGTTTGAAGCCTCACTCGTGCCATGGAAGCTCGCTGGGTGACCTTGGGCCAGTCACAAGTGCTCTGCCTAACCTACCTCACAGGGTTGTTGTGATATAAAATGGAGCAGAGGAGAGCAATGTGAGCCACTTTGGGTCCCCATTGCGGAGAAAGGTTATAAATGAAGTAAGAAAAACGGCAGGTGGGTGGGGGAATGGCGAGCCGAAGGCAAAAGAACAGGCAAATGACAACAAATCACGGTGGAAATGATAATAAAGTGAGGAGTTCTCCATGCAGAAGCCAACCTCGGTTCTTCATTTACAGGAAATTAAGATGTGGGAACTTTGAAAAATGTCATCCCCCCACTGCAGCCTGAAGTGGTACAGGTGATTTCAGAACCTCCTTCCGCTGCATATGTAGACCAGGCCTATATTTACTTGTAGACAATCTTCAAGCTGCTGAACTGAGCAGGAAAGCAGTCCGTGGCCAAACAGCAGTCCGTGGATGGCAGGGTTTGGTACCTTTCACAAGTTCACAACGCAACTTTAATGCATGGTTAATTTGAAAACACACACACACCCTGACAGGTTTTCCTTGTGCCACTTTCCCTGGGCCATTTCAGTGCCTACATTTTAGTAGGATAGCAGAAGATAACAAACATAACGGAGCTGTAGGGATTTTTCCCCCCACAACCAGTTGGGGAAAGCACCAGGTTTGGCTGCATATCCACACTTTAGGAAGCATCGCAAACCTTGGAGGAAACGGTGTTCTTACCTTTCATGAATGTTAGGTTTTGTTCTGCTGCCCCTGGCTGGTGCATCCCATTTCTCGTTCCAGCTGGGATCAAAACATCCCCGTTTGTTTTCATCACAGGCTGAATTTTCCTTCAATGTGGAGCTAAATATTAGAGGTGATTTCTGCATGGTTTTTCGGTGCATGGTTTGGAAATATAGTTGATAAAAACACAGTATCTTCTTTATAGGGTTGCCAGCTCTTGGCTGGGAAATACCTAGAGATTTGGGGGTGGAGCCTGAGGAGGGGGTAGGCTTTGGGGAAAGGAGGGACTTCGATGGGTATTATTATGCCATAGAGTCCACCTTCCAAAGTAGCCATTTTCTCATGGGGAACTGACCTCTGTCGCCTGGAGATCCATTGGAATAGCAGGATATCTCCAGCCACCAACTGGAGAATGGCAACCCTACTGCTTTAGGACATGAGACGTCACTGGTCCTTTGGGAGGCAAGCAGAAGTTATGGGGAGCTGTAAAAACCCAGGCTGGTTTTTGAGCACGAGTAATTGCCAGCCCCAATTTTTTTAAAAAAAAAAACACCCCTTCAATTAGCAGCAGATTTGAACGGCTTTAAACTATCGCAACTCCCCTCTCTGCTGTGGGTGATTAACTGAGGGTCAGTTCATATGTTAACACCATGATGTAGGAGTGACTTCTGTGTGGTGGTTGTCCCCCCCACACACACACACACAAAGTACCCTGGTGATGTATGCACAAATAGGGTAGCCAGCTCTGGGTGGTGAAATACCTGAGATTTGTGGGGTGGAGCCTGGGGAAGGCAGGGTTTGGGGAGGGGTGGGACCTCAGCAGGTGGTGGACCTCCTGAGGGCACCTGGTATTTTTGGCTATTGTGTGACACAGAGCGTTGGGCTGGATGGGCCATTCACCTGATCCAACACTGGCTTCTCTTAAGTTCTCATAATGCCATAAGAGTCCACCCTCCAGAGCAGCCATTGTCTCCAGGGGAACTGATCTCTGTCTTCTGGAGATGAATTGTAATAGTGGGAGATCTCCAGGTGCCACATGGAGGTTGGCAACCCTAAAGAGGAACCACACAGAGCCACTAGGGTCATGGATGAACTGGTTCCAGATTTCAAAAGCCACTTGGAAGTTTCAGATGGAAGGAAATTACCATATTTGGGGGCGGGGGCATGAGCCACCTGCCTGTACAGGGGGATGCAGACATGAGCCACATCTTTCATGCACGTATACACAGAGCGGGAAACCCGTGTGCACTAATTGCATGCATCTGCATATCGCGCTGTATCGTACACAGATGTGCTTCTGCTGCTGCAGGGAGGAACATCCTGGACCTGAGTAGCAGGCTGTGAAAGCCATTCGGACAGGTGGCCACATTCCAGTCACATGTATGCATGTGAGAAGAATCGGTCCCAAATCATAGAAGAATCCATTTTAATGTTTCATTGGTTGATGTCTTTTCTGTTCCCTTATGGATTTGGTCAGTGACCGTATCAATAAGTTGATTGATACAGAAGAATCCAAGCCCTTGAAACAGGATATTTTTCGTTCAAAGATCATGATCTTAAACTGTGGTAGACCACTGAGCGGCGAACACCCTCTGCAGCAGAAAGAATTTCTATTCAGAACCCTGCGAAGGGGGGGACCAGGGGAGTGGGAATATTTTTGAGAGGCCAGTGATGGAGCCCATGTTTTGGGTGCACAACATCCGCAGGCCATAGGGTTGCCAGTCTCCAGGTGGTGGCTGGAGATTCCCCAGGGTTACAGCTGGCCTCCAGGTTACAGAGATCAGTTCCCATGGAGGAAACGGCTGGTCTGGAAGGTGGCATTAAACCCCACTGAGGTCCCTCCCCAGACCCTGCACACTTCCCAGGCTCCATCCCCCAAAATCTCCAGATGTTTCCCAGCCCACAGCCGGCAACCTTATAGGGCTTTCCCTCGAATCTCCACTTCAGAGAGATCTCAGCCCAGCCGAAGGAAGCTGCGGCCTTGTTGTGAGGATCAAATGGAGACAGGGAGCATCTTATCCCTCAGTGGGGAGAAAAGTGAGAGATCAATGAATTCAATGACTACAGTTAATTAGAACGGGGAGTTCAGGCTGGTCCATTAGGACACAGCTGTCCTGTGCTTTTGTGTTTCAAATCCAGCTCAGTGGTTTCCTGTTTGTCTTTCCTCAAAGCAGAAGGGGAAAGGAAAAGAATGAAAAATCTACGCCCAGGCTGGGATCACAAGCTCTGCTGAGCGTGTGATGTGGCCGCCAGTTATAATGCAAGGTTGCTTTGCCAGGCTCCGGTTCAGACCTTCGTCCCCAGCAATTTCAGCACGTCCACAGGCCTGTCCCTGCTGTCCTCCTCCCCTGGGATGCTGTGCCTCCAGAGATTTGGCCTCTGTGTCCTTTCTTTGCATTGTCAGCAGAAGCTGCTGCTCAGACGACTGGAGGCTGAAACAAATTTGGGGAGGAAATCCCCGTGCAGAATGGTCCTGGCTCAAATCTGTGTGCAGAAATGCAGCAGTGTCCGTCCTGTCCTCGTGGCACCAGTGCCCCAGTTTTTCACCCTCTGACTGCTTTATGCCGTCTGCCGCGAATGAATCAAAGGCCCTTAAAGCTGCATCTGGCCAGCTTATTAGCATATACCTGCCTGATCCCACCAATCAGGAGGCAGTGAGGGTTGCCAGGTGCCTACCCAGAACACCCCGGAGACTTGATGGGGGGGAAAGGACATGGCTGACAAGTTGATGTCACTTCCAGCTAAAATGCAGAAGTAGGGTTGCCAGGTCTCCCCGGCCACTGGCAGGGTGTGGGGGGAGCATAGTGTTGCCAACTCCAGGTTGGGAAAACTCCTGGAGATTTGGGGATGGAGTCTGGGGAGGACAGGGATTTCAGTGGGATACAGTGCCATAGAGTGTGTGTCCCCCCACAGCATCAATTTTTCTCTAGGGGAACTGATCTCTGTAGTCTGGAGATGAGCTGTAATTCCAGGGGATCTCCAGGTCCCGCCTGGAGGCTGGCATCCCTACCTGGAAGTGATGTCTCTGACACTTGAAGATTTCATTGATCTCTAAGACTGGCAAAATCCTAGAGCGACAGCCACATCACTTCCAGGTTTTAGCCAGAACTGCTGCTTACTCATTAACAACACACACCCCAGTCTTCTCCTGATGCTCATCTGAGCGTTGTTGGGGGATGGGGGTGCTTCAGCAAGGGTTTTGCCCACAGAAAACAGACGAATGGCACCCCCCGAGTAGATGCATTCAGAAAACAGCTCTTGGTCAGTCATCTGTGCACAAATGGGACATACAGCCCAGTTTTATGTATGTCTTCTCTAAAATAAGGATACCAACTCTGAATTTAAAAAATAATCTGATGCCTAGGAAAGGCTGGGGAAAAGATACTCTATGGTCAGGGAGGGACCTGAAGGAAGGTCCTTGGTTATTTCTTTGGGAGCAGAACCAAGCTACATACGTATGATTTGCCACCTATCGCTCTACAGCCAAATGTGGCTTGTTATAGAACCAGATATGGCTTTTAAAAAATCAACTCTTTAGTCAAGGTATGCTGGAGGAGTAATTGGGATCCTAGAATAACCAACATGGAAAAGATTCAAATGGGACTAAAGGGCTTCTTAAAGCTGCTTTACAGGACAAATAATAATAATAACAGAGGTTTAACAATAGAGTTTTGGCCAAATACTAAAGCGTCACCAGCGACGTGCCACCAGTTCTTCCAGTCCCATCAAGCTGATGTCAGCATACTAACAAGTGCCCCTCCCACCATTTCTCTCCCGGTTTTTCCCATGGGGGTGGCAGATCCCCCCCCCCATCCCCAGCCTAATTATCAATAACGAAGCTGTGTGTTTCAAGTTATGCAAATAGATTTTCTCACCCCAGCTCTTTGTTGATCTCTTGCTCTGAATTTGGATGTAGATTGGCTGTTCGGTTTTAAAAGCTCTAATTTTAAAAGGTTGCAGCGTGCAGCTAAAATAAGAAACAGTTGGGGGTTGGGGAACATAGCCTTGCCGTTTCTCTTTATGGCAACTCCTCTAAAAGCTGAGAGAAACCACCAAAATCTTGGCAAAACTGTTTTTCCCCCCAGTCAGCAGACAACCTAGTTCTGTGTTGCTTATTGGTAACTGTGTCTAGGATTGCAGCTAGTGTTGCCAACCTCCTGGTGGGGTCTGGAAATCTCCCAGAATGACAAGTGATCTTGAGACTACAGAGGTCTGTTCCCCTGGAGAAAATGGCTGCTTTGGAGAGTAGAGTGTATGGCATTATACCTGCTGAGGTCCCAACCCCACCTCCCCCAGGCGCTACCAAATCTCCAGGAATTTCCCAACCCAGAGTTGGCAGCCCTAATTTGCAGCCTTGATTTCTTTTATTCAGATTGCACTGGGTGTGGTACAGCTGTCATTGAGTTAAGGCAGGTCCAAGTTCAAATCCTTACTCATCCACAAACAGTAGCCCTTGGTTAATCTCTCTCTCTCCTCTCTTACTCTAACCTACCTCACAGGATTGTTGTGAGGACAAATGAAGTCAGAAGTCGTAACGCTTATTTGTACACTGAGGCCTGTTATTAAACCAATACGCGTGTAAACTGCTTTGTAAATCGCCGTCTGAGAACAGATATCAAATGCTGAGCAGCCAACTCTCGCTGTGGCAGATATGTAGGGACTCCATTTTGGAATGTTCAAATCTCCCTGTACATAGAAACTTAGAATATCAGGGGGAACGCTTCATAGCTAGCTTTTTAAATATACCTGCTAGCTTTGTAAATAACTGTGGCATGAGGGCTTTTTCCCCCAAGCAAGAACACCCCATGGGCTTATCTGAAGCAGTATAGACTATACCACCTGCTGCCCTGCTCAATGTTTGACTCAGTTCTGAGCAAAGAAAGAAAAAAAAATCAGTGAACCGGCAGTGCGTGAATTGTGGAAGGCAGCCAAAAAGAAAATGACTTTGACCCCACTATTATCTATACTTTGTTCTAGCAATTATTATTTCCAATTCCCATTTATCTTCCACCCCCCCCATTGTTTCCCTCAGAGGGTGGGAATTGTCTTTTGCATACCACTGCCGTACTTCTTTGCGTTAGGGAGGGAAAAAATTTAAGGGGGTCCTTCCAGATGGATATGAAGGCTTTAAAAAAAAAAAATGGCTCAAGCTCTTCAACTATCTTTTAACAAAGAAACAATGTTTGTAAGATATAGAGGCTTTTAACTGAACAATATTCCTCAGCAAGTTTGGCATAGCTGACTTTATTTTCCTCGAAAATGTAAATCTATAATAAAACTGTCATTTTAAAAGCTTGGGACTCTTGGTTGCTGTTTCCACCTCTTGGAGCTGAACTCTTGAGGGCCTCAACGCTGCTGTGGTAAGTTGGGAGTAAGGCCCGGACACGTCAAAAATGGCCTAGGGTTAGGGATGCCAGCCTCCAGGTGGGATCTGGGGATCCCCTGGAATTATGGCTCATCTCCAGACTACAGAGATCAGTATCTCAGGAGAAAATGGTTGCTTTGGAGAGTGGACTCGATGGCATTGTACCCCGCTGAGGCCCCTGTCCTCCCCGGGCTCCACCCCCAAATCTCCAGGCATTTCCCAACCTGGCTCTGACAACCCAACCCCCACCATCCCCTGCTAGTGGCCAGGGGGTCCTGGCAACCCTACTCAAGGGGCTTATTTGCCCAGAGGTAGGCTGCATACGCAGTGCATAATGTATGTGTGGTCCTCCGATGGGGGAGGGAAGCACAAATTCTCCCTTCACTGTAGGCCCAGTCCAAGCCAGGCCCTGTGGCACTTTCGAAGTAAGTTTCCCACAGCTGCCATCTTGCTGGGGGGGAACACAAGCTGGGTGAGGAGAAACCCAACCTGTGGAAAAACATCTCGTGCAATTTGGGCCTACGTCTCATTGAAACCAACGGAAGAAGTTGGTTATATCTAAGGCTTAGGGTTGCCAGCCTCCAGGTGGGGCCTAGAGGTGTCCTGCTATTATTGTTCATCTTAAAGCAATACAGATTAGTTTCTCTGGAGAAAGGGGCTGGTTTGGAGAGTGGGCAGTATGGCATTGTGCCCTGCTGAAGTTTCCCCCTCCCATCCCCAAACTCTGCCTTCCTCAGGGTCCTCCCCTAGAAACCTCTAGGTCTTGCCCCACCCAGTGCTGGCCACCCTACAAAGGCCGCTTTCGCACAGAGGTTTTGGTTCACTTTTGCTTCTGAATTACAGCTCTTTATTTTTAGTGTTCCCAGAGCACTGTCCCTTAATTGTCCAATTTCTGGGTTTTCTCCTGCTTTGCCATGGTTTGTTTTTTGAAAGAATGGAGTCCAAGGATGTTTACACATCATCCGGATGGGAAGGTGCACCTTTTCAAAGGTACCACCCACACTGGCATCATTTTCTTCTCCTCCACCCCGATAGCTGCCATTTTCCCTACTGTCCCACTGGTGGGTTTTTTAAAAAAAAATTGTGATTTCTATTGCAGGTAGAACAAAAGCATTATAACAATCTGTTGCCATGGTTGACTAGTTCCTCTGATCTCTCAGCTTTCATTTACTTTTTATAAAATCAATCACTGGCCCTTTTCACTGCAGAGAGATGAATGAGGCTACAATTGGGCCCGTAAATGTTTTTAACCATTTACTAATAAATACATGTATTTTTCATAATATTCAGGTTATACATATTGTTTTTAGTAATTGGCCATATAATTTGTTTGTAACTAACCTTTCTGGTTCTTGATTCAATTGTTTGAGTTAAGGAAAAACCCCCCCCTTTTCCTCTTCTGATTCAGTATAAGAAGAGATTGGATTTATACCCCGCCCTTCACTCGGGAGTCTCAGAGTGGCCTGCAGTCTCCTTTCCTGTCCTCTCCCCACAACAGACACCCTGTGAGGTAGGTGGGGCTGAGAGAGCTCTGAGAGAACAGCTCTGAGAAAACTTGTAACTGACCCAAGGTCACACCAGCAGCTGCATGTGGAGTGGGGAATCAAACTTGGTTCGCCCAGATTAGAGTCCGCACTCCTAACCACTACACCAGACTGGCAGCTTCATGTGTTCATGTGTTCTTCCTGGAATATTATGCCCCTCTGCGCAGAGTTCCTGTGGATCCCCCAAGAGGCCTGTCCCACAGTTTATGCAGTAGGGAATATATACGTATTACAGCTGGTTCTCATCACTTAGTCATACTCTCTGAATATCGTGTCACACCCTGGGATAGGACTAGATACCTGAGGAAACGTCCTGCACCATTCTTATACAGAATAAAAATATACAATGTACACAAGCAGAAACTATGGCGACCTGACGCTTTTCAGCCCTCACAGGCCTTCTTCAGTGGTCAAGCAGTATTTGTACATATAGGCTCATGATACGATAGTAAGACAATTACTAAGCTAATGCAGGACCAAAAAAGGAGTTTTATAGAAATGATCAATTTAAAAAAAATGTTTTTATTGAGGTTTTAACAAATAAATCAGATATAAAAACAAATAACAAGATATAAAAACATCAAACCATTATAATATAATAACACTTTTTGTACAAAACTATTTTCAATAAGATATCAAAATATCAACTTCCATTTTTTGGATTACATTAACATCTTTAGCGTATTTAAATTCAATCGCCTTTGTGATAAAAGGTAGCCATTTGTTAATGAAATTCAGTCTAGCTTTTGGTAGAGCTATACCTTGAATTTCAACTGTAGTTTTGTCGAAAATAAAATAATCCCATACTTTGAGCTTCCATGTTTGAATAGAAGGGACCCCTTCCTCCTTCCATTTAGATGCTAAGACTGACTTAGCTGCTGCAAACATAATCGCAGCTAAATCCTGAGTTAGATTAGGTATCTCACACTCTTCCCATAAATTTAATAAAACAATTAAGGGAGATTTAGGAATCTGAAACTCTGTTATAGAATTGACTTCATGCATTATTTGCATCCAAAAATGTTGTATAAACGGACAGGTCCACCAAGAATGAAAATAAGTACCTCTATTTCCACACCCCTTCCAACACCAGGGTGAAGCTGTAACTGAGGAGTGAGCTCTCTGTACAGGAGTTAAATACCACCTGGCTATTACTTTATATATTATCATCTGAACATTTAAAGCTGGAGAACGATAAATTGAAGAATTCCAAATGTGGAACCAATGGTCTTCCTCAAGTTCCTGACCCAAATCCAAGTGCCATAAATCTTGATATTTTAATCGGTTAGGTTTTTTGAAGTACAAAAGCAAAGCATAAATTGTAGAAATTAATCCTTTAATACTTTAATAGATAAGGAGCTGCGGTGGCTCAAGTGGTTAAGACGCTGAACTGCAGGCTCTGGAAGGTCAGTAGTTCAGCAGTTCAAGACCCGTGAGTGCCGCATGACGAGGTGAGCTCCCGTCTCTAGTTCCAGCTCCTGCCAGCCTAGCAGTTCGAAAGCAAGAAATTGCAAGTAGATAAATAGGTACCAGTTCGGTGGGAAGGTAACAGCGTTCCGTGCGCCTTGGTGTTTAGTCATGCCGGCCACATGACCACGGAAACGTCTTCAGACAGCGCTGGCTCTTCGGCTTTGAAACGGAGATGAGCACCGCAACCCTAGAGTCGGATTCGACTGGCTTTCGAGCAAGGGAACCTTTACCTTTACCTTACTTTAATAGATAGAAATGATCAATTGATCCAAGGCATGGGAATGTTTATGAGGCCTCCTGGAGTATAGCCTTGCGTCATAGTCGGATGCATACACGTTGAATGATGTTGCTACTGTGTACCTTCCAATTTTGGTCCAGAAGATACAGATGCAAACAACTAATCAGAGGCATTGTACCATAAATATACTATTTATATTTATATATATTTATACTTTCGGCTTTTATACCGCCCTAACCGCAGAGGGTCTCTGGGCGGTTTACATAGCGGTTCTAAGCAACCGGTTTTAACCTAACTAGGGCCACACAGTCTACAGGGTGCTGACTGCCTACCAGCACCCCAGGCTAGTTGTCATCCGGCTTCCTTTTCGCGGCTTCAGATACTGGCGTCCTGGTGCCCTTTTTTCTGGAGCCGATCTTCCGGGCAGCTTCCTCCGGCAGGTCTCGTCCTGGTGCGTGGCTCTGTGTTGGCTGCAGTTCCGGCTATTGCACACATGGTGTGCACACATTGGCTCTGATAAATGGTGTGCACGTTGGCTCTGATTAGTTGTCTGCACCTAGACCAAGATTGGAGCCCTCACCTACCTCACATTGAAGTTCGTGCCCAAACTCCTGTAGACTGAATGAATCAGGGTCAAGCTCCATGGCTGCAAATCAGTGGAAGTGGATTCTGCCCTTGAAGCTCAGATCGCCGCCAAACTCCCAGCTGATGGTGCCGTTGCATGCACAAAGCTGGATTTGGAAGCTGCAAATTCTTCTGCTTGAGGATGCTGAGGAAGGCAGGCATTCTCAGCCTCTGCCCAAGCAACGGATTGCTCAGGAGCCAAGCCAGACTTAGTAGCTGCGTAGGGCCTGGGTATTGGACTCTGACTTCTATTGAGCTGGGACTTGCAATTCCACCTTCTGACCGTCTGCAGTAGTAGCACAGTGAAATGCAGATGAGGAGTTCCCTTTGCAGACAAGTTACCATGTTGGGAAGAGCAAAGTCTGAGCCCAGTGCCAACTTTAAGACCAACAAAGTTTAATTCTGGGCATAAGCTTCCACGTGCATGCACACTTCTTCAGATACATTGAAACAGGTTTCTACAAGCCTTACATATAGGTACATAAGAACATAAGAGAAGCCAATGTTGAATCAGGCCAATGGCCCATCTAGTCCAACACTCTGTCACACAGTGGCCAAAATATACCACGTGCTATCAGGAGGTCCAGCAGTGGGGCCAGGACACTAGAAGCCCTCCCACTGCTGCCCCCTCCAGCACCAAGAATAGAGTGCATCACCTGCCCCAGACTGAGAATTCCCATCTATACCCTGTGGCTAATAGCCACTGATGGACTTCTGCTCCATATGTTTATCTAATTCCCTCTTGAAACTGTCTATGCTTGTAGCTGCCACCACCTCCTGTGGCAGTGAATTCCATGTGTTAATCACTCTTTGGGTGAAGAAGTATTTCCTTTTATCTGTTCTAACCCGGCTGCTCAGCAATTTCATGGAGTGCCCACGAGTTCTTGTATTGTAAGAAAGGGAGAAAAGTACTTCTTTCTTAACTTGCTCAATCCCATTCATAATCTTATAAGGGGGTTAGTTGCCAGGAAGGGCAAGTTAGAGTCAAGATGCACAAGTAACCATGTGATAAGTATAGCTGAGATTGGATTAAAGCAGTTGGTAAGGTCTGTGAATGGCAGCACATTAGCATAAAAATGCAGGAGTTAACAAGCGGATGTGAGGACTAAGTTTGATTCCAGTGGCACTCAAACTTAGTTTGAGTTTGGACTCAAACTCTGTTCTGTCGCTTCAGACCTACATGGCTACCCAGAATTACCAGAATTTATTGTGTCTATAGCCAAAGGCCGTCACAGAACAGAACTGGGATAGTAAAAAGAGAATAATTCTAATCGTGCAAGGGCAAAACAACAATTAAAAGGAGTTTTCATACAAATAAATACGGACCAGCTATAAACAGTAAAACTGTAAAATAGTAAATCCAGTTAGTCATAAAAAGGTACAACTGCAATTAAAAGGAATTTTCGTACAAATAAATACTGGCCAGGCATAAAAAAGTTAATTTTCTGAAGCTGTAGCCTTAGCCCTGATTTTTTTTGGTGGCCAAGGCAAAAAGAGACACTTTATAACTGATGAGCAGATCAGTGTCAGATGACAGAAAGACCAACTTGTCAATGTCAGAGGAAAATTTTTTGTTCTATTAGCAGATTATCAAGAAATTTAGATCTAACCGCTGCATACATAGGACAAAATAGTGTGTAGTGAAGAATGTCCTCTGGAACTGAAGCACCACATATACAAGAACATAAGGACATGGCTGCGGTGGCTCAAGTGGTTAAGACGCTGAACTGCAGGCTGTGGAAGGTCAGTAGTTCAGCAGTTCAAGACCCGTGAGTGCCGCATGACGGGGTGAGCTCCCGTCTCTAGTTCCAGCTCCTGCCAACCTAGCAGTTCGAAAGCAAGAAATTGCAAGTAGATAAATAGGTACCACTTCAGTGGGAAGGTAACAGCGTTCCGTGCGCCTTGGTGTTTAGTCATGCCGGCCACATGACCACGGAAATGTCTTCGGACAGCGCTGGCTCTTCGGCTTTGAAACGGAGATGAGCACTGCAACCCTAGAGTCGGATTCGACTGGCTTTCGAGCAAGGGAACCTTTACCTTTACCTTTAAGGACATGGCTACCCACCTGAATCCACCATGATGGAAAGAGTAAGGGTCCAATACCACTGCTGGAGTCCCCCAGATGAACCTGCTACCTGCCAGTCTAGAAAGAGACCCACATGCGGCACAGATGAGCAGTACAGATCCACGTGCGGTACAGATTGGGGTCAGGAAGCAATTTTTCTCCAGACCATTTGGCCAGAGATCCTGGAGGTTTTTCTGCCATCTTCTGGGCATGCAGCAGGGGTCACAGGGGGCGTGGGAGGGAGGTTGTTGTGAATTTCCTGCCTTGTGCAAGGGGTTGGACTAGATGACCATGGAGGTCCCTTCCAACTCCATGATTCTATGAACCTATTGGCACGGCCCTCTGCTTTGAAGCTCAGGCTTGGGAGGAGTTTTACAATATTTCTTCCCAAAGTGGAAGAAACTTTTGCGTTAGCATCGCAGCGGTTGGAAGTCCTAGACACCTTTCTTTTTCTGTCAACTTCGATATATTTATCTGGCTGGACTAATTCCTTATGACGGAAGGTCAAAGATGCATGCCATTCCATTGGCGTAACCCCTATTATATGCTCATAACTCATTACCCATGATGGGACACTAACAGAGAAACCAGTTGCCATGATAGCATTTAGGATTATTTAGGTGACAACCACTTCTCGGTGCGCTAGACGCTAATCTTCACAGACTAAATAACCAAGAAATTGAGTGCCGCCCTGGAGTCAAAACTTGGACACCATAAACTGAGCATTTAATAACAACTTTCAACCCCGTGTCAACAGCCTTAATAATAATATTTGCATTTCCTGTGGGCTCGTGGGCCATACAGTTTATGTTTCTCTTAACAGCCGTTCCGGGCAAATCACCAGCAAAATGTAGTTATATCTAGACACTGTTTATAACTGATTAAAAAAAAAAGAAAAAGACTGAATTATGTAGATTCATACGATGTCGTTCCTAATTTGAAGAAACAGCAACTTTGTCCGTCTACGGCCTACTCGATTCGGCTCTTATGGCCAAAAAATTATTCCTGGATCAGCTCGGCACATTCTCTCGGGCTAATGTAATATTTGTGCCTGAGCCTGGAAAGAGACCCACATGCGGTACAGATGAGCGGATGAACCCACTGAATCCCCTCCAAACGGTCTTGGCACGGAACAGAGTAATTTCATTCCACTCAGTCACAATGCCAGAATACAGTGTACTTTGGCCATGGGCAGAGGAGTCTAAGCACACTGGAAGTCTTTGTGCGCATTCGAAGGCCCCCCAGCATGGGAAGACGTCTCTAGCTTCTAGATGCCGAGAACTAGAAACATGCGCTTTCGGGGCCACGGCAGCCATGGGATTTCCATTGAAATGCTTTACGGCAAGGTGCGCAGAGCCAAATGCGGCTCAGGATGGAAGCAAATGTGGTGGGGGGGAGAAAATTAAATCTTCAAGTTTTGGGAGAGGTAGGTGGAATGCAAACCGCAAGAGAGAGGAACGGCAGGAAAAACATTTTTGTGGGACTAAAATGCTTCATGCCCTGACCTGGATGGCCCAGGCTTGTCGGATTTTATAAGCTAAGTGAGCTGGGCCCTTTTTAATACTTGGATGAGAGACCACCAACAAAGTTCAGGGTTGCTATACAGGGGAAGGCAACGGCAAACCACCTCTGCTCATCTCTTGCCTTGAAAACCCAACAGGGCCACCGTAAATTGACTGTGAGCTGATGGCCCTTTCCGCCACCAAAGTGCTTCTCAGAGATGTTTTAGGTAAAGGTAAAGGTTTCCCTTGCTCAAAAGCCAGTCAAATCTGACTCTAGGGGGCGGTGCTCATCTCTGCTTCCAAGCCGAAGAGCCAGCGCTGTCCAAAGACTTCTCTGTGGTAATGTGGCCAGCATGACTAAACGCCGTGGCGCATGGAACGCAGACAGGTAAGTCATAGAGGTGAGCAGTTGCCAGGAAACCAAGTGTGAACCATGTGCGGATTAATGCCAGTTTACTCAAGAATCGTGCAAGGTGTTTCTGTATATATTCATGAGCTACTGTGAAACTTCATCTGTGCTGGTTCCTACTAAAAGGCTCCAACAACCAGTGTTTGTGGTGAGAAACTTTATGGATTATTAATCAACATGACACTGATCAGTAATGTTAAGTCGTATAGCTTCAGTTATAAGAACATAAGAGAAGCCAATGTTGAATCAGGCCAATGGCCCATCTAGTCCAACACTCTGTCACACAGCAGCCAAAATATACCACGTGCCATCAGGAGGTCCAGCAGTGGGGCCAGGACACTAGAAGCCCTCCCACTGCTGCCCCTTATGCACCCAGACTGAGAGTTCCCATCTATACCCTGTGGCTAATAACCACTGATGGACTTCTGCTCCGTATGTTTATCTAATTCCCTCTTGAAACTGTCCATGCTTGTAGCTGCCACCACCTCCTGTGGCAGTGAATTCCATATGTTAATCACTCTTTGGGTGAAGAAGTATTTCCTTTTATCTGTTCTAACCCAACTGCTTAGCAATTTCATGGAGTGCCCACGAGTTCTTGTATTGTGAGAAAGGGAGAAAAGTACTTCTTTCTCAACCTGCTCAATCCCATTCACAATCTTATAAACCTCAATCATGTCACCCCTCAGCCATCGTTTCTCCAAGCTAAAGAGCCCCAAGCGTTTTAACCTTTCTTCATAGGGAAGGTGTTCCAACCCTTTTATCATTCTACTTGCCCTTCTCTGCACTTTTTCCAATGCTATAATATCCTTTTTGGAATGTGATGACCAGAACCGTACACAGTATTCCAAATGAGGTCGCACCAATGATTTATGCAGGGGCATTATGATACTGGCTAATTTGTTTTAAAATCCCTTCCTAATAATCCCCAGCATAGCGTTGGCCTTCTTTATTGCAGCTACACACTGTCTAGTTATATCATTGGGCTTTCTTACACTGTCTGCTTATCAGTCCTTTCCTCTGATTTTGGATGTCGTTTGCCTCTTGAATTGTAAAAGGCTGCAGACTGCTACATTATGGTATGCCTTTTCTCCTTGGAGCAGCCTGAATAGCCCGGTTTAGACTGAGCTTGTCAGGGCCTGAGAGCTAAGCAGGGTTGTCCATGGTCAGTATTTGGATAGGAGACCACCAGGGACATCCAGAGTTGCTACAGAAGCAGGCAATGGTAGAGCACTTCTGTTTGTCTCTTGCCTGCAGTGCCTAGTGAATGGAGTCACCATAGGCTGGTCTCCAGTATGCCAAGGGACCAGCAGTATCATCAGTAGACGTGAGATGGATTCCACTTAATGGTGGCTGCACTACACCCACCTCTGATGCTATTTTCAGAATGAATCTGGAATCTACTGGGAAGTGGCAGGTCCTGCATGTGTTCCTGAAATGCACCTTCTGCCTCAAATGAAAGCATTTCTACTGTCCTGGCCCCACTGATGGCACCTGGTATTTTTGGCCACTGTGTGACAGAATGTTAGACTAGACGGGCCATTGGCCTGATTCAACATTGGCTTCTCTTATGTTCTTATGTTCTCTTAAGCCAGGATAAGGGCAGGCATTATTACCCAAATAGGCAGTCTCTTAATTAGTTGAATTAGGTTAAAGGAGACATGGCGGGAGGGGGTAACTAGGTTTCTCCACCAATGTTTATGGGGATTTTTTTCCTTAAGAGAACTCTCGAAATAAACCAGGCTGATGTTCAACCGGAAAGGTTTTTTATGAAAGAAAATAAAAATGAGAAAAGAGCATGCACACACACACACACACTAAAAACACATACAAGGCTAGCTATGAGGAAATCAAGGAGGAAAGGGGAAAAGTCATTTCAGGGAAGGCTATCGTTACCAGTCTCAAAGAAAGAGGTCCATGGAGGCAGCAGCAAAATGAATGGTATTTCACAGAAGGAAAGAAGACCCAAGAAATTGTGGGTGTGAGTATGGATCCAAGAACACACACACTGCACTGGTGGCTAGGTGCTCTTAATTCAGGGCAAAATGTTCCCTGGGCCAAGCTGACATATTCTCCTGAAAGGCAATAACTTGATGGGTTTTTCTGAGGTGGACAATGATTTGGGAGAGGCTTGATGGGTTTTCCTGAGGTGGACTATAGGTGTGAATGAGGCTTGATGACTCTGTAAGTACCGAATGGGAAGAGCTACTAAGTTTGGTGAATATTATTAAGTGTTGCTTAATTAGGGTAAATGGGTCCAAGGACATAGGGCTGGGTGTTGATGAGATTAGTCCAAGGTGAGTCAATAGTTTCTTGGGAGACCCATTGTCCTAAATTAGAGCCAGTTTGGTGTAGTGGTTAGAAGCACGGACTCTAATCTGGGAGAACCAGGTTTGGTTCCCCACTCCTTCACATGCAGCTGCTGGTGTGACCTTGAAAGAGCTCTCTCGGCCCCACCTACCTCACAGGGTGTCTGATGTGGGTAGGGGGAGGGAAAGGAGATTGTAAGCCACTCTGAGACTCCTTCGGGTAGTGAAGGGCAGGGTATAAATCCAATCTCTTCTTCTCTCACGAGCAGTTCTTGAAAGAGCTCTCTCAGCCCCACCTACCTCACAGGGTGTCTGTTGTGGGGA
Organism: Gekko gecko; assembly: GCA_029375565.1. Classification (NCBI taxonomy): domain Eukaryota; kingdom Metazoa; phylum Chordata; class Lepidosauria; order Squamata; family Gekkonidae; genus Gekko; species Gekko gecko. The sequence continues at coordinate 29,706,833 of JAPDNY010000005.1, read as the reverse complement.
GGAGAAGGGAAAGGAGATTGTAAGCCGTTCTGAGACTCCCTTCAGGTAGAGAAGGGCAGGGTATAAATCCAATCTCCTCCTCCTTCTCTTCCTCCACTACACCAAACTGGCACACTTATGATTGAGAGCCAGTTTGGTGTAGTGGTTAAGTGCGCGGACTCTAATCTGGGAGAACTGGGTTTGATTCCCCACTCCTCCACTTGCACCTGCTGGATGACCTTGGGCAAGCCATAGTTCTGGCACAGCTGTTCTTGAAAAAGAGCAGCTTCGGTCAGAGCTCTCTCAGCCCCACCTACCTCACAAGGTGTCTGTTGCGGGAAGGGGAAGGGAAAGGAGTTTGTCAGCCACTCTGAGACTCCCTTGGGTAGTGAAGAGCGGGGTATAAATCCAATCTCTTCTTCTTCTTCTTTTTCTCTTCTTCTTCTTCTTTGTTGTTGTCTCTGCAAGGTGTGGAGGGCGTCATTAGCTTGGCACACTTCTTTTTGTTTTTCAAATATATATTTTTTTATTATATCGCATCTTAGAGCAACACAGAACACCAACAATATACATACAAACACCTTCCCCTCCTATTCCCACACCGTCACCTGCCAACACTTAAAAATAAAAATTGTGTGAAGTAAACAGCATTGTAACCATGTCTAAATTTATACATATTTTGAGTACTGTTTTGACGTATTTAACATTACACTTCTCTTGCTATTTTCAATAAACAAATACACATTTTAACCTTAATACTTCTATTGTCATTGTTTCCTTTTCCCTTTTTTTCTTTTTATTTGCTTATATCATTTCAATTTACCCAATTGTAAAATTTCCTCCAGGTTTTTTCAAACTGTATGTCTGTCTTTTCTTTCAAATAAAAGGTAAGTTTATCAATTTCGACTGCTTCTAATACTTTTTTCCTCACACTTCTAAACTACATGTCCAGGCTTGTTTCTAGCTGGCATCCATTTTGTATCATTTTGGGCCAGGCAGTGTCTCACGCTTATGATTATTAGATGATATTTTAGGAAGGGTGTTTATTGCTTTCTACCTATAAGCTGCCCCTCAGCAAGAGCATCAGCATACCCTAAGACTGGGCAACTGCCAAGGTCTTCCAGTGAGGCCCACTGCCACCACTCCCCACCTGCTTGCCCCCCTCCGGCTGCCCATCGTGTGCCCTCCCACCATCCGCACTTCCAGATACACGCACTGCCTAGCATAGCATGACAGCACTGGGATTACTGGGAGATGATCAAGCAGGTGGGGGAAGGATGGATGGGTAGGCAGGAGGGGGAGAATGCAGGCAGGTGGGCAGGGAGGGCACACTGGCAAAAAGAAGAGTGACAGGGGCCCTGGGCACTCAACCCAGGGCTCACTGAAATCTGGGTCCTGGCCAGGAGTATGGCAATTCTAACTGGAGTGGAAACCTGCCACATCCAAGGTGTGCAGCATGTTGTGTGCACATGGTGATCTTGTTGGATATTGTTAACTCTGCATGCAAGAGGATCTGGGAGGGAAAGGGTTAAGAGAATCAGGTACACTTGGCAGTTGGCCCCGCCCTCCTCTCATCGGTTAGATGTTGAGCCTTTTCGGCCCTTGATGGCCTTCTGTTTTTCGTCTTATATAGGACCTCTCTTCTTCTTCTTCTCTCTTACCTGGGCTTGGAGCTGTAGCAAGTTAACCTTTCTGGATGTGAAATCTGTTCACAATAAGTTAAATGTACCTAAATGAATATGTCATGCAAGACGTGCTCCTAAATTTTTGTAAGCAAAAAAATTCTCTCTCTTGTCACCATTGGAGTCAGGTCACCTTTGTAATTTGTTTGAACAGCATTTCCCCCTTAACTGGCAAATGTGGAGAACCAGGGATACCGTGTAAACCTTCTGGGCTTCCAAGGCAAATGATAGCTTTTTTACCCAACAGATCGTGCATGCCAGGGTTTTCACAGAGGAAACAGATCTGTAAGCTCAGAGCTTGCTGGTTCAGGTACATCCAGCCCAGCATTCTGGGTTTTTTTCAGCATTTAGTAAGATGTTTCTGGAAGCCCGCAAAGGAGGCATGAGAGCCATCCCCAGTTATTCCCCACCCACCCCACACCGCCTCCAGCAGTCAGTAATATATTGTTTCTAAACATGGTGGTTGCGTTTCTAAATGAACTCACACGCTCTAAATTGCTTTCCCCCACTGAAATTAATCCAGCAGACCTGAAAACGTGAGAGCCCTGTGCACCCATGGAAAAAAAAATCATTGTATAAGGACAACAGCACTGGGCTGGAGACAGCCGATGTGCAACTGGATGTTCACTGGTGAAGGACAGATCTATGGCAACATTTGGGTGGGATCCCATGGGTCCACTGGCACCAAAGAGCTTGCCCCTGATGCTGCGCTAGACGAAAGCACCCCTGTTATTGGAACAGATCTGCAGGATACGACTGTCTGGACTTGCTTCCTATTTCGAAGCTTTAATGGCATTATGTTCAGGCTGGCTGGTCAACCAACAGTGCTTGAGGGGCAGGGGTGTCCTAAAGAGTTCTAAGGTCAAAATAATACAAAAAGAACAGGTGCTTGCATCAATATGAGATTCGGATTGCTGCGTGCCGCAACAGTTCCTTCTCTCCTGTTAGGTAGACTCCAAAATACCCGGGGAGACAAAGCCACACGAATGATAAAGGACAACCCATGGGATGGAGGATGCGTTCCACATTATTACCATATATATGAGATTTCTGGATAGTGAGACAAGGCAGCCTTCTCCCTCCCCTTTTCATTCCCCCCCCATTATTTGAAATAATTGCAGAGGATGTGGCTTTATGTACCCACCATGTATTTTCATTTAAGCAACAATAGCTCCCTTGTGGTTACAAGCGAGCCAGGCAGAGTCTGAAGTTAATAAGCAAAACGCAAGTATTAGAAGGGGACCTATAATGAGGAATTGGGGCAGGCAAAGAGGGAGGAGCGGTCTGTATGCCATCAGGCCTCAAAAAAAAAGAAGAAGAAGGGAACAGGCTTTCATTCTGATTTGAGCTGAAGAAACGATAGCCAGCTCAAGGTTAGAAAATACCTGGAAATTTGGGGAGTGGAGGTTGGAGAGGGGAGGGACCTCAACAGGGCATAATAACACCATCAAGTCCATCCTCCAAAGCAGCCATTTTCTCTAGGAGAACTGACCTCTGTCATCCAGAGATGAGTTGTAATTAGGGTTACCAGATGGTGGCAGGGGATCTCCTGCGATTACAACTGATTTCCAGGCAATAGAGATCAGTTCACAGGAAGAAATGGCTGCTTGGGAAGGTGGACTCTATGGTGTTGAAGCCCCTCCCCTCCCCAAACCCCACCCTCCTCAGGGTCCACCTCCAAATTCTCCAGGTATTTCCCAACCCAGAGTTGGCAATCCTAGGTGTGATACTGGGAGCTCTCCAGGCCCTACCTGGAGGCTAATGTAAAGAAACGCTGTGTTAGAACAAAACACACTCTACTAATATGCACTTGTGTCTTCATATATTGATTTAAATACAATAGAGACCCTAGCGTATCTTATACATATTCATTACAATACAAAAACCTAAAGAACATTATATATCTACTAACAGAAAAGTCCACAGCTACAGAGACCTATTCGATGTTGTAGACTATCTTGCTCCTGATAAGAGCCTGATGAAGGTTGCAACAGTCGTAAATGATGAGAGATGTAGCGGGCTGTTATGTTCTCCACAAAAAGTGATTCAGCAAGCATCAAAGCAAGCATGAGAGATGCAGCAGGCTGTTATGTTCTCCACAAAAAAATCATTCAGCAAGCATCAAAGCAAGCAACACGCCTCCCAGGCAAAAATTGTGTGTTTTGACAGATTCTTCTTCAGGCAAGTCAACAATTCTATAGAAGGCTTCTCCAGAGAACCAGAGAAGCCTTCTATAGAATTGTTGACTTGTGCACTGTAGCATTGTGAGCTTTGGTTCCAGGAAAAATATGTCTGCCTGAAGAAGAATCTGTCGGTGGGGGTGGGGGTGGGGGGACGACTTTGGCAGTCTCTAGAAGCCTAACATTAAAATGGCAGCTGAACAACATAGACCTTCTGCGAACTGCCAAACTTAAGAATTGCTTGGGATTGATCCATTCCAAGCAAGAGTGCAATCCTCATAGGACATGCTTGTAAAAACTGCCAAGATCACAGCCAGTGTGCAGGATCAATTAGAGAATCACAAAGAGAAAGCCACACAAATTTGCAAGGAAGGGCAGGAAATTAGAGCTACTATGAAGCTACACTAGGGCATCAGCAAAAAATACCCCCCCTTTTCAATTTAGTGGCACAAGACTAAAAAGCTTTCCAGAGCTTCTGCCAGAGGACTCCTCCCCCATACAAATTACAGCCCTGTGCAAAGCGTGGTGGAGTTGCAGCCAACTTTGCACAGGCGCATGCACACATATATGTTGCCAGCGATCACAGCTTGCAGTGCCAGTGTCAGTGGGTTTTACCATACATTCTGTACACTCAACATGCTCCCCCATATTATGAGATCGTGTGACTCTCCCATTTTTCACAGTGGCCGATAACACAGCAGAGAATCCCCTGGTGCTCGGCACTATGAAAAATGGGGCTTCACAGCTGCTGTCAGTTTCAGAAAAAGTCTCATCAGTTTCAACACTGGGTTATCCCCCTTTGCCTGCTTTTCTGTTCCCTTTCATTCAACCAATGAACCAACGCTAAAACGCATGTGCAAAAACCTGAACCAGGAGGGTTTAAATGGAAGGTGCTTGCTGGACGCTATTGCACAGCTGCAATAAGTCAATTGCATAATTAAAAAAAACAACGTTGGGTTTTTTATTGTAGCTGCAGAATAAATACACCAGACAGAAAAGAATGGTGTGAAAGACAGGCACAGAATCCACAGCCAAGATTAAAGACTTACTGCTCTGAAAATCTCCAGTAAGATGTGCATGCATAATGGGTTCTACCCAGCTGTGAAGGCGTGACGTGGTCAGGAACACTATGGCTCACAGGGAGTTTGACAGCTGGCTTATGGAGGTGGAAGGACTTTTATATCACCGTCAAGAGGAACAGCTGAGGGAGGTTTGTGAATTTCTAGGCCTTTCTGGGGTAGGTCATTGTAAGAATGCAACTAAGAGCCACTTTGCCTCGCTCAAGCATGCAGTACAATATCTGCATGGAGCAGATCTAAGAGAATTAGAGGGTGATTGAAAGAGTAGATTGCAGAGTTCAGAGCTACAACCAAGAAGGTAGCACTTAGGAATGCCACCCTCCAGATGGGACCTGGGGATCTCCTGGAATTTAGAGCTCATCTCCAGACTACAGAGATCAGTGGAGAAAACTGATACTTTGGAGGGTGGACTCTGTGTCATCGTACCTGTCTGATGTCCCTGTCTTCCCTAGGCTCCACCCCGACCTGGATCTGGCCACCCTACCCCACATCTCCCACCGGTGGCCAAGGGGCACCTGGCAACCCTCGCCAGCACTGCAGAAGCAATGGATGGAGAGGGCTTGTGGCCCAGTGAGCCTTTGCTTTGCAGGCTGGAGGTCCCAGATTCAATCCTTGGCATCTCCAGTGAAAAGGATTAGGTAGTAGGTGATGTGAAAGACCTTTGCCTGAGACCCTGGAGAGCCGCACCGGCTGCCAGTCTGAGTAAGTAATACTGGTGGTCTGATTCAGAATAAGGCAGGTTCATGTATGTCCATGTGCGTAAGTAAAACTCCTTGAGGCCCAATTTCAGGAAAAGATAAAAGAAACAGTGAAATGTTGGTGGAGGGGGAGGCTACCAAGGGCAGTGGGATTAGTCCAGAGGACAGACTTCAAGGTATGTGGGCAGATGGGCGATCTTCAGCAAAGAGAAAGGCTGAATGTTCGCAGCCTGGCCGGTCAGACTGAAAACAGACTAAAAGGTGGGGGGAGGATACAGTTAGGCAGGAGTCACAGGGGCCATCTTCAAGGCATCTTCTCCTGGATGAAGTCTGAGGAGTTGCTCGGAGGGGAAAAGAGATCTCAGCAAAACTGAGGCATGTCTTGAGATTCCATTATCAGGGGGGAAGATACAACTGAACTGTACTCTGAGCTGTTGAAAGTGGTATAGGAATCCCAAAAGTCATCCCAATATTCCCTGGTCAGTAGGGTTGCCAGCTCCAGGTTGGGAGATACCTGGTGATTTGGGGGGGGGGTGGAGCCTGAAGAAGGTGGGGTTTGGGGAGGGGAGGGACTTGAGTGGGGTACAATGCCCTGGAGTCCACCTTCCAAAGTGACCGTTTTCTCCAGGGGAACTGATTCCTGTCGTCTGGAGACCAGCTGCGATAGTTGGAGATCTCTAGACACCACCTGGAGGTTGGCAACTCTGCTTGTTGGGCTACCGGATTTGACTGCCCTCCTGACTGCCTTCCAAGAGGCAAGTTTGGGCCTACAGTGCCTTGATACAGCACCTTCTGTCACACTCCTTTCTGACAGGATTACAGAGCGATGATATTAGAGAAGATGTATCTGGTCGTTGGACATGTTTTGGATAAACTTTCTAATAAAAATCCCCCTATGTATTTTTATTGGAATTAGTGGATATTATTTTTTGGGGGAAAGACCTATTTTAAATTTGAAAATGATTTTTTTCTTCTTCTTCCAGGTAAGAGGGGTCACAGGGGACAGTCATTTTGTGCCCAGTGCAGCCAACCTTTTTATGGCTAAACCTAAGAATGATGGATGAACTGGAAATGTTTATACAACACAGGATCTTTATTCTTTGAGATACTGAATGAGAATGGAACATTAATGAACGGAAAATATATGGATTAATTTCTGTACGACTTCTGTACGAATTGATACAGATTGTATGAAAGCATCTTTATTAATTGTAGATTACAAAATATATATTGATTCATAGTAATTTGTACATTACAAGATATATATTGATTCATAGTATATTGATTCATAGTAATTTATCTTTATTAATTGTAGATTACAAGATATATATTGATTCATAGTAATTTGTTCACTTTTTCTCCACTTTGTATCAACTCTTTTCCCATGAATCTCTCATTGACTATTTAGTTAAGTGACAGACAGATGACAGAGGATACATTATTTGAAAAGTTTAATTTCGTCGTCAGTGAAGAAAGACAGAAACAACAGAAATGGGGAAATGGTACCAGAACGAAGACAGAGGAAAACCCTGTTCTACGGTATTTTGCCCTCAGCATGAGACAAAGGCCATCCCTTCATCTCAGGGAAACAGCAGTTTCTTGTTGAAGGACGTAAGGGAATTAAAAGCTAGCACTGAAAAAAAATCAAGGACGTGAAAGCTGGAATTAATTTATTTTAAGCAGGCCATTCAGAGTACCAGACAATAGGGGCAGAAGAGACATCAGTATACAATTCTATGGAAGAGTTTGCTGGAACTGTCAATGGTGTGGAAAAGGGGGTAGTTGTAACCATTTTGATTCCTGTGTGGAAGCAAGGAACTCTGCCACTCAGAGTGCCATATAGCAAGGAGGTTGCGAGAAAGGACCGGGAGTGGCCAAGGAAGCAGCATAGTCCCACAGCCAAAGACAACACATACTGAAAACACCTAACTGAAGCCGAGATGAGCCAACCAATATAGAGCTGAATGAAGTCGGGGCTGGGGGGGAGAGGGGACTACTTATACTGAACATCTTGCTCCTAAGCGAAAGACCAGAATGGTAAATGTGGTGGGAAAGAAATGTATTGAGTAAAGGAGTATTTCATTTTGCCCATTAGCTTCACTGAATACTTTCAAGTTCTAGTATTTTGGGAGGTGGAGAAAAAGCTCCCTCTATGCACTTTCTCCTCCTCATCCATAAATCTATAAACCTCTGTCATACAACCCCCCCCCATACAGTGTTGCCTTTTTTTCTAAACTGAGAAGTCCCATATTCTCACCCTGCCCTGGATAGCCCAGGCAAGCCCAATATAGTCAGATCTCAGATGCTAAGCAGGGCTGACCCTGACAAGTATTTGGATGGGAGACTCCCAAGGAATACCAGGGTTGTGACACAGAGGCAGTAATGGCAAGCCACCTCTAAACGTCCCTTGCCTTCAAGCCTCACTAGAGCAAAAAAAAACCAACCTAAGCATGTATTCAGTTATCTGGCTAGTATTCAGATGGGAGATCTCCAAGTAATACCTTGCCTTAAGAGAAGGGAGAGAATCTGAAGCAGATTATGTGTGATGCTTTAGGCCCAATTGCAGATGTTAAAACGGAAATACTACAAAATGGAATTGATGCGATCTTTAGGTTGTATTCAGAATTTACAAGAAAGAAAAATCTGCCCGGGGAAGTAATGATGAGATTCTCTAGAAGACAATTGAGGGACCAAATACTTAAAGCTACAAATGGAGCTACCTTGAAAATCAAGGACAAAGAAATAGTGTTGAAGGACATTCCATTTGAAATAAGAAGGAAGAGAAGGAAATATAGGGACTTGGCTTTATTTTTACAGAAAAACAACGTCGCTTACAAATGGCTGGCTTCTGAAGACATAATCTTTAAATTTATGGACAAAAAATAAAAAACTGACTTGGTTGAAAAGGCGTATGAGTTTCTGCATCTCCATGGTCATCCAGCAGAAGGAGTAGAAGAGAAGGAAGACAACAGCAATAAAGAAAGTGATGACGAGGGAGCAGTGGCATCTTCTGATGAGAACTCAGGCTTAGCATTAGGGGCGGCAGCCCCAAAAACAAGTTACCATTTGAGAAAGAAAAAAGATAAAAAATGAGTAATTGCTACACTCTGGAACTTTTTAAAGCTTTTTATTTCTTATAACTATTTCTTATCTTGCTCTTTATGAAGGCAGACATAGGGGAGTTTCTAATTCTTGTACTTTCTAGTATAAATAGACACTTAGATGAACATATTCAATGAACCTTAATTGGAATTTTGAGCTAACAAGCTGATTTTATAAGCATTATGTATGACCACCATCTCTTGGGGTTTTAGTGGGTTTTCTTTACTTTCACCACTAGTTTGTAGTTCCCTTTCCTTTTTTGTTGTAATTTATGGAAAATGCAATAAAAAATCCCCTATGGGGGGCATTAAAAAAAAAAGAATACCTTGCCTTGAAGCTCTATTAGGGGTCGCCAGAAGTCAGCTTGACTTGATAGCCAAAAAAAAAAAGGCCCCAGATGGTTTATCCTTTCCTCATTGGAAAGATGCTGCAATCTCTTAATCATTGTGGTCACATCTTCTGTACCTTTAAATTTTAAGAAAGCCAGTGTGGTGTAGTGGTTAACAGTGTGGGACAAGGATCTGGAAGACTCAGGTTCAAATCCCCACTTGTACCATTGTCAGCTAGGCCTCTGTCTAGCCCTGGCTGCCATGGGAGCGGAGTGACTCTGGAATGTTAAGTTTCTGTTCTGCTGGGTCTTCTGTGTTTCTATTATCCCTGCTTGACCTTCAGTGCCTGGTGTAGTATTTCTCCTGGGAAGTGATGCCCGTTATTTCGGTGGGCTTCTACCCAACCCAGGCCCATACTAACAGTGGGGCATCTTGGGGCTAGGCCCCCTGACTTACTAGCAAGGCCCCTGAGTGGTAGCAGGTGCAGGGAAGGCATTCATTTAATTGAATTAGCCAGTGCCCTCTAAGAAATGTAAATGCCCCCCCGACTGAAAAAATCCTGGCTACCCTGATTGGCCCTGTCCATCAGGAGGCCTCCTTGAATGATGTATAACTGCTTGCTTTGTGTGCTTTTATTTAGTTCTAACACAAAATGGTAAAGATATCTGCATACTATCAATTGTCTCAATAAACTTTACTTCTTTGAATGAAAGCTGTTGGGAACTGATTGCTGCAGGAGTCTGACAGCCATGGAAGCTTGCTTGGGTGACCTCGGGCCAGTCACCCTCTCTCAGCCTAGCCCACCTCACAAGATTGTTGTGAGGATAACATGGAAGAGAGGAGAATGACGATGTAAGCCTCTTTGTGTCCCCTCTAGGGAGAAAGGTGGGATGTAAATGAATCAAAGAAACAGACATAAATGCATGCCTTTTAAATTGGGTAGAAACAGCAAGCTGAGAGAGTATGTCCAGCTTGAGAGAAAACAGAATCTGCAAGTGGGATAAATTCAATTTTTCAAGCACATTTTCTTTGCAAGAAACATAAGATCACTACTGGTGAAAATGGCTGGAGCCGCTCATCCTCTCTCTCCCCCCTCCCATCAACCCTGGTGGTTCTTGAGCGTGTTAATAATCATCTCAGCACCATCGATGGGCTCGCACATTCCCTGTTGTCACAGGCAGACCCGGCCTGATGACCAGCACAGGCCTCATCGGGCTGTTCTTCTCTTCCGGTGTGGACGGTGCAAACAGAAGATACCAAGCAAAACCCGTCCAAGCTGCAAAAGCTCTTTTTAAAAAGGGGTTTACCCATGAATCTGATATGAAGACAGATGCTACAAGACAGCAAGAAACCAAACTTTGCAATAACCATCAGTTCCAAATGCACACCGAAGAGAGGAAAGGGGAAAAGATAAGCCCCAAACGCATCACCATAGGAACCGCTGCGCAAAGGCGTGCGGGTGAAAGGGAAGCGTGATGGCAAGAGTTGCCGTCGGCTGTAAAATGTCATCAGATTCCAGAAATGAACTGAGACCAACACATGGCATGACAGATGTTCTGGGATTCATGACAAAGGAGAGAGGCACGCATCGTCTCACAACCCGTTCGGCTCAGCAGACACCACCGTTCTCTCTGGTTAGAAACTCCGCATGTAGCACCCCTGGAAATTGCTACACTGGGGACATAGACATGCTCTTGATAAGAGACGTTTGGGACTTAGTTTTTGCAGCAGTAAAGGAAAAAATAACTTGTTGAAAGGCAAAAAAAAAAATGGATATAACCAATGTTCCCTCTAAGCTGTGGAGTCCTGTGAGCAAAAATTCTGCTTTGTGAGCTACTGGCATTAAAGTTGTGAGTGAGCGATTTGGCTACTGCATAAGTTGGTTTGCTCTGGAGCCCTCCTTCCTGAGCTGAGACAAAAATGTGTGAGCCGGAGGCTAAAAAACTGTGAGCAAGCTCACACTCACTCAGCTTAGAGGGAACACTGGATATAACATTGCGAGGTGCCTAGCAACAGCCGCTGTTTCTTCTGCATCTCTCTTTCGAGTCAGTTTTGGCAACTGGGAGACAGACGGCACAACTGGGAAGTGGCTGGAGGGGAATGAATTGAAGGCAATTCAATCTTCATCTGCCCGTGGAAAGGCTTTTCTAGAAACCATTTCAATAATGCATATGATGATCCTGAGAGATCCATGAAACTGTTGATGATGAATCAGTTGAAATGATATAGAGAGACACCACATGTCATACATTATTGTTCAGAAGAAGACTTGTGTCAAAACGGCAGAACATTCCGGAGATCACCACCTGTATTTGATATGTTAGAATCATAGAATCATAGAATGTTAGAGTTGGAAGGGACCTTGCAGGTCATCTAGTCCAACCCCCTGCACTCTGCAGGAACACAGCCGAAACCCGTACATACCTACAACATACCCAAAAGATGGTTGTCCAGTCTCCTCTTGAAAACGTCCAGCGAAGGAGCATCCACCACCTCCCGAGGCAGTCTGTTCCACTGCTCAACCACTCTTACAGTCAGGAAGTTTCTCCTGATATTAAGCCGGTAACGACTCCCTTGTAATTTCCACCCATTAGATCTAGTCTTGCAATCCGGAGCAAGATAGAATAGATCCACTCCATCTTCTACATGACAGCCCTTCAAATACTTGAAGACTGCAATCATGTCCCCTCTAAACCTTCTCTTTCCCAGGCTAAACATACCCAACTCCCTCAGCCTTTCCTCATAAGACTTGGACTCCAACCTTCTCACCATCCTGGTCGCCCTCCTCTGGACCCGCTCGAGTTTGTCAACATCCTTCCGAAAATGTGGTGCCCAAAACTGGACACAGTACTCCAGGTGGGGCCTGACCATAGCAGAATACAGCGGAACTACCACCTCCCGTGAGCTGGACACAATGCTTCTGCTAAAGCATCCTAAGATTGCAGTAGCTTTCTTCACAGCCGCATCACACTGCAGGCTCATGTTTAGCTTGTGATCAACCATAACACCTAGATCCCTTTCCCATGTGCTGCTGTCAAGCCAAGTCCCTCCCATTCTATATCTGTGCCTTTGATTTTTTGTACCTAAGTGTAGGACTTTGCACTTATCTCTATTGAAATTCATTTTATTTGTCTCAGCCCACTGTTCCAGCCTATCAAGATCTTTCTGAATCCTGACTTTGTCTTTTTCAGAATTAGCAATCCCACCCAGCTTCGTGTCATCTGCAAATTTGATAAGCATCCCCTCTATGTCTTCATCCAGGTCATTTATAAAAACATTGAATAACACTGGGCCCAGGACCGAGCCCTGTGGCACTCCACTCGAGACTTCCCTCCACGTAGACGCAGAGCCATTTACGAGCACTCGTTGGGTACGATTTTTCAACCAACCATGAATCCACCCAACGGTTGCGCCATCCAGCCCACACTTAACCAGCTTATCCTCAAGGATATCATGAGAAACTTTGTCAAATGCTTTACTGAAATCTAGATACACTAGATCTAGAGTGTACATTGTACACTTTTTTGTAGGAAATCTTTTTTATCAATATTTAAAATGTACTAGCACAATATTCTGCACAGTGTTTGTTATCTCTTTGGTCTGGAGGGGAATGAAGCCAGGAGCCACGACTGCAAGATCTTTGCATGGCTCTACGGCAGCAAATCCCGCCACGTTCAGTGGGGCTGACTCCCAGGTACACGTGGATAGGATTGCACACCCAGTTGCCCATCACTATAACAGGACAGTCTGCCAAATGCCTGCAGGTAGTAATAGCAAAATAGCCCATCCCAATGTCAAATATGCTTAAAATATGGGCCATTTAGGATTTCGTAGTGACTATTTTTCATTGCCCCAACCTGGATGCCCCAGGCTGGCCTGATCTCATCAGATCTCAGAAGCTAAGCAGGGTCGGGCCTGGTAACAACTTGGATGGGAGACCACAAGGGAAGTCTGGGGTTGTTACGCAAAGGTAGGAAATGGCAAATCAGCACTGAACATCTCTTGCCCTGAAAACCCCGTGAAGGGGTCGCCATAAGACGGCAATGACTTGATAGACCTTCACAGACACATGTCTTGTTTGACTTAGTCCATTCTATATCATTGACTTAAACACTTTGGTTTAAATTTTAAAGATGGTCACCTATGATGCTTTGTTATGTATTTCATCATCTATTTCCCTCTCTTTGATATAATTTAGTTTTATGTTTGATTTTCTATTTCTATATTTTAACTGGCGTTTTTAAACTTGTATATTTGTATACCTGAACATTGTTTGTTTTTGTCAACTGGGTCGGATTGTGGACTGTAATATAACAGAATTGAAAACTGAACTGGCTTCCCTATGTGTGGTGGGCAAGGAGGGGGTGTCGGCCCACGCACGCCCCCTCTGGCGGGCCTCTCCTGCTTTCTAACATCCACGGGGAAATTTAATCCAGCATATCATCTTAAATATACAGCAGTCTAGTTCCCAGACAAAATCTGGGAATCTGCCATGTAACATGAAGCGCATAGACCTGATTCAGACCCGAATCCTCCACGTGAACGTTCAGGGGCAAGGCATGTGCACCCGAAGGGAGATGACGTGTGCCCTTGCTCGTCGCTGTCTAGGGGAGGAGAAGGTCACCTTTGTATCATCCAGTCTGGGATGGTGACAAGAGATGCAGAGATAGACTTCAATGCAGCCTGCAAAAAGCAATCACCTTGGAAACCAGCAAATTATCAGCAAAAGGGATTATTCTTTTCGCTCGGGGATTCCCAGGCTGCATGGGGGACACACAAGCAGGTACCATGAGGAAAGCAGAAGTGTTCTTCGGAGAATTAAACCAGTGGGTTGGATGCATCCAAAACTTTTCTGTTCCCTGGAGCAGGGAGGCTCCATTTAGCACTGATCTCTCCTCTGTCTGGCCTTATAGGGGGCTGAGATGAGATCATCCTGAGTAAGGATAGAGACTACTGTTCCCTAAGCCACCAGGGACAGGGGAATCCTTGATGCATCCCCCCGTGTCCAGAGAGCACAGTCCCATCCTGGAGTACTACAGGTAACATTGACTGGGTTAACAAGTGAGACACAACAACAAGCAAATCACCTGCATCTCAGAATGAAAACAAGGAAATGCGTGTTGACCTTTTTGAGCTCAGAATCTGTGATCAGCTGCCCCCTCCCCACGACTATAACTCAGCTTTAACAAAGGAGCTGCCCGGGGAGGGGAGGGGAGTGGCAATATGGATTGGGGATGCAGCATTGGGGAAAGGCAAAAGCGATAACATACAGGATTGGAGGGTTCAACCCTCCCATACATGTAAACACAGAGAAGTGCATACACATGCTATTTTCAAAAATGCTTACCCACACAATGCTTTGGTGTAGTGGTTAGGAGCGCAGATTCTTGTCTGGGAGAACCAAGTTTGATTCTCCACTCCTCCACATGCAGCTGCTGGGTGACCTTGGGCAAGCCACAATTCTCTCAGAGCTGTTCTCTCAAGAGCAGTACTGAAAAGAACTCTCTCAGCCCCACCTACCTCACAGGCTGTCTGTTGTGGGGAGGGGAAGGGAAAGGAGATTGTAAGCCACTCTGAGACTCCGAGTGAAGGGCGAGGTATAAATCCAGTCTCCTCCTCCTCCTCCTCCTCTTCTTCTTCTTCCTTTAAGCCCCAGCAGTGTGGGGGAGAGATAGGTGCCTATATGCTTTTGGCTTCTATCCATACCTTTCCCTCCTCCCCTGGATGCTTTTTGCCACTCAGTTACAGATTAGGCAATTATTTACTCAATGAGTGCTTAAAATGTGGGATTCGCTGCCTGTGGTGATGGCTTTAAAAGGGGATTAGAGAGATTTATGGAGGATAAGTCTATCAGTGGCTACTAGCCATGTGACTAAAGGGAACCTCCACATTTAGAGGCACTAAGCCTCTGAATCCCAGAGCCAGCAAGCAACACCAGGGGAAGGCCTTGGCCTCTATGCCCTGTTTATTTCACCCTCCAGGGAAACTGGGTCGTGCCATTGTGTGAGATCGGATAGTGGACGAGATGGACCACTGGTCTGATCCAGCCAGGGTCTTCTTATGATTGAAGAAGTTAGCAAACCTAATTCATTCTGATTATATTCTATTATAAATGTGCCAGATCCTAGCCTCAAGCAAAGACATATATATTAAATTGGCTGCATTTCCACGCTGTCTGATGTTAGCCTCAACAGGCTGTTCTTGTTATTTGAATCCTTTGTAAGACTTTCCTACCATACCTCAAAACAGCTTATATTCGCCTCCACTCCCTATTCTTGTTTTTTTTTTGTACCGAACTGCCAGCCTAAAAGTCCAGAGCTCTCAAAAGCACCCCGTTCTGTGATGTTTTGCTGGATCCTAATAAAAGAGGTTAACGTGTCTTAGGTTTGTCGAATGTATCTGCACAGCTCCTTGCCGCCCTTGGTTCCACAAGGTTTTCAAAAGGTGCTCGTTTTTTGTCCGACACGAAATGTATTCCTCACATTCCCCCGGCCCCCCCACCCCACCCCACCCCCTCATTCCACGTTGCCTTCGCAAAACTTAGCATAACGCATCCTCTTCCCCTGACCCATTTTGAACCTCTCTGTTCTTATTCATAATTTATCTCTTGGAAGCCGCGAAGCCCAGGGTGCTTTCGCTGCCTGCTCATCACTTTCAAATTTACGATAACATCTTGCTGAGAAAAGTGTGTTCGCCTGAGCCATCTGGGCCAGATTTCTGTCCTAGCACACTCTGTCGCTTAACAGCAGCGGTGTTTTGTTAACAGTGGTTTTTTTTAAAAAAAAAACAACAACAACCAACAACCAGCAGATAAAGAATTCAGCCTGAGACCGAGGAATCACATCTCAATTCTCGGTAAACAATAAAGCTTACAAGAAACACTTGGACAATCTCTGACTTTCTACTTAAGTGCGTGTCCTAGAGATAGACAGCCCCGTAGTCAGAAATTTTTGGTTGGGGGGGGCCAATTGGACCTGCTGGCAGGGGGTGGGAGTGAACTTACCGTCACCACCGGCAGCTCCATCCACACGGCAGCTCCCTCTGGAGAAACGCTCCCTCTAAGCTGTGGAGTCTTGTGAGCAAAAACTCTGCTTTGTGAGCGACTGGCATTAAAGATGCGAGTGAGCGATTTGGCTGCTGCATAAATTAGTTTGCTCTGGAGCCATCCTCCCTGAGCTAAGACAAAAATGTGTGAGCTGGAGGCCAAAAAGCTGTGAACTAGCTCACACTAACTGAGCTTAGAGGGAACACTGCTCTGGAGCACTCTGATGGGCAGATAGAGCCATAGGGGGAGGACTTGATCTCAAGTCCCCCCCCCCATGGCTCAGGCTGCCATCAGAGGGGAGGAAGAGCAGGAACTGCCACCAGGCCTTGACTTGTATCTCTTTTCTTTTATACCTTCATTGGAAGGCACTTTCTGGACCAGAAGGAACAAAATAATTTTATTTATTAATTACATTTTGAATTTAGTTTCAATATTGCAGATTGCATTGGTGTGTATGTGTATGTATATATATATTGTTTCTAGATTATTATCAGTGAAATATCGTTTGACATGTAATTGCATCTTTGGAGGCCTCATTTATACTTTTATTGTGCCTAGTGGTTTCACTTTCAATATGTTTTTAGTAGAATATAGGTATTGTTTATTTATCCATTTTAGTATATGTATTTAATTTCACATTTTAATTTTTTTTTACAGCAATTCTTTTCTGGTCCATCTTGTATCCACATTGCATAATTGTATGATTGTATTGTATTATGATAAGCCAATTTGTATTATGTATTATGATATAAGCCAATTTGTATTATGTATTATGATATAAGCCAATTATGATATAAGCCAACTTCCCTGTGGTTGCTGTCACCCGTCTAATTACTAACCACCGGCACCATCTCTCTGCACCATCAGGCCAGAACTTTATAGCCAACTGACGCTGTTTCAAGCTGTACCCATTGTTTTAATTGTTATAATGTTTTATCGTGTTTTAAACTGAAATTGTATTTATTATAATGATGTGACCCGCCCTGAGCCCGTCTGTGGGATGGGCCGGATATAAATGCAAATAATAGATAATAAATAAATAATTTGTTCCTCATTGTGTTTGACCTCTGAAGAAGGCCTATACAGGCCAAAATGCATCAGGTCAAGTCCATTGGCCCTTGTGTGTAAGATTTTGGTATTTTTACATGAGGTGCGATTGGGCCCTTATATGTTATTAAATTTGTTGCTAATAAATACATGTATCTTTTTATATTATATAGATTCAGTTTTTATTGCTGGCCCTCTGTTCTATTTGACTTTCCCCCTCAGGTTCTGGTTGACAGGGGGTTGGACCAGATGATCCGGGTCGCCCTTTCCCACTCTGAGATTAAATAAATAAATTAAAAGGGAAATTCCCACCCACCCCCTGCACACACACAAATTCCTTTTCCACAAATACAGTCTCTTCAGTTGTGTCCTCGTAGTGACCCTGATAGGCTGCAGAAGGTATGAACAGAGTAAACACTCTCCTGATTTGAAACTGGGAAAGAAATATTAAAATACCTCCTACAACCATGCACAAATTTGACTGTATGGGGCCAAAGGACCACTCTAGTACTATTCCACTGTGCCAAATCTGATTGTGTAAAATTATCCCTCAGTCTTTCTTGGATTGAGTCTTGGCCACTGCGTCCAACTTCATCCCCATTAAGTGTGTCTGGGGGAAAAACAAATACCTGGAATACATAAAAAACAGAGAACCCCTTTACATAGTATACCAGATGTTTATTCTTGCAGGCAATGTTTAGGGAGTCAACCAGCGTGTAGACGATATAGTAACATGGACCAATATTATTACAGACATTATTCTTGATTGTACTATCTTCATTTTACTATAAAAAAAAAATACAAGAATATGAACATTTGGTTTAGTAAATTATCATAAATATTTGTATTAGTACATTTCAATAATGTATATTATAAATTGGGAGCAACGCGAAGATTTTTATAGAGAAAATATAATGTGTACCAATAACTTAAAAACATGCAAATAACCATGTATCTGGTTTGGCAAAATTCCTGCTTCCATTGTATGGAGTATTGGGAAAGTATATATTGATAGCAGCTCGGGGGTGGGGGAGATAACTGAGGAGGGGAGAGGGAACTGCCACCAATAAACTCTGCCATGGAAGCTTACAGGGTAACCTTGGCCCAGTCGCTCTAACTTACTTCACAGGGCTGTTATAAGGATAAAATGAAGGAGGGTGATAGATCCCACCCTGAAGTCCTTGAAGGAATGGTGGAATAAAAATATTTTTAATAAATAAACATGTGTAGAAAATTCTAATCACTGGGACAGAAAACTAGTACTTTTTATCTCCCTGCCATCTTTCTTTTCCCTCCAGTTGGTATAGTGGTGTAGTGGTTAGAAGTGGCAGACTCTAATCTGGAGAACTGGGTTTTATTCCTCACTCCTTCACATGCAGCCAGCTGGGTGACCTTGGGTTCGTCACAGTTTCCCCAGAGCTGTTCTTTCAAGAGCAGTTCTCCCACAGCTCTCTCAGGCCCACCTACCTCACAGGGTGTCTGCTGTGAAGAGAGAAAGGGAAGGTGATTGTAAGCTGCTCTGAGACTCTGAGTGAAGGGCGGGGTATAAGTCCAACTCTCCTCCTCCTCCTCCTTCCCAGCTTTTGCCACCGCTGCACACAGTGGCATTGTTTACTGGGGTTCCTAGGCAACCCTCAAACAGTGGCTGAGATCTCATTTTCCCTTCAACTTTAGGGGGCTTGAATACCTGTCACCATTTTTTAACTTCTCAACTTTTTCTGCAAACCCCGGGTTTCCCCACAAGATTGTAGAAAAATTTCCTCTATCTGTACATGGCCCCATTGTGTAGATTTTTTGATCTGCACTCTGGGGCCATGTCCAGAACTAGATATACAGATTCCTCCTCACTTGCATTTTACTTGGTTTTCCAGATATTCCTGAAAGTGGAATAAAAGTGTGCTAGATAAGACATTTTTTTCTGCTACAAAGCTAGCAACAGCTTTCAGGAGTGCTTTAGATGGGGAAAGAGTTAATGCGCCCACGTGCAATTGCTGTAGCTCCAGTCAAATGTGGGGCCTCTACAGCTGCTTGAAAGTAGAAAATGAAAACAATGTTTTCTGCTTATGTCTCTTTGGTGCCCCACATAGTTTAGCTCTAAGGGCATCCTTTCCATTCAGCAGCAATCTTGACTTTAAAATGTGGTGCAGTTCTGTCTCCCCCCCTCCCCCCGGGCATGGACTACCTTTGGTTATGTAAAGCAACACATATGCAGGAATTCATGGAGTAGGACCACAGAAGCAACAACTGTTGTTAGGATAGCTGGGTGTGCCTCTCACTAGACTGATGCAGGTCTTTTCTGCACCTCTCCATTTCTCCCCACTTTGTCCACAGCGGAAACTTTACCTCATAGAATCATAGAATGTTAGGAAGGGACCTTGTAGGCCATCTAGTCCAGCCCCCTGCACTCTGCAGGAGCATAGCCAAAAGATAGCCCTACATACTTACAATATACCCAAAAGATGGTCATCCAGTCTCCGCTTGGAAACGTCCAGGGAAGGAGCATCCACCACCTCCCAAGGCAGACTGTTCCACTGCTCAACCACTCTAACAGTCAGGAAGTTTCTCCCGATATCTAGCCGGTAACGACTCCCTTGTAATTTCCACCCATTAGATCTAGTCTTGCAATCCGGAGCAAGAGAGAATAGATCTGCTCCATCTTCTACATGACAGCCCTTCAAATACTGCAATCATGTCCCCTCTAAGCCTTCTCTTTCCCAGGCTAAACATACCCAACTCTTTCAGCCTTTCCTCATAAGACTTGGATTCAAACCCTCTCACCATCCTGGTCGCCCTCTTCTGGACACGCTCCCTCCGCATTGCATCCCGCTCTCACTTTCCTCCTGCGTTGTGGTTCTTTTGAGATTCTGCATTGTTTTATGGCTGCTCTGAGTTGACTTCGCAGTCATCATGGCATTACCCTGGGGTATCTGAAGGTGGTTTCTCCCCACACCTTTTTGCTCTTCAGCTTTCGATTCGGAGGGAATAATAAGCAGACTACTTGAGGTGGCTTTGCCTCTAGCTTGGGGGGGAGGACTTTGACACTCTCCTCCTTCCTTTTGCACATTGGACCCTAGACATCTTTTCCCCCTTCCCCAAAGCCAATCTGTACACAACTTGGAGGGCAGGTACAGAGGCAGCCTGGGGAGTCTGATGCTTCTAGCTTGCGGGGGGAGCATATGACTCACTTCTCCCCCCCTTTGCACATTGGACCTTAGGGAGGGATGTTCCCCCCCTTCCCCAAAGCCAATTCGGACACAACTTGGAGGGAGGGGTGTATTAAAAGGAATGACAGGATTGCCCATTGGAAATAATGGGAGAGGGTTGAAGGCCCCATCTTTAAAAAAAAAAAAAAATTAAAACCCTTGGGACGCCACAGACCAGCCAGCCAGCTGCCAAGCTTGTATCCCTCGATGGGTCATAAGAAGAACATAAGAATATAAGAGAAGCCAATGTTGAATCAGGCCAATGGCCCATCCAGTCCAATGCTCTGTCGCACAGTGGCCAAAAATACCAGGTGCCATCAGGAGGTCCACTGGTGGGCCAGGACACGAGAAGCCCTCCCATTGTTACCGTCCCCCCAGCACCAAGAATGCAGAGCATCACTGGCCCCAGACCGAGAGTCCCTCTCTATACCTTGTGCCTAATAGCCACTGATGGATCTCTGCAGTGTGCCCGATCCCTTGCTCACGCAGCTGGCCGAGTTGGTGGCAACTGGACCACCCCCAGATGTCACAAGTGAGTTCTCACACCAAGTAAGAAAAACTGCGCTTTTCTGTGGCAGCTGCAGAATGGATCCATTGGGCAATAAAAGAATATGCAGACGGCAGGCAAAGAAATCCAAAGTGCAGCTTAACAGCGCAACCGCTTGGATTCTGTGCAGTAACTGCAGTCAGCTGTGTATGCAGAAAGGGCCGCAGCTTCAGGGGCTACCCCAACGCCTCCTTTCCCTTTCCTCCCCGGGTCTCATCACTTATCTTCCTCCCGCCTGCTTCTATCAGGGGAGCTAAATTCGGCCCCACATCAGTAACGACGAGCCCCAAGAAACCATGGGGCAAAACCAAAACGTCTCCGACAGCATCAGGACTGTGTAAGGGGAAAGAACACTCTCTGGATTACAACCTTGAAACCCTAAAGGTCATATTTCAGGAGACTGAAACGACCCATTTGCAATTCTTGCTGATGAGAGCCAGGATCGTTAATTCACGAATCCCTTCTTTCACTTCACTTTGCTGAAAAGCGACTGCCAAATCTTGTCCTGTTGTTTTGTAAAAACCCAAGAACTGGTTTCTGCTCAGAACACCGGTTCTGATGGAGCAATAATCGCGGACGCCACAGTCAAACCTGATCCCCCTTTCTTGGCAGCGTTCTCCGGGGGCCCGAGCTAATTTGCACATTCTCTGCTCTTGCCAATTATATTTGCTTCCTCTCGCAAGCGTGTCTGTCATTAGATCCGAGGCGGGGGTGGAAGGACATAATGAATCTGGCCGTGGCCTGCATTTGATTCTGACCTCTGCCTCAAAGGTCACGAACATGCCGGTCTAGATCGTGCCTCCCCTGTTTTGTGTCAATACATTGTCACAGGTCTGCATTGTATTCCACATCTGATTACAAGGCACAACAAAAAAATTCCATTGCTTAAGGGGGGAAAGAACTGGAATGTGGGGAGTTCGACTGGAGTCTAAACATGATTAAACATTGCTAATCTTGGGCCCGGTCCAGTCCTTTCTCCGTGCAGCAATCAAAGTGCTGTGGGGGGCAAAAAGAACACATCTATATTTCTCCCATATAGGCCATGCACCGGGAATGCTGCTGATGTGCTGG
The DNA here is from genome assembly GCA_029375565.1 of Gekko gecko. Taxonomy (NCBI): domain Eukaryota; kingdom Metazoa; phylum Chordata; class Lepidosauria; order Squamata; family Gekkonidae; genus Gekko; species Gekko gecko. The sequence continues at coordinate 29,684,871 of JAPDNY010000005.1, read as the reverse complement.
GTACATTACCATGTGGGAGGCAAGGTGGCGTGGTACAGCCTGTTCTCATCAGATCTCAGAAGCTAAGCAGGGTTGATACTTGGATGGCAGACCACCAAGTAATGCTTTGCCGAGGAAGGGAATGGCAGACCACCTCTGCTAGCCTGGAAAGCCCCTTGCTGGGATCACCATAAGTTGGCTACAACTTTACGCACCGTAAGTTGGCTACATGTTAGACACACACACCTTCCCAGAGAATCATAGAGTTGGAAGGGACCTCCAGGTTCATCTAGTCCAACCCCCTGTACAATGCAGGAAATTCACAAAGCCAGGCTTCCCATGATTTCATAAGCACTTTAAAAGAAAATAGAGGGGTTTTTTTTGAGGAAGAAGAAGAGAAGAGATTGGATTTATACCCCACCCTTCACTACCCGAAGGAGTCTCAGAGCGGCTTACAATCCCTTACTTTTCCCCTCCCCACAACACACCCTGTACTTCTTCCATGTAAAATGTTAGTGGAAGCACAGAGAGACAGACTTCATTGTATGTGTATTTTATTATTATGAATAATGCGATGGATACGACCATCATCCCAGAAGCCTTCCTTAAGCCAAAGGAAACCTTCTCCCATTTAAGTGGCAACAGAAGAGCCGCTTAAGTTCAAGGAAAGCTCCTTGCTTGGAGGAAGCCTTCAAGCTTGAGCCAAAGAGGAAGGTGGGGTACACATATTTCAATAAATTAACTTTGCTCAGTAGAATGGTAAGACAGGGCTAAGATCCACCCCACTACATTTAACAGATAATGCCAGATGGGTACCTGTGAGGGTTGGCAACTTCCAAGTGAGTAGTAGAACAACCGTGATATGTTATGCCAAAAATTCTTCATAGACTTGTGAGTTCTTTTCCAATATCCAATTTACTTGGAGCAATTCAAATGCATCAACACCACAACAGACCATGCATATCGCGTCTCATTTCGTATACAAACTTTATCAGAGTGGGTAGCGTTGGAATTCCTATGTAATTTTAATCTATTTGGCAAACACTATAATCATTCCTCATAGTTACACTAGAGAATTTGATAAAAATTTTAATCACCTGTCTTTTCCCCACCCCCTGACCAGGACAGGACAGGTCATACAAGCATTTCCTGGAGTTTCTTCCTGGACAGTGTTCCTGGAGCTTTTCTAGTCTAAAGTCCTCCAAATCTCTGTTGCCTGCTCAGAGAAGCAGGAGAGTGTGACTCACCCATTATCTCTGCTGCTAGAACTATTAGTATTTGTACGAAGGTGGGCTGAGGTGTCTGGGAAGCAATTGAACTGACTTCTCTTCCTGCCTGTTCTATGCCCAGAGGGGAAAAAAACTTTAAAGACACAAAGTCAAGGTTTGGCTCATTTCAAACCTCCTAGGAAAAAAATGCATTTCTTCACAGATGTGAAGCTGAGTTTTGATTCGCAAAACTGAACAAGGTCTGAAAGTTGAAATTCCCTCTCCCTTCCCCGCATGGCTATTTGTATGAAAAGACACATGCACTTGTTAAGGGCTGCATGCATACACAATTCACCTTATACAGAGATCCATCTGTTCGGCCCACAGTTCTATTCCTCATTTCCAAGTCTGGTACTGAATTCTGGAAATACACATTTATGATAATGTTCTATTCTTTAAATTCATTTGCATCTTCCTCTCACCCTTTGCTAGTAATCTGCAGGTGCATAGATAGCTCTTTTGTAAGGTTCTTGCAATGCTGATAAATTACAGTTATATCAAGATTCTACCTCTGTGCATCCACAAAACACGGCACACCAAAAAGAATCTTGGTGCAATTGTTTTCTTAATGGTGTTTCATCCACGCTCATCAGTAACTGTCTTAATGTAATTCATATTTATGCATGTATCACAATTCTATCAGTCTGCAGGAATATGTATGAGAGCATGCCAATGAAACACTGCACAGAAAAGAATCTTGATGCAACCATCGTTATGATCACGTGTCTTTTTGTAGTGCTTTGTCCCAGTGCATTTGCATAGCACTAATGTAGCAGAGAGATGCAAATGGAGAGAAGGAACTGAAAACTGTATGTGAAAGTGCTATTTAGAAATTCTCCTGCTTCAACAAATGAAAATTAAGAAGTGGAACACAGGGCACAGGAGAACAGAGGAAGAGAGGGATGCAAATCTGCTCATCCCTAGTGCAAGGACCCAGCAACGTGTGCTTTGACAATGTCCTGTCCCCCCTGCCCTAGTTCTTAGCTGCACAGTGGCTACAGTAGGCTATCAAGGTGTGAGTGGCAGAAAAAATATGTCTCTTGCCATTTATTCAAAGCTATTTGAATGGAAATGTATGATTTCCCTAAGAAGCCTGTTGGCACAGGGAGGACTTCTGACCGGGAATCACAGATACATTAAGACGGGATTAACCTTTTCCTTTTGCTTAAGGATTAGCAACACTCGGCTTCCTACTCAAGTTTCTGTTTCCAGAGCAACTCCCTTGACTTTCTGCTCAGACACGGTTGTGTAGGTAAGCTGAGGATGCATCAACAGCAGGACTAAAATATTCAGGGCAAAAGGAAAGGTTACAGGAGGGGGGGAAATGTTTGCCCTCCCTCTGTTTATCAGTCACATGTGGCTATGTGATGATGTCACAAACCCACCCTGAAGTGAAAGCCAGGTTTCCTGCACTCACCCTGAAAGGGAGGATATTTTAATCCTGTTTCATAGACTATGTCTAACAAACAACATTCATGCAAATGTGAAATCATACAGGGCAGTGATCTTCAACCTTCCCACACCCAGGACTCACCAGGGACCTGCTGAGCAGCAAGCACATGACAGGAAGTTGTGGAACATCCAAGTCATGTGACAGGAAGAGGGGGAACCAGAATTGTGAACTGGGTGGTATCAAAGTCAATTCCAACACAGAAGGTCATAGAACATATAAAATAATCCAGGATGTAAGATCATCAACTCCAGACAGTAGACAATTAACAGGTATGCACCCGATCAATCCCTTAATATAAGTGCATTATATGGTGTTATATATATTTAGGCTACAATTTGTTATAAGCTATTGCCATAAATGTGCCTTATAGAATTAACTGCTTAATGTGTTTATATGCACCATGTAAACTCTTTAATAAAACCAATTAAAATATATTTTTTAAAAAGTCAGGACCATGGGTAGAAGAGCTGTAGACCTTGAGGTATGGAACTCAAGCCAAACATCGGGAAGTTCTAAGGAACAAGCCAAGGGTCAGAGCCATGAAGGCATCCTCTCTACTGCTGAATGACCTAGTACCACCATCCTGCTGTTCCTTTCACTGTCTGTGCATACAGAGACAGGAGGCATGGCATTTTTGCTCTCTACACACGTACACTAGCAGCAGTAGGTATGCCATTTACCCACTGCCAGCAGGAAATCCCCTGGCCTCGATAACGTAAGAAGAAAGAAATGGAGGACAAATAGTGTTGATTTTTATCATAGTGGGGTTGCCAGATCTATTTGTCTTGCTGGCGGGGGGGATCTGGGGGTGTTCCGGGAGTGGGTGGGGATGTCCCCGATGCACTGATGACACCCGGAAGTGTCATTATCAAGTTGGTGACATTGGGGGTGATGCTCTGGCCTTCTGGGCAAAACCCTGTGGTAAAATCAGGGACAAACCATAGAGGTTTGCCCAGAAACCAGAGCATCGCCATGCAACATCTCCGACACGATGATATCACTTCTGAGTGACTTCAGCACATTAAGGACGTCACACGGTGACGTTGCTGTTTGGGTGCAGGGTTCCCCCACCGGCGGTGGACAGAAGCCCCAAAACAGGGAGGATTTCCCACCTGGACCTGGGGAATGGCAACCCTATACCATAGAAAAGAGCAAAATTCCAGTAGCACCTTAAAGACTAACAGAATATGTGGCAGGGTAGGAGCTTTTGTGAGTTCCTGTTCACTTCTTCAGGTTGGTATCTTGCTCTTCTCTACTGCTACAGACAGACTAACATGGCTACCCATCTTGACCTTTACCATAGAGATTAGGTAAAATTCCTAGAGTGACATCTTTTCCTTCTGAAACTCGACTCTCCCCAGGCACTACCCCCCAAATCTCCCATCATTTGCCAGCACAGGGCTGGGAATCCATAGCAGCAGGCCTTTCCCCCAACCAAAAATATGACCTAGCAAGTAGGACACTGTAACTCACCTGTAGTTCCCAACCCCAGGCTGAAGACCACTGAGATATGGGACAAAACCTTGCCTCTTTTCTACAAAATCCTACTGTCTGCCGACAGCAATCCAGAAGCATATTCTCAGTTTTGAAAACGGCGTTAAACTAAGCCTGTGGAAAGACTGTCTCCTCCTCGGTGATTAGTGTGGATGTGAGAGAGCCAGCTGTGATTCCGGATGGAGGAGAATGTTCAAATTGCTCTGAAGGGTCTCTCGCATTATGGAGGCAAATGATTTTTGCAGTAGATACAACTTTGCAGCAAAGGCATCCGCTGGAGCTTAATCAGCCTGAACAACGTCTCTGATTCCTTTCAACAAGCTGCCTGTTGAGTTAAGCTACCTACTGGGACTTTAATAAAACAAGAATCCAGAAGATTGGATTGTCAGAAGAAAAGTCTTTGAGATGAAAAGGCCCATTTTTGCAAAAGGCTGCTGCTGCCCGCTATACCCCCAAACCTCCCAGGCTCTCCTTTCTGCCAAATGCAGGGGAATGCAGAGCACAAGAAACTTATATCTTTGTAATAACATATACCATGTTTGGGGAGGGCTGTGGCTCAGTGGTAGAGCGTCTGCTCGGCATGCTGAAGGTCCCAGGTTCAGTCCTTGGCCTCTCTAGTTAAAAAAGATCAGGCTGTAGGTGATGTGAAAGACCTCCACCTCAGACCCTGAAAAGCCACTGCCAGTCAGAGGAGACGATACTGACTTTGATGGACCAAGGGTTTCTTTCAGTGCAAGACCACTTCAGACACAGATACACTCCGAAACCTATAGCATCCTCAAATCCAAAAGCTGCTGCTTCTCCGAAGCCACTGTTCCCAAGCAGTCGCTCGGTGTAATACTTCCAGGCAGTGAAATTCCCCTCATGTGAGAAAATCTGGGCATCAAAGGGCATCAAAGGCAAAATCAGATATGTCCTCAGAAGCTCAGGAGGGAAGAGAGGAACTGTAGAACAGTGGTGGGTGGCAGATATTAGTGGCATGTTGTACACCGCCCTGAGCCAGGTCCCTCTGGGGGAGGTGGTTTAAAAATCAAATCTAATAAATAAATAAGAACATAAGAGAAGCCAGTATTGGATCAGGCCAATGGCCCATCCAGTCCAACATTCTGTCACACAGTGGCCAAAGATACCAGGTGCCATCAGGAGGTCCTCCAGTGGGGCCAGGACACTAGAAGCCCTCCCACTAATGACCCCCCCCCCAAGCCCCAAGAATACAGAGCATCCTTTGCCCTAGAGTCCCTATCTATACCTTGTGGCTAATAACCACTAATGGACCTCTGCTCCGTATCTATATATCTAATAGCCAAGGCGCCCCTGCATGTGGATATCTAAATCTGCATATCGGGGGCAACTGGGGGGCAAAAAGATTTTCCTGCACATTTGGCGCAATCCCCAGATGTGCAGAAAAATCTGAAATCTATAAAAAAAACTATAGGGGGGATACTTAAATCCCCCCAAAAGTAAAGGAGTGTTCCCTGTGCATGCGCAGAGAATGCACTCACCACTAGGAACTGTGGCAGAGCCATGTAGGGCTTGCCACCATTGCTGCTGGTGGTGGTGGCAGCATCGGGGGAGAAGCCTTGGTGGGCTGGCAGCTGGGAGCTGCAGCCATTGCTGCTGGGGGGGAAGCCTGGCCGGCCCTGTGGCTAGGTGCTGCGCAGGGCTTGCCAATGTTGCTGCTGGCGGCTGTGGTGGTGGGGGAGGGAGAAACCGTGGAGGGCCGGTGGCTAGAGCCACAGCCGTTGCTGCTGGCGGGTGGGGGGCAAGCCTGATGAGCCCAGCGGATTGCCTGCTGGGCTCTCCTGTGGCTGCTACTGCCTCCTCCTCTGTGCCAAGTTCCTGCTGCTTCAGCAGGCCAGCCACCTGGGAGCCGCAGGGAATACCCCCCCCCGTGAGTATCGCGGGTCCTGCTTCTTGTGCTTATCTAATTCCTTCTTGAAGCTGTCCATGCTTGTAGCTGCCACCACCTCCTGTGGCAGTGAATTCCATGTGTTAATCACTCTTTGGGTGAAGAACTACTTCCTTTTATCCGTTCTAACCTGACCGCTCAGCAATTTCATGGAGTGCCCACGAGTTCTTGTATTGTGAGAAAGGGAGAAAAGTACCTCCTTCTCTACCTGCTCTATCCCATGCATAATCTTATAAATAAATAATATTTCATCACCAGCAGTTATTAAAGGGCTATGACCAGGTAACCACGGTTATACTAGATACGTCATTGATGGAAGGGCTGGTGCTCAGTGGTAGACACACGATTTGCTCCCAGGAGATCCCAAATTCTACTAACAAAATACTACTTCTAAAAAACGTTTTCAGTTAGAAGGTCTAGCTGAGGCCCTAGAAGGCTACTGCCAGCTAGAGGAGAAGGAGCTAAGCTCCAAGGACTCTGGTTGGACTTAGAACAAGGTGGCTTCATAGGATCTTAAGGTTTTGATATTCTGCTTGCTTTGCTCCGCTGCTGGGGTGAATGGACGGACTGGATCCAAAAGTGGTTACCTTGGGGCAGCTGTCCCTACACCAGGGATTACTAGCCATTGCTGTAATGGGAGCTCTGTGTGTGTGTGTGAAGTAGTGTCAAGTCACTTTCGACACATGGCGACCCTATGAATTAATTTCCTTCAAAACGTCCTCTCGTTAACAGCCTTGCTCAGGCCTTGCAAACTGAGGGCTGTGTGGCTTCCTTGACTGAGTCAGTCTGTCTTATGTTGGCTCTTCCCTCTCCCTCTTTTCCTGCTGCCTTCAACTTTTCCTGGCATAATTGACTTTTCCAGTGATTCTTGTCTTCTCATCGTGTGACCAGAGTACGATAGCCTCAGTTTAGTCATTTTGGCTTCTAGGGAGAGTTCAGGCTTGCTTTGATCTAGAACTCACTTGGTTTGACCCTTTGGCGGCCCACAGTGTCTGTAAATCTCTCCTCCAATGTCACATTTCAAAAGAATCAGCTTTCTTCACTGTCCAGCTTTCACAACCATACTTAGAAATGGGGAACACTATGGCATGAATTACCTTGATTGCCAGTGACACCACCATCCACTTAGGGATCTTTTCTAGCTCCTTCATGACTGCTCTGGAGAGCCAGTTTGGTGTAGTGGTTAAGTGTGCGGACTCTGATCTGGGAGAACCGGGTTTGATTCTCCACTCCTCCACTTGCACCTGCTGATGTGACCTTGGGTCAGTCACAAGCTCTGGCACAGCTGTTCCTGAAAGAGCAGTTTCTGTCAGAAGTTCTCTCAGCCCCACCTACCTCACAGGGTGTCTGTTGTGGGGAGGGGAAGGGAAAGGAGTTTGTAAGCTGCTCTGAGACTCCAAGTGAAGGGCGGGGTATAAATCCAATCTCTTCTTCTTCTTCTCTTCCCAGATTCAGTCTCATTTCTTGGGTGCCGTCTCCCTTTTGGTTGATGACTGAGCCAAGAAATAGAAAATCTTTCACAATTTCAATTTCTTAATCACCAACCTTAAAGCTGTATAATCCTTCATTAGCTACTTCTGAAAGTTATTTCTGAGTAATGAAAAATATCCTTAGGAAGGACACATGGAGCCAGAGAAAAAGGGCAAAACCTTCCTTTCCACTGGCAAAAATGGGGGGCCTGGAAACTCTCCCCCTTGCCCCTGTGGGGTGCCAAACAAGCAAAGTCTTTTTAAGTGTTTTAATGTGAGTTTCCCGGATGCACTTCTGGCTGCTAATTTGGTCACGCACCCATGATCTGGCACATACCAGAAGTATTATGTAGTCACACTTGAACTTTGGTTGAAGTCAGCCTGCCATCTTTTGCAGTTGGGGGGATGGGGGTGGGAATGTTGCACAGGGAACCTGGGACGTACGGACTATTCTATTAGGACATGTTTTACAAGTAGGTGTCGATTCCAAACAAAAACTCCGCAGTTCTTCATGCTACAAAATACTAAAAAAAAACCCATCCTGTTTTTTAAAAAACTTAACATCTTAATTGCTTTTGCATTGATTTGAATGGCTGCTGAAATGCAACACGTTCGGTTGATTCTCCGTGTGACATTTTGCTTCGTGTTACTTACAGAAACTGCACAAGCTCCCTGATGCCCGGCACGTTTCCTGGAGAACGTTTTGCATATATATTAAAGCAATTTCCCCCCCCGCCACCTCCTGCCCTAGACTATCTGCAATAAAGAGAGAATCTGGAAAGTATTTGGGAATTCTCGAAGGCCAGTCCCCCCCCCAATCTCTGGCATAGCTTCAGTTCTCTGACTTGGCAGGACAATTCTTTCCCCCTTGAAGTCTCTGTGTGTGGCTTCTACCCAGGATTTTTTGTTCATACTCGTTCCCATTTTCATATTGATTTGTTGACACTGGTAAAGATGGCGATATTGCTTCTAACCGGGGTGTGTGTGTGTGCTTCTTTGCAGAGGCTTCAGTGTTACAACCGCCTGCACAAACCTTCTGCACACCAAGATTAGCAGGCGATGACCACAGACCAACTTATTTTTTTTTCTTGCCATCAGGTCACAACTGATTTAAGGCAACCCCCATAGGGTTTGCAAGGCAAGTTAGGAGCCGAGGTGGCTTGCCATTGCCTGCCTCTGCACGGCGGTCCAAGACTTCCTTGGTGGTCTCCCCTCCAAATACTAGCCAGGGCCAACCCTGCCCAGTTTCCAAGTTCTGATGAGAGAGATCAGGCCAGCCTGGGCTATCCAGGTCAGGGCTGAACACCTATAGCCGTTTAGAAAAACGCCCAGCCTCCAGACATTTTGGTACAGCCATATCAGTGCTGATGCAAGCAAACCAAAGCCAGATTCGATTCAAACGCGGCACAGGTGGTGCATCTGGAATCTGCAGGTATTGCCCCCAGGTGACCCAGCATACGAGCCTCAGCTGTCCCTGTTTCCTGGTTGTTGGAGTGAGTGATTCAGCATGCCTGGACACTGGCGGGCACTACATCACTCTTAAGTGTGTATAGATGTTATATTCTTGAATGGGATGCCTCTCTTTGTCTTAAGGTAGGAGCTGCTCTCTGCCCCGTCCTCTCTCTCCTGTTGTCCTCTCACTGTCATCCTCTCACTGTCTTCACATGGCCTTCCACGGAGACACGTGTCTCTGCAGGTCTCCCCTGTAGGTACAGTGCCGTCATACTCCCACACATGATGCTGGGCAAGCTGGCCACTTGTGAAACAGAAAGTATTCTTTAGATTAGGCTTCTTTCTCTTCTTTCGACTGCAACCTGAATGTGAATCTGGATCTATTTGAATCAATATAAGTTTACCCTTTTTGCAATATACTCCTTGGGAAATGTATTTACTGCACTCAGTATCATGCTCCTATGACTGGGCAAACATCCCAATACTGGTACCTGTTCTTGGGGGGGGGGGGAGGCACTATTTTGGGGAGGTGCATTGGTAAAATGTACTTAATGTAGGGATGTAAAATTTCTGGAAATTTTGAAGCCATGGGGGAAAAGATGGTTTTCCCCCCCATAGGAGAGCCAGTTTGGTGTAGTGGTTAAGTGCGCGGACTCTTATCTGGGAGAACCGGGTTTGATTCCCCACTCCTCCACTTGCACCTGCTGATGTGACCTTGGGTCAGTCACAAGCTCTGGCACAGCTGTTCTCTCAAGGACAGTTTCTGTCAGAAGTTCTCTCAGCCCCACCTACCTCACAGGGTGTCTGTTGTGGGGAGGGGAAGGGAAAGGAGTTTGTAAGCTGCTCTGAGACGCCTTTGGGCAGTGAAGGGCGGGGTATAAATCCAAACTCTTCTTCTTCTTCATCTCTCCCCCCAGAAAAAAATGGAGATTTTTTGGGGGAAATGAAAAAATGCAATATTAGTACTCTTTACAGATTGAAAGTCATTTTGTTACTTTGAGAACATAAAATGCAGTGTGCATAAATTGGCTTAGCATAAAAGTGTCATGTCTGATATGTGAAAAGCTTATTCAGAAAATAATAACAAATTGAATTTACTTTTTTGAATTTCATTTTTTGTTACAAAGGGAACCACAAGGTCCTGAAACGTAAAGAACATCTGAACTATGAGGAACCTCTTTTTGCCAGTTTGTGAGGACAGGCCAAAAAAAACCCAACCCAATAAAAACCAAAGAAACCATCAACATAACAAAACTAAGAACATTATTTTACCTTCTGTAATCCCCCTACTCTTCCATAGTACAAACAGCTGAAGAAGGTGAAGCCCACAAGCAAAAATGAAACTTTTTCCTTCTCTTGTGACAACTGTAGTGCCCCCTAAACACAGAAATGCATCTTTCTCTTGCATATGAGAATTGTATCCTCAGGATTTTCTCAGGATTTGAATTGTATTCCAGCATTTGCTTATCTTCAGTGTAAAGGAGTTTATTTATTTATTTATTTATTGGATTTATACTCTACCCTTCCTGTGGAAGCAGGCTCATGCAATGATTTGATTCTTTACATAGTCTTACAAAAAAGTCTTCTTGTTACATAGTTTTTAGAAATCATACTGGAAGGTTAAATATATGAACACCTTGTCATAAACATTTTATTTATCATTGTAAAAGAAATTATTCCATAATCCATTTTTTACCATTTTTTCTAGAAAAAATGGCTTCGGGGAGAAACGGGAGGGAAAAACCCTTCCTTCCCAATTTTTCTGTTTTTTTTTCCTACCACAGGCCTTCCCATCTCTAATTTAATGTGGGTGCCAGATCTTTAATTTTTCATGGTTTCATTCATTCCTCGCTTGTTTTGAAGTCAGATCCCAAAGTGGGCAATGGACGCATCTTCTCTCTAAAACACACCCACATAAATGCTTGCGCATGAATACTAAGGCACTGTGCGAGGTGCAGGGTGCCATTCCCCACACTACAGAATATTTTGAAATCTTTCTTTAGCCTACAGGACAATTAAACACTAGGCTATGGCAGAATAAATTATTCCAGTGTACAGTAGGAATGAGTAGAAATAGAAAATACATGGAGCTGGGGAGGATACACACTTCCTTTTGAAGTCACCCAGGAACGCAGTTTTCAAAAGGGCCCTCCAATGTTTCCCCAAAGACAAACCAGGGACAACATTTTTATCAAGGGCAGGTACCCCCAAAACATCAATAAATACATAAATAAAAATAAAGACTGCTCCTTGTAAATCAGTGCAAATGGTATACCTTCTTTACCTGAAAAGAAGACTAGACTTTTCCCCACATATGTGGTATTGGAGGAGAATGTTACATATACCATAGGCTGCCAGAGAGACAAACAAGTGGACTTTAGATCGAATCAAGCCTGAACTACACTAGTTTAGTCTAAAATTACTAAACTGAGGCTATCATACTTTGGTCACATTATGAGAAGACATGAATCATTGGAAAAGACAGTCACGCTAGGAAAAGCTGAAGGCAGCAGGAAAAGATGGAGGCCTAACATGAGATGTTATTGAGTCAGTCAAGGAAGCCACGACCCTCAGTTTGCCAGACCTGTGCAAGGCTGTTAAGGATAGGATGTTTTAGAGGTCATTAATTCATAGGGTCACCGTAAGTCAGAAACAAATTGACAGCAATTAACATGTGCACACATATAACCTTTTTTTAAAAAGCGGGATCTTATATTCAAGATTATCTTTTCCGGTATACACACGTATATGTACTCGCTCTATTCATTTGCAAAGCATACTGAAAATTAAAATTGCTTTTTCTCAGGCAATGGGTTTGAGGGAAACACTTAACTATCTTGAAGCTCCCGTAACAAATCCTGAACCCTTTTATTCCCCAAATGCAACAGGGGTGCTTGATTGGCATTCATGTTCTCATGAGACACCAGTCAGACTTCCCACATAGTGAACCAACTGTGGTTTCCCAGGTGGCCCATTAAATCCAACAAGGAGAGTCAAACTCTTTTCTGCTAAGCAAAAAAAGAACCCCAAAGACAAGGCAGGCAATGATATTGATCACACAAATGCTCATCAGTCTTTTTGTCTGCCTCCACCTCTTTAGTGAGAGGAAAATATGAACCAGCTGCAATCAAAGTTATTCTTCAGTGTAGAAGCCAGATATGGAAAGTGAGGTACAACTGTGTGCAGGAGTGTGAAATTCAGGCTGTGACACCCCTGATCTCCTCCCCCAAGTGGTCTCCTCCCTCAAGGGTTAATGTGAATGGTAACAGGCTTGTTCCATCCTGCAGATGCTATTAATTGGTCTCTCGGCCTACATGGCCCATATCATCTTCAAGGCCAGAACTGGAAACATGGTAATTAGCTTCTCATGAGAACCTGCAGCCCACGGGTTGGGAGGGAGGAGGTCAGGAGTGATGAGGTAATTTTCTAGAGAGTTCCGGCAAGACTGTGTCCTGATTGGGTGTCATCATCACTTGACGCTGCTTGGCCAAAAAACTATAATTGAGCTAAGAGGCTGGCAAAGGAGACTTGCTTGGATTCTGATGGACTGGAGGCCTGGACTATCTATGACAGGCTTGTATTGCAACAGATAGCAATGTAGAGAATGCATCAGCTGCGGCCTTTGACTCTTGGACTTAAGGTTTGTGCCATCTAACGCAGGTCGTGGAAATGCATCAGTTCAGTTAGTTTTTCTTGTTTTTCTGCTGTATGGTTTTAGAGCAGTGTGTTGCCTAGAGAATAAATCCTTTGTTTTAACAGAAATGAAATAAAACTTTATAATATTTTAATTAAAAAGAAGAAGCTCGGTTACTTGTGTGCAACTGCCCTGGAGACCCACGGGGCTCAGCTTTGGACTCCTTCACACAGCCTCATTATACTTTTATATACCTGGCAAACGACTCAAAGGAAGAGGGACATGCCCAGACCGGGATAGATCTCGTTAGATCTCGGAAGCTAAGCAGGGGTCGACTGTGGTTAGTACTTGGATGGGAGACGTCCTTGGAATACCAAGTCAGGGAGACAGAGGCAGACTTTTAGCCACCTCTTGGAATATCCTCCAGGCCCCCAGTAGGGGTCAGTCACCAGAGGTCAACGTGACTTCCAGGTGCAGACATACACCTTACACATATGCACACAGAAATACCAAAAAAAAAAAAGACTAACCAAAAAAAGGGAAGGGGGGCATGATCTCCATCACAAAGACCTTAGGAGTAAGGGCTTGAAGTACAGCAAGTGCCAGATACTGCTCTATTGACCTGGAAAAGACTTCTGATTTATAGTAGGCCTTGCCAATCCAATGAACACGCAAGAAGCTGCCTTCTACTGAATCAGCCCCCTTGGTCTTGATAGCCAGTTTGTAGTGGTTAAGTGCGTGGACTCTAATCTGGGAGAACCGGGTTTGATTCCCCACTCCTCCACTTGCAGCTGCTGGATGACCTTGGGCAAGCCATAGTTCTCTCAGAGCTGTTCTCTCAAAGACAGTTCTGGAAAGAGCTCTCTCAGTCCCACCTACCTCACAGGGTGTCTGTTGTGGGGAGGGGAAGGGAAAGGAGTTTGTAAGCCGCTCTAAGACTCCGAGTGAAGGGCGGGGTATAAATCCAATCTCCTCTTCTTCAGCCCCTTGGTCCATCAAAGTCAGTATTGTCTACTCAGATGGGCAGCTGCACCCCTAGGTCTCAGGTATAGGTCTTTCACATCCCCTATTCCTTGATACATCTAGCTGGGGACATCAGGGATTGAACCTGGAACCTTCTGCATGCCAGAAGTCTGGAGATAGAGCTGTAATTCTAGGGATCCCCAGGTCCCACCTGGAGGCTGGCATCCCTATGTCCCATGCATACACCAGCATGTATAGTGGTTAGTGTCAGAGTAGGATTGGGGCGACCCAGGTTCAAATTCACATGCTGCTCTGGAAGCTTGTTAGGTGAGTTTGCTCTCTTAGCTGAGGGTTATTGTTGTGAGGATAAAAACGGAGGGAGGGCCGGCCATAAGCCACTTTGGCTCAGGACTGAGAAGAGAAGCAAGGTATAAATCCCTAAATAAACAAACACAAGGGCAGAAGATGGGATGTTCAGTGGATAAATATATGCTGCCTTTTCAGTGATCGCACAGTCTTGGCAAGATCTTGTGACAGCAGCCGCACATATGGGAACAGTTTGCGGCTCTCCGAGAAGACAGATGCTTTGTGAGCAAACCCTCTGATATTAGCAGTTTGTTATTTCAGAAAGGTGCCAGTTCGAAATCTTTGGCATGGGGTGTCATCAGACTCATATACTCCATCAAGGAGACATTTCGGCTCTGCTATTCCCTCTCCCCCCACCCCCGCCCAAACTTCCTTCAGAAGACCAACAAGTTTTTGCAGATGAACAAATGCGGTCACTGAAAAAACAGCGGAGCCGAATTTGCAAAGCCAGCCAGAAATCGCAAGTGTCCTTGCCACAAAAGGAAGGGGGGGGGGATATTTGCAACAAAAAAAAAGTTTATTGGAATTGGCAGGCGGAGGAGAAGAGATTTCGTTCAATGGATCAGAACGGCTTAAAGGTTTAGCAAACAGTCGGAGAGAGGGGAGGTCAGAGATCCTAACAGCTTCTGAAGCCTCCTCCGTGGCTAAGCTTGTGATCACTCTGGAGGGGGGGGGGCTGGGAGGGTGGAGCTCCCCCCCCCCCAGCAGCAAAGCCAGATCTCACACTGCGTTTTCAGGACTGCTCTTCAAAGCCAGGGAACTGGAGGATGCACAGAAGTCGTTAAGCAATGTTTTGCACTCTGACCCAGGTGTATTAAACAGCTTTATTACAGCTCTGTCATGAGGGTTACAATCATACAGTACGGGATCCACTATTTTTAGAGTTGCCAGGCGCCAGGTGGCTGCTGAAGATCTCTTGTTATTACAACTGATCTCTGGGCGACAGGAAGCCGTTCACCCAGAGAAAATGGCCACTTTGGAAAGTGGACTCTAAGGCATGATAACCCCCTGGAGTCCCTCCCCTGGCCAAATCCCGCCCCCTCAGGCTCCGCCCACAACATCTCCAGGTATTTCAAAGCCTGGAGCTGAGAACCCTAATTCTGTGACTGATGTCTGGGCCGCACTTTAGATGGGGGGGAGCGGTGAAAAAGGGTTCATTTCACCGCCTTCCCTCCTGCCATTTCCCCAACCCAATCATTTACCTCTCGAAGCTGCATTCTTCTAAATTGTACTTTGCAAGTACTCTGTTGCACCAGCCAAAAAAACTGCACTCTTTTAGACAGAATGACATTTTTTAGTCTCAACAGAAAACAGTTGCTATGTTTTCCATGTGAGACAACATTCCGAGCATGTCTTATAACTGGGAGGAGATGGCCCCAGAGTGGGGAGTCATGCAGAGATGCAATGGGCACCCTCTTCTATGGTCAAGAAACTCTCCTGCATCTCTCTGTGGAGGGGGCTGAAAACAAGCAAGGCCAAAGCAACAGACACACAACAGACAGACTCCTTGGTTGGCAGCTATCTTGAGTTCCTCAAAGCCTTTAATTAAATTCTCAATGTTATATTAACATTTCTCTCAAGGCACACCAGAGCACCAGAGCTCACAGTTTCAGAAATACTGATATAACCATGGAGGAGGAGGAGGAGATTGGATTTATAACTTGCCCTTCACTCGGAGTCTCAGAGCAGCTTACAAACTCCTTTCCCTTCCCCTCCCCACAACAGACACCCTGTGAGGTAGGTGAGGCTGAGAGAGCTCTGACAGAAATTGCTCTCTCCAAGAACAGTTTTGACAGAACTATGGCTTGCCTAAGGTCATCCAGCAGCTGCGAGGGGAGGAGTGGGGAATCAAACCTGGTTCTCCCAGATTAGAGTCCGCGCACTTAACCACTACACCAAACTGGTTCTGAAATAAGATTAGAAGCTTAGAAATAAAATGTCTTTTTAATATTATCTCGAAGACTCACTTTTTTCCTTTTCTGCCATGCAAGTGCCTTTCCAATATCAGAATGCAGATGTAGCTTGAACATTTTTTTAAAAAAAACACATTAGATTAACGGTAACTCACAGCCTGACTGGGTTATGTTTAATTCAAATCAATTTAGCCCTCTTGCACTTGGAAAGGTTGTTCTACCGAAGTTGTTCAGAACATTTAGAACTATATTCTGAAGTAAACAAACCGCAAGATTTCCATGAACTTCAGCAAAACAAAACAAAAAATCTTCAGGACGTTCTGAAGGTGGATTTGACACTTCCTCTCCTCACAGGGCTCCAGTACATTAAGCACAATAGGCAGAAATCAACAGGGAACACTTTGTTGTTCCTGTAGCTGATGGAGTTCTGCCTCCCACACATGAAGCTACCAAATCTTGAGTCAGATCCTCAGTCTATCAAGGACAGTATTGTGTGTCCAGTTCTGCAGGCACTCTATAGGGTCTCAGGTACAGGTCTTTCACATTACCTGCTCCTTTCAGCTGAAGATGCTAGAACCTGAACCCAGAATCTTCGGCGCTCCAAGCAGATGCTCTGTCTCTGAGCCACAACACCTTGCCAGACAAGGAGATGTTAATGGCATAAGACCTGTGCCGGAAGGGGATCGAAACTATTATGTACAAGTCAGACCTGCTGTCCTGTCAAGCAAGCTCCATCAACATATCTGCCCATAAGTCTTTCAGGGAATACTGAGGAATGTGAAGCTGCCTTACATTATCAGTCATACAAAAGTCACGTGAAGAGGAAAGAACATATGAAGAGCCCTGGTCCAGCATCCTGCCTCACACAGTGACCAACCAGTTCCTCTGGAGAGTGGGCCGACAACAGGGCATAGATGCCAAGGCCTTCCCCAATGTTGCCTCCTGGCCCTCAGTCACCATGGCTAGTAGCCAGTGATAGACTTATCCTCCATGAGTCTATCTAATCCCCTTTTCAAGCTGTTTATTCCTGTGGCCATCACTACATCCCCTGCCAGCAAATTCCACATTTTAATCACTCTTTATGTAAAGAAGTATTTCCCTTTGTCCGTCCCCAGATACTAGAACTCGAGGGCATCCAGGGAAGGTGCTCCAACCTCCTAATCGTGTTGTTCAGCCTCCTCTGTACTTTGTCCAGCTCTACAATGTCTTTTTTTGAGATACGGTGACCAGAACTGAACACAACCAAATGAGGTTGCACCACAGATCTATACAGAGGCATTACAATATTATTAACTGGTAGGTGCATGCATTCAGGATATAGATTTGCCTATTTTTCGGCTATTTGAAATGGCCAAGCCCTAGGAATTCCAAAAATATTTAGGATTTTTGGGACTATTGGATAGTCGAACTTAAAGGGTGTTTAAAGGGATTTCAGTCCCTTTAACCGCCTTCCAGGTGAACTTGCTGCTTGGAGAAGGTGTTTAAAGTGACTGTATGCCCTTTAAATGCCTTTGGAGTTCACTCACCAGGAGTCATGCAGCTTGGAGAAGGCATTTAAAGGGACCGCAATCTCTTCAAACACCTTTTTCCTCTTCATTAAAAGCACTGGAAGATGGGGCACCTTCTTTGGGGGCCCATAGAACTGGACCCCAAGGTCCAATCTTTTTGAAACTTGGGGGGGGGGGTGTTGAGGAGAAGCGCTAGCAGCTATACTGCAAATGTGTTGCCTCTAACTAAAAAAAACAGCCCCCTGGAGAGCCCCAGATATCCCCAGATTGATTCTCCGTTATATCCTGAGGACTGTTGACTATAATGGTCCTCATAGGGTATAATGGACCCCAAAATTTTGGGTTTCCTGAATATTTACCAAACTTGAATACCATATTGGTATTCAGTATACTCGAACATGAAAAATACCAGTTTTTTTCGCACGTCCCTATTAGCTGGTCTGGCCTAGGAAAATTATTAAGGTGTACACTTGTTAAAATAGCTTCTGATTAAAATTTTTCAGTTTCAGACGTATAAAAACATACAAATACTCATACAAAAGATGGGTCAACACCATACAACTGAAGACCAAACACGTTTCAGCCCCAAAGGGCCTTCCTCAGTGGTCACTAATACAGAGATATCATTGACACACATTCATAAACATATATACTTATATCCACACACCAGGTGTTGTAACCTGAAATTATAAGGGGGGGAAGCCAAATTATTTTATATTCTCAAATTATATGCCAAATTTTAATTAAAAATTGCTTCTTACAAAGTAGTTACCTTATATGGTTGTACAGGTATTACAGAAATTAATATTGGGCCATAGGTATATTTATTGCAGTCTCACCAGTATTTCCATATTAATGAAAAAGTAATAAAGTTATGAATTTGCTATAATTACATCCATTCGTATCTTAAATTTAGTAAACTTTAAATATAAAATAAATTGGTCAACCAACCAGGTAATCAGAATTTCGTAGTTATGAATGTGTGCCACTCCATCAAAGCAAAGATACTGTTACACACTGCTACAATGGCTACCATATATATACACACTAGGGGTGATGCAATCACCAACTGACATTGCACACTGCCCATAAGACGACATACAGGATGGGAGGGAATATGAAGTCAAGGGAAATACAGAGCTCCTGGCTGTGAGGGGGGGGAAGGGAAATCAGAATACAATGTTTCTTTTTTACAAAACCAGATAAGAGTTATCACAAACAGCAAGTCCAGTCCACCTCTTCATTTAATCCAAATGGAGCCCATGTCTGTAATTGATGAATCCAGAACAACTCTCTTCTCAGGAGTACTTTGCACATGTTCGAAGTCCTCTTCTGCACAGTCTCAACAATCCAGAATTTTAGTTGTCTATCTAAATGGCCCATGTCCAGAAAAAGATTCACCAAAGAAGCAGAGCGCTTTTGCAATCTGATACAATCTGATAATCAATCAGATACAGTCTGATAGTCAGAATAGGTGAACACCGGAGTTGTATCAGATAGTTCGCAGTGTGATTTTGGGTTGAGTTTCCCCTTCCCTTCCCCCCCCTTTTTCAGCTCTGGCCTAGGAAAGTCATAGGGCTGCCAACTCCAGCTTGGGAATTTCCTGGAGGTTTGGGACAGTGCCAGGGGAGAGTGGAGTTTGGGGGAGGGGAAGGAGCTTGGAAGGGATGGAGTAGGTTCATCAGGTTCCCTGCGGGCTGCTGGAAGGGGCTAAGGACATAGGTCAAGATTAGGAAACTCCTGGAGATATGGGGGTGGAGCCTGGGGAGGACAGGGACCCCAGCTGGTACAATGCCTTAAAGTCCACCTTCCAAAGCATCCATTTTCTCCAGGGGAACTGATCTCTGTAGTTGAAATGAGCTGTAATTCCAGGCCCCACCTGGAAGCTGGCATTCCTAACACAGAAGGGATCTATTTTGCATTGCTTGTAGAACCAAATTCTTCTTCTTTTGAGCTGAGAGTTGCCAGGTACCCCTTGGTAACTAGCAGCAGGTAGGGGCGGACTTACCGGTAGCAGGTGAGGCCTGGTCTGATGTGTCAGCCACTTTGCCAGTGACAGAAATCACATGAAGAGCTAGTCCAGCCTGTGAGATCCATATGGCTGCCAACTCCAGCTAAGGAAATTTCTGGAGATTTGAGGGCGAGGCAGAGCCTAGGGAAGGCGGAGTCTGGGGAGGGAAAGGGCCCCAGGAGGAATCAAACACAATAAACTCCACCCTCAAAACTGCCACTTCCTTCGGGGCACTGATCTCTCAACTCTGAAGATCAGTGGTAATTCTGGGAGATCTCCAGACCCCACCCCCACCCAGTGGTAGACCTACATTTTTTGGACCCTGAAGCTTGAACTGTTGGGGGCCTGTTGCTGATTGAGAAGGGGGCCCCTAAGAAAATTTTGCAATTTGACCAATTTAGGGTTGCCAAATCCATCTTCTTTGGGGGGCATTCCTGGAGGGGGCGGAGCATCCCTGACGTGATGGTGTCACATTGGGGACGTCTGCCCCCCCCCCTGCCACGTGCCTGTTGCACACAGGGAAATGCTGGCTCCTTGCACTTAAAGGGAGTCCTTTAAGTGCAGAGAGCTGGCGTTTCCCCACCCACCCGAACGCCAGCTCCGTTTAAGTACAGGCAGCCTTCCCTGCACGCTCCATCTCGAGTGGAGATCAGGCTCGCGGGGAAATGCCAGCTTCATGCACTGCCCGTTTAAGTGCAGGAAGCTGATGTTTCCCGGCACGCCCGATCTCCGTTCGAGATCGAGCGCAAGGGGAAGGCTGCCTGTACTTAAAAGGAGCTGCCGTTCAGGTGGGCGGGGAAACGTCAGCTTTCTGCGCTTAAAGGAAGCCCTTCAAGAGAGAAGGGAGAGGGGTGGCTGTGGGTGTTGGGGCTTGGGGGCAACCCTAGACCAATTATAGGGCCATATTTGAGGCCATATGAAATGGGTATTAGAGCATATTCTAAAGTCAGTATTAAGTACTTCAACCCATTGGCTTATGATTCTGTCACTAAAATAGCCTTGTTTTAGTAACACAGACTTTAAAAAACTCCATCGGTTTTGTTGCTTCAGGATGAAGGACCCTGAAGCTTAAGCTTCATTAGTTTCACAGTAGATCCGCCCCTGCCCCTACCTGCTATAGCACATGAACTCTGTGCCTGAAAACCAGTGGTGGAGGCAAAATTTTAGGCCCCAGAGGCAAGGTGCACAATTCCCCCTTGTACCTCCCCACCCACCTAGTCTTTGTACAGAAAGCAAATGCACAATGTCAAGGTCATGCCCCTATTTATCTATGCACCCAATTTTCACTGCCTTCCCCTATTCCCAAGCGAAGGCTTCATCTACCATAATTGTCAAGTGGGTGGATGCTGTATAAGCATTTCAGGTTTAATTCACTTTGCTTATAGAACCATATTTTTTCTTCTTTTTTTGAGCTGAGGGTTGCCAGGTACCCCTTAGCAACCGGCAGGAGGGGGACTTACCAGTATCAAGGGAGGCCTAGTTTGGCATTTTCAGGCATGTTGCCAGTGATGTGATGACATTACTTCTGGGTCATGCAGAAAGTGACATTGCTGTATCACCTTCAACATGGCTAGAATGCAGTGTTAGGCGGGGTGTAAACTACAGGGGGCAGTAGGGCTCAAGGCACCTGGATTTCTTGGAGGGGGCAGTGCCCCCCAAGCTGCCAGGTAGGCTTTGCCAGGTCCCCCCCCCAGCCACCAGTAGGGGATGGAGGAGAAAGGTTGCCGGATCCTGGTTAGGAAACTCCTGGAGATTTAGGGAAGGAATCTAGGGAGGACAACGACCTCAGTGGAGTACAATGCTGTAGAATCTACCCTTCAAAGCAACCATTTTCTCCAGGGGAACTGAACTCTGTAGTCTGGAGATGAGCTGTAATTCCAGGGGATCCCCAGGTCCCCCTGGAGGCTGGCATCCCTAGGTAACATTATGAAGCTGCTTAGGCTTCAAGAGTGCAGTCTCATCCTCTCCACTCACACAAAGGCTGGCAACTCCATTTCCTTCCTTCCGGATGCTTACTTGCCCCTCCACTGCCTCACCTTATCTTTTCCTTAGGATCTTTGGAAGTTCTGCCTAAAGCCGCTATTTTTCAGCCTGTGGGTCATCGAAACACACAACGTACCAGAAGTTAAGGTGATTTTGGGGCACAGCAGCACCCACTTCACCTTGAGTCAGCCCAGTGAAGCACAGCAACGCCCATACTTCCCAGTTCTCACCAGCCCCACAGCAGCCAGGCCAGGAGGGAGGCCAACCTCCAGGTGGGGCCTGGAGAGCTCCCAGCATTACAACTGATCTCCAGACTACACAGATCCGTTCCCCAGGAGGAAATGGCAGTTTCGGAGCGTGAAATCTATGGCATCACATGCCTCCTGAACTCCTCACACTTTGGCTCCTCAGCCAAGCACATACACCAAAAGTCTGAACCTGTGGTTCCTCTCGCACTGAGGTGGATTACGATGGCAACAACTATTGTTACGCTTAGGTGGGATTCTGACTCAGAGGCGTTCAGTCGTAAGCCCACAGAAGGTAGCTTTGCCCCAGGGGTGAAAGTAGCTTACGTTTCTTCTCAGGACTGCCTCTTTTGAGGGATAGATCCAAGATGGGGAGCCGTGTTAGTCCGTCTGTAGCAGTAGAAAAAAGCCAGAGTCCAGCAGCACCTTAAAAACTAACAAAATTTGTGGCAGTGGAAGAGCTCTGGTGAGTCACTGCTCACCTCTTCAGGGACTTTCTGAAGGTATTTTCTGAAGGAGTGACAGCTCATACCCTGCCGCAAATTTTGTTCGTCTTTCAGATGCTACTGGACTCTTGCTCTTTTCTTTTGGAGGAGAGGAGCTCAAAATGGACGGTGGGAGGTACCTCTTTCTTCCTAATACAAGTTCACTGATCATCCCTCTCCCTACTCCATGTTTGCTCCTATCAAGCATGCTGCCACAGTTCCCATCAGCGTTCCCTCCAAGCTGAGTTAGTGTGAGCTAGCGCAGTTTTTTTAGCCTCTGGCTCACACATTTTTGTCTTAGCTCAGGAAGGATGGCTCCAGAGCAAACTAATGTATGCAGTAGCCAAATTGCTCACTCACAACTTTCATGCCAGTAGCTCACAAAGTAGAATTTTTCCTCACAAGCCTCCACAGCTTAGAGGGGGCATTGATCACAAGCACATTTCCAGAGTATGACTAAGATCTGTAGGCATCCCAAGGCGATGTTCTTAGGCACATTTCCGAGCAAGCAAATCCTACTGGACTCAATAGGATTTGACTGTTTGGATTTACAGGCAAAGTCCCATCAAGCCACAGGAGTTTCTGCCAAAAAAGTAGGCTTAAACATTCAGTATTAATTAAATCAGAACAGGGATTCTACTTTTCCATCACGAGGTTGAAGCTTGTGGCTATCACAGCACATCTGCATGGCTCTTCTGTAGTTACTCTCTACAGTACAGCTTATCTGTTTTATTACTTCTCCGGGGAGAAACCTGGCTATTTTCAAAAGGTTTTCTGCAAAACATGAGCTGCCATAGACTAATACAAAACCTTGTCCTTCCTTTCTCTCCAAATAGTTGAGCCAGTGTTAGCCATCCTAAAGGCATCTAAGACCTGCTCCATCTTTAGCAAGTACTATAGATTTTAGATATTCTCCTTGTCTCAGAACCAATTGCCCAGTGTTTAGGGCAAGAGGCTTTTAAAGGTATCCTTTACTGCAAAGCCAGGGCCAGTAAACTTTACAGGCAAGTTTCTGTCCCTCATTATCATGGGTGAACTGCAGTTACCATGTCAAAGTTCATTGCGCAGGGCACACTGGCCACAAGACGGCCAGTTTGGTGTAGTGGTTAAGTGCACAAACTAATCTGGGACAGCTGGGTTTGATTCCCCACTCCTTCACATGCAGCTGCTCGTGTGACCTTGGGTCAGTCACAAGTTCTCTCAGAGCTGTTCTCTCAAAAGAAGTTCTCTCAGAGCTCTCTCAGCCCCACCTACCTCACAGGGTGTCTGTTGTGGGGAGGGGAAGGTAAAGGAGTTTGTAAACTGAACATAAGAGAAGCCAATGTTGAATCAGGCCAATGGCCCATCTAGTCCAACACTCTGTCACACAGCGGCCAAAATATACCAGGTGCCATCAGGAGGTCCAGCAGTGGGGCCAGGACACTAGAAGCCCTCCCACTGCTGCCCCCTCCAGCACCAAGAATAGAGTGCATCACCTGCCCCAGACTGAGAGTTCCCATCTATACCCTGTGGCTAATAGCCACTGATGGACTTCTGCTCCGTATGTTTATCTAATTCCCTCTTGAAACTGTCCATGCTTGTAGCTGCCACCACCTCCTGTGGCAGTGAATTCCATATGTTAATCACTCTTTGGGTGAAGAAGTATTTCCTTTTATCTGTTCTAACCCGACTGCTCTGCAATTTCATGGAGTGCCCACGAGTTCTTGTATTGTGAGAAAGGGAGAAAAGTACTTCTTTCTCAACCTGCTCAATCCCATTCATAATCTTATAAACCTCGATCATGTCACCCCTCAGCCGTTGTTTCTCCAAGCTGAAGAGCCCCAAGCATTTTAACCTTTCGTCATAGGGAAGGTGTTCCAACTGCTCTGAGACTGAGTGAAGGGCAGGGTATAAATCCAATCCCTTCACTTCTTCAGGGGTGGGGCTCCCCCTGCTGGCCAGCTAGCTGGCAGCGGATTGGCCCCCCCCAAAAGTGGTGAAAACTGTCACCACTGAGGGGATGGCAACCCTAGACTGAAGGAAACCGGCAGCAGCCACCATTTTGTTACTGGCTCTGCCTCCTGCAGCAGCCATTTTGGGGCTGGGCCAACACACTGTCAGAATTCCAAAGGTGCCCCACCAGCTCAAAAAGGTTTGAGGCCCCTGATTTATGCTCTGTTTTAGCCTCTCTCTCCTTCTGACCTACACATGGCTCTGGTTTCTAATGGAAGTCAGGTGTAGCATTGGAGAGGACTTAGCATAGGTTATTCTGAGTACTGGATGCAGAGTCCCACCCCTGCCAATTTGGGCATCTCTCTACCTGGTAGAATAGCTCTATATCAACCACAGCAACACACTCAAATTATTCCTTCAAATGACAAGATAAAAAAAATCTTTAGTGCACCATAATCACATTTATTCTGGATCCAAGTCAGGCTTTAACGATACACTGGCTGTACTCGCATTGCGGCCATACATTTTTAAACACTACCGAAATTGCAAGTACAAGATGAGTCAGTTCAGCTGTTTTACTTGTCAAGTCTGATGCCCCCAGGGAGAGATCAATGACTTAGTAGCTAATTTTCTATCATTATTGAACCCCCCATCCCCAGGCATGTATTTTGGAAGACAGGAAAGCTCCAGGGGCATAGCTGAAGTTATGTTTTCAGCTTAGCTATGTTATTCCTCCAACCTATGCAAATCCAGGCTCAGGTACTTCCCCCTTCCTAAATTCCAACCGGAAAGACGCACACTGGAAACTCAAGATCACAGATTTTCCTTTTGTTCCGGTGCTTTTAAGGCCTTTTCTTCCTTATCATCAGGTTTCGCATGCTCTGCAACATTGCCTGGTTTCTCCAGTCCAGGAGCAAGCGGCCCTACAAGCCAAGACAATGGAGTGTTATTGACCACGTATTCCAGAACCTCCTCTACATAGTCCTGGGCCTTCAGGGTCTTCTCTTGGCCTTGACTTAGTATGATGCTCGAGAGGTCATGGAAAGACTGAGCAGTGGTGAAGTACGCATGGAGCTCCTCCACGCTATGATAGGCCTGTTGCACGTTATGCTGGAGGCTGCTCGGGAGGCCTTGGATGTTGACAATCAGGTTCTTGAATGCCGTCTTCAGCTGACCGGTGATGTGGGAAGACATGTCCAAGGTCTGACTTTCTATCTGTGGTGAAGAAAAGTGTTGTCTAGGATTGCCATTTCCCCGATGGGGACAGGGCTTCCTCCCACCAGCCAGCTCCCAGACTAATAATGTCACCCGGAGGTTACATCACTGCACCGGGTAGGTCGTGTGAGGGACACTCTAGTTTTCAGCCAAAAACTCTATGGTGACCATAGAGTTTTTGGACGAATGCTAGAGTTTCCCCTACATACTGTGCCTAGCATGATGATATCACTTCCAGAAGATCCAGGAGAGGAGCCTGGAACCCCCCGCCAGCAAAGATAGGGACCTAGTGTTATCTGGTTAGTGGGTGTCAACCTTCAAGCACCACTACGTCCCACCTCTCTTTTTGGCCTCCTTCCTGGACTGCAGTCCAGCCATACCTGAGACAGCTTCTCCTGGCCTTCCTGGACAACATCTTCTTTTGTTTGCTCTATCTAGAGATAAACAAGAGCAACTTTTTAGAGCACTTCAAGTATACTGTCGAAGTTTCCAGCTATAATGACAAACCAAAGGCGTGCTAACAGATATGGCAATAGGGACTAGAAAAAGATAGCTATGATTTAGGGTTGCTAGGTCTCCCCCCGCCCCAGGCCACCAGAGGGCAATGGGGAGGTAGGGTTACCAGATCCAGATTGGGAAACTCCTGAAGATTTTGGGATGGAGCCTGAGGAGGACAGGGACCTCAGTGGGGTACAATGCTATGATGCCATTCTACCCACCCCTTCAAGATGCCCTTTAGTTGATCTTTCACTGCATGATCTAGCTGCACACCCATTTCATTTACTCCTGCTAGTCTGTTTTTGCATGTTTATACATATGAGTGTACAAAAATGAGGCAGCCATGATCCAAGAAGTCTTCCTGTCTTTGGTCTATCCAAGACCTCCCCAGGTCTAACAGTCTTAGGTCCTCAGATGCTAAATTGGAAATTCATTTTAGGGCATACCGTTTATGCCAATGACTGTGCCTGTTGGGTTTCATCTGTCCTATGTGAACTATGTTGTTGACCTAAGTAAGGATGCCAACCGCTAGGGGGACCTGGGGATCCCCTGGAATTACAGCTCAGCTCCAGACTACATAGATCAGTTCGCCTGGAGAAAATGGATGCTTGGGAGGGTGGACTCTATGGCATTGCACCCCACTGAGGTCCCTGTCCTCCCCAAGCTCCATCCCCAAATCTCCAGGTGAATCCGGCAACCCTACTCCTTATCCCCTGCCAGTTGTCAGCAGGGACTTGGGAACCCAATATCCTAGAGTACTCCAAGATTGCTTGGCATGCTTATTTCAAGGAAGGTTGGTAGCAGTGAAGGCATTTTGCAGAGCACGATCTACCATCAGATGTTCCATGAACCTCGGTGAATCTCTGCACTTACACAGCCTATAAGTGCCATTGGTATCTTTGGAGACATCAGCAACAGTGCCATTAAGGCCAAAAGTGAAGGGCCTCAGCTCCTGTGGGGCCTCCCAATGCAGGCTCCCTAGCCAGCCCCCAGAACACTTATATCCAGAAACCAACACTGGATAAGCTATGGGCCACCATGGTGCCCTTTGCCACCCTTCCAGGCACCCACCAAGTGTTCTTAGAAAGTGGGCAGGGCCAGGTTGAGACTCTTGCCCAGCAAAACATCTGATTGGCCAGTGGAGATGGCTGTGCAGATTTTTTTTTGAATGATGCTTTAGCGGCAGCTGTCACCATATCACAAAGATCTTCATTGTGTGACTGAAGTTAAGTGGTAGTGGCCATGTTTTGACTGGCCCCATCTTCTGCGGACAGCCATTTTTGTGGTGGTGCCCTCTATACTGTGGCAGAACTTGAAAAGGTGCCTGCAGGTTCAAAAAAGGCTGGGAAACCTCAGCTTCAGGATTCAACGTAGTGGTGAAAATCCCATTTGTTTCAAAAGAGAAGCTTATGAGTACAGCACCATTTCACATTGTAGTCTTATCAAAAGTAGGCAGCCTTTTCTATCCTTGTGACTTGCAGTAGAAATCAGTGATGCTGATTAAATTACAACCTTAAGGAAATTTTAGAAGGGAAAAAACCCCACTATATGTTACTGGCCAGAAAAGACAGAAGAGAGAGAGAGATTGGATTTATATCCTGCCCTTCACTACCCAGAGGATTCTCAGAGCGGTTTACAAACTCCTTTCCCTTCCCCTCCCCACAACAGATACCCTGTGAGGTAGGTGGGGCTGAGAGGGCTCTGACAGAACTGTCCTTGAGAGAACAGCTCTGGCAGAACTATGGCTTGCCCAAGGTCATCCAGCAGGTGCAAGTGGAGGAGTGGGGGAATCAAACCCGGTTCTCCCAGATTAGAGTCCACACACTTAACCACTACACCAAACTGGCATGGAGGGATACAGCAAAGTGTAGAAACAATGATCCTACCTGCCCGATGTACTGATGCAGCCGAGAGAAAGCCTCTTTGATGTTATCCCTAGCTGTTTTCACCTTCACTACAGCATGTTGGTAGGCACGGTGACGGAGCTTACTTGACAGGGAGCCCAGACGCACAAAGTAGCCAGGATGCTCGGAAGCTGTGTCCGCTCCGGCTGGTGCAGGTTCTGCAAGCTCAGCTAGAAAAATAAAGTGATAGACTCGTACTTGGAACAAAGATGTCGATGCCCATTCGCAGGAGGACTCTCAGACCTTGGGAAATCATATCAAGGACCAAATCCAACAAGAGGTGGACTCATGAGGATTCCTGGAGGAGAAACTGCCTGCTCCCTGCTCCCTGCTCCCACCCCAAGGCTCCTGCTGTTGCCACCAGGCCTCCATCTCACATTGTTTGTACAATCAACTCTTTGTACAATCAGCTGTAGGTTTTGGTGCCCTGGCAACCCACGTACAGCAGATTCCACACAAAAAGAACACATTGCAGAGGTCTCAACATTGTGAGGCGCTGTCTTGGCAGCAACAGCAGTTCCATGAGATTTTGGCTCTCTGAGATCTTGGTTCCTTTTTTGACAATATCTGAGCATGATGTTGCTCTTTTCTAGGTTCAGTCTGTTTTTTACTAGAACAATTCCCCCCACACTGTGTTTGCACAGATGTACTGTACATCATAGCCCGGTCATGTGGATTTTTCGATCTGCATGGGGCCACTAGACATGCATTAGTAGTTTCTTACCTAGCTCTTCACCCGCCATTGGGAGGTAGTGGTCTAGCAACTCCTCCGACTTCTCCAGCATGGCTTCCGCTCCATTCAAGGCCATCTTACCCATCCTCGTGTCTACCACCATTTCCTTGCCACTCTGTACAGCCTTGGTTACAGCTTCTTTGGCATCAGCGACTTTTGACAGCACCAGTTTTTGTGTATCAGAAATAACCTTAAAAAAAAAAGAAGAGAAGAGATTGGATTTATACCCTGTTCATCATACCCCGCCCTTCACTCAGAGTCTCAGAGCAGCTTACAAACTCCTTTCCCTTCCCCTCCCCACAATAGACACCCTGTGAGGCAGGTGGGACTGAGAGCGCTCTTTCCAGAACTGTCCTTGAGAGAACAGCTGTGCCAGAACTCTGGCTTGCCCAAGGTCATCCAGCAGGTGCAAGTGGAGGAGTGGGGAATCAAACCCAGTTCTCCCAGATTAGAGTCCGCACACTTAACCACTACACCAAACTGGCTCTCACAAAACACACAGAGACCAGTCTAACCATTATCAAGTCATGCAATCTGGCCTGTAGCTACGGTGGGGCCATGGGCTTCGCCCCCTTCCTTAAAGGGCCCCCACTTCTTCCCAAAAGCATTTAAAGCAAGCCTTTAAATGCTTTTGAGAAAAAGTGTGTGTGAGGGGTAGTGCACGCCTCTCTCCCGCCCCTCCTGCAAGATTTAAAGGGCCCTCCAGCTGATCAGCAGGGAGCACATG
Source organism: Gekko gecko (assembly GCA_029375565.1). Lineage (NCBI taxonomy): Eukaryota > Metazoa > Chordata > Lepidosauria > Squamata > Gekkonidae > Gekko > Gekko gecko. Next base: position 29,655,730 of record JAPDNY010000005.1, on the reverse strand, counting down.
GCCCCTGGAGGGCCCTTTAAATCTTGCAGGAGGGGAGAGAGGGGTGCACACCACCACCCCTTCAACTCAAAAGCATATAAAGGGACCCTGTAAATGCCTTCGAGAAGAAGTGGGGATGGCGTGTGCCCCTCTCTCCCTCCCCTCCTGCAAGATTTAAAGGGCCCTCCAGTTGATTGGTGGGCCACTCCCCCCCCCCGATCAGCTGAAGGGCCCTTTAACTCTTGCAAGAGGAGAGGGAGAGGGGTGCGTGCCACCCTTCTTTATTATGGGAAATAACGGCAGCCCCACCAGAAAAAAAATTGCCCCACAAACCACAATAGCAGCCAAGCATACAGCAGAGCAATGGTTTCTCCACCACTCAGGGTGACCCCAGTTTCACTTACAGTCCCTTTATTTTAGCAAACAGGTGCATGCGTAAAACCAGCCCTGGCTCCTTACTCAGTAGGGAAAACAGTTTCCCCTAAATAAGCAACACCTATTGCTTTAGCTCTCTCCGTTGCTGTTGCGCTACCCCCCCCCCCAACTTTTAAGTCCTTTGTTAGGATCTTATACGGCAGCAACTGACCTGGAGGAGATCGCTTAGTGCAAAGTGTGAGTGAAATGTTCAGCAGCAATGAAGAGCAAGCTCTATGCAAGGGATTATTAATAAGGGAATAAACACCAAACGGGCAGCATAGCTCTGGGGTGCAGATGCAGTTAGAAAACTGCACAAAGAGGTTTATGGTGCATGAGATTATGCATTCTTGTATTTTAATCTGGTATGCAACACTGTGGCCATGCCCAAGCAGACATGCACCACACTGAAGACCCAGGTTCTTCCACAAGCACCGTTTAGAGGGCAATTTCACTGCTTCTTGGGCTGCAAATGAGTACACAGTACTCCAGAGGGGGCAGTAGAGCTACCAAACTCCACAAGAGGAAAGATAATAGAAGTCAGTCTCAGGTGCAGTCTCTTGGTTGACCCTATGACACACGCCCCTTCTATACTGACAATACTGTGAGGGTCTGCGTGTGGCGCCTGGTCAGAGCTGCTGCTGATTTCTTCTGACCAGTTCTCTAAGCAAATTTTCAAATGTCTCTTTGGGGTAATTGTTTTGCTTCTGAGTCAGGGATATTTACAAGGGCCACTGCTAAGTGTATTGGCAATGAAATAGGTAGGCATCACAGCTGGCTAACGTAAAAACTGAACAGGCTTTATTCACAAACAACACAACAGGGGGATGGAAGTTGTACAGAGGATAGTTTGTTTCCTTTGAGGCTTTAGCTCTTTCCCTTATGTTGACTTAGGCTGTATATTAATTACTTTCAGTTCAGTACCTGGATGTTCCTTCAGTTCACAACACACACCTCAGATCTCACTCTCCAGTCACTCCTTTAGTGGTTAACTTTTGGCTGGCCCTTTGAGCCTAATCTGGTCCCCTAACCAGCTTTTCAGACTCCTCACTTCAGACCCTCTAGCCTTTGCTCAACCACTTTATAAGCCCCTGTGGAGTAGTGACGGTGTCTGTGACCATTCAGGTCTTAAACTTTTATTCACCTCAGGATATTCCAAGAATCAGTGCTGATTGCTCTCAAGCCCCAGTTCCCTACATAAACTGTTCACAGGCTGTTTCCACAGAGCTACAGAGATCTGACTTCTTCAGTTCGCTGACAGACTTCTTCTCAGCTCTCTGTCACACACCGAACTCCTTTGCAGCTTCTCTCAACTGCCCATTCCCAACGGAACCTTTTGTCTGTTATCTGCCAATCACTGAGGGTTCCGAGCTAAATGGCCCCCTCCTCACTCTGTCATGTGACCCAGCAGTGTTCTGTGTTTTATTCTCTGCTGGTCCCAGATCTTTAAATCCGTCACAGACCCAGATTGCTACTCGGGGGGGGGAGGTTGAGTCCAGGGGCACCTTTAAAGACCAACAAAGATTAATTCTGGGTATAAGCTTTTGTGTGTGCACACATTTCTTCAGGGGTCTGAAGAACACAAAAACATTAAACTTTGTTGGTCTTAAAGGTGCCACTGGACTCAAACTTTGTTCTCTTCCTGCTTCACTGTCCAACCAGCATGAGGGCAAGAAGAGAGCAACCAAGATGATTAGGGGATGGAGAACCTTTCCTACGAGGAAAGGCTAAAGAGGCTGGGACTTTTCAGTTTAGGAAGGAGATGATGGGGGGGTTATGATAGAGGGTTATAAAATTATGCATGGGATGGAGAGAGTTCTCCCTCACCCCAAAATACTAGAACTCTAAGGTAAGCATTGATGTTGATGACAGATTCAGGATGGACAAAAAAGGAAATACTTCTTTACACAGAGAGTGATTAAAATGTGGAATTCACTGCCAGAGTTTGTAGCAATGGCCACAGGCATGGACAGCTTTAAAAGGGGTTAGAGAGATTCATGGAGGAGAGGTCTATCAGTAGCTGTTAGCCATGGTGAGTGAAGGGAAACTCTACTTTCAGAGGCAGTTAACCCCTGAATCCCAATGCCAGGAGGCAATACAGGGGGAAGGTCTCAGCCTCTCTGCCCTGTTGTTGGCTGTCCAGAGGAACTGGTTGGCCACTGTGTGAGACAGGATGCTGGACAAGATAGACCGCTGGCCTGATCCAGCAGGGTTCTTATGTTCTTAACATATGCTTCTTGGCAGTCTCTCTTCATTTTCACCTCGACAAGACAGCTCAGTTCTTCCTTTCCTATCCTAGTCTGCGGTTCCTTAAGAATAGAGGACTTTCAGTTCTTTCCAGAAAGCAACAAACCTTGTGCAGGCTTCATTCCTAAAGCAGCACCCTACCACCACCACCTTTCACTGGGCACAAGCAAGTTCTAAACAAACACCTGGTACTGGGCAAGGGTTCTTTGGCAGACACATCTAGGGAAGCTTGTCCTTGAAAAGGAGTCATTGAGAAGCTGGTGAATTGTCAAATTATTACACTAGACCACACGAGCTTGCAAATTAGGGCGGGGGGCCAGGGCAACATCGCTGAATGCAACGTCCTCAACATGATGACTTCACATGGAAGTGATGTCATCGTGCTGGGGATGTCATACAGCAATACTGTGGTATTTTGCCCAAAATACCAGAGCGTCGCTGCATCACATTGTCACGTTGGGGACATCACACCAGGTTATGGGTACTGGGATGGATAGGAGCCCACAAAATCAGTGGATTCCCCACTCCCACCTGGGGGCTGGCAACCCTGTTGCAAATTAAATAAGGTGGGGCGAAGAAGGACAACAAGTCAGTGTAAATTACCTGGTCAGCTGTCTGATGAAGGATCGGCAGCTTCTCCTCCAGTTTATCCAGGCCCATTGAAGCATACTGACCTGCCAGTGAAACTAGAGAGCAGTTTTCTTTTGGTCTGCAGTCGCTACATTGCATGCTTCTAGCTGATCCTTCAGTAGCTCAAACACCCCTAGACCATGTCCCTTAAGAGCTATAAAACCTCCCAAGAGTTGATCCCCATGCAAGTCAGCTTATGCATTATGATTTATACTATGTTGCATTTTTTTGAACTGCTTGAGATTGAGTTAACCTGGTTCTTTTACAACATCCCTACTGGAATCCCAGAAAGACTATTTTAATCCTTCCATGGCTAGTTAACACTTTCTTGGACCACCAAATTTCATTGCAACCCTGTTTTTCATGCTTGGTAGAAAGCACTGTCATGCCTACAAAAATGTAAAGTCATCTTTCCTTCATGCAGGAAAATCAAAGGCCTTAAGAATATCTCCCTCCAACCCCATCATTCAAACCCTTCCATTTTCTTAGGTTCCACAACATGTAGAACACAGACATTATATTGCTTAACTCTGTCTACAGTGACTAAAAATTATAGCTATTGAAAATGGCAGTCTTCTATCTACTTCTGCAATCAACCCTTATATTTTAGGCAGATTTACCCGCATATTTACCCATCCTTGCCAGGGATTACTAGCTGTATGAAGCACAGTCAGATGTATGGACATGGGATCATGACACAGTCCCTACGCACAAAGCTGCAAAGTGCTAATGACCACCACACTGTACACAAATTACAGACATTCAAAAGTATGGTATGCACACTAAAATAAGAGTCTAAATGACATCCTATGTAAGTTACATGTGCACAAACCTGTTTTATAGGTATGTTACTACATGTACTATTTTCGCATCCATTTCCACTATTTTCCCATCTGTTCCCACACATCCCCTTAATATCACAGCCAGTATCACATCCCCAATGGGAACCTGACATTCATCCTGTTTCAGTGTCTCCCTCCATCAAATGAATGCAAAGTCAAACACTGATGAATTTCCTGTCTTGGGCACGGTAAGAAAAGTCACCGCTGCCGAATACAATAACTCAGTGCCGCAGGACAAAATCTGATTAGCATTTTGCAACTTTTGCCATTGTACACTGTGTTCCCTTTTGGTTTGCTGCAGTCTGTATTATAACACCATGTTTCACTGAAGCACAAACTGTAGCTCCATCCTCAAGCTAGGCCTGGAAAGGACATGGACAATGCTGTTTGAGAACAGGGGAGAGCTAGCCTATTTCAGTGGTCAGTGCCTAGGCCCTTACTTTAGCCTCCAATGAGCAAAATTGTCATTCTTCTAGAATTCACAGGCTAATTTGCTTAACTGACCATTTGTATAGAGTGCAAAATTTAGCTTTTAGGGGCACAGAATTCTTTGTACAGCAAAGTAAAGGAAATGAGTGTTATACTAGATAAAGTGGCAATGTCTTGCTTGTAGACATTGTTCTCAGGGGGAGTCAATGTGCTTCTACAAAAAGCTAGGACCCATTAAGGGTAACATCTTATAAGCCTCTGTCTTGGGGACCCAAAGGGCAGCATATTAGTTTCTTAAATTTAAGCACACAATTTAAAAAAAGACTCCATTTATATTTCAAACTTGGGATCCAAGTACTAAATACCAGATCCTACAACCAGTTACCTAAACTCAGTCAAGAGCTCATTTCTACCCTACTAATGGCTGCCAAAGTAGTCATTGCCAGTAGTTGGAAGTCTTCCAATAAATTGTTATTGTCCTCTTGGCGGTCAAAAATTTGGGAATATTATGTCATGGATAAGTTATCTGATAGGATTGTTAGACGTACTAATATAGGCAATCGGTCCAATCTTCATTTAAAATGGTTTCCTTTTCTTGAATATATTTTTAATGTGGATTTTTCAAACTTTAATGTTCCTAGCAAATATTACGAAGTTTTCCACTATATGTGAATTGATCTGCTTAAACCTGATGTTGACACAGTTGTTTAATACCTTTTTGTTGTTTTTGTTGTTGTTGTTTGTTTCTATTTCTTCAGATGATATTCTCTATTTTGTTATTGTTATTTTGTTCACATTATAATAAATAAATAAATTGTTATTAAAAAAACATGATGTGTGGCTACCCCCATTTTTCCTCCTCTAGCAAGTTCTGCCAAAGCCAGTTGGTGGCCATGGACCACATCCGTAAGCTTTCCCAGATCACTTTCTAGCCACGCCCTACATAAATTTATGGAAAGCAGAACGCTCATCTCTCTCTTCCTGCTTAAAGATTCACCAAGCAGACTCCGGCAAATGGGATAGAGGTCCATTTCATGTTTTATATATGTCCCAGGGTATTCCTGAAGATTTTTAGGGGGCAGAGCCTTGGGGAGGTGGGTTTCAGGAGGGGCAGGGCCTCAGCAGGGTATAATGCCACAGAGCCCACCCTACAAAGTAAGCATCTTCTCCAGGGGAACCGATCTCTGTCATTTGGAGATCAGTCGTAATTCTGGGAGATCTCCAGGCCCTACCTGGAGGATGGCAACCCTAGTTCCAGCCCAGATTTCACAGATGTCTCTGGGTAAGGTGGCTAGGCAAGGTGAAGGGCTCTGGTAGGCTTTGGGCTTCTTTCTCTCCTTGTCCTGAATAAAATTATACTTTGTTTACTCAACCCTCAGCGTATTCCTGAGTGACCGTCACAACCCACAGCCAGGATTCCCTCTCCAGCTTACTCACCCTGAGGCTCGAGCTTTGTCAGGAGGGGCTGAGCACTGGTGACAGCCACATCAGAGAGATGCTTGACGCCTTCCTCAGCCAGATCCAGGACTGCTTTGACGTAGGGGTGGTTCTCTTTGGTTGAGGTGTACGCGGAGGCAGCCATATCATAGGTGCTGCTCACCAAAGGCAGCTTGGTCACTCTTGTGATCACATTCTTTAGTGAAGAGAAGAAGAGAAGAGGAAGAGATTGGATTTATATCCCGCTCTTCACTACCCAAAGGAATCTCAGAGCGGCTTACAAACTCCTTTCCCTTCCCCTCCCCACAACAGACACCCTGTGAGGTAGGCGGGGCTGAGAGAGCTCTGACAGAAACTGCTCTTTTTCAAGAACAGCTGGGCCAGAACTACGGCTTGCCCAAGATCATCCAGCAGGTGCAAGTGGAGGAGTGGGGAATCAAACCCGCGCACTTAACCACTAGACTACACCAAACTGAAACAAGATAAGCAGAGAATCCAATCCAATCACTGTTCTTTCAATCATTCTCATGAACAGGAGCACACGAGCTTGCCAAACTCCAGCTGAGGCCTAGCAATCCCCTGAAATTACAACTGAACTCCTGGCAAAAGAGATCAGTTCCCCGGGAGGAAATGGCTGCTTTGGAGGGTGGACTCCGTGGCATTATACCAAGTTCAGTTCCTTCCCTTCCCTCGGCTCTACCCTTCCCCCTCCAAATCTCTGGGAATTTCCCAAACTGGAGCTGGCAACCCAAGCACACAGTCAGATAAAACAAACCAAGCAGGTCGCTCTTTAAATGCACTGTGCTATAACCACTTCCAGATACCTGGCCAGTAAGCAGAGAATCAGCAGCACATCCCCCCCTCAGGGATGCCTTACTTACTTATAAATTAGACTTTTAGACTACCCTTCCCTGTACACACAAGGCTCAGGACAATGAACAACAAGAACATAGTCGAGAATCAGCAAAACAGTTTAAAAACAAAGCAATCTAAAACAATTCAAAAACAATTCCAGATGGCGCTAAAGAATAATCAAGTTATACCGTTCCCCCATGCAGGGAAGGGAAAGAAAGGGGGTGCCAGGCAGGATGGAGACCATTGCTGTACTCAACCATAGGCCTGGCGGAACATGTAGAACTGCATTAGATCCTGCAGGGCACGGGTGTCATTCGGCACAGTTCCAACAGGTCGGGGCCAGAGCCAAAAAAAGCCTGGCTCTGGCTGAGGACAGCTGGATGTCTTTTGGGCCTGGGATCTCCAGTAAGTTCTTCTCTGCAGAGCGTAATGCTCTTCTTCCATGCATATGCCACTGTCCTATGCGTTATACACATATGCCTTGTACGTATATGTCTTATTAACTATCACTGTGGAGGATGCCTTACATGCATATGCCTTATAACTATCCAGGCACAATTTAGTTCTCTTGTTGAGTAAGGGTTTTTTTTTTCCTTCAGGGGGGTGGTCACAGGCAGCACAGGAGACTTCACATCCAAAGCACTGGGAAAGCTGCTGCCAGCCAAAGAAGACCTGCTAGGCCAGATGGACCACTGATTCACTGGGGAGGAGAGCGAGCAGGGATATAAATGCATCTTTCCATGTTTAATAGCCTCATGGTTTACTTCAACCCTCCCTTCAACGAGAACTCAGGTTGCAATATAGAAGCCGCACCAGGTACTGGGGCACCTCCCCACTTTACGGCACTTGCTATAGAGCTCAGTAGGGCTGCCGGAAGCATTTGCACTGTGCTACTGCTTATCTGTTCAGTGCCCCAGACATCAACTTTGCATCCTGGCTCAGTGAGCCATTCAGCAGCTCTGCAGCCATTCAGCCACTCATGCCAAGACAACCAAGGCTGGGATGGGTGAATGCTGGGGCGCTTCAGCTCATGCTCTTAATTCCCAGTTTGATCAGAAGAAGAAGAGGAGATTGGATTTATACCCTGCCCTTCACTTGGCATCTCAGTGCAGCTTACAAATTCCTTTCCTTTCCCCTCCCCACAACAGACACCCTGTGAGGTAGGCGGGGCTGAGAGAACTCTAAGACAAACTGCTCTTTCAGGAACAGCTGTGCCAGAGCTTGTGACTGACCCAAGGTCATATCAGCAGGTGCAAGTGGAGGAGTGGGGAATCAAACCCGGTTCTCCCAGATTAGAGTCCGCACAGTACACCAAACTGGCTCTCAGATAACTTGGAAGGCAAGAGGGTTATACAACTACTCCAGCTTTCTCTCAAAGAATCTAGGGCTGTTTCACTCTGGAAGAAAAATTCACCTGCTTTTTGGGAACAGGAAATACCAGTATCTGTGGGCCACAATGGTCTTGTTTTCTAGCTAGATGTGGCTTTGAGGACATCTCAGCCCACACAAAGGATAATGGCCAACTTAGCGCTACAGCCCACAGGGACTGAACAGGGTTCCCCCTTCCTATGTAGATAGTTAATTCACCCGCGGATAGTTACTGGCTTCCAAAACCACGGAAGACAAGTCAACCAGCCTCCAGATTGTTCCCCATAAAATACATTAGGTCAATCAGCGGAGCTTGCTGTTCTGTCCTGTCACTTCCAAGAGCAGAAGCAATTGCATCGGCATAATGGACATCCATCATGTAGAGCTCAGGGGGAGCAGAAAAGAGCAAAAGTCCAGTAGCACCTTAAAGGCTAACAAAATTAGTGGCGGTAAGAGCTATTTTGGAGCAGGAACGCACAGAAATGGAGTTCCGGCTGGCTTCTGAGTTGGCCATGCCTACAGCCCCCCCCGGGTTCCCCAGGCACCTCTCAAGCCACGGGGCGCCTGGGGAAGCCAATCCAATCCAGGGAGGGAAGGCAGTTTAAACTGCCTCCCCTCCTCGAGTTCCCCAGCCAATCCAGAAACTGCCTTCCTTCCCTCGGGTCCCCCCATGTGCCCCACAAGCCATGGGGCACCTGGGGAAGCCGATCCTGGGAGGGAGCTGTGCTGTCAGGGGTGTGGCCTAACAGGTTCATGAGTTCCTGCTGTTGGGTGTAGCCTATTATGCTAATGAGTTCCTGCTGGGCTTCTTCTACAAAAAAAGCCCTGGTGGCAGGGGAAGAGCTTTTGAGAGTCACGGCTCACATACTGAAGTAGTGAGCAGTGACTCACAGGAGCTCCTACCCTGCCACAATTTTTTTTAGCCTTTTAAGGTGCTACAGTGCTCTTTTCTGCTGCTACAGACAGACTAACATGGCTACCCGTCTTGTTCTAGCTCAGGGGCAGGTGAGGAAGAGAGAATAATTATTCTTCCAAGAACCCACCTCTTAAAATGGCACCCCCCACTACAAATTCTGCATGTACTTTTGCCAGTTGGGGTTCTACATACTTCCTGTTCAGTCATCACAAGCAGCTGCCAGGGGGCGTCCTCCTATTCCTGAGTAGGGAGGAGCTTCTGGCCAGGAAAACTTGCCCCTACAAGAAAGGAGGCTTCCCCCTCCACCCAGAGACTCACCTGCAGGTAGGGATGCCAGCCTCCAGGTGGGACCTGGGGGGATCCCCTGGAATTACAGCTCAATCTCCAGACTACAGAGATCAGCCCCCCTGGAGGAAAAGGGTGCTTTGGAGGGTGGACTCCATGGCACTGTCCCCCACTGAAGTCCCTGTCCTCCCCAGGCTCCTTTCCCAAATCTCCAGGGCTTTCCCAACCTGGGTCTGGCAACCCTTCCTGCAGGCCTCCACTTATACTACTGGCAGACCAAGCCATGTGGAGACGGAAGAGACGTACCTGCTGCTGGGCCTCTTCTGCGCTCTCAGAGGAGGGAGCGGGTTCTTCTTGCTCCGTAGAAGTCATGGTTTTGTCCAAGCCAGAAGGGAGGCTGAAAACAAGAAGCCAGAAGGGGACTGAGACGGGGAGTGGCAGCCATGAAGGAATTAGAAAAGACCTTTAAGGGCAAGGAAGTGTCACTGGAGATGGAGAGCAAAATAATTCATACTATGGTATTCCCCCACTACTATATATGGGTGTGAAAGCTGGACAACGAAGAAAGCTGACAGGATGAAAATCCATAAAGTGTGATGTCGGAGAATTTTACGGATACCGAGGACAACCCGAAAGACAGGTAAATGCAGGGCTTTTTTTGTACAAAAAGCCCAGCAGGAACTTATTAGCATAATAGGCCACACCCAGCAGCAGAAACTCATTAGTATATTAGGCCACACCTCCTGACAGCACAGCTCATTAGCATATCGGGCCACACACCCCGTGTTACCAGAAGTGTGGCCATCCAGCCACACCCACCTTTTGCTTCTTATTCTGTTTACCTTGTTTGTTATCAAAAACCCAGGGCTTTTTTTGGAGCAGGAACTCCTTTGCATATTAGTCACACACACCCCTAATGTAGCCAGTCCTAATGGGTTTCTGCTGTTGGGTGTGGCCTGTTATGCTAATGAGTTCCTGCTGGGCGTGGCCAACTCAGGAGCCAGCCAGAACTCCATTCATGTGCGTTCCTGCCCAAAAACAGCCCTGGGTAAATAGGTTCCTGATCAGCTCAAGCCTGAACTCTTCCGGGAAGCTAAAAATGACTAAACTGAGGCTACCACACCTGGTCACAGCATGAGAAGACAAGAGTCACCGGAAGAGACAATAATGCCAGGAGAAGCTGAAGACAGCAGGAAAAGACGACATCCCAACATGAGATGGATCAAGACGAGTAGCCGTGTCAGTCTGTCTGTAGCAACAGAGAAGAGCCAGAGTCCAGCAGCACCATAAAGACTAACACAATTTGTGGCAAGTTGGGAGCTTCCGTGAGTCTCCTACTCTGCCACATATTTCGTTAGTCTTTACGGTGCTGCTGGACTCTGGCTCTTTTAACATGAGACAGATTGACTCAATCAGGGAAGCCACCAGGGCCTTCAGTTTGCAAGACCTGAGCTGGGCTGTTAAGGATGGGATGCTCTGGAGGTCATTAACTCATTGGGTCACCATAAGCAGCTGGATGGCCCCCAAGCCAAGGCAGACCATGGAAGCAGAGGCACAACATATGCAGGACTAGCAGGAGGCATCATTATGCTGCAGATCTCTCAAGTCCAGCCTTTTGCCACCCCATACAGCTGAATATATAGGCTACACCCATCCACCATTGGATATAGTGCTATAGTGATGGCTTGCAACTGTGTGGACAGGCCAACCCAAATACAAATGACTGAATATCATGTTTTAGCAAATACTATGTGGATGTAGCCCACAAGAAAGGTGCAAAGCACTTGATGCAGCATTTGGTGCTTCTATGGTTCAAGCAGCAGCACAAATGTAGTAGTAACATTTCCATAGCACAAATGCACTTTGAGCGGATGGTGAAAGAGACTGCACATCAGAGACATTAACATAAGATGCCCCGTGCCTATTAACCCTGCGGTGGTGGTAGCTAGCTGCATCCCTTCCAAGTCAACCAGAACAAGCTGCTAATTTTCTGTTACCATTCATAGGCAGAAAAAAGAGGAGGAGGAGGAGATTGGATTTCTACCCTGCCCTTCACCACCCAAAGGAGTCTCAGAGCAGCTTACAATCTCCTTTCCCTTCCTCTCCCCACAACAGACACCCTGTGAGGTAGGTGGGGCTGAGAGAACTCTGAGAGAACTGCTTTTGAGAGAACAGCTCTGAAAGAACTTGTGACTGACTCAAGGTCCCACCAGCAGCTGCATATGGAGAAGTAGGGAATCAAAGCCGGTTCTCCCAGATTAGAGTCTGCATACTCCTAATCACTACCCCAAACAAAAGCAGTACTAGGGCCCCTGCTCTAGAGGAGGATGCAACTGTGATGGTGGTAAGGGCCATCAAGTCACAGCCGACTTCTGTTGACCCCATTGGGTTTTCAAGGCAAGAGCTGTTCAGAGGGGGTTTGCTATTGCCTGCCTTTGCATCACAACCCTAGAATTCCTTGGTGGTCTCCCATCCAAATGTCAACCAGGACCAGCCCTGCTTAGCTTCTGAACAGATCAAGCTAGCCTGAGCCAGCCAGGTCAGGGCAGGATACAACCACTTTCACCCAAAGCCCACGTGGGGGGAGCAGGGATGACTCAAGGCCAACATGGACATGATGTTTCCATGCAATGCCCCCTCTAAGCCTGTGGAGTCTTGGGAGCAAAAATTCTACTTTGTGAACTACTGGCATGAAAGTTGTGAGCGAGTGATTTGGCTACGGTGTGAACTAGTTTGCTCTGGAGCCATCCTTCCTGAGCTAAGACAAAACATCTGTGAGCTGGAGGTTACAAAACTGAGCTAGCTCACATTAACTCAGCTTAGAGGGAACACTGCTTCCATGTACAAACTCCCACATAGTTTTCCTTGTTTCAAATAGCTGGCATACAGGGTGTTCAGGTCCCATGGCTGCAGATACTCAAATGCAAAAATACCAGGATTACAGACTAGATCTCCAGAGGAAGGAAAGGAAGAAAAAATACTGAATTAAGTGAGGTTGACCCTCAAGTTTCAAGATTTCAGCACACCCTACAGGCTGTCAACAACCCCACTCTCCATATTGGATGTATAATACAGACATTATTTTCACCATTAGCTAACAGTATAGAAACCAACCAGAGGAAAAAAACCACAGCCTTAACATAAAACACACTCACGGTTCTTCACACAGCCAGGTCCACTTGCCTACAAGAAAAGCTACCTCAGTAACTCCTCACAGTCCCCCACCCCCAATTATTTATATACCAGCTGGTGCCTTTAACAGCTGAAAACTATCACACTGGCAATACAGAGAACAGGGCATGTTCTCTTCTAACCAATTACAGGCTGCAGGTGGGGATATCCAGGGCTTCCTGTGAAGGATGTAACTTTCATGGAAATTAAGGTTGCCAGCTCCAGTTTGGGAAATTCCTGTAGATATGGGGGGTGGAGTGGAGCCTAGATGGGGAGTTTAGGGAGGCGAGGGACCGCAGCAGGGTCTAGTGGCACAGAGTCCACCCTCTGAAGCAGCCATTTTCTCCAGGGTAACTGATCTAAAATAAAATAAAATGAAATTCAATAGAGATAAGTGCAAAGTCCTACACCTGGGCACAAAAAATCAAAGGCACAGATATAGAATGGGAGGGACTTGGCTTGACAGCAGCTCATGTGAAAGGGATCTAGGTGTTCTGGTTGATCACAAGCTCAACATGAGCCTGCAGTGTGATGTGGCTGTGAAGAAAGCTAATGCGATCTTAGGATGCATTAACAGAAGCATCGTGTCCAGATCATGGGAGGTGGTAGTTCCGCTGTATTCTGCTATGGCCAGGCCTCACCTGGAGTACTGTGTCCAGTTTGGGGCACCACACTTTAGGAGGAATGTTGACAAGCTCGAGCATGTCCAGAAGAGGGCAACCAGGATGATGAGAGGGTTGGAATCCAAGTCTTACAAGAAAAGGCTGAAAGAGTTGGGTATGTTTAGCCTGGGAAAGAGAAGACTTAGAGGGGATGTGATTGCAGTCTTCAAATATTTGAAGGGCTGTCATGTAGAAGATGGAGCAGATCTCTTCTCTCTTGCTCTGGATTGCAAGACTAGATCTAATGGGTGGAAATTACAAGGGAGTCATTACGGGCTAGATATCAGGAGAAACTTCCTAACTGCAAGAGTGGTTGAACAGTGGAACAGTCTGCCTCGGGAGGTGGTGGATGCTCCTGCCATGGATGTTTTCAAGCAGAGGCTGGATGACCATCTTTTGGGTATGTTGTAGGTATGTAGGGCTATCTTTTGGCTATGCTCCTGCAGAGTGCAGGGGGTTGGACTAGATGACCTGCAAGGTCCCTTCCAACTCTAACATTCTATGATTCTATCTCTGTCACTTGGAGGTCAGTTGTAATTCCAAGAGCTCTCCAGTTCTCACCTGGAGGTTGGCAACCCTATTGTGAATCCAAGCACGCCATTCTTCCATTGCCAGTAACCTGTGCTAGAAGCTACATTTCCCTTGGCTGTGTTAATTAGCGAGGGCTGGGGCGAGATAAGTTGAGGAACTCCGCTGCAGGCTAATTATTTGGAAAATGTGATCCTGAAAACACTTCACAAGCCTCTGTTGCAAACACAAAACTATAAGAAGAACAATGTAACGAGTCACTAGACAAGAGAATACATAATAAATTTCCAATATTGATTGTAATCAGCGTATTACAATATTATAACTACAGAACAGGTAGGTACCATTTTGTGAATTATAAACTAACTCAAACCACGAGAGAGGTCCTGACTAGTGGTCTGTTGCAAACGCAGCTGCAGAGCCTTCTGCCACTAATTGTGGGCAGTGATAGTTCTCAGGAACCAGGGGAGTGACCCAGCTAGGGTTGCCACGTCCCCCTTTGCCTCCAGCAGGGGATGGGGGGTGTAGGGTTGCCAGATCCAGGTCGGAAAACTCCATGAGATTTTGGGAAGGGGCCTGGGGAGGATAGAGACCTCAGTGGGGTACAGACAGTCAGGGCCGGCTCCAGGTGTCTGGGCGCCCTAGGCCAGACAGCCTGGGGCACCCCCACTGGGGATGCAAACCTCCCGGTGGGCCCTGGTGACCGGCGGCGGCGGCGGCGGGCGCTGGCTTTCCTGGAGGCTCTGCAGCTGTGGGACCCCCAGGGAAGCCAGGGAAGGGGGCGGGGGTCCAGCCTCCGCCCCCTCCCTCCCGGCGCCGGCTTTCTGGGGGCCCCGCGGCTGCGGGACCACCAGAAAAGCCGGGAACGGGGCGGGAGGGGTCCAGCCTCCGCCCCTCCCTCCCGACGCTGGCTTTTCTGGGGCCCCCGCGGCTGCGGGACCCGCAGAAAAGCCGGGAAGGGGGCGGGGGGTCCAGCCTCCGCCCCCTCCCTCCCGACGCTGGCTTTTCTGGGGCCCCCGCGGCTGCGGGACCCGCAGAAAAGCCGGGAAGGGGGCGGGGGGTCCAGCCTCCGCCCCCTCGCTCCCGGCGCCGGCTTTCTGGGGGCCCCGCGGCTGCGGGACCCCCAGAAAAGCCGGGAAGGCGGCGGGGGGTCCAGCCTCTGCCCCCTCCCTCCCGGCGCCGACTTTTCTGGGGCCCCCGCGGCTGCGGAACCCCCAGAAAAGCCGGGAAGGGGGCGGGGGGTCCAGCCTCCGCCCCTCCCTCCCGGCGCCGGCTTTTCTGGGGCCGCCGCAGCTGCGGGACCCACAGAAAAGCCGGGAAGGGGGCGGGGGGTCCCCGCGGCTGCTGGGAAGGGGGCGGGGGTCTTGTGGCGCCAGCGGGCTCCGGGTTAGGGCGGCGGGGGGGCACTTTTCGGGGGGGGAGTGGGGCGCCATCTGGCGCCCCTCAGGCCGGGGCACCCTAGGCGGGCGCCCTAGTTTGCCCTATGGGCGATCCGGCCCTGCAGACAGTCCCCCCACCAAAGCATCCATTTTCTCCAGAGCAGTCTACAGATGAGCTGTAGTCTAGAGAAGGAGGAGAAGAAGAAGAGATTGGATTTATACCCGCCCTTCACTCAATCTCAGAGCGGTTTACAATCTCCTTCCCTTCCCCTCCCCACAACAGACACCTTGTGAGGTAGGATGGGGCTGAGAGAGCTCTGAGAAAACTGTGACTAGTCCAAGGTCACCCAGCTGGCTGCATGTGGAGAAGTGGGGAATCAAACCCGGTTCTGCCAGATTAGAGTCTGCTCCTCTTAACCACTAGACCAAACTAACTCTCTAGAGGTGAGCTGTAATGCCAGGGGATCCCCAGGTCCACTTGGAGGCTGGCATTGCTATGCCCAGCTGACTACAGAGGAAAATGGTTTCCGCTGCTGGTGTTATCTCCTAGCATGGAGACAGAAACCGATGCTTAGTCTCTGCACACGAGCCAAGTTGCCGCTAAAAGTGCAACTGCAAAGGCCGGCCTCAGAAGCTGAGAGAGCTTTCCACGTTAATTGTGCTTCCCACCCACTCCCCCCATCACTTTCTGCAGGGAAGGAAAAGCCGTCAGTTGCTTGATTCCAGAGGGCGGGGCTGAGGTTAAAGGCAGAGGAGCACAGCAAGTTAAAAAGGTGGCAATTCTGTTGTGATGATCTCAGGGAAAACAGCCTGAATATAGGGCGTGTCAGAGGCTCACTCTGATTGGTGAGCCACCACCTTGGCAACAGAAGGTATCCAATGGGGTGGGGTGGGGAGGTCTGGTCAGTTAGGCAGTTGGTGGCTGGACGCTTGAGGAGGGAGAGTTGAGTTGGAGGAGTTCGGTTCGGCGAGAGAGTTATTGAGAAGGGACTCTTGGTGGCTTCCTTCTGAGTGAAAACTCTCAGTCTGTGACTCAATGACAGGGTGTCACAGAGCAGAGGGACAGATAGCACTCTGCGGAGAGGTTTTGCCTGACTCAAAAAGGGTAGACCTCTGTTTAAAAGAAAAAACCATTCCCCTACCCTTTTTGTTGTTGTTCAGTCACACAGTCGAGTCCGACTCTTCGCGACCCCATGGACCAGATTACGCCAGGCCCTTTTATAAAGAATACCCTTTTATAAAGAATAAAACTTCTCGTTTTATATAAAACCACACTACCGGTGCCATTCTTTTATATCTGTCAGGAAAGTTTTGGGCTCCTGAGGTAAAAGGTTAAGGGGATGACAGAAGTCATATAGGCCCCTTTACCAGAGCGAGGAGGATACTTCACATCTGTATTTTCAAGTTCTCCTCAAAATCACTAACACCATCGGAAACCACACAGCGCTATCCAAAAGGATTTTTCTTATTTCTTTCTGTTTTGTGTTTGGGGTCAGGTGATGCAGAATGAATAAGCCCGGTTTGTACATTACGCTTTTAAAGACACCTTGTTCAAATGCAAAACCAGCGGCCACTTATGTAACTATTTTTTTAAAAAAGACACCGGAGTTCTCCGAATCCACATAAGCTGCTTCCAGCCAAATGTCAAGATCATTAGTAGCTTAACAAAAGGAAATGATTTCCCATGTCTTTGATTTGGTTAAATGCAAGCAGAAAGCTGAAATCTTCCCAAAGTGCAAAGCCGGATGATGCCGCTGTCTCAAAAAGCCCATCTGAAGACAATTAATAGGAGAAGAAGGTAGCTAGGAAAGAAGCTTTGAAAGAGGCTTAACATTTGCACTATACAAAGGTAACTCGCACATGCTTTTTCCCGTTTTAACCATGAAATCTACAAAGACGCACACAAGAAAATGGTTTAGTCCAGCCTTATTTGTTTTATTTGTTTGGCTGAGTGAGTCATGGTTGCCAGGTTCCCCGTGGACACTGGCAGGGGATGGAAGGATAGAGGTGTCAGCTCCAAGATGGGAAACTCCCGGAGATTTGGGGTTAGAGCCTGGGGAAGGCAGGGACCTCATTGGGGTACAGTGCCACAGAGTCCACCCTCCAAAGCATCCATTCTCTCCAGGGGAACTGATCTCTGTTGTCTGGAGATATAATTCCAAGAGATATAATTCCAAGAGATCCCCAGGTCCCACTTGGAGGCTGGCATCCTGAGAAATTTTAAAACACTAGCAATTCAGCAAGACATGCAGGGGCCATTTGGGGTGCTCAGGTGAAAGAGGAAAGGCCCCTAGTAATTTGGATGGTTTGTAGACTCTGGGATTTGGGCAGATGAAGCTATTTTCACCCCACAGATGCTATACCCACTGAAATGTCCTCTGCTGCAACTCTGTTAAGTGCTATAAGATGCAATATTGCCATTTAGGTGGGTCTCCAAATGATACGGGGGAAGCAAGGCATCCCAGTTGCAACGCTTCCTCTTAGGTTTGCCACACCCCCAGATGGAGGCGGGGCTTCCCTGCCACCAGGCCCTCCCCCCATCCGCCAATCAGCCGGCTGGCAGGGGTGACTAACCAGGAGAAAGAACGCCTAGTCCTCATTGCCAGCATCATACAGGATGTCGTCATGCCAGCTATGTCTAGGTGACAATCTGTATTTGAGCAAAAACTCTTTGGCAGAAGTCAGTTTTAACAAATACCAGAGCCCCGCCTGGACATCCCTAGCATGATGATGTCACTTCCTGTGCGATGCCAGCAACAAGGCCTAGGCCTTTCTCTTTCTCTTTGTAAGTCTTCTCCCATCCCCCACCAGTTGCCAGGAGGGACCCAGCAACTCTACTTCCTCTAGCCCAGATATAGCATAGTGCAGTGGTTAGAGTATCAGGCTAGGATCTGGGAGACTCAGGTATGAATTCCCACTCTGCCATGGAAGCCTTTGGGGTGACCTTGGGACAGCCACTGTCTCTCAGCCTAACCTACCTCACAGGGTTGTGGTAAGGATAACACTGGGAATAGTGAGAACAATGTTGTAAGCTACTTGGGTCCCTGTTGGGGAGAGAAACAGGGTACAGACTTTGCCTAGCAATTCTCAAGGACTGCCTTCTCCCATATGAATGTACACATTCATTCTGGTCATCTTTGGAGAGAAAGGGCCTTCTCTGCTGTGGCACCAAAACTTTGGAATGCCCTCCCCATGCATATTCATTTGTCTCCCTGTATCGGTGTCTTCCACCAGCAGGTGAAGACTTTTTTGTTTTGTCTGGCGTACCCCCAATAACCGTTATGGGCCATCCTCCTTGGTTCTTGTATTGTTTTGTTTATGTGTTTTTACTGATTTTTTAAAAATTAAATGCTGATTTTAATTTTTTAAATATTGTAATGTTTTTATATGTACCATCTTGGGGAATAGTTGACCCTGATTGGGTAGAAAGATGACATAAAGGTGTTTTAAATTAAAAAATAATAAATGTGGCAAGATCTGCCTGGATCTAAGCAGGCTTAACAAAATAAATTTAAAAAACAGAATGATGGTGGCAAAATGTTTGACCAACTTCAGTGGACGAGCCCAGTTTTCAATACAATATGAAGCCAAATATGACCAAGGTAGATCAGGAGAGGATCCGGGGATATGGCAGGACTTAGAAAGCAAGACATACCTCTAACACCTGAAGGCCATTTTTAAATCTACCCATTGTTCTACTGAAGCGCACCACAGAAGGTGTGATGTGCCTTATTTTCTGTGGGGAAATCCAGTCCGTCCTGGCTTTCCACTTGTGTTAAAATCAACCCTGGGTAGGTGCATACAAATTGCTTCATCAGAAAGCACTTCATTACTATGCATTGTCAAAACAGAGAGAAATCAAGAGCTCTGTCGGGAAATGAAGTAGTCGCTCTTGGAGGCACAGAAAGAAATTACCTCGATCTCAACTGCCTAATGGAAAAAGTTTCCTCAAAGTCCAGCACTGCTGTCGCCCAATTAATGAAGAATGAGACCATCCCTGTTTCAACTTTTCTCTTAATGAAGTGAAATTCAGTGAGTGTTTTCATGTGAACCTTAAAACGCTTCTCTGGCAGTTATCTTTTATTCAGTTTAAGTTACAGCTCACAGGCCATTAAGAAGCAGAGCAAAAGAGATAAAGACAGATTAAGACACTAATATAAAATTATCTACATAAAACCTCTCTGTACGTCACTCGTCCTAATATATCTAACAGTGAAAAGGCTAGAATTTGAGTCTGGTGGTGATCATTGTTCCCTCTAAGCTGAGTTAGTGTGAGCTAGCTCACAGTTTTTTGGCCTCCGGCTCACACATTTTTGTCTTAGCTCAGGAAGGACGGCTCCAGAGCAAACTAATTTATGCAGTAGCCAAATCACTTGCTCACAACTTTAATCCCAGTAGCTCACAAAGTAGAATTTTTGCTCACAAGACTCCACGGTTTAGAGGGAGCATTGGTGGTGATCTATTTGAACGCCTAAGCCATTTATCCCCAACCTTTTTGAGCCTGCGGCCACCTTCAAAATGTTGTGGGCACAGCCACAAGATGGCTGACACAAAATGGCCACTGTAGGAAGCACGGCCAGCCACAAAATGGCTGCTACAGCTTACCTCTCATCACACACAGTGAAGATCCTGGTTGCTTCAACAGCAGCTGCTACCACAACACATTTTTTTTTAAATCTGCCAAGCCAATCAAATTTCCAATGGCCAATCAGAAGTCTTGCTGGGCAGAAGCCCCACATGGCTCCACCCACTTTCTAAAAAAAATGGTGGGTGCCAGGAAAGGAGTCAGCGGTTGCTATGGCACCTCTGGGCACCATGTTGTGGTCCCCTGCTCCACGCATTGCTGATGCAGAAGAGAAAGCAGAGGAGAGGCATTGTAATGCAAATGAGCTTGCTAGCCAAGACTGGTTTTATAGTCTCATTGTTCTAAAGCAAAAGCCTAGATACTTCCAGCTATTACAACTGATCTCCAGATGACCGAGATCAGTTCCACTGAAGAAAATGGCTGCCTTGCAGGGTGGACTCTATGACATCGTACTGTGCTGAGGTCCCTCCCCTCCCCAAACTCCACCGTCCCCAGGCTCCGTCCCCAAATCTCCAGGTATTTCCCGACCCAGAGCTGGCATCCCTAGATCACTGGCATTTTAGCAGTACACTATTCGATGAGCCAGGATTAGCTATTGGTCCCTGTCAAGTGTACACATCATGGCAACCCCGCATTTGCACCAATATATGTGGAATGCCCCTAAGCATCATTGTTGTCTAGCGTTGCAATGCCCATTTTTATCTGTATGTTTTTACAAAGGTCACTTTGAAGGCACACACCCACAAGGAAAGGCAAAAACATTCCAGCCCTGGTCTGTTTTTGTTACAAACTGGCTGTCAGTGAGTCCATGGCACTTTATTTGTTAGCATATAAAATCTCTGGATAAATAAATCCTCCCTGTGAACTGTGAACAGAATAATATCGCTAAAAATGGATAACCAAAAGCCGAAGGGAGACTAGATGAATGGGGAGAATCTCACATCCAGGCCCCCCCCCCAACTCAAATTACACAATCATAATCCTGAAGACAAACAGAATTCTAGTCGTCTGTTTAGAAGAATTGCTTGCAATTTAAAGGTACTTTGCAGCAAACAATTACATCAATGTTACGAGTGAAAAGGAGAAAATATTTTGCACTTAGCAGCTGCAATCATATCTGATTGCCTTGATTATTTCTGTATACCCCCCAAGAGAACCAGATTCTCTGCACTTCCATCTTGAAGCCTGCTGGAAGGTTATTTTCTTCCTCTGCTTTTGTCTTCCGCCTTAGAAATTTAAGTGGATGACTCAGAGTCTGCCGTGGGGGCTGCAGAATGAACCGTGAAGTGCAAGAATGCTGATAAATCGCACCAGCCTGGACACCAATTGATCGCTTTCAGAGCTAGAGAAAATTATTGGCTTGTTAGGAAGACTGACTTTATTGGGGGGGGGGGCAGTATAGCTGCCTCGTCAAACCATGATCTGTGCCAGAATTCAACTCAAGTCTTAGTTTCAGAAATGTGAGATGTGCTTTGGATGATGTGAAATAATATAAGACAAATAATCCACCTCCAAACACACTGATGATCTGTAAGGTGTATAAGGACAGGAACCAAAGTATTCCATGAGTTGTGGTGTGGGGGAAAGCAGAACTGGGAACACCAAGGCCCTGTCCAGATCGCTTAAAACTGAGGCTAATCAATGTGTGGAGGATGAAGCAGGATTGTGTCCACTGGCCTCAAGTGTTACCCGATGCCTTCCTGGACAGGGGGGACTTTAGAATCATAGACTCACCAAATTGGAAGGGGCTATACAGGCCATCTAGTCCAACCCCCCTAGCTTGGCCTTAGTGGATTTGCTAGCAAAATACTGGAATACAGAAACCCTACACACTGCACAAGGCATTCCCACATCTGTGTAGAAGTGGTCTCCTAAGTCCAATGAAGGCAAGGGCAGACTGAATCATAGAATCCCAGAGTTGGAAGGGGCCATACAGGCCATCTAAACCTACCCTGGCGTGTATGACCGAGACCTGGGTGAGGGGTGGGGAGATGGTAGCTCTCTCCCAGCTTGCCCCACCCAGGTTTGCGGTCCTACACCAATCGCGGACCAAGGGGCAGGGGGGGAGTGGCGATGTTCATTCGGGAGGCTTACTCCTTCAGGGCACTCCCCCCGGTGGAGATCGCGGGCATGGAGTGTGTCGGCCTCGTGCTGGGGACTGTGGAGAATTCAGTGATCTGGCTAGTGTACCGACCACCTAACGCACCGGTCAGTAGCCTGCCATCCCTGCTGGAGGCCATATCAGGCTGGGCACTGGAGCACCCTAGGCTTACACCCTAGGCTTGTGTAAGCTGCCCTGAGCCCGCTTGTGGGGAAGGCGGGGTAGAAATGTCAAAAATAAATAAATAAATAAATATACCCCCTGCTCAGTGCAGGATCAGCCTAGAGCATCCCTGACAGGTTTTTGTTCAGCCGCTACTTCAAGACAGCCAGGGAGGGGGAGCTCACCACCTCCCGAGGCAGCTGATTCCACTGTGGCACAACTCCTCCTGTAAAAAAAGTTTTCCTAATATCCAGCTGGTACCTTCCCACCCTTAATTTAAACCCATTATTATTGCGAGTCCTCTCCTCTGCTGCCAACAGGAACAGCTCCCTGCCCTCCTCCAAGTGACAGCCCTTCAAGTACTTCAAGAGAGCAATCACGTGACGTCCCCCCTCAACTTCCTCTTCTCCAGACTGAACATTCCCAAGTCCCTCAGCCTTTCTTCACAGGGCTTGGTCTCCAGGCCCCCCGATCACCCTCGTTGCTCTCCTCTGCACCTGCTCCATCCTGCCCAAGTCCTTTTTGAAGTGAGGCCTCCCTAAGCTCTAGAAATGGGCATCTCCAAAGGGATGGACGCCATGTTCCACTCTTGCACTGGAATCAGCATAGACCAGGTTGGTACCTGACCAAGAAACTGTGGATATAACTTTAAAGTTCAGATTCTTTCAGACTGATAGCACATTTCACCCAAAATTCATGTTTTAATACCAAGGCTGTTCTGTAATAAAAACTATTCGTGTAACTGAACTCCATCCTGTGGCGGAAAGGGGATATAGCTCCTTGGAAATAGCAAAGTGATTTTTTCACCATGTCACTTCAATGTATTGACTGGAGCAGTCTGGCTTGTTTCCTTAAAGGGAAAAAAAATCAATTCCTGGAGCATAATACCAGCTGTGGAAGGGATTAATTTTTTGTAAAGCATAGAACCATTTTAAGTATCATCCTGTGGAATTACTCTAGAGGACAAGGACTTGTTATTTTTGCTCTGTATCTCATCAGATCTCGGAAGCTCAGCAGGGTCAGCCCTGGCCAGTATTTGGATGGGAGACCACCAAGGGTTGTGACGTGGAGGCAGGCAATGGCAAGCCACCTCTGAATGTTCCCTTGCCTTGAAGACCCCATGGGGTCACCATAAGTCAGCTGCAACTATGACAGCAATAAACAAATAATAAATGTGATCCTGACTGAGTTGCCAACCGCCAGGTGATGGTTGGAAATCTACAGGAATCACATCTGATCTTCAGGCTAAAGAGAGCAGCTCACCTGGAGCAAATGGCAGTTTTGGAGCTTCCAGAAGAGACCAGGGCCCTGCGGGATCTTTTACAGTTCTGCAGGGCCTGCAAGACAGAGCTCTTCCACTAAGCTTTCAATTAGGAGCCGCCATTACCACTACCACCAACATCTGTGGTAAAGGGCAGGCCCCAGCTTGGAGATCGAGCCATACTACCGTGCGATGCCGGAAGATGGCTGAGTTGGAAATTCTGTTTGGTACATCTTATATTATGCCATTTGAATGAATGAAGGAATGATTTACTACTGTGAGTACTTTGATTATTGATTGTTTGAAAATGTTTTAATGTTTTATGTGGATTTTATGGTACTTTGTACCGATTATGTGAGCTGCCCTGAGCCTGCTTGTGGGGAGGGCGGGATACAAAGAACCTCAGAAAAGGTTGCTTGAGGCCTCAAGGTAATAACTAGGTAGGCCAAGCCTACTGCCTATGATTACTGCTGATGAGGCCTGGAGTTCTCTTGGAATTACAACTAATTTCCTGAGGACAGAGATCAGTTCCCCTGAGAAGAACGACAGCTTTGGAGAGTGGACTCTATGGCATTATGCCCCATTGAGGTCACTCCCCTCCTCAAACTCCACCCTCCCCACAGATCTCCATGAATTTCACAACCCAGAGCTGGCAATTTAGGGATGCCATCCTCCAGGTGGGATCTGGGGATCCCCAGAATTACAGTTCATCTCCAGACTATGGAGGTCAGTTCTCTTTGAGAAAATGGATGCTTTGGAGGGTAGATTCTATGGCATTGTACCCCACTGAGGCCCATCTCCAAAACTTGAGGAGTTTCCCAACCTGGATCTGGAAATCTGACCCCTTCCCATCCCCCTCTGGTGGCCAGGGGGGGACTGGGCAACCCTATGACCAGTTCTTCATTTCAGGCTAAAAAGGGTGTTTAGAAAGTGGTCAGGTGGTAGAGAGGGGAATCAGTAGACCCCCAGGAAAGAAGAACGACAAACAATCTGCTGGAGAAGGAAGGAAGGCAGGCAGGCCCTTCAGCAAAAACAAAGCCAGGCAGACGTATGTATTTGGAGGAGATCTGGAGTATTCTTTGCATTTGGAGAGGGGAATGCTTCGGACATCACTCAGTCTCCACAGTCAGGCTTCAAGCATTTTTGACCCAGAGATAAGATTTCTAAATCAACATTCAACATTTCAAGTTACACTTGAGGCCTGGTTGAGTGTTTCTTATTACTTATAGATAGGGGGTAGAGGAGAGAGGAATGATAGAGTGCTCAGACTGGAACGGCTGGAACCGCTATAATAAATTCTACGTGGTGTCACATTGTTCTAGGAATCACTGGAAACTCTATGGTTTTATCATAGAGTTTCCAACAGATCCTAGAGAGATGTGGCATCACTTCCTAGTTTTCTCTGGAAAATGATGTCATGCTGTGCACAATGCTGGTGTGGTTTTTTCCTCTCACTGCCTCTTCAAGCAGCAGTGAGAAGAAAGGTTAACCACCTAGTCCCTATGTTGCTTTTAGGTAGGGTTTCTGACCTCTAAGTAGGACTTGGAAATCTCCTGGAAGTACAACTGATCTCCAGACTCCAGAGACCAGTTCCCGTGGAGGAAATGGACGTTTCGAAGGGTGGACTCTAAGGCATTATACCTTGCTGAGGTCCCTCCCCTTCTTGAACCTACCTTCCACAGGTTCAACCCCCAAATCACCAGAAACATCCTATTCCAGACTTGGATACTCTACTGTAGGGGGAAGGTATTATCATAAGAAGAGCCCTGCTGAAGCTGACCAGTGGTTCATTTCGTCCACCCTCCTGTTTCACTTGTTGGCCAACTGGTCTCCCCAGAGAACCAACAAACAGGGCGCAGAGGGCAATGCCTCCCTCTGTCTGATGTTGTCTCCTAGCACTGGTATTCAGAGATTTTCACTTTGGGCAGTAGTAGGATTGACAGCTGGCCACTCCAGTGAGAACAAAAATGCAAAACATGTTGAGTCGACATTTTTATAGAGCTTTCCACTACAGCCCCAAGATCTCAGTCTCTTCCAGTTCAGACCGCATTCGCATATTCTAAAAGTCAAGAGTTTTGTTGTTGTCGTTCCAGTTACATTGTTCTACACTGAACTTCATTTGGCACATTCTTGCCCACTCACCCAGTTTAATGATAACCTCCTAGAATTCTTCACCATCTACCCTGATTGTGGCCCTTTCTGCACTGACAGCTTGCTCCAGAAAATCTGAGGAGTCAAGCCTTAAGGGGTGACTTCGCAGTTGCATGCATTCCCTCTTCACTGGTCCCCCCCCGGTTTGTTTATTTATTTGTGTGTTCTGTATGCATTCTTCATCTACAAGCGAAACCCACATTTTTTTTAGCTAACTGGCTGCCAACCCCTCCCCCCCGTGATCTAGGAGGGAGGGGGAAATCCAGGCCCACACATGCAAGACTGACACATTTGGGAGCAGGGAATCCCCTAGTCCTTTATATTTACTGATTCCTTCTTATGGTGTCTTTGGCTTTTTAAAAGTGTGCCTGAGCGGGAAGACACATCCTCTTTTGTCTTTGGAGAAGGAGGGAAAGAAAACAGAACGGCAGGGGGAGCATCAACCTAAAGAGAGAGAGGTAGAAACGGGGGGAGGGCAGCGGGCAGCACTTAAGTACCCACAGAAACATTCTACTTTAGAAAGGATTAGCTATTCAAAAACTGATGAGAACAAAGAATCGCAGCAAAGGGAGTTTTGGTAGCTGCAGGGCAACAGCGTGCTGGAAGTGGTCTGACTGCAGATTCCTGTAAAACAAATGCAGAAACAAAAGACAGCCCCAACACAAAGTGAAAGTGAAAATGGGAGGAAATGCAAAACGGCTTGGAAACCGAGGCAAAATATGGGTGCAGAAAAGGCCCTTCCCTGAACAATTTGATATCATCTCCAAACTTAGCCATTACAACTGCTCAGCCCTCCAGTTCCACAGCCACCTTGATTTTCACCATTCTGAACGATTCGGTGTCATCTGCAAACTTGGCCAGTATGCTGCTCGTCCCCCGTTCCAGAAGATTTATTAGCAATGTCTCAATACTGAACTCTGTGGGACTCCACCTCACTTCCCTCTTGTGAGAACTGTCCATTTATTCTATCCTTATTTATTTTTTCCCTGCAGGGCAAGGGCCATGGCTCAGCGGCAGAGCATCCGCTCAGCTTGCCTATGGTTCCAGGTTGAATCCCTGGCATCTCCAGTTTAAAAGTATCAGGCAGTAGATGATATGAATGACCACTAGTTGAGGGTCTGGAGAGACACTACCATTTGGAGTAGACGATACTGACCCTGATGGACCAAAGATGGAAGATCTTTGACTGGCCTTCATTATAAGCAGGGCTCTTTCTGTAGCAGGAACTCCTTTGCATATTAGGTGTGAAATATGCTGAGTTCCGAGGCGTAGCATAGTGATCAGCTCATAGTTTATTCAGTATCAGGAACTGAAGACAAAACAGCAAAACACCCCCACACCCATGTGTCCCGGCCCCACCAGCTCGGGACTGGGAACCCTCCCCCCCGCGGACTACCCACCCCGGCTGCAGCATGGGCCCCACGTACCTGGGAAGCCCCCGGAGCTACGGCAGATGAGGGAAGAGGCCAAGCCGGTCGAAGCGGGGAGGCTGACACGGGCTGCATCACTCCCCAGCCGGTGGGAGGGGGCGGAAGAGCCCGCGAACGGCACCGAGCCCCCCAGGAGGCAACGGGGCACAGAGAAGAGCCCCGGGGGAGCCCTGACGACACCTGACAGCCACAGAGCAGCACCGGCGGCGCAGCTCTGAGGCCGCCCAGACTGCTGCCGGCACAACTTCTGCACACCATGCCCCGCTCAGCGTCATCCCTTAAGAGAGAGGGCAGGGCCGGGGAGGGGAGTGGCCAGGGAGCACTGGGGGGTGCTGGGATGGAGAGGAGAAATAAAAGGATGGCAGACAAGAGGGGCCGGGGAGGAGAACGGTGCCGGTGAGACTGGGTGCGTGGTGTGGAAAGCTAAAGAAAGAGCAAGTCAGGACCCATTCCCCGGCACTCAGGCAGAGGGACACCCAGGGGTGCTTAAAACCCTGTCCCCTGCCGGTCTGAGGCCTCCCTCTCGTCTCCTCCTTTGTGATCCTCTCGCTTCCAGGACCTCAACTCGCTGCCGGACTTCGGGAGGCCATGGCCACCGGGAGCATCAACCCATCCTCGCAGGCGGAGCGTGACACCATGATAGGTTTATTTACAGTGCACCCAATTCCCATAGGTTCCTACTTGGATCCTAACTGACCAATAGGTCCGTTCTAGGATCTGAGCTAGTTATTGTTTATGGATGCCCAGGTACACAGGTGACTGCGTGTGCGGTCTTCAGTTACTACACAACAAGGCGACACACCCCTAATGTAGCCAATCCTCCAAGAGCCTACAGTAGCCCCTGTAAGAAGAGCTCTGTAAGCTCTTGGAGGATTGGCTACATTAGGGGTGTGTCGCCTAATATGCAAAGGAGTTCCTGCTACAAAAAGAGCCCTGATTATAAGGCAGTTTCAGGCATGCATTCATGTGTATATGCTCTGCTTCCCGATTTTCAACCCTTTTTTAATCCATGAGAAGAGTATATTGCTAAATACCAGTTGCTAGGGGGCAATAACAAAGGGGAAGATATTGTCTTCTGTGCCCTTCCTCCCAGGCCTTCTGGTACATCTATGGTAAACAGGATGCTTAACTAGTTGGACCTTTGGCTCTTTTTATTTGTTTCCAAACAACAGTAATTCATCCCCACAAGGAAAACAATGTTTATGACAACATAGCCCTTCATTCAAGGCTAGCAAGGACTGGATTTGAGAAGCCAATAAATAAATTATGTGGACATACAACCGAAGTACAAGGAAATATGAACTATAACTCTTTTTTAAAAAGTTATAAACAAAGATATATTTTAAAATACAAGGTGGGAAAAAATGAAAAATACAATTTGGTAATGTATGAGGTAATTTAACAGACAAATTAATGTTGAAAGTGGAAGCCCTCCCTTTTGTGGTAGATATATATTTGTTTATTCTGTGTTGGTCTTATATAGAAAATAAAATCGTTAATTTTTTTTTAAAGGACTGGATTTGGATCGCAAGCTGCACGGTCTACTGTTGGGAGAATAAAAGATGGCACTGTACCATGTCTGAGGCGTCATCATCACCATATCCATGACCTTTTGCAGTCTTTTCATAACGTAATAATTGCCCAGAAGCATGTCAGCAAGATAATGAAATCATCACTTCATGTTAACTCAATGGGATGAAAGAGAAGGGCCCTCCAAAGGAGAGTTTTGAATGCAGTCAACAGAACGTCTTCTTCCTCAGCATTCCAAGACACAAAACCACTGGATTGTTGATGCGTTCCGCTGTGGGGGGTGGGAGAATAGAGAGAGAATTCTGAAGAAAAAGCCCTTTCCCCCATGTCGCTATATGGGAAATGCCGCTCCAAGGGAGGTGGAAGGACAGATACATCTCCCAGAAGTTGCAGATGCCCTGGGAGAAAAGTAAGACCAAATTTTAAAGCTTTTCCAGGGCATCCATCTTAGCTACCTTATATATCTCAGCAACATTCTCACTATTTTTGCTGTGTTAATCTGACTCCAGGAAACATTCAATAACGCTGCGTATCTTTTTACCCCATGTAATTTATTGTGTCATACATATCTAAGATTGCCAACTAGCTAATCTGGAGAACCGGGTTTGATTCCCCACTCCTCCACATGCAGCTGCTGGGTGACCTTGGGTCAGTCACCATTCTCTCGGAGCTGTTCTCTCAAGAGCAGTTCTCTCAGAGCTCTCTCAGCCCCACCTACCTCACAGGGTGTCTGTTGTGGAGAGGGGAAGGGATGGAGATTGTAAGCCACTCTGAGACTCTGAGTGAAGGCCAGGGTGCAAATCCAATCTCCTCCTCCTTCTCCTCCTCCTTCCTGATACAACACTTGGTCTTAGCCCAAAGCGACTAGTGGTTAAATCCTTCAAAGACCCACCCCCCAGTCCACAACTTTACATGCCATTACGGGACGTATCCTAGCCCTATCCTAACATTCCATTGAGCAGAGTTCATTTATTTATTGAATTATTGAAATATTTATACCCCACGGGAACGTAAGAGAAGTCATGTTGGATCAGGCCAACAACCCATCCAGTCCGTGTCACACAGTGGCCAAAACCCAGGTTTCCTTTTAGCTCATTTGATGCCTTCCTGCAATCTAAGGAGCCTTCTTCCAAATTAAGTGGCTGGAGGAAGAGACTCTTAAATTGCAGGAAGGCTCCTTAGGCTGGGGGAAGGCTCCTTGTAGGATGGTTGGACCCACCCCATTACCTTGATGCCTCCTGTGATCCACCAGATCTTCTGACCAGACAGTACTTGCCCCCCCAAACCCTGCCCAGTAGACCAATGTTAGTTTTTTAAAATCAAAGTCATCCTACATACTACCAACTAGCTTTGCAGGGCAATCTTACTATAGAATGGCTGCCATATTTATCTGGGGCCAGAGGAGAGAATCCTTGCCCTCCAAGATGCCCTGAACAGCAGCACAGTCAGCTGCCCATGCCTCTTCCTGAACTCTCATGAGATATGTTCTTATTGTGGGAGTTCAGCCTCTGTTTCTGGTTGCCTGTTGCCAGTGCAACCAAAATGGTGGCTGAACTCTTTCAACAGGAAGTGATCTCACAAGAGCACAGGAAGTGATCTCACAAGAGTACAGGAGAATGGAGCAAGAAAGAGGATTACCTCCTGCAGCTACATTTGGGTTACATTTGTTCGTAAGACAGATTTCTCCTGTTACTTTAAAGAGTCGGGAAACAGCACAAAAGTTATTCCACAGACTCATCTTGCCAGGACAAGGGACACTGCGAATTTGGCCACAAACACATTTGACTAGTTGATGAAATGCAAGTCGATCATCCCAATCTATCTGGTTTGCATCAGCAAAACTGCGCATGCACAAAGGCACTGCTCATTCAAACTGATCAGCCACTATTAGCATCACTAAGACTACTTAGATGAACACCAAAGGGTAGGATTTTATCGAACCACGGCATTTACTGATGACGTTCCGGCGCACCTCCTCCCGGTATGCTCCCGCAGCAGTCCGGGCTGTGTGAACAGGAAACCCCGGAACAAACTTTTTTGCCGCGACTGGCTCCCTCAGCAAATTGCCAGTCTGTCCTCAGCCTAAATAAATCTCCCAAGAAGTATATTGCAAAAAAAGTAAACTTACATTTATTCAGGTACATTCAGTACATATTCAGGTTGCAGTTGAAAGGAGCGAAAGAAGCCTAATTACAGAGTATTTTCCCTCTCACAAGTGGTCAGATAATCCGGCATCACGTATGTGGATGTATGAGGGCATTGCTTCTATAGGAGAGACCTGCAGAGATGTGTGACTCCATGAATAGCCATGCAGACACTGGGGGAAGAAAAAAAGCACAGAGAACAAGAGAGGAGAGGTCAGAGGGCAACTCCCAGGTTACGACAAAGAGAGAGAGCGATCCAATTCTAGGAGATAACACTTATACACACTTAGAGTGATTTAGGGCCTCCCAATACCCAGGCATGCTGAGTCACTCACTCCAACAGAAATAACCTGCCAAACACCCAAGAACAGATCAATGAACTATCAAGATGATAGTCACCCTAAGCTCCTTGGAGAAAGGATAAAAATGTCATGGATTAATTTTGCGTAAGATGGTAACTCTCCAAATTATAAGGGATAACTATGTAATATAATCTTGTCTATCTTCCTCCCATTCCTTACCTCTGCGATTCTGAAATGCGGGGATTTGAAGTGGCTTATAAATGACAAGCCCCTTGACCTGGGTAGCCCAGACTAGCCCCATCTCGTCAGATCTTGGGAGTTAAGCAGAGTCAGCTCTGGCTAGTCTTTGGGTGGGAGACCTCCAAGGAATAAGAGGGTTGGGATGCAGAGGCAAGCAACGGCAAACTACTTCTGAATGTCTTTTTGCCTTGAAAACCCTTCCCTCTTGGGCAAGAACCTCCTGAGTGCACCTGCAGGCATTGTACATACTGCCTGCAGGCCATATAAATTTACCATAGCTGGCACAGGTGTCCTTCTCATGGCAAGGAAGGTGCAGTGTTTTCCCATTAATTCGGCTGTGGGTGTATGGGTGATTTGTAAGTGACCTAATTAAACAATTGTCTACTGAGTGGAGCAAATGCACAACAAGGATGGGGGGGGGCTCTAGAACTCAATTGGGCTGTGTGAGCATGCGCCTGTGCAAAAATCCCATTGCACTGTACTGCATGATTAGAAAGAAATACGCTGAAACTATTTGGATAGTTGGTTAATATAGCAGAGTCGGCCCAGTCATAGAAGTGTGATATTGAGTGCAGTAAGGCTGAGTTCAGACTGGCAATTGGCCCCGGTAGGGATCTGTTTCAGCAACGCTTCAAACCCGCAGTAAACAGGGCATTCATACAGGCACATCTGCCTGGCGTCCCCCACCCGTAGCCAAACCGTGCTCTTCCGCTTCACTGCTGCATTAAAAAGATACCTGAAGGAACTGGTAGCAAATCCCTAAAGCACGTGTGCGTCCCGCGTTTCTCCGCTTCTGGGAAGTCTGAACATGCAGCTGAAAAGCTGGGAGAAAGCCGCATTGGGCAGAAGGCAGCAACGGTATGATTGGCCGTGCTCTGCTCTACTGCGCAATGCGGTGACGGCATTGCAGGGTCCTCCCCCATACCAGAACCTTCCAAGACCAGTCTTCAATGCTGGAACCATCTAGGAGGCAGGCTCTCCTTTGACATGACCTCATCAGACCCACTGATCATGGCTTCTCTTCCCTCTCTATTGCCATCCCCTAACGCTCCACTCTGTAACCCATCCCTCTTCAGACAGAGGGTTGGTTTTCTCTTTTCTTTTTCTGGTGTATTAGAACACTATAAGGAAAGGGCATTCACCGGAGGTAAGCAGTTTTTTGAGGGTGAAATGCTGAATATTCCATGTACTTGGGAGACATGCCTTTTATATGTACACATTAAATAAAACACCTATGGATGTCAAAGAAAAGAAAAGAAACCTACAGGGTTGTCATAATTCAGCTGCGACTTGACGGCAATACACACACACACACGGCAAACTGTCTCCTTCCCAAAGATGAAGATAGGCAGAAAAGTACAGAAAATAGACACATGGTTTACTTTGGGAGATGGTTAGACGTGTCAGCGTTTTGCACAGTCCTCTTCTCAAAATATTCAGCACCTGCACAACCAGTGTATCCCTGTTCTGCTCTTTACATCTAGAAACAAAGCTACAGAAACTACGCCAAGTTCTTGCCGCATTGATTTCACCCCGGGGCTCTGCTCTTTTCAGTGGCTCACCACCAGGTAGGTAATCGGATTATACTGC
Source organism: Gekko gecko (assembly GCA_029375565.1). Taxonomy (NCBI): domain Eukaryota; kingdom Metazoa; phylum Chordata; class Lepidosauria; order Squamata; family Gekkonidae; genus Gekko; species Gekko gecko. Next base: position 29,623,092 of record JAPDNY010000005.1, on the reverse strand, counting down.
ACCCTCTCTGACATTTCAAGGTGGCTGTCGGTGAAGGGAGGGGGGATGAGACGGCTAGCTAGCGAGAGGGTTAGCAGCGTCTGAATAAACATCTTGCTGGGCTTGTCCTCTTTGGGACTGCTCACAGGTACTTAATGTGCGGGCAGGCCCAGGAACATGAGCTTTCGGGGATGAGCTGATCGGCAAAGAGCCAAAGGACCCCTATAAAGTACTGAGACTGATGCACGGAGGAGTGATTTCAGCTCATACTTTATTGGTTAAATGGAGAAATAGAGATACTTGCGGGACCCGAAAGTCCACTTATATTCCCATCCCAACCACGCCCAACACACACACCCATTCCCACGATGGGTTTATTTATATTGCCACTGTCCCTCATTGGTTCCCTTTAGGATCCAAACAGGCCGATCGGCGGGTTCTAGGACCCTCTGCTTCTATTGTTGTGGATGTGAAGCTCGGCTTATCCTCATGGCCATGTGTGAGCCCGACCGCATGCGCAGTCTCTCTTGGTACACAACAACCCCTGTCCTTCAGCTCTTAGCCTGAGGGCAGAAGACTGGCTAGCAGAGAGGCTGAAGGTGGAACAAGCTCCTGGATGACATCAGGGCCCTACGGGACCTATTACGGTTCTGCAGGGCCTGCAAGACGGAGCTCTTCCACCAGGCCTTTCATTAGGGGGCTGCACCTAATAAACTGGGCCCCTGGCGCCAATATTTACACCAATATTAACATCGTTATGTACAGCCTGATACAACCCAGACTTTGATGATAACTGACCTCATGCTCATGTTAGATGCTGCTAATGCTCGCCATCGCTTCTAAATTGCAGTAGCACTTTATGCTGTTTTATAATATTGTGGTGATTTTATTTAAATTTTCTGTTCAGCTGTTTTATGTATTCCGTGTAAGCTGCCCTGAGCCTGCCTCGGCAGGGATTGCGGGATATAAATTAAACAAACAGTGTACCCTCTAAGCTGAGTTAGTGTGAGCTAGCTCACCGTTTTTTAGCCTCTGGCTCACACATTTTTGTCTCAGCTCAGGAAGGATGGGCTCCAGGGCAAGCTAATTTATGCAGGAGCCAAGTCGCTTGCTCACAACTTATGAATGGCATTGAGCAGGTTGAGAAAGAAGTCCTTTTCTCCCTTTCTCATAATACAAGAACTTGTGGGCACTCCATGAAATTGCTGAGCAGTCGGGTTAGAACAGATAAAAGGAAATACTTCTTCACTCAAAGAGTGATAACATATGGGATTCACTGCCACAGGAGGTGGTGGCAGCTACAAGCATGGACAGTTTCAAGAGGGAATTAGATAAACATATGGAGCAGAAGTCCATCAGTGGCTATTAGCCACAGGGTATAGATGGGAACTCTCAGTCTGGGGCAGGTGATGCACTCTATTCTTGGGGCTGGGGGGGGCAGCAGTGGGAGGGCTGCTAGTGTCCTGACCCCACTGCTGGACCTCCTGATGGCACCTGGTATTTTTGGCCACTGTGTGACAGAGTGTTGGACTGGATGGGCCATTGGCCTGATTCAGCATTGGCTTCTCTTATGTTCTTATGTTCTAACTTTAATGCCAGGGGCTCACAAAGTAGGATTTTTACTCACAAGACTCCGCAGCTTAGAGGGAGCATTGCAAATAAATAAGACACATGTGAGCCCGATTGTGTGTTTGGAAGTCTGCCCCCTTTTCCTGTTTGTTTCTGTTTTGATTTTGTTTTTAGGCACTTTGGGAGACAAGCAGGATAGATATCATAAACAAGACAGAAATAGGGCCATTTGCCTGTACCCCTTAATCTGCTGGATTCCATAGAAAGTTTCTGCTAATGGGAAGGGGTCACTTTGGCCCATTCCCCCCTCCCTACCTCACAGGGTGTCTGTTGTGGGGAGGGGGAGGGAAGGAGTTTGCAAGCCACTCTGAGTGAAGGGTGGGGTATCAATCCAGTCTCCTCCTCCTCCTCCTCCTCCTCCTCCCACTTCAAAGTGCTGACTCTCCCCTCCTGCTATTCCTGGAGGACCCCTGTTCCCCAAGCCCAACATTTTGGGGATCATTTGAAGTTGCAGCTGAAGGTGGATGGCAAGGAACTCAGTGGAGAGTTATTGTCACTCTGAACAATCCTAAACATATTGACTAAGGAGTTAAATCCCATGGAAATAAAATTCCGGGGCAGCAGCTGTGTTCATCTGCTGATGCCAAAATAACTGAGAGTCCTGAGATACCTTAAAGGTAAACACATTTATTATGACTGACGTCTGTGAACCTCTAGCCACAGTGGTTGTCTTCGTGAGGACAGCTCTGTCATCTGCATCTTGTGACAGTGAGTCCCATAAATGCATCAGGTAGCGAAAGGAAAAAGTATTCTCTGAGGCTCTTTTGACATCATGAACCCACGCAGTTTTCAGGCAACCCCAAAAAGTGCATTTGAAAAGTGCAACTGGGTGCACGGCTTCAAGAGGAAGAACAACGGCATTTGTTCAGTGTGGTGTAAACTGCCGTCAAGTCACAGCAGACTTATGGTGACCCCATAGGGTTTTCAAGGCAAGAGCTGTTCAGAGGCGGTTTGCCATTGCCTGCATCCACTTCAAGACCCGGGTATTCCTTGGAGGTCTCCCATCCAAATACCAGCCAGGGCCAACCCTGTTTAGCTTCTGAGATGGGGCCAGCTTGGGCTATCTGGGTCAGGGGATCTGTCCAGTAAATAAAGTTTGAGTCCAGTGGCACCATTAAGACCAACACAGTTTTATTCAAGGTATTTTTTTAAAAATATTATTTTTATTGATTTTCAACGAATATAATAGAACATTCGCTTAATGAATCTTAATACAGAGATTCTTCCATTTCCTACTAAATTATATTATTACATCATAAATTGCAGATTAATATTTTGCCCTTTGCGGCATTTTCTTATCCGTTTATATAACTCGTGACCAGCAATTATTGAATACTTCTTCATTTTGCCTTACAGCACAAAAATTTACTACTACATTTTTGCCACTTCTAATAACTTAAAACATGATCTCTCCCTCAATAGGATCTCCTCAACATTCCCAATCCTAGTAAACAATATCCTTGGCGATGTTACTACATAAACATTAACACGAATGCTTTCGTGCATGTGCACTTTTTCAGATATCTGTCATCATCATCATCTTTAAATAACACTTCCTCATGAAGATAGATCCAGGTGGTCAGCCGTGTTGGTCTGAAGCAGTAGAACAAATTTAGAGTCCAGTGCTGATAAGTGACCTCCACACCTGAGAGGAGAATGGAGAGTATCAGTTTACTTCCCACAATTAGAAATGTGGGATTAGAAACGGGGGCATGGGCTTGGACATCACCAATATGCAGACGACACCCAACTCTATCTGATGTTGGACGGCCAGTCTGACTCCAGCCCAGAAGATCTGGACCATGAGTTGCAAGCTGTGGCTGGTTGGCTTAGACTGAGCTGACTGAAATTGAATCCAATGAAGACGGATGTCCTGTGCATGAGTTGGAGCAGTCCAAGGGTAGGGATCTCGCTCCCAACCTTCGATGGGGCGCCATTGGTGTCAGCGCTGGAGGTTAGGAGTTTGGGAGTGCTCTTGGATGCCTCCCTAATGATGGAGGCCCAGGTAGCGGCCACTGCCAAGTCAGCCTTTTATCATTTTCGGTTGATTAGGCAGTTGGGCTCCCTTCCTTGAATGCAACGACTTAGCAACAGTGACCTATGCAATGGTCACCTCAAGATTGGACTACTGTGATGCTCTCTACATGGGGCTGCCTTTGACCCAAATCTGGAAGCTGCTGCTAGTGCAGAATGTGGTGGCCAGGCTGTTGTTGGGTCTCCCCACGCGGGAGCACATTCAGCCTGCACTAAAAGCACTGCACTGGCTGCCTATAGCGTACCGAATTTGCTTCAAGGTGCTGTTTTTACCTTTAAAGCCCTTTATGGTCATGGGCCTACATACCTGAGGGACCGCCTTTCCCTGCATGTTCCCCAGAGAGCACTACGATCAGGGTCCCAAAATAGTTTGGCCCTTCTGAGCCCTAGAGAAGCCAATCTGGCTTCCACAAGGGCCAGGGTCTTCTCAGTGGTGACTCCATACTGATGGAATGAGCTCCTGGAAGACATCAGGGCCCTTTGGGACTTATTACAGTTCCTCAGGGCCTGTAAAATGGAGCTCTTCCACCAAGCCTTTGACTAGCAAGCCGCACATAATGAACTGAGGGCCTGGCCCCAAGACTAATACCATCATTGACACCCTGTACCTCGCTGAGTTGACCCAAACTGAGATGTCTGCTGACTGTACTTTATGTTGATGCTACTAACACCTCGCCATCGCCACAGAACTTGCACTAGCACTTTAGGCAGTGTTTTTATTTTATATCTATATTTTATGTACTTTTCTGTTTTACTTGTTTACAAACATTTTATGAAAGCCACTCTGAGCCTGCTTTGACAGGGAGGGCGGAATACTAAATAAATAAATAAATAAATAAATAAATAAATAAATAAATAAATAGAAATGATACCTTTACACATTTATCTGCTATTTTGACATATTTATTCCTTTACAACTGTTGACATTATAACCTTATTGTTAAGTATGCAACTCAACACGATTTGATTTCGGCAAAAGTGATTTCAGCTTTATTGTAACAGCAAACTCAACTGAACAACACACACACAGAATAGTGGAGTACAGCTCCCTTTTTAAATGATCCGGGCTGTCAAAGCCACAACCATAAATAAGTTAACAACCAATAAGCAAACAAGGATAAAGACCAATAAGGTCTGTTCCCTCCAAAAAGCTATGTACAGTCAGGATTGGTTATTTACAAGGTTTCACAGAAACTGACCAATGGGAATGCAACAACTTACAATCCCATCTTATGTCTGAAGCTTAACACAGGAATAGATAGGACAGATTCCAGCTTCAGGACATAACACTTATCTTGTTATTTAGTTTTGTTTTTGCACATCTTCATCACATTACATGTTAATTTGCTGTTTGGTCCCTGTCTATAAGTTTGAACCTTACCTACCATTCCAGTGTATTTGAAAAGGTGTACCTTGCACACGAAAGCTCATACCTTGAATAAAACTTTGTGGGTCTTAAAGGTGCCACCGGACTCTACATTTGTTCTAACACTTGTTCAGATATCTTAAAGGTGCCACTGAACTCGAACGTTGTTCTGCAGCTTCAGACCAACACAGCTACCTCCTTGAATCTATCTTGTTCAGTAAATAGTAATTATTTTATTTATTCAATGTATATTTTTTATTCTGCTTTCCTCCCAGTTGGACTCAAGGTGGTATAGAAATTTATAGTACAGTTGAAATAAATGTAAATAAACAAAACAGTACAAAGAACAAAGAGAACTCCAAAGGCACACAAAACATAGATCGGATTTCACCAGATATGTCCATTAAGGCCATGGGTGAAGATTAACAGGCTAAGAGCCAAGTGCCAAGAGACCTTGAGCTCCTGCCTTTTGGTTCATCCCCCCAACCACACCCAAAGTTTAAATATCTGCCACAGAAAAGAGACAAACACTCAGTCTGGATTTTACATACTGGCAGCCATCTTCCCATAAGTCCCCCTCCTTCTTACAGTCCTTTAAGAAATTCTAGAAGGGATGCCTAGGAGGCCTTTATAGCTGTGGGATTGAGATTGTAAAAACACAGAGAAAAGGATGAATCGCTGGGTGAATAATGAACAGTCTGTAATCTTCACCTTAGACATTTTACTATTTGTGGAGAAATATCACAATTAATCTATTAAATTAAGCCAATTTTCTTCACAGAAATGGCCCTCCCTGACTCCCATAAAAGCAGCAGATTAAAATTCTTTTTAAAAATTTCTTTCCTTCAAAAAAAAAACAACACAAACCACCAGAAAAAAGAACAAGGGGGAAAGCTTAAAACCCAGCAACTAAATAAGATTAAAAAGGGGGAATAAGATATACATAAAGACGAAAATATAACAGTGGTGGCAGATGTACACATAAGCACCAGATTACAATTCATTATTTGCTGAGCCTCATGAATTTGTTCTATTTTGTTTGTTAATTGAACAAGGCTCTTTGGTTTTTTAATAAATTGAATAAGGCTCCGGTGGCTTTTTTATAAACTATGTTATATAAATAAGGTTTTGGACAAAGAGTCTAGCAAAGACTCAGAGGCGCAGACTGAATGTTGGAACCAATAATGAAAAAATATGTATAGACACATCTCTACAGGCAAACGCACACACAGGCCTCAGCGCTGTGATGGTTGTAGTGGTGTGGCTGAGGAGAATATTAACTAACTCCCTCCTTTCCTCTCTCTTGTCAATAGGTGACTCATCCAAACAAGATAATTAGGCATGAGGCATTGCTTGTGACCTTTATTAAAGCTCCAACAATAAAAAAATCTAATTTTTTACAAATGCTAGGAGACAGCATCAGGGAAGGGTCTCTATGCCATTTGCTGGGCCTCCAGGGCAACTCGTTGGCGGCTGTGTGAAACAGGATGCTGGACTGGATGGGCCACTGGCCTGACCTAGCAGGGCTCTTCTTACATTCTCTCTGTGGCTAGAAACTAATTATACAGCCATCAGTTGCCTCAAAACCCCCTAAAAAAAAGTAAATCATACAGAGAAAAACTAAATGTTGAAAGAAAATACTAGATTTCTCTGCTGCAACAGGAAAATATTTTATTGCTTACATAGGGTTGCCATCTCCAGTTGGGGTCTGGAGATCTCCCAGAATTATAACTGATCTACTACAGAAACCAGTTCTTCTAGAGGAAATGGCAGCTCAGAAGGTGGAACTGATACATTATTCCCTGCTGAGCTCCCTCCACAACCAAATTCAACTTTTTCCAAACTCTACCCCCCAAATCTCCAGGAATTTCCCAGCCTGGAGTCCGTAACCCTACACTTACAGCCTGTGATCCTATATGCGCTTATTCAGAAGTAAGTCCCACTAAATTCAATGGGACTTCTGGCCAAGCAAGTGTGCGTAGGCTTGACGTCTTAGAGGTGCGATGTTTGACAAGGAGTCACAATGGAACCAAATTTACATATGCAATACGATTGGCTGACATTGCTTCCTACCTCATTGTTTACCATCTGAAGACACAATGGGAGTGCCATGGTTTGCCACTGGTTCATTTTCCCAGGAATGTTTTCACCAAGAGTGCGACAGAGGTATCTTACCTAAACTCATACGCCCAGAGGAAGAAGTTCTGAAACGTCCCATCGTCTAGAAGGATCTTCCAAAGGGCCGATGTAGCCCGCTGCTGATGGGGGATGCCCAGAATATTAACACAGTGAGCTGTCAGTGTGAAGAGTAAGACAAATGGATTTATTCAAATAACCTCCTATAATTCCAAGCTTGGTGCTACCCTACCAAAGGTAATATGATCAGATGCTGCAGTGATATAACTAAGGAGTTTGCCCTTGGTTAGGGTGAAGGGTAAAAGGAGCTGGGAACAACCAAAAACCAAGGGGAAGAGGGGTTTCTGATGACCATGAGCTGCCAAATTATTTTTAAAAGGACAGACATCCCAGCCACCTTTTTGGTTTGGTCAGGACCCTGGACAGCAGTCCCTCGCATTTGCCTGCCACTCCGGATTTTCTCAGAAGTCGAGGCAATTTATGTCCACAGCAAAACAGCATCCGAGGCCCTTTCTGCTCTCTCCTTTTAATCCATGTTCACTGCGGTGTCCTCCAAGAAATCCTGCACTAAAATTGAATTCAACCTTCTTTTTAATCCAGATTTTTTTCCTATTCTGCACTAATTCAACCTTTTTTCAATTCTGCCTCCCACCCACCCTCATTCTGCATTACATTCCCTCCCTCCCAGCCCAGTTTCAGCCTACTGTTGCCTCGGGTTATTTGGATGCTGTTTTGCCGTGGACTTAAATTGCCTTGACTCGAACCCTGAGAAAATCTGGAGTGGCAGGCCAATGCGGAAAGGACCCTAGATTGTCCAAGCTAACCCAATCTCATCAGTTCTTAGAAGTTAAGCAGGTTCAGCCATGGTTAGTATTTGGATGGGAGACCATGAAAGAAGTCCAGGGTCGCTGTACACAGGCAGGCAATATTTAACCACTTACGGGTGTCTCTTGCCTTGAGAATTCTTCAGGGGTCACCATAAGGTAGCTGCACCTTGGTGGCACTTTACCCACATGATGGAAGGTTGAAGGGAAGAGAAAAATGGACATGTGGGTTTTTTTGTGGCAAATAATACAAATCCAGCAAGAGAGCAGATTTGGCCTCTGACAGCCCTCCCCAGTAGTTGGTTACTAGACTCTTTTTTAATTAGGGACGATTTTTCATTCTTCAAAGTTTTCTTTGCCAGGGTGATTGCATGTGTTGCCATGGATAAGCTGTGTTTCCCCTTTCATCATCCAGAGAGAAGAAAGGTAGAATCCATGCATCACCGTAGCGTTAGAGAAGTTATTTTTGCCCAATTACACAACAACATCAGCCTCTCATCTAAGACCTGTTTGGTTCAATGGCCACCTTTCAGCACATTTTCAGAAGTGGGCCTCTCCTGTAAGCCAATTAAATGTTTCTTCATGTGATGTTTGCGAATAACAAAGAATGCCAGATGACATGTTGTTCGATAAGAGCCTCCCCAGCAAACACACTCCACACAGACATACGCACACACTTTTATCTGCCCTTTCTGTCTGTTTTTCTTCTTTCTCTGATAAAGAAGCTGCCATTGTGTTCATTATTTTTGTTCACTCTTTTTAGTGCTTGAAGATGACAGTATTTTTAAAACAATTTAGAAAAAGAACCTGGATACAACCCAGCAAGGATTTTGATGTCTGTTTTTACCATGGAGGAAGAGAACCATAAGAACATAAGAGAAGCCAATGTTGGATCAGGCCAACAGCCTATCCAGTCCAACACTCTGGCACACAGCAGCCAAAAATATCAGGTGCTGTCAGGAGGTCCACCAGTGGGGCCAGGACACTTGAAGTCCTCCCACTGTTGACCCCCCCCCCAAGCACCAAGAATACAGAGCATCCCTTGCCCCAGAGTTCCTATCTATACCTTGTGGCTAATAGCCACTGATGGACCTCTGCTCCATATGTTTATCCAGTTCCCTCTTGAAGCCATCCATGCTTGTAGCTGCCACCATCTCCTGGTGTAGAGCTCAACTAAGGCTGGAGAGGTCTGAGTTCAAATCCCTGCTTGGTGATGAAATATTTTATTTATTTATTTAATTCAGTTTATACCCTGCCCTCCCCACCCAGGCAGGCTCAGGGTGGCTTACATTAAAAGTTAAAATACATTAAAACACAAACTGTAAACATCATAAAAATTATATACAATAACAAAATAAAGTGCTAGTGGCAGTGTGGTCTTACATAGAAATCCCAGTAGGCCACAGTGGAATGGTCACAAAAGAGTGTAGTCTAAGTTGGTAAGCAACTTGTCAGACCATTTATAGAAACTGTCGCAGGCTGCTGGTGATAGTATGGAGGGCCTTGCCACAGTTCGGTTGTTGGAAGCAGCTCCTAATCAAAGGCCTGGTGGAAGAGCTCCGTTTTGCAGGCCCTGAGGATAAAAGGGAGGAGGAGAGAAGCGTATACCTTACTCTACGTTCCTTGGAAGAATGGTGTGATAAAAACATAACAATTTCCAGTAATGAGATAAGAACATAAGAACATAAGAGAAGCCAATGTTGAATCAGGCCAATGGCCCACCGAGTCCAACACTCTGTCACACAGTGGCCAAAATATACCAGGTGCCATCAGGAGGTCCAGCAGTGGGGCCAGGACACTAGAAGCCCTCCCACTGCTGCCCCCCCCAGCACCAAGATAGATAGAGAAGTCCTTCCAGGTGGAGAAGGAAGAGCCGGCTTCTGCTCCTACAGACTGTCTCCAACCCACTGGGCCCATTTGTGGTCATTAAGCCGCCATCTTCCTCTTTCCTCCCTCCCAGTGATCAGCAAAGCCACCATGTCCTCCACCCCAGAACCAACCACCACGTCCTCCGAGACCTCTGAAGAAAGCCTTGAAGATGAGGTATGGAAACATCTTTGTATGCTCTGTTTCCCCCAGGAGATGATTGGCTTTGTTGTGTTTGTTGGGTAGGCCTTTCACGGCCAAAAGCTATCAGACACATCCCTGCCCAAACTGAGCTCCCTGTCTTCATCTGTGTTGATGTAACCTGCTGAGAAGCTGAAGAAGAGGAATCCTATGAAATGCAGGACATATAAATCCTTAAGGAAATCTTCTGGGCAGCCCTGGATTAACCAATAAGCAAAATAAGCACGTGCTTAGGGCAGCAAGGGAAGGGGGGCACCACAGAGGGGGGTTTTGCTTATATTGCTTACTGCTATTTAGTCTTAAATAAATAATTTTTTAAAAAGTTTGTATTTAATATAGTTTTGGGGTCTGGCCTGGAAGAAAACTGATTTTTTTTTAATCAGTTTTAAACCAGTTTGTTGTAGTGGTTAAGAGTGCGGACTCTAACCTGGGAGAACCGGGTTTGATTCCCCACTCCTCCACATGCAGCTGCTGGTGTGACCTTGGGTCAGTTACAAGTCTCTCAAGAGCTGTTCTCTCACGAGCAGTTCTCTCAAGAGCAGTTGTCTCAGCCCCACCTACCTCAGGGTGTCTATTGTGGGGATAGAAAGGGAAGGCAACTGTAAGCCACTCTGAGACTCCTTCAGGTAGTGAAGGGCAAGGTATAAATCCAGTGTCGTCGTCTTATTATTATTTCACTTTCAGCACTTATTGAGTCTTCGTGTCTTGTCAGTTAAGTAGTGGAAGGGCCAAGGGACACCATTGTTGGGCTTTGCTTAGGGCATCAGTTGGCTTTAATCTGGCTCAGCTTCTAGGGAAGAAAAATGTGAGCCAGTTAGCAACACTTTGGTCAGATGATAAGCAGGCCATGAAATTAACTACGCTTAGTGTGACTGTTCAAATGCTGGAGGCTCCACTAAGTATGGTTAAAGTCAATCGAAACAGGATCTGACACCACAGTTTGATGCTGACTTACCAACCACAGTTAGTTAACTACTGTTTTATAGGTTATATGAATGTGGGCATCCTGGCATGTTCCCCAGTTCTGCTTCGTGCACTCCCTGGGTACGGAGGCATCAGGGCAAGAGCGATGAAACCAGCATTTGTTGAAGCAAATCAGGATTGAAATGATCATCAGCAAATTAATCCCAGGCTCACAAACTCATCATAGTTACGGCTAAACTCCGTTTTTGCATTATGGCCGAATCAAGCCAGCAAATCAATTCACAATACATGCGGGTTCTCCCCCCCCCATTTAAAATATTTCTTTGCTGCTTTTCAGCAGTCTCCAACCAGTTTAGTAGTAAAGATAAGAGCAAGAAACATCCAAAGGAACACCTTTGTATACATCTCTAGAATATAACCTAGAAAACCTAGGTCTTTGAATGTCCCCCTGCAAAAGGGATATGGAGCTCAAAAGGTTTCATGTTCTGAACATTTTCTGGAAGAACATGAACACAGGAAACAGCCTTACAGAGACTCAGACCCTCAGTCCTCAAAGTCAGTATGGTCTGCACAGTAGTCCAGCGTCTCAGGCAGAGGTCTTTCACATACCTGATCCTTTCCACTGGAGATGCCAGGGATTGAACCGGAGACCTTCTGCATGCCAAACACATGCTCTACCACTGAGCCACAGCCCCCCACCCCACCCCATGAAGAAGATTCCTCAGTTGAGGAACCATAGCATAGCCCGCTTTTGACTCCCAGCGTCCTCACTTGGCACAGCAAGTCGGACCTGCTGCTGTGCTCTTAGCTGGTGTGTTCACTCATTCATTCGTACGAAGAGAGGTGGTCCTTCAGGTACCTGGGTCCCAGGCATGAAGACCTTTTAAAGAAGGATCCCCCCCCCGCATCTAATTGGGCTGCAAAAGATAGACTGAGCAGGTATTTCCGTTCCAGTGTCAACGCTGCAACTTAACCAGACAGTGAATATTTGGTTGATGCGATTCTCTCCTTGCTTTTTTTGATCAGAATGTCTTAAAAAGGGTCGGCAGCCTTCCTTTGGTTACCTCCATCTGCGACTTGGTTTCTGCAAACTACACCTCCATCAAAAGGAAAAACTCCTGTCTTCAGTCGGTGTGTAACGGAGCAGAGAAGAGCGTGAAGTCCCTCACTGGAGTGGCAGTCAGCAGGGTGCAGCCAATTTTGACAACGTTTGAACCTCAGAGTGAGTAAAACAGAGAGAAAGGGAGAGAACTGGCCTCTGAGTGTGGTGTAGGAGAGCCAGTGTGGCATAGTGGTTAAGAGCAGCAGACTCTAATCTGGAGAACTGGGTTTGATTTCCCACTCCTCCTCCACATGAAGCCTGCTGGGTGATCTTGGACCAGTCACAGTTCTCTCAGAGCTGTCCTCTCAAGAGCAGTTCTCTCAGAACTCTCTCAGCCCCACCTGCCTCATAGGGTGTCTGTTGTGGGGAGAGGAAAGTAAGACGATTGTAAGCTGCTCCAAGACTCCTTCGGGTAGTGAAGAGCAGGGTATAAAACTACTACTACTACTACTACTACTACTTTTTCTCCTCCTCCTCCTTCTGTACTAAGTGTATGCCAAAACTATGTGGAATAGACAAAGGTGGTCATCTCATGTCAAGCCAACCCACAAGCAGGCTTGCTACCTCTGGGTTGGAAAATACCTGGAGATTTTAGGGTGGAGCCTGGAGATGGTGGAGTTTAGGGAGGGGAGGGACCTCAACAGAGTACAATGCCCTAGAGTCCACCTTCCAATGCAGCCCTTTTCTCCAGGGGAACTGATTCCCGTCACCTGGAGACCTCTTGTAATTCCGGGAGGTTCCCAGCCACCACCTGGCGACTGGCGACCCTATGTCCAGGTCTCTCCCCATCACAGATGCTACCAAATGTAGCAGACCCACAGTTTCAGCTCAGAAAAAGGCCCTGTTTCAATTTCATCTCTTGTCTGGTGAGAATGAGACTTGAGCATAGGGTCTCTAGCCTCCTGGTGAGCCAAAACAGGATGGGAACGTGGTGTTAAAGCTAGCTAAAATCAAACATAAATCAGCGTGAGAACTATAATATATAACAATTTACTGATAACCTTCCAAAAATTATTATACCATAATATCCAATCCTTATTAAAGTTCCATCTGCACAAAAATGCTTCTGGAAATATTCATAATTCCAAATAACATGAATAATATCAAAGTGATATACGATCTTGCAAATCATTATCTTTATGACGGCTCTAAAAAATGTTTGGAAAGTGATATGCTCCAGGGAAACAATTGTTACTGTTGTATCTTATTATTCAAGGGCATTGGTTCCAGATTAATTGTCTGATGGACGACCCGGTCGGAAACGTTTTTATATCTGGAATAGCACACCAGACTGTAAAACAAATAAACATAGAGACTTTGGCAGCAAATGCATAAGCAAAGAGATTGTGTCATGGATTTTATGTTCCTGTCGTAACATTTGCAATACTGTATATCACTTTGATGTTATTCGTGTTATTTGGGATACTGAATATTTCTAGAAGTATTTTTGTGCATATGGAAGTTTAATAAGGACTGAATACTATAGCATAAATGAATGCTTTTTACTAAATGTAATTCCGGATGGATTTAAGAGAAAGGAGATTTACTTAATAATGCAAATTTTGACGGCAGCGAGAATTGAATATGCTAGGAAATGGAAGGACAGTAACGTTCCAAATAAAACAGAGCTTATTTTTTAAGTTATGGGATATAACAGAGATGGAAAAATTAACATTTATTATTGAAGATAAAAGCTTGGATGTTTTTGGAAGTTATTGGTTAACTTTTTATAAATGGCTAAAAGAAGACAAGATATTGAGTTAAGGATACATACTTGGCATGTATAGTAGAACAGTGGTTTAGGATCATTTTGTTTTAAATGTAAAATTGAAGAACTTTGTAACACTGTATTTATCAGCGAATGAAGTTGTATGTTTGTTTGTTTCTTTTTGTTTTGTTGTTTGTTTGTTTGTCTGTTTTTCTCTCTCTCTAAAAATCAATAAAAAATGTATTAAAAATACTATAGCATAATAATTTTGGAAGGTTATCAGTAAATTCTTATATATTATAGTTTTCACAGTGATTTTTGTTTGATTTTAGCTAGTCTCCTGGTTGGCCTGGAAATCTCTCACTATTATAACTGGTCTCCAGGCAACAGAGATCAGCTCCCCTGGAGAAAATGGCTGCATTGGAGGGGTGGGCTCCGTAGTATCATCCCCGCAGAGGTCCCTCCCCTCCCCAAACCCCTCCCTCCCCAGGCTCCACCCCCACAATGTCCAGCTATTTCCCGGCCTGGATCTGGCGACCCAACTTGCAGGTCTTCATTGCCGCATCATTTTCAGTTCCCTTCAGCTGAACATACCCAAATCTGCATGTTATTTTTGTGTGAATTATTTAGAAATGAGATGTAAATGGCACGGCACCTTAAAAAAAGAGGGGGGAGGGGGGGGGACAGCATAAACATGGCTTAAAACAAAAAAAAGTGCACTGGGAACATCAACTGTTTATTTATTTGTTTCCGAAGGCTTTCACGGCCCGAGTTCATTCGTTGCTGTATATTTTTCAGGCTGTGTGGCTGTGGTCTTGGCATTGTAGGACCTGACGTTTTGCCAGTAGCTGTGATTGGCATCCTCAGCGGTATGCAGCCATGCATGGTTCTTCAGATACTAAAGCTTACACCCAGAATTTAACTCTGTTGGTCTTAAAGGTGCCCCTGGACTCAGACTTTGTTCTACTTTTTAACGTGGTTTCATTTTACCCTGAAGATTTTTTTAAAAAAAATCTCATAAAATGTGGCATCTACATGTTCTTTAATCCATCTTGAGTCTCAGCAAGAAGAAAAGCAAGCGATAAATGAAATAAATCCTAAACTCTGCTGCTTTTCTCCATAGTTCCTCTAGAGGGAGCAGTTTACCTTTCCCTGGAGTCTTGTGGCCTGAGGAGATTGTTATTACTCTTCGGCATTCTAAGGCTGAAGACAAATCATTTAAGAGAGCTGAATGAGCTTTCCAGGTATCCATACTTGGAGTTACCAGATGACCTTTTCTTAGAGGACATGACCTCCTTTTTCTTTGGCGTCTGTCCTCTTTTGGGCTCTTTTAAACAACTGACAAAAATGTCCTCTTTTGGTGTTGGAAGGTTAGGAATCTTCCGATTAGTAGCAATTAAAAGGTAAAGGTTTCCCTTGCTCGAAAGCTAGTCAAATCCAACTGTAGGGGGCAGTGCTCATCTCCGTTTCCAAGCCGAAGAGCCAGCGCTATCCAAAGACTTCTCTGTGGTCATGTGGCTGACATGACTAAACGTTGAGGCGCACGGAACGCTGTTATCTTTCCACCAAAGCGGTACCTATTTATCTACTTGCAAGTTCTTGCTTTCAAACTGCTGGGTTGGCAAGGAGCTGGGGCCAGAGACGGGAGCTCACTCCATCTCGAACTGCCGAACTACAGACCTTCCGGTCTGCAACTCAGTGTCTTAACCTCTGAGCCACCTCAGCCCCAAGTAGCAATGATCACAGCTCAAATATTAGGGGTATTTAAAATGAGGCTTGTCACAATGATCATTCGTTTGAAATAGTCAGTCGGGAAATACGTCCTTTTATGCTTTTCAAAATACAGTTACCCTACCCATGCTGCAGTTCTTACATATAACATGTATAAAAATTGAAGTTACCCACTTAGATACCCCTTCTCAGGCTCGTCAGGCACCCTGCTCTCTCAAATTACAGATTTGTTTGCAGTTTAAATGACCAGGAAACGTTCTAGGGATAACTGAATATTCCGTATGTCTTTTTATATTCATTTATATTTTTGCCAGTGGATTTGCTTCTCTGTTTTTTTTGCTTTGCATTTGGTAGGTTTGTTTATCAGGCATGCTGTACAGCTTTCATGAGCAGTTTACATGGTGTCTAGGTGTTCAATGTGCACTTTTCATGTGTATAACATATGTAGACTATTATTGTTGCACGGGTAAAGTTGAAGGAAGCCTGTGAACGTTTTGCAGGGAAAATGTGGCGTGCAGAAACAAAATTGCCTGTAGGGAAAGAATCCCAGTCCCGTTCATATCAGGGAGAAGCAAAATGAACAATGCAATCCTAAGAACAATTTTTGGGAATAAACCTCACTGAACCGACCTGAGCAGGATTCTTCATTGACCTATACAGAATTGCTCTCTGAAACTGGGATATTCAGGTTGAAACAGGAGGGATGAGAAATCTGAACTCATGCTTACAATATTGACATTGACTCTGGTGATTTCTTTGTTGGAGGCCAGGCTTACCATTGGACAGGGAGGCTGTACAGCCATTGAGCCTTCCCAACAATTGAATCAACTGCCTGTTCCATGGTGACTCCATCCTGGTTAAACCAGTTACCGTTTCAAATGTCACAACTCTCGTCCTGCAGGAATTATGGAAGCATTGCGAGGTTTCTCTGGGGGGCTCCTTAGTACCATGTTTTCAGGTGCTACGTATCACATCTTCCTGAGACTACAAGTGACTCCTGGCAAAATGTTCTTTCTCTTTAGTTGCTGCAGCAAACAAGTATGCCTGCAGGAGTCTAGATGCAATGGAGGGGAAACTGCCTATCCTACAACAAACAGCTGATCAGGTAGCTAATGAATCTTCTAGAAGAGGGAACCCCAATGTGGTGCCCG
Organism: Gekko gecko; assembly: GCA_029375565.1. Taxonomy (NCBI): domain Eukaryota; kingdom Metazoa; phylum Chordata; class Lepidosauria; order Squamata; family Gekkonidae; genus Gekko; species Gekko gecko. The sequence goes on along the minus strand of JAPDNY010000005.1, from coordinate 29,606,441 downwards.
TGGGTGTCAAATGTCTTTAGAAAGCTGGTGGGACCTGGTGGGGATCTTGCCCAGCAGGGTTTCCATCTGGCCACTGGAGATCTGATTGGCTGTGCAGATTCAGATAATTTTGTTTCCGCAGAAGATGCCACTGCAATGTCGGTTTTATTCTCTCCTGCTCATCTTTCCCAGTCCTTAAAAAAAATTAACCAGTTTGGTGTAGTGGTTAGGAGGGCGGACTCTGATCTGGGAGAACCGGGTTTGATTCCCCCGCTCCTTTACATGCAGCTGCTGGTGTGACCACGAGTCAGTCACAAGTTCTCTCAGAGTTGTTCTCTCAGGGGCAGTCCTCGAAAGAGCTCTCTCAGCTCCACCTACCTCACAAAGTGTCTGTTGTGGGGAGGGGAAGGGAAAGGAGTTTGTAAGCCTCTCTGAGACTCCTTTGGGTAGCAAAGGGCGGGGTATAAATCCAGTCTCTTCTTCTACCGACTTCTACCATGCGCTTGGGGTTTCTTCTGTATGAGCGACTCTGTCCTGCATGGCAGCCATTTTATAGCAGGCTCCATCTCCTACAGCAGCCATTTTGTAGTTGCCATTTCCCAGATCCAGGCAGGGAATCCCATGGTTTTGGGGGCTTGTGCCCGCCACTGGCCACCTGGTCAGCAGGGGAACCCCCACCCCCAAATAGCAATGTACTGATGTCACACAGAATTGACATCATGGTGTTGGGGACATCACACAGCAACACTGGTTTGGGGGCAAAAACTCTATGGTTTGACCCTGATTTTACCATAGAGTTCTGCCCAGAAATCAGAGCATTGCCCCTCCCCTAACAACACCAATGTGATGACATCACTTCCAAGTGACTTCAGTGCATTGGGGATGTCCCCGCCCACTCCCAGAATGCCTCCCGAATCCACCCACTGGCAAAACGAAGGGACTCGGCAACCCTATGCCCACCTACCCTCTGCCAGAATTCCAAAGGAGGCCCAGAGGCTCAAAATAGCCATGTAAGGCCAGATGGGAACTTCTTGGCTTCTCAGATCATCTCATCCCTGCTAAACTAAAAGCTGCAACACATGGTTTGGCCTGCTGCAGTGGTGGCACCATAGTGTCTAAGAATCCCAGCCAACAGTCTGTACTTCCGGCAAGCAATCCTGACGATAGCCCTCTTGCCATAGCCCCAACTTCAACGCTCCTGGTGCCTTCCATAGGTTTTGTGTCCCTACAGTCCCTGTGTAGATTTAGTTGTACTCTGGGCCTCTGCTTTCTCCTTTTCTCTTGATTCCAGGAAACTGGATTTCCTAGGCAGAGAAGTTCTGAACAGCAAATATGGTTACATGGGGGGTGATGAATGCTCCCTAAGGTGACTCAGAAGCATTTTTAGTCATTTTGTAAGACAGCGGCCTATTTTCCAGCTTGGTTTTATGGGAGTTATTAAGGGTTCACTCCTGCAAAAATACAGGACTGTCTTCTTCTGAATGCTATCCTGAGCAGTGTTAAACCCTTCTAAGTCCATCAAGGTTAATGAGCTTAGAAGGGTGTAACCCTATTTAGGATTGCAGTGTTAGAGTTCTTTAAACTGTCACAAAATTAAGGGGTCGTTTGGGAGAAGAGTTGTATTGGTCAACACCAGTGATGTCATGAACAGTATCACTGACACTATGGAACTCCAGGCTGCCCAAATTATTACAGCAGCCATTCTACCGGGATGGAGGAGGGGATAAGAATCGCTTTTTTGCAAGTATTGTCCTCCTCAGGCAAGTTACATCAGTAGTAGGACCAAATGCTCTGCATGTATCTATGGGACCACCTCTCCTGGTATACCCCCCGGAGAGCATTACGCTCTGGAGAGAAGAACCTCTTGATGATCCCTGGTTCCAAGGGATATCCGGCTGCCCTCAACCAGAGCCAGGGCCTTTTTAGCCCTGACACTGGCCTGGTGGAACTCTCTGCCCAGTGACATCCGTGCCCTGAGGGTCCGCAGGGCCTGCAAGACAGAGGTGTTCCGCCAGGCCTACGGTTGAGGACAGCAACGGTTTAACAGCAGCAGTTTAACATCAAGTTTGGCCTCCTTCATCTCTCCAACCCCTCCAAAGGGTAGGACATAATTCAAACTCCATCTGAAATAGTTGATTGTATTGTTGTTCTAAACCTTTAATCTGTTTGTATAACTGTATTTATCGAACTGCTATGATGTAGTCACTGGATGTTGTAAACCACCCTGAGCCCTGTCTGGGGGAGGGTGGCCTAGAAATCCAATAAATAAATAAATGGTATCTGAGTAGGAATGCACTGGTAGATTTTTCTAGTGGAGGGCCTGAGGGCCTGTTAATGCCACATGTGGCTTGGTACACAGCTATATAGCAGTGGATGGAATTGTGCATCACTGCTTTTAGAAGCCCCTCCCCAAATTAGCTTTCAGGAAAGTAACTTTGGGGCTCCAAATGCTAAGAAAATGCAGTTTCCCCACAACAGAAGTGTTCCCTTGAGGGAAGACATATGGATTCCCTCTCCCAGTTGCATAAAAGCTGTGCATCTGTCTCATACAATAATCTTTACAGTTACTAGCAGTGTAGTCTATGGATTTGGAAAGGTGTGGCTCTGGGATTTTCTGCATTCTCATTTTACTCTCTGGTAAATTCCTGTTTCTTGGGGGGGGGGTCTGTTCCACATGTGTTTTACTCCCTCTAGTGGTCAATTGGATATACCGCAGGTTTGTTGCCAGCTTATCTCCCTGCAGATTTAAGCTGCAGGTTTTTATGCCAGACATAAATCTGTATAATATTGGATCAACCACTAAAGAGAGCAAAACATGAGCAGAAAAGGGGCGGAAATGAACACACAGGAACTTACTAGCAAGTAAAATGAGAATGTGGAAAACCTGTTTGGGATTGCTGTGTAGATTGACGTTGTAATGGCCTACCTCTGAAACTGTAAACTTAGTATTTGTCTGCCTTATTTGCTCACTACCAACTTTTTGGTTTCTTATCCAGAGCAACTTTTCCTCCTGACTCCTCTAGGTTGTCTCTGATACCAAGGAGTTGGTGTCTTCTACAGTCACAGATGTCAAGAACACCGTGACCGGCAGACTGTCAGGAATGGTTGACCGGACCAAGGATGCTGTACAAGGTGGTGTGAAAACAACCACATCCTTGGTGTCCAGTAGTATGAGCTTGGTGATGGGAACGAAAATGGGCCAGATGGCCATGAATGGTGTGGACGCTGTGCTGGAGAAATCTCATGCCTTTGTGGATCATTACCTCCTTGTCACAGATGGTGATATGGGTAAGAACTCCCTAGAAGACTTGCCCATGTGTGTTGTTTTGATCAAGCCTCTTCAAGGGACTTTGGATATTTACGGCACGAGAAGCACATGGGAGTTTTGTATCTGGGCATATAGTTGATACCTAAAGTGGGGTTGCAGGTGTCTCCCCCTTAGAAAGATGATTCCCCCGTGAGAAAATTTGTTAGTCTTTGTTACTCACTCTTCAGGTTTCCTTACTCAGAATCAGGGCTTTTTTGGTAGGAAAAGCCCAGCAGGAACTCATTAGCATAATAGGCCACACCCAACAGCAGAAACTCATTAGCATATTTGGCCACACCCCCGACAGCACAGCTCATTAGCATATTAGGCCACACTCCCTTGTTACCAGAAGTGTGGTCATCCAGCCACACCCACCTTTTGCTTCTTATCCTGTTGACCTTGTTTGTTGTCAAAACCCAGGGCTTTTTTTTTGTAGCAGGAACTCCTTTGCATGTTAGGCCACACACCCCAGTGGAGCCAAACCTAATGAGTTTCTGCTGTTGGGTGTGGTCTAGTATGCTAATGAGTTCCTGCTAGGTGTGGCCAACTCGGGAGCCAGCCGGAACTCCGTTCCTGTGCGTTTCTGCCCAAAAATAGCCCTGCTCAGAATTATTTAGGTGATTTGCCTGAAGAAGAATGTCCACATCTGGCTTCCCTCCAAGTTCCTTGGATGTTTCTCCTAAAGAGGAGCTGCCAATTTTATTGCAAGGCTCACCATTATGGGCTATCTCTGAACTCTAATGGTCACAGCACTAGTGATGGCAAGAGTTCAATGACAGGAGCTTCCAAACCTTCCCAACCCTCTTTCTAAATAGCAAAACTGTTCCCTGATTCAGACTGGGACTCTAGCGTGCAAGAACGGGAGGGTAACAGTCTTGGTTGTCTGGAGATTGCCAGCTGGTATAAGTGACCACCAGACAACCAAGATCAGTCCTCTTGGTGAAAATGGCTGCTTCGGGAGGTGGGCTGTATAGCATTATACCCTGCTGAAGTCCCTCCCCTGCCCAGCCTTTGACACCCTCCCCCAAATTTCCAGGTATTTCCCAAACCAGACCTGGCAGCCCTAGTAACACTTGTTTCTTCCTACCATTTTTCCTGAAAAGACCCAGGAAGATGTTATGTGCCTTATCAGCAGATCACAAAGTGCCCCAGTGGGACATAGAACAGCTCTGCGTGGCCTTTTCAGATCAGGAAACTGGTACAACAGAGGATTAAACTTCTCTGCCACAGTCCCCATCTGAACAGGGTCCAATACAGCTGCCGTTCAGAAAGATTTTTTTTTTTTTTTTGGACAAGCTCAATCATGGAATTCCCATCATTATGGGGATTTTGATCCAAATTTTCTCCCAGCTGTTCAAACATACAGGAGGAATCAGCCAGCGGTCAAAGGGAGTTCTATCTTGTACCAGTAAGTTTTATATCTATACTGACTTGTAGGCTCCGGCTATCAAGTTGCAACGTCTTGTTCTGCTTTACAAAGCAACAAAGCCTGGCTCTAAAGAAAATCTTTTTTCATATATTTATTTATGGGTGTGTGTTGTTTTACAATAGTAATACTGAACACTGAGGAAGACCCTAAGGGACTGAAATGCATATGGTCTACTGGTCATAAGATATACCCACCAATTGTATATGTGAAACCAACAGCTCTGTATGTAAAAAGTTTTAAGGGTCTGATATTTGGATTTTTTTTTACCTATTTTATCTTAGAATAGAATCATAGAATGTTAGAGTTGGAAGGGACCCCTTGCAGGTCATCTAGTCCAACCCCCTGCACTCTACAGGAACATAGCTGAAAGATAGCCCTACATACCTACATACCTACAACATACCTGAAAGATGGCCGTCCAGTCTCCGCTTGAAAATGTCCAGTGAAGGAGCATCCACCACCTCCCGAGGCAGGCTGTTCCACTGCTCAACCACTCTTACAGTTAGGAAGTTTCTCCTGATATTTAGCCGGTATCGACTCCCTTGTAATTTCCACCCATTAGATCTAGTCTTGCAATCTGGAGCAAGAGAGAAAAGATCTTCTCCATCTTCTACATGACAGCCCTTCAAATACTTCTAGCCTGCTATCATGTCTTCTCTAAGCCTTCTCTTTCCCAGGCTAAACATACCCAACTCTTTCAGTCTTTCCTCATAAGACTTGGATTCTAACCCTCTCACCATCCTGGTTGCCCTATTCTGGACACGCTCGAGGTCAAAATCTTTTACTAATGTGTACGTTCCGTGCACCTTGGTGTTTAGTCATGCCAGCCACATGACCACGGCTCTTCGGCTTTGAAACGGAGATGAGCACCGCAACCCTAGAGTCGGATTCGACTGGCTTTCAAGCAAGGGAACCTTTACCTTTACCTACACCACAATAAATATTTGTATTTTTATAACTTATTTTGTTAGCTTGACCCTTACAAAATAACAAAGCCAGAGGAAGTTTCTGAAGTCCAGCATAGTGCAGTCCAAGTCAAGGTTTCAGAGTTCACTGCAAGAAGTGTTCTTCAGTCCAAGGTCAGGGGTTTCAGAAATCAGTCAGGCAGTGTTGGCAGTTCAGCATCTAGATGCATCCACACCAAACAGCCTCTCTTGGGGGGCTTTATAGCCATCTGCCCAAGTGTCATGCCTCCAGCCAGCTGCCCAGGAACAGTCCTGCAAAAGACTCATCTTCATCATCAGCAAGCAACTGGGGTCAAGCCAAGAGGTGTGCACTTCGTCATTTGACCTGTAACTCAGCTCTCAGCCTTTGTCTTCAACGTTCCAAAGGTGCAGATGATCCCAGAGAGCTGGGAGCGTTCCACTGACTTTCACCTGCTGAATAGGGGCTGGAGGGTGGAGGTGGTTCTGCACCAGCTGTTGGCTGTTAGTTCTGGCATGCCTGCGGCTCATTTCCCTGATGATCAGCTTCTGTCAGTTCCAGGCTGGCTAACAGGGCCTCTCCTCCTCTGAGGAGACGTCACTATTTGCTGAGCCCTGGCTGACTCACGACAATATCCTAAGTTTAGAGCAGAAGTCTGAAGCTTTTTTTTTCAATTAAAGAGCCAAATGACATCTTCATTTGGAACAAGATATGAATGCGGAGCCAGTATAAGAAAGCTCATTTGCATAACTGAAACTATTTAAATTAACCATGAATGATAATTGACATGTTGATAATACATCAAGCTTCTACATGATGCTTGAGCACATCTGGCTCTGCAGTTGAAAACCTCTGCTGCTAGATGGTACAAACTTTGTTCTGGACCCGAACACTCATAAAGGAGGCTAATTTGAGTAAAAGAAACCACGCCTGTCCCACAGACAACTGTCTGGAGAATAAAATGCCTACCCCTTGAGTATTAAACTTGACCATCCCTAGCACAGGGGAACAGGAGCACTGGATTGGTCAGCAATGGCGCCTGGGTAGGATAGACTTTGGGGGAAGAGACAGAACTCAGAAGGGCTGTAATTCCATAATGTCCACCCTCTGAAGCAATCATTTCCTCCAGGGGAACCAATCTTTATGGTCCGGGGAGCACCTGCAGTTCCAGAACCCTAGGGTCCACCTGGAGGTTGGCAACCTGGCATTTTGCCCATGAGAGCTGGGGATTCTGGAGATGCCCAACTGCTACTGGCTCACACTTTCCCCTTTCAGTGTGCCTTAAGATTGTATGTTTTGTTTCAGGTGAACTTCAAGCATGTTGTGATGGTGGAGAGATGGATCCTTTGCAGCAGGAGCAGACCCAGGTAGTAGCACACGAAGGCTACCTGGCGTGCCTGATTTCCTTGCTGAAAAAATTCCACTGCTACATTTCCCAGCAGTCCCAGCGCCACGCGAGGCATGCCAGCCAAAGCCTCCAAAGAGTCCTAGAAAACCAATACCTGGTAAGGATACAATTGGCCTTCTTTGTGTGGGAAGGTTACTGGTTCTGGGGGTCCAGATCCTTCTTTAGTCAGTTAGCAGAGTGCACAAGGCTTTAATGCAGCAGTGCTCTGACCCGAACCTACCATGTGCTTGCAAGTTTACAAAGTCGCACAGAGCCACATTTCAGTTTAAATGAAACTAATAACTACTTTATTCCAGAAATCCACACTTGATAGGGCAGAGTAGGGAAGCAGAGACAGTTCCTAGGAAATCTAGCTAGCAGATGGATGCAGGTGCTGAGAGGAGCATCCTACATCTTTATCTTGTGTGCATGGAAGAGAGAGGAGAGAGAGAGAGGGGAGATGGAAGGAAGTTCCCTATCCCTAAAGAGTATTGATCCACTCTTCAAAGGGAGACCTTGAAAGTAAACAGGAAGATGCTTAGTGTTTATATTAAATACTGGGTTCAAGGTGCATTGCAGTGAACAGCTCTACTTTATTAAGTAATTTCAGGAACAAGACTGGAAGCCTCAGGGCAATAGCCCTGTTTAAATAGTGTGCAAAAACCACACCCAACAATAGGCTATTTACATAACATTAGTTCCTCACTGGTCACCTCCAGAGTCCTGGTGGGCTATTGTTCTAGAGCTCCAAGCTCAGCCAGTCTCTGGTACCCAGTCCTGGAAAATTCCAGCCCTAATACGTAACAGTTTACCTATCTGCCTGCCACTCTCTGTGGTCGCTTGTCTTCTGGAGGCTGAGTTGCTGGGACATCACCCCCGGTACTTTCAACACTTTGCCTCTTCCTCCTTGCCTTGGGATGGAAGGATACATCTACCACCTCTTAAGTGAGGTCAAAATACACCTTGGATTTCTCAGTGCATAGGAACAATTTGTATATGAAGCTGGGGCAGGGGGGGGAGAGGCAGCAGCCAGAAGAGCACATGTTCGGCATGTAGAAGGTCTCAGGCTCCACCCACGGCAGCATCTCTTCACACATGACACAGTCCCCAGGTGGGGTCCTGCCCCTGTGTCAGACATAACATTAACATGTTGCGTTGTGGGTTCTCCTCAGTTCCTGCCCATGCATTGCCCATTAAGGAACAGGGCCACGGCACACACGGAGAAGGAATTTCAGCCTTCCTTCTGCACCATTTCCCCAACCTGAAACAATCCCAGGGGGTACTATTTGGGGGAACTTCGCCCAAAGAGTGATTAACGCATGGAATTCACTGCCACAGGAGGTGGTGGTGGCTACAAGCAGGGATAGCTTCAAGAGGGAATTGGATAAACATATGGAGCAGAGGTCCATCAGGGGTTATCAGCCACAAGGTATAGATAGGCTGGGGCAAGTGATGCTCTGTATTCTTGGTGCTTGGGGGGGGGCAACAGTGGGACGTCTCATAGTGTCCTGGCCCCACTGGGGGACCTCCTGATGGCACCTGGTATTTTTGACCACTGTGTGACAGAGTGTTGGACTGGATGGGCCATTGGCCTGATCCAACATTCTCTTATGTTCTTATGTTAACTTGCCTGTTCCCTGAGATACATGTAGATTTCCCCAACAGGCCCAATAGTGCTTCCCCCCCAAGACTGTTTTAGGCGGGTGGCCATGTCGGTCTATAATAGAAGAGCTAGATTCGAGTCTAGGGGCACCTTAGAGACAGGCAAGATATCCGGGGTATGAGCTTTTGAGAGTCAGGGCTCTGTTCATCAGAGGCTAAGGTTCTCCTGGACTTGAATCCAGCTCTTCCCCTAAGACTGGTTTGGGATGCAGAAATTGAAGGGGGAGGGGACTGACTCCCCTTCTCCACATGCAAGGTCATCATGAGCCTAATGGGACACCGTAAATGCAAGAACTGAGGAGGACCCACAACTCATGCATGATTGTGTTGTTATTTCAGATGCAGGGCGGGGGCCTCAGACTCAACCTGTATGAAAAGGGGGTTCAACATAACCCTGTTTTGGAGATCAAACAGAGTTGCCCTGGGCCTGGTGTGTACATACAACACAATGAGGTGGTGGTTGAATGGGCTGTACCATTTTGGCCTGTAGGGGAGGAGGGTCACATTTTTAATGTTAAAAAACCTCAAAACACCTCCCTGCCAAATAAACATTAGGACACTGCTAGAGAGCAATCCCAAGAATGTCTGTTCAGAACCCTGCTCATGTCTATTCAGTGAGGCTTACGCCTCAGAAAGTGTCTGCACTGAACCAGCTTGATTAAACTCCTGAAAAGCTTTCTGACAGGATGGACAGGACCGAATGGAACAGGTGTGGAGGAGAGCAACGAGAGGACCTGGAGACCGAGCCCTGTGAGGAAAGCCTGAGGGACCTGGGAATGTTCAGTCTGGAGAAGAGGAGGCTGAGGGGGGGGACAGGATGGCTCTCTAGAAGTCTCTGAAGGGCTGTTACTGAGAAGTGGGCAGGGAGCTGTTCCCGTTGACAACAGAGGACAGGACTCGCAAGAATGGGTATAAATTAATGTAGGAGGGTACCGGCTGGATCTTAGGAAAAACTATTTGACAGTCAAAGTTGTGCAACAGTGGAATCAGCTGTCTTGGGAGGTGATGAGCTTCCCCTCCCTGGCAGTCTTGAGGCAGCGTCTGGACAAACCCTTGTCAGGGATGCTTTAGGCCGATCCTGCATTGATCAAGGGGGCTGTACTAGATGACCTGTATGGCCCCTTCCAACTCCATGATTCTATGATCAATTTTACTTAAAGTAGCAGGACAAAGTTTGAGTCCAGTGGCACCTGAACGCTCTCATAGTTTTAAAGGTGCCACTGGACTCACACTTTGCCCCCATCAATTTTAAGTCTCTGTTAAAAGTCACACAAACCAGTTGAAAAACCGGCAACTCGGTCCCAGAATATGTTACGGCTGCAGTGTTAAGATCTCCTGTATTTCCCAAAACAATTTTGCATTTCAGGAATGGAAGGCTTGGCTGGTGGCCCTCTACTACACCATCACACTGCCTCTGAGGACCGTTTATCTGATCGTCCTGTTTACCTTCGAGGAACTGTCCTCCAAGATCCAGGAGAACATGTCCCAGACCCCTTACGTCCTTGAAGATCTCCGGCTGGCCCTCACCACTCTCGAATGTCTCCACGATCTCTGCAGGAGAATCTTTGCCCGGGTCTGGAGGAAAATGCTGGAGGAGGAAAACCTGAAGGCTCTGGTGGAGTACATGAGGAACACTCTACCTTTCTGTTTCCTCGCAAACCACTGCAAATGCAAGACCTAAAACTGGACTTTACAACAAGGGAGGTTACAGGGCATGCGGACAGGTGGAGGTGTCCATAGAAGATCTCATGCCACTAAAGAGATCTGGAAAGGGTTTCATGATGGGGCCTTCCACGGGACTCGTTGGCCTATAGAAGAAACTAGTCTGTGGTGGGAAGAGGGTGGGGCATTTAAGGGCTTGGTTCTTAAATTAGACACTAAGGCAACAGCAATCGTGCTGTAAGCCAGTGAATCAAGAACTCGTGTGTGTGTGTCTTTCGCTCTTCCTTCCACCCTCCCTCCCCCAGAAATATCTTGAGACTCTTGAAATCCAAGGGTCCAATTAGACCAGACTGAAAGTGATTAGGCTCATCTTAATTAAAAGCTAATTAGTAGCCCTAGGCAGCAGTTAGCAGTCGGTATGGCCCTAACTCACTCACTAAAAGGGAATCTCCATGTTCCAGGATCCAAAAGTCTTGTTTACATTGTGAGATTTTAAAAAATGTGTTCTAAGTATGTGGGGAAAGGAAAGGAAGGCTGATCGTAAACTGCTCTGAGAAGCCTTAAGGCAGAGGAAAGCAGAGTATAAAAACCAGCTCTGCTTCTCCTCCTCCCAACCCAAAAAGCGTGTTTCGCTGTTTAAGCGTAGTAAAGTTCCCAGTTGATCTGGACAGTTCAGTGTTTTCGCGGTTTGGAAAAACATTTAAATGTCTGGTAGTTTTCCAGGTTTTTTCCCCCCAGACAGTGAATATACTGGATTTTCTGGGTCAATGTCAGACACCTGGCAACCCTATCTCAGCATGATCCAAAGGTCCTGGTAGGGAATGGAAGCCTCCAGTTTTCCCCACTGAAGTTTGGACATTTTTAAAAAATCCTGTCACCCCCCTCCAAAGTGTTTTCCTCTCCCTGCGAGTGCTAAGAGTTTCTTTCCAGAACTATTTTTCTCTGCTCTAAGTATTTAAAAGTGCTTTTCTCTCCCCCACCCAAAGTGTTTTTCCTGTCCTTACTAGAGTTAAAAAGGATTCTTTATCCCACCTAAAAAAGATGAGAAGTTGCGCTTTAAGCTTCCCCTTTTCCTAGGGTTGCCAGCTGACCTGGAGAAAAACATCCCATCCCTGTAATAGAGTCTTAATAAACAGAAATGTGGGGTTGCCGCTTTGCATGGCATGGAAGTCAATAACACCTGGTGGTAAACAGCATCCCACGAAGAAGAAAAAGAAGAGACTGGATTTACACCCCGCCCTTCACTCGGCGTCTCAGAGCAGCTTCCAAACTCCTTTCCCTTTCCCTCCCCACAATGGACACCCTGTGAGGTAGGTGGGGCTGAGAGAGCTCTTTCAAGAACTCCCCTTTCAAGGTCTTGTCAGAAATACGGCTTGCCCAAGGTCATCCAACAGAGGCAAGTGGAGGAGTGGGGAATCAAACCCAGTTCTCCCAGATTAGAGTCCGCATACTTAACCACTACACCAAAAGAGTGGGACATGTTGGTCTCTAGGCCAGATAGCAACTCTACAGTCTCTCCTCGCGCTCTCTACGACCCTGATTTACGGGTGCTAAACATCCATTTCTCTTTGGGTTGTTGTTGCCTATCTTGCACCCAGATGACCATCTGATTGAATTACTAGAATTTTAAAAATTTACTAGATGGTCAATGACTCTGCAATTTCTTCAACCCTGGGAACCCTGCTTAAAATAACACACAAACAAGTCTCAAGGCCAGAAAGGCTAAAGCCTTTGCAACATGAGCAAACATGCCAAGAGTAACTCGGGTACTGATACCTCCTCAAGAAGAACTGAATGATCCAACCCTTGTCAGGGTGTCAGAAGGGCAGCCATTATTTCGTTTTAAAATAATAATGCAGCCTTTGCATTCAGCCCTTTCTGGCACTCCTCTTCAATTTATTGGAATCCTGGGGGGCTGGGGGGAGGAGGTTGTCCTGGGTCCTCTGCCCTTCTCTCTGTAAACGACTCTCCTGGAATGGCCCCGTCAAAGTAATCAACTCGTGTGGCTTTTGGCACTGCTTTCTGGAGGAAGGGAGGAGACGTTTTAGATGGAACATGGGAAGGGATGCCGGGATGATACAAGCAGCCATTCAAAGGCTGCAAAAAGCACAGGGGTGGGTACACCATCTGTTAAGTATGAGACTCAACAAAGGATTCAGCTTCAAGTGATTTCAGCTTTATTAAACAGCAACTGTAAGTCAGGAACACACAACAACAAGTGGAGCACAGCTCCCTTTTTAATCTCTCCCGACCTGTCAAAGCCACACCCACAGTCAGCTAAAGCCCAATCACAACACAGGGATAAAGGCCAATCATAACACAGGGATAAAGGCCAATCAGGACCGTTCCCTCTTTGCAACATTCTCACACAGTGATTGGGTATTTACAATGGTTTCGCCAAAACCAGCCAATAGCAATGCGACATCTGAAGAGCCACATTCTGACTCAAGCTTAACATGTGAATTGATAGGAGTGATTCACATTCAGTACATAACAAATTCCTCCCCCCTAAGATGGAGCATTACCCTTCCATACATAGTCTTTTAGGTGGGGGGGGGCACCTCGGCTTCGACTCGACCGGCGCAGTGGTCTCTGTTCCAATGGTGGAGTTGGAGCGGCATGCACTTCGGGGACCCTTTCAACTTCTCTCGCAGGAGAAGGAGGAACATAAACAGGGATCTCAGGCTCTGGAGTTGGGGTCTGCCCAGACTCCGGTTCCCTTTCTGCAGCACTCACCTCCTCGGCGGGAGGCCCCTCCTGCTTGGGAACCAGCTCAGGTTCGGGCACCGACTCGGCGCTTGAGTCTGCCCAGCGCTCCCTGAGCTGGTCTACGTGGTGGCGAACCTCCCGTCCACTGGGAAGCCGAACCACGTACAGCCTGGAACCAACGATTTTGGTGACTACGGCAGGTAGCCACCGATGACCCTCCGCATAATTACGGGCAAATACTTTGTCCCCAACAAGAAAAACTCTCCCCTGCACCGGGGTTTCTGACTGCTGCCTTGACTGATCAAGGTCAGAGTGCAGGCGGTCGAGCAACGAAGCCAGCTTACGGCCCATTAACAGTTCAGCTGGGCCCCTCCCCGTAGTTGAACACGGGGTGATGTGTTGCCTCAGAAGAAAAGAGGCGAGCTTCTGGTTCCAGTCCCCAGAAGTCAGGCACCCAAGCGACTCTTTAGTTGTCCGTACCATCCGTTCAGCCTGTCTGTTAGAGGCCGGATGGAATGGGGCCGACGTTGAGATTATTCCGCAAAAACTCAAATTCCGCTGAAACAAATTGAGGGCCGTTGTCGGAGACTATACAGTCCGGCAGCCCGTAGGTTGCTATTAGTCTCTGTAGGGCATTGATCACGGCCCCTGACCCTGTCGACTTCATATTTACAACCTCCAACCATTTGGAGTAGGAGTCCACACATATCAGAAGCATTTGCCCATGGTATGGGCCCGCAAAATCGATATGGAGGCGGGACCATGGCCTCCTCGACTTTTCTCAGGGCTGGACAGGAGCATGAGGTGGTTCTGGACGGGACTGCTGAGAAGCCAAACAATTTTGTACCCATATCTCTATGTCCTCATCCAGCTTGGGCCACTACACATACCCTCGGGAGAGAGACTTCATGTGTACCATCCCTGGATGGCCAGCATGCAAGGCCTCCAGGACTCTCGCTCTGAGCTTAGAGGGAATCACTACCCTGCTTCCCCAGAGCAAACATCCCTTAGCAACAGACAACTCATTTTGGCGGGAAACGAACGGTTTAAAATCCGCCTCCACTTTCCCCATCGGCCACCCCCTCCACGCCCAATTGAGAACCCGGGCAATTATAGGGTCCTTTGCCGACGCAGCGGCAATGTCCGAGGAGGTGACCGGTGCCTCTGGGAGTTCCTCAATTGCCAAAACGTCCAGTTCTGGCTCTGTGTCAGAGTCAGTCAGTGGTGTGGGGCAGTGGCTAAGGGCGTTGGTGTGCCCAATAGCCTTCCCCAGTTGGTGCTCCAGCTCGAAATCATAAGCTGACAAAAACACAGCCCACCTTAGCATCCGGGGCGATGTTTGGCGTTGGCCGGTCCAGAGAGAAAATGCCCAGGAGTGGGGACTTCCGGTCGGAGAAAATGGCGAATTGACACACTTTGCGAGTTGTGCAGAGTGTACTGCGGCATCTGACGACAGTCTGGGCTCTATTTGGCCCAGCGCAGCACTCTCCAGGCGGGGGAGTGGCAAGCAAGCAGCGAAGCCTGAGGGGGGTTGAGATCGGTGTGGATAAGCTTCGGAGGAAGCTTGTTTACACTTTGATCTCCCTCCGTGAAGAGGGCAGTTGCAAATCAACTCTACAGATGCCAGCCGGGCTGAGAATTCAGCATAAATTCGCCATCTACCGATCTCTTTATCATCTGATTAACATCGTTTACAGAAGAAGCACCGCGAAACCCCGAGACTACAAGCAAGGTAACAAATAAACGATTAAGCGCTTACCGGTTTAAAGGAGACTGTGATATTGAAACGTACGGATAAGCGTTGAAACCTTTAAGGAACTATTTCGCTTGAATTAAAAGTAAAAAGAAAGCTTTCCGTTAGAGAAAAAGGCTGAAAAGAGACTTTGTTTTGCATTCCTGTGGTCAGTCAAGTCTAAACGTTACGTAGTAGAAACGAAACTAACTGTGACTCTGTGATACAGGAAGTGGGCTAGAGTGGAGGTTTTTAGAGGCTGCTGTGTTTGAAGCGGATGGACATTTTATTGTGTGACACCACCTTTACCGGAAGTTGGATTACAGAGACGGACAGGTGAACAGGAAGTTTGAAAGGAGCCTACTCTAGCCGGAAAACCATAGAGAAATTGCGCCCGACATTTTGGGGAGGACTAAAACTTAAAATGTTATTTTCAAGCCGAAAAAGTGCTTAAACAAGTTCTAAAGGTGGCGATTTGGCTTGAAGATTGCTAATATAAAGTCTGACTAACATTGAAGTGGCCTCCAAGACGGATTTGAGAACAAGACCTAGAGCTGCTTCATCACCCAGCCCAAGAATGACTGCAAAGGAAAAGAAAGAGTGGCAAGCAGCTATGGAAGCGATGGAGAAACGGATGACTGAGAATCTTGGAAAACAAATAGAATCACAGTTGCAACAACAATTGGAGCAAATAGAGCAAGTGCAAATCCAAGTACAGAAAAAAATATGGAAGAATTGAAAGAACTGGTACTTGCAGAAGTGTCAGGGATTAAAAAAGATACAGAAGAACTTAAAAAGGAAGTCAAAAGTCTGGTGACAAAATCTGAAGATATGGAACAAAAGGTTAAAAAACCTTGTCAGAAAATGCAAGGTTGGAGACCATGATGGATTACAGGGCTACTCAGAATCACTTGAGATTGAGAGGGATAGAAGAGGAGGAAGATCAAGATCTACGGGCCCTAGTAATTAAGACATTGACAACTTATATAGGAGAAGATGAAGGAGATTTGGATGCAGACTTTGACTTGATTTACAGAGTAAATTCAGCTTATGCCAAAAGAAAGCAATTACCTAGAGATGTAATTGTTCAATTTGTGACAACAAAGATGAAGGAAGACGTTTTCAAGAAACAATTTACACAACCGTTGGAAATTAATGGAAAGAAAATAATAATCTTGAGAGAAATTCGAGATCGATTCTACAAGATAGAAAGAAATTCAAGAAATTGACAGACAGGCTAAAAGAAATGAATATTAGGTTCAGATGGGAGATTCCATATGGACTTACATTTATGTACAACTCGGTGAGATCAACTCTTAAATCTGAAGGAGACTTATATAGATTTAAAGCGAACAATCTGGACGATTTTAAAGATATTTAATTTAACACCATTATGGATTACAAATTTTTATCTTGGAACGTAAATGGATTAAATTCACCAGGTAAAAGAAGACTGGTGAATCATTGGCTGGAAAAACAAAAATGTAATATAATTTGTTTACAAGAAACACACATAAGAAAACAAGACGACAAATATCTGACTAATAAAAAATTGGGAGAAGAATTTCATTCTTCAGCAGTTAACAAGAAAAAGGAACAGTGATTTATATTTCAAAAGATTTGGATCCTAAACAAATTTTTTCCGACAAAGAAGGAAGGTATGTTGGCGTGGAAATCTGTATGGATAGAAAAAAGACATTGCTTGTTAATATATATGCACCCAATGGTGCAAAAGAGACCTTTTTTAATGATTTGACTAAAGAGTTGGAATGTTTAAATTATGACCAAATTGTTCTTGCGGGAGACTTTAATGGTACAGTGAACAACACATTGGATAGAAAGTCCAAAGCAAGTGGAGAGACAGTTGGAAAGTTACCAAAAAATTTCTTTCAATTGATGAAGCAAGAGAAATTAGAAGATGTTTGGAGGAAGTGGAATCCTAAGACTAAGGACTACACGTTTTATTCGAATAGACATAATTCCTTTTCTCGAATTGACATGATTTGGATGTCAGAGGAGATGGCGCAAAAAACTTATAAAATACAAATTCTACCGAAAACTAACTCTGATCATAATCCCCTACTTTGGATATCTAAAGCAAAACCTAAACAGTTATTTTGGAGAATTAATGAAGATTTACTGGATCAAAAACAAATTAATGAAATCTTAAAAAAGGAAACGAAAAGTTTTTTTGAACTGAATTTGAATAAAGGCACGGATATACAAGTTGTATGGGATACATACAAAGCAGTAATGAGAGGTATGCTTATCTCTCTGAACTCCAAAGATAAAAAGCAAAAGATTCAGCAACAGAAAGACCTTCATGAAAAAATTCGACAAAAAGAAAAGGAATTAAAAAAAAGACCAGGGAAGAAGAAAATTATTAAAGAGATCCATTTCCTGCAAGATCAGCTGAATGTTCTTTTAAACAGAGAATTATATTGGAATTTAAAAAAATTACAGCAAAAAGCATTTGAGGGTGCAAATAAACCAGGAAAGTTTTTGGCATGGCAATTGAAAAATAGAAAAGATAGGAACTTTATATCTAAGATTGTTGAAGATGGAAAGGAGGTGATGAGCCTGAATGGTATAAAAAGAGCTTTTTTTAAATACTACGCCAAACTATTCCAAAAGAAAGGAATTGACCAACAGAGAATCAAGAAATATTTGGAGACGATTGAAGTTCCAGAGCTGGGAAAACAA
The DNA here is from genome assembly GCA_029375565.1 of Gekko gecko. Classification (NCBI taxonomy): domain Eukaryota; kingdom Metazoa; phylum Chordata; class Lepidosauria; order Squamata; family Gekkonidae; genus Gekko; species Gekko gecko. Next base: position 29,588,947 of record JAPDNY010000005.1, on the reverse strand, counting down.
ATTAAAGAACTATTAAATGGTTTAGTAACGAAAGAAGAAGTGACAATGGCGATAGAAGACGCAAAGTTGGGCAAAGCTCCAGGACCAGATGGCTTTACAGCAAAATTTTATAAGAAATTTAAAGAGGAGCTAACCCCTATTTTAGTACTTCTGTCAAATGAGATAAGACAGACCAAGCGGATCCCAGATTCATGGAAGGAAGCAAACATTTCATTGATACCTAAAGAAGGTTTGGATTTGACTCAAGTAAAGAATTATAGACCAATATCGCTATTAAATAATGACTACAAATTATTTGCAAAAATAATTTCAGAGAGATTGAAAAAATATTTGAAAGATACAATAGCGGAAGAACAAGCGGGATTTTTACCAAATAGACAAATTAGAGACAATCTAAGAGTGGTGATAGATGCAATTGAATATTATGACAAGCATCCTGAAAAAGAAGTTGGATTCCTCTTCTTAGATGCGGAAAAAGCTTTTGATAATTTAAATTGGGAGTTTATGCTGCAAGTTATTGAAAAAATGAATATTGGACAGTCCTTTTTAAACATGATTGTGGCAATATATTCAGAACAAAAAGCGGCTTTGAATATAAATAAAGAAAAGACGGACTTCTTCCGAGTCCAAAAGGGAACACGTCAAGGCTGCCCGTTATCCCCGTTGTTGTTTATTTGGATATTGGAAATATTATTGACAGCGATAAGAAAAGATAACAGTATTGAAGGACTTACAGTGAAAGGTTTCGCCTATAAATATAGGGCATTTGCAGATGATGTAATGTTTATGATTCAAGACCCAATTGAGAAAATACCACAATTGATGGAAAAAATTGAAGAATTTGGTTCAGTTGCGGGATTTTATGTTAATAAAAATAAAACTAAAGTGATGTGCAAAAATATGACGAAACAAAGACAAACAGAACTTCAAGAGAAAATACAATGTGAAGTAGTCACAAAGACTAAATATCTTGGAATTGATTTAACCATGAAAAATATTGACTTGTTTAAAAACAATTATGAAAAGGTGTGGCATAAGATTCAGCAAGATATGAAGAAATGGGATACTTTGAATTTATCATTGATGGGAAGAATCGCGACTGTAAAAATGAATATCTTGCCGCGTTTGATGTTTTTGTTTCAGACTATTCCAATACTAAAACAAAGGAAAATACTGGATTCGTGGCAGAAAGAATTATCCAAATTTGTATGGGCAGGAAGAAAGCCAAGGATTAAAATGAAAATTTTATGTGACGCAAGAGAGAGAGGAGGCTTACAACTACCAAATTTAAGACTGTATTATGATGCCGTCTGTTTAACATGGTTGCAACAGTGGATTAATTTGGAGAATAAGAAGTTATTGGCCCTTGAAGGACATGATAATAAATTCGGATGGCATGCATATTTATGGTATGGAAAAGTAAAAATGGATAAATTTTTTAAACACCACTTTGTAAGACAATCACTGTTCGAGACATGGACGAGATATAGAAAATTCTTCTCGGAAGAAAGACCACTTTGGATTGTACCAGCTGAAGTGATTAATCCATATTCAAGAAATCAAGGGTTAGATTGGCTACCCTATAAAAGTCTTTTAAAATTTGAAGGGAAAAATTTTGTGTTAAAAGATAGATTTGATGTTGAATTTGAATATGATTGGTTGAAGTATAGACAGATTTATGATCTATTTAAGACCGATAAAAGAGAACATGGTTTTAGAGAAAAGAATATTGAAATTGAAACTGTATGGCTTGAGAAAGATAAAAAAATGATTTCTAAACTGTACAAGGTGTTATTGAAATGGTATACTGAGGATGAAGTTGTAAAGGAGCAAATGATAAAATGGGCAGTAAATGTTAATAATGAGATATTAATGACATCTTGGGAATACTTGTGGAAAAAATCAATGAAAATTTCAACGTGTGTAAATGTTAAAGAGAATTGTTATAAAATGATGTATAGATGGTATATGACGCCTAAAAAAATTGCTATTATAAATGAAAGTATGTCTAACAAATGTTGGAAATGCAAGAAACATGAAGGGTCTTTTTACCATATGTGGTGGACATGTGATAAAGCAGTAAAGTATTGGACTGAGATCCACAATGAGATACAAAAAATTTTGAAATGTACTTTTAAGAAAGACCCACAGATGTTATTGTTAGGTCTTAAAATGGAAGAAATAAATGTAGCCAAGAGAACACTATTATGGTACTTGATTACAGCAGCTAGACTGACTTTTGCTCAATGTTGGAAACAAGATAAAGTACCTGAAACATGGGAATGGATTAAAAAGACGTTGTTTATGGCAGAAATGGACAAATTAACAAGAAAATTAAACAACGAAGAAGACGAAACTTTTTCGGAGACTGGAAAGACTTTCAAGAATACTTGTTGAAGAATTGGGATGTAAAACGTGGTTTGATTTGTTTTGACAGCTATTGAGGAGAAGTGGAAAGAGACTCAGATCTTTGAATTGTTACCATTAGTAAAAGAAATATGTTTAGTAGTAAATGTAATTGTACAAGAGAAATATCAAGGGGGTTGGAGCAGTGCGGGAAGCCTTGTTTGGGGGGAGAGGGAGAAAGAAAAATGGATATGTATTGGTTTGTTTTAAATTGTATGAACATGTGATATATCCAATAATAAATTGTATTTAAAAAAAAAGAAAATGCCCAGGAGTGGTTTGTGATCAGTCACAAGGAGGAACCGGCACCCATAAACAAAGTCATGGAACTTCTTTATTCCAGCGATTAGGGCGAGGCCCTCCTTGTCGATCTGGGCATAGTTCTTTTCTGCCTTAGTGAGAGACCGCGAGTAGAAGGCGATCAGTGCCTCAGATCCGTCCAGCATCAGGTGGCTGAGAACAGCGCCCACCCCATAAGGGGACGCGTCAGCTGCAAGCACCAGCAGTTTATTTTCATCGAAATGCGTCAGGACTGCACTCGATGACAGAAGTTCTTTTATCGCTACAAAAAGCACGCCTCTGCCACTCACCCCACTCCTATTTTGCGTCCTTGTGGAGCAAGGCGTGCAGAGGTTCAGCGACCGACGCCTTGTGCAGTAGAAAGGCACCACTAAAAGTTGAGTATTCCCAAGAAGGGATTGGAGGTCCTTCTTGGACTGGGGAGGGGGTGCGTTCTGTATTGCGGTGACTTTGGTGTGGGGTGAACTCCATCTGCATCTATGAGGAACCCCAAAAAACTCGACTTTTTCCACCCCAACAACACATCTTTGAACGCTTAACCTTAAGCCCGGCATCTTTAAAACGAATTAACACTGCTCTTAGTCGAGCCATCAGATTCACACTCGTCAGAACCCGCCACCAAAATGTCATCGAAATAGAGGCACTGGCTCGAGGATACCCTGATTTACCAGCTTGTCTAGCTCTGCCTCGATCTTTGCCTTTAGAGCGAGGGGTACCTTCCTGTACTTCAGCCGTATGGGACGCCGTATGGGACGCACTGAAGGGTCTAAATCAAAAGAAACCAGGGGGCCCCGTGTACACTCCAAGCCCTTCCCCAAACACTTCAGAAAACTCTCTATACAATGAGTCCCTTTTATTTTCACAAATGCTGTTAACACAGGTGACAGCAATGCCCAAGGCTTCGAACCTATCAAGGCCCAACAAACTGACCCTCTCACCCTCTGCAACCAGGAGAGACAGTTCAGCCTTCCAATCCTTGAACTCCACTTGGAAGGTAGCTTTACCTGCCAATGGGATGCATCGTCCTTGGAAGTCGGTGAGGCGTGTCGACACTGGTGACCGGTGGCGGCGGTTCCGCCTTGGAAACAGACGCTGTCATGTCTGCGTGGAGATGACTGTGACGGATGATCCGGAGTCCACCTCCATCGTGCAGGGAACACCGTCCAGCTGAAGCGTGACATGGATCTTCCAACTGGGCTTGTCACCAGTTGTCAGGACAGTCGACTGGCAGCAGCAGGTGTCGGTCTGATGACAGTCAGGTGTCCTGCCATCATCTCGGGGCCGAACCTTGGGTTCTGCACGCCATGAAGATGGTGGCGATTTCCTGGCCGCTCGACAAACTCAGGCCAGATGACCTCTTTCCACAGGAGCAACAGATCAGCTCCTTTGCCCAACAGAGGTCTCTGTCATGCTTACTGCCACAGCCGGCGCAGGGATGGATCATTGTAGTTCTCTGTCTGGTCCGCGGTGGGCGTGGCTCTCGAGTTCTGCACATGCCATTGGCATTGCTGTCGGACTCGTTGGTGGACTGTTGGTGTACTGCAGGCTCTTTGCTGACCTGGGTCTGCCACTGTCGAACCTCTCGCGTTGACTTGTCAGTGGCCTCTGCGGCGATGGCCTCGGTGTAGGCTACCACATACGTGAGTTGGGTGCGGGCGAAGAGATGCTGTTGAAGGCACTTGTCCCGAAGGCCGCACACCAAGCGGTCGAGGAGGGCTTCTTCCAAGTCGGTGAAATCGCATGGCCTCGCCGCCTTCCGTAAGGCGGTGACGAACTTGGCTATCGATTCAGATGGCCCTTGGCACCGCTTGTAAAAAACATGCCGGCATGTGATTTTAGACAGCTGCGGCGAAAAATGGCCTTTAAGTTTGGCCATGATATCTGCCCATGTTGCCGCACTCAGTTCAGTCGGGGCGACCAGGGACCGGGCGATGTCGAAGGCGGCCTTGCCGCAGGAGCTCAGGAGCGTCATCTTCTTTCTTGCCTCATCAGTGATCTGGTTCGCCTGGAGGTGGAACTCAAACCGTGCCAGGCAACAGTCCCAGTTCCTCCGTCGCCGGGTCGAACGCTTCGAACGCCGGATTGACGGCCATCGGGGCTGACGGTGCTGCCACTACTGCTCGTGGAGCCTCAGCCGGCTCGGCTGGGTGTGTGTCCTCGTCTGCCATCGCGGTCTCGGTTCAGCGGGGCTGCCTACCTGCTCTAGCATCCCATCCTCGCCGCCAGTTGTTAAGTATGAGACTCAACAAAGGATTCAGCTTCAAGTGATTTCAGCTTTATTAAACAGCAACTGTAAGTCAGGAACACACAACAACAAGTGGAGCACAGCTCCCTTTTTAAACTCTCCCGGCCTGTCAAAGCCACACCCACAGTCAGCTAAAGGCCAATCACAACACAGAGATAAAGGCCAATCATAACACAGGGATAAAGGCCAATCATAACACAGGGATAAAGGCCAATCAGGACCGTTCCTCTTTACAACATTCTCACACAGTGATTGGGTATTTACAATGGTTTCGCCGAAACCAGCCAATAGCAATGCGACATCTGAAGAGCCACATTCTGACTCAAGCTTAACATGTGAATTGATAGGAGTGATTCACATTCAGTACATAACACCATCGGCCAGGCCTAGGACAGAGAACAGACTCTGAAACAGACAGGAAAGCTGGCCTTAGCAAAAGAGCAGAAGGCAAAAATAAAACTGCAGTCAGACAGTCAGAGGATGCAAAAATAAGAGATTGGATTTATCCTGCTCTTCACTTGGGAGCCTCAGAGCAGCTTACGATCTCCTTTCCTTCCCCTCCCCACAGCAGACACCCTGCGAGGTAGATGGGGCTGAGAGAGCTCTTTGAAAACTGCCCATGAGAGAACAGCTCTGAGACAACTTGTGACTAACCCAAGGTCACACCAGCAGCTGCATGTGGAGGAGTGGGGAATCAAACCCAGTTCGCCCAGATTAGAGTCCACGCTCCTAAGCACTACACCAAACAAGCATCGTAGTTGGCTATTGCTTTTAATACCGCAGGGACCAAGTTAAGCAGCGGGTGGGACTGCCTTGCCAGGAGGGATTCCAACCTCCAGGTGGGGCCTGGGGATCTTCCAGAACTACAGCTGATCCCCTGATGACAGAGATCAGTTCCCCTGGAGAAAGCGGCTGCTCTGGAGGGTGGACTCTATGGCACTATACCCTGCTGAAGCTCCTCCCCTCCCGGAACCCCACCCTCCCCAGGCTCCACCCCCAAATCTCCAGGAATTCCCAGCCCAGAGCTGGCAACGCTACTAGCCAGGCAGAACAGAAGGGGCAATAGATAGAAATAGTTTTTCCTCCTCACGGCAGAAACCAGGTCCCTGCCTCTGCATCACAAACCTGGACTTCCTTGGGGGTGTCTCCCATCTAGGCACTAATCTGGGCCAACCCTGCTTAGCTGCTGAGAACTGAGGCGATCTCCAGGCCAGGAGGTTGCTGAGCGGCTCCTTTTCTCCGACATTCCCTGGGCTGAATGGCCCACGTACAAAAGGAAAACGTTCCTTGCGCTTTCGCGCTTTCACAGAGCAGGTCGATTGCAACACTGCCTGGAAACAAACTACACAAAGGGGCCACATGTGCTTGCAGCGGGTTCCTTCACTTGCAGCGTTATCTTCCACTTGCAGCCGGATCTTTCACGGTGAAAGGCAGGGGGCTTGAGCAATATTCTGCAATGCCAAACAACTCCCTGTCCAGCCTGGCTAAGATTGCACGTTGCTTCAAGCAAGCAGTTCCCCGCAAGCACTAAATCTAAGGATCAGTCTTGCCAAGGCCCTTCCCCCGTGTGAGCCTGGGCGGGCCCCCTTCTTCCACTCCTCACCCTGTTTAAACAAGAACAGCAAATGCAACAGCAACACAACGAAGATGTTTTAAACTAGGCAAAGCCAGGATTAAAGAACAAGCTAAGGTTACAAGGTCAACACTTTACAACTGTTGACCTGTATAACCTTACCTTGTTATTTGTTTTTTGTTTTTTGCAGAGCTTAAAACACCTTCATCATGTTACATGTTAATTTGCTGTTCAGCCCCTCTAGAAATCTGAACCTTACCTCCCATTCCACTGTCTTTGAAAAAGGGTGCTTTGCACACTAAAGCTCATACCTTGATTAAACCTTTCTTGGTCTTAAAGGTGCCGCTGGACTCTACGGCTTCAGACCAACACAGTTGCCAACCTACAAATGGCGTTCTTGTGGGATTGCAACGGATCCCGAGGCAACAGAGGCTCGACCCCCTGAAGGAAACAGCCACTTCACATGGTGGACTCTGGCGCACGGCCTCCCTGCCGGGCTGCCTTCCCTCACTGGATACCACTCTGAAATTCCCAGGGATTCTCTTTACCTCTCCCTGCCTTTCCCGGTACCTGTTACGGCAGTCTGCCCAGCAGCGGGAAATGCAGTTTTCACAGGGCGCCTGGTCCCTCATGCCTGGAAGACTGCCCTAGCCGTGTTTTAAAGCGAGGGGGGGAGAGGAAGAAAAATAAACTTCTCCCTGCTGCCCCTGAGCCAACCCCTAGTCAATGAACAGGGATGCCAGCCACCAAGGAGGTGCTGGGGGCAGGGGCAGTCATGCTGGCATCACAGCGATGAGTGACGCTACTTCCGGCACAAAACTGGAAGTGACATCATTGTGTGGGCTGACGACGCCCTAGGATTCACCTAAAACTCTGTGGTTCCTCCGACTGCAATGACGGCGCTTTTTCTTTTGGGGCTGGAAGAGACATCCTGCATTGGTGCGACACCAGCAAGCCCTCCCCATTTCCCCCTGCCATCCTACGAAGCCATCCCAACCCAAAACGTGGGAACACTATGGCTGCAATCACACACACACACATGAAATAATCCACTTTCAATGCACTTTTGAACTGGATTTTGCCACTTCACACAGCAGAATCCAGTTGGAAAGTGTATTAAAAATGGATTGAAAGTGGATTATTTAGTGTGTGTGATCGCAGCCTAAATTTGCCTTTACACACTGTTGGGAAAAATCTGATCGCAGATCCCCCAGGATCCCATCTAGTTACTCTCTCTCTTTCTCGCTCTCTCGGTAGTGATGGTGTGGGGACCAGTGTTCCCTCTAAGTTGAGCTGATGTGAGCTAGCTCACAGGTTTTTAGCCTCCAGCTCACACATTTTTGTCTTAACCAAGGAAAGATGGCCTCAGAGCAAACTGATTCATGCTGCCGCCAAATTGCTCGCACACAACTGTAATGCCAGTAGGTCACAAAATAGAATTTTTGCTCACAAAACTCCACAGCTTAGAGGGAACATTGGTGGGGACTTCCTGGGATTACAGCTCCTCTTCAGACTATGGAGATCAGTTCCCCTGGAGGAAGTATGTCTCTCTGCCCAGTTTCTTCATACCTTCCATGCATCTGACGAAGACAGCTATGTTTCTCGAAAGCTTATGCTGCAATAAAGTTTGTTAGTCTTAAAGGTGCTACTGGGCTTTTTACTATCCTGGAGAAAGTGGATGCTTTGGAGGGCGGACTCTACGGCGCTGGACCTCCTGAGGCCCCTCTCCTGGAGAGCCAGTTTGGTGTAGTGGTTAAGTGTGCGGACTCTTATCTGGGAGAACCGGGTTTGATTCCCCACTCCTCCACTTGCACCTGCTGATGTGACCTTGGGTCAGTCACAAGCTCTGGCACAGCTGTTCCTGAAAGAGCAGTTTGTCTTAGAGCTCTCTCAGCCCCGCCTACCTCACAGGGTGTCTGTTGTGGGGAGGGGAAGGGAAAGGCGTTTGTAAGCCGCTCTGAGACGCCTTTGGGCAGTGAAGGGCGGGTATAAATCCAATCTCTTCTTCTTCTTCTCCTCTGCAGGCTCCACCCCCAAATCTCCAGCAGTTTCTCAACCTGGATCTGGCAACCCAACCCCTCGCCAGTAACCAGGAGAGACATGGCAACCCTGTAAGTGACGGATGATCTAAGAATGCATTTTCACAGGTTCATGCCAACCACTTGCATCATCAGTCTTGCTGCAGGATATCTGTTGACAGTCCGGATGAGTTTTCCTGCGGCTTCTTTGCTGGGACCTTGCCTTGCTCGTCGCCAGAGAAAGATCTCCACACACCCCCTATCCTCACTCACTGAATGCAAAAAAAGTATCACAACAAAAACAGCTTCAGTGGGACAAAGCCTGTGTGTGTGTGTGCCTGATTGCCTTTTCTCCAGCAACTCTGTTGTCATCGTTCAGTTGCACAGTTGAGACCGACTCTTTGCAACCCCATGGACCACATCACTCCAGGCCCTCCTGTCTTCCGCTGTCCTCCGGAGATTGCTTCATTTCATGTCCGCTGCATCAACCTCACATTCCTGGGAGGAATGAATGACCTCCAAAACATCTCTCAGATATGCCAGGGGCTCAGGAGACTGCTGACTTTGCACAGTTCCAAAGGGCGGGATTCTTCGCCCAAAAGCACAAAGAACCTGGTGGATGAGGAAGTTTCTGGCTTTGCTCAACAGTTTGCCTTCTGGGCTCCTTTAACTAAAGGTGACCCAGGGAGGGAGGGTCCGGAGCAAAAACGGAGGGGGGCGCTCAGCCCATATTAAGGGAGCCCTTCTGAACAGCCGCACGGCATTCAAGAGCAACAGCCATGGACACCTACGTGGAAATGAACACCAAGGGAAAGATGCCAGTCTTGGGGCTGGGGACCTGGCAGGTACTGATAGCTGGGAAATCCAGAGCAGGGCACACCAAGAGCCCATGGGAAGCCACGCATTCGGTTTCTCTGTCCAAGCGCAGTCACCTCTTCCCGGGCGGAGGGTGGGGGGAGGAGATGGGCTTCTGCGTGCAGCTGTCCTTAGGGGTGCATATGCGTACCAAAACTGCACAACCCTATTGAAAAAGACCAAAGGAAGTTGTGGGTGTAACGCGCGCTCTTAACCGTCACACTGCACGCGCATCAGGACTTACTCCTCCTGAGTCGGGCTGCTGCACGCCTGCAGGCCCGGGGTGGGCGGCGGATTTGTGCAAGCAGAAGCAGCGAGAGGAAGCCGAAGAGCAGCGCGCCGCACCACCGCACCAGTGCGAGCCGGCCGGGGAGGACGAGCGGCGGGCCCCTATTCCAGTGGGGGGCGGTGCACCCCAAAGGGCGGCTGCGTGATCCCCTCCCGGCTGCTCCTCCGCGTGGAATCCCGCGTCGGGGGAAGCCAGCCTGCGGGGCGGCCGGAGGAACAGGTGAAAATCGAACGACCTCTGAGTCCGGCGGCGCCTTTCAGGCCAGCCGAGTTTAATTCTGCGCGCGGGATCTTGTGCCCACCAGGACAAAACTCTGCTGGTCTCAAAGGCGCCGCTGGACTCAGACGTTGTCCTGCGGCTTCAGGCCGACACCTGAAGGTGAAGATTGGCTTGGGTCGCTGGCTCCGTCCAGCCCACGCTGCCTGGGAGAGTGCGGAGGACTCGGAGGCCTGCTCCTCGGCGTATCTGCCGCAGGCCTGGCTCGGGGGACCCGCACACCTTGGCAGGTGCCTCTGGGGCGGCGCGCCGGGCAGCCCCGCTGGGGGTCATCCTGGGATTAAGGCCTGGGCTGCTTCCCAACGACCGCGCTCGCTCGCTCGCTCGCTCCTCCTGCGGCTGCTTCCCTTCCCGCTCGGGGAGCTGCTGCTGCTGCTGGCGTCCAGGGCTCCGGCGGGCGCGACCTCCTTCTCCACTGCTCCAGTTGTTGTGGCAGACTCAGCATGGGTTCTGTAAGGGAAGATCTTAAATTTCAGACAGATTATATAATCCGGAAGAGGAACGGTTCCCAAACGGTTTCTGGTCTGGCATTTCAGACAGAACCGTTTTAGAGACCGGTTCCCTACCGGAATATATTTGTAATTTCACACAGAATCGCTTCTGTCCCGTTCAGGAAACGGGGCTGAAGCGTTTTACCTGTCAACCGCTTCCAAGTAGTCATCAGTTTCTTCTCCCGGATCCGATATGCTTTTTTCCCGCCTTTTCCGCCCGCGCGGGTGATCTCCGGCTTTTTTTTTTTGAACGTTCGCTTTAGAGCGTTATAGCGCTATAGCGCTATAGCGCAATAGCATCATAGCACCCCCATTGGAATGCCTGCAGTGTTGTTTTTATAGCACTATAGCACTCTAAAGCGAACATTTTTTTTTTTTTAAAGGCGTGGCGGGAACCGGCGGGAAAACAAAGCGGTGCAATCTGAAATGCCAAACCGCTTCTGATTCGGCTCTTTTCCGGTCAGGGAAAGCCATGTGTGAAATGGCAGAAACGGCTTCAATCCGGCAGAGTCTCGGTAATGTGAAATTCCCTCTTGTCTCACTAACCTGTTAGTGTTTTTGAGGGAGTGAACAAACATGTGGACAAGGGAGACCCAATAGGTATTATTTATCTTGACTTCCAGAAAGCTTTTGATACAGTTCCTCATCAAAGGCTCCTAAGTAAGCTCAATAGTCAGGGGATAAAAGGACAAGTCCTCTTGTGGATCAAAAACTGGCTTATAAATAGGAAACAGAGAGTGAGTAGAAATGGGAAACTTTCTCAGTGGAGGGTGGTAAGCAGTGGGGTACCACAGGGATCAGTACTCTGTCCGATGCTTTTTAACTTGTTTATTAACGCATTTGGAATTGGGAGTAAGCAGTGAAGTGGCTAAATTTGCAGATGACAGGAAGTTGTTCAGGGTGGTGAAAACCAGGGAGGAGTGTGAGGCACTCCAAAGGGATCTGTCGAGGATGGGTGAGTGGGCGTCAACGTGGCAAATGGGGTTCAATGTGGCCAAGTGCAAAGTGATGCACATTGGAGTCAAAAATCTTAAATATAAATACACGTTGATGGGGTCTGAACTGGCAGAGATGGACCAAGAGAGAGATCTTGGAGTCATAGTAGATAACTCAATGAGAATGTCTAGACACTGTGTAGCTGCAATAAAGAAGGCCAACGCTATGCTGGGGATTATTAGGAAGGGAACTGAAAACAAATCAGCCAGTTTCATAATGCCCCTGTATAAATCATTGGTGCGACCTCATTTGGAATACTGTGTACAGTTCTGGTCACCACACCTCAAAAAGGATATTATAGCATTGGAAAAAGTGCAGAGAAGGGCAACTAGAATGATAAAAGGGTTGGAACACCTTCACTATGAAGAAAGGTTAAAACGCTTGGGGCTCTTTAGCTTGGAGAAACGACGGCTGAGGGGTGACATGATCGAGGTTTATAAGATTATGAATGGGATTGAGCAGGTTGAGAAAGAAGTACTTTTCTCCCTTTCTCACAATACAAGAACTCGTGGGCACTCCATGAAATTGCTGAGCAGTCGGGTTAGAACAGATAAAAGGAAGTCCTTCTTCACCCAAAGAGTGATTAACATATGGAATTCACTGCCACAGGAGGTGGTGGCAGCTACAAGCATGGACAGTTTCAAGAGGGAATTAGATAAACATATGGAGCAGAAGTCCATCAGTGGCTATTAGCCACAGGGTATAGATGGGAACTCTCAGTCTGGGGCAGGTGATGTGCTCTATTCTTGGTGCTGGAGGGGGCAGGAGTGGGAGAGCTTCTAGTGTCCTGGCCCCAGTGCTGGACCTCCTGATGGCACGTGGTATATTTTGGCCGCTGTGTGACAGAGTGTTGGACTAGATGGGCCATTGGCCTGATTCAACATTGGCTTCTCTTATGTTCTTATGTTCTCTTATGTTCTTATGTGCGGTGTTGGGGGCGGTGGAAGGAAGGTGGGTGACTGGAACACAGAACAGTTCTATTGTTCCTAGGCCCCGCCTGGAAAAGTGGAAGAAGCCATTAAGCTTGCCATCGATCTCGGGTACCGCCATATCGACTGCGCACACCTGTACAGGAATGAGAACGAAATTGGCAATGCCATTCAGCAGAAGATCAAAGAAGGTGCCGTGAAACGGGAAGACCTCTTCATTGTCAGTAAGGTAAACCTTTAGTAGGCACGGTGAGAGGTGATCTGCATGTGCACAGAAAATCATGTGTTACAAAGTTCCACAAGTGCAGCTAGGGGACTGCACATTTGAAGGCTTCCCCAACTGAAGGGAGGAAAACCCCCGCCCTGCACAGAAATATGTCGGACAGCAGGGAGAAGGCTAGGCTACAACCAAGGGTTGGGGTTTTTTTGTATTTGTGTGTGTACGTGTGTGAGTGTGTGTGCACACCTGGAAGTCACGGCAACCTCTGGTGACTGGCCCCTACTGGGGGTCTGGAGAATATTCGGAGAGGTGGCTGAACAAAGCCTGCCCCTGCCTCCTGGCCCTGGTATTCCTTGGAGGTCAAGCCTGGGCTATCCAGGTCAGGGCCTAGTTACAACCAAGTCTTGTATGCGCTGGGAACATTTGATGTGGGAGAACGCAGTAACATGACTATCCCACCCCCCCCACCTCGCCAGTCAAATGGAATGTTACCTGCATGATTAGATCTGTTCAGAGAGCTGGTATGTGAGTCCAGATCCCTTGTGAAATTTTGCAGACCCTGCGGGGGTGGAGGGAGCGTCTGGCATCCACTTTGGGCTGCTGTGAGGCAGAATGAACTCTTTAGCTCCAGGTCTGCAGAGTCTCGCAGCCTGAAGTGGTTCTGGTTCCCAGTTGAAACCAGTAAGCTGGGCCCATGACCTATTGGGAGAGCTGGCGTGTTCGTCCAGATCCCTGGCTAAATTTTGCAGAGTGCACTAAAGGCTCAGAACGCAGCAGAGCTCCTTCGTTCAGCATATGCTTGTAAGACTGCAAAGTCACACAGAGCCATTTATCAGTTTAGAAGAAAATAAGAACTCTTTGACTTAGGAGATACATACTAGGTAGTGCAGCTGAGAGACAGTGACAGTTTCTGTTCTGTCTAGCTAGGGATGGATGCAGATGAAGAGAGGCAGTCTGCATCCATGGTGCCAAAGATGGAGAAACGTGTCCTCCTTCTTTGTGTGTGCGTGCGAGAAGAGAGAGAGAGGAGACGGAAGGAAGTTGTTTCCCTGAGAGTAGCAATCTACACATCAAAGGGTTCTGTGACAGAAGCACAGAGTTGGAGGTGATCTCCAGGGTCATCTAGTCCAACCCCTGCACAATGCAGGAAATCCACAAATACTCCCGCCCACTCCCCCAGTGACCCTTTTCCATTCTGGTCACCACACCTCAGAAAGGATATTACAGCACTGGAAAAAGTGCAGAAAAGGGCAACTAAAATGGTAAAAGGGTTGGAACACTTTCCCTATGAAGAAAGGTTAAAGCGCTTGGGGTTCTGTAGCTTGGAGAAACGACGGCTGAGGGGTGACGTGATCGAGGTTTACAAGATTATGCATGGAATGGAGCCGGTAGAGAAAGAAGTACTTTTCTCCCTTTCTCACAATACAAGAAATCGTGGGCACTCCATGAAATCACTGAGCAGTCGGATTAGAACGTATAAAAGGAAACACTTAAATTTCTTAGGGGGCACTGGCTAATTGAAATACAGGTAATTTAATCTGGACCCTTGCACTAGACAGCTGTGCAGAAATATCTGGCTCCTTCCCTGCACCTGCTGCTATTCGGGGGCTCTGAGAGGAATGGGAAGTGGTGGGGCCTTGCCAGTAAGTCAGGGGGCCTAGCCCCGAGATGCCCCATTGTAGCTACGGGCCTGGAAAGAAGTGTTTTGCTAAGGCATTTAGACTTTCTGGAAAGCGGAGCTCTGGGGCTGTCTGTCCCAGCAATTACTCCTTTTTGATTGGATCAGTATAGCAAACCCTTCTCTTTCCTTCATCCCTCCCAGCTATGGTGCACGTTCCATGAGAAATCCCAGGTGAAGGGAGCGTGCCAGAATTCCCTTGCTGCTTTGAAGCTGGATTACCTGGACCTCTACATCATTCACTTCCCCATGGGTTTTAAGGTACCGTGGCCGTGAGTCGGGAGCAATCCGGCGTATTCTAGAACTTTCTTAAGGCGGATAATTCCTATTGAGAACCATTTGCAGGATGTTAAAGAGCCGAGTCGTAAATCTGGAGTGCAATCCAACCCAGGTTAACTACTTCTCATTGATTTCAATGGGAGGATTACATGCTTGAATCCCACCTTCACACATGACAGTTCATTCATCCTGACTCAGACTGTTGGTCTGTATTGAGGTCAGTATTATCCGTTGTGACTGGCAGTGGCTCCCCAGAATCTCAAGCAAGAGGTCTTTTTGCATCACCGGCTTCTTGGTCCTTTCACCAGAGAGGCTGGGGATTGAACCTTCTGCATGCAATGCAGATGCTGCAACCAGTGAATGACAGCCAGTCACCTTAGTATTCCATACTCAAGGAATGTGATGGGCCAAAATTACTAAATAGGTCCGAATTCCAGCCATATCCCCATTCTAAACTTTTTTGACCTGGAAATTATTCAGATATCCAAGTTTATCCTTACAATTACAAACTCCGGGTTTTTTTGCTCTCGTTTATACAATTTCTTCAGCTCCCGAGAGCTGCAGCTCACCTGTAGAGAACATGCTTTGCATACTGGAGATTCTGGGCGCTGCCTCTGGCATCTCCACTTCTAAAGATCTCAGGTCTGGCAAGAAACTGTCCATGAGACATTGAACAGCTCCTGTCAGTGCTAGGCTAAATTGATACACTCCCTATGGCAGCTCCGTAAATTCCATTTGGTGAAATATTTGTAGGGTTTCTGAGGAGGGGCTGTGGCTAAGGGGTAGAGCATCTGCTTGGCATGCAGAAGGTCCCAGGTTCAATCCCTGGCATCGCCAGTTAAAAGGATCTGGCAGGAGGTGATGTGCAAGACCTCCACCTGAGACCCTGGACAGCTGCTGCCAGTCTGAGTAGGCAATGCTGCCCTTGACAGACTGATGGTCTGATTCAGTACAAGGCAGCTTCATGTGTGTGTTCATGTGCTTTGTGGCATCGTAACCCTCATTGGTTTCTTTTTTTTCTCCTTTTACTGATAGGCTGGAGAGGACCTGTATCCTCTAGATGCCCACGGCAAGGTGATCCCCAGTAACACTGATATTCGAGACACCTGGGAGGTAGGGAGATTAATACTGCGGCCATTTCATTTACAGGTTTGACAGGGAGTCCACTGATATTCTATGAATGCTTTGGATTAAGCTGATGGTGTTCAGGATGTGTGAAGTGTTGGAAAAATTGGCAAAAATACTCAGATATTCAACGTTTGCAATGGATCTTTGCTTCACTGGAGAGGAGGCATTTCTTTCTGTGTAAAAATCTTTATTTCTAAGGGAAGGGTACACAGGAAAAGCTACAAAATAACAAAGACCTAAGGCTACATCTCTACAGCTACAGGCCAGACCGACCACACGGTCTCTCAACAACAACAGCAACAACAACAGCAATGGAAATTCTTCTTCTACTTGACCCCTAAAGGAAATCACCTGAATACATTAACCAATGATTGTGAGTAAACAGACTTAGATTTCCCGGGCTATCTTCCCATTGGCTCTGAGCCAGATTTCCCTTCCAGGTCAGTCTAAACAATAGCACACAAAGTAAACAGATTAACCCTAAAATGACTGAATTAGACCTTGCAACACACACATATTTCCGACATGAAATAGTACAGTGTGCCTGGTTAGACCCAAGCAGGCAAAATTCTTCCAGTTCCCAGCCTAATTATGAAAACACTGAGAAGTTAGAATCGTAGAGTTGAAAGGGACCTCCAGGGTCATCTAGTGCAACCCTCTGCACAGTGCAGGAAATTCACAAATACCCACCCCACCCCAGTGACCCCTGTTCCATGCCCAGAAGATGACAAAAAACAGGATCCCCAGTCAGACTGGCCTGGAGAAAAATTGTTTCTGACCCCAAAGTGGCAATTAGCATTTCCCTGGGTGTGCAAGGAAGGGCCACGAGCACTAAGCAGTGAGGCGACCCTCCCTGCCCTCCCTCTCATGATCTGCCTGAGTTCACAGAATCCACATTGCTGTCAGGTGGCCATCCAGCCTCTGCTTGAAAACCTCCAAAGAAGGAGAGCCCACCACCTCCCGAGGAAGCCTGTTCCACTGAGGAACCGCTCTGTCAGGAAGTTCTTCCTAATGTTTAGTTGCATGGGCTATATTGAAGAGGGGCCTGCAATGAGTGTGTTAAATTTTCTGTGCGTGCTGTGCTGTGATTTGCCTTGTGTTGGTAACGTTTACATGCAAATGAATATATAGATGGATCTTTAGTTCATCTAAAGCTGCCATCCTATGATTGCGTGCTTGCTTGCCTGGGAACAAGGCTATTGTTTGATTGCCAGGGAAAATGGAAAAAAACCCCAACCTCTCTTTCCCATTCCTCCGGCATGCACTTGAAGTGGCGCTGTTGACGGTTTCTCTTGAATACTCCCCCATGTGGCCAGACCTGAGATTTATTCAGATCCTCAGTCTTAGATTTCACCACACTCTGGGGCACGTTGAGGTGTATTAAAGAAGCTTTATGGTGAATGTCCTGCGTCAGAAATGAATGTGCTGACTGAGCTCCAAAAGAAACTGAAGAAGGGTGTTCTTGAGGGTCTTCCATTGGGCGTCCTGTTAGATTCTCCATGGAAACCTTGCCTCTATTTTTCATGGCCATGGTGCAGACGGCCTCAGTTACCTTGCTGGAATCCCCCTCCTCTTCAGTTTGAGTTTGGAACCCCTCCCTGGACTAAAGCAGCCGTAGCCGCAAAGTTTCTCTTTCCCTGTATCCTTTACTTAATCCTGCACCTGGATCATACCCAAAGCTATACACATGATCCTTCTGTAGGCCACATGACTGAGTCACATGTGAATGCTGTAAATCCAATTGGCTACCTGGCTGCCTCATGTGATATTCCATCCAATCAGCTACAGACCTGAATCACACTTATCTACCTGTGGCCCAGCAGTTGCATTAAGCTGAGGTTTCCATCCAGTTTTGTTTCTTTGGTTCCTCCCAAACACACATATAAGCTGACAAACAAAACAGCCATCCCCTTGAGTTCTTTAGTCTGTTTTGTGTTGGAATAAAAGGGAGCAATGTGTCTCCAAGTACTGCCCCTTCATGAATTTAGTCTTCCTTGTAATTTTAGGGAATGGAAGACCTCGTGGATGCCGGCCTGGCAAAAGCAGTTGGGATCTCGAACTTTAACTGTGATCAGATAGAAAGAATATTGAACAAACCTGGTTTAAGGTACATCCCTGCAAATAACCAGGTGAGGTATGAACTTTGTTGGTTCCATAACTTCACCAGAGAACACTGACTCTCCAACAAGATCTAATTTGTAGAGGGTGGGAATTGGAAGGGGGTATTGAGGGATTACAATATAGGTACTAGCTCTTTCGAATGAGAAATCCAAGAGAGTGAAAATGAAGGCATATCTACTCTATAAACATATATACATTTTATTACACCAGTTAAACTGTCATGGCTCTTCTAAAGCATCCTGGGAATACCTGTGTGTCAGGGTCCTTAGTTAGTCAGCCAAACACCAGGCCTTGTTCATTGAAACAAGAATAGTATTTATTTAAGCTGCAAGACTAGGTCACTAAAACAGAAGCATTGTTAAGAATACTTTGGTTACATGAAGCACAGAGATATACCCTGAAGAGGGGGGAAGGGCCCCCACCCTTCTACCAATGGACGAACCTCTCGCGCGCGGGAAGCCCAGAAGCTGTAAATAATAGTTCATCCTCCATCCCACCTTTCCCAGCCTAGCTGTTGTCTTTAGAAAGTGATAGGAGACAGTCAGCCTGGCATTCAAGGCCACTTGGCCTGGGATCTTAAGATACGACCCGGTTGCCCAGGCAGCATCGGCAGCTCCCCACATTCCATCTCACCAGTCCCAAAGCATCAATCAACACCTGACATTCCCATCCGCCCTCCCTTCTTTATACAGTCCCATCCTCCCTCCCTTCTCCATCCATTATGGCAGGCAATACCTGACACTGTGGTTTGATGAGGATGCTGAAATTCGGCTTAGGATCTCTCCTGAACGGTGCAAGTGGAGTTGTTCTAGAAGAAGGCAAATGCCTTATCTCCTCCCTCTCAATGCAACTTTATATGCTCCCCCAAATTGTACTCCTGCAGGTCAGTCAGGGTTAGCAGAAGGCCTCCCATTAACTTGTGTTGCCCACAGCTGCTCCAAGCAGGAGAAGAATAAACTAAAAAATGCTGCAGGCCTCTGCACCAGTACTTCACTTTCAGGTACAACCCAGAAGTGACAATGGGTAGCTCTAGGAATCGCTGGAAACTCTGTGGTAAAACGATTTCCAGCGATTTTATTTATTTTTATTTTATTCGATTTATACCCCACCCTCCCCACGAAGGCAGGCTCATAGAGTTACCATAGAGTTTCCAGCGGTTCCTAGAGCTACCCATTGTTATGTCCAGGTTGTACCCGGGAGTGACATGTAATGACACCAATGTCACATGCTTCCTATGTCCCCGCCCCCTAATCCTCCCACTGGTTGCCAGCTCAGCCTGGCAACCATAGGGTCAGTAGACCTAAAGCAACAGTGCGGGGAGCAAAATGGGAGTCTGTGCCAAGAGGGGGAATCAGACAAATGTCCCTCCCCTCCCCTCCTCTGCAGCCAGAAAAGCTGTTCCGTCATAGGAGATGCTGCATCCTCAGGCCAGAGATCCCAGGATTTCCCTGGTGAGAAGGCTTAACAGTTAAACCATTTTAAATCTGTAGCATAGATATGCTCTCCCAGCTGAGCTCTGAGAAGCAGCAGGAGAGAAAGTTGCCAGAGGGGTGAGTGGTTTTTTAATTGCTTTCAGCTGAGGTGATTTAGCTGAGAGGGTACTGGGTGGGGGGACTGTGTTTGGGAGTGTGTGGGAGAGTTGTGAGTTGTTGCAGAGTCCTGGCTGCTTGAGATAGGGTGAGAAAGGGTCATTGTTTTACTGTAATTGAGCGCCTGGGTGAATTTGAATAGCTGCTGGCCACACCCTCTGCTGGGGGAGGCTTCTATTTAAGACAGCACCTCGCCAGAGGCTTCTCTTATGTTCTTATGTTACCATACCTTTAAGGCCAGTCACCTTCTAAATGAACTATTTTTACTTTTAGAGAGATTTTGACTGGTCTGATGGTCACCTGATGTCTCGTGGCCAGGTCTTCTCCCTTGAATTCCAAAGGCTGTTTGGTAGACCTGGCATCCCAGAGGCCAGGCCTATTCCATCTTGTTCCCCTGTTTGGCTTCTTTGTGTATTTGATCGCATCAAAAGCAGCTTCAGTTCTCCCGTTGTCAGTGTCCCTTCTTTAGGTCAGTTTGTATCACTGAGGCATACTGTATAATTTTTCTCCCACAATTTGCATGGTAGTCATACAGGTACTGCACAATTAAACTACAGGGCCAGTGGAAATTGTATATGTTTTTACAGGGAGTAGATCTGGTTTGCGAAAAGAAGCAAAACTGAGGTCTTGGGACAGAAGCAACAAGGGTGAAAAATTAGAAACCACCCCAGTTGCTCCAGTCTGGTTCTTCTGAGCCTCTGAGTAACACGCTGGAGGATAAACATATTGCTCTTTTATGTTTGTAGATTGAATGTCACCCGTACCTTACCCAGGAGACTCTGATTAATTTCTGCCTTTCCAAAGGGATCACCGTGTGTGCACACAGCCCCTTTGGCTCCCCTGGTAACCCAGTGTAAGAGAGTTTTCTCGTTTTACTACTCTTGGGCCCTGTTCAGAGGAAGCTGAGCCCCAAAGGGGTGATTTTTAAAAATGTATTGTTGCGGGAGGGGTTGTGGCTCAGTGGTGGAGCGTCTGCTTGGCATGCAGAAGGTCCCAGGTTCAATCTCTGGTATCTGCAGTTTAAAAAGATAGTAGGTGATGAGAAAGACCTCTGCCTGAGACCCTGGAGAGCTGCTGCCAGCCTGAGTAGACAATACCGACTTTGATGGACCAATGGACCAATTCAGTATAAGGCAGCTTCATGTGTGTTCACATGTATGTTACTGCATTTATATATTTGTTTTTCATTATTAGTGGTGGTTGTTGGCGCCTGTATATGGCCTGGCTGAATAAGGATTTATTGAATCTCAAGTAATAAACAAATATAATATTTGGGTTGACTGGGGTCCTAAGAATCCATGTTGTGACATCTGAAATGAGGAGCCTCACTCCAGTGAGAGAAATGTGATCTGTGCGCTAGCAGATTAACAGGATCCAACCCCAAGTCCTGTTGAAATCAATGGAATGAATAAGTCACGGCCAACCTAAGTTCAATTGACTAACGAGGTTTGGTGGTGGAAGGTACTGTTAAGTCACAGCTGTCTTACAGTGACCCAGTAGGATTTCCAAGGCAAGGATTTCCAAAGTTTGCCATTGTCTACCTCTGTGTTGCAACCCTGGACTTCCCTGGTGGTCTTCCATCCAAGCACTAACAAGGCTGTTTGTAGCCACCTGCCTAGAGACAACCACTGGGAATGTAGTAGCTTCTTAAATCCACAGCCTCATCCACAATTCTGTTTCTCACAAACCATCAGAAAAGGCCCTTGCCTGTGTGCACCAAGTTGCTTGATACCCCAAGAGGGGCTGTTCAGGTTTTTTTCCTCCCTGCTTATAGGAGTACCCTTGGGAAAACAAGGTATACATCTCTGCTTGAGGACCCCACCGTGAAAAAGATTGCAGACAAGTACCACAAAACATCTGCTCAGGTAACTGAAACCTGTCTGAACAAAGGTCTTTGCTTAGAACATCCTATGTAAGGCACAAAGAAATACAGAAGCAAGGCATTATCTCGCCACCCATTTTCTCTGCCTTAGGGGCAAAAGCTCATATTACCCTGAAGATCCATTACCTCAGCAGTGTAATGGAGCTGCAAAAAGCAGCCACAGGGAATAGCTCAGTGGTAGAGCACCTGTTTGACATGCGGAAGGTCCCAGGTTCAACTTCCAGCATCTCCTGTTAAAAGGATGTGGCAGTAGATGATGTGAAAGACCTCTGCCTGAGACCCTGGAGAGCCGCTGCCAGTCTGAGTAGACAATACTGAATTTGACGGACCAAGGATCTGAGTCAGTCTAAGGCAGCTTCACGAGTGCAACACAGATCAGGGAAGGGGGTGGTAAACTATTTCCCCCTCCCATGGCATTTCCCTTATGAGAAACAGTGGGGTGGGAAACAGGAACAATACAGTTATGTGTCCCTTTCTGTCTTGGAACTTGTTGCAGAATGGCCCTGCTGACCTTTGAGCTCCTTCCAAAGCAGTTGTTCTGAGTGTATACTTGGCACTACTGTCCTAAGTCTGCCCAACTCTTGGAGGGGATTTCTCACGCTTCTCCTTCATCACATTGCCATCAGCTTGTCAATCTCAGGAATTCCTGCCAAGAGGGCCATCACTCCCAAGCCTCTCTTCTGTGTTGCTGTTTAAAGACTTCACATAGGGCCTGCATTTCCTGTTACCCAATGACTGCTTACCACAGGGACAGTTTACCATGCTTATGCACTCAGTCTAGTGACAGCGATCTAGCAACCAACCACTTCCCTTCTCCAGCACTCATTTTAGATAGTGTGTGTGTGAACGATGGACGTCTGTGTAGCACGGAGAACAACTATAAGCATTTAAAATACAAAGGATTTATTGAAAAAGAAAATTCCTCACACATGCTGTACACAGCAATGGATCAAACAAGTAATACAAAGAAAAGGTGCAAACGTGCAGTCCTCTGTCCTTCAGTTCTATACGTGCTCTAGCTGGTTGTATTCTTAGGTAGAAGTTACAGCATTCTAGAAGCTTTCCATTACCTAGGAGTCTTCGTCCACTCTGCTGGCCTTCTGTTATCTTCACATGGCAGTGGTGGCCATTAGGATTGAACTCAGATGTAAGAGTTCCTTCCTTCAGATGACATCAGCCAGATGGACCTCACAAAATGGGCCTTGTTCCCCTCATGTCCAGGGAATTTATCTCCTCTGTGTCTCATTCCATCTTTTCTTGTAACATTTAAATAAGTCTCCCACGTTAATTATTTACCTGCAGATAATAACTTAACCCATTTGTAACATGTATGTTTCAAGACAGATTCCTTTTTAATCTGTGACTACACAGGTTCTGCTTCGATTCCACATTGAGAGAAATGTTCCTGTGATTCCAAAGACGGACAAACCGCACCGTCTCAAGGAGAATCTCCAGGTGAGCAGCAATATTTGACTTGGGGAAATTCATAGAAGAATTTAAAATAGGCAGTACAAGAGGGAAGATGTTTTCTATGTACGTATAAATCCATACCCATTTCACCAAATGTTAAATAATAATTTGGGGATCAAGTGAAAGGGAATCATGTGACAACTTAAAGACTAAGGCTTGGTTCCTATACCTTTGCTCTGCACATGCTTGCCTCCAGGCACTGTGGAGAAGGAGCTTGCTTTTTCTCACACGAGGACCACTGGGGCTCAATAAAAAACATTGCACAAACAATTTTCAGGAATATGTTGTCAAAGGCTATCACAGCCAGAGTTCATTAGCTATTGTAGATTTTCTGGGTTGTACAGCCGTGGTCTTGGCATTGTAGGACCTGATGTTTCACCCTTAGCTGTGACTGGCATCCTCAGAGGTATAACACAGAAAGAACATACCTCTGAGGATGCCAGTCACAGCTACGGGTGAAACGTCAGGTCCTACAATGCCAAGACCATGGCCACACAACCCGGAAAATCTACAACAGCTAATGTTCATGAAGTTCTTGTCATTGGGTTTTATATATAAACTTTAATTCATGCGATCCATTCTTGAATGTCTCCAATATCCAATTAAGTGCTTTTTAAAAAAGCTTTTAAAACAATGAAATCACTCCCTATTTATATGCTATGATAATTTTGCCATGGTATTAATAAGATAATGAGGAACTGTGAAAGCAGTTAAGATTAGGTTTTGTGGTAGCAGTAATTTTTAAAAGTGGTCATTTAAAATATAAAGTCTAAAAAATAAATCTGGCCTCTAAATATTTGCTCTAGTTTTGTGATAGTTAATAAACCCACTTATGAGGGAGCTTTACTTCAAGGCAGCCACACAGAAACTAAATGTGACTGTCCTGAGGCTGCACACTACCACTTATTCACAATGAAGGATATGATTATTCTCTCAAATGATGGATCCAGGTTTATAAGATTATGAATGGGATTGAGCAGGTTTATAAGATTATGAATGGGATTGAGCAGGTTTATAAGATTATGAATGGGATTGAGCAGGTTGAGAAAGATGTACTTTTCTCCCTTTCTCACAATACAAGAACTCATGGGCACTCCATGAAATTGCTGAGCAGTCGGGTTAGAACAGATAAAAGGAAATACTTCTTCACTCAAAGAGTGATTAACATATGGAATTCACTGCCACAGGAGGTGGTGGCAGCTACAAGCATGGACAGTTTCAAGAGGGAATTAGATAAACATATGGAGCAGAAGTCCATCAGTGGCTATTAGCCACAGGGTGTAGATGGGAAAACTCAGTCTGGGGCAGGTGATGCACTCTATTCTTGGTGCTGGGGGGGGTGCAGCAGTGGGAGGGCTTCTAGTGTCCTGGCCCCACTGCTGGACCTCCTGATAGCACATGGTATTTTTGGCTGCTGTGTGACAGAGTGTTGGACTAGATGGGCCATTGGCCTGATTCAACATTGGCTTCTCTTATGTTCCTATGTTCTTATGTTCTCATCCTTTTAACAGGTCCCAGTCTTCTGACCAAGGAGACCAGAAGTTTATTAATTTATACTAAGTTCTGGATGAAAGTTTGATATCCCCACCTGAAAATCATTCAGTGTTCTAGCTAAAAAATCATCTCAAATCAATCTAATTATTCTTTATATGGCTGAGTAAGCAAGGATCACAAATATACAGAAGATATTAGCATAGGTGAATGAGATTAAAAGTAAATAAGCGTACATGTCATTTCATGTTCTACCTAAACAGAAATTATAATTCATTTTAAACTCAAGGATTCTTACCAGTCTTTGCAGAAAAGATAGGAATTCACAGAATTCTGTATCTGAGTAATTCAGGGGTTAAAGGATGTGGCTAACTTTTATAGATATAATCATGTGGGCCAACGCATAATTTTATTAAACCTTCTCTAATTCGTACTTTCTAGAGGCGCAGTGTGATGTACTTCCGAACATACAGTGATGCTTTCTCAGATGAATTCATGTAGTTAACTTTGTTCTGTCCTGCCTGAGATCCTTCTGTACATAAATCCAACCATTAACCTAAGTTTTACATTAAATATAGTCTCAAACAAGAAACAACAGATCTACTGGTAAAAAGTGTGTGCGGCAGGAAGAATATACCTTTTTTGTATGCTTGTGAATTCACAAAATTCATCTGGGATTCCCAGGCACTGCCATTTTGATTTGAATGCTGACAATTTTGGGCACTCATTGTACTATATGTGTCTCATTAGAACTATGGGCACAGCCCAGTTCTAATTCAGCAATTTTAAAGGTTGGGGATGGGCATAAACCGGGTCATGATGAATTTTGGCTGGTTCATGGTTCACGAACTTAGTTGAGGGCACATCAACCGGCATGAACTTTCCACAAACTTTCAAGTGGTTTGTGGTTGTTCATGAATGGGTACATTTCCAGACAGACTGATTCTGCTCAATCAAAATGCTGACCAAATGTCAATGGCATGGTGAGGTTCCCTGTGTGTTTGGTGTATGTAACTTCCTCAGGGTCTGTTCTAGAGGTGTGCAAAAATATTCAGGTTTTTTTCTGATTTGGGTCTGTTGGACCTGAAAATTTCAGTATTCCTGTATGTTCCCAAAGACCAGTATCAATATTGTATTGGGATTTGGGTAAGTATTCGGGAAACCATAATTTATTCAGCTCCATTATACCCTATGGGGACAGTCCCTACAGGGTATAATGGTGAATCGATCCAGGGGTATTTGGGGCTCTGAGGGGCTGTTTTTTGAGGTAGAAGCACCAAATTTTCTGCTTTGGTATTTGGGCAACCCCCCCCCAATTTTTAAAAAGATTGGACCAGGGGTTCAAATTCTATGGGCTCCCAAGAAGGTGCCCCCGTCCTCCATTGAAACCAATGGAGGGGGAAAAGGCATTTAAAGAGACCGCAGTCTCTTTAAATACCTGCCAAGTTGCGCTGCTGCCATGGCGGCGGCATGACTTGGCGAGCTAATTCAGAAGGGATTTAAATGTTAAATGCCTTCTAGCCACACCTGAATAAAAGCCAAATGATATCGGCTTTTAATTGGGCACAGCTATTTTGGTAGCCGAATCAGATTCTCCAGCCTGTATTTGGCTGAATAAATACCTGAAACGTACTGAAAAATACCTATACATTCCTGAAGCTACGCATGTCATTTCCCCAGAAAGCACTTTCCTGGGGACACCTTCTTTGGCGGGCTGTAACTCTGACCCTGTAAATTCAATCCTCACCAAACTTGTAGGGCAGGGAGAGAGAGAGTTACCTGGAGATCCTCTGTGAGTTTGGTGTCTCTAGCATGCCGGTGGGGGGGTGTTCTTCCATGCCACAAACCTCACAAACTGAACCAGTTTGTTTGGTACCTAAAAGTTCATGATAGGTCATGACTTATGAACCGGGCACACCATGAACCACAAACTGAACATTTCCCCAGTTCATGCCCATCCCTATTAAAGACATGCACCAGTCTTCCACTGAAATTAAAGAGATTTAAAATATCTGCCTTTGCCTGGATCATGTGCTGTAGTCACATATATTAAACAGGTTATACGTTCTTTGTTTTTTCCAGGTGTTCGACTTCAAACTGTCTGATGAAGATATGAAAACACTGTTGTCTTTGAACAAAAACACAAGAGTCTATTCAATGCCCCCGTAAGTCACTTTCCATGCTCTGCAGGATAATGAATGGAGGGGTTGTGGCACGGTGCTACTGCACCTGCTTTGTATTCAGAAGTTCCAAGGTTCAGTCCCCAACATCTCCCAATTAAAAAGATCAAGTCACATGGGATGTGAAAGACCTCTGCTTGTGGCCCTGGAGAGCTGCTGCCAGTCTGAGTAGACAATACTGGCCATGATATTCCAGTGGTATGAGCTCTGTGTCAGGAGATAGTGTGTCATATGTTCAAGCATATCAACGGCACGTAGAAGAACTGCTTTTTAGTCATAGTTAGCCTGTTCCTAGGTTGGGTGTACTCTCTGTACATGTAATCAAATACTTGATTTGGCATTCTAAGAATTCCAGTTTGAATTTAAAAAATGGTTGTTATATATGCATGTGTCGCAGGTATGAGGGGGCCTCATGGGGGTTCATCTAAGGTGGGCAATCCCCTCCCAGGAGCCCTCTAAAGCCACACGTCCCCTCTCTCCGGCCTAGGATTGCCAGACCCCTCAATGGAGGTAGGGGTACCCTGCTGCCAGGCCCTGCCCCCAATCAACTGGCTGGCAGAGTGAATTAGCAGTAGAAAAGGGAAGGCCCAGGTGACGTTGCCAGCATAGCACGGGAAGTGATGTCATCACAGCAGGTGGTGCTTTGGTATTTGGGCAAAACCTCTATGGTAGAAACCAGTTTTACCATAGAGCTTTTGCCCAAATACCACAGCGTCCATACCATAATGATGTCACTTCCTATGCACTGCCAGCGACGTGGCCTGGGCCTTTCTCTTGAAAGTCCTCTATCCCCCACTGGTTGTCAGGAGGGACATGGCAACCCAACTCCTGCCTCCTTCAGCCCTGGAGCAGCCAAGGACCTTGTCTGGCTGCCACCACTCTGGTCTGGGGGTTCCAACTAAGGATTGCCCCAAGTATCCCCCCCTTCCCTTCATCCTTCCACACAGCAACCCCTACTGGTGAGGGCATGGCCAGGTGAATAGTTGAGTTTGAGGACCCAGGCAGATTAAAACAAGCTGATTTATTAAACAGCGTAGGTAATAAACAAACAGATTGGGGTGGAACCCACTTGGGAGCAACAGCTTTAACAGGATAAATTTACAACCAGCAGCAGACAAATTAGCATGTAAAGCTTCCTCATGTGGCTGCCTCACTGGTCCCTACTGTACCTAGCCCTTCTCAGGTCCAACATACTCGTTGGTGAGAGTTCCTCTCCTATTGGCAGCACTCTCTCTGCCGCTCAGCTCCTGGGAAAAGAACACCTTCCCTTACATCATTTCTCTCAAGGCCCAGCCTCCTTGATAGTGACTGGCCTTCCTGTTTTCCTCCAATTTCACCCTAGTCCAATCGCAAGTCCCGGCGGGCACTTGAGAAATGTAGGCCTAGAAGGAAAATTCCAGCAAGGGCCTAAGCCTCCCTGTGGGAGAAGCCACACCTAGGCCTGTGGGCTGCTCCACCAATCAGGCTTTGGCCTAGGAGAGGGAAGGCAGTGTATCATTTATAATAGCACAGTAACCCAGATCCATGACAGCATGATCCTAAAGTCCGGATGTTGTTTTGCTTCAAGGTCATCGCTCTTATGGATAGTGCCATGGCTAAATCTAGAGAGCTAGGGGAGGGTGGTACTTAGCATTGAACTTATCTCAAGGAGACTTGGATCCAAATCTGTGCCCAGCCACCAATATACTGCCTGAGCTTGGACCTCTCTGCTAAATCCATTCCCAAAATGATGGTTGTGGGGGGCGGGGTTTAGGAGTGGAGGAAAAGAAACCATTTTTTCTTCTTGGGAATTTTCTAAGTAATTAAATAGTGAAGAATAAAAATCTAGATACATTTCTAGCCCTTTAAAGCCATGTTATGGGAGATAGGTCTGCCAACAAAAATGGCAGGCCTGGGTCTAAGTGTGCTTTATTGGAGTGAAGAACGTTTCAGCAGGATGACTTTCCTGTTAGCAAATAGCTCTGCCTGACTGATGAACAGTTCAGCATTTTGTAATGGGAAACTCTGGTTTGGGTCTGCCACATCAGCAGCGGAACCTAAGATGAAGCGGAGCAGCCACGTACTCGTGTAGGCTTTGCGCATGCTAGACACTGCGGCAAATCTTAACCAATCAGTTGCTGCCACAGTAACTTTGAAGTATTGTGGTCTTCCAAATGAGGTAATGCTGTGAAATCTCTGCCATGATTGGTTGTATGGGACCCGGATAGAAAGTCCTATATCACCTTTGTAACTGTGTCATACAGGGTCTTCTTTCTGAGCTCTGGCTGTTTGTGTAACTTCAAAGGGGTGTTGGTTATTTCCAGATTCAGCCAACCGGGGTAACCCGCCGTACCATATATTTCCCTCAACAACTTTTCAAAAAACTAAAAAAACTGCATTCTTCTTTTTTAGGTGTGCCGAACACAAGGAATATCCTTTCCACATGGATTACTAAATTCGTTGTTGTCTTCACACCCCTAGTCCCGGGATTTCCAAAAGCTTAATGTTACCAGCAGTTTTCTGAAGAATAATATCTGCTTTATGTTTGTGTGTGTGGAGGGGGAGAATTTAACCAATCTTCCTCCCTCCCCCATATACTTTTCATTTGAACTCTTACAAATTTAAATTGCCCAGGGGCTATCACTAAAGACAGAAAATGGGAAGTGAAGTACAAAAATGCAGCTTAGCGTAGCCGGTGCCATGTTTAATTGCTTTGCAAGGTTCAGGTGGGCCTCTGCTGACAAAAGCAGCCGTCTAGAGAACACGCTTGTGTGACGCTCTGAGGTAAGCTTATCCAGGAGAGATCCAGGTGGCAGCCATGTTGGTCTGATGGACAGTTTATTACTCTTAGGAGGATACTTTTACACATCTGCCTCCTATTTTATCACATTTATTACTTCACTGTTCCCCCCCATAATTCAGTCCAAACAAATGGTGACCAAATGGCGACTGCATGAACTTAGCTTGTTATCGTTGTTTAGTCTTTGAATACGTCAAAACATCTCAATCACTTTGATTGACGCAGTGGACGTCGCTCCCCCCTTGGTTCCCTCCCCCCATCGGTGGCCTGGTTCTGAATAGCCCGTATAGGAACCATCCAACTGCTGAGACATCTGGATAAATTATACATGGCACTGTATGAGCTGTGTTGTTTTAAATTGTATTATATATTGTACTGAGACTGTTGGAACCCGCCCCTGAGCCTGCTTGTGGGGAGGGCAGGATACAAAACCAATAAAATAAATAAAAACAAAGTTGTATGCTAATTTGCTGTTCACCTGTGTAGAGGCATCTGCCTATATATATGAATTGTTAGCTTCCATTTCAGTGTATCTGAGGAATACAAAAGCTCAAAACCTCGAATAAACTTTTGTTGGTCTTAAAGGTGCCGCTGGACTCAAAATTTGTTCTTATCTAGGGCAGTCAGCTAAGACCACTTGGGTGAACAACTCCTGGAGACTGTAACAGACACCAAGGATGCTGGTTTATGCAAACGGCCCCTTGGAATCTGTGGGGCTCTCTCTGCAGTGGAAATTTGCTCAGAAGTCTTGTACCAATTCAAGCTACAGAAGGGTTGCCAGGTCCCCTCATCACTCTGGTGGGGGGATTTGGGGGCATTCCGGGGGGCAAGAGCAACCACCCACCTGGCCACCCCTCTCCCTCCTTTCCTGCCCAATTTAAAGGGCTTCAGCTGATTGGGGGCCCTTTAAATCTAACAGGAGGGAGGGAGAAGAGTGGTTGTGGGTCACACATTTAGTTTGCAAAAAAGACACTTTAAAAAGTCTTGTTGAGAGTGGGGTGGGGGCCTCAGTGCACGGGGTTGGGGAAATCAGCGCCAGGGCCCCCACCTGCTCACAAAAAGACCCTTTGCCTAAAAACTAGAGCATCACCCCCGACATCCCTGACAGGAAGCGTGCGTGCCGTCCCAGAGCAGAGACTGCATCCCCTCACCAGCAGGCAGATAGGACGGGCCACCATAATTATTCAAGAGGGCTTCTCTGCACTGGTTATAGAAGGGTTACCAGCTTTGGAATGGGAAATACCTGGAGGACTTTGGGGGGGGGAGCCTGGGGAGGGCGGGGTTTGGAGGAGGAGCCTCATCAGGGCACAGTGCCACAGAGCCCACCCTCCAAAGTAGCCATTTATACCAAAGGGAACTGATCTTGGTAGTCAGGAGATCAACTGTAATAGTGGGAAGTCTCCAGGTGCTACCTGGAGGTTGGTGACCCTAGGTAATTGGGTTGCCTGGTACAAAAATAGTTCTTAAACTTTCTTGGATAATATGATTAGGCACTGTGGTCTATACTGCTCTGTCTAGCTTACTGCAAAGTAGGATCCTCTTTTTAATTTTGTTGACAATATAAACACAGTACAGATAGTAAAAAGGCATTGTGCAGGGGAAAGTAAGGTATCATAAGGCAAAATACAGTATTATGTATTTGATCAGGTCAGTATACATTGTGGGCAATGCTCCCTCTAAGGTGTGGAGTCTTATGAGCAAAAATTCTACTTTGTGAGCTACTGGAATTAAAGTTGTGAGCGAGTGATTTGGCTACTGCATAAATTAGTTTGCTCTGGAGCCATCCGTCTTGAGCTAAGGCAAAAATGTGTGAGCCGGAGGCTGAAAAATTGTGAGCTAGCGCACACTAACTCAGCTTAGAGGGAGCAGTGAATTTGTGGGGCATACCTGCAAGTAAATACAGATGGGTAGATGGATGAGTTCTGATGGATCAGAACAAGGCAAGTAAACCACAAAAGCGCGGAAGCTCTGTCAAGTAGGACCCTCTTGATGTAATTTCTGTACCACTTTATGTATCATGTGAATGCTTATGGGTCTGCTTCAGTTCTCTCTGGCGGTTCCAGCCTGCTGCAATCCTAGTGCCTTGTTTATTGAATATCCCATTTTGCTCACTGTATTGACTCACTAGCCCGATCGCAGAAGCGAAGCAGGGTCAGCCAGGCTCAGTATTTGGATGGGAGACCGCCAAGGAGAGGCCCAGCCTAGGGTCTCGACTCAGAAACAGGCAGTGGGCAAACCTCCTCTGAAAGTCTCGCCTTGAAAACCCTACGAGGTCACCCTAAGTCAGCCGTGATTTGCCAGCAAAAAAACCCAAACCTGACTATTGTGTGATCCGCTGTGAGAAAGGCGGACTATAAATAAATAACGACATAAATGCCGCAGATAAAAACTGTGACAGCCACTGAACTCGTTCGAGGAAGCGGAGAGAAGCCCCTTTATGAACCGGCGGCGGGTCCGCTTTGGCGAAGTTAACACCCATCTGGAGAAGCGTGCAGGCACACGAAAACTTAAAACTTTGTTGGTCTTAAAGGTGCCAGTCAGTGGAGAGAAACTTTGTTCTCCGACGCTTCTCCGTAGCTTGGGCCAACTTCCATTTCTGCAAACCCAAGCCTTGAGCAATTTATAATAACACGAGCTGCGGGAAACACGGTCGTGTGAACAAGTCTGTAGCCCCGCCTCTCCCGCCGGTTGGCCAGCCCCGCCTGACCCGGCTGCTTTTCCTTCGCCTGCAACCAACCAGCGAGGCGCCTCCCCGGGGAGGAGCCAGGCGAGCGGGCGGGCCGAGTTTGTTTCCACCGAGTCCGGTCGGAGCATGGCTGCGTTCTTGGAGCTGAGCACCAAGGCGAAAATGCCCATCTTCGGGCTGGGCACATGGCGGGTAGGTACGTGGGTGGGAGGGAAGGAAAGCCTGGAAGCGCGTTGCAAATCCCTCGAGCTCTTTAAGCTCCCTGACGCTTTTGCAAAGAAACTTTTGCAGTTTGTAGATTTCCTTTGGGGGGAAACAGATCGGCATGGTCTGAGCCTGCTTGTGAGGCGGGCGGGATACAAGTCTAATACAGTAAATACAGAAATGGCTGGATTTGGCGCGACCTTGAATTGCCCGGCCTTGAACGCCGGGGTGGACTCAGGGCGTTGTGGCCCGTTATATAACGCGTGTCTCGTGACTTGGGTGGTTTTTAGGGTCAGCCGTGAAGCTCGAATCTGCGCATCGCTTTCCTTGCGTCGCAAGTTTTCTTCCCCGAAAAACCAGCCCTGCCACTAAACGGGATTCCCCCCCACCCATACGTACGCGAGGGGCATAAGCCGGTTTCATTGTAGCAGCAAAAGCTGCCCTAGCAATATTTAGAACGCTTGCAGTGTTCCTAAACACCGTATATAACCAGATCTTCAGGCATCTTCATGTACTTTGATAGCAGTTGCAACCGGTTTTCTCAAGGGGGTGTTGCACGCATGACCCACGACTTTGGGTTTCTCGATGCGTCCCCGTTCGCGTGATACTTCGTTGCAAACATGCGCTGGTCGCATGGATGCTTTGCATTTCTTTAATTTGCACGCTAAAGGAAAATGAATGGGTAGAATGGCCGTAGGAGAGATCAAACTGGCAGACGTTTCCGGGCTTCCTTGGCATCTAGGAATGCCGATTTGTGTCGCTGGAAAGACCTCCTTTGTCTTTTAATTGCAACTTTCTGAAGGGCTTCGGAATTGGGGAAGGGGGAGAGAACTGCGGGGGTTGATTTCCCCCCTCTCCCCCTCTGAACTACTTGGCTTATCAAGAGAATGCTGAATGAACAAATAAAATGACTAAAGTCCTTTTGCAGTAGATAAAATCCATTTAACAGGTTCATGACACACCTTCACACCTGAATCATGCACTTTCGGTTAAGGAGCCGTTTTGTTTACCCAATTCAGAGGGGAGGCGTTATTGAAAATGTTTCTCTCCTATGCTTTTGGGCTGTTGTGCCTCCAATCCTGAGCAGAGTTACAGTCTGAAGTTAGTGGGCAGCGATGTTCCCTCTAAGCTGTAGAGTCTTGTGAGCGAAAATTCTACTTTGTGAGCTACTGGCATTAAAGTTGTTCCCCTGATGTTGCCCCCTGGCACTGGGATTCAGGGGTTAACTGACTCTGAAGGGGGAGAGGTTCCCTTTAATCTCCATGCCTAGTAGCCATTGGTAGACTTTTTCTCCATGAATCTGTCTAATCCCCTTTTAAAGCTGTCTATGCCTCTAGCCATCACTGCATCCTCTGGCAGTGAATTCCTCACTTTCGTCACTCGATGTATTTCCTTTTGTCCATCCTGAATCTACTGCCCATCAGCTTCATTGGATTGCCCTCAAGTTCTAGTATTTGGGGAAAGGGAGGAAAAGTTCCTTTTGGCAACTCTGTCTACTGCTAGGCCTCGACCCCCCTCCTCCCTTGGAAGGATGAGCTTGGTATCCTATAAACAGGTGACAGAGGCGACCTTCCCTTCCTTAGCATCTCACCTGATCACTCACTCAGGATTCTTCCCTGGTGGGCAAATAGGATCAAAATAGGTCCTACAGTCACATGCAATGTGTGCCATCAAGTACTGACCATAGGCTTGTCTGAAAAACTGATCCTAAAGGTGCAAAGGTCTGGTTTTTGGCCCTTCTCTTCCCTCTTTAAATCCATCAGTGTCAAAAAACGATTTCTCAGAAAAGGCAGTAAAACTAACCCGTTCCTCCAATTTCCCTTCCCTTACCTGATTATCCTTTGTGAGTCTATAGCAAAGCCACTTTAATTCCATAACACCCCTTTGTAATGATTTGCTGTCCTAGCAATTAGAGTTCACGAAAACACAAAAATACTTTCACATGGGAATCTCACATGAATGTTACATTACATTTGCAAGTCCTTGGAATACTATGAAGCTTCCTTGCCCAGGGCCACATTGTTTCGGTTCTAACTAACACAAGCATTGTTCTAGGAACAACTACATCACACCACTGTTCCCTCTAAGCTGAGTTAGTGTGAGCTAGCTCTCAGTTTTTTAGCCTCTGGCTCCCACGTTCTTGTTTTAGCTCAGGAAGGATGACTCCAGAGCAAACTAATTTATGCAGCAGCCAAATCGCGCACTCACAATTTTAATGCCAGGAGCTCACAAAGTACATTTTTTTTACTCACAAGACTCCACAGCTTAGAGGGAGCATTGCATCACACCCCAGAAAACACACCCCTGTTCAGTAGTATGTGTGCATTATGTGGACGTCCACTAAATTTACACCCCCAATACGAAGTTAGGTAATTCTCTGAGTGCAATGGTGTTTGGTTTCACTTGTCTTTCTCCCTGAATCTCTGTTCCGTGGTCCTCTCTGTGTCTCTATAAGCTACCACCTTTATTTTCTGAACTTTTATGTGTGTTTATAGAGTGCTCTTCAATTGATAAGTTTTTGGTTTTATTCTTTAATTCTCTTTAATGCAAACCTTTCCATTAATCATGGCCTGGTTCATTTTGAGATCCTGTCTGATTACCCCCTCTCACATTGTTTGGGTTTCCTGGCTAATTCTGCAACAAACTCAGGAGATCCTCACAAGCACTTAGGGTAATTTTATATACCTCTATCATGTCTCCTCTTGGTCGTCTCTTTTGTAAACTGAAAAAAAACCCAGACTCTTCAGCCTTTCCTCATAGCTTCATTCTGCTCCTTTAACCATTCCTTTCAAGCTTCCCAGGGAAACAGTAATAAACTACTGCTGGATCTCTCATCGGTAAATTAACAGATGCACTAAAAACATGGCAAGCCGGGAACCAGGTGAGCCTTTGAGAATATGCCAGAGGAGCCACCACTGAAAAGGCCCTGGCTGTCACCTGCCTCAAGATAGGTTGAAAACAAAGTTTTCAAAGGACCTCAAAGAGACAAATTTAAGTCTCCCCCTTTTGTCCTTACCACAGCCCTGTAAGTTAGGCTGATGGACAGTGACTAGGTCAGGGACACCCCGTGAACTTCCTGGCTGAGCTGGGATTTCCTCCCAGGCATCTAAGGTCTTAGTCCAGCACAAACCAGTACATCACACTGGCTTTTAGGAGTAGAGTAGAACTTCTAGATACCTGCTCCTGAATACAAAACTGAAGAACTGAATTGTAGAGTCCTTTCTTCTTACCGCTGGGACCAAAGACTTTCACACACCACCTTTAACCAGCTAACTGCAGACCCTAATCTTCCTTGTCCTCTTCTGTATTTTTCCCCAGTTCTGCCGTGTGCTTTTTGAGATAACGGCGACTAGAAGTGCACACAGTATTCCAAATGAGGCTTCACTGTAGATCTATGCAGGGGCATTAGAATACCTGCTGTCTTTATTTTCAGTCCCTTTCCTAATCGTCCCCATCGTAGAATTTGCCTTTTTCACCACTGTATAACAACAGAGAGTATTGCTGAAAAAAAGTAGAAACAAAGATAAGGAACAACCGTGAAACAATAGCTAAGCAATGTAAACAACTATATTAACATCATCCCATACCCACAGAAAAATCATCCATAGGTGCAATAGAAGGGCTCTTAGTAAGTCGCAACACTCAAATCCCTAACAATTTCTCATTTCTTAAATCATTGAAATTGCATATGCAATTCAAACGTATGACGGGTCATTTGATTCCTATGCAACCTGACCTTATTCTTATTCTATTAGACCATTGGAATGACTCCCATATACCCAAACTTAGTCAGGACCTCATTTCAGTTTTACTAATGGCTGCAAAGCTTGTGATTGCCAGTAGTTGGAAGTCCCCCAATAAGTTACTAGTATCCTCATGGCGTTTGAAAATATGGGACTCCTATGCTATGGACAAAATATCTGATGTAATTGCTTACACTAATCTTTCACATAAGAAATCAAAGCTTCATTTGAAATGGTTTCCTTTATTTGAGTGTATATTTAATGCTGAATCCTCTAAATTCACTGTTCCTAAAAAGTATTATGAAAGTTTTCACCACATGTAAACTATCCCAATTTTCTTATTTCTTATTGCAGTAACTTTGCTGAGTTCCGTTGTTGTAGAATGTGGCAGTGAATTCCATATGTTAATCACTCTTTGGGTGAAGAAGTACTTCCTTTTATCCGTTCTAACCCGACTGCTCAGCAATTTCATGGAGTGCCCACGAGTTCTTGTATTGTGAGAAAGCGAGAAAAGGACTTCTTTCTCAACCTGCTCAATCCCATTCATAATCTTATAAACCTCGATCATGTCACCCCTCAGCCGTCGTTTCTCCAAGCTGAAGAGCCCCAAGCATTTTAATCTTTCTTCATAGGGAAGGTGTTCCAACCGTTTTATCATTCTAGTTGCCCTTCTCTGCACTTTTCCCAATGCTATAATATCCTTTTTGAGATGTGGTGACCAGAACTGTACACAGTATTCCAAATGAGGTCGCACCAATGATTTATACAGGGGCATGATGAAACTGGCTGATTTGTTTTCAGTTCCCTTCCTAATAATCCCCAGCATAGCGTTGGCCTTCTTTATTGCAGTTACACACTGTCTAGACATTTTCATTGAGTTATCTACTACGACTCCAAGATCTCTCTGTTGGTCAGATCTCTCTTGGTGATCTGAGCGAGGGGCTTTCAAGGCAAGTGAAGAGCAGAGGTAGTTCGCTGTTGTTGTTGTTGTTGTTGTTTTCCCCACAGGGTTTTCCTTGGTTGGTCTCCCATCCAAGTATCATAAGAACATAAGAGAAGCCAATGTTGAATCAGGCCAATGGCCCATCTAGTCCAACACTCTGTCACACAGCGGCCAAAATATACCAGGTGCCATCAGGAGGTCCAGCAGTGGGGCCAGGGCACCAGAAGCCCTCCCACTGCTGCCCCCTCCAGCACCAAGAATAGAGTGCATCACCTGCCCCAGACTGAGAGTTCCCATCTATACCCTGTGGCTAATAGCCACTGGTGGACTTCTGCTCCATATGTTTTTTATTTTCCTTTTGAAACTGTCCATGCTTGCAGCTGCCACGACCTCCTGTGGCAGTGAATTCCATATGTTAATCACTCTTTGGGTGAAGAAGTATTTCCTTTTATCTGTTCTAACCCGACTGCTCAGCAATTTCATAGAGTGCCCACGAGTTCTTGTATTGTGAGAAAGGGAGAAAAGTACTTCTTTCTCAACCTGCTCAATCCCATTCATAATCTTATAAACCTTGATCATGTCACCCCTCAGCCGTCGTTTCTCCAAGCTAAAGAGCCCCAAGCATTTTAACCTTTCTTCATAGGGAAGGTGTTCCAACCCTTTTATCATTCTAGTTGCCCTTCTCTGCACTTTTTCCAATGCTATAATATCCTTTTTGAGTTGTGGTGACCAGAACTGTACACAGTATTCCAAATGAGGTCGCACCAATGATTTATACAGGGGCATGATGATACTGGCTGATTTGTTATCAATTCCCTTCCTAATAATCCCCAGCATAGCGTTGGCCTTCTTTATTGCAGCTACACATTGTGTAGACATTTTCAGCGAGTTATCAGTTCTGCTGGTTTCCAAGATCTGACGAGGTCGGGCTGTACTGTGCTGCGTTCCCTCTCACTCACTGAAGTTAGGGCTTTGCAAAATTTTAGAAGTTCCTTTTCAGCTTTTTTTTAAAAAAACCACGTTGATTGATTTATTGTGTTTGGGAGTACTTGGAAAGCCCTGACTGGGTAGCGCAGGCTGGCCTGATCTCGCCAGATCTCGGGAGTAAGCCACGTCTTTTGTTAGTCGCTTGTCTTGAAAACCCTACGGGGTCTCCATAAGTCAGCTGGGACTTGAAGGCATTTCCCACCATCGCCACTACTCGAAAAGCTCAATAAAACCTTCATTAATAATGCAGGAAAGAATTTGGGCCATTTCTTTCATTTTGTTTAAAACATTTATGCGCTGCCTTCCCACTCGCAGATTTTGCTTTCGCGCTCGACATTTAAAATGTCTGATTTATGTCGCAGGCGCCTCCCGGAAAAGTAGGAGACGCTGTGAAATATGCCATAGACCTCGGATACCGCCACATAGACTGTGCCCACTTTTATAGCAACGAGGCAGAAATCGGGACTGCCATCCAGCAGAAAATCAAGGAAGGAGTTGTGAAGCGGGAGGACCTCTTCATCGTCAGCAAGGTAATGTTGTTGTTGGAGAAGACACTAACTGTGGAACCCTGGAACAGGCTGGCGGGCAGACCAGGCCCTGCTTTCCATGGCCTCCATTGCGCCCAAGACCCATTTCTCCTCTCTGGCTTTCTGGACATGCACAGTCAGGGATCCTTTTCAGAGCCAGTTTGGTGTAGTGGTTAGGAGTGCAGGCTTTAATCTGAGAGAACCGGGTTTGATTCCCCAT
The DNA here is from genome assembly GCA_029375565.1 of Gekko gecko. Classification (NCBI taxonomy): domain Eukaryota; kingdom Metazoa; phylum Chordata; class Lepidosauria; order Squamata; family Gekkonidae; genus Gekko; species Gekko gecko. The sequence goes on along the minus strand of JAPDNY010000005.1, from coordinate 29,550,442 downwards.
TCCTCCACATTCAGCTGCTGGTGTAACCTTGGGTCAGTCACAAGTTATTTCAGAGCTGTTCTCTCACGAGCAGTCCTCAAAAGAGCTGTCTCAGCCCCACCTACCTTACAGGGTATTTGTTGTGGGGAGGGAAAGGAAAAGGAGATTGTAAGCCACTCTGAGACTCCTTTGGGTTGTGAAGGGGGGGTTATAAATCCGATCTCCTCCTCCTCTTCTTTTTATGCTGTTTTATGTCCTGACTTGTTTTAATGGTGTTGGCCTATTTTTAAAAAAATTGATTATGTTTTGATGGTGTTGGCCTGTTTTCTTTTTTACTGCTTGTGTTTTAATGACTTTGCCCTTAATGCTGGGGTTTTGATGGTTTGTTTGACTGTTTGTAAGCTGCCTTGAGCAGGTCTTTGGAAAGGCAGCATACAAGTTCCCTGAATAAATTCAGCGGAATAAATAAATAAATAGAAATGAGGGCTTGTAGCTAGCATCTGTAGTCTGCTGTGTCTGCAACACACGGAGATCACAGGGGTAGCAGAGACAGAAGTCCTCTAAGGAGAAAAATAGCATATCCGGAAAATGAATTCTGACCTGACTTTGTCCCTGATACGGGAGTTTCATTTGTTTATTTACTTCATCTGGTCCCCACTTTTCTCCCCCATGGGGACCCACAGTGACTTACAGCATTCTCTGTTTTATCGTCCCAACAGTCCTGCAAGGCAGGCTAGGCTGAGATGGTGTGACAGGCCCAGGGTCACCCAGTAAGCTTCCTTGACAGAGTGAGGACTTGAACCTGAGTCTCCGAGATCCTAGTATGACACTCAACAGCAGCGGTCCCGATCCTTTTTGAACCTGCAGGAACCTTTGGAATTCTGAAATAGCATGGAGGGGGTGCCACAAAATGGCTGCCACAGGAGCCAGACAGAAAATGGCTGCCACCACTTGCCTCCAGTCACACAGTGAAGATCCTTGTGCTGTGGTGGCAGCTGCTGTCAAAGCAACCTCCATTGGTCAGTCACAGGCCTTGCTGGGCAGAAACCTCAGCTGGCCCCTCCCACTTTCTAAAAACACTTGGCGGGCACCAGGAACAGTGTCAGCAAGCACCATGGTGCCCACAGGCCCCACGTTGAGGACTCCTGCTCTATACCATGCTGGTTTTCTATCTGTGAGCTGTATAGAACTTGCCATCATCCCAGTAGATGAAACGGATACATTTCCCGTAGTTCCTGGCATCCGTGGGCGCCCTGCTTATGAGGATGTGCACAACAGTGTCCAGAATTTCAGGCAGCGGGCTGCCTTCTGGAAATGGAAGGAGAAGAGTTGGATTTATACCCTGCCTTTCACTCGGGGTCTCAGAGTGGCTTATAGTCTCCTCTTCCCCTCCCCACAATATACACCCTGTGAGGTAGGTGGGGCAGAGAGAGCTCTGAGAGAACTGCTCTGAGAGAACTGTGACTGACTGATGGAGCCAGAACTTTGGAGCCAAAGTTGCCAGAACTTGGAGGCATGAGAGGGCCTGTGGGAGAGGTTGAAATGGATCTGTGCAGATTGGAAACACCCTTAATCTTGGTTGAGGATTGGGTTTTGGTGGCGTACTGTGCCAGCTGTAAAAAGTAGAATAGGTCAATTCTTGGTGTGCATGAAGCACCTCTTTTTAGCATGTGTGCTCAGAAAACAGAACACTGTTTATGGCTTTCTTCTTTTCCTGTGTAGCTATGGTGCAATGACCATGAGAGACCCCTGGTGAAGAAAGCATGCCAGAGCTCTGTGGCTGACCTGAAGCTGGACTATTTGGACCTCTACCTCATGCACTTTCCCATGGGATTCAAGGTATTCATGCGCTTTTGTCCTACCTCATGCACTTGCCCATGCGAGTCAAAGTATTTGTGCACTTTTGTTTTAATTCATGCACTTTCCCATAGGATTTGAGGTATTCGTGTATTTTAGTTCTACCTCATGCATGTTCCCATGGGATTTAGGTATTCCTGCAAGTTTGTCCCACTTCATGCACTTTTCCATGGGATTCAAGGTATTTGTGTGCTTTTGTTTTATGGGATTCAAGGTATTCATGTACTTTGGTGTAGTGGTTAAGTGTGCGGACTCTTATCTGGGAGAACCGGGTTTGATTCCCCACTCCTCCATTTGCACCTGCTGATGTGACCTTGGGTCAGTCACAAGCTCTGGCACAGCTGTTCTCTCAAGGACAGTTTCTGTCAGAAGTTCTCTCAGCTCCACCTACCTCACAGAGTGTCTGTGGGGAGGGGAAGGGAAAGGATTTTGTAAGCCGCTCTGAGACGCCTTTGGGCAGTGAAGGGTGGGGTATAAATCCAATCTCTTCTTCTTTAGTTCTACCTCATGCACTTTCCCATGGGATTCAAGGTATTCATGTACTTCCACTTTATGCACTTTCCCATGGGATTCAAGGTATCCATACACTTTCATTCTCCCTCATGTACTTTCCCACGGCATTTAAGGCATTTGTGTACTTTCCTATGGCATTTAAGTTGTTTGTGTCCTTTCTACCTCATGTAATTCCCCACAAGATTTGAAGTATTCATGCACTTCTCTCTACCTCATGTAATTCCCCACAAGATTCATGGCACTTTAGGGGACATACCAGAGGAGTGTACCAGGGGTACATACCAGGGTACCTCCTATTTGGGAGGTGCCTTGAGCCATGCAAGAGAACTCTCTTTTCTAACAGGGGTAGCCAAACTCGTTTTGAAACAGGACTCTAAGCTAGGAGTGGGCCATATCTCCTTACTAGCAGTGGGTAGGATCCAGGCAGCTGCTTTAGAGGTGGGGCTCAGCTCTGTGGTAGCTGTTTCCCGGGAGTTTATGTCCATTTGGGTTAGTCGTCACAGCCACCCTGTGAGAAGGTCACGCTGAGACTAGCTCAGGGTCAGTTGGAGAGCTTTATGTCAGAGGGTGAATGATAACACGGGGACCAGTGTACCTACAGGACCGGCTCACCTGGTATGTCCCCTGAAGAGCCTTACGCTGTGCTGAGAACAAGTTACTGGTGATCCTCAGACCAAAAGACATCTGGCTGTCCTCAACCAGGGCCTTTTGCACCCTGGCCCTGTGGGACTCTCTGCCAAATGACATCTGAGCCCTGTGGGACTTTACGAAGAAGAAGAAGAGATGGGATTTATACCCCGCCCTTCACTACCCGAAGGAGTTTCGGAGCGGCTTACAAATTCCTTTCCCTTCCCCTCCCCACAACAGGCACCCTGTGAGCAATGCTCCCTCTAAGCTGTGGAGTCTTGTGAGCAAAAATCCTACTTTGTGAGCTACTGGCATTAAAGTTGTGAGCAAGCGACTTGGGCACTGCATGAGTTAGCTTGCTCTGGAGCCATCCTTCCTGAGCTGAGACAAAAATGTGTGAGCTAGAGGCTTAAAACCTGTGAGCTAGCTCACACTAACTCAGCTTAGAAGGAACACTGCCTGTGAGGTAGGTGGGGCTGAGAGAGCTCTGACAGAAACTGCTCTTTTTCAAGAACAGCTCTGACAGGACTATGGCTTGCCCAAGGTCATCCAGCAGGTGCAAGTGGAGGAGTGGGGGATCAAACCTGGTTCTTCCAGATTAGACTCCGTGCACTTAACCAGTACACCAATCTGGCTCTGCAGGGCTTGCAAGGCAGAGATGTTCCACCAGGCCTTTGTTTGATGGGCACCATCCTGGCTGGCACTCCCTTCCTTCCCCTGTTCTTCCCTTTCCCCCTAAGAGACAGGGACTCAGCTGAAATTGGATGTACTAACGCCATCTGCATGCTGTTAACTATGGTATTGTTTTAATCAGTTTTTAAATTATTAGTATTGTTTGATTATGTGTTTTATTATTGTTGTTCATCACTCAGAGCCCTGACTACTCAGGGACTGAGTGATTTATAAATCCAGTTTATAAATAAATAAATCTTGGGCAATGCTTGTTCACATTGCAATGGTAAGGGGGAGCATTTATGTGTTTGGGGGGTGAGTCGGACCCTTGTGACAAAAGAAAAATCAAATCAGAAATCAACTCAAACCTTCAGAAAACAGAATAATCCAAAGAGCTCAAAGCCTGGATGCAGAGAAACGTTTTAATACAGTACCTGAAACTCAGTGGGTCGGACTTTGCATGTGCAACTTATTGCTACAGCACTAATGCATGAGGCAGCCTGCAGACATGCCATTTGGCATCATGTCTGCATCCGGAGGATATGCATAAGAGCGTGCAAAGCCAGAGCACTGGGTTGCAAGCAAGGGACCCCTTGGTGAATGCTCACCTTATCTCTAGAGAATGAAAGGCAAATACTTACGAAGATGGGAGTTTTGCAATCTAAGTGCCACAATAGAGAAGACCCTTTAAAGCCCTATACGGCCAGGGGCCAGCATGCCTTCAAGACCGCCTCTCCCCATATGAGCCCCATAGAGTGCTGAGGTCCACCAAACAGCATCTTTTGGTGGTCCCTGGCCCCAGGGACATCCGACTTGCCTCGACCAGGGCCAGGGTCTTTTCAGCCCTGGCCCCTGCCTGGTGGAATGAACTCCCGAGTGAGATCAGGGCCCTGTGGGATTTATTACAATTCCACAGGACCTGCAAGACGGAGCTCTTCCACTGGGCTTTCGGTTGAGGCAGTGGGCATCCCCCCCTCCTTGGGTTGGCCCCTGTTTTATAGCCTGAGATCCCAAATTGTCCAGATCTCTGGGACACTTATCCCCAGTACTATCAACCACTGAGGCATATGGCCTTTTATAGAGCTGTATGTTTTACATGTTTTAATGTGGTTTTAATTGTATTGTATTTATTTTGTTGTATTATATTTAGATTGTTGGAACCTGCCCTGAGCCAGTTAAGGGGAGGGCGGGATACAAATCAAAATTAATAAATAATAATAAATAAAAGAGTAAGCACCCTACCAGATTCCTCCCACAGGCCTCCCTTTCCTGTATCCATATTTGGCTTATGAAGAAAATGTGGGACGCATGAAGCTGCTGTACACTGAATCAGACTCTTGGTCCATCAGGGTCAGTGTTGTCTACTCAGACTGGCAGCAGCTCTCCTGGATCTCATTGTGGAGGTCTTTCACCTCACCTACAGCCCGATCCTTAACTGAAGATGCTGGGAGTTGAACATGGACCCTTTTGCATGCTGATATGATGCTCTGCTACTGAGCCACAGCCCCTCCCTGACTGACTCCCATGTTTTCTTCATAACAGGAATTTACCAATCCTGAGGGCAAAGTTTGAAATCATGATCCAAATCCAATGCTTTGTTCATTGTACCTCTCTGGTTCTCCAGCAAGATTCCGTTTGCAGTGGTAATCACTGGGGCCTTTTCCACATTCTTTTTTTCCCTTCCTTGCAAGTTCCTGTTTCTTCAGGGCTTCCCCCCCCCCTGTTCTGCATGTTTTTTGCTCCCTCTATTGGTCGATTTGATATTACACCAGTGTATGTTTGACATCTCTCTCTGCAGATTTAAACTGCAGGCTTTTATGCTGGACATAAATGGTGTAATATTGAATCGACCACTAGAGGGAGCAAAACATGTGGAACAGAACATCCACCCACCCACCCCCTGAGAAAACAGGAACTTAGAAATGAAGGAAAATTAGAATGCAAAAAAACCTTCGGAGCAAAAATTGTTCTTTCCTTGGACAGGCTGGAGAGGATCTGATTCCCAAAGATGAAAACGGCATTGTCATTCCCAGTAACACAGACTACCTGGATACCTGGGAGGTAGGTTTGACTTCACCTTATTTTTTAATACTTGGTTGTAAATGTTGAGGCTGGGTGGAGAAGTTAGGGATGTGGGAATCATTTATTCCAAGTAGTCCACAGAACCCCAAGAACAGCACTTTGGAGAGATCAGTGAGCTGCAGGGGAGGGCGGTTGGTTTTGCTAATGGAAATGCCTTCCATTAGTGTCATTACTATTGGGATCCAGTGTGATGAGTTCCAAAAATTCAATCACATCTCTGGTTCTGAAAAGGTTTTTGTTTTTTGAAGGGGGTCTGTATTTGTTTTGCTCAGGGAAGTAGTCATTCACTCCTTCTTCTTCCAGGAAGCCACAGAAAAACAATGTATTTTTCTACAAGGCCATTTATTTAATTTTTAAAATATATTCATAACCCTCAAAGACATAAGTTTCTTGCAGGGCTGAAATCTGTGATGAACCCCCGGATTGCAGGTTATAACAGAACCGTCAAATAATAGCAGAGGGAATCCACCCAGCCCTAGAAGTGATCCCTAACTTGATCTTTTCCCATTAGGCAATGGAGGAGCTGGTGGACTGTGGGCTGACGAAAGCCATTGGAATCTCCAACTTCAACCATGATCAGATCGAGAGGCTATTGAGGAAGCCCAACTTAAAGTATAAGCCTGTGAATCACCAGGTAAGATGGCGCATTGTTGTTCTTCACCTCCCAATCGCAGTTATCAGCAGTGGCTCTTCCTCAGCCTCATTCTACCTGCAGCTGGAAGCTTCCCTGCTTGAGGTTGAGCTCCCCGTCTCTTCTCACAGTCCCCAAAACAGGAAAGGGTTGTTGGTGGGTGGGCCAGTCATGTGTCTGAAACTCCTTGGCCAGGTTTGCTCTCAGACCAGTATCCCTATATCGGCCTGTGCTCTGCCTTTTTGCTTGTGGTCATTTCCTTAAGCCTCATAGAGATGGGCAGAACTTCCCAGAGGAATTCGCCAGGAGGTTCCACCCAGGGGATTCCTCAGGCATGGCTTTCCCACCCATCATCTGGTTCTCTGAATGGAGGACGGGACCAAACCTTCCTGGGGAGCAACTTGAATGGTCCCACTGGCCTCGTTCTTCCACTAGGTCTCATTCATACAATTCCCACTTCTACGGCAGGACTCCAGATTAAAAGTTTGTGCTTATCTTCTTCACTTGGGCCGTTTTTTAAAATGTATCTGTGGGGGGATGTAAGAGCACTGAGGCACTTTTCCTGACTGCTTCTCCTTCTCTTGTTCATGTATAGATCTCAGAAGATTGAGTGGGAGTCCTTAGCCATTTGAGTAATGACATCCTCTAATAGAAGTGCTAACTTTGAGTTCAGTAGCGCCTTAGAGACCAACTAGATTTGGAGGGATGAGAGTTTTTACGAGACCAGGGAGCTGTGACTCTTCTTGAAAGCTTATACCCCGGAAATTTTATTGGTCTCTAAAGTGCTTCTGGACTCGAACCTAGTAGTTCTTCTGGAGACCAACATGACTAAACTCTGAGACTATCTGTAAAAGATTTGGGGCTGAACTACACCGTATGAGAGACATGAACTTGGTGCTGTTTCTTCCTGTTAACATATTAATTATTATTATTTATTAATTCAGTTTATACCTCACCCTCCCCGTGAGCAGGCTTAGGGCAGTTTACAGTAGTGGCATCAGTTGCCAATAAAACCATATAAAACGGTACTAAACAAATAAAACCATAAAATCATAAGGTGCTATTGGTTAACCTTACAGTGGCGTGCTACAGATGTCTCCAACAGCTGAGTTCCAGCTCAGTGTCGTCCTGAGTCACTCGATGGAATGAGCCAGATGTTGGAGCTGAGGGCCCGGCTCGTTGATGGTAATAGCGGGGGCAGCTCCTAGTTAAAGGCCTGGTGGAAGAGCTCCATCTTGCAGGCCCTGCAGAATACAAAAAGTTTACTCATTTTATTGCATTTGTATACTGCCCCTCTTAGGTTGCTAGATCCAGGTTGGGAAATAACCTGGAGATTTTGGGGGTGGAGCCTGAGGAGGGCAGGGTCTGTGGAGGGGATGGACTTCAATGGAGTATAATGCCATTGGGTCCATCTTCCAAAGCAGCCATTTTCTTCAGGTCGCCTGGAGAGCAGTTGTAATCCCAGGAGATCTCCAGCTACCACCTGGAGGTTGGCAATCCTGTACATCAGGGCAGTCATGATTGTGTCCGTGGGGCTCCTAAGAGGCCTCCCATCCAGGCATTGACCAGTCTTAACCCTTCAGCTCAAGAGGGCTGTGTCATTTGCCTTTAGACTGTGCTGTGTACTCTTGTACCACGTGATGTACTTGCGATGTCTCCCTCACCTCCTTGGCTGGTGAGGGTGGTGAGATGCATAGTGTGTTGGTGTTTTGCCATTATTGTTGGTATTGGATATTATAAGGGGTAGAGAGAGAGGAACAGAGAGTAGCAATAGTAGCTCTTTAAATGTTTGACTTCGCTCTTAAAGCTGAACAGCTGTGGGGATAAAGAGCACAGCTTGGACAAAACGTGTAGAGGTTCCAGAATATTCTGTGATGGACAGAAGGCCATGTGGCCCCTGAATGTGGAACAGGCAGTCAGTTGTGAGAGCCTGAAATGACTGAAATACCAGCCTTCAGTTGCCTTCTCGAGGGGGCATTTGCACCAGGAAGAGAGCAGACGTGGGAGTTTTAGCTATGCCTCAGAAGGAAGGCCGAGTGGCAGGTGAGGCCTGTCTCTAGTATCAAACCGTTGAAGTCTTTCTGGGGCCCGGGCAGACTGGTGAGATTAGAACCTCCTTGTGTGAGAGGGTCTTGTCTCATCCAACGTTTAGGCCACAGAAACCTGACAGAAATCAACCTCTTTCTAAGAAAAGGCCTCGAGTGAGAATGGGCTGAAGAAATATCATTCAGAAGTGGCCCAGAGCTGAAAGCCTCTATGATTCTATAATAAATTAATGTGTACTTCAAACCTCACTGACGCAATACTTAGAGCATGAGCAAATACGCACCTCAGCCAGGCTATTCCTTGTCTGTTAGTTGCTGTAGATTTTCCGGGTTGTGTGGCCATAGTCTTGGCATGTAGGATGTGACGTTTCACCAGTAACTGTGTCTGGCATCCTCAGAGTTATAACACAGAAAGATGGAGTTCTGTGTTATACCTCTGAGGATGCCAGTCACAGCTACGGGCAACACGTCACGTCCTACAATGCCAAGACCACGGCCACACAACCCAGAAAATCTACAGCAAGCGATGAACTCTGGCTGTGAAGGCCTTTGACAACATATTCCTTGTCTGTTCAGAAACTGTGCCTGTTGAAACATTTAAACAGTTCTTGCTGGGTTAAAGAAACCTTTTTTGTTGTTCTCTTTTATTCTTATAACTGAGGTCTCAATGTCCTGGTGTAGCTCAAATAAAATTACCTCACAACAGCAAAATCCTGTATTATACAGCCATACTAGCTGTGTCCTTTACACATGTAATAAATTTTCACTTTGAGGATGAAGTGTGGGGAAGATCTCTGTCTCAGTGTCTCTGTCTCTGTCTCTGTCTCTGTCTCTCTCTCTCTCTCTCTCTCGTCTCTCTCTCTCTCTCTCTCTCTCTCTCTCACACACACACACACACACACACACACACACACACCCAGATCTCCCCCAAATTATAGGAGGGTGCCCCAAAAGGCTACCACAGTTTCTGATTTATTTGGGGGAGGTTGAATCGGAAAGTTACCACTTTCCTGGAAAAGGAGTGCCTTGAGTAATCTAGGATTTTCTTGGGCTTGCAGGTCGAGTGCCACCCCTACCTTACCCAAGAGAAGCTCATCCCCTATTGCCAGTCCAAGGGGATCTCTGTGACTGCCTTTCGGCCTTTCGGAGCTCATACGTAAGACTGATGTGAACCTCTGTTGAACAAATTCGTATTTTTGCAATTGTGCATGTCTATGAATGGTTTGTGTTCACTTCATTATAGGGATTGCAAATAACAGGTCTCTAAACTGTTTGCTCTACTCCTTTGTGCTGGCCAGTCCTGATTCTGAACATTTTAAGGGAATCAGAAGAAAAAATTCCAGAACATTATGAATGGATGCTTGGCAATCTATAATTCTCATCTGGCAGCTTGATTCCAAAGTTGGCTGTGATCCAAAGACCAGCCTCCTCAAACACTTTCAACAGTGCCCAGTGGTACATATGACTTGGGGTGGGGGATTTCTTGAAAGAACAAATCCTGCAACTCCTCAGATATCGTTATCACTAATTGCTTTTGGAAGCCCATTCAGTTGCATAGTTGGTTTGCCATGCATGGCGGGAGGGCTACAGTTTGGGGAATATGATCCCAAAGGCCCTTTGGGAATGGGAAAGCAGTGATGAGTTTCTTTGAACCCCAGCCAATCTGTACTGAGGATTAAACCTCACCAAGTTTAGTGGGAGCCAGTGTGTTTAGTATTGCAGCCCTGCAACACAGTCCTGAATTTGTTCACTTGGATGTAAGCGTCATTATGCATTTATGAGCAGCCCCTTTAAGGAAGCACATTCAAGTTTGCAGCCTTTCCTCCCAATCCTGCAAGATCGCACCCTTTTGTCCCACACAGACACGAGATGCTGCGTGCCTGGCTAAGGTGGATGCAGATTCCCTTTTGGGTGTGTATCTGCAATGCACATCCTCAACTAGACAAGTAGTGATAAGTTGTTGTGTTATTTCTTGCGTAGGGCACTGCAGTAGGGTGGAGAGTTCAGATAACATTTTCTAGCCGGTCTTTAGAAATAGAAGTATAAGAAGGAGAAGGTGCCATCAGGTCACAACCGACTTCTGGAGACCCCAGGAGCATTGGGGTTTTCAAGGCAAGAGATGAGCCAGCGGTGGTTTGCCATTGCCGCCTTCTGCAGAGCAACCCCAGTCTTTCTCGGTGGTGTCCCGTCCACGTACTGAGTGTGGCTGACCTTGCTTAGCTCCCAAGGTCTTATGAGCCCAGGATAATCAGGCCGCTAATAAGTAAGGCATCCAGTTTTGATTTCCATGTGGAAGGTTGCTGGATTTTACAGAGAGAACAGCTTTTCACTTACGGCCAAGTTATGCAAGGTGAAATGGACGTGCGCATGTCCAAAGTGGGGCAAATAATTCCCCCAGCAAGCAGGCCCATAGCCAGGATTTTTTAATCCGGGGGGGGGAAGGCTTTAAATAAGTCAGGGGGCACCTGCATACACCCCTGCACCCACCCACCCAAGGGAGTGCCTGGGCTGGATGGGAAGTCAGGGGGCCTTGGTGGTAAGTCAGGGGGCCTTGGCGGTAAATCAGGGGGCCAGGCCCCGAGATGCCCCACTGTAGTTATGGGCCTGCCACCAAGTCTATTTCAGCTGTGGAAAATAGCAGGAAAGGAAGGATCCCTGTGGTCCCAAGCCAGATCAAGCCTCCATGGAGCTTTAAAAGGCTGTTCCCAGCAGCTGCTGTGGGAACTGCCTGGACAGCTTGTTAAAAAAGAACTCCAGTAGTTGAGCCCTTAAGCTGAAGCCCTACTGAATAGGTATGTATGTGCTATCAAGTTGCAACCGGTGCATGGCAACCAGACCAAGGGGTTTCCAAGGCATGTGAGAAACTGCAGTGGTTTGGCATTGCCTTCCTCTGCTGAGCCTTCCTGGGTGGTCCCCGTCCAAATACTGACCCCGCTTAGCTTCAGAGATCTGATGAGATCGAGCCATACCGTGCCGTTCCACATCCCTGAAGGCTCCTTAACACCTCTGCTTTGTTTTGTAGTCTCAGTCCAGGGGACCCGATCCTTTTGGAGGATCCCAAGATTAAAGAGATCGCTGCAAGGCACAAAAAGACAACAGCTCAGGTCAGAACTCACACGTATGACTAGGGGCTGTGTAGGGGGGGGAGAGAGAGAGAGCAGGAGTTGGGGTGTTTCAGGCAAACAGCTCGGTGGGAAAACTGAGCCTTGGCATTTCCTTTGAGGTGCGTTGGGTGCTTGCAAGTGGTAACGGTGGCGGTCTGATTCCGCTTCCGTGAGACATGCAAGTTGCAAGACGGGTGGTGCAGTTCCGACATCTGCACATGGGTGCCGGGAGTTGAGGAATTAGTGAGGTCTGAGCAGGTGCCGTAAATGGAGAAGAAGGAACGTTGTACGTAAAATCATAGAACTATAGAGCTGGAAGGGGCCATCTTGTCCAACCCCCTGCTCAGTGCAAGATCAGGCTAAAGCATCCCTGACAAGTGTTCGTCCAGCTGCTGCTTGAAGACTGCCAGTGAGGGGGAGCTCACCGCCTTCCTAGGCAGCCGATTACACTGCTGAACTACTCCTAATACCCAGCCGGTATCTTTCCGCCCATAATTGAAACCCTTCATTGCAAGTCCTATCCTCTGCTGCCAACAGGAACAGCTCTGTGCATGCAACAGAGCAACAGGATACCTCTCCGCACACATCAGACTGTGCATTAAATAACTTGATAAAGTTGCCAAGTTTTCTTTCTCCCTACTCCCCTGGAGTAACTGGTTGGCCGCTGAGACTGAGTGCTGGACTAGATGGAGCACTGGTCTGAGCCAGCAGGCTCTCCTTATATTCTTACCTGTTTTACATTTGAAGGGTTTGGGCATCCGTGTCTGAGGTCTGGAAGGTTTGGGTGAGCTGTAAAGGCTAAGACGCATTGCAATTTGGGTAACATCGAATATTCACTGACGACAGTGCTAGCTCAGAAATCAGCACACTGAAGGTGGCTGAACTGAGCATTCAAAATTTTGATGAAATGGGTGTTTATGTTGCTTCTATGCTGTCCAGTTCCATCTTATTTTGTAGGCTACTGCTTCTCGTTTCTCTTCTGCCGTCCTCATTGCCCTTTCCCTTGTTTGTATTCACCATTCTCTAATATTATTTAGTTATTTATTTAGAACGTTTGAATGCCACTTTTCTACCCAATCAGGGTCCACAAGGCAGTGAATGTTAAAAAAAATTAATTCAAATACAGTTAAAATATAAAATTCAATTGAAAACACATAAACACTAGAAGGAGGAGCAGTAATTGTTACTGGGGTTATGCCAGATGAAACAAAAAAGGCTTTACTTTTGGCTTTTGAAATCTACATGCCTGTGGGATTTTCTGCATTCTCATTTGTAAGTTCCTGGTTCTTCAAGGGGGGCTTTTTGTCTGACATGTCTTTGGCTCCCTCTAGTGGCCCATGTGATATTACAGTAGCGTATGCCCAGCATTTCTCCCTGAAGTTTAAATCTTCAGGGAGAAATGCTGGACATAAACTGGTTTAATATTGAATAATTCATGAAAACAAAGAAGGTAAATGTGGCTTGCCCATAAAGTAAAACCTCTCCAGCTTGATTTGTGAAACATGCCGCCCATGTCAAAAATGGCCCTGATATCGGGGAGGTGCCGTGGCTTGGTCCCAGGTTCAAACTCCAACATCTCCAGATAAAGAATCTGGCAGTAGATGATGTGAAAGACCTCTGCCTGAGGCCTTGGAGTCCTGCTGCCAGTCAGAGTAGACAGTACTGACTTTGATGGACCAAGGGGTCTGATTTGATATAAGGCAACTTCATGTGTTCATTTGTTTCCCTCTCCAGGTCCTGATCAGGTTTCACATCCAGAGGAATGTGGCTGTCATTCCCAAATCAGACAAACCACACCGACTGGAGGAGAATTTCAAGGTAGATGTGTGTTTGTTTGCTTCTTCCGTATGTGCATGTTAATACAACCCTGAGGGTTTGCTGCTAGAGTGAATAGCCTGTTGTTCCCAAGTGAGGAGCCTGAGCGACAAATGCATCTAGTTGCCCTTTCCTCTTTATACTAACTACCAATTTTCCTTCTAAGCTGTGGAGTCTTGTGAGCAAAAATTCTACTTTGTGAGCTACTGGCATGAAAGTTGTGAGCAAGCGATTTGGCTATTGCATAAGTTAGTTTGCTCTGGAGCCATCCTTCCTGAGCTGAGACAAAAATGTGTGAGCCAGAGGCTAAAAGCCTGTGAGCTAGCTCACACTAACTCAAACTTAGAGGGAACACTGCTAACTACCTAATCTTGCATCGCTCCCGGACCAAGACCAGGCTTTGCCCTGGCCAAGAACACAGAGGGATGTTGCCCTTTGCCCACCTCAGTTCTTATGTGTAGAACTGCTGCTGTATAGTACATCCCACATAAACCTTTCTGGCTGAATCAGAGGTAGAGGAATGCACACCCTTTTAGATATAACTGTGCAGTAGGGGTGGGCACAAACTGGCTCACAAATGTAAATTTGTGACGAATTTTGGTCAGTTTGTGGTTCGTGAACTGAAGTTCACAAATTGAAGAAGCCACCTCAAACATCCACAAATTTAAAGGCAGTTCACAAAGAGTAGAAAGCAGGGGTTTAAATGGCTTTGAAACTACTCTCTAAGTTGAAGTGCCTCAGCCAGGTTTCTCTTTGGAGACCTGTGCTGCTGATCCCTTTTTTTGCAACCTACTTGTAAATAAACAGATTTTCTTTGTGGTTAATATATGATTCCTGTCTCAGTGACCTCCATATTCACCACAAAACTTACCTCACATCAGCAAACCCATAGTGTAGACACTCACTCCCTTTAGAAGATGTGGTATCTGAGGGGGAAGATTTATGGTTTAATATAAACCTTATCCCCCAAAATCATAGGAGGCTGTGTGGATCCCCTCAGGTGATAGAAATGGCCTGTCACAGATGCCTACCATGCAAACCCCCACAAAAGCCCTGGCAAAGAAGCAGGCCTTCCAATGCCTCCTGAAGATCTCCAGAGAGGGCTCCCTTTACCCCTTCAGGGAGCCCCATTCCACAGAGACAGCCACAATGGGAAAAGCTCAGGCTCTGGTTGATGCCAGAGAGGTCATTCTAAGTGATGGGATAGCCATTCGATGTGTGCCTGGTGACCATAGTTGGTGCACAGGGGCATATGGAAGGAGCTGGGCCTTCAAAGCACGGTGGTAGAACATTCCACTTCCACAGAGATAGAAGTGTTGGCTTCTCTTCTTCTCCTGGATCTCTGAAGGGCAGCTAGAATGATAAAAGGGCTGGAACACCTTCCCTATGAAGAAAGGTTAAAACGCTTGGGGCTCTTTAGCTTGGAGAAACGATGGCTGAGGGGTGACATGATCGAGGTTTATAAGATTATGAATGGGATTGAACAGGATGAGAAAGAAGTACTTTTCTCCCTTTCTCACAATACAAGAACTCATGGGCACTCCATGAAATTGCTGAGCGGTCGGGTTAGAACAGATAAAAGGAAGTACTTCTTCACCCAAAGAGTGATTAACATATGGAATTCACTGCCACAGGAGGTGGTGGCAGCTACAAGCATGGACAGTTTCAAGAGGGAATTAGATAAACATATGGAGCAGAAGTCCATCAGTGGCTATTAGCCACAGGGTATAGATGGGAACTCTCAGTCTGGGGCAGGTGATGCACTCTATTCTTGGTGCTGGAGGGGGCAGGAGTGGGAGGGCTTCTAGTGTCCTGGCCCCACTGCTGGACCTCCTGATGGCACCTGGTATATTTTGGCTGCTGTGTGACAGAGTGTTGGACTAGATGGGCCATTGGCCTGCTTCATCATTGGCTTCTCTTATGTTCTTATGTTCTTAAGTGGAATCCATCTCTCACTTGGTCCCTAATGAGAGCCAGTTTGGTGTAGTGGTAGGAGTGTGAACTCTAATCTGGGAGAACCAGGTTTGATTTGCCACTCTTCCACAAGCAGCTGCTGGTGTAATCTTGGGCCAGTCACAAATTCTTCCAGAGCTGTTCTCTCACAAGCAGTTCTCCAAAGAGCTCTCTCAGCCCCACCTACCTCACAGGGCATCTGTTGTGGGGAGGGGGAGAGGAAGAAGATTGTAAGCCGCTCTGAGATTCCTTCGGGTAGTGAAGGGCGGGGTATAAATCCAATCTCTTCTGCTTGCAGGTGTTTGACTTCGAGTTGACTAAAGAGGAGATGGAGACTCTCCTCAGCTTGAACAAGAACTGGAGAGATTGTTTGATGCCCCTGTAAGTTCAGGATTTCATACTGTTTTTCTTTTGCTGTGACGGTTACCCAACCAATTGAAGCTGGTCTGATTGCTGGCTACAGCACCATGGGAGCTAAACCAGTGTGGACGTCACCGGTTCCTGGGAGCCCTCCTGAAAGGCTCATGTTGAATGCCACAAAAGAGCTGAAGTTTATTTCGTAACGAGCAAGAACCTGGTTGCCAGGCTTGGCATGCACCCTCCCTCCTTCCCTCCCTCC
The DNA here is from genome assembly GCA_029375565.1 of Gekko gecko. Lineage (NCBI taxonomy): Eukaryota > Metazoa > Chordata > Lepidosauria > Squamata > Gekkonidae > Gekko > Gekko gecko. Next base: position 29,534,545 of record JAPDNY010000005.1, on the reverse strand, counting down.
GCTGCATTGAGGTCCAAGACATTCAGCCATCTCCCCAGTTTGTCGTGATGTCCAAAGGTGGGCACTTCAACAAAACGAAGATTCTTTCTTTCCCCAAAACTTTCCCAGTTCCTGGGAAGGAATTCAGCCCCCGTGCCCTGCGTGAGTGGAGTGGGGAGAGAGAGAGAGAGTGTGGGCCCATCTATAGGCCAGGTTCCCACCCATATTGTCTGAACCCCCAAATCACTTGCGACGCCTGAATGTAGGGGAAGCTATCAATATGATGAATTAAATAAACTGGGGGAAACACCCAAGTCCTGCATAGCCCAATGTCATCAGATCTCAGATGCTGAGTAAGGTCAGCCCTGGTTAGTGTCTGGATGGGAGACCACCAAGGAAGTCCAGGGTTGCTTTGCAGGGGCAGGTAGTGGCAAACCACCTTTGTTCATCTTTTGCCTTGAAAGTCCTACAAGGTTGCTGTAAGTCAGCTGCTATTTGGCAGTAATACCCCCCCCTCGTGCTTTGTAGATGCTGGGGCTGGCCTTTTGCTTGGGCCCCACCAAGCTGAACCCAGCCCACAAGCCCCCTACCTGCCCCAGGGCTTGGTGGCTGTTATAATCCGCACAAGAACCACCTTCCTCTCTCCCTGTGATTCCCTCAGCCTTGACTCTGCACTGCCCACACCCTCCTCGGGAAGTGCCCATCCCACGGACCAGTCCAGGATCGGAACAGACGGCAGCTTCTGAGGAGAGGGAGGGGTGAGGCCTGCTCCTGTCTCAGTGGTCACCTTTGCCCTGCACTTGTGCGACGTCTGGCTTCTCCAGTATTCAGCCTGCATCAGCGACGGATCTGGAATTTACCTTTTAATCGGACCCTCCTCTCTGTCCTGTTCTTGCAGGTGTGTCAACCACAAGGACTACCCGTTCAAAGCCGATTATTAGGGCTGAGCTGGCCCTGGAGACTTCAGCCGGGGGAGTCTCGCACTGCACAGCTTCATTAGCCGGCCTTGTCTGTGAATGTGAGTGTGTGTGTGTGTGGGGGGGAATCAAGTGGCTAAAACACGGCCGTGGACCAAAGGCCTGTACTGTCGAGTCCCACTGCTTGCGATTGGCTTCTTGAAAACTCATTTGTGAAGTGTGCAGTTGGAATGAAATAAATTCATTGCTGTCCTCGGTAGACTTAATTTGCAGACGGTTCCGGGTCTAATAGCCGAGTCCTGTATTTATTAACTTATTTATTTAAAACATTTTTATGCCGCCTTTCCACCCAGTAAAATGCCAGAACAATTAACAGCAACATTGAAATTATAAAAATAATCCAATAAAAATACCAAACCAACACTGGAGGGGCCGGTATCTGTTATTGAGAGGATGTCAAACGAAACCAAGTCTTCGCCTGCAAGTGGAAGACACCCGGCAGAGGGAAGGAGATGAAAGTCTCCCTGGGGATGCAGTTCCAAAGTTTTGGCATCGCCACCGAGAAGGCCCTTCTTCTGGCTGTCACCTGCCTTGCCTCAGATTGGAGCAACCGAAGTGGGGCCTCTGCAAATGACCGGAGTCGGTGGGCAGGCTCATATGTCGGTCCCAGGCTTCAAAGGGCTGCCCTGGCACAGCCTCTCTCAGGACTGGGTAGAAGGAGATCAATATTATGCAAGTCCCACGGACCCTGGTCCCCTGCGACGGTACAGCGGAGCTGTGCAGATTTAGGCAACCTGGGTGGAAAAAAGAAACTGAAGCCTGTGCAGGGTATAATCCTAGTGGCCCCAAAAGCGTCTCTCTAGAGCAGGGGGGGCCAGACTCGGTTCACATAACAGCCACACCGAATAAACGTCAGTTGTTTGAGAGCTGCAAGAGATGAACGAATATTACACACACGTTTTGATTGGAAAATATGCACATTTGCTTTTTATTAACATTAAACTAGACTTTGTGAAAGAGCCACACGTGGCTCCCGAACTGCAGCTTGGCCTCCCCTGCTCTAGTTTGTAAGACCCCCCCCTCCGATACTTGGATTTGTCCACTCAGTATCCCTACGAGGGACAGGCCGTGCATTTCAGGCAAACCAGAGGACATGATGCCTCGAGAGACTTCATTAATAGTGGGTGCTGGGGAGGCACCAGTGCTTTTTGCTGTGTGCCCTTTCGCCAAGCCTGGAATGCGGGGAGGGAGAGGGTGAGTCAGAAGAGAGAGGAGTTGGGTTTTTACGCCCAGCCTTTCCCTGCCCTAAGGAGTCTCAAAGTAGCTTACAGTCGCCTTCCCCTCCCCGCAACAGGCACCGTGTGAGGCAAGTGGGGCTGAGGGAGTTCTGTGTCTGTCCTGAGCTCACCCGGCAGACTTCATGCGGAGTACTGGGAAATCAGACCTGGTTCTTCATATCAGAGTCCACTGCTCTTAACCACTAAGAACTTAAGCTATGTTGGATCTGGCCAGCAGTTCATCCAGTCTAACAGTCTGTGTCACGCAGTGGCCAAAAAACAGGTGCTCTCGGGAGGTCCACCGGCAGGGCCAGAAGTCCAGAAGCCCTCCCACTGTTGCCCCCCAAGCACCAAAGAATGCAGAGCGTCACTGCCCCAGACACAAGTGTTCCATCGATACCTTGGAACAAACTTCAAGTCCGGTGGCACCTTAAGACCAACAAAGTTTTATTCAAGGCATGAGCTTCTGTGTGCGCACACACTGTACCTGAGGAAGCGTGCATGCACACGAAAGGTCATACCTTGAATAAAATATTGCTGGTCTTAAAGGTGCCACTGGACTCTGAATTTGTTCTACTGCTTCAGACCAACACAGCTGGTCCCACCTGCATCTACCATCTGTACCTCGTAGCCCCTCTCCTGCCGCGGGAAGTGGTGGCAGCAACAAGCACAGACACTTCTCCAACCCCCTCTTGAAGCAGTCTGTGCTTGTTGCTGCCACCACTTCCTGCGGCAGTGAATTCCACGTGTTAACGACTCTTTGTAAATTACTGCACCACATTGGCTGCTTGGTGGGTCCAGTCAGAGGTGTGGCTCTGGGGCCCCGTGGTGGGAGAAGCAGCCGCACACGTGGGTACGTAACGGTGTGATTTGGAGGGGAATGGATGAAGTATACCTCCCTTCCCCGTGTGCACTCCCAAATGCAGCATCCCAAAGCTGCCGTTTGGTTATTGCTGCACACGCGTATATGGAACAGGCGGTCTCACTGCAACAGGAGAGACATGCCAATAATGTATTCGTAATCTACCCTGGGTCCAAGTGAGAAAGGCAGACTACGAACATATGAAACCACCTTATACTGAATCAGACCCTTGGTCTATCAGGGTCAGTATTGTCTACTCAGACCGGCAGTGGCTCTCCAGGGTCTCAGGCAAAGGTCCTTCACATCACCTCCCACCTGGTCCTTTCAACTGGAGATGCCGGAGATTCAACCCGAGCCCTTCTGCAGGCTCTACCACGGAAGAAGAGTTGGATTTATACCTCGTCCCCTTCACTCGGAGCCTCAGAGCGGCTTACAATCTCCTTCCCTTCCTCTCCCCACAACAGACACCCTGTGAGGTAGGTGGGGTGAGAGAGCTCTTTGAAGAACTGCTCTGCGAGAACTGTGACTGACCCAGGGTCACCCAGCTGGCTGCATGTGGAGGAGTGAGGAATCAAACCTGGTTCTCCAGATTAGAGTCCGCTGCTCTTTAACCACTACACCAAACTGGCTGAGCCACAGCCCCTTCCTAAGTGACATTTTTTTTTAAAAAATGATGTAAAGCATTAAACTCTTACTGCAGAGATGAAAAGAACCCCCCCCCACACACAAACTATTACTGGGCACAGATTCATGTTGGATGCATTCTCCCATCCCACCAAGCAAAGAGAGGCTGTGATCTAGGTGAGCCTGTATCTCTGCAGGTGGAGAACGTCTACATTGGATTGCTGCCCTGCATTGAAAACTCCCTGACCTGCTAGCTTTTCAGCAGCGTGAGCTTTTGACCCAGGGGTGCACTCAACCATGAAATCTCCCATCTGCTTTCTAGAGAAGAAGAGGAGATTGGATTTATACCCTGCCCTTCACTATCCAAAGGAATCACAGAGCGGCTTACAAATTCCTTTCCTTTCCCTTCCCCACAACAGACACCCTGTGAGGTAGGTGGGGCTGAGAGAGCTCTCTTTGAGAACTGCTTCAGAAAGAAGAGTTCTGAGAGAACTTGTGACTGACCCAAGGTCATACCAGCAGCTGCATGTGGAGGCGTGGGGAATCAAACCCAGTTCTCCCAGATTACAGTCCACTCTCTTAACCACTATACCAAACTGGCCCTAAAGGCAATATGGTCCCTTGTGTATTTTCTTCTGAATGTGGGAAGAACGATACAGAGGGCTGATGGACACCATTTCCTCTAAGCTGTGCATGTGAGTGGCCGCTCATTGACACAGGAAGCCCTGCTCAGCAGCAGTGTGGAGCCACACAGAGGGTCTTGCACAGCCCCTTGTCCATTGTAAGATTACAGCAGTTATATTCTGCTCTGGATATGAATGGCTCCACTCAGTAAGAGAAAAAATCAGAGGGGACATTACTGATGGATCTCTTTGCTATCCCCCAAGTGCATGGAATGGCAGACAGTTTCCAGATGCCGCCACTAGGTCAGCCTTACAATAAAACCACGTTCTGCACGTTTCGCTCACATAAGGGCCCAACCCACTCACGCAGGTCTTTGAGTAATATCTGGTACCTCTGGTGTCTTCTGCTCCAAGCACAGGGTTTTGTTGATGATGACAGCCCCCCCCCGCCCCCGCCAACCAAGAATTTGGCAGCATTTCCGATTTGCTGGCGGACTGGCAGGCACACGGGCCATTTACTGTTTAAAAAAGACACAGCAACTCCGCCGTCAGATAGACATACTCCATTTATTGTGAATTGCAGATTCAGCATATTGGTTTATTGCAGATAATCAGATGTAAAGAGTCCAAAAGTGTCGTTTTAAAAGAAATGCCAAAACAAACAAAAAGACAGTTCCACAGTTACTTTTTTTTTTTTTTTGCACGTCTTCACTCCAGCTGTGAAGGCTGACGTGACATTTCACTGTGCCAGCAGGAGGGTTTCGGGAAGCGGCGCAACTGTCCTTTGGATCATGCTTCATCGTTGTCCCTTAAACAAAAAAAAAACCGGGGCAAGGCAGAGATGCACCAGATACATAGAAAGGGTAACAGTTCTCAAGCTATAACTGCATTTGAGGGCGGGCTATAAAATCGCCCCTTTGACCCCATTGATATTCTTTATGATGTAAATGCTGAATATTGTGACGTGTGACTGGAAACCAACTTAACAATTTTTTCAAAGCGTTGTGGCTACTATGTACAAATCAAATGATAACGGCTGCAGATAAGAACCTGGGGGTGGGGACGGGTGAGAAACCCCTTTCCCTCCTGCCACCACTGTGGCTGCCTTTGCAGGAACGCATTGATGTCCAGTGGAGTCCTGGTTTCTCTCTCTCCTCAGCACAGCTGGCTCTCGACCTGGTGTGCATTCTGGAGCATAAGTAACTTATGCACAGAGACCTCGGGGGAGAGAGGGGTGGCCAGAGGAGACACCGTGGGCGCCTTTAAAAAACTGGCTGGTGCGCTACACCACTTGTGTCGCCAAAGGCCAAAGAAAAGGGGAGGAGAGTCCTGTGCTGATCCTCTCCTGCAAGGGGGGGCGGGGGAATGGATGGATCGTGCCCGTTTTGTGGATTTTTTTCTTCCTAAAGAGACACTGTGAGATGCAGATAGCCTTGATAAAGAGAAAATTAAGTGTGCAGTAATGAACAAGCATGTGTCACCAACATAATGTGCGCATATGTGTCTTGTGTGTCTGTATGTGTGTTAATTATCGAAGTTTTATATAAATTAGCTACATTGCTTTATACAAGTGACCTATGTTTGACGCTTAATACCCTTCTCTTCCTCTTTTAAAACTATAAATTTAATTAACCACCAAAGGCATCTGATATTTTTATTAAAAAAAAAAATCTAAGCACTTCTCTCGCCACCAAGCCTAATGGCAATTATGAAATCTTGATATAAAAAGTGTGTATTTGGGGGTTGTTGTTGTTGTTTTTTTAAAAAAAAGTTTGTGATATTGGCTAGTCATGTTAAGTTTATAACTAAATATAGTACTCTAGCGGGTATTAAAAGCCTTCTACGGTTAGTAGTGCCTTACAGCTAAGTCACGTAAAGCTATATTGTATACACTCTAAAAACTGCAGCTTAACCGGAAAACAAAACGAAAAAAGTGAAAGTTTTCAGTACCGCTGTCAACCGCAGTCATCCGAATCCAGAATATTAACTTAAAACTAAATAGGAAAATAAAAAAATATAACGTACAAAAGATGTTCTCAACTTGTTACGGATGGAGATTTGACGTGGAGGAAAGCAGAGAAACAAAGACTGTTAAGTGAAAGTAATTTCTTCCCTGCCTCAACTTAAAGTGCAGAAAGGATGGTTCCAGGGGGGGGAGGGGCCCTGTGTCACCGAAATGAATGATGTTGTGGCAGAATCCACAACGTCACCTGTACTTTGTGGCATCTCCTTGTGGAGAAGTCAATTGGCCTCCTCTCACCTCCACTGTGGGCCTGACTTTGCATAGGAAGACGGCACTTCACAATGGCCCTCTGGTCGCACGGGCACCCAACCGGCACAATTCTTCCCCCTTAAAAAAAAAAGGGCTGGGGGGGAAAAAAGATACACGGTCTGGGTGTCCCTGCAACCGAGGACGCCCGGCTTCTCCTTTGTGAAAAGCGGAGGGCCAACCAGGGATCTGGCATGGTGCAGGCTTGTGTTCCTGCACATTCGAAGAAGCAAGAAGGGAATCCCGGAAGGGGATTGTGCCAAAGGTTTCTCTACTCAATAAACAGGTTTGTTGGCTCCGCTCCTTTAAAAAACATTTACTGGCTGTTTGTCCCCCCCCACCCTTTTATTATTTGAAATGAGCCCAGACCTTTCTCTTCCCTTTCGATCTGCAGTGAGATACGCACGGATGGAAGCTCTGGGGTGGACGGTGGTCCTTTCCAGCGGGTTGAACTTGGCTTGTTCAGACACGCAGCTCTGTTGAGAGCTGAACCGTAGAAGGATCTCTCTTTCACAGCATGGGCTTCTTTTTAGAAATAAGGCTCTGGATGCGAAGGCACTACTATTAGGATGGATGCTGAAGGCGGGTTATTAAATACAGTGCTAATATACATGGTTTCTTTTAACTGGAATAATGCAAAAAAAACAAAAAACCCAACAAAAAGGCCTTTTTTTGGTAAACAACCATAAATATATATAAAAAAAAGAAAGACAAATTTTTAGCACTTCCGTTTTTTTAAAAAAACTGAGTTGGTCCAGCATTGTCGGTGGGCTTCTTTAGGGTTCCTTTTCAAATTGTCTCAAACCTGCTGGAAGAAAGAGAAGGTAAGAAGTTGCTTGGGATTGCAAGAAAGGCCCTCTTTTTGGCTTACACGCGTAAGTCAAGCCTGGAACTGTGGTAGCGGCAATTTGGGTCGATTTTTGGGCCTGGGGTCCCAGGCTTCACTGCAAGGCCTCTTTGCTAGCTGCGTCCGATCATCGTGGCTTTCCCAGTGAGTTCTGAACTCCACCAGCAGGAACTCATTAGCATAACATGCCACACCCAACAGCAGAAACTCATTAGCATATCAGGCCACACCCCTGACGTCGCAGTATATTAGCATATTTGGCCACGCCCCATGTTACCAGAAGTGTGGTCATCCAGCCACACCCACCTTTTGCTTCTTATTCTGTTTACCTTGTTTGGTGTCAAAAGGGCTTTTTTGGTAGCAGGAACTTCTTTGCGTGTTAGGCCACACACTCCTAATGTAGCCAGTCCTAATAAGTTTCTGCTGTTGGGTGTGGGCTGTTATGCTAATGAGTTCCTGCTGGGCGTGGCCAACTTTGGAACCAGCCGGAACTCTGTTCCTGTGCGTTCCTGCTCAAAAATAGCCCTGCCTGTATGTATCCCAAATAAAATCCTTCATATTATTGTTGACCTGCTCTTTTATGATCAAAAAGTGATGCAGGCAGGCCCGTAGCCAGGGGTTTTTTTAGTCAGGGGGCAATTAAATTTCTTAGGGAGCACTGGCTAATTAAAGGAATACCCAGCTCCTTCCCTGCATCCACCACCACTTGGGGGCCCTGGGCTGGATGGGAAGTCAGGGGGGGGATGCTTGCCAGTAGATCGGGGAGCCTAGCCCCAAGATGCCCCACTGAGGTTATGGGCCCAGATGCAGGCAGTGGTGGGCCTACATTTTTGGGACCCTGAAGCTTGAACTGTTATGGGGGCCCCTTCTCAACCCACAACGATAGGGCAACATCCAACAAGGCCAATATGAAACAGGCATTAGAGCATATTCTAAGGTCAATATTAAGTACTTCAACGCATTGGCTTATGATTCTGTCACTAAAATAGCCGTGTTTTAATAACAAACGCTTTAAATAATCTCCATCAGTTTTGTTGAAAAATCCATTAATTAAAAAAAAAAAGTTGCTTTGGGGCCCCTCCAGGATTAGGGGCTCTGAAGCTTCATTGGTTTCATAGTAGATTCGCCCCTGGAGGCAGGGGCTCTTTTTGAGACTAAAATACTTCTCCGTACAGCTGCCTGTAGAACATACTACCACTGGATATGGTGATGGGACAAAAATAGGAGTAAGTCTGCAGAAGAAGGAACATGAGAGACCAAACTATGAATGTGCCTTCCCTATGACAGGTGGGGTGATGATATGCTTAGTATCTTACAAAAAAAAAGAGAAGGGTGGAATGGTGTAGAATGATGCAATTGCAACGCTCTTCCTGGATGAGTGCAGACCAGGGTAGGAGGGGCCACAACTGCGTGAGCCAATGGACTGCTGTTTTGTCCCTACAATTCTACCTCTGTCTGCCAGGAACGGAATGGGGGTGGGGGTGCTTCCAGCATAAGTTTTTTACATTTTGAAGATTTTTCTTTAAAAGCACATGCCCAACCAAACCATGATGCCACGGAAAAGAACAGGAAGCACAGCCAGAGGAGAAAGAGGCGTTAGGGTCTATAGGATTGGCCAGACACGACAGAAACTATCACTGGGCAGGAGACAGAGTCGGTGGAGACTCAACAGGGAACGGCAGCAATGAGGGACTCGGCTTGGTGGCACTAAGGACTACAAAGGCTGCATTCTGAGCTATCGGCCTTACAGCCTTAAGCTGCTGGGCAAAACGTTCCAGAAATGTAAATGAATCTTCATTCTTATGAAGGGGCTTTATCTTTCCAGCTGTTTCATGGCCTGCTTTCGACTTGAAGGTTGTCTTATGGGCAGTTTTATACTGTTTGCTATATCCCCAAGCTTGCTTGAATGGCTTTTCGACAGTGATCTTTTTATTGTAAGTCACCTCGAGCAGGACTCTGGAGAACTGCCATAACAATCTCCTGAACAAAATACAGTAACTCAATGATTTCTCTGAAGTGCTAGAAAATAGGTAACAGAAAGCTGTGCTTTTGAAAACGGCAGCCGTCTGTTTCTTACCGTGAGAGGGACTCCTGGTCTAACACAAAAAGCCACTATCATTCTGATGCTTTAAACCAGGGGTCTCCAACCTGTTTAAGTCTGTGGGCACCTTTGAAATTCTGACACAGGGTGGTGAGCGCAACCACAAAATGGAGATTGGATTTATACCCTGCCCTTCACTTGGAAGTGGCTTACAATCTCCTCACGCACACACAGAACAAACCCCCTGTGAGGTAGGTGGGGTTGAGAGAGCTCTTTCGAGGACTGCTGTTTCCAGAACAGCTCTGAGAGAACTTGTGACTGACCCAAGGTCACACCAGCAGCTGCATGTGGAGGAGTGGGGAATCAAACCCAGTTCTCCCAGACTGGAGTCCGCGCTCCTAACCACTACACCAAACTGGCTCTCCCACAAAGTTGCCACCACGGAGGCCGAGCCAACCACACAGAGAAAGTCCAAGTGCAGGGGAAGAGAGGAGTCAGTGTCGAAAAGACAGTGGGAAAGAGCCGTTGGAAAGTGACTAAAACCAGCACTGTGGTGCAGCTGTTGCCAAAATGTTATTTTAATCTGCACAGCCAATCAGAAGCCCTACAGGGCAACAGCCCATCTGGCCCCCCCACGCTTTTAAAAAACACTTGGTGGGCACCAGGAAAGGTGTTGGGCACCGTGGCACCCCCGGGCACTGTCCTGGGGACCCTGCTTTAACTCCACCCTGCTGTCAGTGCTCCCTTGTTCATACCATCATCAGCTGCCAAAATCAGGAGGACACAGACTACCTGATCACAAAGAGCAAAATACCCTGCTCACTTACCATTGGTCTCTGACTTTTTCCCCGCTGCTGTTACCTGTATATTAAAGAGAGTTGCACAAGTTGAAAGATCAGATGAATATCTACAACAGATCAATGTCTACAACACTATTTAAGCCCCCAACAGAGTGGCACAGCCATATTAGACTGACCCCACAGTAGCAGATTTTTAGGGTCTGGGGCAGGAGTCTTCACCAGAGAGTCCCTTAGGCTGGGTTGCCAGGGACTGACCCCGAGACCCTTCGCATGCAAGGCATGTGTCCCAGGCCTGTAGTTACGGTGGGGCTTTGGGGGGCTCTGCCCCCTTTCTTAAAGGCACAGCCCCACAAAAATTTCTCCTGTAAATGCTTTTTCAATCATTTAAAAACATTTTTAAAGGTACACACTCCTTTAAGCAGAGTGGGATGCTGTAGTTGACTAATTCCCACACTGAGCAAAGGGGTTGGAGTAGGTGACCTCTAGGATCCCTTCTAACTCTGTGTCAGGAAACTGGTCTCCTTTAAGAGAGTTTTTCTGCCTAAGCGTTAGCTTTCTTGACTATAGAAGTCATCAGCCCCACCTGCCGGCTTGTTATCAGAACTATTGCTTAAGCTGGCAGAAGTGATTAACTTGCAGCAGCTGAGAACTGTCATCTAAAGTGGCTGACAGCCTGCAATTTAGAGATCTATCCTGGTTAGCAGCCTTCTACTGGCTAAATGGCTTTTTTCTTTCTGCACTGAGAACTTCAGGCCTATCAGAAAAAAATCTGCCCCACAAGCCACAAGACCCTGGCTACAGGCCTGACGTGCCCTCTTTGAGAACCCCCCCACTGGGCTGCCCTTTCATGTTGATCAATGCCAAACATGGAAAGTACCTTTGTGGGAGATGAGGCCTTTTCCACCGACTGCTTCTCCCAGAGGTTGCGTTTGCCAGATACATCGCCAGGTCTTAAGTCCTATTTCAAGTTGAAAAACAAACCAATGAGTTTGAGAAAAGCAATTATGCGTAGACCTATATAAATTTAGATACAGCCAATTACTGCACACCTAGGTGACCCTTCCTTCATAACAGTCCCCTTTTAGCCAACTGGACTTGAACGCGCATGGAAAGGTAGTTCAGATGGGGAGTGCAGGATTGAAGTTTTTGTAGCTCGGCAAGGTAGCTTGTAAAGAGATTTTACCTGACTAGTTTAACAGAAAACAGCCAATCCAAGAGAAGAAGAGAACAGCGGGTATCTTTTACAGGAGATCCGTTCACAGAGACCACGGTGGAAGAGAGAAGAGAGACAGAAAGCGATTGACTGAGAAAGAAAGAAGGAATTGAGGAAAGGACAGGTTAGACTCGAGTCACTCCTCGGCCCCCCTCTACAGACCAGTTATTCCTAATGGCCAACCAGAGGACATGAAAATACTTTTTCTGGTGGCCCTCTTTAACCCACTCAGACAAAAGTTTTGAGTGCTGATAGCTAAGAGCACGTGAATTGCTTTGCTCAGTCAGAGCAAAGGTGTGTCTAGCTACTCTCTCTCTCCAACAGAGGCTAGCCAGATGTTGGGATCAATGCTCCCTCTAAGCTGTGGAGCCTTGTGAGCAAAAATTCTACTTTGTGAGCTCCTGGCATTAAAGTTGTGAGCGAGCGATTGGGCTCCTGCATAAATTAGTCTGCTCTGGAGCCATCTTTCCAGGACGCCAGAGAGAAAACATTAATTAGATTGTATTTTGGGTTAAGCCTGAGTCCTGAACTTCTGCTGAGAGATCAGGATTCTCAGTCCCCTGAAGGCCCAGCAATGGAGGGGGAAACCTGGAACAAGTTCAAAACCAAATAACCAGGAAGGCATTTTTTATGAATCACCCAGCACCACTGGCCGGCACCCGTAGTCCCTAAAGCTCCATTTCACCGATGTTGTTTGCAGACCAGCTTTCTTGCTGAGATTCCAGGTGGACTGCACAGATGACCACCATAGCCTGGAGCCCCTTGCTAGCAGCTGTGTCCGTGCACTCGCCCCACAGCTTAAGCCCCATCCGCATGGTCATCCACAGCGAGTGTGAGGCAAACCACCCTAACTTTGCTCAAGGATTAACGTGATTATTAGAGGGCCTAGTCCGGCTTGTAGGTGTTCATGATGTGAGAGGATGAGGAGGAGATTGGATTTATACCCCGCGCCCTTCACTACCTGAAGGAGTCTCAGAGCCGCTTACGATCTCCTTTCCTTTTCCCTCCCTGCAACAGACACCCTGTGAGGTAAGTGGGGCTGAGAGCTCTGACTGAGAACTGCTCCGGAGAGAACAGCTCTGAAAGAACTTGTGACTGACCCAAGGTCACACCAGCCGCTGCATGTGGAGGAGTGGGGAATCAAACCCGGTTCTCCCAGATCAGACTCTGCACTCCTAACCACTACGCCAAGCTGTAGTTACCATCCTTATCTCCTGCAGCTTCCATCCTTATCTCTTTCGAGGCAGACTCAAGAACGAGGTAATTGGTTAATCATGAGAACTGGTGCTCAGGTATATAGTCAGATGGGAGGGGGAATTAGGAGCAGGTGTTAATATCTCTGGAAAATTCCATCAAGAGAGGTTCCTGATTAGATCCAAAGGACCACCTGATGCCAGAGGGCAAAAAGCTTTAATGAGGGTATAGATCAGGGGGAAGGCATGCTAACTTTATGCTCATGCCATGCTAGTAGGCCATGATACGTTATGCTCCATCACGATGGACTGCAACATGTAGAATGCAAGAAGATATGCCGTCTAATACCAGGCATTCAGTGTATTAGACAGAACAGTTAGCTTCTTTATTCTCTCTACTGCTAAGCTATAGAGACTGTACTGCATAGTTCCAGGTGGGCAACCGTGTTGGTCTGTAGCAGCAGAACAAATTTTAAGTAGCACCTTTAGGACCTTTGAGTAGCACCTTTAAGACCAACAAATGTTTATTCAAGGGATGAGCTTTCGTGTTCTTGTACACTTCCTCAGATACAGTGAAATGGAAGGTAACAGTTCAAACTGACAGACAAAACAACAAATTAGCATGTGACATGATGAAAAGCAAAGACAAAACTAAATAACAAGCTAAGGTTATAAAGTCAACAGTCGTTTTGATTTAGTTAAGGGGGCAAAAACAGTGAGGCAATACATTTGTCAAAATAGGAGATACCTCCTGGCCCTCAGAAGGCATTGGATTTAAAGAGACAGTGTTACTATCTGAAAGCCTTTACTTATGGAATGTCTTTAAAGAAGATGGGTTATAATGGGACAGGCAGGCTGGTTAAAAAGCGATTTATCTTTAAGTGAAGGATTGGACTTGGACTAATCCGAAACATAACTGCCCTGCAAAATGAAGCGATGGACTCTTTAGACTACAGACAAGCATGTAACAGCTGTAACAAGGACGTAAAAAGTGCTGAGGGCCAGAAGCTCAGAGGAAAGTCACTATAAGAAACAAAGTGGACTGTCTTTAATTGTAGAAGAAGTGGAATTTGAACTTTGAGAGTTTGGAGGGGGAGGGGATATTATGTGAAGCTATAGTCAGCAGGTGTCTGTTGATGGGAAATAAGGATAGAAATCCTCATTGTTGTACCAGTTAAGTGGATTTTGATGATTAGAGAATTAATATTGAATACTCCTCATGTCAAAAATCTTTCTAAGAGAAAATAGCTTTGGTTAAAAATACTGTATAACTTCCAGACCTTGGGTTCTTAGTTAGATTCTCTTTGCTTTATCCTATAGTTTGTAGTGTCCCCTTCCTATTTTCTGTTGTAGTTTATAGAAAATAAATAAAAAAATCCCCTATGGAGGGTCAAAAAAAATAGGAGATACATGTGTGAGGTATCCTTTCTAATTGTGGGAAATAAACTGCCACGCCTGAGAGCATAGCAGTTAAGACATCTTCATCATGTTACATACTGATTTGCTGTTCAGCCTGTCTGTAAGTTTAAACTGTTAACTTCCATTCCAGTGTGTCCGAGGAAGCGTGCTTTGCACACCAAAGCTCCTACCTTGAATAAACCTTTGCTGGTCTTAAAGGTGCCGCTGGACTCAAAATACTGCACAGTGAAGTCCTTTTAAAAAAATCTTTGAGTAAACCTTTGTATGTTTTTAAAGGTCTGCTTTATGCATTTTACCTCGAAGACCCACAGGGCTGGGTATTACTCGAGGTGCGAGAAGCGCTATCCCGGGGGGGGGGACCCAGGCTTGGGTCGTTGGCAGCGAGGAGCAGCAGCAGCAGCGACAGGGGTGATGTCAAAGGCAAGGAGGAGGGGCTGACCCCAATGCAGGAAGCAGCAGTGATGGGGGGGGTGGCACCAGAGGTGGGCCCACTGAGGGCATCTTACCCAAACTACCCAAAACCTGGAGCTGGCATTGCCCTCTGGAATGGTATCGGCACTCTTCCCGTTCCCCAAACGGGCGGCGCCATTTGTATACTACTGCTTTCACCTTCCCATCCCCAAAGGGGCCACTTGATGGTCAAAAGATAAAACTATTGAATCCTAAAAAGGAACGCTTACTGAAGGTTTTGGAGCAGGTGATTTGTTGTTTTCTGGGGTCTTAGTTAGCCATTCATTGATACGACTGGAGACTCCGACCTTTAGCCCAGCAGTTTCCTGTGGAATAGGTAGAGGTGTTTTAGTAAAACGAATACATAAATCATTTCTAATGGATTAGAATCATCAGGTTCCAGGTTCCATAGTCCATGTAAACACACTCACGTTATTGGGGGTGGGGTGGGGGGCTTTTCTTCCATTTCTTTTTCTTTTTTTAAACAAATCTTTACTTATATGGTGACATCACTTAAGAACATAAGAGAAGCCATATTGGATCAGGCTAATGGCCCATCCAGTCCCTCTGTGTCACACAATAGCCAAAACCCAGGTGCCTTCAGGAGGTCCATCAGTGGGGCCAGGACTCCAGAAGCCCTCCCACGGTTGCCCCCCAAGCACCGAGAATACAGAATATCACTGTCCCAGACAGAGTGTTCCCTCTATACCTTGGGGCTAATAGCCACTGATGGACCTCTGTCCCATACATGATGTTTTACAGATTATCATATATACGTGTGGAAAGACAAATCTTTGCCTCATGGAACTTAAAAACAAAGTTGGATGTGGGGGGGGGACACACAGGTAAGGACAACACTCCCTTAATCCCCTCCCCTTGAAACCAGCTCCAGTCAGCATGCTTTGGGGGACAGACCAGCAAGAGGTATGCCAGGAAATGTGGCCAGCCTAGCCACCCCCCAAGCCCCATCATAAAAGAGGGCACCCAGCCATGTGCTCTCTCTCTCCTGACCTATATACCCACCCTACCTCCACGACTTTCGGTTAGCGCTGCCAGAGTCTCCACATGTCTCTGCTGGTTCAGGACACGACCCTATTACCCCACAGTCTCCCTTATTTTTCCTAAGGATCGCTTCATCCTGCCGAGGACAGGGAAAGTATTACCCCTCAACGAAATACCCTGCTAATGTGAATGTGCTATCCTCTTCTCTCTAATTTTCCTAGATCTGTGTAGTTGTGAGTGTGTTTAAATTGTTGTATGCTTGTGATATAATCCCTAGTAAAAGGAACCATTTTATACTGAAGTCAGTCTCTGCGTCTATTTCTGGTTTGTCTGGAAGAAGTGGGACCCCTGTATACATAGGTGCTTGCTTGCTCCCTTATTTGCCCATTGCCTTGCTTAATATCAGAATTCCCCAAAGTCATTAATAATTCAAGGCAATTCAGCTAACAAAAGTACAATAGCCTCAGTTCAGTCATTTTAGCTTCCAGGGGGAGTTCAGGCTTGCTTTGATCTAGAACCCACTGATTTGTCTTTTTGGTGACCCAAACTCTCTTCCAACACCACATTTCAAAGGAATCAAATTAGGACAACGTACCTTATTGGGCGTCCCTGTGCCGGAGGGCGAGGAGAACACATTGCCTTTCTCCCACATGCTCTTAATATTACGAACTCCCTCGGCAGGAACCGGGAGATCAGAGGGGGCTGCCTTGACAGGCCGGGCAGCCTTCGTGCCCTGCAAGAAACAGCGGGTCAGTCACACTGCAGGTGTGTGGAGCTCGTTATGACAGCTTGCGAAACGTTATGGTGGGGGAGGAGCAAGGCCTAAGTTTTCACCCTGACATTCGTGTTGCTCCCGCCTTCCCTCTCCCAACACTCCTCACATTGTCCTTCCCCCGTCCCCTCTCAGAATTCTCTTCACTGCAGGTCTTCACACAGGGCAGCCTGTCAGGGCTAGGCCAGAAACCGTCCCGCCAACCCAAGAATTAGCTTCAGGAAAGAAGGGCAGGGAAGGAGACAACACGTGGCTAAACCCAAGCCAGGGCAACCCCCTCAGCTTCATCTGGCGCCTCAGCTTTTCAAACATGTCAACAGACTGCAAGACTGGTGAGCCACTTGGGGGGATGAACACCACAGTGAAGGAGCAGCCATTGAAACGGCTCTTATATTTTTGTAGTAGTTGACTAAATTTGAAGAAGAATTAGAGAAGAAGAGATTGGATTTATACCCTGCCCTTCACTCAGAGTCTCAGGGCAGCTTACAATCTCCTTTCCCTTCCCCTCCCCACAACACACACCCTGTGAGGTAGGTGGGGCTGAGAGAGCTCTGAGAGAACTGTGACTAACCCAAGGTCACCCAGCTGGCTGCATGTGAAGGAGGAGTGGGGAATCAAACCCAGTTCTCCAGATTAGAGTCCACTGCTCTTAACCAATACACCAAAATATTTTTTGGGGGGGGAGGGAGTAGTATGAGTGAGTAGATACAGCAGGAGGAAATCTTAAAGGTTTTATTTATTTATTTAAAACACTTATTAGCCGCCTGTCCACCTTATAGGAATTCAAGGGGGCTTACGAGGTAAACAATAACAAAAGCTGAATAAAATACATAAGAAACGCTGGTTTTAAACCAGTAATTTAAAACTGCCGGTGGACATGGGAACTGAGACTAATCAAATCCCATCATGAACAAAACTGTCTTCAGCAGCTTCCTAAAGATCCCGAGTGAGGAAAGAGTGCTTCATAAGTGTGGGGCTGCCACTGAAAACACCCTCTCTTGTGTATCCAGCAGTCGAGCTTCTTTGATCGATAACTTCGATCAGAGCTATTTAGGGCTCTGAAGGGCAAATCCAACACTTTGAACTATGGGAGTAGCCTTGGGGCTTTATGTGTTCAAGTCATGTACAGATCTACTGACCTACCCACACACCCTAAACTGAAACCCAAGAAACAAGACCTGGATACCAATCTAACCTGCTTACATGCCATTTCCTTGAAAGGCATGTATCCTGTCAGTGTGTAGCAGTATTTCCCTCTAAGCTGTGAATGTGAGCGGCGACTCATTAACACAGGAAGCCCCGTCAGCAGCAATCTGGAGCCGGGCAGGGTCTTGCACTGCCCACTGCCCATTTTAAGATTTCAGCAGTTCTATTCTGCTCAGGATGTGAACTGCTCTCCTCAGTGGGGGGTGGGTGGAAGGGAACACTGGGGTGTAGATGTGTTTTATTAAACTGTGCTAGTCAAAATATTCATATATATGCTTTATATAATTGTTGCTGAGATGCAAACACATTCTGTTAACAAACATATGCACGTGTGTTGCTCAAGAACAACCCCTCCCCAGAATGGTCCATGGGTCCTTGACTGCAATGGTCAACCAGGGAAGTCCTGAAGCTCTGGCCCACTCACCTCAATTGCACTTGTGTACTGCTCAAGCCTGCTGTCAATCTTGGAGACGATGGCTGTTGCATGAGCAGGTTTCGCACCACTGTGCAGAAACAGAATGATAGAAGACTAGTTAGCGTCTTTTCACCAAACCCAAAATGCTTTACAGTGCTGTCTTTGGTAGGGCTAGGCTCCTGTCCTTACCTCTTTTGGGCAGATTTGTTCAAGAATTCCGCACGTTCTTCTATCTAGGAAAATAAGAAGAGAGAGGGAAGTGAGAAAACAACAACATCATATTATGGTTGCCAAGGTGAGAGAGTCCGTTAGGAAGATAAGAAGGTTGAATGGTTTGTAGAGATGTAAGAAGGAGAAGCAGAACAGAACACACAACAGCAGAACTCCAGCATGAAGACCGAGCCAGTCATATTCTCTCCACTGCAAGAAAGCCACTTAAAGACCAGGCTACCTTGGATGTTGGATGATAGTGGATTTTTGAGTGTTGGCCTGAATTCCCAAAGGGTAGCTGTGGTCACCCATTGTAGCAAAGATAGCCATGAGTTTAAGAATCAGAGTTGGAAGGGGGCATTCAGGTCATCTAGTTCAACCTCCTGCTCAACGCAGGATCAGCCTAGAGCCGCTGGTTGAAGCTCACACACACACACACACACACACACACCCCCGGCAGCCGATTCCGCTGCTGAACTTCTCTGACTGTAAAAGAAGAGTTTTACAACTCTGGGGGTGATAGAAACTCTCATGGTCCAGAGCCTTCTGTGTTGGATGCAAGACTTGTAATTCAGTTATTCAAAGGTTGCATTTATAGGACATGTGCCGTTCTCTTGAGAGGCATACATGTAATTCCCAGCCACGCTGACCGATTGTCATAATTCTGGAGCTGATATGTTGTTCTATTAATTTCATACCCGGTTAAAAACATCCAAGTCAATTTCAGCAGTGCAAACACATGTGCCCACACTGCAGCTGCCCTTTTGTCTGAGGAAGGAAGACTGTGTAGACGCAGCTCTGGAAACACAACTGTGTGGTATTCTTAATCTGAATTACAAGTGTGGGGGGGAAATGTCTTCAGAATCCAGGGAGCTTGCCTCCAAAATGCAGCCCAGTTATTACAAGTTGGGTAATAATAATTATTATTATCATATGGCAGTGTGTGTGGTATAGCCAGGAGATCCTAAGATTGTCTGGCAGCCAGAAGTTCTACCTCTTTTTTAGCATCATGCACCACTAGGTGGTGAGCCAAACTTGTTTTTTTTTAAGGAGAGAGACATTTCAGAGGTGGTTTGCCATTGCCTGCCTCTGCGTGACACCCCCGGTATTCCTTGGAGGTCTCCCATCCCAATACTAGCCAAGGCTGGCCCTGCTTAGCTTCCAAGATCTGACAGGATCAGGCTAGCCTGGGCTGTCCAGGTCTGCTGGGTAAATTCACATGCCAAACAAGTTGTCTCTTAACAGTGGTGGTATAACTAATTCTGTGTCTTTGTCACAGGAGAGGGGAGGAGAGCGAGAAGGGATCTACTAAACAGTTACTCCTAGGAGCCCTGGCCTGGATAGCCCAGCCTAGCCTGATCTCATCAGATCTCTGAAATTAAGCACAGTCATTCCTGGTTAGTAGACATCAAAACAAGTCTGTGCCAGCTGCACACTGTTAGATCTATGGGTACGCTGAAGGCTGACCTCCACCTTCTATCATTAACTGTTAGCACCTTTTAATGTTATAACTGTTTGATATTGGTTTAGGATTATTTAAATCATTTACTGTGTGTTTTATTCTGTTGTAAGCTGCCCTGAGCTGGCCTTGGCTGGGAGGGTGGGGTATAAATCGGATAATAAATAAAAATAAATAGTAGTATTTGGATGGGAGACTATCAAGGAAGTCCAGGGTTGTGACACAGAGGCAGGCAATGGCAAACCACCTCTGGACTTCTCCTGCCTTGAAAACCCCACAAAGTTGCCATAAGGATTGCAGAATTCCCAAGGCTTTTTATTCATTTTCTTCTTGACCACAACTGCAGAGCATTGCTTTCTTTGGCCACAAGATGGCAGCAATGGAACAGCATGACACAGATGGAAGGTGGAGAAAGTAAGTTTTAAAATATACCCTAGAAGTTCCTTCCTCCCTTCTCTTGGGTCAATTTACACAAAGACAATGGAAATTCCTACAGACAGCAGTTTGCTTAACAAGAAGCACGCAGGCCACATGTCGACTGTCATGTGCAACTATCATAACCATTAGGGATGGGCACAGACCAGGAAATCCGGGTTCGGTCTGGGGCTCGTGAGTCAGGCGACCCTGGACCAGGCCCCTGAGCCCAAAACACTGCCTGAACAGAACCGGTTCAAGCAGTGTTAGGCCCTGCCCCAGCGTGCCCGCATTACCTGGAAGCAGCAGGCAGCTGCTACTTCCAGAGGGCGTCAGGCCCTGCCCTCCTCCGGCATGCCCACATTTTCCGGAAGTGACACAAGCACATCCCAAGCCTACCTAAAAAGCTCAGGGTGAGTGTCTGGGGAAGGCGCTCAGCTCAGAAACCCTGAACTGGGCAAAGTCTGAGACAGACTTTGGCTCAGTGTTCAGGTCTGCGCCTATCTCTAATAACCATCACATCCGAGCCTCACTGTTGCATGCGTTACAAAGCCAAAGCCCTCTACAAAAAAATAAATGGAGATGGATGTGGTTGTTACACATGACAGTCTACACAACCTTCCTTTTATTTCCTACACACAATTTATCACATGAGGAAATGGTTCACCACTGAAGAAGCACAAAGAAGTGGGCATTTTGCCCGTCCCTCATTGCCTACATTCCTCCCTGTCTGCTGATCGATTCCCATGCTTTTTTCTGGATTTGCTGAGTATCTTTCATACTAGACACTCTTGGCCTCCCTGTTTCCCATCTGTAAAATGGGTGTGGGGGGGAACTGTTTTCCAGAAATTGTTCAAAGTACTTAATGACTTAATAAAGGATGTGGACAGAATGGAGTGGGTGCAGAGGAGAGTGACAAGGATGATCGGGGGCCTGGAGACCAAGCCCTGCGAGGAAAGGCTGCTGAGGGACCTGGGAACGTTCAGTCTGGAGAGGAGGAGGTGGAGGGGGGGACATGATGGCTCTCTTGAAGGATTTGAAGGGTTGTCACTTAGAGGAGGGCAGGGAGCTGGTCCTGTTGGCAGCAGAGGAGAGGACTTGCAAGAATGGGTTTAAATTAAGGGTGGGAAGGTACCGGCTGGATCTAAGGAAAACCCTTTTGACAGTCAGAGTTGTGCCACAGTGGAATCAGCTGCCTCGGGAGGTGGTGAGCCCCCCCCCTCCCTGGGAGTCTTTAAGCAGCGGCTGGACCAACACTTGTCAGGGATGCTCTAGGTTGATCCTGCATTGAGCAGGGGCTGGACTAGATGGCCTAGATGGCCCCCTTCCAACTCTGGGATTCTATGATTCTAATAATATGCTGTGTGTTTTGTTTGTTGCCTACAACATTCCATAGTGCAAACCTATGGTGCTCTCATCTGCTTCAGTCACGTGCCCTTTTAGCTCTTGAGCTGTGCTTGTGATATAACAGGAATCTCAACCGTGGTCACTATATCTGGGTTGGCTGTTCCCATGCAGGAATTAAATGGCTGCGGGAGGAATGTGCAAATGCACGGAATAGCCGGGGCTCTTAAACAAAGGCAGCATCTCCTGTTGGCTCCGTCCTTTAATTCCTCTGAGGTCTGCCCCTGAGTGGGCCAGCCCTGGGCCACCGATGGCTGATCCTCCATTCCTCTTCACTCCTCCAGGCGTCTTTAAAAACAGCATAACCAGCCTCACATTCCCTGCAGGGCTCTCCGGGGACTCTCCTGAGAGGCAGCCACGCTCTCGTGAGAGGAATGAATCTCACAGGAGTTAAGGAAGCCTTATAGCTATGGGTATGTTTAGCCTGGAGAGGAGACGACTGAGAGGTTATATGATATAGCCATCTTCCAAGTACTTGAAGGGCTGTTATATGGAGGATGGAGTGGGGTTGCCTGAGAAGGCCGGACCAGAACCAACGGGTTGAAATTAAATCAAAAGAGTTCTCAGCTAAACGTCAGGAAGAACTTCCTGACAGTGAGAGCGGTTCCTCAGTGGAAAAGGCTTCCTCGGGAGGTGTTGGGCTCTCCTTCTTTGGAGGTTTTTAAACAGAGGCTAGATGGGTCATCTGACAGCAATGCAGATTCTGTGAACTTGGGCAGATTTTGAGGGCAGGAAGGGATGAACCAGTGCTCGGCTCTCGTGGCCCTTTCTTACACACCCCGGGTGATACCAATCGCCACTTGGGGGTCGGGATTTCTTTTTCCTCCGGGCCAGATGGGCCCAGCAATCCTGGAGGTGTTTTGCCTTCCCCTGGGCATCAAGCAGCGGTCACTGGAGGAGTGGAGTGAGGAGGAAGTCGCAAATTTCCTGCACTGTGCCAGAGTTTAGACTAGATGCCCTGAAGGTCCCTTCCAGCTCTCGGTTTCTATAGGGTACGTGCAGCTTGATGTAAACAGGACTGGAGGAGTGAGGAGATGGGAACTGGCAACAAGGAAGATAGAGAGGCGAAGAGGAAAGGTGGGGCGATGGGAGGCATAAAACATTCAAGGAATGACTACACTTCTGATAGCCACAGGCCATGGATGTCAAAATGCACATGCCCAAGAAGGTCTGACTACAGGAGGCAACCCTGTCAACATCTCAATGAACCTCACAGATTTGCTACAGGGATAAAATAGGGGTGGTGGGAGAGTCCAGGTCACTCCACCCTGACTTCCTGGAGGAAGAGCAGGATAAAAATCAGAACCATAGAATCAAAGAGTTGGAAGGGACCTCCAAGGTCATCTAGTCCAACCCCCTGCAAAATGCAGGAAATCCACAGATACCTCCCCCCAACCCCCAGTGGACCCCTGTTCCATGCCCAGAAGATGACAAAAAACCTCCAGGACCCCCAGCCAAACTGGCCTGGAGAAAAATTGCTTCCTGACCCCAACATGGTGATCAGCATTTCCCCGGACGTGTAAGAAAGGGCCACAAGAACTAAGCACTGATGCAGCCCTTCCTGCCCCTCCCCTCTCATGATCTGCCTAAGTTCACAGAATCAGCCTTGCTGTCAGATGGCTCATCTAGCCTCTGTTTGAAAACCTCTAAAGAAGGAGAGCCCACCACCTCCCGAGGAAGCCTGTTCCACTGAGGAACCCCACTGAGAGAGATCATGGACTGCCGCAGGTTGGGAACAGAAGGAGCAGTCGTGAACAAGAAGGTCACGTGATTCGACACACAGACAAGAAAGGGAGGTTCAGGATTGCGGGATCAAATAAGGGGCAATGAGGTTAAAAAGGCACAAGGCCTGGTGGAAGTTCTGGAATCACTGGAAGGGACGGTTTAACGCAGAGCCCCTTTTTATGATGACTGATCTTTTCTTTTTTCGGTCTCATGTTTATTAATCTCTGGGCACAGGTATCTGTCTTTGGTACCCAATCCTCTGCCATCAGATTTGTTTGTATAAAACCCCTAAGATTTTATTATTGGTTCACGTTAAAAAAGCTCTCTGACGGCCGCTTCCCCCACTCCACTGCCCACAGAAATCACTAGAAAAACAAGTTCTAAAACACAAGTGAAATGGAGCACAGATCTATCTATGAACAGGACTTGGGAAGGTTTCACAGCACACACCAAGCACACGACATGCTCACTCCCCAAAAGACTGAGGCACATACGGTAAACAGAATGACAAAATAGATCTGTAAAACAAGAAGAAAAAGCGAGCGGGTTAAGACCAAAAACAGAGCACGGACACAGGGACTCTCTCCCACGCACCCCCGCTTACAATGGAAATGGCCTTCACAAGCCAAGCACCTGGTGCTACCAGGTGGCTACAGCAAAGGGTTACCTTGAGAGAGGAGCCCTTGGGGGTGAAACACTTAAAAGGCTTCTTGTCTTCAGACAAGCCTTCCTCGGGCACCTTCTGCCGTTTCTCCGCAGCTTCTGCCCTTCTCCTTTCAATCTCTTCCTTCAGCCGCCTCTTCTCTTCCTACCAAAAGTAATAACACAAAGCAAGCTGCTTAAGACTTCATTGGGATTCATAATCCTGCCCTGCCCTTAAAATTCTGGACAGGGTAAGAAGTACGGCGGATTCCAGCAAATCCGTCCCATTTATGGGTCGACCGCTCTCTGCGCCTGGAGGTTCAAATCAAACGAGAGGAGATAATCCCAGGTTAGGGAAGGGAATGGTCCGTGCCTCCTCTCTAGCCCATTCTAGCCTCCTCTCTCCCCCCACCAGGAGCAGGGCAGGGGAATCCAGCCTCGCCACCTTAGAGAACGTAACAAGAGCAGTGTTCCCTCTAAGCTGTGGAGTCTTGTGAGCAGAAATTCTACTTTGTGAGCTGCTGGTATTAAAATTGTGAGTGAGCAATTTGGCTACTGCATAAATTAAGTCTGCTTAGGAAGTTTCCTTCCCAAGCTAAGACAAAAATGTGTGAGCTGGAGGCCAAAAAACCTGTGAGCTGGCTCACACTAACTCAGCTTAGAAGGAACACTGAACAAGACAGCCCTGCTGAGTCAGAGCAAGGCCCCATCTAGTCCAGCATTCCGTTCACACAGGGGCTGATCAGCTGCCTCTGGGAAGCCCACCAACAGGATGACGGCAACGGCCTCCCCCCACCACCCATGCTGCCCAGCGGCTGAGGTACTCTGGTGGTATGTAAGTGCAAGGATTGCTTCTGGCAACCTGTTGGGCTCTGAAAAGCAATTAGGATCCTTGCTGAACTATTATTATTATTATTATTATGCCCTCCACCCACACCGTTGGTTTGGTAAATACAGACACTCTCATAGATGCATATAAATACATACTTCCATAAAACCATTAAATAATCTAACACACAGTTCGATCGTTACCCAAAATTCACAAAGCTCTATAATATAGTCCTAATCCCCAGTTTAACTTAACAGTGTGTGTGTGGGAGCGGTTTAGAGGTAATTGGTAGGCTGATGCTCACTGGAAACTATTACCCATAGCCATTGATGTTAAAAACCCCGGTGTTAAAAGCCATTGATGTTAAAAGCCACTGATGTTAAAAACCCGTTGCTGTCCTCAACCAGACGCTTGGTGGAATAGAGGGGTGCTTTCACACATGCTGCAAAATGCACTTTCAATTCACCTCCAGTGCACTTTAGTGATTGCCAGCAAGCGCATCTTGCCATTTCAGACAGTAAAATCCAGTTGCAAAGTGCATTAGAGATGGATTGAAAGTACGTTATTCGGCATTGAGCCAAAACTGGTACAACCATTCGATGGAGCGGAATCTGATCAGATGAACATTCCGAGCAAGCAGGGACACAATTCAGCCATGAAATCTGATCCTGGTTAAACACCCGGTAAAGCAGCATCAGCCACACAGATGTTTCAGAGCTAAACCAGTGATAACTGGAGGGGGGTATTTATCCACATGTTCTTCTTTTTCAAGGACAAAGCAGGTGAAGAGGAAGCAGCTGGAGGCAAGAAGGATGAGGCAGGGGCTCTCCTCACCTAAATGCTTTGTTTTTTTGTCAAAAAACAGCTCCCCCCACCCCCGGCTGCTTCCTGACTTATTTGAATGGGAAGGACATGGATTCCAGCTGCACATCTAATTTGGTGCCAAGGGAGCTGTTGAGGGATTTATATGTATGTACATAACATGGTAGAAAGAAAGTGGTGGAGAAGGAATTTGGATTTAGCACACCCAATTCCACGGTCAAAGCCAACTCAAACTGAATCCAACCTGTGAAAAAGGGTTGCTTGGAAACAACCCCAAGAAATGTTCATCCATGGCTTGAGAAATCAGAAGGCACAGGCCACATAGGCAATGTTTCTTAAAATACAACTCTCAGTGCCCCAAGGCCCGCAAAATCATGTTTGCCATCACGATTTTGGTGCCGAGGGCCACCCTGGCAGGCCGTTACCTCCTCCCGAGCTTTTCTGTCGGCCTCCTCTTTCTTCCTCCTCTGCTCCTCTTCTTCCAGAATCTTCCGACGTTCTTCCCGCTTCTTCTTCAGCTCCTCCAGTTCCACGGCCGCCTCTTGCTGTTTCTGCTTCATCTTCTCAAACTCTTCATTCTCATTCTCACCGCGGCGGCGGCGGAGTTCCTCTACCCGCTTGCCAGCCTCCACTGGCTTGGCGTCCTCTGCATTTGGGGCGGTTTTGAGGCCAGGGCGGCTGGGGAAGGAAGACATTGTGCACAGTGAGAAGGATTACTTTTTGCCAGTTCAAGCCAGCACCATGAGAGATGATCTACATCCATGATGCCCAACGTGCTGTTCCATGGGTGACCTGGCACCCGTCACTGGGTTTGTTGATGCCTATTTCCTTTTTTGACAAAGTATTTCTTTTCCAAACCAAATAACAAGTTTTGGCTTTTCTGAACCTCAGTGGAGAAGGAGATGCTTCAGAAGAGCCCCAAAACCACCATCTTTGCATCTGCAGGGGTTCTCCTGAGAAACAGTGGCCTCCATCATGCAAGAACGCTTGGTTTGGCAATCTCCCAAGACTTTCTGATCCATCTCCCTACCCCATGGCAGCCTGTGGCCTCCATAACGATGGGCAATCCCTGATCTACACATTATACAAAATTAGGCAGCGGACTGAAACTGCCGCATTCCAGACTGCACCACTTGAGGTGCCCTACTTTTGAACGCCATCCTACATTTGTTTTTTAAAAAATGCTCAGCATACAATAAGCTAGTTCATCAGGGGAAAAGGCTGCGGCCTAGCTTTCTCACTGACATGCCAGCTTAATACAGACCGGAAACTTTTTACAAAGGAGAGCATTAAAATACATAAACTCCCCACGGCAGTCTTAAATGGTACAGTCCAGAAGCCTAGCCATAGCCTTCCATGTCACTGGTTAGAGTACAAAGCTCGTCTTTCATAAGCATCAGGAAGCCGCATTGTGCTATTCTTTGAACCGACCAGGCTATCGCTTCATTGCAATAATACGGTACACATGTGCAAGCAGATACAGATGCTTTGGGGTTCCCTTCCTGGAAAAGCTAGATCAGGCCACAGTAATCTCTGCTCTGGTCACACTTAATTTGGGTTACTACAATGGGAACATGCCCTGTGAGTACAACTGAACTTTACCAGCTGCCAGTTCATTTCCAGGCACTATTCAGAGTGCTGGTTCTTACCTTTAAAGCCTTAAATGGCCTGGGATCAGGATATCCTCAGGACTGTGTTTGTCCCGTATGACCTTGCCCGATTGCCATCATCAGAGGCCCTGCTATGAGCCTCCTCATCCTAAGCAGCTGCTCCGCCATGCAAAAAAATTCCATCCCCATTGAAAACTAGCATTTGGGAAGAAGGGCTCCACTAGCACAACTTTCCCCTCCTGACATGCTAGTTTTCTATGGGAAGGGATTTTTTTTTAAATGCACAGAGGAGGAATCTCAGCCATGTGAGCTCCCCCTATAGACTGCAATCCAGTTCACAGGTTAATCGCTTCTGTGAGAACCAAGCTAGACAGTAATATGGAAACTGAGCTCACGGTGAATTCTCAAGCTGCAGTACAATGGCTGTTTCTTCCCAGTTTCACAACTGAAGGGGCAGCTGTGCATACCCACAAACAGTGTGCTGGCGCAGCCTTGGTCCTGACCTCCTCCCATGCTTCAGGAAAGCGGTCCATATATTATCACAATTTTTAAAAGAGCACATGAATGTTAAAGCATTTATTTACCTGTCAATTGAAAAAAGTGCCCCTCCCCGAAGTGCGAAATGGCTCCAGCAATAGGGTGGGGGAAGGAGTGACATCATAAACAGGAGGAGCCAATCAGTGCCATTGTACAACCAACCCCTCTTCTGCTTACAACATACATAGCCGTTTCCTTTCAGACCTTACCCATGGAAAGAAATTGGTGCATTTAAACTGGACTTGGTAAAGCCACGTCTAACCGAACCCCACTGCTTTATGCACGTGGCCTGACTTCAGCAACTCCCTCTAGCTAAGAGACGAACGTCAGGATTCAGTGGCATATAGACAACAAACAGCAAATAGATATGTTCTTTCATCAGACCTTCATCTCTTTTCTTCTAAGTACTCATTCTAGTACCCATCTGTACTTAGCCACCCGGGGGCCCCATCTGCAGATAACAAAATCTGCAGATCTGGACTATGTGAATGCTAAGGAGATTTTTCTCCAGATGTGGGGCACTCCCCAGGTTTGCAGAAAAATCTGAAAATAAAGAAAATACACCGGAGGGGTAAACTCCCCCCCCCAAAAAAATAAAAAAGCATTCTCTCCACAAGCACAAAGTTACCTCCAGCGGCACAGCAGCCAGGGAGCCATGCTGGGCCTGGCCTCAGCAATGTGGCAGTTCTGGAGCTGCGCTGAGCATAGTGGTGGTGCAGCAGGCCAGGAGCTGTGCTGTGCCCAACATTGGCAGCACAGCAGTCTGGGAGCCACGCTGGGCCCAGTGGCAGAGGAGGAGGCTGCCAGGCTCAGGAGCTGCACCAGACTTGGCACTGGGGGGATATGGGGTTTCCCTCCCCCAGCTCGCCATAGCGGAGGATGTCAGTAGCCAGCAGCAGTGGAGGAGGATGCTGGGCTCAGGAGCCACACCACCATCCTCCCACAAGTCTCCCTCCATTAAGCCCTAAGGGAAATCACCAATGGTGCAGGGAGGGATTCCCCCCTGTGAGTATCGGGATCAACCCCGTGAGTATCGTGGGTCCCCACTTGTTTATACCTGACTTTCCACGAGCCCTTCATTTGGCATTTAGAAGCGTCACTCTGCTTTCATTGACTGGAACAAACTGTTCTGTATACAGCACAAACAGTACAAGACTGAACTCTACAAGAGGAAACGAAAGGCTGTTTTCACACCCAAGACTAAAGCTGTGTCCAGTGAGCTCTTTTTCCAAATACACAGCTTTTGTTGATGTGCTGGAGAAAGCAGCAAGCAGGCACTAGTCATGCAAATGGGCATTCTGGCCAGCAGTCTAAGCTCCACATTCACACTGAGAGGCTTCCAGCCTTGTAAGGGACACCACCCTGACACAGTCTATCCTACTGCAGCAAGAGGACCATAAGAGACAATATTAGGTCTCACAACACAAGTCCAAAACTTACCTAAAAGCATTCTCCGTATGCTTAAGTTTGTGAGCAGGGAGTTCTGGGAAACGCTCCCCGTTCTGCGGCTTTGACTCGGGGATTCCCTTCTTGCGATCCCAGCTGGGCTTGACCTCATCTTTTGGCGCCTTGTCTTTGCTCACTTTGCTGTCTTTTATCTGCCAGGGAAACAGCAAAACGATTAAGTTATGGCCAGGCCTCTAAAGGAGCATTGAGGGGTGACCCATCTCTTGCTTTTGGAAGGCAGATAAGGAGCCATTCGTCCTCAAAATGGTCTCATATATCTTTCCATGTGTTGAAATTTGCAAATGCATTGAGATTGGGTGGGCTTTATCTATGCTCAGCATGGGGTCTTTCCAAATTTCTTCTCATCCAAATCTCTCCCCAGATTTTTTTCAGCTCTGAGCTACCTAATCTTGTTCTGACTTGGATCCAGTAGATTAGGAATTCTCTGTTATCCGGTATGTGTGTGTACTGCATGTGCCAATTGCCACAGATTTTTTGTTCCTTCCAGCTGGGAAGCAGGAGCAAGCCAAGCCTCAGAGATTATGGCAGCCCCACAAAGATCACTAGGCCTACTTGGGAGTCTGCAGCAGTCTTGCTGTGGTTGCCACATACACTCACATCAAGATTCTTTTTGTGTAGTGTTTCACAAATGCACAGGAAGGGACGTGCAGGTCAGTAAAACGCCTCGTAAAAATAATCCTAATGCCATTGTATGTTCTGGAAATGTGTTGTGAAACATCTGGTTGGCAGATCGCACCCAAAGAGTGCTTGTTAATGTTCCTCGTTGTCTTAGAGAGGAGTGACAAGTGGAGTGCCTCAAGGATCTGTCTTGGGATCTGTTTTGTTCAATATCTTTATAAATGATCTGGATGAAGGAATAGAGGGAATGCTTATTAAATTTGCAGATGATACCAAATTGGGAGGGGTAGCAAATACGGCAGAAGATGGAGTCTGGATACAGGATGATCTTGACAGGCTGGAAAACTGGGCTAAAACAAATGAAACAAATTTCAGTGGGGATAAATGTGAAGTTCTGCATTTAGGCATAATTATAGGATAAGGGAGACTAGCCTTGGCAGCACTATGTACGAAAAGGATCTAGGGGTCTTAACAGACCATACACTGAACATGAGTCAGAAGTGTCATGCAGTAGCTAAAAAGGCAAATGTGATTTTGGGCTGTATCAACAGAAGTATAGTGTCCAGATCACGCAAAGTGACGGTACTACTTTACTCTGCTCTGGTTAGACCTCACTCTAGCGTATTGTGTTCAGTTTTGGGCACCACAATTTAGGAAGGATATAGACAAGCTGGAACATGTCCAAAGGAGGGCAACGAAGATGGTGAGTCCTATGAGGAAAGACTGAAGAAGCTGGGTATGTCTCGCCTGGAGAGGAGATGACTGAGAGGTGATATGATAACCATCTTCAAGTACTTGAAGGGGTGTCATATAGAGGATGGTGTGGAGCTGTTTTCTGTTGTCCCAGAAGGTCAGACCAGAACCAATATGTTGAAATTAAATCAGAAGAATTTCCGGCTAAACATTAGGAAGAACTTCCTGACTGTTAGAGCTGTTCCTTAGTGGCACAGGCTTCCTCGGGAGGTGGTGGGCTCTCCTTCTTGGGAGGTTTTTAAACAGGCTAGATGGCCATCTGAGAGCAATGCTGATTCTGTGAACTTCTGGGCATGAAACAGCAGTAACTGGGGGGTGGGGGGAGGTATTTTTGAATTTCCTGCATCATGCAGGGGGTTGGACTAGATTACCCTGGAGGTCCCTTGCAACTCTATGATTCTATGATTCTATCTCAGGTAGAAGGGCTGGGAAAGACCTTGGAGGACTGCTGCCAGCTGGAGAAGCCAGAAGCCAAGCTACAAGGGCCAACGGCCTGGCTCTACATAAAGCAGCTTCACTTGTACAGTCCCATCGAGATTGCTTTAATGCAGTGTTTTATCAACAACCCCACACACATTGCTAAAAGAGAAGAGGGAAATGGTATGAATGAACTGAAGGAATCAAAGAGTCCAGAAAACTGCTAGAAATGTTCCTAGTTATGCCTGGTTATTAAGTAGTACAATGCAGCATACAGCAAAATTCTGGCACAATCAGGCCTAAAATGGGGGAAATCTCCAGGCTCACTGGATGCATACATTGACCCTCAACCCAGACAAGGGGACCCTCAGATAAATCATGCTGCTCCACACTATGGGGCCACCACTTTTTTGTGGCCTTCTGGAAAGGCCTGCTGCACATGTATGCAACAAAGACAACACACCTCCTGTCTCTTTTCCCACAAAGACTGCAACAGCACAATGAGGAAAAGTCACTCAGCAGTGGAGAGGAATCATCCACAGCTCTGACCCTTGGTTTGTTCCTCACTAAGGTGCACCTCCTGATGCTCAGCTTGGTTTTCCAGACCCTGGCTTTCTTAAGGGCGCTGTCCATGGTCCTAGTCTTGAAACTGGTTATCATAACTCTGGCTTCCCCTTTTCCTGTCACAGAATTCTGAGATTGTGTGCCACCAGCTTAGTGGGTACACGGGTCTGAAAAGGCTGAAGGCCACTGCACTAGGCTAGAATAATAAGACTTATTGTCTTACTGTAGTGGTAGCCTATGGGGGGGACAGCATACAGTGTAGTTAGAGATGCTTGCTCTGGGTTGGAGGTTTTGGGGACGGAGTCTGGGAAGTGGGGGGTATGGCAAGGGGAGGGGCCTCAGCAGGGTATAATGCCATAGACTCCGCCCTCCATCTTCTCCAAAGGAACTCGTATTGGTCATCTGGAGATCAATAACAGCTGATCTCCAGGTGCCACCTGGAGGTTGACGACCATAAGTATGGTACACATGGAGATACTCCCACCCTTTGAGCCTGGTGGGTGTGACAGGTGTGGTTGCCACTAGGCAAGTGAACTGGAGAAGCAGGCAAGAATCTAGGCCTCACTATTCCCTAAGCAGGTACATGAATCCTCCTTCTCCTGTCAAGATGTCCCACCTGTGCTGCAGATGGGTTACCTGCATTACAAGAAATGACTGCCCAGGAACATACTGTTGGCAGTAGTCCTCCTTACCCCAGTGATACCTGGGTGTTTTGGGGAGTTTTTGAGTATTTTTTGTGTGTGCACATGCTTTTACTCAGATGCATCCTCTTAGTACATTTGTTTTGCTTTCCTATCCCAGCCACTCAGAGGGGGGACATAAGCATGAACTACAGCAGCAATTTGCTGCTGTGTTGCTCCTAGATGCCAAATGGAGCTGTGCAGAAAGGGGGGAGCTAAGGCAGAGAGTTTGGTGTGAATTCTGTCATTACTCTTTTAAGTATAAATTCTCTATGTAAAGGGGAAAGGGAGGAACTGCCCAGATAGGTTAGGTGTGAATCCCAACATAAATCAAAAGAATTGGGAGTTGCACAGAATGGATGATGAGAGAGGTCCAGGGCGTAAACAGTTAAGTACCACTGAAGAAGAATAAATAGGGTAAATAACAAACACTCAGGAAGGAGTCTAGGGTTCAAGGTTGATGTGATGTCTTGTGTTGAGATTCCTTAAGTTTAAGATTCAAGGTTGTCATCTGATAAAATCTGTTAAGAACAGCAAATTCAACTGTCTAAAAAAAAGCTAGTAGAGCTAGTAGAGATTGTAGTGAGTAAGAAAATCCAAGTCTCTGTTTAAGTTATGTTGACTTGTAGTTTTGATTTTCTTGCTTAGTTCTTTCACATTTTATATTCCCATTGAAGTGTTCTGTTTTGTATTTTGTTTGATTTTTTGTTTTTGAAGAACAGCGTTTTCAGGTCTGTAATAGTACATCTAAAGAGATTAAAATGTTCCCCAACCAGTTTCTGGATACTGTGATTTCTTATGTCCAATTTGTGTTCACTCAGTCTCTCCCACAGAGACTGACATGTTTGTCCAGTAATAATAATTATAATCATCATATAGCACTGTGAGTAGAATCACCAGGAGATCCTAGGACTGTCTGGCAGCTGCAAGTTCTAGCTCTTAGCATTTTGAGCCCCTAGGTGACGAGCTAGACTTGTTTTTAGGAGCTAAGAGAGTTCTGAAAGAAGTGTAACTGACCCAAGGTCACCCAGCTGGCTTCTTGTGGAGAAATGGGGAATCGAACCCGGTGCTCCAGATTAGAGTCTTAACCACTACACAAAACTGGCTCTCTGTCCAGTGTAGATAATGCAAGGGCACTGTCTGCACATGATGGCATATATTAAATTAGATGATGTCCACATAAATGAGCCTAGGACAGTGTAAGGGATGTTATTAGGTCCCACAGCAGTACTGCCTGAGTGTATATGTTAATTTCTGATGGGATTCATACCTAACCTTTCTATCTCAACTCCTTCCCTTAAAAAAAGAAAAGAATTTCCAGTACAATCTCTCCCATCACGTATTTGATGTTGTGACCCACAAAAGCTCATATCGAAATACATGCTGCTAGTCTATAATATGCCACTGGACTTTTATTTTCCATCCTGTGTGTGCTTCCTTGGAATTTCCCATCCCATTGTGCATTTGCTACCCTGTGGGCACTCCACTGAACTCAGTGGGGCAAAGATGCATAGGAGCAAGCTGAAGATCTTAACTTTCCCTAAAGATGCCCTGCAGCCACAATTTAAAAACAAGGCATGTGCTTCACTTTGAAGCAGTGCAAATCATCATTCGTATGAATCGATGCTTTTCTTTTCACACCTCTTCGTGCCCTAAAACTTCCTGCTAGCTCCCTACCCCCATTCTCATTCATGGGCATTTTCGAAAAGGGGAAAGCACCCTCCCACCCCTTGAAATTCAAAGCCTGGATTGCCCCCCACTCCACCCTTTGAAGACGAAATCTTGGGTGTGACTAATGCTCATTCCCAGATCGCCTGCTGATTAGTACAAGGATAGAAATAGCCATTTCCCCACCAGATGGTTCTAAGAGAAGATCGAAAACAAAAAAACAATAAAGAAGAGAAACCCCCAGGGACAAATCATCAGGAATTCCCAGTTTTTAAAGTTTAACAGCTGCAATCCTATGCTCACTTGCCAGAGAATAAATGCCCCTGGACTCCAGAAGGCTTACTTCTGAGTAAGCATGCATGCATAGACTTTAGGACTCTTGCATTGCAATCCAGTGCAGAGTGACTCCAATCCAAACCCATTTGTTACAATGGACTTAGACTAGAGTAACTCTGCACGGGATTGTAGTGCTAGATATTACCCAGAGGTCCATAAAGAGGTTTTTTTTTTAAAGATAAAACACCTGTGGAGAGGGAAGCCCCTTTGGACTGGTGGTGCAGTGCTTGGCAAGGGAATGCTTCCTCTAAGCTGTGGAGTCTTGTGAGCAAAAATTCTACTTTGTGAGCTACTGGCATTAAAGTTGTGAGTTAATGATTTGGTTACTGCAGAAATTAGTTTGCTCTGGAGCCATCCTTCCTGAGCCAAGACAAAAATGTGTGAGCTGGAAGCTAAAAATCTGAGCTAGCTCACACTAACTCAGCTTAGAGGGAACACTGGAGGTAACCCACCTTCCTGAGCCCTTTTTTTGACCTTGATCACCACCACACTGGAGACTGGGGTACTGGAGGGTGGTTTACATTGAGAAAAGAATGGGTTAACCTTCATCCCCTGAGCACCGTGCCCTCCTATGTGAACAGGGGCTCCCCTTCAACTGGTTTTAACCTTGTAAGAAAATGTGGGAGATCCCAATCATGGATCTCCCAAGTAGTTTAGGCTTAGACTATGTCCTGTGGTATCCTGCAATTTTTCTTCCTAATGCTGAGCCTAAGTAGAACAATGGCACATTCTGTGGAGAAATGTGGCTTATCTCTTCCCTGCAGTCTTCTTCTCAGCGCACTATCACCCTCTCCAAGTCACTTTTGGTGTTTGTGAGGGAAAGACACAAAGTCTCTGTTACTTCCCTCAGCTTTCCTGGTCCAGGTGAAAAAGCAGTCCAGGGAGGGGGTTTTTGTGTGGAAAACAATTGCGAGCATTGAGCAGCGTCCTTTCTTCTACCCATTCCCCCTCAGATGAGATCACTCCAGGTGGCTTTCTGGAGGAAAGACCCACAGAATTCCACAACACGTGCAGTCTGAATCTTAGTAGGACTTTAAAGTTGTGCCACAGCCTCTAATCCATTTAACCGATAGGTAGGTCAACTGACTCAAGGTTCATTTGATTGGGAGATAAAACCAGAACACGGTTATAAGAAGTACGTGGAAGCATCAACCCTCAACTGGTTCACTCAAGCAGACTGGCAAAACTGGTCAAGACTGATGCCTTCCAATGGGTGCGCGGCAGACAGAAGGGGCAGCTGAAAAACGTTCCCTTCCTCTGAAATGGAGGCTTCCTTATGTTTCCAGAAGAGGCCCAGAAACCACCAGAAAGCAGCCGATCTTGCAGCCTTTTAAAAAATGCTCCCACTGGTAGTCCAAATCTATTGCATCCCTCAGTCGGCATCAGCTTTTGTCTTTGGGGGGCCGTTAACTTGCAGCTGACTTATGGCAACCCCACAGGATTTTCAAGGCAACAGACATTCAGAGGTGGCTTGCCATTGCCTGCCTCTGCATTAATATTCTGCTATGGTCAGGCCTCACCTGGAGTACTGTGTCCAGTTTTGGGCACCACAATTTAGGAAGAATGTTGACAAGCTCGGGCGTGTCCAGAAGAGGGCAACCAGGATGGGGAGAGGGTTGGAATCCAAGTCTTATGAGGAAAGGCTGAAAGAGTTGGGTATGTTTAGTCTGGGAAAGAGAAGGCTTAGGGGGGACATGATTGCAGTCTTCAAGTATTTGAAGGGCTGTCATGTAGAAGATGGAGCAGATCTCTTCTCTCTTGCTCCGGATTGCAAGACTAGATCTAATGGGTGGAAATTACAAGGGAGTCGTTATGGGCTAGATATCAGGAGAAACTTCCTGACTGTAAGAGTGGTTGAGCAGTGGAACAGACTGCCTCGGGGGGGGTGCTCCTTTGCTGGACGGTTTCAAGCAGAGCCTGGACGACCACCTTTCAGATATGTTGTTGGGCTATCTTTTGGCTATGCTCCTGCAGAGTGCAGGGGATTGGACTAGATGACCTGCAAGGTCCCTTCCAACTCTTAACGTTCTTTGATTCTATAATAACCCTAGTATTTCTTGGTGGTCTCCCATCCAAATACTGACCAGAGCCAACCCTGTTTATCTTCCCAGAGCTGATGATATCAGGCTAGCCTCCAGGCCAGGGCTTTAGTCTACTAAATCGTAATTTAATTGTAAATTAAATTGTAAAGTTTGGTGTAGTGGTTAAGTGTGTGGACTCTAATCCAGAAGAACCGGGTTTGATTCCCCACTCCTCCACTTGCAGCTGCTGGATGACCTTGGGCAAGCCATAGTTCTTTCAGAGCTGTTCTCTCAAGGGCAGTTCTTGAGAGAGCTCTCTCAGCCCCACCTACCTCACAGGGTGTCTGTTGTGAGGAGGGGAGGGGAAAGGAGTTTGTAAGCCGCTCTGAGACTCCAAATGAAGAGCAGGGTATATATTGAATCCCTCCTCCTCCTTCTTCTTCTTCCTCACATGTCCTTCAACCATGTGAGGTTCTAAAAATCTGCAAACTCATTTAGATTTAAATGGATTTGTTGCTGGTTGAAACGTGGATGGTCCATCAGCTTCTTTTTTAAAACGGCTGGCAGCACTACTACTCACAAATTATATTTAACAGATGAGATTTTAATTCAGATCTTTTAACACTTCCTTTGGGCAGCTGACCTCCTGACTGTATATTTAAATTTTTAAAAAAATGTTCTAAAGGGCCTTGAGATTTTTAAGAGCCGAGTTGAGGCGGAGGGCTTATCTCATTGTAAACATAAACTGCGTTTTAAAAGGAAGGGAGGGAAAGAAAAAAAACCCTCTCTGCGAAAAAAAAAGGAAGAAAGAAAAGAAAAAAAGCTGCTCACGCAGTATGTCTAGCCAAAGTGGAAGCAGGAAATACCACAAATATCATGTCATGAGAAAGCCTGCTCTTTGCAGGCCAGTCCTGCGCACCCAGAATCTTAAGGTAGTCCAGAGAACCCAACAGATCCTAGGATATAAACTTAAACCAAAATCAGAACGGCGAAAGCCAGATTCACATTAGCTGACGTCTCATTGGGGTTCAGGGTTCTGCGAGTTCTCGAAACTGATCTGAACTCGCAAGGACTCTCCAAGGTCATCCCTTGGCTTTCCCCCTGGGGCAATGTTTCCTCTCTTGTTTTCATGGAAAAGAACACAGCCTTGTCTTGAGTGACTTTCATTACAGGCTCGTAAACATGCCTCTGACAGGTCCCCCGGCTTAAGGCTTAAGGGGCCTTCTGTGTCTCCGAAAAGTCCAGAGACATGGCTTCCCTAGAATTAACTCCTCGGTGGGGGTGGGGGGAGCAGCCCAGTTAGGACGGTCAGGTTTTGGGTTCGCATGTGGGAGGCCCAGGCTAAAAACTCCTGCTGAGCCAGGAAACTCAGTAGGTGGCCTCAGGCAAGGTCATCCTACCTCAGCCCACCCAGGGCTGTATTATCCATAAGGCTGACTAGGCTGAGGCCTAGGGGCCCGGCAGGGACTAGGGGCCCATCAATTTATTTTTTTGTTGCTGAGGCACTGTTATTTTCTCTTCATAGGCAGCCTGTAATATATAACCCCTATTAATAAGATAGTTAACTGCTTCCTGATTGCAGTGAAATGAATGTTTATTTTTTTATATTCTATTAAAACAATTATCCATAAATTATATATCTTTAATAAATAACAATTTTATTCGCTTCAAAATATTACAGTATTGAACAATTATACCCCCAAAATGTGCTTTCCTGAAGAGTTCTGCTTGTGCAATAAAAATATATTTAAAAATTGTGAATACAATTGCTTCAGGAGAGCCTCAAAATGGATACAGGGCTATGTACTGCAGTCTAGTACCTACCGTGCCAGGGTCACGCTGCCAGCTGTAGTGGGGTGAAAGACTGAAGGGCCGGAGGGTCCCCGAAACACCTGAAAGCCCAGGGGCTCAGCCATGGGTTAATATGGCCCTGGGCCCACCTGCCTCACAGGGCTGTCACATGGGGCACCCTGGATGATAAAAAAATACACCCTAGATTTTGCCCTTGGCGTGGTATTCATACTAATTCTGACACTGAGTCATCAACAAGGTAGCCAGTTCCCACAGAAGTGATGGGGAGGGAATCACGCTTCTGGGAGACAATTTTGGTTTTAATCTGATAGATGCGAGCAATAGCATTGGACAGGGGGAGGAAAAATAATTTAAACAGCAGAACGTTTGAAAAGCAAAAGCTTTAAGACATGGCAAGCATCACCGCTGGGGCTGGAGGGAACCCTACTGGTTTTCACTGCACTTTTAAAATGGTTACAGGGTGACTTGGGTTACAGCAGAAGAATGCTTAGGCCTTTAACAATTTATCAGTGTGATGTAGTGATTAAGAGTGTTTAGGGTCCAGGAAAGCTGGGTTCGAATCTCCACTCGTGCCAGGGAAGCTTGCTGGGTGACCTCGGCCCAGGCACACATTCTCAGCCTAACCTACCTCACAGGGTGGTTGTGAGGATAAAATGGAGGAGAAGAGAATGATGCTAGCCATTTTGGTGTAAGTTAGGTATAAATAAATGAATGAATGATTAAATGTTTCAAGAACTGTTTTGAAATATAGGCTAAAAGAGTGATATCACGTTACCATGATCACTGTGACATTTAACATTTTACCTGGATACTCATGGCAGACTCAGGAAAATTAAATATTCTATTGTCTTCTGCACTGTGCGTGGTATAGCTGTTTCTTCTGCTATAGCAATAAATCGATGGAGCAGTAATAGCCTCACAAAACCAAGAAGGAAGGAAACTGAGGTTCTAAGAGGGGGAAAAATGGTGCAGGAGGTTCTTCAAAAATGAAGGCGCCTTTCAAACCACAAGCATGGGATGTCATCTCAGGAAGCCTTTGCTGCATGGCACAATCTTGCTACTTTCTAGGAGATCTCC
The DNA here is from genome assembly GCA_029375565.1 of Gekko gecko. Taxonomy (NCBI): domain Eukaryota; kingdom Metazoa; phylum Chordata; class Lepidosauria; order Squamata; family Gekkonidae; genus Gekko; species Gekko gecko. Next base: position 29,495,571 of record JAPDNY010000005.1, on the reverse strand, counting down.
ATTAGAGAATATTTCTGCCACATGCAACACTGAAGATTTCAGATGTTTCTGGAATTCAGTGGCATCTGTGGCTTATGTCTGTCCACAGCACAGTCCCTCCCTATGTCAAGGATGGGAACTGAGACTGAGATACAGCAGCTTGCTAAGGATATGCAGGAGGTCTGGGGCAGAGGTAGAAGCTAAATTCAGTCCTCCCTGGTGCAGACTCAGCACTCCATCTGGGTTACCTCTAGTTCAAAATACCCCACACCATTCCTGACGGACCTGAACAGCAGAGACTTTGGTCCTCTACAGAGGACACTATGCATGCTGAAATCAATGCTGGTAGTTCCCAGCCCCAAAGACATCCAGCTGTCCTTGGTCAGGGGCAGGGCCTTTTCAGCCCTGGCCCCAACCTGGTGGAACTCTCTGCTGAATTCCATCAGGGCCCTGCGGGATCTCATGCAATTCTGCAGGGCCTGTAAGGCAGAGATGTTTTGCCAGTCTTTTGGTAGTCCAAGACAGTGATGGTTACCATCTTGGCTGGCACCTGCTTCTGTTCTCTGGACTCTCCCCGTCCTTCCTCCCCCACCCGCAAAGTGGTCAGCAGTCTGACAACTGGAAATCACTGGAACCCGCCATCTGAACCTTTTAGATTGTTGTTTTAATGTTATTTAAATATCTTATTTTATGTTTGATGTTTTATAGTGATTCTGTATCACCCAGAGCCTTGCAGCAGCAGGGACTGGGTGATTCATAAGTCTAATAAATAATAATAATAATGATGATGATGATGATGATGATGATAATAATAAGTGTAGAGAGGGGATAAACATGAGTGCACAAACTCAGCTGCCATTTTGGTGCCTGTACAACACCAGGTGAACTAGGACCCAGGTTTGAAACCCCAAGAGGATGATTCTGACCCGCGCTTCTTACTGGGAGGTGGAAAATGCCATCAAGTTGCAGCCGACTGATGGAGACACCACAGGGTTTTCGAGATAAGAGATGAGCAGAAGTGGTGTGGTTTGCCACCGTCTGCCTCTGCATAGCAACCCCGGACTTTGTTGGTGGTCTCCCATGCCAGTGCTAACCAGGGCCAATCCTGCTTAGCTTCTGAGAGCTGACAGGATTGAGCTAGCCTGGGCCATCTAGGTCAGGAAACGCCCTTTACTTACCATACAGTAAAACACCACGGCACCAGTTCCTGTGTTTACAGTAGAAATGCAATGCATCGTGTTTTGTTTTATAAAAAATACCTTGCTCGAATGAGAAAGAAGAATATGAACTCTGCCCACTTTGTATTATTGAAATGGAAAATTGGTAGTTAGGTTCAGACTTAAGGAGCTAAAGATGCCACGAATATCCACAGACAGAAGAAATCGTCAGTCTCTGGAAGAAAAGGCATGGAGGAGTGGAGGGAGAAATTAAGGAAAGGAAGATCACTCAGCGCTGGAATAGAAATCCAACACCAAATGCTTGCTCGACCTATTAAAGAGTCCATTTGCGGCCAATTCTCACAACCTACGCTGTGCTTTACTGCGGGTGGCTATATGGTGAAACAGTATCTTATTGTTTCATCACACATTCCCGAGATCTACATTCAGGAAATAGTTCATTCATAATAGGATATAAAACCACCTAGCACGAGAAGTTAGTTCCCAAAAGGTTCTGCTCAGGCCATGCCTCAGGATGATGATTAGATCCTGTCAAACGGCAAGAGATCTTCCCAAATCGGGTGTCTCCTGTCCTTGAAGTTGCGTATGGTTCTTTGAATACTGTTGAGCGATTCCTCAGAGGATGCTTGGGGGAAAAGAAGCTCAAAAACGGCATGCACTTTCTTTCCGACCTCTACACACCCGCCCTTCCCCGAATTACCTCCTCTTTTTTGAAGGCCGGCCGGAGTTTCTCATCTTGTAGCTTTTCCTTTTTAGCCTCTTTCTCTTCCCCCTTTTACAATATTTTTGCAAGATGAAATCATCAGTTCTAGAGCAAACCCCTCTCGCATCTCTGGTGCTACAACAAAGCTGTGCTCACATACCCTGTTCTCCGGTGCTGCTGACTGCCGTGCACCCAACTCCCTCCGGGTGGCACAGTGACCTTCCACATTCCTCTTGCACATTTTGCGCTCTTTCCTCCGCCTTGGCGTGCTAGTGTTCTCATATATCGCAGCAGAGCTCTGCCTGTGCTCACGTCTAACCATCATAGATGCTCGTTCAGTGGTCCCACCATAAACGTTTGCCGAGTGCTCGGCTGTGGGCCATGCGGTGCCTCCGTCCCTTGCGTACGTGCTTGAATATTGCCCCTGGCCACTTTCACAGCCACAGGAAGGGAAAGCAAGGAAACCAAGAAGGTTTCAAAGCATGCGCTAAGTTTAATCTGAGAGCCAAGAGCGGAGCGACTGAGCAATGCATCATGCACTGACCATGTGATAGTAAAGTGGAAGTGAGAAGCTTTTAAGTTCAAAAGGAATAAGACTTCAGCAAGAATTAGTAGTCAAAAAGTGCAGAGACAAAACTGTGAGTGAATTCCAATCCATTTTTTAACAAATGCATTACATTTCGTACAAAACACAGGCAAAATAAAGTTGGGTGCAAAATGTTTACTGTACCTGTTTTCTTAGGGAAGCAGCTGGGGTTTTTTCCTCTTGTACTTTCTTCTCTTTTACCTGCTTCTCTTCTATTTTCTTCTCTTCTCCCTTCTTCCCTTTCCCCTGCTTATCATCTACCCTTTTCTCCTCTGCCTTCTGCTTTGCCTTTAACTTCTCCTCTTCTAGTTTGGCCTTTTCCTCAGCTGCCCTCTTAGCTTCTGCCGCCTTCCTCTCCTTCTCCTTGGCCCTCTCTCTTTCTTCAGCTGCTTTTTTCTCCTCAGCCTTGATCCTTTCCCTCTCCTCAGCTTCCCGCCTCTTTTTTTCCTCTGCTGCCCTTTTCTCTTCTGCTTCAACCCTTTTTCTCTCCTCCTCAGCTTTCCTTCGTTCCTCTGCTTTGAGCCTCTCCCTTTCTTCTGCTTCTAGCCTCTCTTTCTCCTCAGCTGCCCTTTTCTCCTCTTCAAGCCTCTTTCTCTCCTCCTCAGCTTTCCTTTCTTCCTCTGCTTTTTGCCTCTCCCTTTCCTCTTGTTCTAGCCTCTCTTTCTCCTCAGCAGCTCTTTTCACCCGCTCTTCCTCTGCTCTCCTTTCCTCCTCTGCTTTAGCTCTCTCTATTTCATCCCTCTCCAGTCTCTCCTTCTCTTCTGTCCTTTTCTTTTCAGCCTCATCCTCCTCATCTTTCTTTCCATCTAGTGCTACTGTTATGCTTACGGCCTCCTCACTCTCTGTTTGTTCTTCTGCAACAGCACTTGTGTCATTGGCTACTTTTTGCTTGTCTGCGTTTACCTCAGGGAGTTTTACGTCTAACACCACAGCTTCCTCTTCTTTGTCTAGCGTTTTCTTTTCTATCGTTACTTCTACCTGATTCTCCTCTACGGTTCTTTGCTTTGGCTTCTCCTCTTGTGCCTCCTCCTTGTCTGCCTCTTCTTTCTTCTCATCTTCCTCATCTTGTCTCAGATTATTCCTCTGGTACGATCTGGTGATGGTTTCGGTTTCCTCAATCTCGTAGCGTCCTCTGTGGGTTTCGACTTTGTCCTCTTTCCCAGGGGCTTCGTTTTCTTCCACATTGTTCACTTCTCTCCTGCTTGTGAACGACAGGCTCTCGTCAGTGACTGTTGGGTCAAATTCCTTCTGGCGTTCCAAGGCCTCTTGAAGACGCTTCTGGCGCCGTTCTTCTCTCCTGGCCATCCTCTCCAAGAACAAAGCATCATCACCTTCCCCATCCCCTTGAGTGTTGGTAATGGTTTTGGTAGAACTTTTGCTCTCTTCGTCTCCAATGCTATAAAAGACGTGAAAATTGCAGTACACCATTCATTTCAACAGTACACCATTTCATTTGAACAATCAGAAATTGAATGAAAATATCAGATACTTCCTGAACCAAGAGACTACCTGGGGACACTCTGTGAGAAGGCAGGTGACCTGCAAAGGGGCAGACTCTGTTCTTTCAGTCCCTACCTCTCCAAACACCAAGTTTCCAAAGAGCACTGGAAGAAGATGGACAGCTCTGGGAGGAAAAAGTTGCTATTCCTATCCCAGCAGTCCCATCCCAAACTGCGCGGAGCAGTCTGCCCACAGATTGTCAGAGAGTCCACATATTTAAGAACTTCCCAAATAGCAGAGTTCTCCGTCACATGGGGGTGCCCTTGTCCCAAATCCGAAAGCTACAGCTAGTGCAAAATGCTGCGGCCACGCTGTTGACGGGCCTCCCTTTGTGGGAGCACATCCAGCCTGTGCTGAAATCACTGCACTGGCTGCCGACAGCATACTGAATTCGCTTCAAGGTGCTGGTTCTTACTTTTAAAGCTCTTTATGGTCAGGGTCCGACATACCTGAGGGACCGCCTTTCCCCACATGTTGCCCAGAGAGGACTGCGTTCAAGGTCCCAAAATCGACTTCCGGGCCCCAAAGACTCCAGGCTGGCTATAACCAGGGCCAGGGCCTTTTCAGTGGCAGCTTTGTACTGGTAGAATGAGCTCCCATAAGAGATTGGGGCCCTGCGGTACCTTCTACAGTTCTGCAGGGCCTGCAAGACGGAGCTCGTCCACCAGGCCTTCAGTCAAGGAGCCGCATCGCTGGCCTGAACATACCATTGTGACCGTTATGGCAACCTTAAGTTTTAGTATTAGGCCTACTATTCTAGCACTTTATCAGACCACTATTCTAGCACTTTATGATAATTATGACAACTGTTTTATGCTTGGTTTTATGATTAGTTTTTAATTGTTATTTATGCATTGAATCTTTTACGTAAGCCGCGCTGAGCCTGCCTCGGCAGGGAGGGTGGGGTATAAACCGAACTAATAAATAAATAATAAATTAATTAAAGACCAACAGATTTCAGCAAGATGCTGTGCTGTTTGTGAGACAACAGGCCAGTTGGCTTTATTCTTTCTCATTCCTTTTTCCCAGTGCATTTTTTAAAATTACCCCGCTCTTCCCTTAAACTTAGACATCCGGAGGGTGTGTGTGTGTGTAACTCTGCCTCCTGCAGCAGCCATTTTGTGCTGGCACCCGTCACCTTATGTCCGAATTCTAAAGGTGCCCACTGCCCAGAGGCTTTTATCCCTTCTGCAGCAGGACCTTACTTGTTTTGATCATTGACTTCGGACTTCTCTGTCCCGGACACATCGTCCTCTTCCCTTTGCCGCAGCCTTTCCTGTCTGGCCCGCCTGCGCCGCTCTCGGGCCGCTTCTTCATCATCGTCATCGTTTCTTTGATAAGCTAATCTGCAAAACACATTTTTAGAGACATTAAAAGCCAAGCCCTTTATTTGGAGTATTGCAGCAAGATGTCTTTGCCGTCATTCACACAGTAGGTATTCATGTTCCGAGGTGACAAAAAGATGCTTATTTGTACAGCACCATTAAATACCGTGTCTTTTTACAGAGAAGCGAAAATGACAGGTCCTCGCATCTAGGGAGCATACAGTTTAGATTTCGACAATGAAGGGAACTGACAACAGCTGAAGACTGCCTCTCCACAGTTATCCATGCCCTGGTAAAACCCGGGATAGATTACAGTAATGTTTCGTAGTCAGGAGCTGCCTTTGAAGACCGCTCAGAAATCTCGTGGGTCAGAATGTATTGGCCACTCTTGACTGGGACTTGCGGATCTGAACATCTAGATTTGAGTCCAGTAGCATCTCAGAGACCAACAAGATTTTTGGGATATAAGCTAATAAGAGTCAATGCTCCCTTCACCAAATCACCTCCTATTACCCCAGCATTAAAAGATTCTCATTGGCTTCCAGTCTGTTTACTGTCACAATTTCAATGTCGCGGTTTTGGCCAGTGAGTGTCTAAATGGATTGGAACCAGAGAATATGAAGATCTGCACACTTGTATATGAACCTGACTGCTCTTTGATGTCATCTTCTGAGGCCAATCTGAAGGTCTGCACACTCCCATGTGACCCTGACTGCTCTTTGACGTCATCTTCTGAGGCCCTGATCCCGTTGCCCTCACCTTCTGGCAGGCAGGCACATGGTCTCTGGGGACTGGTCTCTGGTTATACTCTCTCCAGGGATGCTCATCTGGCACCAGTGTTCCCTCTAAGCTAGCTCTTGGTTTTTTAGCCTCCGGCTCACTTTTTTTTTGACTTAGCTCAGGATGGCTCCCGAGCAAACAAATTTATGCATTAGCCAAGTTGCTCTCTCACAACTTTAATGCCAGCAGCTCACAAAGTAGAGTTTTTGCTCACAAGACTCCACAGCTGAGAGGGAGCATTGGCACCTAGTCTATTGACTTTAGAGCCCCATGTTTGTAATGAATGATGATTTTTGTTCCTAATAACTTCTACTACTGTTTTATTTCTTTATTTACTGGTGATGTTGTATGGTTTTGATGTGTTTATGATGAGGCTGTTTTTGCTATTTTCTGTGGGAACTCCTCAGACCGAAATGTGGGATACAAATGGTGTGAATAAACAGAATAAACAGCAGGAGGAATGGGTAGGAAATGACAGCAGGGAGCAACTGCTTGCAGCTACATGCTTCAGTATGGTGGTGGTGGGGAGGTTCAAGCCAAAGGCATTCACTTGCAGAGACAGGTCTTGTGGAGGAATTTGGGGAACAGACAAAGAGCAAAGTGGCATCATGGAGATATTGTGAAGGGTTGGGAGGAAAGTGATGGCAAACCTAGACAGCATAATAAAAGGTAGAGACATCGCCCTGCCAACAAAAGTCCATACGGTCAAAGCAATGGTATTCCCAGTAGTAATGTATGGCTGAAGAGTGGGACCATAGGAAAGGCTGAGAGCCGAAGAATAGATTATTTTGAATTATGGTGCTGGAGAAGACTCTTGAGAGTCCCTTGGACTGCAAGGAGATCGAATTAGTCAGTCCTAAAAGAAATCAACTCTGACTGTCCCCTGGAAGGCCAGGTACTGAAGCTGAAGCTCAAATACTTTGGCCATCAAATGAGAAGGGAGTGCTCACTGGAGAAGACCCTGATGCAGGGAAAGATTGACAGAAAAAGAAGAAGGAGACAGCAAAGGATGAGATGGTGAAACAGTGTCACCGATGCAACAAACATGAAATTAAGCAAACTCTGGAGCACAACAGAAGACAGGAGGGCCTGGCGTGATGTGGTCCATGGGGTCACGAAGAGTTGGACTCAACTGTGCGACTGAACAACAACAACAACACATAAGAAGAGCCCTGCTGGATCGGACTAGTGGTCCTAGTCCAGCATCCTGTCTCACACAGTGGGCAACCAGTTCTTCCGGAGGGCCAACAATAGGGCATGGAGGCTGAGGCCTTCCCCTGATGTTGCCTCCTGGCACTGGTATTCAGAGGCAGACTGCTTCTGAACCAAGGAGGCTCCCTTGAGCCACCCTGTGGCTAGTAGCCACTGATAGACCTCTCCTCCCAGGAATCTGTCTAGGCTCAGGAAGAAGGGGTACTTGGAGATCTGCAATCATCTTCCTAAAAAAAAAATCTGTTTTCAAACCGCAAATAGGGAAATGTAATATGTTGGGAGCAACCCTTAGAAGATGAAGGGGAAAGCAATGGGGAGAGTGAGGAAAGAGGAAAGGCTGATTCAGCGGGGAGTTCGTACTTGGGCTTTATGGGTTCCAAAAGAAAGTTGAAAGCTGATGTGGCCACTGGGTAAGACTTTGCTGACATGCCCGTGGAAGCTTTGCTCCCATGCGGCGCTTCTTGGCTTTGGTGTGGTTCATGCTTTTGTTGTGGTTTCCCCCATCCCCTGCTTTTACCACAACTGTTTTATGATGCTTCTATGCTTGTTGATTAGTCCTTGCTGGTAAAAAGCAGGGGGGGAGGAAAGGGTGCATCAACAGGGCAGCCTATGCTGACATCCAAGTGCAAAGCAGAGAAAGGAAAGGGCACATGAACTGTTGCTAGCGAGAGAGGGGGGGGGAAACGAAAGAACTTGATATCATGACAAACACGCATCTGCTGCCAAAAATGGCAGCTGTGCATCTAGTTGAGATGCGCGCTCTCTCTCTCTTTTTCTCTCTCCGGTCACTGTGATAGCAACATAAGTCTGTGCTCCATCAATGAGAGAGTCAAGGTGGAGAAGAAGAATAGGAGGAGGAGGAGATTGGATGTATACCCCACCCTTCACTACCTGAAGGAGTCTCAGAGCGGCTTACAATCCCTTTCCCTTCCCCCTCCCCACAACAGACACCCTGTCATATAGGTGGGGCTGAGAGAGCTCTTTCAAGAACTGCTTGTGAGAGAATAGCTCTGAAAGTACTTATAACCGACCCAAGGTCACACCAGCAGCTGCGTGTAGAGGAGTGGAGAATCAAACCCGGTTCTCCAAGATTAGAGTCCATGTTCCTAACCACTACACCAAACTGGCTCTCAGACCACAGACCAAGGCATTTTCTATGCTGGCCTCCATGCTGTGAAAATCTTTGGCCCGGGAAGGTCGCCTCACTGCCCTCCTCGATTCTTTCCTTCCACACACAGATCAACTGCGCTCTCCTAAGCAGGTAGATTCAAGTCCGGTAGTTACCTTAGAGACCAACAAGATTTTCAGGGGATGAGCTTTCAACAGTCAAAGCTCCCTTCGTCAGACACAAGTAGGAATGGAGATCCCCGAGTCCTTATATCCCAGCCTGAAGGTGGGAGGGTGTTGCAAAGAAAGGAGTCAGGATGTAGAGGCACAATGCAAAGTGTGATCAGCTTGGTTAGAACACGGGAGAAATGCTTAAGGGCAGGAAATTAGCCTCTGTAGTGAGATGGGAATCCTTTGTCCCTATTCAGCATGGGGGGGGTTGGTCCGAATGTATTTAGTTATTAGATTTATAGCCCTCCATCCCCTGTACAACAAGGCTCAGAGTAGAGAAGAAGAAGAGAAGAAGAAGAGTTTGGATTTATACCCCGCTCTTCACTCGGAGTCTCAGAGCAGCTTACAAACTCCTTTCCCTTCCCAATGTTCATAAACACTATATTCATATAAACAATATTCATAATTTTGAAATTATTAAAATTATTAAAACACCTCTTGCAATACTACTGGCAACTGGTAAATTAATACATAAAAAGGGAAGTATGACATAATGCCCCTTATCCAGGGGAGAACAGATATCATACAGAATGGTAAATAGAGAATAACCAACAGGGGAAGGGGGGGAGGAAGGGAGGCCATTTTTATCGCTGTCCTCAAGCACAGGCCTGGCAGAACTTCTCTGCCTTACAGGTCCTGCGGAATTGCATCAGATCCTGCAGAGCCCAGATCTCACTCAGCAGAGAGTTCCACTGGGCCGGAGCCAAAAATTCATTAATGAACTCAAGTTCAGCAATCTCACATTGCAATCTCCCCTTGAAGCATCTCTGTTTGAGAACTGACACCCTTATGTCAGCAGCAGGAATGTCCTGGAAGATTAGTATGTTCTCTCACTTGTTTTTGAGAGTTGGGATTTTTGATGTCAGATTTACCCTCTGAAACTATCCTAAACAGGGTTATACTCTTCTAAGCACATTGACATCAAGACAATTGAACAGTACACTCTGTTCAGGATGGCCCTGCAACTCTGTCTTATTCTTCAACCAATTGTTTTATTTTTAAACTCTGCACTGATTATATTGCTGATAAACCAGCTGGTTGACGCCCTTACAGTCCCATTTCTTGACATTTTATCAGTCTAACATGCTGCTGTTTTATTAATGGCTTTATTATATGCTTTATTTCAGCTGCTGCTGTTTTACTGTTTTTACTGTTGTATTTGTTTTTATCTTGTTGTTAGCCGTGTTACATATTATTTTAAAAGAAAAGCAGCATATGCACATCAACGCATGCAGGTGCCTTACACAGAGTTAGACCACTGTTCTATCATAGTCAGTGCTGTCTACTCTGAGCAGCTCTCCCCAAATATTTTTAAACGGAGCTGCCAAGGACTGAACTTGGGACCTTCTATATGCAAAGTAGGTGCTCTACCACAGCCACAGCCCTTCTCATAGGTACAGAGATAATTCCACAGTAAAAATAATGTGCAGGACAGCCACATTACCAGGCAGCCACAGCCAACCTAAGCTATGTACTCTGTGTATATAAAGCAGCACACCTGTGCTTTACCCGTGAAAAGAATTACACATATGAACACATAAAACTGCCCTATACTGAATCCGACCCTTGGTCCATCAAAATCAGTAAATATCCACTCAGACTGGCAGCAGCTCTGCAGGGTCTCAGGCAGGGGTCTTCCACATCACCTCCTACGTGATGGTTTTAACTTGAGATGCCAAGAATTGAACCTGGGACCTTCTGCGTGCCAAGCAGATGCTCTGCCAGTGGGCCATGGCCCTCCACAGTCAGGGAGGGTGGAGGCAACACCATGACCCCTCCTTCTCAGCCTCCCAAAGGGCCAATCCTGGCAACCCCCAGGCCCAGTGGGGTGACTGGCACACCTTACAAAGAGCCGCATACCAGCCAGGTGATCAACGGCAGCTGGCCCTTTAAGAGTCAGGCACCCACTGACAGCTGACCCTTTGACAGCCAGCTGTCTGACAATCAGCTGTTGGGAAGCTCCACCCTGGGGGCGGGGAAGGGAGTGAGGATGCAGAAATGGCTCTAGAGGCACTATTGGTCTCTCACAGGCTTGGCCACGCCCCCATAGGCCACTGGGCATGCCCCAGAACTGGCCAGGGCCTTCAAAAGGCCTGAGGGAGGAGCCCAAGGAGGACAGATTAGTTCCCGACTGAGAGGAGAGGAGGTGGATTAGGGTGGTACCCAGCCCCCACCCCTCTCTGTCTGTGGCCAAGGGAAGGCACTTCAGCTGAATCAGAGCTTGGTGCCTCACAGCTGGGACCAGGATTCTTACAAAAGATTTCTCTGCTTCCTTTCTTGGGAAAACATGGCTGCTTACAAAAACTGTATGAAAACAAAAAAGCAGCCTCTGACCACATTGGCCCTAAACCCACAGTAAAGGAACAAAAGCACAAAACCCAGCAGTCCCGGGCCAATTTCAAAGAAACAGTACCACTTGACTCCACAAGCAGAACATATTCTAACGTGCTGGTATGACAGCTCCAAAATATCACCTTAAACCCGACATTACAGAGTCTTCCTCTCCTTTTAAAGGGCCTGTCCTCTGAGCGATTTGGCCACTGGGGGATGGGGGGGGAGCGTCAGCACAACGGGCTCCTCTGGGTCATCCGGTACCTGATATGTCCTATTAAATATTCAACTGAAAGGAAGATGGTCTGGGTGGGAGTGGCCGTCTCCCTTTCTCTCAACCTCCTTCCAGGCACATCCAGCATATACTATAGAATTGTAGCTGGAAGAGACTATAAAGGCTTCCAAAACCTGGCAAAGAAATCCGCAGAAGTTGCTTGCTCTTATGAAATGTTACCAGCCTGTCTACTCTTCCACGTGTGCCTAAGTTAAATGCTCTGACCTGGATAGCCCAGACTGGCCCGGAAGCTAAACTGGGTCAGCCCTGGTTAGCACTTGGGTGGGATACCACCAAAGAAGTCCAGGGCTCTTATGCAGAGGAAGGCAAGGGCAAGCCACCTCTGAACCTCTTAACTTGTAAACCTCACTGGGCTGTCTCAAGTAGGCTGTGACTTAACAGCAAGACAACCACCACCATCACCTTAAAACACTGCGGTCACATGCACCAGTTGGAGCGGAGGGGAAGCAAGGCTATTAACTCCGGAGGAATTTGATAACACAGTTGCGAGATCACACAGCCCTTTCAAGCTGTGGGCTCAGCCTGTCACTGTGTGATCAGACACAACAGCAGATGAATCTGGGGTTTTTTGGCCGTTTGTTTCCCGTGCACTTAAACGAGGAATCGTACCTCTGCGCTGAGGGCTCCTTATGGAGTATGCGATGATGCGCATACTGCAAGGGGGGGGGGATGGCACCGAGCGGGGATGGCATGATCAGACCATCCTGATGGCATGGGAGCGTGCTTGCACAATCCGACAGGGAAAAGTCCGTCTGTGGCCTGTCGGAACCCATTAGAACCAGACTTTCCCCAGTGTCTTTTAACTCCACTTCTGTGGCGGAGAGGCACAGGTTGCCAACGACTGCGGGACGCTTCCCAGATGTTGCTGGCTGATGGTGCCCTTTAGATCCATCAGGCATTCGCAACTATGTTGGATCTGAAGGCACGTGTGATCGCAGCTTCAGTTACTCATTTGTAGCACACGGATAGCCTGAAAGAAATCGGAACCAAATTGGCTTCTAGCTTAGAAAACATTCTCTGGAGGCCATTTCACTCACCAGTGGAGGTCAGAGGTGGCTCTTTTCTAACCTGTTCCGGTCAAACCCCTCTCCATGAGGTAGGTAGGATCATCCATGTGCTTGACTATCAGAAACCAGAACGAACAAGCCACTCCACACACGTGTCAGGAACACAGAGGAAGTGAAGGTATCCTGGCGAACTGTGCACCACCACCGAGTCCACAGTTCAAATGTCACTTCAGCCACGTATTCACGTGGTGGTTTTAGACAACCTCGTCTCCAGTATGCAGCGGTAGTCAGTGTGGTGAAGTGGTTAGTCCAACGTGGCCTAGGATCTAGAATCACTAATATGGCAGTCTCAGCTACAATGCTTAGCAGGAATAGCTGAACTTGTGATTCAGCAAAATCATTCATTCAAGTTTGGACCAAGCGCTCACCATGTTAAACGGCAGAGGTTGCCCAGATCATATGCTCCAAGAGCGAATTTCGCACAGGAACTGTACATTTGATCACAAGCCTGAGTTTACAAGATCTTATCAAACTGGGTAGCCATGCTAATTTGTCTGTAGCAACAGAAAAGAGCAAGAGTCCAGGAGCACCTTAAAGACTAACAACATTTGAGGCAGGGTAGGAGCTTTAATGAGTCACTGCTCACTTCGTCAGGTATCTGAAGAAATGAGCAATGAGCCACAAAAGCTCATACCCTAACAAAAATGCTGTTATTCTTTAAGGTGCTACTGGACTCTTGCACTTTTCAAGACCTCGCTTAACTTCAAGAGCCAAGTCCCTTTCAGAAAAGACCCTCTATAATGTAAAGAGCATTCTGATGAGACACGATCTATATGCCACCATTCCCCACAAATGTGCTAGTTTTAAAAGGTACTTGGTCAGAAACAGAATGCTGAATTAGATGGACCCTCATTCTGATGCCATAGCACAAGTCTTAATGCTTAACTCTTAAAGACAGAGCAAGTCGTCCTAAAACGCACAAGAGGCAGGGGGAGGAAGCGGACCTCGCCATCCGTTGTGGCTACAGCAAAAGAACTAGGCTTGCCGAATGATAAGGCTATTCCTGGCCAAGGAAGCGGTTTGAGGCGCTTAACCACTCTTAATATTTGCATTTACGTACAGCTAAAAATAAAAATAAAAAAGGGGAAAACACTGCCAGCAATTGGCCACCTCCCTTAAAAAAAGGATTATGGTTTTGGCTGCTTGATACCAATTTTCTCCACGTTTCAACTATATCCACTTAGTCTCTAAGCCATGGCTCCAAGCGCCCAGCAAAGGCATGCAAATTGTTGCTGCTGCTTCTCCCTCATTTTAAACGTCTAATCCTATTGGTTATATTACACTTACTAGCCTTTATCTGTACTGCAAAAGCTCTGAAATGTCTTGATCCAGACCGCTGCGGTAGGCATGGCACGGAGAAAGACGGGGGCTTGATTCCAACTATTTTTACATGTAAATATTATGTACCCAGTGGACCATAAAATCCTTTTTTAAAGAAGGAAAACATGTGCAATTTAATGGATTAATTGGATGCAGAATGGGTCATTTATAAATTTGGTATAAAACTGTAACTCATCCCCTATCTGATGAAATCTTGATGAACACACAACCCAGAGATCTTTCCTGGAAGAGATATCATCAGCTTGCCAAGAGGCAGATGCGCACAGTTTGGGATGTGATTGAAAGTAGGGACTAAAATCCATGAGTAAGGGCTCTGGGCTGGACCATATCACAGGGCCCCGCATTTATACTCCAGAGATCTCCATGAGCTCAGACGCACACACAGAACCAACAACGCATGCCTCACTCTCTGCTTTTCAGGTGGAGATCTTAAGCCAGGGGTTGCTGACCTTCTTCAACCTGTGGACACCTTTGGAATTCTGACACAGCACTGTGGGCGCAGCAGCCAGAAAACAGCTGCCGCAGGAGGCAAAGCCAGCCACAAAATGATTGCCGGAGCTTTACTTCAGGCACACAGTGAAGATCTTTGTGTTGTAGTGGCAGCTGCTGCCAAAGCAACATTTTTAAAAATCTGCAGAGCCAATCAGATCTCCAGCAGCCATTCACACCCTTGCTGGGCCAAAAGCCCTATTTGCCCCCACCCATTTCCTAAAAACACTTGGTGGGCATCAGAAAAGGTGTCAGTGTGGACACCGTGTTGAGGAACCCTGGTCTTAAGCCCTCCTGATGGAATGAGAAGTTTCCATGCTGTACTTATGGGGAAAAATGCCCCACCTAGTAGCATCTTTTAAGAAGAAAAATCAATTAGCCATTTACACAGTACTGGCCTTGTTCAGCCCCAGAGCTGCAAATTCAGAGCCCACTGCTGTGTGCAAAGGCAGAGAAATCCCTTTTTATGGTGGGAAAACTTTTCATCTGTTCCAAGGCACAAAGTGCAAGCAGGTTCTCCCTCCTGTGCTTCAAGACAGCTATGCATTGCTCTTGCGGGTATCTCATGATAAATTTCAGATGACTGCCTGTAAAGATTGAAATCATATCAAAATTACTTCCAGCACAAAGGTAAAAGGACTTATACCCCAAAGTGAAAGTAAGGCCGTGGTCACACGGCAAGGAAATTTGCGATTTGTTCCCGGTATAATTTAATCGGGAATATTTTTCTTTGGGTTGGGATGATCACATATACCTCCCGGTACCGGAAGCATTGCGTGAGGAGGCTCTGGGCACTGTCTACATGTAGCCAGCCCCTCTCTTTCCACTGCCCACCCGCCTGCCAGCCCGTCCGGCACTTCCTTCCCCCTGCCCGCCTTCAGCAACTTTCCCTGCCGCCTCCTGCTGCCCAACCATTCCCGGCTCCACGCTGCTGGCAAGCCGGGTCCTCCTTCCCTCCCCTCCTAATGCCGCAGCTCCAGGTCCACCGCCCGCTCACCTGCAAGCCCGCTCAGCACTGCCTTCCCCGACCACCTCTCCCCCCCTGCAACTTTTCATTCTGCCTCCTGCTGCCCATTGCAGCTTCACTCCTGGGGCGGGCGGGAGCTTTCTCCATGCTTGATGAGCGCATGAATGTTTATAATGAATTCTTTAAGCACAGGATTGCTCAAGTGCTCAGCCAGAAGCTGTTAAAAAAAACCAAAACACCTCACTGCGCAAAGAACGGTCAGACGGCCCTAATTACAATCATTGCGAGAGGTGGCTGTTCAGATGGGTGAAATCACACATTCAAAGCGCAAATACCAGGAAAATACTTGATTTTCCAGGGGCAGGAAAATGTGCTAGAGAACCAGGAACATTGCGGGAGTGAGCCCACTTCGGCACGGGAGGCGGATTGGCCCATCTGATCAGCATCTTTAAATGCGGGAGAGAACAGCTGCGAACCCTGATCAAAAGAACCATGTGACTGCACCCTAAGTAATGTACTTAATATGCTGGGCTCCTCCTCTGTCACAAGACTCTGATGTCATGTTACTTTCTGACTGTCCCATCAATCAAAGGAGCTTCTTTGGGGGCTATATGAGAGAGAGCCTTTTCAGTGGCAGCCCCAAAATTATGGTTGCATGGTTAACAAAGTGCCTGTCACTCAGCCAGTTAAGACACACAAGACCTCAGAAGTGCTACCTGTTCCATATGCAGGGCTGAAGAGACAGGCACAGATCAGGAGTCTCAATGTGTGGATGAGACGATGGTGCAGGGGGGAAGGGTTCAAGTTTGTTAGGCACTGAGATGCTTTTTGGAACAAGAGGGAGCTGTACAAAAGAGACGGTCTCCATTTGTCCTGAGAAGGAACCAGGCTGCTGGCGCTTAAAAAGGTGGCAGAGCAGTTTTTAAACTGAATATTGGGGGAAAGCCGACAGGAGATGATCAGGCAGCTGGTTCCCTTCCTCGAATGCAATGATCTGGTGACAGCGATCCATGAGATGGTCACCTCAAGACTGGACTACTGCAATGCTCTCTATATGGGGCTGCCCTTGTCTCAAATCCAGAAGCTGCAGCTGGTGCAAAATACCATGGCCAGGCTTCTAATGGGGCTCTCTGGGCAGGAGCACATACAGCCTGTGCTGAAGGCATTGCACTGGCTGCTGACAGCATACCGGATTTGTTTCAAGGTGCTGGTTCTCACCTTTAAAGCCCTATATGGTCAGGGACTTACGTACCTAAGGGACCGCCTTTCCCCACATGTTCCCCAGAGAGCACTGCGGTCAGGGACCCAGAATCGGTTGGCTCTTCTGGGTCTTAAGGAGGCTAGGCTGTCGACAACCAGGGCCAGGGCCTTTTTGGTGGTGGCCCCAGCCTGATGGAATGAGCTTCCGGAGGAGATCATGGCCCTGCGGGACCTTTTACAGTTCTGCAGGGCCTGTGAAACAGAGCTCTTCCACCAGGCTTTTGGGAGCCGCCTCCACCAGTGAAGAAAATCAGCTGGCCCTGGACTCTGGAACTGCCATCGACAGCCTAAAGAACAGCAAGCCCTGCAAGGACATCCCAAACAAACACTAAGACCTGACTGTGAGATAAGAACATTGTACAGTGGTTATTGGCTGCTACTATTGTATGAATATTAATAACTAGCACCTTAGTATGATTTTAGAACTTGTTTTAACTGCAACTTATGTTTCAATTTAACTATTTGTTTTTATGTAAGCTGCCCTGAGCCGGCTTCGGCCAGGAGAGCGGGGTAAAAATCTAAATAATAAAATAAATAAAGTAATGGAAGCTGTAAAAGGTAAGAAAGATTCCTTTAAGCAGTGGAAAGCTAGTGATAAAAGGGAACACAGGCTGTGGCAAATAAAATGCAAGTCTGTGATCAGGCAGGCGAAAAGGGAATATGAGGAGCATATAGCAAAAAACATAAAGACCAACAATAAAACTTTCTTCAAATACATTAGAAGCAGGAAGCCAGCCAGGGAGGCAGTGGGGCCCTTGGATGACCAAGGGGTAAAAGGAGCGCTGAAGGATGATAGGGAAATGGCTGAGAATCTGAATGCATTTTTCGCCTCTGTCTTCACTGTGGAAGATGAGGAAGTGTTTGCCCACTCCAGAACTGCTGATTTTGGGAGGGGTGTTGAAAGACCTGAGTCAGATTGAGGTGACGAGAGAGGAGGTCCTACGACTGATAGACAACTTAAAAACTGATAAATCACCAGGCCCGGATGGCATACATCCAAGAGTTCTGAAAGAACTCAAACATGAACTTGTGGATCTCCTGACAAAAGTATGTAATCTTTCATTAAAATCTGCCTCCCTTTCTGAGGACTGGAAGGTAGCTAATCACAAACAAGATCAGGGCCCTGCGGGATCTTCTTCAATTCCTCAGGGCCTGCAAGATGGAGCTGTTCCACCAGGCCTTTGGTAGAGGCAATGGGCGCCCCTATATGGCCTCCCTGAGGTTGCTGTCACCCATCTATTTACTGACTACCAACAACTGGCCTTTAACGCACTGCACCAGTTTGGTGTAGTGGTTAAGTGTGCGGACTCTTATCTGGGAGAACTGGGTTTGATCCCCCACTCCTCCACTTGCACCTGCTGATGTGACCTTGGGTCAGTCACAAGCTCTGGCACAGCTGTTCTCTCAAGGACAGTTTCTGTCAGAAGTTCTCTCAGCCCCACCTACCTCACAGGGTGTCTGTTGTGGGGAGGGGAAGGGAAAGGAGTTTGTAAGCCACTCTGAGACGCCTTTGGGCAGTGAAGGGCGGGGTATAAATCCAAACTTTTCTTCTTCTTCTACCATTGGGCCAGAAACCTATAGCCAACTGATGCTGTTTCAAGCTGTACCCATTGTTTTAATTGTTATAATATTTTATCGTGTTTTAAACTGAAATTTTATTTACTATAATGATGTTACCCACCCTGAGCCCGTCTGCGGGATGGGCGGGATATAAATGCAGATAATAAATAAATAAATAAAATATCCAGGTATTTCCCAAGCTGGAGCTGGCAACCTGATCCCCTGCACATGTTTAAAGGCATATAACTATAAATTGCTCTATATACTTATATTGTTGGGAACACTGCAGTGACTTCTGGGTAACTGCTGTAAGGACCCATGACATTCCAAAAGCGAAGCATCTCTGCTTTGGGCTAATGTGGTCTTAAGGTCAACCCCCTCCTCCTCTTGGCAACTGCAGAGACCCAGCAATGAACCAAAGATTTCAGGCCTTGATCCTTCTCTTTTCCTTCACCTTCCCTCGGATTACACAGTGACAACTATGAGGTTGCTTATCCCTCTCGGAAGAGATAAGAAGGAGGAGAAGCCCCGCCAGAGAATTTGTGGGTTTTCTGTTTTATCATTATTGATAAATACCAGAGTTGTCATCCAACAGGAAAGTTGTTACATACAGGAAATGCAAAAAGGCTGATAAAAGACAAATGAAATGGTGTCCGTGCAGCTAAGGAACCTGACCCTGACCCTCTCAACTGCACTTCCGACTTTGAAGTTATTTCTGTGCTCAATATAATTTATGTAATGGACACATGGGGGGGAGGTCTGCTGCCCTTTGTAATGTGTATAAAACTGGAAGAGATCCCAGTGCAACCCCAAGCAGAATCACACCCTTCTAAGTCCATTGAATTCAATAGGTTTAGAAGGGCACAGCTCTGCTTAGGATTGCACGTGGGGTTGCCAGCCTCCAGGTGGGGCCTGGAGATCTCCTGCCATTACAACTGGTCTCCAGACTACGAGATTGGCTCTCCTGGAGAAAATGACAGTTCCAGAGGGAAACCTCTATGGTATACCACAGATTACGGGTGAAATCCCTCCTCAAATCCCCCTCCATTGGCACCACCCCTAAATCTCCAGGAATTTCCCTGGCTGGAGTTGGCAGCCCTAATTGCACTGTTAATATAAAACTGATTTTTACCTTTGGTACCTGACAATAGAAATGCAAAGCTCTACCTTATGCATAGGTTTAAGAGCTGGAAACAAGTGTGCTCATTTTCATAATATTGTTTGTGTGTGTTGTGTGTGTCCGTGTGTGTGTGTGAGAGAGAGAGAGAGAGAGAGAATATTTAAAATTACTAGAACAAAGTGCTAGGGGTTAGATTTAAAATGACTCATCCAAATTTAAATCCATTAATCATGTTACTGAATGGCTGTGAAGGACGACAACAGCACCTGGTTAAATTACTTGTATTGGCAGCAGCAAAAATGGCTTTAGCCAGTTGGTGGAACCCTGCCAACATCCCATCAACCTCTGAGAAGTTGAATAAAGCGCTGGAAATTGCTGACATTGACAAACGGAGGGATAAACCTGGGCAACGCGGACTGTCTTATATGGACTGGAAGGAAAACTGCCCTTGGGTCCTACGCAGACTGGGAAGACACATCCATATTCCAACAGGAGAGGAGTATTCCCTGGGCGGTTGCTTAGCAACCAGAGAACATGCTTCTCCTGACCGTTTCCAGGCCAATTGGGAGATGCTTTGCCAGCATCTGTTGATTGATCAAAGCACCTGCAAAATGTTTCCTTTCCCGTCCCTCTTCTGACCAGCAGGTAAACTGTACTAACAAGCAAGAAGCGGCTGGAAGCCAGAGTGGGAGGGGAATCCGAGGTGTGGCTCAACAGCCCCGTCCGCATGAAAACACCCCAGATATTAAAAGGAAGTCCTGATGCACCACTGCTCTGAAAGACAGGAAGTCTTCTGTATGACTGTCACATTTTATTCATTCATTCATTCATTTAATTTATATCCCACCCTCTGGAAAAACTAATATTTGTCAACCTGTCAACACATGCCAATGAACAAAGAACCACTGTGATAAAATTAACAATGGCCCCGGTCACACGGAGCATTTGCCCCGCCGAAGACACGGTAGCCCTGCGGAGTTTCCAGGTGGGATCACACAGGCACATCTGGGAGGCGTAGCATTTCCGTGGCCAACACACAGCTTCCCTCCGAAGATGCGGAATAAAAAACTACCACGAAAGGAGCACTAGTTTCTGGAAAACCCGGTGCAAAGGCCGGCGTCTGATTGCGGGAGCGCCAGTATCCCGCAGCAGCTGATGCCCGCCCGTGTCCCGGAGCAAACCGGATGTTGTAAGTTTCCATAGGATGCGCACCAATGCCAAATGGCGCATGTGCACACACAAGACACCAACAGCAGCCCGCCCCCCAACAGCGCATGCACACATTACAACAGCGCAGCTTGTCTGATCGCACTGCGCCGTTTTCGCCATGCTGCAGCATCGAGGTGTGATCAGTGCTAAGAGCTGGAGCGTGGCAGCTTGCGGGACCATGTGATCGGGCTACTATGCTTTATTTTGTTCCGGGAAGAACAGCCACACCTCCCCCCCGCGTTTTCTGGCCCGTATGACCGGGGCCAATGACACATTTAATAATTCTATGAGCATCAATTTGTGAACCTATTAATCTTACAATATAGATAGAAAATTCTGACATTAACAAAGCAAAGTCCAACATCATCATATCCTTGATGAGTACACCGGTTTTTGCACTCATTTCACCAATCTTCCTCATGAGTAATCTTATAAAGTTGGAAGGTGTCAACCCCTTGATTCAGCTTAGTTTCTTATTAAAACAGTATAGCTTCTTATTTGTTTTCTTCTTTATTTAATCTCTCCCAGAAAAAGCATAGTTATAAGGAGTGGAAAAAGACATGAAGCTGAATGGAATAGTATTTGTTATCATTTTTAGCTAGAATAGTTTTAAACTTACTTTCAGTTCCACTGCAAGTACTTGAATAGGCCAATTTAAAGTAGGCCTTTTGCCACATAAAAATTTTGGACTGGTTGCTACAACTAGAAATTTAGTAATTGGCTTGCTCCTATTCAAGAAAGGCAGGATATAATGTAAATAAAAAAAATAAAATTACAAACAACCAGAAAAGCAGCTGATCCTTAAGTAAGTGAAACAGAAGAAGCCTGAGCCAACTGTGACAATTTCATATTAATTGAAGCAAATCGCGGTGGTTTGGGGGAAGAGGGGAGATTTGGCTTGATGAGTACGTGCAGTGCTACGACAACATAGCATATGTGGAAGAGAAGAGCAAGAGTCCAGTAGCACCTTAAAGACCAACATAATATGTGGCAGGGTATAAGCTTTCGTGAGTCACTGCTCACTTCTTCAGAATGGGAGTCCATCTGTCATATTTATTGGAAAGTGGACAAATTTCAGGTGCCAAATGACAATAGCAGGTGTGATTGGATTTAGGTAAGACATGCAGAGAGAGAATAGGCGAGGAGAAATCAGCACTGGTAATGAGACAGGAAACCGAGGTCTTGATTCAATCCAGGTGGATGCACTGTCTTGAGCTTCATTATCAGTTGCAACTCAGCAACTCACGAAGTGGGCAGTGATGCTTGAAAGCTCCTACCCTCCCACAAGCTTTTAAGGTGCTACTGGACTCTTGCTCTTTTCTACTGCTACAGACAGACTAACATAGCTACCCATCTTGATCTATCTTCATATGGAAGAGAGTTAACCAGAATCTGATCTCTGACATTCCTGACTCACCAGCATTCGTGCTGGATGAGTGAATACAGTGTGCAGTGATCTTTGTCCACAGGGGAGATGGCCTGAAGCAGATTCTGGGTAGCTCAAAAGTTTTCCGCAATTGCACAGGTGGGCAGACAGCATTTCCTCCCCTTGAGACAGCCAAGAAGTTAGAATCACAGGCCCTTCTCCTATGTGTGAACATGATTAAAGGCAAAAATAAAGGCACCATGTATGACATGGTGAAACCTAAAATTGGAAAAAGAAAGTGACCTAAATACCTTCCATATCAATGCAAATAAAAATGGCTACTCACAGAATCTGTCCCATCTGCAAAAGCAAAAGGAATCCCGACCCGCCTCACAATACTGCAGTGGGACTGAACAATCCATATTAAACGGTTTGCGTCTGAAGTGGAAGCTTCTATAACCCAGCTGTCTAGGTTGCTACCAATTTTACCCAGACACGATACCTGCCCCACAATTCAACTCCAGTAGCGCCTTAAAGGCCAACAACACTTTCTGGGGTATAAACTTTGATGAGTCAGAGTTCACTTCGTCAGATACAATATCTCTGGTGAACTTTTATGACATTTCACCCGCACGGTTGCTGCAGAAAACCCCAGGGCAAAGCTTGTCTGAGCACAACCCAAACACCCTCTCTCAACACGAGCAGAGATAAGCGGCTTTCAGACTTTCTGTCTGGAGAAAACGCTTTCCCTGTTGACTCATCTGCAAGACAAATCCTGAGATATCTCTGTGTTTCAAAGGACGCTCTGCTAGACTCTTGGGGGCACACGGAGTTCACCTGGAAATGCCCTGAGACATGGCTGCTGCGGCTTGCCTCCGATTATACAGTGAAGATCCCTTGCGCTACGAAAGCAATGTTTTTAAAAATCTGCACAGCCAACCACAGCCTTGGCCATCGTTACTTATATCATTACTAGCACCTTATGTTGCTGTTTTAAGATTTAATGCTTTCATTACATTGTTGTTTTTAGCTATTGCATATATGTAAGCCGCCTTGAGCCCACCTCAGCGGGGAGGGCGGGGTATAAATTGAATAAAATAAATAAAAATAAATAAAATCTCCAGTGGCCAATCAGAAGCTTTGCTGGGCAAAAGCCCCACCTTGCTCCGCCCACTTTCTAAAAACTCTTGGCAGCCACCAGGAAAGGTGTCAGCAGGCGCCACTGCAAACAGCTCCCTCTCACATTTCACAACACCCTGCTCCCCTTTCTCAGAATATAAGGAAGGATTCCTCCAGGCACCAACCATATGTGTCATTTTCAGGGAAACAGCTGCATCACAAGATGGCCCACCCTAGCACCAGAAGGTTGCCTGGTAAGCGGCTGCCAAATTCATCGGCTCCCTGCAGCTCAGTAGGTAGAAAATACAGTACTGAAGGATATATTAATCAGGAATGAACACCTAAGGTTCTCATATGCAGCTAAAAAAATATGCAAGGGAAACAGGGCTTATGCAAGGACTCTCCTGTAGCCATAGTTCCAGGACGACTTACTCATCTGCGAAACCGAGCTTTGTCTAGACCGAGTCCTGCTTCGGTATTTCCTCTGCAGAGAAAACTAGGTAAACCTTTGCCTTCCCTGCGGTTTGGAAGAGAGACAAGCAACAACTCTAAACTCAGTCTTGCAGAGAAAGAGCTCCACACCGCATACTGTTTTGGCAAGAAACCGGGAAGAGTACAGGGGATGTAACTCCTCCACTCAACTTCTTCCTGCTAGAGGAGGCACTGTGGCTTGGAAGGGGTCAGCTGGCGTCTACAAGGCCAAGGAAAAGATCTCCTTCCCAGTACTTAACTGGAACGCAACAAGATATGTCTCCTTGAAGACCATTTCTGCAGTAGTGAAATTCCCCGCCTTGACGCTTTTAAAAAACTGCACGTTATGTGAAATTTTTCGCAGTAGATTTTCCTCACCAGGAGCAAACCCGAAGCTTTCTCCTCCTTACCCCGCATTTTCAGAACTCACTCAAACGGGGGATTCCGAAAATGCAGGGTAAGAAGGAGAAAAATTCAGGTTTGCGCCTGGTGAGGAAAAACCTACTGTGGAAAATTTCACACAACACGCAGTTCTAAAAACGTCACTCTGTGTGTTTTTGTTGTTGTTGTTCAGTCGCACAGTCGAGTCCGACTCTTCGCGACCCCATGGACCAGATTACGCCAGGCCCTCCTGTCTTCCGCTGTCCGCTGAAGTTTGCTCAATTTCATGTTCGTTGCATCGATGACACTGTCTAACCATCTCATCCTTTGCCGTCCCCTTCTTCTTTGACCTTCAATCTTTCCCAGCACACTCTGTGTGTTAACTGCTGTCAAGTGACTTCCAATTTATGGCGACCATATGAATTAATGACCTCCAAAATGTCCTCTCATTTAACAGCCTCGCTCAGGTCTTGCAAACGGAGGGCCCTCGGGGCTTCCTTGACTGAGTCAACCCATCTCATGTTGGGTCTTCCTCTTTTCCTGCCGCCTTCAACTTTTCCTAGCCTGATTGTCTTCTCCGGTGAGTCTTGTCTTCTCCGGTGAGTCTTGACCAAAGAACGACAGCCTCGGTTTAGTAATTTTAATTTCTAGGGAGAGTTCAGGCTTGATTTGATCTAGAACCCACTTATTTGTCCCTTTGGCAGTCCATGGTATCCGTAACTCTCTACTCCAACACTACGTTTTGAAGGACTCAGCATTCTTCCTATCACCTTTCTTCATTGTCCAACTTTCACACTCATCTGTGGGCCATCATTCCTTTCCCTAATTAAAGCCTGTCCCATATCTTGCTAGGGAAGCATAACTGAAACGCCTGGGTTCAAATCCCCATACTTTCTTGAACTTCACTGTTTGACCTTGGGGAAGTCTCTGTCTCTCCCCCTTCACCTCCAGCCTAACATTCCTGAATGGAGCTGCAAGATTAAAATGGGAAAAAAGAGCCGGCTGTGTTGCTGTGAGCTCCTTGAATGGACAGTGGGATAAAACGGTGTTAGCTGCATCCCACCCTCTGCTATCCATGAATGTGGCATCTGTTTGCCCTCCCGGGGGAGCTATGGGACGGCCAGTCCATCAAATGCAACTGGCAAAGTTTGGTTGTAATGTCAACTTCATTCTAGACGGTAGAAGAGCCCTGCAGGATCAGACCAATGGTTCATCTAGTTCAGCATCCTGTTTCACATAGTGGCCAACCAGCTGCACCACAAGGCCAACAATTGGGGGGCAAAGAGGCCAAGGCCTTCCTTTGATGTTGCCTTCTAGAACCGGGTTTCAAAGATTTAATGACTGAATATGGAGGTTCTCTACAGTCTCCTTCCCTTCCTCTCCCCACAACAGGCACCTTGTGAGGTAGGTGGGGCTCAGAGAGTTCTGAGAGAACGGTGACTGGCCCAAGGTCACCCAGCAGGAGCCATGTGGAAGAGTGAGGAATCAAACTCAGTTCTTCATATCAGAGTCCTCCACTCTTAACCACTACACCACACTGGAGCATAGAGATATGGAATATGAGATCAACTGAGAGCCGGTCAAAGGAAAAAAGGATTCAAGAACCCGAGACCTTATAAGAACTTGTAGAGGAAGATTTTTGAGGAATGTTGGGGGGGGGATGTCCAATGGTTCCCCCCTCCCAATTCCTCATGCCCCCCCGATTGTTTTTCCCAATTACAAACTCTGACTGCTTTCTCTTTAAAGGGAAAAAAATGCAAACTCTACCATTGTTATGGAGCATGTTAGCCCTGACCTGGATAGCCCAGGTTGGCCCAATCTTGTCAGACCTCAGAAGCTATGCAGGGTCAGTGCTGGCTAGTATTTGGGTAGGAGACCACCAGGGTTTTTGGTATTTGGATGAGAGAATATCAGGGCTGCTACACAGAGGCCCTGGTCACACAGAACAGATAACCCGGGGGGGGAGGCGTGGCTCTTTGTGCTGGCACAATTAGACCTGCCAGAATGTGATCAGATGTGACGGCGACATACCCTGGTTTTGTCAGTCAGCGCATGCGCATAAACGAGGACAGCCGGGGAAAGCCGCACGCCAGCGCAATCACACTGAACAGTTCCGTAGGCAGCCCATAGTAAACCATTTGCTAGCACATTCGATGCTAGCACATTCAATGCTAGCACATTTTTAACTGAGGAGCTTTGGCGACTTGCCACGGGTGCGCTACGCCTCCCAGATGTTCTGATGTGACCGTGCCTGGAAACTCCGCTGGACTATCGTGGCTTCCGCATGGCAAATGCTCTGTGTGACCAGGGCCAGAGTCAGGCAATGGCAAACCACCTGGGAATGTCTCTTGTACGGAAAACACTCTCGGGTTGGCCATGCATCGGCTGTGACTGGACGGCAAAAAAAAGGGCATGGGTGCCCACCTTTTTCACACATCTCCCTACTTCTTGATGCATTTCCAAATACAAACTTATTTCTTATTTGAGCCCAGTTTTAAAATTACGACTAAGAAATGCCAGAAAGTAGTGAAAGGACAACAGTAGCAGCATTATTTTGCATTTTTTGTCAGAGAAAAAAAATCAAAGAAGGTTCTGCTGATTCCAAAAATTTCCAGTTTTTTCCTTACCGAGTTACCGAATGGGGGGCGAAAGATACCAAAAAGGGGGCAACCAAAATGATTAAGAGGTTGGAGCACCTTTCCTATGAGGAAAAGCTGAAGAGTCTGGGACTTTTCAGTTTTGAAAAAAATGCAGCTAAAGGGAGACGTAACAGGGGTTTAGAAAATTATGCATGTGGTATAAAAAGCAAAGTGAGTCCTGTCTCCCTCTCCCATTAACACCAGGACCCAGGAACACCCAACAAAATTGTTGGGAAATAGGTTCAGGACAGACAAAAAGAATACTCCTTTACTGAATGAGTAGTTAAAGTTTGGAACTGACTGGCAGCAGACACAGCAACGGGCCTGACCACAGGTGGCTTTAAAAGGAGGTTAGACAGATTCTTGGAAGGCAGGTCCATCAACGGCTACTAGGCACGGTGACTGAACAGGACAAGGCAGCAAATCTCTGAATACCAGTTGCTACTGTGTGTAATTTAGAACTGGTCTTCGACCATAATAAATAATAATTAAATTAACCACAGAATACCAGTGCTGGGAATGCAGCCATCCAAGGCAGGGTCCTGGCCTCGAAGCCCAGTGTGTTTGGCCCTCCAGGGCAACTGGTTGGCTGCTGTATGAATGCTGGAAAAGATGGACCACTGGTCCGATCCACCAGGGGTCTTCTAATGTTCTTAAGTTCTTTTTGCCTCCTGGACCCAGGGTTGCCAGGTCTTACTACCTCTGGTCACACAAACTTGGGGGGGCAGGTGTGGCCTCTGCTTAGTGAACATTTGGTAGTCTGTGTGAACAGATCCTGTGTAGATGTTTAAAAACCATACATGAGAGTTCTGCAAATGAAAGCAACTGAACACACATCAGGAAGGGGAGAAACCTGCCACCACGATCTGCCACGCAATGTCCTCTGTTTTACTCACTCACCTACCACTGAGTGACGAGAGTTCAAAACTCTAGAGAAGAAGAGAAGAGATTGGATTTATATCCCATCCTTCACTACCTGGAGGAGACTCAGAGTAGCTTACAATCTCCTTTCCCTTCCCCTCCCCACAACAGATGACCTGTGAGGTAGGTGGGACTGAGAGAGCTCTTTTGAGAACTGCCCTTGAGAGAACAGCTCTGAAAGGACTTATGACTGACCCAAGGTCACACCAGCAGCTGCATGTGGAGGAGTGGGGTATCGAACCCGGTTCTCCCAGATGAGTGTCCACGCTCCTAACCGCTACACCAAACAGGCTCTCTGCCACACAGTGTCCTCTGTTTCATTCACTCACCTACCACTGGGTGAAGAGAGTTCAACTCTCTAGAGGAAGGACTAAAAGGTGTGGACAGACCCAAGGGGACATACTATTTTGGCCTGGCTTGAGAGCTTGATATTGGATCTGCCTACTTTTTCATTATGTTCCACTGCATTCTGCTAGGCTACGTCCCCTGATCCATGAGGGACCAACCCTTTCGCTTCCACACTTTGTCCCTAGAGTTTCAGTGCCTCTGAACCAAACTACATCTTATGGGCAGGCATGGTCCAGTCTGTGGCCACTGACACCATTTTAGAGGAGAATTTGGCCATTCAAAAATTGCTGCAAGGGCCTGATTGGACCTATGGCACAGTGGCATTATATCATCTTGTCCCTCCCCCCACACAACCCTTTTCAAGTGCCAAAATAGTCATGCCCCAGGGACTTGGCTCTTCTGCTTGAACCCTTACTTCAAAGACTAGGAGCATGTCGCCCTGATCTGGATAGCCCAGGCAAGCCCAATCTTATCAGATCTCAGAAGCTAAGCAGCACCGACTCTGACAAGTATTTGGATGGGAAACCTCCAAAGCATCCCAGGGTCAAGCCACTTCTCTGAGCATCCTCCATGCCCCAGCAGGAGTCACCAGAGGCATGGGTGTAAATTACAGGGGAGGGGGGGCTCAAGGCTTCCCCAAATTTTTCCAGGGAAGATTGAGCCTCCCCTGGTCAAACAGTGCCTGGCACTATTAAGTTTAAAACTTTCCCTTGGGCTCACTTTTTTCCTTCCAGGCACACTTTCTTACAAATGCTAATTGAGCTAGCAGGGAGATGTCAAATGCTAGTCTTTAGGAAGACAGATCTCTGCCTTCACCTCAGTGGAGAAAAAGATTTGATAACCTTCCTTGCCACAGGAAGAAAAAGTCTCTTGTGGTTGGATCCATCAGGAGAGACAGACCTCTGCTCTGAGGTCTAAGCCCCTCTGCATGAACAAGACTGCAGGGGGGGGGGACATGCAGATCAGATACCTTTTAAAATTTGCTTTTGCCCTGTGTGTGGCCCAGAGAGAACATTGGCAAGGCTTGTGCACTCTGTACATGCTCACACTCATCATTTTGCTGTTACTTAAAATGGTATGGTACAGTTTCAAAGTGGCAACTAACTAGGATGTACTGAGAACCAGTTTGGTGTACTGGTTAGGAGCATGGACTCTAATCTGGGAGAACCAGGTTTGATTTCCCACTCCTCTACATGCACCCAGGTGGGTGACCTGGTCAACCACAAGTTCTCTCAGAGCTGTTCTCTCCAGGGCAGTCCTCGAAAGAGCTCTCTCAGCCCCACCTACCTTACAGGGTGTCTGTTATGAGGAGGGGAAGAGAAAGGAGTTTGTAAGCTGCTCTGAGACTCCGCATGAAGGGTGGGGTATAAATCCAATCTCTTCTCTTCTTCTTCTCTATAAGGAATAACAGGATTGCCTACTGGAAATAATGGAAAAGGCTTGAAGGCCCATTGGAGATAATGGGAGCCAGGAATGACTTGCATAGGCTCCACTGAAATACTTTGTAGCACAAAAAAAGTTGCAAAAAAAATGCGGAATGGTTTTTCCATTAAGGTCTTTAGGCCCAGATAGGCTACTCTGGGACTGGAATGACAGGCCCCAGAGTGGAAAGACAGTCCCTAGGAATAGAATCTCTGCTCTGGGACTAGAATGACAACCCCCAGAGTGGAATGATGGTCCTTAGGAAGAGAATCTGTGCTCTGGGACTAGAATGACAGGTTGCAAATGCTGTTGGGAAGCAGCAGGGGCCACACACCTGCACTCTAAGCCCCAAATTCACCCTCCCCCCCACCTCTCCCAAGCAGCATTTAAAGGATTCTTTAAATGATTCCCCAATGTGATGACAACAGTTCTGTGTGATGTCATCATGTTAGGGACTCCCCACCCCCTCCAGTAATGTCCCCCCAAAGTCCCCCTCTGGGGATTTTGAGGGGACCTGGCAACCCTAAATTGTCTGCTTATTGTTCCCTTCGAATCAGAAGTGAAGGAAGGAAAAGGGGCCGCTCAAAACCACATTCAGATACCCCAGGGCAATGCCGTACTGACTGTGAAGTCACCCCTGAATGTCAATAAACCTATGCAGAAGGTACCACAAAACCCGATGAACAAAGAAAATGAAAGTGGCATGCAGTGTAGAGGGAGCTTGAGGGAGCAATTCGTGCTTGGGGAGGCAACAGTGGGAGGGCTTCTAGTATCCTGGCCCCACTGCTGGACCTCCTGATGGCACCTGGTATTTTTGGCCACTGTGTGACAGAGTGTTGGACTGGATGGGCCATTGGCCTGATCCAACACTGGCTTCTCTTATGTTCTTATGAGATTAACCTTCTGACATAGCTGTGGAAAAACTGCAAGGAAACAGATGGGTGCAGAATCAGCCAAGGAGTACAGTCTTAACCAGATTTATACCCTTCCAAGCCCACTGAGTTCACTGGACTTAGGCTGGTCTAACTCTACTGAGGATTGCACTGTGCATCTACCAAGAATGGTAGCAGATAACAAAGGCCGATGAAAAACAGAAGGGTAGAGGTCCGGGTTGGTGAAAAGAGAGGAACAATCTTAAGAGAGAATGGAGAATCACAGATAAATCCCAGTTTGAGAGTATGCTTTATGTCTCAATCTGCCCTTGGGTAAACCTCTTGCAAAAAAGAAAAGCCCTTTGCCAAGATATTTAACCTTTCTCATGATGCAAGGCTCCGTTGTAATTACACAGAAAAGGCTTCACACCTGAACATACAGCACAAGTAATATATTTTATGGTTTAAGAAACCCATAGGCAATTTGGCTACAGTGAGCCGTGCAAAAGCCAATGTTGTATTCTGGGTTTACGAGCACAATTATTTCAGCAGCCCCACCTTGAATATATTCCCTTTTATATTTAGATTTTTTTTCCCAGATAGCCAAGGAATTAGGTGCAGAAAAAAAGGCAGAGTTCAGAGTCTGCCGTCGGCTCGAAATCTAATCTGCAGCTCCATCAGATTTGACTGGGAGTTACACCACAGCAATCCTGAGCAAATTTCTTCAACTCATCTTTGCCTCTTGTTAACTCAAAAAAACATAGCAGGAATGCCAAACCGCTGTGCCAAAGATAACAAGCTGAAGAATATTTACCTTCTGTTGGTGCTAAACTTAACATGTGTTGGTGTCATTCAAACAGCTTTTGTGTTTCCCCAATTACTAAACATCCTGTCTAAGCTGACGGAGCTCTTTACCGAAGTTCAGTTACAGCGTACTAGTGGGAAACAGTTGGGTGATAATGTCCATCTCTGTATATGCAGTTAGTTCAGTCGCATTCACTCATCCCAGCTACAGACTGGTCTCTTAAAGGATTCCTGTTTTGGTCTGATATCATCTGACTTTTGCATCCTAAATTTTTTAGGGTAGCTTGTTTCCAATAATCGGATTTATTTTGTAGAATTCTTGGGGTTAAAAAGAAAGGGGAGGGGTGTGCAGCTCAGTGGTAGAACATCTGCTTGGCATGCAGAAGATCCCAGGTTGTATCTCCTGCAACTCCAGTTAAAAAGACCAGGCAGCAGGTGATGTGAAGGAGCTCTGCCTGAGACCCTGGAGAGCTGCTGCCAATCCACAATGGCTCCGGTCATATGGGCCAGAAAACGCAGGGGGGGAGGCATGGCTGTTTGCCCCACAAAAAAACTAAAGCGCGGTAGCCCGATCACACAGTTCCCCGAGTTGCCACGCTCTGGCTGTTAGCGCCGATCACACAGCGATGCTGAAACATGGCAAAAAAGCAACATGGTGCAATCATACAAGCCACGCTGTTTGTATGTGCACATGCGCCATTGGGGGGGCGGGGCTGCTGTTGGTGTCTTGTTTGTGGGCATGCACCATTTGGCATTGGTGCACATCCTATGGAAACCTACAACATCCGGTTTGCTCTGGGACATGGGCGGGCGCCGGATGCCACGGGGTACTGGCACTCCCACGATCAGATGCCCGCCTTTGCCCCGTGTTTTCCAGAAACTAGTGCTCCTTCCTTGGTGGTTTTTTACTCCGCATCTTCGGCAGGAAGCTGCGCGTTGGCCACGGGAGTGCGAAGCCTCCCTGATGTGCTGGTGTGATCGCACCCGGAAACTCCGCAGGGCTCCCGTGCCTTTGGCGGGGCAAATGCTCCATGTGACTGGGGCCAATATTAACTTTGACGGACCAAGGGTCTGGTTCAGTATAAGGCAGCTTCATGTGTTCATGTTGTCAAATATCTATATACATATTGATCTCTTTAAATGGGAAATTGAACCAAAGGTGGCTCATTTTTGGATGAAGCTGGTGAAACCTTGGGATAAAACCATGCAGGAGAATTTTCCCCTGCTTTTGATTTGCTTCTGAGGTTTTAGGATCTGGGAGGCCCAGGTTCGAGTCCCTACTCTGCCATGGAAGCTTGCTGGATGATTTTGGGCCAGTCACACACAGTCAGCCTAACCTGCATCACGGGGTCATTGTGAGGATAAAATGGAGAAAGGGAGAACGTTGTAAGCCGCTTTGGGTCCCTATTGGGAGGGAAAGTGGAGTATAAATGGCATAAATAAATTCACACTGAACAAGTGGCACTTGGCAGCATGGACAAGTGAGCATGTTATATAAGCACAGCAGATGGACGTGTTGTGTGGGTTATGGGTAAGGTTTCCAGTCTTCAGGGGGTAGCTGGAGATCTCTTGGAATTACAACTAGTCTCCGGGTTAGCGAGGTCAGTTCCCCAGGAGAAAATGGCAGCTTTGGAAGGTGGAGTCTATGGCTTTATAGCTCACTAAGGTCCCTTTCCTCCACAAACTCTACAGTTCTCAGGCTCCACTTCCAAAATCTCCAATAATTTTCCAACACAAAGCTAGCAACCTTCATTACAGGTGTTCATATCAGACCATGGCTATGGTGGCAGCAACAACCAGAGGATCAATGGAAGTGCCATTGTGGGCTGGGATACACTGAGATGCTTCAATCACTATGTGTGTGGCAACTTTCCTATTCTGAGCCAGAGATACTGGATTTTAAGGCTGTTATATCCACCTCTCACTCTGAACTCCAAAGTAGTAACTCTTCCTCTTGGCATCCATACCACTTCCAATTTAATTGAAAAACCCTAACCAATGCTATCACCAAATTACAACTGTCTCACAGCTGAAATGATTACTGTATGAAGACCACTTTCCAGAATAGCTCAGATTTGATGAAAGTTAGCAAATGCTTCGCAAAACGCTGTTCTAATGTTCTTAGACCTCTGATTTGAGGTGTATTGAAAAGCAGTGCAAAAGGCACCTTGCAAAAACAGTTTGCAAACAGATTGTTTTTAAAGTCCAGTCAATCAAATTTCCAATGGCAAGTCAGAAGCCTTGCTAGGTGAGAACCCCACCTGGCCCCGCCTACTTTCTAAAAACCAGGAAAGGTGTTGGTGAGTATCAAAGCTTCCATAGCCACCACACTGGGGACCCCAAAACAGTTCTGGAACCCTGAGGAAGATTCAGTTCCTAATCTGCCAGCCCTGCACCTGCAACTCCTAGGAGCTTCTGGGGAATGGACCACGGGCAGGGGAAGTGTTACTAATGTGGCAACGTCACTTCCTGGCAATGTCACTTCCTGGTAAAGACCATAGAGTTAGGGAAATTCCTAGAGCTTCGCAAATGTGGCAATGATAAGTGACTTTGCCATGTCTGTAATGTCATCCCTCACCGCCATTTGCTCCTACTGCTCAGTTTCTTGAAAGAAAGGGAGGGCAGGAAGTTGCCCACTGCAGGCGGGAAACTGACAGCCCTTATTCCTGAACAGAAAGACCTGCTGCTTCCTCGTGGGAGCCTAAACTCTGTCCTTTTTACCTAGTCTTACATCACAGAGTTTATTTGTTTAAAATTCGCACTCAGTTTCTTGCTCCTGCGGTTCCAGAGGGAAGACTTAAAATACTACGACACTCCCCTGGAAACCAAGAAGAACCATGTTGTGTGTCCTTTTAAATCCCTCCAAGTGGCAAAAAGGGCTCGGCCTGGCTAGCATTTAAGCCATGCAGCAACACCGTTAGCAGCTAGCAGTGAAAAAGAATGGAGAAATCTCTTGAGCATGAGCACTTCCATGGAAAGATCTGTTTTGTTCCACTTGGCGGTGAGAGCCCTTGGCGTTCTGCAGGCCGTCTAGTGATTAAACGCCCCCCTCCCTTTTCCTGTGCTCCTGATGGCACTTTCAGAACACCAAGAATAAGCAGAATTTCTCTCTGTGTGTGTTTCCCCACACCCCTTTTTAATGCTTTGCCATTTTGTTCCCTTTCCGCTGTGACATCCATCTGGAAACCTTCCCTTGCATTCCAGCTCTCCTCAGTAGGAAGCACCAAGGGAAAGGGCAGGCGTTACGCAGAGAAAGGCCAGTGGACGGGGATAAGAAAAGCAAGGGAGAAGAGCCTTGGACTAGTTTTACACTGTCCTTTTAAAACAGGGTCGATGGTCCAGAGAAAAGCAAAGGCGGAGGGCTAAGACCTACTGCCCAGATCACTTTCAAAAGCAGGAAAGCTTCTCTGATTGTCCACTCCTGTTTGAAGAGGGGGTGGTTGGTAGACTCACTGCCAATCACAGTAGACAATACTGAGCTAGACTAGGGATCCTCAACCTTTCTGAGCCAGTAGGGGCCTCTGGGAATTCTGACACAGGATCGTGGTTTCAACCACAGAATGGCTGACACAGGCTGCTAACCGCAAACCATCAGGGAATGAGATCACGCATAATTCTCATAGAAATTCTTCAACATTTCAGGCAGAAGCTCTGTTTAACAGGATACCTTTTAAACTGAACATACTGTTTTAAAATATTTTCTTACATACACACAGCTTGCCTTTGTTCACCCAACGTAGATCCTTGTGCTGTGGTGGCAGCTGCTCCCAAAGCAATGTTTTTAAACGTCTGCACCGCCAATCAGATCTCCAATGACCAATCAGAAGCCCTACTGGCCAAAAGCTCCACCTGGCCCCTCCCACGTTCTAAAAACACTTGGCACCACATTGGGGATCTCTCGGCTAGACAGACCAATGGTCTGATTTGTTATATGGCATCTTAATGCTTTCATGACAAGACTGCTAACCTCCAGGTGGGGCCTGAAATTCTCCTGGAGTTACCACTGGTTTCCAGATGACAGAGATTGGTGTAGTGGTTAAGAGCACAGACTCTAATCTGGGAGAACCTGGTTTGATTCCCCACTCCTCCACATGCAAGCTGCTGGTGTGACCTTGGGTCAGTCACAAGGTCTTTCAGAGCTGTTCTCGTAAGGGCAGTTCTCAAAAGAGTACTCTCAGCCCCACCTACCCACAGTGGGGAGAGGAAGGGAAAGGAGATTGTAAACCGCTCTGAGACTCCTTTGGGTATTGAAGCGTAGGCCCTACTTCTGCCTGTCAACGTAATTGTAAGGGCTTGAAATTTCTTTCACTATGCCCTGACCTGGATAGCCCTGGCTAGCCCAATCTCATCAGATCTCGAAAATTAAGCAGGATTGGCCCTGGCTAGTATTGCGGTGGGAGACCTCCAAGGAACACCAGGATTGTGACACATTGGCAAACCACCTCTGAAACATCTCTTGCTTTAAAAACAAGTCTAGCTCGCCATCTAGTGATGCATAGCACTAAAAGAGCTGGAACTTCTGGCTGCCAGACAATCTAGGATCTCCTGGCTATACTACACACACTGCCATACAATAATTAATTATTATCCATTCACTATATTTATGTACCACGCTTCTTACATGTACCTCCAGGTGGAGTACACAGGGTTCCCAGAAAGTCTCTCTTTCAAGCACTGCCAGACCAGAATCCACTTAGCTTCAGCGGGATTCCTCTCTCAGTTGCCTTCTTCTAACCATACTCATCCTTTAAACTACATCCATGCATCCTGGAAGCCAAGCAACGACACATGTTGGGAGTTAGATTCAGGTGGCTCAGCTGTGTTGGTTTGAAGCAGCAGAACAAAGTTTGTGTCCAGCGGCACCTTAAAGACCAACAAAGTTTTATTCTGGGTATAAGCTTTGACGTGCAAGCTTGTACCCAAAATAAAACTTCGTTGGTCTTAAAGGTGCCACTGGACTCAAACTTTGTTCTGAAATCTTGGGAGTGTTCATGAGCCACAATGCACCAGATATGCCTGGTTACCATGTTGTGTGAACAGGGGCACAGTGTGTATTTTGCATGCACGTATAGCCTGAGTAGGTGCGAATGAAAACCATGGAAAATCCAGCGGTCAGTTCGTGCATACATACGCACAGGCAAAACTGTGCATGTTTCCCCTATTCACTCAACAGGATGGTCATATTTTGGGTGAGACTGTGCACAGTTGGTGGGCTCCTGGCATGCATGGATGTAAGGTCTAAAAAAATGAACACAGAGATTCCCCAGATGTTGGATGCTACACATTTACCAATATGGGCCTCCCTATAGCCCTGGATATGTAGTTATTTGCCATTTAGCACAACCAACATTGTTCCAGGTGCTGTTGGTACCATAAAGTGATAGCAGTCCTTTAGGGTTGTCCTTTAGGTTGCTCCAGGTGGTAGCTGGAGATCTCCTGGGGTTACAACTGATCTCCAGGTGACAGAGATCAGTTCACCTGGAGAAAATGGCCACTTGGGAAGGTGGGTTCTATGGCACTAAACCCCATTGAAATCCCTCTCCTCCCTAAACATCACCCTCCTCAGGCTCCACCCCTAAAATCTCCAGGTATGTCCCAAACCAGAGCTGGCCACCCTACAGTCCTTCCAGCCAAAGATTTGCCATTTTCAAGAGGGAGGGACAGGGCTGGGGCAGAGAGGGTAGAGCCCAGCATTGTGTAGTGCAGTGGTTCCCAACCTTTTTGGGTATGGTGACCAATGCTCCCTCTACACTGTGGAGTCTTGTGAGCAAAAATTCTACTTCATGAGCTACTGGCATTAAAGTTTTGAGCCAGCGATTTGGCTACCGCATAAATAAGTCTGCTCTGGAGCCATCCTTCCTGAGCTGAGACAAAAATGTGTGAGCCGGAGGCTAAAAAAACGATGAGCTAGCTCACACTAACTCAGGCTAGAGGGAACACTGATGGTGACCCATCAGTCCAAATTTACTTGGTATGGTGATCCCATACAGGGCTAACCCACGGGGGTTTTTGGCACCCTGGGCAAACTATGATCTTGACACCCATCCAGCTGAACACTGCAATTTCCCCAAGGGCTAACCGGATGTTTCTGAGAAACCAACGAACATCTCACTCTAGTGGCCATCAAGACATAGTTTGCTTGGCCAACATGAACGTGTATCGAAGGGGAAAATACCAACTAATGTATGACATGGAAGAAAATGTTTCCAGGCTCAGATCTTGTTTCCAAAATACAGAAGAGAGTGATGGAAAGGGCAGGGGCAGGGTTGCCAGGTCTGGGTTGGAAAACACCGCGAGACTTTGGGGGTGGATCCAGGAGAGGGTGGGGTTTGGGGAAGGGCCTCAGCCTAGTACCATGCCATAGAGTCCACCCTTCGAAGCAGCCATTTTCTCCAGGGGAGCTGATCTGTGTCAGCTGGAGACCAGCTGTAAAAGCGGGATATCCCCAGGCCCCACCTGGAGGATGGCAACCCTAGGCAGGAGGACCATTGGGAGGGCCGGCCCACGACCCACTTTCAGAGATTTCATGACTCACTTTTGGGTGCCGAACAACTGGTTGGGAAACACTGGTGTAGCGGATATGTGGTAAGGGAGATTGGGGGGGGTAATCCATGTGTCTAGGATTATCATGGAAACATAATGTATGAATGTTGGCGTCATGGGGATCTAATGCATGGAATGCTTGACTTAGACTTCAGGGTTTCAGTTTTAAATCCGAATGCATCCACAGAGTCTCTAGAGACCTTGGACAAAATACCATACTGATCACATCAGTTTACAATTCACTGCAGGCAAGGGTGGTCCTTCCTGTTCACACAAGTAAACTTGCTGTTTGGACAACTACTCATCCGCTGGTGTAAATATTTGCAGAAGCATCCATTGCTTAATAAGGAAAGTGAGTGCCACTGAACAGCTGCCTATCAGTCTCAAAAAGTCTATCACACTGGCTGCTCAGTAGTTGAGGGAGAAATACACTCTGCGTATGCTCAGAGGCACTGTGCTGTTTTCTCACACATTGCAGGGGGTATAGGTTTTTTTCAGGAAGAACCACTACTTAGTTTGGTTGTTCTCTGGCATTGAAAAACAGGACCTGACTGATAAGAAAATGACTGCCATCCTGTATTTTCCTGAGAGTAAGCCTCATGGAATAACATGAGACTTACTTCCAAGCAGACCCGCTTAGGATTGCTCCCGATGCATATTAACTCGGCCTCTCCTCTGTCTCTTTTTAATTGGACACCAGTTTACTGGCCTGTTAAATACCCAGGCTAAAATTAGGCCTCTTCTCTTAGGCTTCTAATATCCTCCACACTCCTTTCTATTTCCAGAAGCTGCTTTATTTTATTATTATTAATTTTTTTGCTGATGTACAGTATACGTTAGCGAAGCAGATTTTAGAGCCAGGGGCCGATACCGAGATTGCCCTTATTAGGACAAATAAAAAATGGCCAGTTTTTATTGGTGAGGTCAAGGAAATGAGGCAGTGGATAATTTTCCCCCTTATGGTGCGGTTTGGCTTGTATTGTGGTGGTTTGGCTAGCGGATGATGGGACAGTTTGTTCTGCTATTGGAATCCCTCGCAGAGCAGATTGTCAGGGTAATGTTGCCTGCCTGCCTCTCTCTCTCTCTCTCTCTCTCTCTCTGCAGCTTTTTATTAAGTCACACATTGGATGTGTCAAGGAAAGCTGACACAGCTAGAATCTGCAAGATGCTTTGGCAGAAAAGGAAGCTGCACAGGTATGTTTTCCATCCCCATATTTCAAGCGGCTTTAGGGTTACCTTTAGGGTTGCCAGGTCTGGGTTGGAAAATACCTGGAGACTTTGGGGGTGGATCCAGGAGAGGGTGGGGTTTGGGCAGAGGAGGGGCCTCAGCATGGTACAAGGCCATAGAGTCCACCTTTAAAAGCAGCCATTTTCTCCAGGGGAGCTGATCTCTGTCAGCTGGAGATCTGTTGCAAAAGCAGGAGATCCCCAGGCCCCACCTGGAGGCTGGCAACCCTAGTTACCTTGAAAACTCAAGTCAACCAAGAATTAGTTGGAGGGGGCGGAGGCAAGGACGAGCCCTGTTGTTCACACAAATAAATCTGCTATTTGGAAAACGACTCATTTTTATAGACATCTTTAGGAACAGTTTAGTTTGGGAAATGAAGGTTACTTGAAGTACAGAACAAGGCCTGCTCCAATATAACGTGGTGCATGGTGAATGATGTACGGTAATAAAGAATACTATTCACTGTACTTAGCAATACAAACAATGCAATATCAGATTTATGAATGGGTCTGACTCCTCCACCGTGGAAATCAATCTGCGCCTCCTCCCGATGATAAGAGTGAACCTGAATGGAATGAACGAACAAACCAATGAATGAAAATGCCTGCTAGCATCCTAACTTCAAGTTTAGATTTTAAGATTCCAAAGGCCTTGGCTGTTCTGCTTCTTTGCTCTCTCAAGTAAAATGTACCTTGGCCCCGTTCACACTGAGCATTTGCCCCCCTGAAGGCACGGGAGCCCTGCGGACTTTCTGTGCGCGATCATACGAGCACATCTGGGAGGCGTAGTGCTCCCGTGGCCAACCCACGGCTTCCCGTGGAAAACGCAGAGTAAAAAACTAGTAGGTCCGAAGTACTAGTTTCCAGAAACCCCGGGGCAAAGGCTGGCGTCTGATCGCGGGAGCGCCAGTATCCCGCGGCTTCCGACGCCCGCCCATGTCCCCGGGGTTTCCGGATGTTGTAAGTGTCCATGGGATGCGCACCAACGCTGAACAACGCATGCGCACACACAAGACACCGACAGTGGCCCGCCCCCCCCAATGGCGCATGCGCACTTCGCTGCTTTTTTGCTGCGCTGCAGCAGCGCGGTATGATCGGGGCGCAGAGCTGGAGTGTGGCAACCTGGTGGCCTGTATGATCGGGCTACCGCGCCTTATTTAGCTCCGGGGCGAACTGCCACGCCTCTCCCCCGCGTTTTCTGGCCCGTCTGACCGGGGCCCTTGATTGGAACATTAGCAAGAACCATTTCTAAAGCAGGTCTCTCTCTCTCTCCTGGTGATCTTGCTAGGATTGCTAACAGGCCTGGGAAAAAATGTTCTGTTCCTTTAACAGAGGCTTCCTGGGATGCTATGAAAAGCATCAACTATTTGTTTCCACACTTCTTTCTTTACCATCAAATTGCAGTTGACTTATGGTGACCCTGTAGGGTTTTCAAGGCAAGAGGCATTCGGAGGTGGATTTGAAGAAGAAGAGGAGAAGAGATTGGATTTATACCCTGCCCTTCACTCAGAGTCTCAGAGCAGTTTACAATCTCTTTTCCCTTCCTCTCCCCACAACAGACACCCTGGGAGGTGGGTGGGGCTGAGGGAGTGCTTTCGAGGACTGCTCTTGAGAGAACAGCTCTTAGAGAACTTGTGACTGACCCAAGGTCACACCAGCAGCTGCATGTGGAGGAGTGGGGAATCAAACCTGGTTCTCCCAGATTAGAGTCCGCGCTCCTAACCAGACTAGCTCTTTTTGTCAGGGCATTAAGCATCCATTTAAAGGGACAAGGCAATTTTCTCCAATCCTTTTTGCAACCATAGATCCTGCTGTCTATTAAGATTGGGAGTCTTATTGAGTCTTCTCTCTTGAGAGGATGAGATCGGGCCCAGGGGGAGTGTGGGCTAAAGGCAGGGCCTTTTATGGATTGTGTTAGGGAAGCCTGCCTTAGAGCCAAGCCAGATGTTAAGCTAGGCGCTCTGAGAATGGAGATCCCAGGATTCCCACCCCTTTAATAACAGGCTCAGCATGGTTTTCATTCAGATTGGGACTCTGGCGTGAGGGAAAGAGGGGAGCGAAGTTTCCTCACATCCCATTTCATCTGCTACTTTCCCGACTGGAGCTGTTGTCCATATCAGTACTAACTGGTTTTGAACCAGGCCTGCATGTTCAGACTCTTTAAAATGGGGGGGTGTTTCTTAAAACTAGTTTCTGTGGTGTTTTTTAAAAGCCAATGTTTTTAGATCGTTTAATAGTACTTTTCATTTGGTGAGCTGGATTTGGAAACTGCTTTGAACTGACATTTCTTTCTCACAAGGCTATGAACTAATAATAAGCATTAACCTTTCCCACAAACAACACTCTCCGATGATATTTGAGGTTTTATGTTCGATTTTTAGACTATCCAGCCCCAGAGGGACGTAATGCTTAAAATCAGTTGTCACATGCAAAAAAAAATCCCAATGTAATATACCTGTGTATATACCCTTTTCTACCTTTTCCCATCCAACCAAGCTATATAATTATTTATAGGGTTGCTGTCCGTCTGCTGACACCCCCCTGGGAGGTTTGGGGGGCGGAGCCTGGAGGCCCAGCACAGTCTTGGTCACCTGAACAGGGCGTGTGCCCCAGAACCTGCCACCCCGAAACTTTTGCCTTGTGCTTGTGTCAGAGTTGCCAACTCCAAATTGGGAAATTCCTGGACATTTGAGGGTGGAGGCTGAGAAGTGTGGGGTTTGGGGAGGGAAGGGACTTCAGCAGGGTATAATGCCGTAGAGTCCACCGTCTAATGTGGCCATTTCCCTCCAGGGGAACTGATCTCTGCCATCTGGGGATCAGTTATAATTTCAGGAGATCTCCAGGCCCTGCCTGAAGGTTGGCAACTCCAGCTTGGTTTCCTCCAGAGATATGCTCCTATCAGGAGCGCATAGCTTGGTGCAGAAAGGCTCCCTTGAAATGCAAGAACGTTGAAACTTATGGGACTCGTTAAATTGTCTAAGAATGATAAATCTTACGTCTCAGCTTTTGGACGCAGATTCTGCGGGGAGGGGAAATGTTATCCCACCCCTTCTCCCAAGTTGCTCAAGGCAGTGTGGCTTATCCTACGAGATCAGTTAGGCAGAGAGTTAACTAAGAGAACTTCATGGCTCAGTGGGTATTTGAGTGCAGATCTCCCCAGTCCCAGTCCAACACTCTAATAACTACACCACACTGGGCCACCACTGACACAAAGCCAGACTTGGAAGTATAAGACAATGCCCAGAGAAATCTCAAAAGCCAGGGGGGTGGGGATCGAAGCAGGATTTCTGGAGTCGTGGAAGAAACTTCCGTGCGCTGCACAGCTTAATGCCCCACCCTAGGACGAACAAAAGCAGGATAAATCATGCAAAAAAAAAATTATACAAGCATGCTCGATTTGCACAATCTGTGGAAGGTTACAGGACTTTTGGTGCAGAACTTTGGTTTTTTTTTAAAAAAAAATAAAGGGCAGAGTACACATTCCATGTACATTGCAAAAAAAGATAAGGGCGCACACACCCCTGTTGCACAACTTTACACTGGGCTGTCAAAAGAAGCAGACACCTCACCGGTATGTTCTTCCCCATAAAAGGATGTATTTTTGCAGATTCCCTGGGTCCACGCCCACCCTGAGCAGAGTGCATGCTCTTTGATTCCTCCCTGTGCATGTAGCCAATTCCTGGACACCTAACTGCTTCTCTGGCTTGCATCCCCTCGCCCTCCGGTCCTGCAAATGAAGGGCTTTGCAGGCTGGAGAAGGGGCATTAGCACTAACTCATTATCAAAAGACTATCTAAGTTCCCTGTCTCTGTTTTTCTTTTTAATTGCTCCCTGTGCCCGAAATTTCAAAACGGAACGGAAAAAGCCAAGGGAATGAGGAAACTTTCCAAGAAGAACAGCGTGGCCAAAAGGAAAGGAAATGCAAAAATATTTTTTAAACTGGTGGGGGAAGAAATAAATAGCGTTTTATCTGACGAAGCTTGTCTATTCAGTAATCAGCACGCACTGTGCAATCACAACTAAATGGAGCAGTATTGTCGTACTGCATGGTTTTTATTTGCTTTTATTGTAATTGCTTAAATTGTTTTATTTACTGATATTTTGGTGTATGTTATACACTGCCCTGAGCCCTTCAGGAGAGGGTGGTTTATAAATTGAATCAACCAATCAAAAGGGGGGGGCATTAGAGAATCCTCACTGCGGTGGCACACACTGTATACTTATCCCATGGTAGCCTGCTGCTAAAAAAATTACACATCAATTATTAGCTTCCAGATGTAGTATACAGCAGTGGCAGAGACTGTGCACATATCCCATGGTAGCCCTCTTGCTGATTTTTTTTTCTACATCAGTTATTAGCTTCCAGATGCAGACTGTGCACATATGACACACAATGCTCACTCTAAGCTGTGGAGTCCTGTGAGCAAAAATTCTACTTTGTGAGCTACTGCTGGCATTAAAGTTGTGAGCAAGTGATTTGGCTCCTGCATAAATTAGTTTGCTCTGGAGCCATCCTTCCTGAGATAAGACAAAAATGTGTGAGCTGGAGGCTAAAAAAGTGCGAGCTAGCTCACACTAAATCAGCTTAGAAGGAACACTGAATTCCCACAGTTGCCTGCTTGCCCAGTTTTTCCCCTACATCATTTATTAGGGTCTACTGACACTCTCTTTGGCTCTGCCCTCACAGCAGGAGGCAGAAGGTGTTAAGTAAGAAGCCAATGCTGGATCAGGCCAATGGCCCATCAAGTCCAACACTCTGCCACACAGTGGCCAAAAATACCAGGTGCCATCAGGAGGTCCAGCAGTGGGGCCAGGACACTAGAAGCCCTCCCACTGTTGCCCCCCCAAGCACCAAGAATACAGAGCATCACTTGCCCCAGCCTGAGAGTTCCTATCTATACCTTGTGGCTAATAGCCACTGATGGACCTCTGCTCCATATGCTTATCTAATTCTTGAAGCTGTCCATGCTTGTAGCCATCATCACCTCCCGTGGCAGTGGATTCCATGTGTTAATCACTCTTTGGGTGAAGAAGTCCATCTCATGGGACAGCTTCCAGTTTTCTCTAGATAAAGCACAGGAAGTTATGTGCACTCCCTTGAGCTTTCACGGGAACTGGAGCTATTGTGAGAGCTTGGGATCCAAGAGTGTGCCTTCATCTTGGGGTGCCCATGCCTCAGGCACCTTCCCTTAGAGCTGGTGCCCATCTCTTGGGGGTGCTGCTCCATTGGCAACCACTGGGGAGTCCCCAGCTTGGAATGGCTGCCCATAAGGGGCACGGAGTCCAGCACTGACTGCTGAGCTGCCAATACGGCAGACATGTTGACAGGCCACCTGCTGGCCCTGGACCAGACGTTGTGGACTCCTAGTCAAGAGGCAAATCTCTGCCAAAAATGCAACTACAATGGCCTTGAGGCAGGCCACAACAACCCTGCCCAGGCCCTTCTGCTCGGTCGGTCATCAGGGGAGAATAGCATCGTCCACAGAGCTGCTGTTACTCAAACGAGAAGCATTTGAACTCAGTACAAGCCAGTAGGGCGATAGGAATCCAGAATCCAGTGGAGTCACTGTCTCCTTTAAGCATCTGGAATCCCTGTGTCTGCTAAGGACTGCCACAAGAGATAAATTATCTATGAATCAAAAGGTTGTGTTGTTGGGAAATGGATCTGTGTGGTTTTGTGATATCGTGGAGCATTGAAGTCTGGAAGAGACAGCCAGTATTTACTCCTGACGAATGAATTATGAGTCTTCTGAATAAGTTAAACAAATTTCTGTACCGTTTGAACTTCTCTGTGTGAATGTGACCTTTCCTCAGAGATCAATCCTGGGAGATTACAAGTCAGACAGTCGAAGAGCCCTAGACTGTGAGAACACGCCACTTTCTGAGAAACTCAGGTAGAACAGTCTAAGAACTCTAGACCATACAGATGTGCCACTTTCCAAAAAAACTCAAGTCGAACAGAGTAAAAGCCGTGGGGGAAAGTGCCATCAAGTTATAGCTGACTTATGGAAACCCTAGGTTTACACGCACAGCAGCCAATGGCCAGATTTAAATGTGAAGCTGGC
Organism: Gekko gecko; assembly: GCA_029375565.1. Taxonomy (NCBI): domain Eukaryota; kingdom Metazoa; phylum Chordata; class Lepidosauria; order Squamata; family Gekkonidae; genus Gekko; species Gekko gecko. The sequence goes on along the minus strand of JAPDNY010000005.1, from coordinate 29,451,153 downwards.
TGCTTGGAATCCTAGCCAGAGCGGTATTTAAGCTGGGCCTAAGGAAGATGATCTGAGCTCCTTAGAAACACAGCTAGAAAAACACTGCTTTAACAGGGTTTCAATTCGTCTCAGCATTCCACAATTAAGAAGGGTACATCTGCCCACCAATCTCCGATTTTGATGTATTTATTTCCTTCACTATGTCCCCCCCCGAATTAAACCCAAACAAATGGTGACCATATAAACTAAGCTTGTAGTTCCAATTTGGTCCTTGTATCAGTTTATTGTGCTGTATACTAATTTGCTGCTCACCCTCTACCTATATGTATGGGCTGGTAATCCAAATGTGATACTTTCCAAGAAACTCAAATTGAATAGTTTGGCGGGTTTTCCAAAAACGTGGATGGGAGAGGACGTAGAAAGTACCTAGCTGGAGATACGCAGATGAAAGAAACACAGAGCTCAGACTATTATGTGGCAAGGTCAAACTGAGTTGGTGGTCATGTACTGAGATGAGCTAATTGTTTCCTTAGTTTAGGGGACTGTCTGGCCTGCCCACTGTGTTATCAACTTTGGGGATTCTCACATTATGACTCATGATCTACAATCCAGAGGTTGACTTATTTTAAAGCTTGATTAGATATTTTAACACACTTTGGATCTTTTTCGGAATGGGGAGTAATTTCTGGATGCATAAAGCACAATCAGTGCTTTCGGGCTCCTCTCTGCAATCTGCACGATTACACACTTATTTTTATTACTGTTTTTAAAAAATCATCACCAGGGATGATATTAAAAGTTAAGCAACCCTAACATTGTAAGACTCAGCGATCCCCATTCAGTGCCCTCATCAGATGCATTTCTGCAGTTCCTGAAGCTGTTAGGGCAACTGCACATTTTTCCCCCCCCTTATGGAGGCTCAACGCCTACTTTTGAAGTTTGGAAAGGAGACAAATGCAGCATGCACAAGCAGTTTCTCCATCAACACCATATCATCAGTTAATCCACTCCACTTTCCCCTAACTTTTGGTTAATCATGCACCCAGGGTTCTGGTATTTACTCAGAGAGGAAGCAACATCCCAGTTTCACCCAAAGGAAAACGACTTCCAGAAAACATCACCTCGCTCACAAATACATCAAACGAGCAGTCAACAATTTCTTTTTTAATTCTACCTTTTAGACCAGGCCAGAGCACGTCCTGTCTCCAAGCAGAGATGGACCCGTTTGGCAACAAAGCAGGATTTGATCGGGGGGGAGGGGGTCGTTGATATCTAGTTTCAACCTTTGCTCACAGATCTTGCAACTTTCAGTCCATCGCTTCTTCCTTTCCCTATCAGAGCCGAGAGTCTTCTCGCCCCCTCCCCCTTTAAAAAGAAGTCCGGCAAACAGAGACGCGAGAAGCCCCCCTCCCCAAATAAGCGACACAAGCCAGGAACTCACTTGGAAAGACCTGAAAGGTTCGACCTGCAACACGCTCCGCTGATCATGCCGGGGAAGTAGAAATCGGACAGGACGGTGGTGCCGGGCCGCTTGACAGCCTCTCCGAAGGAATAAACCAGGCGTGGGATGGAGGAGCAAATAATAATATTCCCGAAGGACTCCAGGAAGCAGGGCAGATAAGGACTTCTTTCCCTGCACCGACCAGCTAACTTTCTTGGCCTGATCCTTTGTGTTATACGACAGCTCCAGGGTGTCCTCTGGGCCACTGATTCTCTGTCTGTCTCTCTCTCCTGAATCCTCCACCCACTTAGTCCCTCGGCTCTATGATCATATGATCCAGGACCTCCCCCCTTTACTGTATTCTCTCTAATACAGCCCCTTGACAATGTTCAGGCCCATTCTTGGCGGGGGGAGATGTGGTGAAATTCCTACAGGTTTCTCTCAGCTGGGATGTAACAGGTAAGGGGATACCCGTGCTGCCCAGAGAGTTTTCACAAGTCACTTTTTCCTCCTGTCTGCTCTGAGGAATTGAGCTGTGAAACACAATGCAAAGGTGTACGTTTAAGTCCAAATCTCCGTTTGGGGGTAGGAGCCACATTCCAGGTAAACTGGAATGTGGGAGTGGCGGCGGAGAAACCTTATCTGAACCAGCCTTTCAGATCAGAGGGCTGTCTGAATTACAGAGAGCATTGCCGTTTATACAAGTAGTAAGCACATGGGCTTGGGTCGAAAACCAGTTTTCTCATAACTTTTGATACTTGGAACACAAGAGGTTCCTATTTGGCAGCCATTTTTCGTAGATTAAAAATGGAACCACACTTCACCTTTACGTACACAATGATTCATAGGTATTTACTTCATACATTTGCAGAAAAATGGGCGAGAATCTCATGAAAACGGTGGAATATTCATGTAGTTATTTACCTATGCTTGAGACTGGGTTGCCGGGTCCGTCCTGGCAACTGGCAGGGGAGGGGGGGATCTACCAGGAAAGGGAGGGAGGCCCAGGCTTTGCCGTCAATGACGTTACTTCCGGCATGTACTGGAGGTGTCATCATCACACTGGGACATCCCAGCGATGAGCTGGCATTTGGGCAAAAACTCTATGGTAAAAAATGGCTTCTACCATAAGAGTTTTTGCCCAAATACCAGAGCGTCACCCGGCTGTCACCAGCATGATGACATCACTTCCAGCACATGCTGGAAGTGACATTGCCACTAGGGTTGCCATTTGTCCAGTGGGGGGCGAGGATTCCCTGATTTTGCGGGCTATTGCCCACCACCAGGAATCCCCCCCCCAACAGCAATGTTTCACGCTAGGTCCTTGCGTCACCTGGAAGTGACATCAGCATGTCAGGGGGAGGTTGATGCTCTGGATTTTGGGCGAAACTCTATGGTTTGGTGCTGATTTTACCATAGACATAGAGTTTTGCCCAAAATCCGGAGTGTTGCCCCCAACATCGCGGACATGCCGACGTCACTTCTGGATGACACAGGCACTTCACATGCGATGTCACTGTTTTGAGGGGAATGCGGGGCGATGTCACTTCCCACTCCCGGAATGTCCCCTCCCCCTTCCCCCTGCCAGCGGGTGAAAAGGACCTGATAAACCTAATCACTACAACATTGATGATGATGTAGCCTGGGCTGACCTCCTGCTATCAGGTAAATCCCCCTGCTGGCCAGCTGATTGGGGGCGAGGAATCTTCCACCTCTAGGGCAGGGCTGGCAACCATAGCTTGAGAAACAGTGTGAGGTAGATGTTGAAATATGGAATTAGGATGTGGGAGACATAGGTCTGAATTCGTACTCTGCCCTGGAAGCCTGCTGGGTGTCCTTGGGCCAGCCGCACACTCTCAGCCTAATCTACCTCAAAGTGTTGTTGTGGGGATAAAATGGAGGAGAGAAGAACAATTAACTTGCTGAGACTGAAAGGGAAAAAGATCTTGGGGTCACAGTGGATAGCTCAGTGAAAAAGTCAACCCAGTGTGCTGCAGCGGTAAAAAAGGCAAACTCTATGTTAGGGATTATTAGGAAAGGGATTGAGGATAAAATGGCCGATATTGTAATGCCCCTGCAGTGTGGCCCCATTTGGAGTACTGTGTACAGTTCTGGTCACCGTATCCTCGAAAGGACATTGCAGAGCTGGAAAAAGTATACAGGAGGGCAACCCAATCTGATCAGGGGGATGGAGCACCTTCCCTATGAGGAAAGCCTGAAAAGCCTGGGATTTTTTAGTTTAGAAAAGAGAAGACTAAGGGTTTGTAAAATTATGCATGGGGTGGAGAGAGCTGACAAAAAGAATTTTTTCTCCCTCCCCCAAAATACTAGAACTTGAGGGCACCTAATGAGGCTGAGGGGAAGTAAGTTCAGGATGGACAAAAGGAAATACTTCATAGACAGAGAGTGATTGAAATGCAGGATTCACAGGAATAAGCAGTTTTACAGGGGGATTAGATAGACTCATGGAGGATAAATCTATCAATGGCTACTAGCCATGGTGACTGAGAGGAACCTCCACATTCAGAGGCATGAAGCCCCTGAATCCCAGAGCCAGGAGGCAACATCAGGGGAAGTCCTCGGCTTCTGTGCCCTGTTGCTGGCCATCCAGAGGAACTGGCTGGCCACTGGGTGAGACAAGATGCTGGATTAGATGGTCCTTTGATCTGAGTCAGCAGGGGTCTTATTTTCTTCTGTTATGTTAATGTAACTTGCATTAGGCCACCAGTGGGGAGAAAGGCAGGGGTATCAATGAAATAAATAAATTTTAAAAATTCTATACTGCCTTTCAGTAAAAAAAAATTCAAAAAGCAATTTACAGTTCAAAGCAGCACTAATGCAATAAAATCAAATTGAAAACCTCAATAAAACTCCTAACTAGCACAATCTAAAAATAACCACAACATGCTCAAAAGCGCTAAACATCATCTAAAGTGGCTCACTGGCAATAGTGTAAATTCCATTATTAAAGCCCCAGTAGGATTTTTTTTTAAAAAAGTCTTCAATGGCTTCCAAAAGTGAGCTTGTTTTACAGCAATGGGGTTGCCTCTAAGAAGGCCCCGCTCATGGTGGATGCTGGTCTTGTACCCTTCTGCAACAAGTACCCAGAGCACAGCCTCACTGGCACATCTTAAAGAGTGCGAGGCACTCTCGGCAATGACTCTGGGCCCAGAATCAGCACTTTGGACCCAGAACATGTTACAGGCAGTCAATGTAATTGCTGGGACACTGGGAGTGCCTACTCACCCTCAGCAAAAGCCAAGCGGCGGCATTTTAGACAACCTGCAGTTTCCAGGCAGTCTTTAGGAGCAGCCCCAGATACCATGCACTTAATCTGAAAGCCACCAAGGTAGGAATGATACAGGACAATAACTTTGGGTGCCAGACAAGATTCACTGGAAAAGAGATAATACTAGGAAAAGTTGAAGGCACTAGGAAAAGAGGAAGACCTGGTGTTTGTTTTTCAAAGGTGCCAATACTCATATATAAGGTTCCACTGATTTCCACCCATCACTCCTTCACTTAAGAGAGCCCCCTCCCGCCCAAAAAAGGTGCTGGTCCCCAGAGCCAGTGAGTTCTGCCAGAAAAGGGGACTTCCAGATGACAGGTATCTCCAGATGACAGGTATCACTTCCCCTGGAGAAAACGGCTGCTTTGGAGGGTGGACTCCATGGCATTAAACCACGCACCCCTCTCTCCTCTCCAAACCCTGCCCTCCCCCAAGCTCCACCCTCAAATCTCCAGGTATTCCCCAAGCAAGACTTGGCAATCCTACGATCAAAGAATTTCCAAGGCCTGAGCAGGGCTGTTAATGAGAGGGTGCGCTGGAGGTCACAAATTCAGACAGTCGCCCTAAACTGGAAGCAGTCTGACTGCACACAAACACACACGGCGAATCAGCCAGGGCAAATAAAAGGCATTCCTTGGACGCCGATGTTATCTGAAGTTCCGAGAGCAGCAGTGGATCCAGAGAGCCCCCCGGCTAAGGGCAAGATCCTTCAGGAAGAGCGCAGTCCTCCTGTCCAGAAGCGACATTGCCGGCGCCCACCGTCATCACCTTGTTCGGAACAGCTCATTTCATCCTGCTTTCTGAAGTTCAACCATCCCTTCTGCTCAGTCAGTGAGGGCTCAGGGCCAGAACCAAGCTTTCAGTGCAAGGGAGGTGGCTTCTGGAATTGTGTGTCTCAGCTGCAGCAGAAGCTTTGCTAGGCAAGCCAGGGGCATCTCGATTCTTTCTCACACAGTCTTTTCTTTTTTCTTTTAGATTGCAACCCCCTTTACTGCAAAAAGGGGGACCCTCCCCGAGCAGCTTACAACATTGTCCTCTCGCCTTTATTTTATCCTCACAACAACCCTACCAGGTAGGTTAGGTTGAGAGAGTGTGGCTGGCCCATGGTGAAGAAGAAGAGGAGGAGGAGGAGATTGGATTTATACCTCGCTCTTCACTCAGATTCTCAGAGTGGCTTACAATCTCCTTCCCTTCCTCTCCCCACAACAGACACCCTGTGAGTTAGGTGGGGCTGAGGGAACTCTTTCAAGAACTGCTCTTAAGAGAACAGCTCTGAGAGAACTTGTGACTGACCCAAGGTCACACCAGCAGCTGCACATGAAGGAGTGGGGAATCAAACCCGGGTCTCCCAGATTAGAGTCTGCGCTCCTAACCACTACACCAAACACTACACCAAAGGTTTCCCCGACATGCACCCACCTATACCTTTCCTGGCACCCACCAAATGTTTTTAGAAAGTGGGTGGGTCCAGGTGGGGCTTTTGCCCAGCCAGGCTTCTGGTTGGCCACTGGAGGTTTGATTGGCTGGGCAGATTCTTAAAAAAACCTGCTTTGGCAGCAAGTGCACAACAATCTTCAGTGGGTGACTGAAGGTATGCTACAGCAGCCATTTTGTGGCCACCTCCTGCAGCAGCCCAGCGCTCTGTGTCCGAATTCCAAATGGGCCCAAAGGCACCAAAAGGTTGGGGACCCCGTACTGTGCACAAGTAGCCCTTGATACCGAGCCATACACATGGTAATAGAGCACACCTTGCCAAAAAGAAAAAGAAAAAAAGAGGATGGTTAATTGGGAACCACAATGCTGGGTAGATAAAGCAGGGATATTGAGATCATTCTCCCGGTTTTCCTTAGGAGTAGAATGGACCAGACCTGAAGGTGACTGCCGCTCTGGTTTACTGCAAGTCTCACCAACTCAGCAGGCAGCAGCAAAAACTGGGACAGGAATTAACAGGGACGGCAGAACGGGAATAATCAGGGCTTTTTTTGTAGAAAAAGCCCAGCAGGAACTCATTAGCATAATAGGCCACACCACATGTTACCAGAAGTGTGGTCATCCAGCCACACCAACCATTTGCTTCTTATACTGTTTACCTTGTTTGTTATCAAAACCCAGGGCTTTTTTGTAGCAGGAACTCCTTTGCATGTTAGGCCACACACCCCTAATGTAGCCAATCCCAATGAGTTTCTGCTGTTGGGTGTGGCCTATTATGCTAATGAGTTCCTGCTGGGCATGGCCAACTCGGGAGCCAGACGGAACTCCGTTCCTGTGCGTTCCTGCACAAAAATAGCCCTGGGAATAATAAATGACTAGACTGAGGTTGTCATACTTTGGTCAGGTTATGAGAAGACACGAGTCACTGGAGAAGACGATCGTGCTAGGAAAAGTGGACGGCAGCTAGAAGAGGGGAAGACTCAACCTGAGACGGATTGACTCAATCAAGGAAGCTACAGGCCCTCAGTTTGCAAGGCCTAAGCAAGGCTCTTAACCATGGGGTATTTTGAAGGTCATCCGTTCATAGGTCTGCCACAACTTGGAAGTGACTTGATGGCACTCAGCGCACACACACGCATGCACACACACACACAAACAAACACACTCAATCAACAGGCTTTAATAAGAATGAATAAACTCTGCCATCCACACGCAGCCAGATATACACTCGAGAGCCAGTTTGGTGCAGTGGTAAAGAGCGGTGGACTCCAATCTGGAAAACCGGGTTTGATTCCCCACTCCTCCACTTGCAGCCAGCTGGGTGACCTAGGGTCAGTCACAGTTCTCTTGGAGCTGTTCTCTCAAGAACAATTCTCAAGAAAGCTCTCTCAGCCCCACCTACTCACAAGGTGTCTGTTGTGGGGAGGGGAAGGGGAAGGAGATTGTAAGCCACTCTGAGACTCCGACTGAAGGGCAGGGCATAAATCCAATCTCCTCCTCCTCTTCCTCCTTCTTCACTTCACTTGTACCCCACTCTTCTCCCCAATGGTGACCATAAAGAGTTTACATCATTCTTCCCTCTTCTTTATCCCCACAACAACCCTGCTTTTCACATAACAATATGATGTGAGTTAAAAAGGAAGAAGGAACAGACAAAAAGTTGTAGAAAAAATATGAAAGGTGTAAGGTCTCATCTGATGAAACCTTGAGTGAAATGGTCTATGAGCGCTGTGCCGTCAGCAAGACTTGAGACCAATTTACTTCAAAGGATACAACTTTAATGAATTGTTTTTCACTGAATAATTAAAGATTTATTTTTCTCTAAACACGACTTCGTTATCTTATCACGGTTGTTTTCCTTACGAAGTTCAGCCTCCAGGAGTAGCCTATGGGCATGCAACTCACTTGAGCAAGCAGAGAGCATAGATGCCCAGGAGGAAATTGCAGGGATAAAGAAATCAGAGGATGAGTACTGGGGGAGGGCGGGAGGAAAGCACAGGATGATCAAGGGGAAAATTCAGCCGCACTCACAGTTCAAAATACTGATGGGCATTTAGTATAAGTATGAAGTTGCAGCAAGATTTTGAGGCCTTTTCCACATTCTCATTTTCCTCAGTTGTAAGTTCTTGTTTCTTCGGGGGGGGGTGTCTATTCCATACATGGTTTGCTCCCTCTAGTGGTTGATTCAATATTATACCGTTTTTTGTCCAGCATATTTCCCTGCAGGTTTTTATGCTGGATATAACCTGGTGTAATATCAAATGGATCACTAGAGGGAGCGAAGCATGTGTGGAACAGGAAAAAAATCCCCAAGCGAGGAAAATGAGAATGTGGAAAAGCCCTAATTTTTATATATATATATATATATATGTGTGTGTGTGTGTGTGTGTGTGTGTGTATATATATATATATATATGTGTGTGTGTGTGTGTGTGTGTGTATATATATATATATATGTGTGTGTGTATATATATATATATATATAAATATATATATAAATATATATATATAGTATTCTTAATAGTAGAATTTCCTGTTGCATTCACACTGGCAACAGAGCATCCACGTGGGGAGTTTTCTGTGTACCTTCCCTGGCATTTTCCCTGGCAGAGGCAGCCAAAGAAGTCCTAAGTCTCCAGCGCTCTCTCTTCCAAAGGGAGGCAGCCCAGTTAAGCGCTGCCACGGAACTTCTCACCAGTCAGCAAAGTGAGAAGCACACAGCAATTTGCTTTCCTCAGGTGGCAGCCCCATTATATGTGAGACCCAGCGTGAGCGCAGAGCAAGTCCCATGGGAGAATTCCTCAAACCCACGAACATTGTGTTTTAACTATGTTTAATTTAATTAATTAGTTAAATATTTTGGTCTCCAGGAGGAGGAGGAGATTGGATTTATACCCTGCCCTTCACTACCCAAAGAAATCTCAGAGTGGTTTACAATCTCATAGAATCATAGAATGTTAGAGCTGGAAGGGACCTTGCAGGTCATCTAGTCCAATAGCCTGCCCTCTGCAGGAGTGTAGCCGAAAGATAGCCCTACATACCTACAACATACCCAAAAGATGGTCATCCAGCCTCCGCTTGAAAACATCCAGTGAAGGAGCATCCACCACCTCCCGAGGCAGGCTGTTCCGCTGCTCAACCACTCTTACAGTTAGGAAGTTTCTCCTGATATCTAGCCCATAACGACTCCCTTGTGATTTCCACCCATTAGTTCTAGTCTTGCAATCCGGAGCAAGAGAGAATAGATCTGCTCCAACTTTTACATGACAGCCCTTCAAATACTTGAAGACTGCAATCATGTCCCCTCTAAGCCTTCTCTTTCCCAGGCTAAACATACCCAACCCTTTCAGCCTTTCCTCATAAGACTTGGATTCCAACCCTCTCACCATCCTGGTTGCCCTCTTCTTGACACGCTCGAGCTTGTCAACATCCTTCCTAAAGTATGGTGCCCAAAACTGGACACAGTACTCCAGGTGAGGCCTGACCATAGCAGAATAGAGCGGAACTACCACCTCCCGTGATCTGGACACAATGCTTCTCTTAATGCATCCTAAGATTGCATTAGCTTTCTTCACAGCCACATCGCACTGCAGGCTCATGTTGAGCTTGTGATCAACCATAACACCTAGATCCCTTTCACATGTGCTGCTGTCAAGCCAAGTCCCTCCCATTCTATATCTGTGCCTTTGATTTTTTGTGCCCACATGTAGGACTTTGCACTTATCTCTATTGAATGTCATTTTATTTGTCTCAGCCCCCTGTTCCAGCCTATCTAGATCATTTTGAATCCTGACTCTGTCTTCTTCAGAATTAGCAATCCCACCCAGCGTTGTGTCATCTGCAAATCTGATAAGCATCCCCTCTATGTCTTCCTCCAGGTCATTTATAAAAACTTTGAACAACATCAGGCCCAGGACCGAGCCCTGTGGCACTCCACTCGAGACTTCCCTCCACACAGACACAGAGCCATTTACGAGCACTCGTCTCCTTCCCTTCCTCTCCCCACAACAGACACCCTGTGAGGTAGGTGGCGCTGAGGGAGCTCTTTGAGAACTGCTCATGACAGAACAGCTCCGAAAGAACTTGTGACTGACCCATCACACCAGCAGCTGCATGTGGAGGAGTGGGGAATCAAACCCATTTCTCCCAGATTAGAGTCCACAGTCTTAACCACTACACCAAAGCAAGTATCCCCCATTTGGACTGGGGACATTCCGATTCTCAACACATGGCCTGGAACAGGATTTCTGCAATATGATAATCATAGCGGGAAACAAGGCTTGGCTCACGCCTTGGTCTTGTAGATATGCATGGAGCACTCTGTCTAGCAGAGGCATGTTACAGAAGGATGCCTGTGTGCACTCAGCCAAGAACTGACTGGAGCCATCACACTTGATAGTGCCATCAGAGGTGGAGCAGAGAAGGAGGAACAAGATTCACTTTTCAAGTGAGAGGCAAACTCCGAGCCAGTGGTATCAATCAACCCTCTGTTTGGCTCTGGGGTGCAACCCACTGGCAGGGCGAAGGGGACTGTATGCACAGGACCTGCTGTTGCATCTAAGAATCTAGGAAAGGAAACATTACTACCAGTCCCTATTTGCATGTACAACTCCCAGTCTTGGAGAGAATCTATGCCCCGGCTCCCCAATCTTGTCGAGTCTTGTGGGCACTGTAGGAATTTTTAGATCAGTTGGTGGGTGCCACAACAAAATGAATGTCATGGGAAGCTGGGACCGATTTAAAAATGGCTGCTAAACTACTGAAACACTCCACAAAAGTTTAGGCAGTTCCAAGCTAAGCATCCTCCTATGACAGAGGCAGCTGTTTCCAAATTGATACTCCCTCTTTTCAGCGCTCCCTGCAGACAGATCACAAAGTATCTGCTATTCCCATATAGCGGAGGAAACCCAGGATTGGCTCTTTGCTTTTGGGGAGAGGAGGAGGAGGAGGAGGAGACTAGATTGATACCCTGCCCTTCACTCAGAGTCTCAGAGCAGCCTTCCCTTCCTCTGCCCACAACAGACACCCTGTGAAGTAGGTGGGACTGAGAGAGCTCTGAGAGAACTGCTCTTGAGAGAACTGTGGCTTGTCTTCACCCAGTAGCTGCACGTAGAGTGGGGAATCAAACTCGGTTCTCCCAGATTAGCGTCCACACTCTTAACCACGACACCAAACTGGTTCTCAGGAATCGCTGATCTATGTATTCAGGACGCTAGGATAGTATCATATTGAATATAATTTTTTCAGAGTTACAGAACTAATTGACTGTTTAGTCAATTGGATCTGAGGCCCTTTATTTATTTGTTGGCTTAATTTGTTTTTAATTGATTTTTGGTTGCGCTGGCTTTTTCTTTTTCTTTTTGTATGGTAGTTGCACAATCTCTTCCTGGAACACTGAGATATCGGAAGGAAATCTGCTACACAGGCTTAGGACAATGCCTACGTTTCGAGATCAACAACCATCTCGACTCCCTTGGAAAGACGTAAATACAATGCAGTGTGACATATTAATTGATTGTTGTGATTTAGGGGTTAAAGGAGTTTCTGAAGTTTTATATCACTTTATCCTTCTGATAAACTAGATGCTCACTCTCTGATGTCCAGCAAAAAGCATTTTTACCCTGGAAAGGGGGGAGGGAGTAGGCATTGATCAGTGTTTGTGTGTCTGTGTTTCTGTGTATTATGTGCCGTCAAATCGCTCCTGACATATGGTGACCCTATGAATTAATGTCCTCCCAAACGTCCCATCAACAGCCTTGCTCAGGTCTTGCAAACGGAGGGCCGCTGCTTCCTTGATTGAGTCAATCCACCTCACGGTGGGTCTGCCTCTTTTCCTCCCACCTTCAACTTTTCCTAGCATTTATCAATACATGACCTGATTTCAAAGATACAGGGTGCGGTATCTCCCCCACCCCCCACCCCCGGTGTATCACTTCTCAGATGGCACTTATTTGTTTAAAAAAAAATCTGTAAAAAGCTATTGGCATCACGCAGGAAGAAGAAATCTGTTTGTTGTTAGAAATCCAGCATAATGGCATTAACATCTGCTCATTGTTTAAAGAGTATTATTAACTCTTCACTACCTGGGAAACTACGGAATGCCATCAAGGGCTCGTGTTTCTTGGCAGGACAGACGGGAGCTTTGGCTGATTAAGGCGGCTACACTGATTGGAACGTCATGGCAAGAGTTCCGTTCAACTGCTATCTTAAAATCAGCACGGGGTCTTTTGATTTGGGGCATCTTTGGGGCTGCTCTAGACAGCAATCTGAGGTTCAGTATCGCTTCCAGGGTGGGAGGGAAGGCGACGCGGTACCACAACCTGATCTCATCGGATCTCGGAAGTCAAGCAGCGTCAGGCCTTGGTTAGTACCTGGATGGGAGACCACCAAAGAAGATGGCAGAGGAAGGCAAGAGCAAACCACCTCTGCTTCTCACTTGCCCTGAAAGCCACTGGCTGGGGTCGCCTTAAGTCAGCTGCGACTTGATGGCACTTTAGACACACACACGTCACTTTCAGACCGGGATAATTTTGTTGCGGGTCATCAAGACAGCCAGCGAGGATGGTGGACTGGGGAGGGGGCGAGTTCACATCTGGGTGCAAATCTCCACTTATCCAGGATGCCTATTGAGTAACTTAGGGAAGCTGCTTTCCTCACACTGGTTTTTTTCCCTGTTCCCCACCCCCTCCACAGATGTTTGCTTTGCAATGGAAAAATAACAGCGGTAGATGTACTTTCGAGCTGCAAATCCCACAGTAACTTGGTGGGGGATGGGATTTTGATCAGACAGAGGATTAACCCCCCCCCCCCAGGTCCTAAAGCACCACTGCTTGGATCAAATCGGCCGCCCCCTATAGCTGGATTGCATTCAAAAGGGAAAAAAAAGAAAGAGAGAGAGAGATTTATAGATATCCTCTGGAATATGCATGAAGCGGTCTTGCAGTGTCATACAGTTGGTCTTTCCAGTCCACTAGATTGGCAGTACCCCTCCAAGGTCCCCGGCAGAGAATTTTCCCAGCCAGGCAGCCCAAGGTCCCCTTAGCCAGAGAAGCCAGGGATCGGACCGGGGAACTTCCGCCTGCAAATCATGCGCTCTGCAGCTGAGCTGCCCTGGCCTGATGCCACTGCAGCGATTGGAAAATCCTTCTGGGAAGCCGTTCCATTGTTAAGCCTGAATAGAACTCGGCTCAGTCTCTGCCTGGATGGGACGGCAGCCTTGTTATACCAGCTGTAGGCCCCCCGCAATGGGCATGGATGATTAAGGTCTTCATTGCAGGGCTGGCAAGGACTACCGTGTGCCTCCCTGCTAGGGTTGTCAACCTCCAGGCGGGGCCTGGAGACCTCCCAGAATCACAGCAGAACTCCAAGACTACAAAGATTAGTTCTCCGGAAGAAAATGGCTGCTTTGGAGGGCATTATACCCCACGGAGGCCCCTCCCTTCTCCAAACCCCACCCTACCCAGGCTCCGCCTCCAAACCTTCAGGAATTTCCCAGTGTGGAGCTGGCAACCCTTCTAGTGTTGCCAACCTCCAGGTAGGGGCAGGAGATCTCCCAAAATTACAACTGGTCTCCAGACTACAGAAATCAATTCCTCTGGAGAAAACGGCTGCTTCGGAGGGCGGACTGTATGGCACGACTTCCATGCTTGGCTCCTTCCTCTCCCCACACCACACCCTCTCCAGACTCCAACCCCAAATCTCCAGGGATTTCCCAAGCTGGAATTGACAACCCTGCCCCCCCTATGTACAGATGCATAAAGGCAAATAAATGGCTAAAGACAGAAATATTTTCATCTCCTCCATTTCTTTTCCCCGAAAGTTGATCCTGAGTACCAAGAAATAAAATTGATTTCCACCATTGGGGCTGCAGGTTTCTGCTCACCCCCTTCCAACAAAGAGCTTCCAATACTTGGGCAACCAGATTTTACACATACACCCCAAACACCGCAGGATAAATATGAAACTGAGATGGCTATATTTATTTATGAGAGCCAGTTTGGTGTAGTGGTTAAGTGCACGGACTCTAATCTGGGAGAACCGGGTTTGATTCCCCACTCCTCCACTTGCACCTGCTGATGTGACCTTGGGTCAGTCACAAGCTCTGGCACAGCTGTTCTTGAAAAAGAGCAGTTTCTGTCAGAGCTCTCTCAGCCCCACCTACCTCACAGGGTGTCTGTTGTGGGGAGGGGAAGGGGAAGGGAAAGGAGTTTGTAAGCCGCTCTGAGACGTCTTTGGGCAGTGAAGGGCAGGATATAAATCCCATCGCTTCTTCTTCTTCTTTATTTATTTATTTAAAGGAAGGCCTAGGAAGTAGCGTTGCCAGCTCCAGGTTGGGAAATTCCTGGAGATTTCGGGAGGTGGAGCCTGAGGAGGGTGAGATTTGGGCAGGGGAGTCCACCTTCCAAAGCAGCCATTTTCTCCAGGGAACCTGATCTCTGTCACCTGGAGATCAGCTGTAATCTCAGGAGATCTCCATCCAGTCACCACCTGGAGGCTGGCAACCGGGTAGGAGAATAATTTGCCACCTTTGGAACCAGTGTTCCTCCCTCTACTAGGGTTATCAGATCTCCTCTTTTCAGAGAACATGTCCTCTTTTTTTGGTGTCTGTCCTCTTTTGGACTCTTTAAAAAACTGATGAAAATGTCCTCTTTTTGGGTTCGTAGCAATGGGTCCACATGCCTAGTTCATAGCAATTATCACAGATCAAATAGTTGTTGTCGCTGTTCAGCCGCACAGTCAAGTAGGGGGTATTTAAAATGAGATTTGTCGTAATGATCACTTGTTTGAAGTAGTCAGTCAGGAAATATGTCCTCTTCTTTGCTTTTCAGAATATAGCAACCCTACCCTCTGACCAATGCTAAAGATAAGATGGAGAAGGGACCACTGTTTTGTCTAAGGCAGGGCCCACCAGGACACAGTAATACTGCAATTACTACTATCCCATATGCAACGGCAAACCATAATTTCTCTTCCCCCATCAGAGTTAGCCGTTGCGGGCTACAGGAAATACATTCTTCTGTACAACCCCTGAGGCCTTCTAATTGCTAGATGGATTCCACCAGTTCTGTTAATCCTCCCCTCCCCCCCAGGCTCTTTCTCTCTCTCTCTGTTGTTTCTTCACAGACAATATTGTCCATTGAAAGTCTCCCCCCCTCTTATCTTTACAAAAAAAACCCAAACAACTCCCCCCCCGCCCCAGCCCTGTGGCTTCTACAAACTTGCCATTGCTACAAAGACACACAGGACTGGCTGAACTTCACAGGGCTACCAGGAAGCCAGGGGAGGGGCACTGCCCCTGTTGGGAAATCCCAGGGGAGCTTGACCCTTGCTACCCCCCCTCTAAAGTTTACATCCCTGCTTCAAGTCATCTGGAGAAGCTCCATTCCATGTCCCTTCTGTGAATGACAACAGACCCCTTGGGACGCAGGACAGGGCCTTGTTGGTGGTGGCGCCGATTCTACAGAAGACAGAATCCTGTCATGTTACCTTGCCTGCTATCTTCTGCTCCCAGGTCAGTCAAGACAGCTTTGCTCCAAAAAGCTGTGTTTTACATGCTGCTGCTGCTTCAGTTGTGGTTTTTTTTAACTGTAAAGGCTTAACTCTTTGTATGCTCTCTGGGTCACTGCAGCGTTGTCAACCTTCAGGTGGTATATAAACATATGATAAACATATGGAGCAGAAGTCCATCAGTGGCTATTAGCCACAGGATATAGATGGGAACTCTCCGTCTGGGGCAGGTGATGCACTCTATTCTTGGTGCTGGAGGGGGCAGCAATGGGAGGGCTTCTAGTGTCCTGGCCCCACTGCTGGACCTCCTGATGGCACCTGGTATATTTTGGCCGCTGTGTGACAGAGTGTTGGACTAGATGGGCCATTGGCCTGATTCAACATTGGCTTCTCTTATGTTCTTATGTTCTTATGTGGTAGCTGGAGATTACCTGCTATTAGAACTGATTCCCAGGTGAAGAGATATCAGCTCATCTGGATAAAATGGCCGCTTTGGAAGGTGGACTCTATGGCATTACACCCCTTGGAAGTCCCCTCCCCCCATCCTCCTCAGGCTCCCCCCCAAAAAAATCCCCAGGGATTTCCCAACCCAGAGCTGGCAACTCTAGATTTGGGGGAGGCGAGAGGCATACATATATCTGATAAATAAGGTTGCCAGCCTCCAGGTGGGGCCTGAAGGTCTCTCGCTTTTTCAACTGATCTCCAGCTGGTAGAGATCAGCTCCCCTGGAGAAAATGGCTGCTTTGAAGGGTGGACTCTATGGCATTGCACCATGCTGAGGCCCCTCTCCTCTCCAAACCCCACCTTCTCCTGGATCCAACCCCAAAATCTCCAGGTATTTTCCAACAAAGACCTGGCAACCCTAGTGATAAATAAATCTGAAGGTCAAAGTGGGATTTCAGCAATACATTTTAAAGCTATTCCATCATTCTTACAAAGACCAAATGGCAGCATACATACCCCCACCCCACCCACACATCCTCAGAAGGGTTTCCAACCACCAGGCAGTTCCTGAAGATCTCCTGAAATTACAACTGGATCTCCAGACAACAGAGATCAGTGCCCCTGGAGAAAATGGCTGCTTTGGAGGGTGGACTCTATCACATTATACCTCGTTGAGGACCCCTCTCTCCCCAAACCCCTCCCTTCCCAGATTCTATCCCCGAAATCTCCAGGTATTTCCCATTCCGGTCAGCAAGCCTAACCCTTGATCATTGGAAGCAAAAGAGTTCTTTTGGACTGGTTGCTTGCTTGCCATCCGTTCTGCTAACATGGAGTTGTACTGCTAGGCAGCCAAAGCTGGACAGCTGCCAACAGCACTATGGGGCTCCTTCTCAAGATTCCCTGGTGAAACCTTGGACTATTTGCACACTGAATACCTGATACCTCTAACAGCCTGGTAACTATGGAATACCTCTATTGTGAAGCTAGAGCTGACTATGCTATCGGCATTACTTGTTTTATTACCTTTTACTAGTCTAGTGTTATATGCATGCTTTTGCACTGAATAAAGATAATATATAATCAATATTATCTGGACCTGTCTCCTCTGTTGCAACTTGATCTCTAAGACTAAATCTTGTGCCTAAGCTGTCTCTGCTGATGAGCCTACCACTGTGTTGATGAATTGCTTACAGCCCTGATACAGAGCTGGTAAGTTGCTACATCTCAGAGACCAGGCAGGAATTGGGGATCTCTGCTCCTATCTTTAGGTAAAGGTAAAGGTTCCCTTGCTCGAAAGCCAGTTGAATCCGACTCTAGGGTTGCAGTGCTCATCTCCGTTTCAAAGCCGAAGAGCCAGCGCTGTCCGAAGACGTTTCCGTGGTCATGTGGCCGGCATGACTAAACACCAAGGCACATGGAACGCTGTTACCTTCCCACCAAAGTGGTACCTATTTATCTACTTGCAATTTCTTGCTTTCGAACTGCTAGGTTGGCAGAAGCTGGAACTAGAGACGGGAGCTCACTCCGTCATGCAGCACTCAGGTCTCGAACTGCTGAACTACTGACCTTCCACAGCCTGCAGTTCAGCGTCTTAACCACTTGAGCCACCGCAGCTCCTATCTTTGGTGGGGACCTTTTGTAAGAGATCCTGGTGGCGGTGACTACTGGCAAGCCTGGAGTGTGTACAGACATTCTCCTGGGGGTTGTTTAATTGTTACTGAATGCTTGGTTTTTAACTCTCATCCCTGGACTGGGGTGAGAGAAGAAAACCTTGACAGCAGGTTAACCTGAGAGATCGTGACTGACCCAAGGACATCCAGGCATGCATTCCATTGTTAGTACATGTTTCAGGAAAAATACAGGTCATATAAGAAAGCCAGGGCATTACAGAGGTTAGAGTGTCTGTCACTGGCCTAGTCACACAAAACTGTCACCATGGGTAGGACAATTTCCCTTCACACATGGGTTGAGTGCCAAAACTGTAAATGACTGAAAAGAGCTGCTCTCTCACTGGTTTAGAGAACCATATTTCCCCAGGACAGAGTTGGCGATACATGAAATTATGTGAAATTTGGCCTCAAAGGAACATAACGGCTGACTTCCCACTACAGCTGCCTCGGGGTTGCGCCGCCGTTTGCCCCAATACTATTCGTCAATAACACACCCGAAGCCGCGGGGCTGCATTTTGACCCGCGGCTTCGCTCGATTTCCCCGCAGTTTCCTGATCCTGTTTTTTGAGGATTACGGAACTGCGGGGAAATCGGCGAAGCCGCGGGTCAAAATGCAGCCCCGCGGCTTCGGGTGTGAAATTGAAAAAAAGTATTGGGGCAAACGGCGGCGCAACCCCGAGGCAGCTGTAGTGGGAAATCAGCCAATGTTTTGGCACATGATAGAAAGGAGGGCCTTTTCTACTGCAGCTTTCCCTTGAAATGTTTTAACTGTTTTTAAAAGGGGGAAATATGCACAAAACCTAGATCAACACTCTCCTTTTAACTTCTGGCTGCCATTAGTCTTCTGGGGCTTTATAACAAGGGAAATGTTATCTGTGGTGTGTTTGTACCGGAGATGAATCAACGCTGTCCAGCCACTGGTTTTAGGACTGTTAAGATGAAACCATCAGATAAAGATCATGTCACATATACAGCTTTTACAGTTGCCTCTGGTATGAAATGTCCCTCAGTGCCATAGCTAAAGTGTGAAATCTCCATGTGGGAAAACTACCTAACATTGGAAACATAGAGATTATTTGTGGTGCTGCTATAGAGATCTTCCACTCACAGAGGTTGAAAAGTACGGAGATGGACGCATCGTAGAGTGATTATCAGCTCATGTTTTATTCAGTGATTTCGGAAAATAGGAGATGAAGTTGCCAGCTCGTACGCTGCTTATATGTCCATGTCCAACCACACCCATTACCCACACCCACACTCGTGATAGGCTATATACAAGGTTTCTAATCCTGTAGGTTCTCTACAGAATCCCAGCTCGCCAGTTGGCTAGTTTTAGGATCCTAGGGTTCTATTGTTTCTGGTATCAAAGCTTCACTACTTGGTCAGGCCGTGTGGTGACCTGACCGCGTGTATGGATCGGCCAGTACACAACAGAGGTGCAGCACTGCCCCCCCCCCACTTCAGCAGGTATGTAATTCTCCCTTTAAAATTAATAAAGTGCCAAGAGCCACTGTGGTATAGTGGTTCAAGTGCCAGACTAAGAGCAGGAAGAACAGAGTTCAAACCCTCATCTGGCCATGAAGTTCACTTGGTGACCTTGGGACAATTACTGTCCCTCTCCCCATCCCGCCTTTAGCAGGAAGTTTGCCAGAAGCAGAGCTGACCCAGCTGAGCTCTGAGAAGGAGCAAGGTGTTTGAGCTGCCAGAGGGGTGAGTGGTATTTTTATTTATTTACTTTCAGCTGAGGTGCTTTAGCTGAAAAGGTACTGTGTCAAGGACTGTATTTGGGAGTGTGTGGGTGAGTTGTAACAGACTCCTGACTGCTGGAGTTAGGTGTGTAAAGGGTCATTGTTTGCCTGTAATTAAGTGCTTGGGTGAGATTGAATAGCAGACTCCTGGCTGCTGGAGTTGGAGTGTGAAAGGGGCTTTGTTTGACCGTCATTAAGTGCCTTGGGTGATTTTGAGTAGCTGCTGGCCACACCCTCTCCTGGGAGACAATTCCATTTAAGGCAGGAAGTTTGCAAGAGGCACGAGCCTCTGGCACGAGCCGAAGGGCGAGAGCAAAAGGGCGAGGCTCTTTGCCTGTGGCTCTTGGCCTAGGGGCTCTGTAAGAAGCCCAGGAAGAGCCAGGAAAGCCAGGACCTTGGCTCCTTGGTAAGGTAAGGTAAGTAGACTCCTACAACAGGAGCCATATAAATACAAAGGGTTTTAAAAGGGGGTTATAGAAAAGTATTTGTTTAAAAACAATTATGAAGCCAGAATGCCAGCAGGGGGTTGGGGGCTATCCAGTGTTTTGCATGGAGTGTCACATGTATGACTATCTGCCCACTGGTCAGAAGTCTTGGGTGTGTGCTCGGTGCAGGAGCTCGGCCTGGTTCTCAGGGAGCGAGTTTGCTCCCTTGAGGCCAAGGTGGCTGACCTGGAGAAGCAGGGACAGTCAGTTAGGTGCACGGGGAAGACTCTCGGGGACTTGTTAGATATGTCCCACTCTGGATCTGGCAGCCCGGCTGCTGCCAGGGAGCATGAGGGTCAAGGGGAAAAGGGGCACCATGCTGAGGATAAGGGGAATGTGCCCTCAGAAGGGACCTCTTCTTCAGCTGGTGAACGGGTATCCTTTCGTACCAAGGAACCGTCCCTGGGAAGGGTGGGAGGGGGCTCTTGGTAGTTGGTGATTCGATCCTTAGGCAGGTAGACAGCTGGGTGGCGAACCCGCGTACTGACCGTATGGTGACTTGCCTGCCTGGTGCGAAGGTAGCGGACATTACGCGTGTTTTAGATAGGCTGGTAGATAGTGCTGGGGAGGAGCCAGTGGTCGTGGTGCATGTCGGCACCAACGATGTGGGGAAATGCAGTCGTGAGGTCCTGGAGGAGAAATTTAGGCTGCTGGGCAGGAAAAGGAAACTCAAGGCCAGGACCTCCAAGGTAGCCTTCTCGGAAGTGCTACCTGTTCCACGCGCAGGGCCGGAGAGACAGGCACAGATCAGGAGTCTCAATGCGTGGATGAGACGGTGGTGTAGGGGGAAGGGTTCAAGTTTGTTAGGCACTGGGATGCTTTTTGGGACAAGAGGGAGCTGTACAAAAGGGATGGTCTCCACTTGTCCCGAAAAGGAACCAGGCTGCTGGCGCTCAAAATCAAAAAGGTGGCAGAGCAGTTTTTAAACTGAATAATGGGGGAAAGCCGACAGGAGATGAAAAGTCTCTGGTTCGGGATGGCTCATCTCAAAGAGATGAAGGGGTAGCTATTACTTTTGTACAAGAAAATGGATTACAATTGTCCACTGAGACTGTGGCTAATGATAGGAACTGCCTGGCAAGGTCTCGAGGCAGCAAGAGGAAGGCTGTGGGCTTAACAAACGTGGGAAACTATAAGTGTTTATACACAAATGCTAGAAGTCTCCGAGGTAAAATCGGGGAGTTGGAATGCTTTTGGTGTTGGGGGGGAAATAGACATTGTGGGTATTTCAGAAACTTGGTGGGATGAGGAAAATCAGTGGGATACGGTGATTCCTGGTTATAAATTATATCGGAAGGATAGGGGGAAAGGGTTGGAGGTGGGGTGGCTCTGTATGTCAGAGAGGGTATACCATCCAGTAAGATTGAGAGGGTAAGAGAATTGGATTCCCTTCTGGAAATGCTATGGGTTGAAATAGTGGGTCCAAAAGGAGGCTTAACAGTGGGAGTTTGTTATCGCCCACCAGATCAAAAGATAGAGGAGGATTATAAAATGATGAATGAATTAAAGATAGCGGCTAGACGAAATAACTGTGTTGTAATAGGCGACTTTAACTACCCACACATTGATTGGGTCAATATGAGTTCTAGTCGGGAAAAAGAGATTGCGTTCTTAGACACTCTCAATGACTGTGCTGTGGAACAGATGGTCACAGATCCTACCAGGGGAGAGGCGATCCTGGATTTGGTCCTAAGTAACACCCAAGACCTGGTGAGAGAATGTAAAAGTGATTGCACCACTTGGAAACAGTGACCATAATGTCATTGAGTTTAACATTTGTACAGATAGGGAGTTGCCCAAAAAGACTGACGCAACCACTTTTAACTTTAAAAGGGGTAACTTCTCTGGTATGAGGGGACATGTGAGGAAGAAATTGAAAGGAAGAGTGGAGAAGGTCAAAACCATTGGGGAAGCTTGGAGACTATTTAAAAAGACAATCCTAGAAGCTCAGAAAAAATATATACCGCAGGTTAGGAAAGGTACAAATAGGTATAGAAAAAAGCCTGCATGGTTAACAAATAAAGTAATGGAAGCTGTAAAAGGTAAGAAGGATTCCTTTAAGCGGTGGAAAGCTAGTCTTAGTGAGGTTGATAAAAGGGAACACAGACTATGGCAAATAAAATGCAAGTCTGTGATCAGGCAAGCAAAAAGGGAATATGAGGAGCATATCGCAAAAAACATAAAGACCAACAATAAAACTTTCTTCAAATACATTAGAAGTAGGAAGCCAGCCAGGGAGGCAGTGGTGGGGCCCTTGGATGACCAAGGGGTAAAAGGAGTAGTGAAGGATGATAGGGAAATGGCTGAGAAGCTGAATGCATTTTTTGCCTCTGTCTTCACTGTGGAAGAGGAGAAGTGTTTGCCCACTCCAGAACCACTGATTTCGGGAGGGGGTTTGAAAGACCTGAATCAGATTGCGATGACAAGAGAGGAAGTCCTCCGACTGATGGACAATTTAAAAACTAATAAATCACCAGGCCCGGATGGCATTCATCCGAGAGTTCTGAAAGAACTCAAATGTGAACTTGTGGATCTCCTGACAAAAATATGTAATCTTTCTTTAAAATCTGCCTCCATTCCTGAGGACTGGAAGGTAGCTAATGTCACTCCCATCTTTAAAAAGGGCTCCAGGGGAGATCCAGGAAATTACAGGCCAGTCAGTCTGACATCGATACCGGGTAAGTTGGTGGAAACTGTTATTAAGGAAAGAATTAGTAGGCACATTGATGAACAAAAACTATTGAGGCAGACTCAGCATGGGTTCTGTAAGGAAGGGTAAGATCTTGTCTCACTAACCTGTTAGTGTTTTTGAGGGAGTGAACAAACATGTGGACAAGGGGGACCCAATAGATATTATTTACCTTGACTTCCGGAAAGCTTTTGATACAGTTCCTCATCAAAGGCTCCTAAGTAAGCTCAATAGTCATGGGATAAAAGGACAAGTCCTCTTGTGGATCAAAAACTGGCTTATAAATAGGAAACAGAGAGTGAGTATAAATGGGAAACTTTCTCAGTGGAGGGTGGTAAGCAGTGGGGTACCACAGGGATCAGTACTCGGTCCCATGCTTTTTAACTTGTTTATTAACAATTTGGAATTGGGAGTAAGCAGTGATGTGGCTAAATTTGCAGATGACACAAAGTTGTTCAGGGTGGTGAAAACCAGGGAGGATTGTGAGGCACTCCAAAGGGATCTGTTGAGGATGGGTGAGTGGGCGTCAACGTGGCAAATGGGGTTCAATGTGGCCAAGTGCAAAGTGATGCACATTGGAGCCAAAAATCCTAAATATAAATACACGTTGATGGGGTGGGGTCTGATCTGGCAGAGACTGACCAAGAGAGAGATCTTGGAGTCGTAGTGGATAACTCGCTGAAAATGTCTATACAATGTGTAGCTGCAATAAAGAAGGCCAACGCTATGCTGGGGATTATTAGGAAGGGAATTGATAACATATCAGCCAGTATCATCATGCCTCTGTATAAATCATTGGTGCGACCTCATTTGGAATACTGTGTACAGTTCTGGTCACCACATCTCAAAAAGGATATTATAGCATTGGAAAAAGTGCAGAGAAGGGCAACTAGAATGATAAAAGGGTTGGAACACCTTCCCTATGAAGAAAGGTTAAAATGCTTGGGGCTCTTTAGCTTGGAGAAACGACGGCTGAGGGGTGACATGATCGAGGTTTATAAGATTATGAATGGGATTGAGCAGGTTGAGAAAGAAGTACTTTTCTCCCTTTCTCACAATACAAGAACTCGTGGGCACTCTATGAAATTGCTGAGCAGTCGGGTTAGAACAGATAAAAGGAAATACTTCTTCACCCAAAGAGTGGATTAACATATGGAATTCACTGCCACAGGAGGTCGTGGCAGCTGCAAGCATGGACAGTTTCAAGAGGAAATTAGATAAACATATGGAGCAGAAGTCCACCAGTGGCTATTAGCCACAGGGTATAGAATGAGAACTCTCAGTCTGGGGCAGGTGATGCACTCTATTCTTGGTGCTGGAGGGGGCAGCAGTGGGAGGGCTTCTGGTGCCCTGGCCCCACTGCTGGACCTCCTGATGGCACCTGGTATATTTTGGCCGCTGTGTGACAGAGTGTTGGACTAGATGGGCCATTGGCCTGA
This sequence comes from Gekko gecko, assembly GCA_029375565.1. NCBI lineage: Eukaryota > Metazoa > Chordata > Lepidosauria > Squamata > Gekkonidae > Gekko > Gekko gecko. Next base: position 29,427,028 of record JAPDNY010000005.1, on the reverse strand, counting down.
TTCAACATTGGCTTCTCTTATGTTCTTATGTTATGTTCTTATGTTCTTAGCCTGGTCCACCTCATAGGATTGCTGTGAGGGTAAAATGAAGTAGGTAGAACTTTGAATGTCGCGCTGAACTCATTGGAGAATTGGCAGGAAATAAATGTAACAGACTGACTTAAACTTAGGTGATTTCCCCACTGCTGGTGCAGCCACAGTCAAAGTGCAGCTGCAATGGGGCTTCGACATGGTAGATTTCCCCACAGTTTTGCTGTCCCAGTTTCCTACCAGTGACCACCATCTCCCTCTAGGGTTACCAACCTTCAGGTAGTACCCAGAGATCTCCCATTATGACAATTGGTTTCCAGGAGACCGAGATCAGCTCCCCTGGAGAAAATGGCTGCTTTGGAGGGTGGATTCTGTGGCATTATATTCTGCCGAGGTCCTTCCTCTCTCCTAAACCTGCCCTTGCCCAGGCTCCACCACCCCCCCCCCAAAATCCCCAGGTATTTCCAAACCCAGAGCTGGAAACCCTAACCTCCTCCCCGGGGCTCCTGCAATTTTTAAGTCTGTACTTGAATATTGTTATATTGATATGCCTTTATAATAATAGGTGTAACAGTTCCTATGAATTTTAAGCTTTCGGGTTTTTTGTTTTAAACTAAGTCTCTAGTCTCTTGCATTGTGAAGATATGCCTTTTCCCTTATACCTCTGCAAAGGAGAAGGCTGGAGCTTTACCTTTTCTCTTAAATGAAAGCCAAAAATTCAGTTCCACCTATTGTTACAACCAGGGGTCTTTTTGTAGAAAAACAGCTGCAGGAGCTCATTAGCATATGGTATGCTAATGAGCTATTAGGCTATTAGCATATGCCACACCCCCTGACATCACCAGAAGTGATGTCAGAAGGGGAAGCAAAAGGGGGGGAGGCATCTTCAAAAGCCTCCCTTTCCCTTCCCCAGCTGGTCTGGGTGGGGGAGCTAAGAGAGAAGGGGTTTAAAGTTTAAACTGCTTCTCATGAGAGTTGGGCCACAGAAGGAGGAAAGAGGGAAAGAAAGAGAGGGAAGAAGGAGGGAAACAGGGAAAGGAGGAAAAAAGAGAAGAGAAGAAGGTGGGAAAGAAAGAGAGAGAGAAGGGAAGAAGGAGGGAAAGAGGAAAAAGAGAGAAGGAAAGGAAGGAATGAAAGAAATTTGGTGGCAATTCAGCTCCATTATATCCTATGGGCCATTGAAGTCAATGGTGAAAACATAGGGTATATTCTGGGGGCTGAAGAGGAGGGGTTTGAGGGAGAGGCTCCAAACTCACAGGGTAGCTGATGGAGCCTCTCCCCAAGATACCCACCAGGTTTCAAGAACATTGGACAAGGGGGTCCAATTCTATGGGCCCCCAAACAGGTTGCCCCTATTCCGTCCATGGTTCTCTATGGTGGGGAAAAAAGTAAAAGTGTCCAATGTTCTTGAAACCTGGTGGGTATCTTGGGGAGAGGCTCCATCAGCTACCCTGTGAGTTTGGAGCCTCTCCCTCAAACCCCTCCCCTCCAGCCCCCAGAATATACCCTATGTTTCCACCATTGACTTCAATGGCCCATAGGATATAATGGAGCTGAAATTGACATTCGGCTGCCTGAAAGACTCCCTGGGATGCCGGCTGGGGGAGGGGCTTGGCTCCTGAGCTGCCGGAGCTGTGCTCCGGTGCGCTCCCCCCCCCAAAAGACCCCTGGTTACAACGTTATAATGATATACTGATATCCTAATGCCAATTTTGTTAAATAATAAAAGACCCCCATGATGGGGGGAGGATGTGATGTAGGTGGGAAAAATCTGATATCCTTCCCCAAACACAGAGCAACCATCTAAGCTTTACTTCAATTTTCCCCAAAACTAGATCTTATTAGATTTCGGAAGCTAAGCAGGGTTGGCCCCGCCTAGTATTTGAATGAGTGACTTCCAAGGAGTACCAGGATCATGATGCAGAGGCAGGAAATGGCAAACCACCTCTGAAATGTCTCTTGCCTTAAAAACAAGTCTAACTCGCCACTTAGGGGTGCATAATGCTAAAAGAGCTAGAACTTCTGACTGCCAGACAACCTTAGATCGCCTGGCTATACTACACACACTGCCATACGATAATTATTAATCCCAAAACTATGGAGCACAACAGGCTCAAATAAGACTGGAGGGGGGAAAGAGGGGAAATCCTGGGAGGTGCACCAATGCACCATGATGCTGTGTGGAAGCAAGAAACACCCCCCCACACTTCCCAACAACATTGAACCTGAGGCAGATAACCAGTGTGGAAACAGCTTGAACCCTCTGTTTTACTGGTTTTTAATGGGAATTTGCCTTTGGTTTTACTCTCTCTTTTACTGTACACTGTCCTGAGCATTGAATTTATCATATTTTTCATAATAACCTGCTTTTTAACTGGAAAGAAAGATGTAGTCCTCCTCCTTTTCATTTAATAATTACAAAAACCTTGTGAGGTAGGTAGGTTAGGATGAGGAAGAATTGACTAGCTCAAGGCCAGCCTGCAAGTTTCACAGCTGAGTGTAGATTTCAAACAGGGAATGCGATCCTGAGCATACTTAGTAGGGAATAATTTCCACTGAATTTACATGCTTGAGTATACACACTTAGGATGACACTGTGTATCGCCCAGATCCTCATCAAGCACCTTTTATGATTCTACACTGAAGACAGACAAGCCACGCAGTAAAAAATTATGACAACAATGCGTTACACTAGGTAGGCTGCATCCTTAGTCGATGCCTATGGTAGACACGTGTCTACTGCTGAAAACCCCAGCTGCATGTTTCCCCTCCTAACATCTAACGATTCAAAATATGTCTTGTGACCCTACTGTGCTAAAGGTTTCCCTAACCCTTTCTCCATTTCATCTCAGGGAGGGGGAAATTCGCCATGCACTGATGTCGCATCCTGTGTTTTGTATCGTTCGGTGTTAATAGGAAGAGAGGGAGACGCGAGGCTGCTGTTTTTGGCAGAAGCAGCATGTCTACTATACCATCTAGTTCCAGCCTTTGTGACCAGGTCAGATATCCATTCTGCCAGCCTAAGAACATATGAAACAGATCTACAAGGAGAGATCCAGCATAAATACCACAGTCTGTTTGGGTGGATACGTTTGTCTGTTTTTCTTGAGACGTTCCCACAAAGCAAAAATATACTCGTTTTACATGGATGTCACACAGAGAAGAGGATTTCGGTATCCAGGATTCAGCTGAGCACATTCAAAAAAGCCTTTTGTTTCTAACAATGTGCCGTTTCTTTGAAGAAGTCCTGAATTTAAAACAGATAAGGACTGTACAGAAGTAAAAAAGAGAATGGTCCTTTTAACCTGGCCAAACCAAAGTCAGCTCCGAATGAATGGCCAAATAGATTTTGCATCCTTTGCACAACTGGCCAAGGTTTGTTTATTTTGTCTCTTAGGTACCTCCTCACTTTGGCATTTAGGTTAGCCATTCATCATTCAAAATAGGTTAAGCCACTCTCAGGTTTTGGGTTTGTTGAAATAAGACACGCAACTGGGGAACTGGGGTGAGTTGGTACATGGCAGTGCTGTATTATATAATAGTTTTCTTTCTCATATAGTATAGTTTTAGGTGGGTGGCTGAGTCTGTCTGCAGTATGAAGGCCAAGATCTGAGTCTAGTAGTACTGTAAACTCTCAACTCAGACAAAATGTGATCCACTGGAGAAGGAAATGGCAACCCACACCAGTATCTTTGCCAAGAAAACCCCAAGGACAGTAACAAAAGGTTAAAAGATATGATGCCGGAAGATGAGCACCTCAGGTTGGAAGGTGTCCAGTATGGGGAAGAGCACAGGGCAAGTACAAGTAACCCCAGAAAGAGTGAAGCGGCTGGGCCAAAGCCAAAAGGACACTTAGCTGTGGATGCGTCTGATGGTGAAAGGAAAGTCCGATGCTGGAAAGAGCAATACTGCATACAGGAGGGCCTGGCGTGATGTGGTCCGTGGGGTCGCAAAGAGTTGGACTCGACCGTGCGACCGAAGAACAACAAAAAAAGTCCTGTAAAAACCAACAAGCTTTCCAGGGCATAAGCTGGGGTCCCCAACACGGTGCCCACCAACACCTTTCCTGGTGCCCACTGAGCACTCTTAGGAAGTGGGTGGGCCTAGACAGGGCTTTTGCCCAGCAGGACTTCTGATTGGCTGTGCAGATTGAAAGGCATCCTGTTACACAGAGCTTATGCCTGAAATGCTGGAGAGTTACTATGCGACTTATATCTAACCTCGCTCCCTGGTATTCTGTGGTTGGCTCTGCCTCCTGTGGCAGCCATTTTGGGACTGTGCCCACCGCCATGTGTTGAAATGCCAATGGTGCCCGCAGCCTCAAAAAGGTTGGGAACCCTTGGTGTAAGCTTCCAAGAGTCCAAGCTTCCTTCATCAGATACAAGCAGGAATGGAGATCCCTGATCCCTCACACCCCGGTCAGGAGGCGAAAGGGTGCTGCAATCAAGGCATCCTGACTCCATGGGTGAGTGCAAAGTCATAAGGGTAAGTTCTCTTGTCTTGCCAGCATCATGTTTCAACTGGGCCTTTGCTGTCCATTTCAAAAAGCAGGAAAATAGGATACAGGTGAACCTTAAGTGATGAGTATGAAAGGACGTGTTGAAGAAGAAGGAAAGGATGGTGCCCTGCTCCCGTAGAGCCATCGCCTATATACAACAGCTCCAAATCCTGTCTTTGCCTTTGTTCTTTCAGGGCTGCTCTTTGGAAATGCTTTGATTCTGAGGGGGATTCTGTACATCTCCTTGAGCATCAATACTGTGCAGAAGTGGAGTTGTCAAGGCGTTGATCTGGAGTCTCACACTGGGACACAGATGTTGGGTACTAACCGACCACAATTTCTATTGCGTGCAATGAATGAATAACGAACAGGCATGTTAATATTCACACAGCGTAATGTCATGAATATTTTTACAGAGTTGTTGTAAGGACTGCGGAAAAGGAATGTTTTGTGAAACACTCTGAGCATTTTAAGTTATCATTAGAACATAACCAGGATTCTCGACAATGCACGGGGCTCTCACAGCTAATGCAAAGAGGTAAAAGGGGTAACTTCTCTGGTATGAGGGGACATGTGAGGAAGAAATTGAAAGGAAGAGTGGAGAAGGTCAAAACCATTGGGGAAGCTTGGAGACTATTTAAAAAGACAATCCTAGAAGCTCAGAAAAAATATATACCGCAGGTTAGGAAAGGTACAAATAGGTATAGAAAAAAGCCTGCATGGTTAACAAATAAAGTAATGGAAGCTGTAAAAGGTAAGAAGGATTCCTTTAAGCGGTGGAAAGCTAGTCTTAGTGAGGTTGATAAAAGGGAACACAGACTATGGCAAATAAAATGCAAGTCTGTGATCAGGCAAGCAAAAAGGGAATATGAGGAGCATATCGCAAAAAACATAAAGACCAACAATAAAACTTTCTTCAAATACATTAGAAGTAGGAAGCCAGCCAGGGAGGCAGTGGGGCCCTTGGATGACCAAGGGGTAAAAGGAGTAGTGAAGGATGATAGGGAAATGGCTGAGAAGCTGAATGCATTTTTTGCCTCTGTCTTCACTGTGGAAGAGGAGAAGTGTTTGCCCACTCCAGAAGCACCGATTTCGGGAGGGGGTTTGAAAGACCTGAATCAGATTGCGGTAACAAGAGAGGAAGTCCTCCGACTGATGGACAATTTAAAAACTAATAAATCACCAGGCCCGGATGGCATTCATCCGAGAGTTCTGAAAGAACTCAAATGTGAACTTGTGGATCTCCTGACAAAAATATGTAATCTTTCTTTAAAATCTGCCTCCATTCCTGAGGACTGGAAGGTAGCTAATGTCACTCCCATCTTTAAAAAGGGCTCCAGGGGAGATCCGGGAAATTACAGGCCAGTCAGTCTGACATCGATACTGGGTAAGTTGGTGGAAACTGTTATTAAGGAAAGAATTAGTAGGCACATTGATGAACAAAAACTATTGAGGCAGACTCAGCATGGGTTCTGTAAAGGAAGATCTTGTCTCACTAACCTGTTAGTGTTTTTTGAGGGAGTGAACAAACATGTGGACAAGGGGGACCCAATAGATATTATTTACCTTGACTTCCGGAAAGCTTTTGATACAGTTCCTCATCAGAGGCTCCTAAGTAAGCTCAATAGTCATGGGATAAAAGGACAAGTCCTCTTGTGGATCAAAAACTGGCTTATAAATAGGAAACAGAGAGTGAGTATAAATGGGAAACTTTCTCAGTAGAGGATGGTAAGCAGTGGGGTACCACAGGGATCAGTACTCGGTCCGATGCTTTTTAACTCGTTTATTAACGATTTGGAATTGGGAGTAAGCAGTGATGTGGCTAAATTAGCAGATGACACAAAGTTGTTCAGGGTGGTGAAAACCAGGGAGGATTGTGAGGCACTCCAAAGGGATCTGTTGAGGATGGGTGAGTGGGCGTCAACATGGCAAATGGGGTTCAATGTGGCCAAGTGCAAAGTGATGCACATTGGAGCCAAAAATCCTAAATATAAATACACGTTGATGGGGTCTGATCTGGCAGAGACGGACCAAGAGAGAGATCTTGGAGTCGTAGTGGATAACTCGCTGAAAATGTCTACACAATGTGTAGCTGCAATAAAGAAGGCCAACGCTATGCTGGGGATTATTAGGAAGGGAATTGATAACAAATCAGCCAGTATCATCATGCCCCTGTATAAATCATTGGTGCGACCTCATTTGCAATACTGTGTACAGTTCTGGTCACCACATCTCAAAAAGGATATTATAGCATTGGAAAAAGTGCAGAGAAGGGCAACTAGAATGATAAAAGGGTTGGAACACCTTCCCTATGAAGAAAGGTTAAAATGCTTGGGGCTCTTTAGCTTGGAGAAACGACGGCTGAGGGGTGACATGATCGAGGTTTATAAGATTATGAATGGGATTGAGCAGGTTGAGAAAGAAGTACTTTTCTCCCTTTCTCACAATACAAGAACTCGTGGGCACTCTATGAAATTGCTGAGCAGTCAGGTTAAAACAGATAAAAGGAAATACTTCTTCACCCAAAGAGTGATTAACATATGGAATTCACTGCCACAGGAGGTCGTGGCAGCTGCAAGCATGGACAGTTTCAAGAGGAAATTAGATAAACATATGGAGCAGAAGTCCACCAGTGGCTATTAGCCACAGGGTATGGATGGGAACTCTCAGTCTGGGGCAGGTGATGCACTCTATTCTTGGTGCTGGAGGGGGCAGCAGTGGGAGGGCTTTTGGTGCCCTGGCCCCACTGCTGGACCTCCGGATGGCACCTGGTATATTTTGGCCGCTGTGTGACAGAGTGTTGGACTAGATGGGCCATTGGCCTGATTCAACTTTGGCTTCTCTTATGTTCTTATGTTCTTATGAGGGTTTCTCAGCCGATAAGATTGCCAGCTCTGGACTGGGAAGCACCTGGAGGTTTTGAGGGAGGAGCCTGGGGAGGGCAGGGTTTGGGGAAGGGGGGGACACCTCAGCAAGGTATAATGCCATATAGTTCACTCCCCAAAGCAGCCATTTTCTCCAGGGGGGAGGAGGAGGAGGAGGAGGAGATTGGATTTATACCCCGCCCTTCACTACCCAAAGGAGTCTCAGAGCGGCTTACAAACTCCTTTCCCTTCCCCTTCCCACAACAGATATCCTATGAGGTAGGTGGGGCTGAGAGAACTCTGACAGAAACTGCTCTTTTTCAAGCACAGCTGTGCCAGAACTATGGTTTGCCCAAGGTCACACCAGCAGGTGCAAGTGGAGGAGTGGGGAATCAAACCCGGTTCTCCCAGATTAGAGTCCGCACACTTAACCACTACACCAAACTGATCTTGATCATCTGGAGATAAACTGTAATCGTGGGAAGTCTCCAGGTGCCACCTGGAAGTTGGCAACCCTACCGTCAGACAGTTTAGCATGGGAAATGGTTGTGTGCAAGTTATTTGGAAACGTATTACGCTAGACAATCAAACGATAGTTCCACAGCATTCTGTAGTCATGAGCCATCCCAACTGCCCAACCACCATTTTGAATAATGGAAAATTAGCTCACACTGCAAACAAAATGGATAATTAGCTCACACTGCCCCAATGCTTCAGAACTGTTGTCTTGGTACTTTAGCTCTTTCAGCCTATGCAAAGCTGAAAGTCTTTGTTCAAATTTGTGCCAGGTTTTGAGCCTCCAGATATGATCTTACATACCATCTTTTCCATATCTAGTTATTATCCTCGGGTTTTTTTGGAATGGCCACTATTTGACTAGCTGCACATGATTAAAATTTAACCGGATGCTCCCAGGATCCTCCGTGGAACAAAACCGTATCAGTTTATTTAATAACTTTCAAAGTGAAACTAAAGTCTTGTTCAAATCATGTCTCCTCTGATTTAATTAAAGAACACCACACATACTGTAAGGCTCTGGTAATTGTTAACAGAGTTAATTGAAGACAGCAGATGATATTTTCTTTCGCTTTCAAAAGCCAATAGGCAATTTCAAAAACAATTATTTCTTCTCGAAATCCTCCAAAAGCAGAGCAGACACACAGGCCGGCACTTTTTCAGATTGCGGTGTGTGTTTTAACACAGTGGTTTCTGCCTCCAAACCACTCTTTAGACCCCACTGGATATAAAAATTGGGTGGCTGTTGGCTTTAGAAGGTGCAGCACATGAAAAAACGTTCATGTGTACCCAGCGGGGACAACCTTATAGGAACAAAAGCTCCTGTAAATCCATGGCCCTTTCCTACCCCAGGAACTGCCTCATTCTTTTGTGTTTATGGGTCTGCTCCATCTATAGAAATCAGCAACTGGAGTTCCCAGAGGTAAATCTAGCCCCCTGAAAGGTACCACCTGCTTAAGCTTGCCGACTCTAGGGTGGGAAATACCTGGAAATTTTGGGCGGGTGGAGTCTGGGGAGGGTGGGGTTTGGGAAGGGGAGGGACAACAGCAGGGGATAATACTATAGAGTCCATCCTCCTAAGCAGCCATTTTCTCCAGGGGAATTCATCTCTATCGTCTGGAGAGCTGTTGTCACCCCAGGAGATCTCCAGCTATAGGGTTGGAAAATACCTGGAGACTTTGGGGGTGGATCCAGGAGAGGGCAGGGTTTGGGGAGGGGAGGGGCCTCAGCATGGTATAGGACCATAGAGTCCACCCTTTAAAGCAGCCATTTTCTCCAGGGGTAGAGAAGAAAACAACAACTGTGATGTGATTATGTCAAAAAAGTCTCCACAGACTGAAAGTCTCTTGTTCCAAAATTCAGTTTACTTGTAATTCAAATGCCACCACACAACGGATTATGCATATCATCTCGTTTCGTGTGCACCTTTGTCAAGCAGAATAGTGTTGAACTATCAAAATATCAAGATTAATCCATTTAACAATCTTATAGCTAGTGTCTCTTGGTGAGACTCATTGTATCCATCAGGGGAGCTGATCTCTGTCAGCTGGAGATCAGTTGTGAAAGCGGGCGATCCCCAGGCCCCACCTGGAGGCTGGCAACCCTACAGCTGCCCCACCAGACACAAAGTTCCCACCACTGAAGCAGGGTAAGTTACTGTGTGCCTTATGGTTGTGGTATGGATCATCGTCAGAGTCCACTGAGGGGAACGGTGGACCAGACCACGATCCATCTTTTCTTCAAAGTGACCTTCCAATGAAGTTAGATGCAAATTGGACTTTCAGTTGGTAGCTGGCACCCAGCTGGAGAGAGGGGGGCATTACAGTTGCCAGCCTGCGTACGGGGCCTGGAGATCTCCTGGAATTACAACTGGTTTCCGGACTACAGAGATCGGTTCCCCTGGAGAAAATGGAAGCTCTGGAGGATAGACTCTATGGCATTGTACCACACTGAGGTCCCTTCTCTCCCCAGGCTCCACACACAAATCTCCAGGAATTTCCCAATGGCTACTTGGCAACCATAGGGGGCAGAGACATAAGAAGGAACGATTAATGTGATTGTGCGGTGTCACTTCTGGGGCAAACCTGGAAGTGACTTTAATGTGTTCATACAACACTCTAGGTTCCATAAAGTTCCATAGAGTTTCTGGCAAACCCTAGAGTGTCCCTTTGGCACAGTGGTGCCACTTCCAGGTTTGCCCCAGAAGTGATGTCACACCACTTTCTACCCGATGCCCTACCAAGCAGCGGCAGGGGTCAGGGACTACTCCCAGGAGGTCTCCCGCAGCCCTTGATGCAAACCACATATACAAGAGTTCTGGACTGGGGCACATAAACACACAAGAATTCTGTCTTGGAAGAACACTCGAAACAGTTGACTTTGAAAAGAGTACTTCACAAACGAGTTTAGGATTCAGACCAAAGATTATGCAACAGTAAACTCAGCTGACAATTCTCTCCTGCCCTGCATGACACAGGATGGAAACTAGCTCTGCAATATGTTTTCCATGACTAGAAGTACTGAGGAATACTGCTTGCTGTTGGAAGAGTGAACAGTGGCATATGGTGCACATGTGTTGACTGGGAAAGAGGAGATTATTCCCTAATCTTTCTGACCATATCCTTCAACTATAATGATTTTGGCCTCGGTCTAAGTACAGATCCCTCTAATAAGAGCTGAAGAAAGGAAGTGAAAGCTCAGCACGGATTCTTTCAGGGCTAGCAAAACCATTGAATTTTAGAGTCCCAACTGTGCCCTCTGCAACAACCGTATGCTGGGGGGGGGGGGGGGAGAGACCATTTTGCCTCAACACGCATAAAGTTCTTGAAAAACAGGAAGAGGAAATTAATGCTTCCTTAGAAGCTAACTCCCATTGGCACAATTTTTAGGCTGCCTTCATATACACCTCCTTACGATTTTTGCAGTCTCCTGCCAGGAATGCTAAAGTTCACTGCAATGGCAGCTATGCGTCGTGTCTCCGTGGAAGGCTCTCTTGCTTTTCAGCCTTCTGATAATGGCCAGCACTATAGTCACCCCCTTGCAAATATTAAAGACACTTTGAGACCTGGAGCAGGTTTTCCTTTTCCCACCAGCAAACAAACAATGCTTGAGTTCAGAACGCTACCAAAGAGATTTAAAATTCAATTTAAACATGACAAGAGGGAGTTCAGATTGCCTACCCATGCGGCGTTCTGCTTAGAGGAGGCTGAAGTTGGTTCCTTATTTGCACTTCCTTATTCATTCCTTATTCGTTACTTATTCGTGTAGCCATTCAGAAACACTAAGGAGAGTTGGAAAGCTCTGAACCCCAAAATAAGGTCTGGACCACCACATATCATATACCCCCGCGTTCCCAGGACTCTCCCCTTCGAGGGGACATATTCTGTGTGCTGGTCCAAAGCACAGTTCCAGTGCCAGTTGCTCCAAATTGCGGTGCCCCCAGCACAAACACACAGGCAGACACTGGTGCCAGGCTGAACCCCCTAAAAATAAGTAATAAATAAGGAAGTGCAAATAAGGAACCAACTTCAGCCTCTTGCGAGACTGGTTGGTTTGAGAGAAGGCGACGGGCCCAAGGAATGCCATTCCAACCTGGCTCTCCCAGGTCCTAGCCCAGCCCTCTGTTGTGTGAACCCCAAGGCAGCGAATGGGCCTTTATCAGCACCATTTTTAAAGCCACAGTCAGTACGATCTTGAGGAGGCCCCTTTTGGCCCATAATGACCTAGCGGAAACCCAGACACATTTTATTCTTTAAACGTAATTTATTCGTCGCTAGAATGACTTGGCGATCTTCTCTGTGGCTGGCCTGTGCTCCCAAACAAGAGCCATCTGAAGAATTCTATACATGATGAAACCCCTATGTGAGGGGTGGCCAAGGTATGGCTTCTGTGCAGGGTTGCCAGTAGGGTGCCAACCTCTAGGTGGTAGCTGGAGAGCTCCTGGGATTACAAGTGATCTCCAGGCCACAGAGTTCTGTTCACCAGCAGAAAACAGCCACTTTGGAAGGTGGGATCAATGCAGTGAAGTCCCTTCCCTCCCCAAAATCTTCAGGGATTTCCCAACTCAGAGCTGGCGATCCTAGTTGCCAGGTAGTGCATGGCAACCAGTGGGGGAGCGTTGTGGGGGCGGGGGCAGCATCCCAGGGGGAAAAAAGAAGAAGAAAAAGAAGGCCTCACCAATTTACAGGAAGTTCTGACCACAGTATACCTGGTGGTTCCCAGAGCTACCTGGAAGTGACAAGGGTAGCTCTAGAAATCTCCAGGAATTCTATGGTAATCTTACTATAGAATTCCTGGCATGATTTCCTCCTCCCAAGTTTGGACCCAGTTTCCACCCACTGATTTAATGAGCATCAGCAGACAAGGGCCCCGATTACCTGGAAGTTTTCTACCATAAGTGGTAGGGTTGCCATGTCCAGGCTGGGAACTTCCTGGAGATTTGGGGGGTGGAGACTGGGGAGGGCGGGGTTTGGGGAGGGGAGGAACTCTATAATGCCACAGAGTCCACCTTCCAAAGCAGCCATTTTCTCCAGGGGAACTGATCTCTGATGCCTGGAGATCACATGTAATAGGGAGACATCTCCAGGTCTCTAATAAGCAGGCAAACAGGATCCCTACAGCCATAGGCAGTTCCGGGACAATCCCAGACAATCCCAAAGTCCACAGAATGGGAGAACAATGTCATAAGCTGCTTTGAGCTCCCGCTGGGGAGAAAAACAAGGAATATTTTTTTTTTTAAGAAAGTAATGAAGTAGAACTGGTAGACCCAGTCTGACAACCCAATCTTATTGAGTTGAGAGACTTCCTTAGCCAGGTCATGAGAACTAGTAACACAATGAAATTTTACCCATTTCCCTCCCTCTTCTAGCTAACATTTGGGACAGGCTGTAGCGGTAGCTTAGGAATCTTTGGGTACGTAAGGTAAGGGATTTGGTTTCAATAATTTATTTATTTTGGGCACAGTGCCTCCCCAGTAAAGCACTCTTAAACCCCAGTGATTACAGTGGGAAAGTTAACCACATGTTTAAGTTTCCCCTCATGAAATCAAATGGGAATTTAAAATGCACTTAGCACTGGCTGGATTGTTCCCTTATAGAATTTTTTTTTGCCAGCTGCGTTTCCAGAGGAAAATGCCGCCCCAAATGACAGACAGCAAAGTAATAGCAAATGCATAAAACAGTCAGGAGAGACATAAACTACCAATATTCAGGTGGGTAGCCGTGTTAGCCTGAAGCAACAGAACAAAGCTTCAGTCCAGTGGCACCTTTAAGATCAACAACATCTAATTCTGGATATAACTGCCGGAATTAAACTTTGTTGGTCTTTAAGGTGCCACTTGGACTCAAACTTTGTTCTATAAACTAGGCATGGTGTGTGTTCTTCCCAGAAAGAGTTGTTGATTATCACTGAGGATAGAATTTGGGACTAGAATAGTTCAATGCCACTGTGAACATATCCACATTGCAAGCCTATGTTGGCTTTATACCAGCCTGACAGTCATGGTTTTCCCCCAAAGAATTGTGGGAATTGAAGTTTGGTAAGGCTAGTCCAGTCCCAACAAATCTTCGAAGCTAAGCAGGGTCGGTCCTGGATAGAGCTTGGATGGGAGACCACCAAGGAAGTCCAGGGTTGCTAAGCAGACGGAGGCAATGGCAAACCACCTCATGTTTGTCTTTCACCTTGAAACCCCCATGAGGGGTCGCCATAAGTCGACTGTGACTTAACAGCACTTTCAGCCAACAAGCACGAAGAGAATTCTCTGTCAAAGAAAAGCCTCCCTCGTAGGCCTATAGTTCTCAAGGTTCCCTGAGAAAAGAGAAAGAAGCTCTGTGTCTTCAGATGTAATGATGCTGTCACTAAATCAACTCATTCATTTGTATATGATCCTGCAGAAAGCAAAGCAGATACTTAGGAGAACTGGAAGGGAATGGAGGAGCTATATGCTGATGGTACCAGTTTTCGCATCTCTGACGCTTCGGTCTCTCCTAAGAACAAAGGCTCCCGAAAGCAATGGGGTGAGATTTTAAAGGAAATGATACCATGTCAAAACTGGCAAGAAGGATATTAGGAAGGAAATGGTTGGTCTTAATTGGTAGTAATGCTAACCCGGGGATCCCCAAGTGTAGTGACCGTGGGATTTTTGCTTTTCCCCTAAACCAAACAGCCAATGTTTACTTCTCGACTTCAGTGCTTCAGAACAGCATTTTGTGTCTGCAAAGAGCTCCCATTTTGAAACAGCGGCCTCCATCATTGCAGGGTGGTTGGCTTAGAACTTCCCTATATTTTGTGACTAGCTCCAGGCCCCATGAAAGACATTTCATGATGGTGGCACGTTCTGTGTTTTCGGTATTCCAAACGCTCCCACATATTCAACTAAGGCCGTGGTCATATGGGCCAGAAAACGCGGGGAGGGAGGCGTGGCTGTTAGTCCCGGAGCAAAATAAGGCATGGTAGCCTGATCACACGGCCCGTCGGGTTGCCACGCTCCAGCTCCAAGTGCCGATCACACTGCGACACTGGAGCACAGTGAAAAAGTGGCGCAGCAGAGCACGCAAGCCACGCTGTTGTATTGTGTGCATGCGCCGTTGGGGGGGGCGCTGTTGGTGTCTTGTGTGTGCACATGCACCATTTGGCGTCGGTGTGCATCCCATGGAAACTTACAACATCCAGTTTGCCCCGGGACATGGGCGGGCATCAGATGCCGCAGGATACTGGCGCTCCCGTGATCAGACGCCGGCCTTTGCCCCGGGGTTTCTGGAAACTAGTGCTCCTTTCCTGGTAGTTTTTTATTCCGCAGCTTCGGAGGGAAGCTGCGCGTTGGCCACGGGAGTGCTATGCCTCCCAGATGTGCCTGTGTGATCCCGCCCGGAAACCCCGCATGGCTACCGTGTCTTCGGCGGGGCAAATGCTCCGTGTGACCGGGACCTAAGTTGGGGGATCCTGTGTAACTAGATGAAGTTCAACTGTGGTAGGGCCAGGCTAATGGGCAGTTATACCTGAAACAAGACATGAAGGCTGTGGTCCAGGATCTCTGAGGTCAAAAACTGGGAGAGGCTGAAGTGGAAAATCTGGAACTCCCAAGTGGGACATGCAGTGTTTGATGACCAGACAAAAGCAGAAGACCAGGCTTGGCCAATCCAGAGAGCCTGATGTTACACCGTCACCTGAGGTGATTTGAGTCGTTTCAGCCACAAGGGAAATGAGCAAGGGGTACTCTTGGGCAGGCTTTCAAAATCCTTTTCCCATGCTTGGTCTTTCCTACTCCCTTCCCCTCCACTTCCATACATGGTGGGTGGGTCCCACTCCTGGGTGGAACTTGCCCTTCGCCAGACTTCTAACTTCCAAGAGCTGGTGGCCCTACCAGGCCCGTAGCTACAGTGGGGCATCTTGGGGCTAGGCCTCCTGACTTGCTGGCAAAGCCCCCTGACTTCCCATCTAGCCCAGGGTATCATGGCATTCTCCCCTAGATTAAATTGATTAGCCAGTGCCCCCTAAGAAATTTAAATGCCCCCTGACTTAAAAAATCCTGGCTACGGGCCTGGGCCCTACACACAAGCCTACTTCCTTCTGTGCCTGGATGAACACCACTAGTAGCTCACTAGGCCAGTGCCTACCCTTACCACTGAGTTCCCTAGTTGCAAAACTCCCCTGCAGGCTATGGAATCAGGGCCAACTTTCCTCTTTAAATGGGACGGCCACATTTCCAGATGAGCCAAACCAGTCACTCCCTTATAAGCAACAGGAATTTTTATAACGCTCTCAACCACACACAAGTGTCATTGTGTTTTTATTTCAGTGTCTATGAAATGCCAGTATTTAAATAAGAACAATACCAGAGGGCAGCCAGGAACAGTTATTTATAAGCTTTTAAACAACAGTTATCTTTTGTTTTTAAGTTCAGTGGCTTTTATTTTCACTTATAATGAAGAAACACTTTCCTTAAACAAATAACTTCCATCTCGCTCCCTTTAGGCATCCGGACCCAAGATCACATTCATAGTTGCTAAAGGAGAGTTATTTTCAGGATAATTTAAGCATCATTAAGGAAGACTGTAAAAATCCAGAGGAAATTTGGGGTGGGCAGACCCGGGCAGGTGAGACAAGCATTACCGGAGCCCTATTGATTGGGAGGGGGGGTACAGGACCAGCTGTCACTGAATAATGTTTCAGGTCTGAATTGACTGTATTCAAAAAACATTAGTTAAATGGCAGCTGGGATATCATAAATTATTAAGCTTTAATAACAACAACAACAACAATTGGGAAGCACGTCAGTACTCCAGATAAAGACACTATATTTAGTGTCCCTGCCCTGGCTACAGCCCAGAGTAGAATTTTCCAGCCCCCCCCCCCCCGTCCCATTCTTGCAGCTCCATCCCAAGTATGAGCCTATACCATGCCGTGGTCTTTAAAGAAGTCAGGGGAACCACAGCTAGATAAATACTAGTTAAGCCATTTGCTGTAAAGTGCAACCACATTCCAAGAGGAAGGAGGTGTTGCGAAATATTTAGCACAAGCAGCGGTTTGCACTGAATGCTTTCTGTGGGAGTATAAAATAGGTTGGCCGCTGTTATTCCAAGGGGCGCTGTAGAACGAAGGAATTCATTCATTATCCAACTCACGCTGGCAGTCTTTGCCTGCTATCAGACGTTCTGATAGCTCCCCCCACCCCACCCCAAAATGTGCAGAATTCCCACAGGGTTGCCAAGGGACCAAACTTAGCAAGTTTGGAATCATTATGGATATAAAATCAAGACGGTCTCTGGAGCAGATCAGCCATTATCTTGAATCTTACCAGGAGACACTGGAAGAGAAGGGGGGTGTGCCAGCAGCCCTGTCCGAGGATGGAAAGCAGGGGACGGGAAGAATTTCCTATTCTAAACAACACGTGTAGTTAAAAATACTTGAAATTTACTCGGGGTCTAAATGTGTCCTATTTATAGCTGCTGGGTTGCTGGGGCAAAGATTTCACTGCAACCGGACTGGTATGCAGCTGCCACCTGTTTAAACTCTATTTGTTGGTCCATTCCATGTAGTAGGGTTGCCAGCCTCCAGGTGGTGTATGGAGATCTCCTGGAATTAGAAGTGATTGCCAGGCGACAGACAACAGTTCCCTGGAGAAAGCGGATTCTTTGGAGAGTGGGCTCTATGGCATTATGCCCTGCAGAGGCCCCTCCCTAAACCCCGCCCTCTCCAGGCTCCACCTCCAAATCTCCAGGTATTTCCCAACCCTGAGCTGGCAACCCTAATTTGTGCAGACAAGTTGCTGCTGACTTATGGTGACCACCACAGGGCTTTCAAGGCAAGAGAGGAATAGAGGAGATTTGCCATTGCCTGCCACTTGATGGTCTCCTATCCAAATACTAACCAGGGCCTACCCTGCCTACCTTCTGAGAACTGATGAGATCAGAGCAAGGGACATTTCTGAACCATCCCAAGGTAGGATTGCCAATGATGGGTTGAGAAGTTCCTGGAGAGTTTGGTGGTGGAGCCAGGGGAGGGCAGGTTTTGGGTGGGGGAGGGACCTCAGTGGGATATGATCCCATGGAGTCCACTCTCCAAAGCAGCTGTTTTCTCCAGGAGAACTGATCCCTGTAGTCTAGAAATCAGTTGCAATCCCAGGAGATCTCCAGGCCCCACCAGCAGGATGGTAACCCTGCTCCAGGGCTTTGCATCATATATTATCGGGCCTCAGTGAGGCAATGAATGGTGATAACTGGGCCTCTCACCTAGAACAGGCTTAGAAGCTGCTGGAAGGTAGCAGATGAACACATCAAATTGCCTTCTACTGAATCAGACCCTTGGTCCATCAAAGTCAGTACTGCCTACTCAGATTCGCAGCAGCTCTTCAAGGTCTTGGGCAGAGGTCTTTCGCACCACCTCCTGCTTTATCTTTTATCTAGCAGTGCCGGGGGCTGAACCTGGGACCTTCTGCATGCCAAGCAGATGCTCTGCCACTGAGCCACAGCTGATCCTAGGTCAGCTCCAGACAAGGTTCCACCCAAATCAGAAACCATAGTGTTGGGCCAGGTTGCAGCTGGGAAGGAGCTCTGCCCCAGTCTTCAATTAAAGTTTTCCTTCAGGGAGATAAAGAATGGGAACATTTCACCCGTTCCATTTATGCATATAAAAGGTGCTGGTGTGAGGCCTAACCGGGGGTGGGGGGGAGAGATTAAAAACTTATTCCAGAATTATGACCAAACTGATTATATATACTTTTAATCCATGGATTTACTCAATAGCCCCGTTTAGGCAACTGAGTATTATTCGGCACAGTTCCTTGATACTCACTAAGAAAGATAAATAAATACACTTTTGCAATAGGAGATGCTAAGTTTTCTTAATATTTCTCTGGGGGAGAAGAGAGTTCAGGCAGCTGATTAAAGACACACACCCTAACTATTAGTTTAATATCTTCCTCATGCCAGAGTGGACCTGAGGCTTCTGGACACCACACCAGTAGAGCAACACATGGACCACCATATCCCAGTCACAACATTTGGTTTCAGGTCAGGGCTGCAGGGAAGGCTGTAGTTGAATCCCACTGCATAGGGTTGCCAGCCTCAAATGGGGCGCCTGGAAACCTCCCAGATTTACCATTCATCTTCGGACTACAGAGATCAGTTCCCCCGAAGAAAATGGCTGCTTTGGAGGGTGGACTGTATGACAGTATACTCCACTGGCATCTCTCCCTCCCCCCAATTCCCCCTCTCCAGGCTCCCCCCCCAAACCTCCAGGAATTTCCAAAACCAATGTTGACAGTCGTATACAACAACGTCCTCTTCTGCCCATGCTGCCTCAATGGACTTCTGTACATTTGGTATCTGTTCCCTCACTGGGGTCTTCCAAGAGAATAACAACTCTTTTTTTCCCTAAGTCGCCATCAAGACTTCTCCATTGTACACAGCTAGCCAACTCTCAGGAGGTGGTGGCAGCTGCAAGCATGGACAGTTTCAAGAGGGAATTAGATAAACAGATGGAGCAGAAGTCCATCAGTGGCTATTAGCCACAGGGTATAGATGGGAACTCTCAGTCTGGGGCAGGTGATGCACTCTATTCTTGGTGCTGGAGGGGGCAGCAGTGGGAGGGCTTCTGGTGCCCTGGCCCCACTGCTGGACCTCCTGATGGCACCTGGTATATTTTGGCCGCTGTGTGACAGAGTGTTGGACTAGATGGGCCATTGGCCTGATTCAACATTGGCTTCTCTTATGTTCTTATGTTCTTATGTTAACTGCTATCCTTCCACATATTTATCCCAGCAAGGCGGGATACAAATCGAAAGTAATAAATATAATATAATATAATATAATATAATATAATATAATATAATATAAATTAATTGGCCATTCGCCAGGGGGAAAAAAACAAACTAGCCAATTACAGGTGTGCACAACTTGACCCACCAAGCTAAAGGAAGCCCACCAGCCCTATATATAACTAGAACTGCCAGTCTACAGGTGGTGGCTGGAGTTCTCCTGGGACTACAACTGACCCCCAGACTACAGAGATACGTTCCCCTGAAGAAAGCGGCAGCTTCAGAGAGGGCAGACTCTGAGGTGTGCCATAAATTCTAGGTGAAATCCCTCCCCAAATTCCCCCTCCACAGGCACCCTCCCTAAATCTCCAGGAATTTCTCCGGCTGGAATTGGCAACCTTATCATAAGGGCTCAACTAAACTTCCTGGTTTAACTTCCCACGAAAACAGGAAAGATCCTCAACTGTCTGGCAGTTCATGTGGCTGGGGAAGCCGCTTCAGTCACATGTTAAACAGGCTTGTTCATTCTTTCTTTTGGAGATAGAAAAGTTAAAATTTTGCGTGTTTGCAGAGGTAAAACACTGGCTTGGATCCTAAGTAGTGCAAGTGCAGTCGTATGAGAGGAAGCCAACTTCCTCCTTTGAGCCTTCTGATGCAGTCATCTCTGTCCCCCAGGAAAGGGGGAGAACCCTCCCGGCTGGCCAAGATGACAGACATTTTGGTCATCCATCCATCCATCCATCCATCCATCCATCCATCCTTCCGTCATCAAGCTATGTGCCACATTGTCTCTTGGTCACACTGAGCTTCCTTCTTGAATATGTCTGAGTGAAACAGCCTCCCATTTCTCCATCCCAGTGTGTGCTGTACTTCATTTCTCCCCCTCCTTCAGCTTCACAATTGTGCTCAGAAACTTGGGGGCAGCAGAGGATACAAAGCATCCTCTCAGTTTGAATGAGGGGCAAGGAGAAAAAACGTATCTTCCAGAAGCAGGCAACCCAGTACTCGCACAGAAAGGTGACCATGACATGCTCCAGAAATCTAATAAATGAAGGCTAGTTTGGGGAGAGTTTTAAGTCATCCACTTGGCAGGACTGTTTTTTCCTCCTCTCGAACTACTGTAAGCCAGTGTTTGAAATGTTTCTCAACAGGGTTATACTTGCCAGACTTCATTTCTTGGAGCTTTTCTTCTGCCTATTTCTAGAGTACAAAGAGATCACTGAAACAAGGTGGTACTTTATCGTACTTCATTTTGCTATCGTACATGATAGCACGCTGGCGTTTTGCTGCAAGAATGATCAGGGCATATTGCACAGTAGCTGTTACACCTTAACAGCAATGGCATCTCTAAATCTATGTGCTGCTCACTATGTGCTACTTACGCCCTCCTTCCAGGAGATACTTTCCTACTCACTTCCAGTATGGCAATCCTATGGTTGCTGATAGATCCAGGTGGGTAGCAATGTTCCCTCTAAGCTGTGGAGTCTTGTGAGCAAAAATTCTACTTCGTGAGCTACTGGCATTAAAGATGTGAGCGAGCAGTTTGGCTACTGCATAGATTACCTTGCTCTGGGGCCATCTTTCCTGAGCTAAGACAAAAATCTGTGAGCTGGAGGCTAAAAAACTGTGAGCTAGCTCACACTAACTCAGCTTAGAGGGAACACTGGTGGGTAGCCATGTTGGTTCTGATGCAGTAGAACAAGGTTTGAGTTCAGTGGCACCTTTAAGGATCAACAACATTTTATTCAAGGTGTGAGTTTTTTGTGTGCGTGCACACTTCCTCAGACACAATGAGACGGAAACAGAAATAACAGTCATACATATGGGCAGTGAATTAGCACGCAGAATACTGAAGATGCATGCAGAATAATGATGTTTTTAACTGATTAAAAGAATAATAAGCTTAGTTTATGGCTCTAATAGCCTAAACTAAGTTTCTTATTTTTTAAAATCTGCTAAAGACACCTTCATTATTCTGCATGCTAATTCACTGCCCACCCTCTATATGTATGGCGGTTATTTCTATTTCTATTTCCATTTCATTGTGCCTGAGGAACCCTAGAATCATAGAGTTGGAAGGGGCCAGACAGACCATCTAGTAGTCCAACCCGCTGCCCAATGCAGGACCAGCCTAAAGTATCTCTGCTGAATAAAACTTTGTGGGTCTTAAAGGTGCCACTGGACTCAAACTTTGTTCTACTACTGTTGCTGAGAGTGACATCTGGAAGTGCCCCAGGAAGCTGAAGAGTACCCAAAACATATACAAAGCTGCCTTATACTGAGTCAGACCATTGGCCCATCAAGGTCCGTATTGTCTAGTCAGACTGGCAGCAGCTCTCCAGGTTCTCATGTGGAGGTCTTTCACATCACCTCCTGCCTGGTCCTTTTAAACTGGAGATGCCGGGGATTGAACCTGGGACCTTCTGCATGCAAAGCAGAGGTGCTTCCCCTTGAGCCATGGCCCTTCCCGAAGAAATTGGCAATAAGAGGCTTGAAGTCTTCTTGTCTTCCTACCAAAACTGCTAATGTAAAATGGACACTTGATTTGGCTTGGGAAGTGAACGGAAGCCAGACAAAGTGGCGACTGCCTGACGGTTCGCCACCGACCATGGAAACCTGCAGACCATCCTGTGCACTTTTGCCGAGAAGGCTCACTAGGTTCCATGGGACTTACTCCCAAGTAAACATGCTCAAGACTGAATCACAGTATGCCAATGGCAACACTCCAGCGATGCAGCCAGTTTAGCACAGACACTCACAGAATTCGCATATGCTTTGAAAATGTGAAATAGGGTTGCCAGCCTCCAGGTGGGGCCTGGAAATCTCCCGTTCTTAACAACTAATCTCCAGCTGACAGAGATCAACTCCCCTGGAGAAAAGGGTGGAGAAAAGGCCTTGTACCACGCTCCCCTGCCCAAACCCCACCCTCTCCTGGATCGATCCCCAAAGTCTCCAGGTATTTTCCAACCCAGACCTGGCAACCCTAATGTGAAGACTGCTATGGTGTTATGGTGCTTTTTGCCTCATTCTTGGGGTGGGGGAGATTTTGCAAATATCCATACACCTCCCACCTGATCAAAGCAAGAAGAAATGCAAAGACATTGAATCAATTTTATTCTTCTGCCCGAAGGACAAAGTTCAGCCCAGCTACAGGCTTCCTGGGTGGTTTCCTGCAATCTTCTGCTTGGGTCTCAATTCCCTCTTACAAAAAAAGAAGAGAAACACAGTGACCTAGTTCACAGGGCTGAGGATGAATGAGGTAACGAAATGGGCTAGCTGTAAACCTTACATAAATAAATTGAACTAATTCATCTCAGAGGAGATACGGCCTCTTTGGTACCTCCAGTGGTTAGATTTGCTCTTCGTGCTGATTAACTTGATTTGGGAACCACTAACCCACAACATCTGGGAGCATCCCCAAATATAGCCAGAGCAAAGATAAATGTGCATTGTGTGCTTGTGTGTGGGTATACATGTGTGAGAGTGGGAGAGAGAAGGAAGGAAGACACGCATGTGTTCCATAAGGGAATCTGGCACAGAAACTTACATATTATGTCTCTCTACACAAGCTGCCTTGTGTATTCGTTCCAAGCAAAAGGCTCCAAAATCATTCTACCAACCTGCACCAAGATGTCTTCTGAAAGTGTGTGGCACACAGCCCTTGATAACACTATCCGATTGCAGTAGAAAAGAGCAAGAGTCCATTAGCACCTTAAAGACTAACAAAATTTGTGGCAGGGTCTGAGCTTTTGTGAGTCACTGCTCACTTCTTCAGATACAGCTAGAATGATCATACCTTGCTGAAGGATCTTGGATTCAAATTCAGAGCACTCAGCTGCTTGTCCCCTAGTCTGCCCAGCAGCTCCATGTCCACTCCACGGTAAAGCTAATGGTAGACACAGGTAACCTGTTAACGGTATCCTGAGCACTAAATTGGAAAATGGTGGTTCAAGGATGTAGTCTGTTATAGATCCCATGCTTTAAGCTATACCCACTTGGTTGACAAGGGCTGTCAGGTCACAAGCAACCTATGGCGACCCCCAGCAAGGGGCTTTCAGGGCAAGAGAGAAGCAGAGGCCATTGCCAGCGACTGCCTCTGCAAAAGTCTTCCTCGGCGGTCTCCTATCCAAGCATAGGAGATCTTAGCTTCTGAGATCTGATAAGATTGGGCCATACCATGCCAGATGCCACCTTCCATTCCCCCAGGCCATACCCACCAGCTATAATAAATTTTCTAACAGAAGCATAAGTAGGACTGAGACTTTGCAAAATAAAGGACTTTATGGAGCTGGGGTTGCCACCCTCCATGTGGCCACCTGGAGATCCAGGCCTGTACCTACCATGGGGCCTGGGGGCCCACGGAGCCCGGCCCCCAGTGTTTTTTATGGGCCCCACTCTCTGAGCCTTGGCCCCCTCCCCCTGAACCTCCTCACCCCAATTGCCTGTTGGTGGGGAGAATGAGAGCAGTGATTTCAGAGGTGGTGGCAGCACAAGTAGCAGTGGTGGCGGCAAGGCAAGGCTGAGAGAGCAGCCCGGGCACACAGTGAGCATGAACGGTGGGGGGAGAAGCCTCCATCTTGGGTTGCCTGCCACCAGACGCTTGCTGCACCACCTGCCAGCAGCAGGTAAAGCCCTAGCAAGGCAAGGAGGCAGGTGGGCACCTCCTCCCAGGCCAGGCATGCCCGGCTGTGCTCTGGCATGCCGAGCCCATATGTGGCTCCTCCATGGCCAGACCAGCTGCTGCACACCTCGCCTCTCCCGGCCCTGGGAGGGAGTTTAGGGTGGAGGTCAGGCTGTCCCTGGTGCCGTGCTGTGGGAAGGAGGAGGAGGAGACTGGATTTATACCCAGCCCTTCACTAAGAGTCCCAGAGCGGCTTACAATCTCCTTTCCCTTTCCCTCCCCACAACAGACACCCTGTGAGGTAGGTGGGGCTGAGAGAGCTCTTTCAAGGACTGCTCTTTCAAGAACAGCTGTGCCAGAACTTGTGACTGACCCAAGGTCACACCAGCAGCTGCATGTGGAGGAGTGGGGAATCAAACCCGGTTCTCCCAGATTAGCGTCCATGCATTTAACCACTACATCAAACTGGAAGGGACACTGAGGCTCCCTGGGGAGGGAGGGAGCCGGATACTCCACAGGATAGGCCTACCCTTTGGGGAGGGGGGGAGGAGCTGCAGCCACTGGGCATTACTGTCCCTTGCCTTGGAGCCTTTGATTTAATTAGCTGACGGGCCCCCAAAAATTCCTAGCTACAGGGCTGTGGAGATCACTCGCTATTACAACTGATATCCAGGCAATGGAGATCAGTTCCCCTGGAGAAAATGGTTGATATGGATGGCGGGGTGCATGGCGTTGTACCCTGCTGAGGTCCCTCCCCTCTCCAAATCCCACCCTCCTCAAGCTCCACCCCCCCCCATCTCCAGTTATTTCCCAACCCAGAGCTGGCAACCCTACAGCTCAGGACAGGATCTGAAGAACTAGTTCAATGGAGACAAGCTCTTGCATTGGGGTTAATAAGGTTTTACACATTTCCATGCTATGCCAGTGTTCCCTCTAAGCCAAGTTACCGTGAGCCAGCACACAGTTTTTTAGCCTCCGGCTCACACATTTTTGTCTTAGCTCAGGAAGGATGGCTCCAGAGCAAAGTCATTTATGCAGTGGCCAAATCGCTCTCTCACAACTTTAATGCCCGTAGCTCACAAAAGTAGAATTTTTTGCTCACAAGACTCCACAGCGTAGAGGGAGCACTACTTGCAACCTGTCTCTGTTTCAAAAATGCCGTACAATATGGGAGGGGTGGAGTGGCTGTTTTAGGGAACCTGTGGCTCCCAAACCCCAGCAAGCACAATTTTAACCATTATTTGGGGTTTTGTCCTAGTTACACTTAGCTAGAATTTTAGAGATGGAAAGAATCTTCTGTAAAATCTCACCCAGACACCGCACTCTAGTCTGATGCTGCCACCATTCTGGACCCTGAGAGCTGTTCTTCTCAAACAGGAGGAGAGCCTCGGAAACATACGCCCCCTCCCCATCACTCCCCGCACTCTGCAGCACATCCCCACTCCTTCCCACTATCGGCCTGGCTCAGAATTTAGTCTTATATCTGCAGCAATGCCAATCATGCTTAACTCTAACCAGGGTCCGCCTCTTAAGAGTTATGAAGTTAGGGCTATGGGAATTTGTGTCACAGAGGGGCAGGGGAGAAGGAAGGAAGGAGTTCATACTGCCAAGGCTCCTTCCCTATTTGCAAACCGAATGCTTGCATGTCACCTCCATGTCAGACCTCTGACAGATGAGTTATAGCATGCAATCAACAGAACCTCAAAAGAGCAAACAAGGCGCTCTGTGAAAAAGCTGGCTGCATCCTTCCAACCATCCAGAGCACTAGAGGAGACAAACACCACCAGCCTACTCCTAAAAGGATGCAGGATCAGGGTTGACAGGTCCCCTCGGCCCCTGGCAGGGGATGGGGGTAGGGTTGCCAGGTCCAGGTTGAGAAACTCCTGAGGATTTGGGGACGGAACCTGGGGAGGACAGGGTTGCAATGCCATAGAGCCCACCTTCCAAAGCATCCATTTTCTCCAGGGGAACTGATCTCTGTAGTCTGGAGATGAGCTGTAATTGCGGGGAATCG
The DNA here is from genome assembly GCA_029375565.1 of Gekko gecko. Taxonomy (NCBI): domain Eukaryota; kingdom Metazoa; phylum Chordata; class Lepidosauria; order Squamata; family Gekkonidae; genus Gekko; species Gekko gecko. The sequence goes on along the minus strand of JAPDNY010000005.1, from coordinate 29,401,231 downwards.
CCAGGTGCCACCTGGAGACCGTCATCCCTAGCCAGGAGAGTGGACAGTCTGCAACGTCCACTCTGGCAGCCTGGAGCAGAGACCTCACAGTTTTCCCTGAATCTCATTCATCTCTTTCCCCTTCCTCTATTCCTCTACCGTAAGGCAATCAAGGCAGCCTCTTCATGCGGCATCAGCCAACAGAAAGAACTCCATGCCATGGCGAGAACTACTCCATTATCGGTGTTGCTGACCTTCAATGGAATACCAAGTGAGCAAGCCTCACCATAAATGGAATCCATGCACATGCAATGTTTGGAGAAGGCAGCACTGCTGCATTTTATGGCTGCACGCCGTTGCCTTATTAAGACATTGAAGTAACGGTCCAGCAGGAGAATCTTTGGAATGTCCTCACTAACAGAGACCAGAAGAAGCTGTCAGGCTACAAATGAACTTTTCAGAGAGGAAGGCAAGACTACTTCTGCCCATTAATTTGCTAGCGAGGACCGATGTACAGAAACCAGTGCCTTGCAAAAGACTTTTTAGTGGCATTTCACAAACAGGGACCACAGTAAGGCTGCCACACAGACAGAATTTTACAGGTCCAGCCAAGATTTCATCCCCTTGGACAGGGGCCAGCATTAAACAATGCAAAACCAGAAAGAGGAAAGAATTCCCAATGGATCCATTTTCACAGCTGGCACACATGAATTTGTTGTCAGCTTAGCACTAAGACTACACATGGAGGTGATTACCCTACAAATGCATCCAGGGTTGTTTTCATATTTTGTGACAACTCTGGTTTGATTCAGTTGGTCAAGTTTCTTTTGTGGCTTCTCCACACTTTGGAATAAAACATCCATCTTCCCTCTTCCCAGCCATATCAGCAAAATTCAACAGAAACAATGGTGTGGAAGTTGATGCCTGTTCTTGAGTCACGTCAATGCCATGTACTCTAAAACAGAGCTGTCGAACTCATTTGTTACGAGGGCCAGATCTGACATAAATGTCACTCCGTTGGGCCAGGCCATGCGTGCCATGAAATGTAACATGAGGTACCGGAGATATAAACTTTATAAAAATGATTTCAGATGCCAAACGGTTAATAGCAGGCATGATTGGATTAGGTGCAATATGCAGAGGGGTAGTAGGCATGGAGATATCAGCATTGGTAATGAGACAAGAAACCTGGGTCTCAATTTGGTACAGGAGGATCCAGTCCAGGAGGATGCAAAGAATAAATGGAAATAAGATTGAACAAGTGAGCAGTGACTCATGAAAGCACATACTCTACCACAAATGTTATTAGTCTTTAAGGTGTTACTGGACTCTCACCCTTTCTACTGGTATTAGAAGCCACAACATTCAAAAACCAGTGGGGGAACATTTTAACCTTCCCGGACATTCGGTTGCTGACTGAAGAGTAGCAGTTCTCTTACAAAGGAATTTCAAAGGGACACTAGAAAGAATGCTGAATTGCAACTGATAATGAAGCTCAAGACAATGCATCCTCCTGGACTGAACTGAGACCTAGGTTTCTTCTCTCATTACCAATGCCTGTGCAATAAGGTGAAACCCCACCCAATGCCCGCTATTGTCATTTGGCGTCTGAAATCACCTCTCCAAGATACAAGGACAGACGGACTCACATTCTAGCTGTATCTGAAGAAGTGAGCAGTGACTCATGAAAGTTCATGCCCTACCACAAATTTATTAGTCGTTAAGGGGCTACTGGACTCTTGCCCCCTTCCACTAATAAAGAATGCAAGCTGTGCTCTTAGGTTTCTTCCCCCCCATCTGTTAGAATTGGTAAGGGGAATAGCTCCAAGTGCCATGGGACTCACTCTCTCTCTCTCTCTGGCTCTTTATTTCCCTCCCTCCTCCTTCCCCCTCTCTGTCTCCCTGAAGAAGTGTGCAGGCACACAAAAGCTTATACCTGGAATAAAACATTGTTCGTCTTCTTACCAGACTCTCTCTTTCTCTGGCTCTTTCCTTCCCCCTCCCTCCACAGAGGGGGGAGGGGGAGGAGCCCTCAGCCAATCGAGGGAAAGGAGCCTTGGCTTTCTTTCTTTCCTCTGCAAAGCAGGAAATAGGAGAGGCTGTGCAAAAGCCAGCTCTGATGCTGGGAACAGGAAGGAGGAACAGGAAGGAGGAAGCAGCGGAGAGCCAGATGCTCGTGGGCTGGATAGGAGCAATGTAGGGGCTAGATTGAGCCCACGGGCCATATGTTTGACACCCCTGCTCTAAAAATCGTACTAAAATGTTCTTAAGAGAAACAAATACAAACGAAGAAAGAAAATAGGAGGGATGAAGATGGTGTTCATATGCACGGTTTTTAAAAAACAAATATACATATTCATACTTCCGTGCTATTCATAGATCCCTACTATATACTGCTTTGGTTAGACTTCACCTGGAGTACTGGGCACCGTGGTTTAGGAAGGATGTCAGTAAACTGGAAGAAGACCAGCATAGGGCAACAAGGCAGGTGAGGGGTTTGTGTTGGCAGCCAGACCCCTCCTCTCACTGAGGGGCAGTTTACAGCTAGCATAATCATCAACACCCTTCTCAAAATATCATCTCAAATATCATAAGTGCGAGACACTGCCTGGCCCAAAATGGCCCAAAATGGATGCCAGCCAGAAACAAGCCTGGACATGTAGTTTATAAGTGTGAGGAAGAGCGGCTGGCTAACTAACAACCCCCTCCGCGCCCTGGAGAGGTGCATAATTTAGGACAACGGGTCTCCCAAGAACCTATTGACTCACCTTGGACTAATCTCCTCAATACTCAGCCTCACTTCCTATCACACATATCCTTTAACTGATAAGAGTTAAAAAATATTGGCCTTGGATTCATGCATGGTTACAAAAAATGTTAAAATGTAATATACCTTATATATCAGAGTTGTTTTTATTGAATATATTGCCAGAAAATTGTAAAAAGCAAGATTCTTAACTATTTATTTATTTATTTATTTATTTATTTATTAAATTTCTAGCCTCCCCTCCCCACGGACGGGCTCAGGGCGGCTCACGGTCAGAGCACCATGTGCCAAATATAAACATTTAAAAACAGAATTTTAAAAAAATGTAGTGACAGCTGCAAGAATATTAGATGCCAAATACTGGGGGGAAATGAGGTACCTTCAAAAGAAGAAATTATGAATGAAATACTTGAAACTGCAGAGATGGACAAACTAACTTTAATTTTGAAAGGACAAAATGAAGAAAATTTTGAGACTACATGCTCAAGATTTTACAAGTGGATGGAAGAAACCAACAAATAAATTATATGGACCTACAACTGAAGTACAAGGAAATATGAAGTACAACTCTCTTTTTGGTTATAAACAAAGATATACGCCAAAATACAAGGTGGGAAAAATTAAAAAAATACAATTTGTTAATGTATGAGGTAATTTAACAGACAAAATAATGTAAATGGAATCCCCCTTTCTGTTTTATGTATGTTTGTTTGTTTTTCTTTTGTTTGTCTTATATATAAAATAAAATTGTTAAAAAAAACCCTCAGCCTCACTTCCTTGCACCTATTTGTCTTAATTAAGCAACACTTAGAATCATAGAATGTTAGAGTTGGAAGGGACCTTGCAGGAGCATAGCCGAAAGATAGCCCTACAGCATACCCGAAAGATGGTTGTCCAGCCTCCGCTTAAAAACGTCCAGCGCAGGAGCATCTACCACCTCCTGAGGTAGTCTGTTCCACTGCTCAACCACTCTTACAGTCAGGAAGTCTCTCCTGATATTTAGCTGATATTTAGCTGATATTTAGATCACCAGCGAGACTACCCCCCAGCATTGCCTTGTCTTCACCCTAGCCACCCTTTCCTCTTGCCAGTCTTGAACTTGGCGATGGGCGTCTCTTCCTGGCACGGCATCAGAGATCTTTCTTGGGGAGGGGGAGTTTCTTTCTCATGCGGTGGTGCCTCGGAGGGGATTACCCACTGCTTGGAAGGGCATTGGAGGGGAGAGTTGAGAAAGGCGAGCGCCAAGCCCACCCCGCACAACCTATACCCAAGGCGGTGAGGAGAGGAGCCCCTGGCTGGTTTTCAGTGGCAGAGGCCAGGCAGGGGAATAGACCAGGGTGCCTCCTCCTTCTCCTCACAGGACCCTGGCTGGCCATGGCAGGGAGGGAGGCAGGCAGGTGCCCAGGAGGGAGGCGTGGCGGGCAGCAGTTGTCCCCGCTCAGCAGCCCTCCCCTCTGACCTCCTGGCAGTAGCAGGTGGCACAGGGTGACCGGCTGCTGGACTGAGGGTAGCGAGGGCGAGGGGGAGGGAAGGGTAGCTGAGGATTGGGGAGGGGCCCATAGAAACCACGTGGTGGGGGTGGGCCCCATGGGCCCCGCGGTAGCTACGGGCCTGACTAGAGACGTTGTAACTTGGGGAGCTCTCCAGGTCCCACCTAGAGATTGGCAACCTTAATTGCTCCCAATATTACCTAATCTAGGCAATGGTCAGTCAACAGTTCACAGCAGGGGGATAGGTTCAGCCAGATCCTCTCTCTCCTAAACTGGCCAGCCAGGGCTGCCATCAAAGACTGGCATGGTTGGGCAGTTGGAGGGCTTCTAGTGTCCTGGCCCCACTGGTGGACCTCCTGATGGTATCTGGCATTTTTTGGGCCACTGTGTGACAGAGTGTTGGACTAGATGGGTCATTGGCCTGATCCAGCATTGGCTTCTCTTATGTTCTTACGTTATCTCCAGAGGCCCATGGTTTGGCCTCCTGAGTACTCTGCATTGACCAAAGACACTTGGTCCATCCATTCTCAACAAGAATGGGGAGATGGCTCAGGACTCAGAGGCCACTGCCGTGTCACAGAGGGCCCTTGGGTGATCTCTCATTTGCTACTTGGAGTGGAAGATAGGGTTGCCAGTCTCCAGGTGGGGCCTGGAGACCTCCCGCTTTCACTACTGATCTCCAGCTGGCGGAGATCAGTTCCCCTGGAGAAAATGGCTGCTTTGAAGGGTGGACTCTATGGCATTGTACCATGCTGAGGCCCCTCCCCTCCCCAAACTCCACCCTCTCCTGGATCCACCCCCAAAGTCTCCAGGTATTTTCCAACCCAGACATGTCAACCCCATCTGGAGGAAAGGAGTGGAATGTCACCCCACCATCTGGATCCTTTGGTATCTTACAAAGACCAGCTTTAGGGTGGGGGGCAGAGCCTGGAGAGGGCAGGATTTGGGGAGGGAGGGACCTCAGCAGGGTATAATGCCATAGAGTGCACCCTCCAAAGCAGCCATTTTCTCCAGGGGAACTGAACTTGGTTGTCTGGAGATCAACTGTAAATGTGGGAGATCTTCAGGTGCCACCTGGAGGCTGGCAATCCTAAACACCACTAGTGCTTAAAGGTATGTGGCAAAGTCACACTCCAGTCTGTCCTCCAAGAGAAGGTCATAAGCATGGAGGATATCAGCATTCTGAATTAACCCAAAAGGCCTCCAATTGCTGGTCACTAGGCTTTAAAAAGCAGCTGAGATAACAAATCTAGCTCTGTTTACTGAAGTACCTCTTTGCTTACAGAAATGAAGATTCCTTTCGGAACATTTCGATTTGGCATGTTATTGCACCGGCAGCCAATCACACCTATGTTTGCAAACAGGACCATCTGCACAAAGAGTCAGAAGGCCACCACAAAACTGCACAGCGTTTCACCTCAATTGCCCATGCGCCAAATCCACCCGCCCCGAGTTGCGTGCACATAACTGCATGGCTTTCTCTGAGTTTTCACAGAGGAAAACCGAGAGCAGAGGCTATGCCAGAATGTTTACACTTACAACATGACAGAACAGAAAACAGAATCTATCGTGAAAACAGATGTCAGGCAAAAATCAGCCAGCCCTACCACGCCAAGTGGCATTTCACGGATTTCAGTTTTCATGCTGAAATCTCCACATTTGACATGAGATTTCCCCCCCACACACACTGTTTACCCAAATTCTGGCCATTAATGCAGGGCTCACATGGAGTCTGTGGAGAAAAGCCCCACCCCCACTCCCAGTACTACTTTTTTAAGGCTCTTAGGATCTTGTACAGACTCTGAGACAGGCTACAAGGACCAAGCTAAGGGAAACTCCCTGGGACCCAACTGAGCATAGGAACATAAGAAGAGCCAGGCTGGATCGGACCAGAGGCCCATTTACTCCAGCATCCAGCATTCCAACCCCCTCACCATCCTGGTTGCCCTCCGGTTCCCCACTGCTGCTTAAAAAACCAATGAGGGAAACCAGGGGGGTGGGGGTGTCCCTTTGGTGTTGTGCCACCTCAAGACATCACCCAAAACTCTTATAGTTTCATTTTTTACTGCTTTACAAGCTGCTTTTCAGAAAGGCATATACTATCAAAACATTTTTTTTAATTTAAAAGGAGCAACTGCCAAGCAATAAAGGAACAACTGCCAAACCAAAGGAGCAACAGCCAAACAAAATCCAAGCAATGGCAGACAGCTAAAACTCAGGGGCCACCACTGAAAAGGCCCAGAGCCCCGTGAGTCCAGGGAGTCCAATGAAACCCAGAGAATTTCGGTTGGCAGCCAACTGGGAAAAGAAAAGTGTTTGCCTTCTGTGAAAGGCAAGCATAGTCAAGCCCCAGAGACACAAGCCAATCTGAGCAGTACCTGGAGTCAATCAACAGGGGAGATGACAGGGAGATTGTTAAGGGGGAGAAGTCAGAGTCAGAGTGTTAGACTAACAGGACTGTAAAGCACAGGTATGAGGAGATAAGAGACCCGTGGTGAAGTTTCCTTGTTGAGGGAACTAAGTGTATCGAAGTGTTGTGCAGCGGGTCAGCAGGATTTTGTGGGCCTGGGACATCACTAAGGCTCTCGTTACACGAGATACCCAACCTGAGTTGGGTCGAGGTTCCCTGACCCAAGTCAGATGTTAAATAGGGGACTCGCCTTCAGAGGAACTGATCACTGTAGCCAGGAGATCAGTTGTAATGCAAGTAGATCTCCAGGCTCCTCCCTGGAGACTGACAAACCTGATGCTGATCCTCTGGAGAGAAAGATTTTCTCCCCTTCTAGTAGAAAGAACCCAATGAAGGAAAAAGAATTATGATGAGGGCATCCTATTGCCTCACTAGCCTTCAGCCATTTTCTTTTCTTTGTTTTCACCATCAAGTCACAGCTGACTTATGGTGACACCATAGGATTTTCAAGGCAAGAGACGTTCAGACGTCCATTGCCTGCCTCCATACTACAGCCATGGTATGCCTTGGAGGTCTCCCAACCAAATATAAGCCAGGGCCCATCCTGCAAGGAAGAAGGAGGAGGAGGAGGAGGAGGAGGAGGAGACTGGATTTCACTCCTTCACTACTCGAAGGAGTCTCAGAGCAGTTTACAATCCCTTTCCCTTCCCCTCCCCACAACAGACACCTTGTGAGGTAGGTGGGGCTGAGAGAGCTCTCCCGAGAACTGCCCTTAAGAGAACACCTCTGAAAGAACTTGTTAACCAACCCAAGGTCACGCCAGCAGCTGCATGTGAAGGAGTGGGGAATCAAACCCAGTTCTCCCAGATTAGAGTCCACACTCCTAACTACTACACCAAACTGGTTCTCAAGCTTCCAAGATGTGATGAGATCAGGCTATCCAGGTCAGGGCCTTCAGCTATTAAGCCTTCTTTAAGGGAACATAGTCAAAAACTCATGAAAGGTAATTAAATAAAGAAGACCTTTCAGCAAGTGGCTTGAGTTGGTAGCTTTATTAATGGATAAGCAACCTTATTATTTCATACATCAATGAATCAAGGACCAGAATCGTAACTCTGCTCAGTTCTCCAGCTATTTGTTATCCTTGCTTCCTTTTACTTGTTATCATCTGCCTCCACTTAAGAAATTTATTGAAAGATCTAGCCTTAGCTCTGTATCTGACTTTTTGATATTGGATCACAAGCTTCACACAAATTTATTAAAACATATGGAGGAGAAACCTTAATTGACTGCAGAGCTTTTTTTGTAGAAAAAGCACAGCAGGAACTCATTAGCATATTAGGCCACACCCCTGACTGCACAGATCATTAGCATATTAGGCCACACCTCCACGTTACAAGAAGTGTGGTCATCCAGCCACCTCCACCTTTTGCTTCCTATTCTGTTTACCTTGTTTGTTGTCAAAACCCAGGGCTTTTTTTGTAGCCAGAAATCCTTTGCATGTTAGGGCACATGCCCCTAATGTAGCCAATCCTAATGAGTCCCTGCTGTTGGGTGTGGCATATTATGCTAATGAGTTCCTGCTGGGCGTAGCCAACTCAGGAGACAGCCGGAACTCCGTTCCTGTGCGTTCCTGCCCCAAAATAGCCCTGATTGACTGCATGTTTCATGTTTGGAAAACATAAACAGAATTTTTGCACCACAAGTTAAAAACTCCACAACCTTAAATACAAAATGGGGATATTTTGACATGAAGTCATTTGGCAACAATTATTCTATTGTCTAATATTTTCAAAGTCCAGCAAAGTGATTTAGAAGTAAAGAATATCAAGCCAAATCCAGAGAAAGTTAAGTAAGCACTTAATTTCCCTCTATTTCAATGGACAAAGTACACAGTACTAGAGATGTGCTGAATTCCCATGAGAAATTCAATCACCGATTCCATTTTTGCCACTTCAAGCAGTGCATTTCTATAGAGAATCCATTCAACTTTGTCTGCTTCCAGGTGCATTCCAATCCACTGCTCTCTCAGTTTTTCTAAGACTGGAATGAGAGTGCATGTTCATTTTTCATTCGCTCTTGTACTGCACCATGGATTTTGTAGTCTTTAAACTGCAAAAAGTAAGTTGGATTCAACCAGCATTTTCATTAAGTCTCTGCCAATCCCCCTCCTTATTACAGCTTCCATTCCACGTGGATTTTGTCCATGCAGTTCCCATGAGCCCCCATATAGCCATTTTGGTGGTCAATGGGTATCCCTTTCTCCCTTTTTTCTGGCAGAAAATCTCCCTTGATTCAACCCATGAGGCTGTTCATATTCACATGTATTTCATATGATCTTCCTGTACATCAGAGGAATTGCTAGTCAAGCTGTTTCACTTTCTACATAAAAACAGCAAGAGAAAAATTCCAGCCTATAGTCCCAAACAGCCAGAGAAGCAGCAAATGGGTTGATGGGCTGAGGTAGGGTGGCATAATGGTTAAGAGTGTCAGATGAAGATCTGCGAGACCTGGGTTCGAATCGCCATTCTTGCCATGGAAGCTCCCTGGGTGATCTTGGTCCAGTCACACTCTCTCAGACTAACCTAAATTACAGAGTCCTTTTGAGGATAAAATGGAGGAGAAGAGAACGGTGTAAGCTGTTTTGGGTTCCCAGTGGGGAGAAAGGCAGGGCACAAATTAAATTAAATTAAACAAACAAATAAACATAAAGCAGTTTGTCTCAAAGACAGTAAAGCATCACAAGAATATGGATATTGTAGTAGTTGTTATTCTTGTCATGGTAAAAACATTATCTGGATGAACATCCAGCAGGCATAGTGAATGCACTGCAAATTTTGACGCACTTATCAGCAGTTCTGGAATGATACTCTGATTGGAACAAAATTCTGCTATAGAAACATTGACTTAATTTGCTTTGAATTGCACACAATCCATTGGCATTGGAGAAGCTGTATGATGGGGACTCAATGAAATCACTGAGCAGTTGGATTAGAACAGATAAAAGGAAGTACTTCTTCACCCAAAGACATGTTATTCACTGCCACAGGAGGTGGTGGCAGCTACAAGAATGGACGGCTTCAAGAGGGAATTGGATAAGCATATGGAGCAGAGATCTATCAGTGGCTATTAGCCACAAGGTATAGATAGGAACTCTCAGGCTGGGGCAAGTGATGCTCTGTATTCTTGGTGCTTGGGGGGGGGACAACAGTGGGAGGGCTTCTAGTGTCCTGGCCCCACTGCTGGACCTCTTGATAGCACTTGGTATTTTTGGCCACTGTGTGACAGAGTGTTGGACTGGATAGGCCATTGGCCTGATCCAACATTGGCTTCTCTTACGTTCTTATGTTCTTACGTTCATGATCCATCCACACAATATACTTATATGTGCATTGTGTGCTGGCATGGGCAACATTTAAAGGAGTTATCCATATTTTTAAAAATTAAAAAAAAACCAATTTTGTCTGCAACAGTCTAAACACTATGTTTCATTTTTTAAACAAATCAGTTTCCAGGAATGCCCCGACAGTTTAAGGCAACAGCATTTAGGTGAACTTTTTTTATTAGAAAACTGGAACTTTTTTATTGTGGGGGGAAGAGATTCAACACAACAAGCATGCATCTCATTAATTAAATCTGAGCCCTCTGAAGACTTTGAATGGGAACAATATCAAAGTTATGAGAATGTTCAGCATCTCAGGGAAACTTTGGAGAAACTCAGTGATCACGGAAAGACACAAACAAACAGCTCACACATTTACCACCTCCCTGGCCTTTCGGAGGTTTTCGCCTAAAGGGAAACAGCTTTAATAAGCAGTTTTTTTAAGTGAGTGCAAATATTTTCTTAAATAGTTGCACTACTTACACTCATTTAAAGGTCTCTTTACATCACCGTTGTAAATCAGCAGATGAGAATTAAACTCATAAACAACCAGGTCTTTTCATGAAAATGCCTTTTCGGCTGTAACGGCAGCGTTGGGAGTCTTCAGCTGCAGCACGGAAAATAAATCTTTTAGCTGCCTGGTCCTGTGGTTTCCATATGCCCTGAGGGGACTCTGGAAAGACATTTCATTCCGAGCTGCTCCCTTGTTTTGATCCCCCCCACACACACACTGATAACTTAGTACAGAATTTGGCTCTGGGTTTCCACGGCTTCTTGACAGTCGACATCGCTCTGCAGGCTTCATCCTTGGTCCTTATCATCTTAATAATAACACTGCAAGGCACATGGCTTGCTGCCGTTTTATAGATGGGAGAAGCCTCAGCTCAGTCATACAGCACTTACTTTGTACTTTGAAGGTCCCAAATCCAATCCTTGGAATCCCCAGCAAAAAGAATCACATTGAGATGAAGCAAAAGACCCTGTAGAGCGGATGCCAGTTCGCCTTATGGAAAGACCAAGCCCATGCCAATGCACTGAGTGTGGGAACGTCAGAACTGCTTTGGTGAGGTCAGTCCACATGGGACTTTTCCATGGGATTATCAACCCTCTAGGTTCGCCCACACCAGGCTGGGAAACTCCTGGAGATTTTAGGGTGGAGACTGGGGAGGGCAGGGAGGGGCCTCAGTGGAGTATAATGCCATAGAGTCCACTGTTCAGAAGGCATTTAAATGCCTTTTGAGATCCCTTCCACAGGGCAAGAAAGCATAAAAAGGCACTCAAGAGTGGCATCTTCAATGCATATCTAACAATCCCTCTTTCTGCTAGCCCAGTCCTGCTGTAGACCACCTAGGTCACGGGGAGTCCTTTAAAAGCATTCCCATGAACCTTTGGGAAACATAAACCCAAAGGTTCATGGGGATGCTTCTGAAAGACTCCCCATGACCTAAGTGGTATACTGCAGGACTGGGCTAGCAGAAAGGGGGATTGTTGGAGACGTATTGAAGGTGCCACCAGGGCCGGCTCCAGGTGTTTCTGCACCCTAGGTGAGGTGCAGATGCCAACCTCCTGGTAGGGCCTGAAGACCACCGCTGCCACTGCCTCCTCCCCCCCCACCGCTGCTGCCACCACTACTGAAGGGGGGGAGGGAGGCGCACCCAGAGCCATGGCTCCACCTCCACGCTGCATGGCCCCTCTGGAGGCGGGGGTGCCCCGCTGGCGCCGCCATGCAGCCTTCTCCGACGGCTTCTGCTGGTGGCGGCGGCGCCGAGTCCCTTGGGCTGGGGGCCAGAGGGGGCACGGTGAGGGGCTCACTGGGACGGGCGGGCACGCAGGGCTGGTGGTGGGTTGTCTCCGCCATCGGGGCCGGGCTTTCCTCATCCTCCTGCTGCCGCCGCCTCCCACCCACCCCCTTGGCCGACGGAAGTGACGCCATCGGGGTGCTGCTGCTGTTGGCGATGCTGGGTGGGCGGGCGGCCACGTGGCTCCTGCCGGGCGGGCTGGCCCCACTGTTGGTGCTGCTGCCGCCGCCACTGCTCATCCTGCTCTGCCACTGCCTGCCCTGTCTTGGCCTCCCATTACCCTTGAGTAGCTGGAGGAGGGTGAAGAGGAGCACAAGGCCGGGAAGACCCTCCCCTCCCCAGCGACCCACCACCTCTCCTTGGTGCCCCCCTCCCCTCAAGCAGTGGCGGCGGGAGCAGCCCCATCGGCCGGCCCGGGCAGGGGGGCACCGTGGGCTGCGCATCTCACTGCTGCTGTTGCTGCTCCTGCTGGCGCCGGCGTAAAGTCCCTTCGGCTGGGACCTGCCAAGCCCGTGGTGGGACCCGCTCCTCCACCCCTGTGATCCAGGGCCTGTGCTCTAGATGAATGCCTAATTCACCTAGCGGGTGAGCCAGCCCTGGGTGCCACTCTTGAGTGTCTTTTTAAGCTTTCTTGCCCTGTGGAAGAGAACTCAGGAGGCATTTAAATGCCTTCTGAAGACAATTAAAAGTTCTCTGAGCTGTCTTTTCCCAGGTCCCATGGTGTTCCCCCCCAGTTCCACAGTGGGATGGGGGCTGGCTGCTGCCAGCAGCAGGCAGTGTGTGTGGGGGGGGCTCTCCTCAAAAATAAGGTTTCTGGCATGGCTATTTGTGGGGCAGGGCTTTTAATTATGGGGGCAGGGCCCCAAAATGCCCCACTGTAGCAACGGGCCTGGTTGTAGTTGTTCTTCCTGTTAAAGTTGTTCTAAGCCATTCTTCCATTGGTGGAAATAACAGAAATATTACAGAGATAACTACCAAGGATGTAGAAGAGAGCAAGAGTCCAGGAGCACCTTAAAGACTAGCGAAATTTGAAGAAGTGAGCAGTGACTCACAAATGCTCCTCCCCAGTCACAAATTTTGTTAGTCTTTAAGGTGCTACTGGACTCTTGCTCTTTTCTACTGCTATGGACAGACAGACTTACATGGCTACCCATCTTGATCTATCAAGGATGTATTAAACTCAGTTTAGGAATGATACTGATACTGTGACCTGTGGAAGTTAGAGTAAAATTCTGAGCTTGGAGAGCAGGCAGCACTCTGACAGTTTTCAACAGCCAGTATCAAATTTTAAAAAGACAGCATGCATTTACAATTGCAGCCATCTTGGATGCTGGTCACACGCGTGCTGAAGAATTTTAAACGTCAGTAATCATGGCACCCATTCCTGCTGAATTAACATAATTCAAGCCAGACACGAACAGTGCAGAATTTCTGAAAAATCCCTAGTGTGTATTAAAATGTGGAAATGCTGCGGTTTTTATACCAGTGCTTAATTAGTTGCAATACCACAACTAATCAATCTTTAATCAGCTGACGGCTAGAACGTATACATTTCCCCAAATATGCTGTTTCAGACCTAAGCCTTCACGCTTGGCTTCTCTGTGAATGTATTCATGGAAGGCTGAGCAAAGTCCGTCATTCTGGAAATGATATGCACTTCTAAGCCTCTGCGCTAGAATGCTGTTTAATAGATGGGGAACTGAGGCCTGAGTACGGCTGCATTTGACTACTAGAGTCCTTTGTGGGGGGGAGGCTCTTCCTCCTAACCACAATCCTTGATCATTCCATTGCAATCCACAGGGCTGCAGAAATCCATTCCAATTCACAGGACAGCAAGTAAAGGAAGGGGGACTACATACTTGTGTGGGACTTGCCAGGGTGCAGAAAAAAATATTAGCCTGCACGCTTGTTTGTTTTTAAGGGGAGAACCCTAAAATCCTCACCATCCTCTGGAATCCATGGGAAATGTTGAGGACAGTTGATAAGGTTGCCAGCTTTGGGTTAGGAAATACCTGGAGATTTGGTGGGTGGAGCCAGGGGAGGGCAGAATTGGTCATCTGGAGATGAGTTCTAATAGTAGGAGATCTCCAGTTGCCACCTGGGGGCTGGCAGTCCTACAGCCGAACATCATTAAAAAGAGGGAAAGGGAAAAGATGGGAAAGGAAAAATTGGTCTGATTAAGCCAGTTGTGCTGTTTGTGTGTGTGTGTGTGTGTGTGTGTGTGTGTGTGTGTGTGTGTGTGTAGGGGGGTGAGATTATGCATTAACGTATCCTCGACCCCCCATTGATGTATCCTCTTATCCCCATTCCTAATCCAAACTTTAGGATCTCTGCACAACTCTAAAGCTAAAAACAAACAAGAGTCCTATTGAGGGGGACATTAAATAGGACTAGAAGAAAAAATATTTCCAATATGGTTGCCAACTACCAGGTGGCACCTGGAGATCTGCTGCTATTACAATTGGTCTGCAGACGATCAGGATCAGTTCCTCTGGAGAACTTGTCTGCTTTGGAGGGTGGACTCTACTGCAATATAGAGTCCCTCCCCTCTCCAACCCTGCCCTCCCCAGCCTCCAGCCTTAAGATCTCCAGGTATTTCCCAGCCTGGAACTGGCAACCCTAGATCCCAGTTAGCTATACTGGCCTCCCCTGCTCTGCCCTGCTTTATTCCATCATGGCTGACTTTCTCACGCACCCGTTTGCTCTACAACATTCCATCTATGGCTCCCATCCATTAGAATCCCTTGGGACTTTAATGTAATAGCACAGCAGACGCCATCAAATGTTTTAGCAATGTTTTAGTAATACTTCGTAATTAATAGTTTTATAGTTTTTAATGTTGTATTGTAGTTTAATTATTGTTGTATGTTTTAATCATGTTGTAACCTGCCTTGAGCCTGTGTGCAGGGGAGGGAGAGCTAAAAATCAAATGAATAAATAAATTATATTCTTTCCCCGGGCCTCTGTCACGATGGGTGCAAAGCCAAAGGGGGTGGGAGACTAGGGTTGGAGGATTACATGGAGGATTGCATGGCATGGCATGGTGGCGGATTGCATGGCATGATGAGTACATTCTCCAGACCCAAAATTTCCTACTTCCTCCGAACTCTCCCATACGGCATGGGAAGTAGGGTTGCCAATACGGCATGGACCAGGGGTTCCCCCGATTTTCGGGGCTTCAGTCCGCCACGAGGGAAGCTCCACCCCTGAACAGGGACATCACTGCACAACATCCTTGTCACAATGACGTCACCTGGAAGTGATGTCATCCTGTTGCCAACGTTGGGGGAGTTCTGTTCTAGTTTTTGGGCAAACTCTATTGTTTTGAGGGCAAAAAAACCATAGAGTTTTGTCCCAAAACTAGAGCAGAACCCCCCAGACATCAGCAATACAATGACGTCACTTCCAGATGACATCATCACAGCACACATGTGAGAACATCCAAGACAGCAGGCAGGACCTGGCAACCCTAATGGGGAAGGAGAAATAAATATACCCCCTCCTTCATTGTAAAAGGCAAGCTCAAGGACAGATGAATGATCAGATTCCAGCTTGCAGTAAGAACAACGGCACTATAGCACTAGACTGCTGAGGTTCAGGGGTAGGTGAGTTGGGAGCGGTTCCCGAACCCTGGCAATCAGCAGTGTCGTACTATTGGGTTGACAGGGATAATTTCTCAGTTTTATTTATTTATTTATTTGATTTATACCCTGCCCTCCCCACTGAAGCAGGCTCAGGGTGGCTTCCAACCTTCGTAATGTTTTGTTGGTCTCCAGTAGGTTATGTCTCTAAAGTGTTAGAAGAGACACGCACCTACTGTGGTTTCGTGACAATTTCTCCCCTCTTCCTCCTGATAAGGTTCAAAGTATCAGAACAGAACAGATCATTGCTAGTGACAGCAAACTCTCCCCCGTTGGATTCAGAATTGAGCTTGTTGATCTTGTTTCCCCCACACACAAACACAATTCCAAAATTCAAAAAACTTGCAGTATTTCCCATGTGCTGTAGCCTCCACCGTTGCTTCCACCATGAGCCTCCAAGATGTCTTAGGACTGGGATCCCCAAAGTGGTGCCCATGGGGACTATGTGCCCACTGAAACCTTTTCCGGGACCCACCAAGTGTTTTGAGAAAGTGGGTGGGGCCAGGTGGAACTTTTGCCCAGTAAGGCTTCTGATTGGCTATCGGAGAATTGATTGGCTGTACGAGTTTTTTAAAATGTTATTGTGGCAGCAGCTGCCCTCACAACACAAGGATCTTCACTGCAGGTGAAGGCAGGGCTCTTTTTGTAGCAGGAACTCCTTTGCATATTAGGCGACACACCCCTAATGTAGCCAGTCCTCCAAGATCTTACAGTAGCCCCTGTAAGAAGAGCTCTTTAAGCTTTTGGAGGATTGGCTACATTAGGGGTGTGTGGCCTAATATGCAAAGGAGTTCCTGCTACAAAAAGAGCCCTGGGTGAAGGTAAGACATGGCAGCCATTTTGTGGCTGCATCCACAACGCTGTGTCAGGATTCCAAAAGTCACCGCAGGCTCAAAAAGGGTGGGGACCCCCGTTTTAGGATGCAATGGTTGCAGAGCAAAGGGTCTTCTCTCTCCCTCCCCCCTTCTCCAGCTTGCTGAATGTTGCCTTGGTGTGATGTCAGACACCCTAGGAAGATTATAATCCCAGATATTCCTGCCACTGAGGGGAAGAAAAGATAAAGAGGGAAGAGACCTCCCCTCCCTCTTTGAGGAAGGGCTATTCTGGTTTGGAACACAATCTGAGTTGAAGAAGGACTCCTTGTTGATAACTCCAAGCTGCTGGAACTGAGCGATCCAAATTTGGTAATTGTCAGATATCCTTGCCAGAAGAAAGTCCAGTTGCTGAATTTCCAGCCACAGCGAATTTGTCAGAAGTGCATGTCATATACTCACTTGCTCAAAAAGTAAGCAGTTTCCCAATGAGGATGTGGGATCGTAATGAAGCCAAACAGAAAAATGGCTCCGCCTTGTAAACGACTCATTGGGGGGGGGGGGAAGCAGAGAGGACTGAAGAGCAGAAGTGAAAACAACTCAGAGATCTTTCACTGGCCAAAGGGAACAAAAGGCAGATGCAGCCACTCCTTCTGCAGTGGACACAAGTAATACCATTAACCATATTCCCGAATTCTTTGCATTTTCAAAAGCTCAGCATTGAAACAAACAAATGAAAAGGATGGAGACTTATCAAGAGAACTGAAAGCGAATAGGACCAAAAAACATCACTTTTCACAATGTATTTGTTTCTCGCCAAATACATTTTAAGGAATCATAAAAAGCGGCACAACTGTTTGACCAGAGACCGTATTGCATCATAGTCAAGGTAACAGCGTAGAGCAGTTGATTTTGATTAGTGAAACCTGGCAGGGGTGGAACAGAGGCACAGTTTCAGTCCAAAATTTCAGCTTTATGTGGTAGCCAAAATGCTGCAAAGATCTATCTGATCATCTGCCATCACATCTGACTTTCAGCCATGAACCTCCCTGGGTGACCTTGATCTAGCCACACCCACTCCTCAGCCTAGCCCATTTCACAGGGCTCTGCTGGCACAATACAGAAAGTATCCCTGGAGAGAAAGAAGTGTGGTTCTGATGTGATAGTAACACACCAAAGTGGTTCAGATGGGGATCTGCTGGCTCATGCACTTCTAGGGCTGCCACTCTCCAGGTGGCAGCTGGAGATTTCCAGGGATTACAACTGATCTCCAATTTAACCGGAGAAAAAGGCCGCTTTGGAATGCAGACTCTATGGCATTATACCCGACTGAATTCCCATCCTTCCCCAAACCACACTCTCCTTAGGCTCCACCACCAAAATCTCCGGGTATTTCCCAACCCGGAGCTGGAACCCAAGGAACTCCTTCCCTCCTCCATCTCCACTTGTGCGAAACGAAAAACGAACAGTGATCGCTCCATCCAATCCCTGCTTCGAATCTCCAATCAGAATCTTCGTTTCAAGAGAAGATTGCATTCCATAGCTTGTGGGTCACCAAAAGCAGGTCTTATGTATCAGGCAGCATTCAATGGAAGGAAGAGGGATGGACAAACGTGACCTTTGTTGTTTCTTGTGTTTTTTTGGTCTTTGTGAGCCTTATTTTCATTCCAGCCGTTTCCGTTAGTGGCATTCCAGAATTCTTGGCTTCTTTTACACCGGTTTAAACATACTTGATGCATAGATAATGCTGAAAAATGTGCAGACTGTATGGGAGAAAACTGATACCGGGAACCAGAACATGTTGTGAAAATAAGAACACGGGCCTGCTATGCATAAGGAAGAGGTTACTGCATTGGGTTGCCATCTTCCAGGTGGCACATGGAGATCTCCCACTACTACAATTGACCTCCAGACAACCCAGATCAGTTCCCCTGGAGAAAATGGCTGCTTTGGAGGGTGGATTCTATGGCATTAAAGCCAGTGGAGGCCCCTCCCTTCCCCAAACCCCGCCCTCCCCAGGCTCCACCTCCCAAATCTCCATGTATTTTCCAACTCAAAGTTGGCAACCCTATTAGTGCTGTGGGGCTCCAAGGCTGTTTGCCTTGGGAAAACAGCACAGGAGAAAGGTTGAGTCCCCTCCTGCCCCATTCCACAAACCTAAACTGAATCAGACCCCAGCGAGCTCGGGATTTTCAGCTCCCTGACATCACATCTGGCTACGTGAAAACATCACGGTCAAGTTAGGTGAACCCCAACCTGACTCATGCCACACATAACACCTAAGATTGGGCCTCAGATACTAGAGGTTCGGAAATCCAGCAAAACATTTGTGTCCATTCACACTAGGGGAAATAAAGAATTATAAAGAGCCCCTGGCCTGTATGTCAGCTCAGAGGAAAGTGACCAAGATGCATTAATAGTCCACCAGGCATCTTTGGGATTACAGATTTTGCTGGGGGCCAGATGGAGGTAGCTCAGGCCCCAAGGCCTCCAACTGGACTATCCCTGGTGTAAATATTATAGAATCAAATTTTGCTTTCCTTTCCACTGATGTCATACAAAAGCAAACGAGCAGAAATTAGTTCCTTTGGACTTTGTCGGAAAGGCTGCACTGAAATTAGAAATTCTATCCACTAATAATAAGTGCGGGTATTTACTGTTCCATAATATACTGTTAGAACACATTTTTTAAAAAAAAGAAACGTTCCCAACCAGCTCCAGCTCAAACACCCTGTAATTTCGTCTTAGACTCTCAAACACAATCGCTCCTACATGACAGTAATTAGACATTTTAGACACGGCTATTACCAGCTTCTCCAGTTCCCTTCTAATAAAGGCATATAAACATCCCCAAAAGGATTCATAACTGTCTTTCTCTTTTCAATTCAGTCATTCTCACTCTTCACTTCCCCGAGACACAACTGGTGGCAACGGCCGTTTCCAGGAAGGCCTAGTGGTCATGATGGGCGTTGAGTTCACTTATATGTCACAAACATTCCAGATTCCCGATTTTGTAAACAGTGTGGGAAGCCAGGTCTGTTGAACGGCGGCCCTTCTCCATGTATTTAACCAGAGGAAGTCTCAAAGACAATGCTAATTAACGGGGGGGGGGGGAATCAAACCGCAGACAGAATTTCCAAAATGAAATTACTCACCTCTCTGCTTCCAGACGCATCTCCTCTCGTTTCTGCCTCCTGAGCTCTCTGCGACGTTCAAAGTCGTCCATGGCTCGTATTCAAGCTCCGATAAACCCTCTCAAACAGGCAGAACTTTAAATGGGGGGGGGGAGGAAAGAAGGAAACAGTTTAGAACTAAACTGGGAGATTAAGGATGCCTTCAATTAACCGGGCCAAAATTTAAGTTTCCCTTTGACTTGTATCTTCAGCTCCAGGTTCTGTTCTCCTTTCCCACTCACCCACCCCCTTCACAATATGCTTGAACTGCCCCCCCCCCAAGTTGCTGAAATAAAGAAAATTCATTAAATGCCTAGTGTAGTAAATACAGCCCATTTTGGAATTTGGCTCCTCAGGCTGAAGCGAAGACAACACATTCTATTGTACCATATTATGCCTGTTAGCCACATATCTGGGCTAAAAAAAACAACTATTATTGAATTTCCACTAACTTTGCCTTCATAGTAGCAAAACAGTGCATACATACATGATCATTCATCACAGCTCTAAGGAATACGAACAGGGCATATTTGTTAACATTAATTTGATTACAAGAACTCGGATACAAATTCATTGTATAACAGGTCTTTTGCAGGCATAGCAAAAACAATTAGCAGGATCTGCGATTTCTTTTCTAACGCAGCTTTTCCCGGGCCAAATGTCCTCAGGACGCGAAAGATATTTTACCTCACTAACACCAAAGTTAAAAAGAGGCAACTTGGAAAGATGAAAGGTGGTGTGGAAGAGAGAGAAGGGAGAGAAGGGGGGGAGATAACTCAGGAGTTTTAAAATATCATTTAGCAAAAGGGGATTTCTGTTTTCAATCCGGTTTCACAAAGCCAAGCCAAAGGGGGTATTTTTTCCGGAGGGAGGGGGAAGGCGGGTAGCTTCATCTCCGCAATTTAGCCATGCACCTACCTTCTTCCCGATGATTTACTCCATAAAATATTTGCTCCCCCTTTTTATAGTCCCTTCATATGCAGACTTCTTTCAGCCTTTGGTTTATATCCCATCGAGACAAATATAGGAGAATACTCCCGCAAGGCCCCCTAAACTAAAAATGACTACCAGAAAAGGGAAAGCTGTTCTCTTTTTGTCCCCGGCTTTGTTTACAAAGCTGTCAGTGGTTAGTTAAACTCTGCCTGGCATCTGGCATTTAAGGCCTAGTCCAAGACTGCTTCCTGTGCAGGGCTGGAGGCCCTCAACTTCCTCTGGAATTCTAGCCTAGACGCTGCTGCGCTCTCTGGGTGCTTTCATTCCTTTTCCCCCTCCTCCTCCTCCTCCTCCTAAAAATTTCCAACTCCTTAGTCCAAGTGCAGGCGTTTGTGGGGGGGGGACACAATTTTCTGAACCCATTGCGCTTTTGTAAACAGACGAGAGTGGAATGTGGGTTCAAGTTGTCCGGTTTTTAATAGAGATTTTTAGAAGGGTTTAGTTGCACTGTTTGTGACTGGGGGGGGAGAGGGATGGAAGAGGAGGGGGAACACTTCCCTTGGTGTTCCTTAACATTTGAGGGGCGGCCTCTAGCAGAGGGGGGTGGACACATTTGTGTCTGATAGGGATGCCAGCCCCCAAGTGGGACCTGGAGCTCCCCCGCCCCCCATAATCACAGCTCCTCTCCAGACAACAGAGATGAGTTCAACTGGAGAAAATGGATGCTTTGGAGGATGGACTGTATGGCAATTGTACCCTACTGAGGTGCCTGTCCTCCCCGGGCTTCATCCCCAAATCTCCATGAGCATACTAACCTGGATCTGGCAATTATACTCCTCTATCCAACGCGAGCCAGAGCTGTGGACCCTAATCTAGAGAACTCTCTCAGCCCCACCTGTTGTGGGGAGAGGAAGGGAAGGCGATTGTAAGCCACCTTGAGACCCCTTAGGGTAGAGGCATCAGTTCCTCTGGAGAAAAAGCTTGCTTTGGAGGGCGGACTCTATGGTATTACACCCTGCTGAGATCCTGCCCTTCCCCAAACTCCACCCTCCCCAAGCTCCACCCCATTAGGGGAGGGCGGGGCTTAGGGAGAGGAGGGATCTCAATGCAGTATAATGCCTTAGACTCCATCCCCCAAAGCAGCCAAGGGAACTCGTTGTCTGGAAATCAGTTGTCATTCCGGGAGATCTGGAGGTTTAGCAGCCCCAGTCTAAAACATCTTGCTTGAGTCTTGCCCAGCTCAGCCTGGCTCCAGTTGGAAGACAAAATGGAATAAATGCTTTAAATAAATAAAAAAGCAAATAAACAAGTGGTTTATGTAGTCTGGGGATCTGTTGGAATTCCAAGAGATCTCCAGGCCCCGCCTGGAGGCTGGCAACCCTACCAGGAGCAGATCTGCTCAGGTGTAGTTATACGAGGTAATAGATGCAAGAATAGGGCCCGTTCATTATATTACAATTAATATTTATTTTGTGCAATAATGTTATTAACCTTATTTATTTAATACATTTTTATCACAGCCTTCTTCCCAGGAAACCATGGTGGCAAACACAGCTGTCTATCTCTCTGTTTTATCCTCATAACAATTAGGGTTGCCAGCTCTGGGTTGGGAAATAACTGGAGATTTGGGGGGCGGAGCTTGAGGAAGGTGGGGTTTGGAGAGGGGAGGGGCTTGGTGGGGTATCATGCCAGAGTCCACCTTCCAAAGCGGCCATTTTCTCCAGCCACCACCTGGAGGTTGGTAATCCTAATAACAATCCTATGAGCTATGGTAGGCTAAGTACCAGTGGCTGAGCCAAGGTCCCCCCCCCTGAGTAAGGAGAGTGGGGGGGGGGTTATTAGCTTTCCCAGATTTGTATATTGCAAGACAATGTTATTGGGGAAACTGAAGGAGGGACAATTTCCTTCAAAGCAGAAAGAAAATCATAAACAATGCCCATCTTTTATCAACAATTTTTCCTTTCCCATGCCATTAATATATCAACAATGTTATCATGTGTGTGGCAAGAATACGCAAATGACATATCCAGTGCTGAATATCCAGATTTCCATCTTGGTTATACATGAAAGCACAAATTGTCATTAGGGGCCAAACATTTCAGAGCAGTTCATCCGGTTTGTGTGGCATTCATACCATGCCCAGCACAGTAATTAAGTAGGTTGCTGGATTAAAGCTCAAACATGAGGTTTGGTGCAACACAGCTGGATTGATCCACATGCTAAGTAAACTACACTTCAGAGCTTCAGATTAGGAGGAGCCTCTAAATACATATAAGTTACCCCGAAATGACTAAATTACTATTTGGGGTGTAATGCTATTGGGCCTCTTAAACTTGTGTTTGTGTCCTTTATAAAGTTTATATCTCCACTACCTGGCATTACATTTTATGACACATATGGCCCAGCCCAATGAAGTCTCATTTATGTCTGATCCAGCCCTCATAACAAATTGCTTCAACACCCCTGGTTTAGGGTCTCAGCATGTCTTAATGACATGTTTTCAGATACCGATAATTTATGTTTTTTATGGGTTTACGGTATTGTTTTTACTTGTGAATCCCCCTCAAGCAGGTCTCTGGAGAGGCAGCATATAAATTCCCTAAACAAATAAACCACAAAGTTTAAGAATTACATATTAGCTATGAGACGAGACTGGAGAAAGTACTGATGCAAATAGTGCAGTGTGTGAAGCTTCAGACAACGTCTGCTTACACAGAGACAACGAAAAACATGTATTTGCAAACAGAGTTGCCAACTTGAGGTTGCAAAATTCCTAGACATTTGGGGGTGAAGCCTGGCGGGGGGCAGGGTTTGGTGGAGGGGAGGGACCTCGGCTGGGTCTAATGCCATAGAATCCACTCTCCAAAGCAGCCATTTTCTCTATAGGAACTGATCTCTGTCATCTGGAGATCAATCCAAACCTTATTTGGAATGAACATGGTTGCTGCAGACCCAGCCTACGATTGCCTAGGTGCAGGACTCTTTTTGTAGAAAAAGCCCAGCAGGAACTCATTAGCATAAGAGGCCACACCCAACAGCAGAAACTTATTAGCTTATTAGGCCACACCCCTGACAGCATGGCGCATTAGCATATTAGGCCACACCCCCATGTTGCCAGAAGTGTGGTCATCCAGCCACACCCACCTTTTGCTTCTTATTCTGTTTACCTTGTTTGTTGTCAAAACCCAGGGCTTTCTTTGTAGCAGGAACTCCTTTGCATGTTAGGCCACACACCCCTAAGGCAGCCAATCCTGATGAGCTTCTGCTGTTGGGTGTGGCCTGTTATGCTAATGAGTTCCTGCTGGGTGTGGCCAACTCGGGAGCCAGCCGGAACTCCATTCCTGCGCGTTCCTGCCCCAAAATAGCTCTGCCTAGGTGTATGTCAGGCCCGATTGTTGGAGACATGAGACTAGGGTAAGACTGATGCTTTGCGAGGTTCCTATACACAGCTCTCCTCTAGAAGGTGGAATGTTTTGTTCCAAGTAGCACAGTACCCTTTGTGAACACAGAATGCTTCACTTCAGTTGTGTGTACGTTATGGCATTTGCTGGGCCACAAGCAAGCAACCCCAGGGAAGAAAGAAGAGTTTTCCGATTTCTCTCTCTCTCTCTCTCTCTCTCAGCTTTTGAAAAGTGGAACAACAAACTAGCAGCACAAGTTGTTTAAACTGGCACCCTCCATCTACAGCTATGTCAAGCATTCTCCTGTAATATCTAGAAGAATTAGAGATTCTTAGTCCGTCATGAAGGAAAACAAATCTGTTTTCTATCAAACTCTGTTCTGAAACGTTTGGAAGAGAAAGAGATATTGGCTGCAGTTTAGACTTGTTTCATGCAGGCGCAAGGCTTGCAAGAGAGAAGAAAGAGCCGAGAGCAGTTGGCTACCCTGCACTTACCCCATTATCACATATGATGCCAATTCTCATTTCACTAAAGGGCTGGTTTCACATGGGGAAGGGGTCCATGATGGTCATGCTGCCAGCACAATTGTTGCTCAGTTTGCACTCGCAACAGAGATTCCACACGACATAGGGCAATTGTTTTTTTTCACCCTTGGTAGCTGTGGTTTCCCTTTCACATCAGCTGCAGATTGCATCATTCCCCCTGCCCTGCTGTTATCACGCTACCATCATGATTCTCCGCCTCATTTTATTAAAAAATTGGGGCATGCATAGCACTGCTGAATAACGCAACATTACACATTTTAAAAATGCATTTGCATAAAGCCGCTCCAGGAAAAGGGAATGCTAATTGCTAGAAGATAATGCTAATTGCTGGAAGGTATTGGGTGTCTCATTGCAATCATCTACATTGAAAAGATTGACTTCAGGAGCTTTTCAAATACTAATCCAGAAAACAGAGGGGGGAAAGGCCATTTTTTTTTAGTGTAGTAATAGAAGCAGGATTCTGCCCTGACCACTCCCCCCCCCAGCAAAAATCTTGATTTTATGCGTGTCAGCAAGGGCACCAAGGCAGTTCACTGGGAAAGTGCAGAGGAAGGGTGAAAATGAGGCATTTCTTTCATTCAAATAGAAGGCCTACTTCCCCTTCCAGGCACACACAAAAAAGATCATCCTGACAACACCAGCCTGTCAAAGGTCAAGTTTCTACAGGTTTAAAAAGGCAGAATTTTCAGCGGAGAAAATGGGCTGTTCGCAGTTGAGCAGAAATGATGACATCATGTGGACACAAACAAACCAAAAGGCCCACAGCTAGAGTTGATGAAACTGGGGGGGGAACTCTCTATGTGGATTCAGCCAAGGCTGGCTTTCATCTTTGCACGTGAGCCAGGAGACTGTAGATTTCAGCCTTAGCTACTTTGATCTTAATAGAATTAGAATTTTACACAATGGTTGCCAGGTTCGCAACCCAGAGTAGGTCCACATAAGGATTTTACCCTCTGTGGACAGGGGGAAGCCACTGCTTTATTTGCAAGCATCCACACGATATTGTGTCCAACCCTGGCATGACTCATGGTATTCCTGCATTTTTTGCCTGGTAGACCGGATTAAAGGAAACTATAGGATAGCTGTAGGTGGAAGGCTTTAAGCAGAAACCATTCCTACCCTGTTTGCTGCTCCTGTTGCATTGGCCGTACACACACCCTGCTCCTCCCCCATGTAGAAGTGGCCCTACAGAACTGTTCCAACGCACCAGGAGAGGAGACTGCCTCCAGAGGGATTCCTGCCTCTTCTGAAATTGCATTGCTCTCTCCTTTTTGCTGAAGACTTTTAATTCTGCCCCACAGTGGCTGGGAGCGGAGGCTGAAAGAGGAGAATGGGGCAGCAGGTGCATTGCTGGCAATCTCTCCCACTGCATCAGTACAGGATATGGTCTCTGAATTGCAACTTGTCAACCTGATTGTAGCCTGAGATTATGCTTAACAGTGTGCAGTGGCTGAAAAGCTCTGCTAAACTGGAAGAAGAAGAAGAAGAAGAAGAAGAAGAAGAAGAAGAAGAAGAAGAAGAAGAAGAAGAAGAAGGAGGAGGAGGAGGAGGAGGAGGAGGAGGAGGAGGAGGAGGAGGAGGAGGAGGAGGAGGAGGAGGAGGAGGAGATTGGATTTATACCCTGCCCTTCACTCGGAGTCTCAGAGTGGCTTACAAACTCCTTTCCCTTCCCCGCCCCACAACAGACACCCTGTGTCAGGGGTCCCAAGCAATGCACTCAGCGTTGTTTATGGCAGCTAGCTGACACACGTGAGGTAGGTGGGGCTGGAGACCTCTTTCCAGAACTGCCCTTTCAAGGACAGCTCTTGTCAGAACTACGGCTTACCCAAGGTCATACAGCAGCTGCAAGTGGAGGAGTGGGGAATCAAATCCGGTTCTCCCAGATTAGAGTCCACTCACTTAACCACTACACCAAACTGATACAGGTTCCTAGTTTACTATACCAGTGTAACTATCAGTTGTGAATATGAAAGGGATGAAAGGGGAACCACGGATGCCCCAAGCTCCTTGGAGAAAGGGCAGGATTCAAAAACGACAGAATATAGAGAGAGGAGAACGTGTGAAACATGGATCAGAAGGACTTATCAGCACTGCATTTTGGACTGCCAGATACAGACAGGATATACACTGGCATATCTACAACTACAGGTTTGTGTCAGGTTTGTGAAGAAATGCATTTTTCTTTGGAAGTTTGGACTGACCTTCCACTTGAGTTTAAACTTCCCCTTGAGTTTTAAATTTTTTTTATCTCTCTTGGCAGAGGGGGGTCAATTGTGGGCTAGCTTTATCCACTAAGCTTTTAGAAATGCAAATGGTAGGCCTGGTGGACACAATGAGATGTCCAAGTCACACATACACACACAAATACACATGCACACACATCTCCAGCTAGACAGGTGATATCTAGCTGGGAAGACAGAGTAGGAGGGCTTATGGAGTTAGAAAGCCTTCAGGAAAAACTTCCTGGAGACTTCAGGAAAAGCTTCTTCGACCTGGCCAATGGGAGGAGGAAGAGAGATAATAAAACTCCTGGGGCAAGAGGAGGGTCTCTTTTGTGCCGATTCCATCAAGGCAGACAGAACTCTTACCTAAAGTCTGCTGGAGGCGGCCACTGCAATGTGCCAAACTGCACACCTGAGCAAAGACTTCGAGGTAATCCCTGTAGAACAACTGTAACCTTTTAAGCTAAAGAGCCTGCTTTATACTAACACCCACTGGGGCATATACAGAGGGAGGGACAGAGGAATTGTGTTTTCCCCTTCTCTTTTGGATCCCTTACTCAATTTGGTGCTGGACTGAGGGTATGAGTGTGGACATTTTCTTTTTAATAAATGCTTTATAACTTTTTAATACTGGTGGTGGTTCTCCGTACCACATTAGACCTCCATCATTCCAGATATGCTCCTTTTTAAAAAGGAGCACCAGGAAGAATGGGAGGGGCAGTCAGTTGGTGAGTGGCTACTCCCCCAGTGGTGCGCAAGCTGTCCCCATGGTAACCAGACACTGGATAGTGGGAAACACAGAGGCCAGGCCCCAGAATAGGGAGAGGAAGCTGGGAGCCCTGATCCTCTCAGTGGAGAATTCTTACAAAAGCTGGGGGGTATGAACAGTTGAACTGAAAGAGGGAGAAACAAGCCCCTCCAGATGTTGGGAAAGCCACATGGGTGGCACATGCCAAGTGGAGGCAGCCATTGGTGCCCAATCCCCCCCAACCCTGCCAGTGGCTAGGAAAGACTCAGCAAGATGGCTCAGAGGGCACAGCAGAACAGGGCCCGCAGGTCAGTGCAGGACTGTTCTGCCACGAAGTTTATACTACTTTTAACTGCCACGGATGCCTTCAAAGAACCCCGGAGACTGTAGTTTCGTAAGGGCATTGATCTCTAGCCCACCCATGATCACAGAACTAGAAACTCGGGGGGGGAATTACTACTAATCCAGTTTTTACATCTGTTGTGTAGGCAGAGTCTTTCTGCTCTGAACACCACAGACAGTCACCCCACCAACAAAGTTCTTCCATCGCTGAGCTTTCTTGCATGTTTCCCCCCTATTAATAATCATGGGCTCTGATCACATGGAGAAGTAGCCGCAGGATAGGCACGAATGTCGGGCGGATTTTACCGGCACGATCACAGGGGAACATCTGGCAAGCGTCCTGCATCTGTCCTGCACCCATTCCGTACCACCAAAGAAGTGCAGTTAAAAACTACCAGCGAAAGTGCATTATCAAAGGGGTTTGCAATGGCCCTGTCACTCTCCTGTGCACCCGCTCCATTCTGTCCACGTCCTTTTTGGAGTGAGGCCTCCAGAACTGCACACAATACTCCAGGTGTGGCCCGACCAATGCAGTGTACAGCGGGACTATGACATCTTGTGATTTGGATGTTATGCCTCTGTTACTGAATGTTATTGAATGTTCAAATATACAAAGGAAAAATGAAAATAAAAGAAAAACTCCCTGTGTGTCTGTAGCAGCGAAGGGCAAAAGCTCTTCCCCATGCACAGTAATTGTTGGGAGGGGGGAGAACACCTGTTCAATGAAATCCTAAGAGGCGTTACACCCTTCTAAGTCCACTGAAATCAATGGTCTTAGAAGGGGTAACTCTGTTTAGGACTGTACTGATGATTTCCTCCACACTCCTCCCTTGTAACCACATCTGCAGCCCTTACTCTAATCTTGGCGATGTTTTTAGGTTCACTGCAGATATACTGAAATTCCGCACCATCTTTTCTTTTAAGGATGCGTCTCAAACAGCTTGCTTCTTCCCAAACGGAACAGTCTCCGGGCAAAACAAACACATTAGGTCATGTGAACATGCAGTTTTTGTTTTAATTCGGTCCATTCCTTTCATTCATCTGACCATGTGCCTTGAAAGACTTTCAAGGCCAGGGTCCTCCCTGGGAAAACTATAAATACTTAAGACCATTCGGTTCCAAGGAGCTTGACGTGGGGCTGCCTTTGAAGACCGTTTGGGAAACTTTGGCCAGTTCAAAACATGCAGCCCCTTCGCTAGAGAGAACAAACGGGATGAAGCAGATCACACCTGTCTTAAAAAACCTGGACTGACTTCTGATTCACTTCTGGGCATAGTTCAAATAGAATGTTGTTAATTCGTAAAGTCATCAATGGCCTAGGTCCAGAATATGCCATGGGGAAACTACTCCCATTAAAACGAATGTCATCTAAAGCTAGCATCTCAACTCTAAAATGGCAACAAAAGACATTTTATGCGGCTGAAGCCATCCTGTTCTTTCACGGATTACTGACTTTTAAAATTCTTTTGTTTGGTTTTAGAGGCCACTCTGCTGCTGACCAGTAACTTTTATTTCCTTTTGCTAAGTTGTGTATTTATTTTACTTATAGTATTTAATAACATTTTAGAATAACTTTTTTGCTTTGTGGAAACTGTCTTAAAAGATTTTTATTTTAAAATGACAGACCAATGAGGAAATCCTTGCTTGGGCAAAACACCAAGGAATTGTGAGGGAGCAGTAAGATTAGTGAAATGTCTCGAGGGAAGGGGGCAAAATTCTCTCTTTTGCAGCGCAAAATCCTATGCGGAATCTCTGTTAAAATCAGCAGGCTCAGGCTGGAGCACAGGATGACATTGTTGAAGTCCCATTAATGTGGGCTGTCAGGCAGCGTAGTGGGTAGCATCTGCCTCTCCCTTAGCACTGTACATTTTGCCCAATGCCACCAAAGCAACAGGAACAACCCCCCCCACATACACACTATTTCTTTTTCTATAATGATTGACCTCCTGCAGGTTTTAAAACTGTTTGCTAATGACAATTTCCTGCTGTTTTTAAAAGGGGAGGGAGAATTCAGCTTTTCTCTCTACCATGTTGCTCTTTCCGTCTCAATCATTGCTAGGGTAGGCAGCCCCCTGGTCCGGGTGGGGGTTCCCCTGCTTTAGCGGGCTCCTCCCTGCCTGCAAATGCCCCGAAACATGGTGCGATGATGTCACCCGGAAGTGCAGTCATCATGCTGCCGCCATGCAGTGACACTCTACTTTTTGGGCAAAACTCTATGGTAAATTTGGGCTCAAACCATGGAGTTTTGCCCAAAAACTAGAGTGTCACCTCACCAGGTAACATCGGCAGCATGATGACATCACTTCCAGGTGATGTCATCATGTCGCACTCACTTTGATGCTGGCAAGGCCCAAAGATCCCCCTGCCGGGAAGAAGGTAGAACCTGGCAACCCTAATCATTGCTCGCCCCCCTCCCCCAAAAAACAGGCTGCTATCTGCCTGGAGGAAGCACAGGTGCCACATTAAGTTGCCAACCTCCAGGTGGTGGCCAGAGATCTCCCACTATTACAACTGACCTCCAGAGAACGGTTCATAGGGAGAAAACGGCTGCTCTGGACAGTGGACTCTATGGTATTATAACCCATCGAACTACCACCTTCCTCTTCAAGCTCCACCCCCAAAATCTCCAGGTATTTTCCAACTGGGAGCTGGCAACCCTATGGGTCCTATATCCTCTCCTCCAGGTCAATTAGCCGCTTCAGATAGCAAAGGTGACAGTGTGAAAAGCGAACGTGAAAAAAGTTAAATTTCCCTCCCTCTATACCGTAAATCCAAACTGAATCTGGGTTAGGGTTGCCAGGTCCCTCTGGCCACAGGTGGGGGGCACAGGGATCCCAGCTTCAGGGAACTCCAGGAGATTTGGAGATGGAGCCTGGTGAGGACAGAGACCTCAGTTAGCTACAATGCCACAGAGTCCACCCTCCAAAGCACCCATTTTTCTCATGGGAACTGATCTCTGTAATCTGGAGATGTGCTGTAATTCTGGGGGATCTCCAGGTCTCAGCTGGAGGCTGGCAACTGGGTCCGGCAAACAATTTTGAATGCAGAAAACAGCAAGACTTCCCATCATCAAGCTTAGTTTTCCCTATGGGATGCCTTTCCTGCTGTTTATCGCAGTAATGAATGTAGCAGCTCCACGTTATTCCCCCACACCCTTGACCGCCTCTCAGCTCAATTCAGCTTAGTTCAATTAATTGAAATTACCAACCACTTTTGTCCAATGACTGGCTAAATCGGGGCCTGGCTGTGAAGCCACCATGATAAATTTAGGCAAGACACACACACCGATTATGCCATCACGATGCCTTGCCAAGAGGGTGGAGCTTATAGTAAGCTCTGCCCCCCGTCCCCAAGCAATAACACTGCCCCGCTGGCAGGAAACTGGCCGGACCCCTCTTTGTTGTACTGCATAATGCGTTTGCCATCTTGCTCAACACTCCTCTCCCACTGCAGTGCTAAACATGCTCCTGGGTTTTTAATTAAAATGCTACATACAAGCCTTAATCACCTGCAAACGAGTTGATTTTATGATCCCCTTTATCACTCAGCTCACACCCTCCGTCTCTCCCTCTCTCTCGCTCTCTTTACCTCCAACCTTCCAAAACCCCAAGCTAAATGAAGCACTGAGGTCCAGGGGCTAGAAAAATAACCCCCCCAAAAGCCAGGAAATGCAATAGGTAAAATTCCACCAGGAAACATGCTGAAAAGCCTGCATGCTTTCTGGGGTACATCTTTTAAAATTATACATTTGCCTGAGAAAAAAATGTTTACGTGCAATGTAGCGAAGGCACCTTAAAATTCCTGACCTGTTTGTAACAAATATTCTGATGAGAAATTCTGAATTAAGATGTTGACTAATAATGGGGGACAAAGCTCCTCGCAATCATAATAATAATTAAATGCGGTGAAATTGCCACCCACTTATTGAGATCCCCTTCAAGGGGGTTCAAGGCACGAGATGAACAGAGGTGGTTTGCCATTGACTTCCTCCTAGTAGCAGCCCCCGTCTTCCTTGGTGGCCTCCCATCCAAGTACCAACCCTGCTTCACTTCTGAGTTCTGATAAGTTCAGGCTAAGTAGGACCACTCGGGATGCTCAAAATAATTAAGTAATAATAAGTATCGTGTGGTATAGCAAGGAGATCCTAAGATTGTCTGGCAGCCTTGAGTTCTAACTCTTAGCATTATAGACCACTAGGTGGTGAGATAGACTTATTGGGAGGGGGGGAGCTGAGAGAGCTCTGAGAGTCGTGACTGACCCAAAGTCACCCAGCTGGCTTCATGTGGAGGAGTGCGGAATCAAACCCAGTTCTCCACATTAGAGCCCTCCACTCTTAGCTACTACACCACGCTGGGCTGGCTCTCGTGCTTCCAAGATCTGACGAGATTGGGCTAGCCTGGGCCATCCAGGTCACAGCCTAGATGATGTTAATTAGGGGCTGTCAAGTCAGAACCTACTCATGCCAACCCTTGATGGGATTTCCGAGGCAAAATATGAGCAAAGGTGGTTATAGAATCATAGAGTTGGAAGGAGCCATGCAGACCCTCTAGTCCAACCCCCTGGTTTTTGCAGAGAACCCTAGTTTTCCTTGGTGGTCTCCCATCCAAGTACTAACCATGATCGATTCTGCTCAGTTTCCAAGCTCTGGTAAGGTGAGGCTAGTCTGGGCTATTCAGTCTACTACTTGGCATTTATGTAGAACTATGAAGTCTTCAAAGCAATGCTCCCTCTAAGCTGTGGAGTCATGTGAGCAAAAATTCTACTTTGTGAGCTACTGGCATTAGAGCTGTGAGTGAACGATTTGGCTCCTGCACAAATTAGTTTGCTCTGGAGCCATCCTTTCTGAGCTAAGACAAAAATGGGTGAGCTGGAGGCTAAAAAATTGTGAGCTAGCTCGCACTAACTCAGCTTGGAGGGAACATGGCTTCAAAGCCCTCCAAAGCTATTATCTCAGTAATCGTTACAACAGACCCAGGGGTCTTTTCGGGGGGAGCCCACCGGAGCGCAGCTCCGGGAGCTCAGAAGCCAAGCCCCGCCCACAGCCGGCGTCCCGGAGAGTCTTTCAGGCAGCCGAATGTCAATTTCAGCTCCATTATATCCTATGGGCCATTGAAGTCAATGGTGAAAACTTAGGGTATATTCTAGGGGCTGGAGGGGAGGGGTTTGAGAGAGAGGCTCGAAACTCACAGGATAGCTGATGGAGCCTCTCCCTAGATACCCACCAAGTTTCAAGAACATTGGACCAGAGGGTCCAATTCTATGGCCCCTAAACAGGTTGCCCCTATTCCCTCCATTGTTCTCTATAGTGGGAAAAAAATAACTTATTTTCCCACCATAGAGAACAATGGAGGAAATGGGGCAACCTGTTTGGGGGCCCATAGAATTGGACCCCTGGTCCAATGTTCTTGAAATTTGGTGGGTATCTTGGGGAGAGGCTCCATCAGCTATCTTGTGATCTTGGAGCCTCTCCCTCAAACCCTCTCCTCCAGCCCCAGAATATACCCTATGTTTTCACCATTGACTTCAATGGCCCATAGGGTATAATGGGGCTGAATTGCCACTGAATTTCTTTCATTCCCTTTCCTTCTTTCTTTTTCCTCTTTCCCTCATTCTTCTCTTCTCTTCTCTTCTCTTCTCTTCTCTCTCTCTTCTCTCTCTCTCTCTCTTCTCTTCTCTTCTCTTCTCTCTCTCTCTTCTCTTCTTTCTTTCTTTCTTTCTTTCTTTCTTTCTTTCTTTCTTTCTTTCTTTCTTTCTTTCTTTCTTTCCCACCTTCTTCTCTTCTCTTTTTCCTCCTTTCCCTGTTTCCCTCCCTCTTCCCTCTCTTTCTTTCTCTCTTTCCTTCCTTCTTTCCTTCTCTCTACTCTCTCTCTTTCCTTCCCTCTTTCCTCCTTCTGTGGCCCAACTCTAGGGAGAAGGAGTTTAAACTTTAAACCCCTTCTCTCTTAGCTCCCCCACCCAGACCAGCTGGGGAAGGGAAGGGGAGGCTTTTGAAGATGCTTCCCCCCTTTTGCTTCCCCTTCTGACATCACTTCCGGTGATGTCAGGGGGTGTGGCATATGCTAATAGCCTAATAGCTCATTAGCATACCATATGCTAATGAGCTCCTGCAGCTGTTCTTCTACGAAAAGACCCCTGAACAGACCTATAAGATAGGTCAATATTATTTCCATGTTGCATGGAGTGAGCAGAAGCACAGATATAAGGACACAATCCTATGCACACTTACCACGGAGTAAGTACCATTGAGTGTTGTGAGATTTACTTCTGAGTGATCATTAAAAACTGGCAAGGAAAAATGTGCCGCTGAAGATTTTCATGGCATGGAACTCAATAACATCATCCTGGCCCTGATCTGGATGGCCCAGGCTAACCTGATCTCATCAGATCTTGGAAGCTAAGCAGGGTCAACCTTGGTGAGTATTTGGATGGGAGACCACCAAGGAAGTCCAGGGCCACTGTGCAGAGGCAGGCAACAGCAAACCACTGCTGAACATCTCTTGCCTTGGAAACTCTACAGTGTTGCCATAAGTTGCAATTTGAGGACATTTTCCACCCCCAGTATCACCTGGAAATTGCTGTGGATCAAACTGATTAGTAAAGAGATAGCTAAACAGACCAGTCTAAAAGTTGGCAACCCTAGGTCCCAGTCACACGTGCCAGATAACGCGGGGGGGAAGCGAGGCCATTTACTCCGCAGTAGTTTGACCTGCCACTGCGTGATCAGACACACCGGCGGGTGAATCGGGTTTTTTCCGTCGCTGGATGTTTCCGGTGCACTTCAACGAGGGATCACTGACACAACGGGAGCGCGCCAGAGCAATCACATGGGGAAGTCCGTCGGCGGCCCGTTGCAAACCCGTTTGATACAGCACTTTCCCTGGTATTTTTTAACTCCACTTCTTCGGCAGAGTGAGACGGGTTGCCAACAGGTGCAGGATGCTTGCCAGATGTTCCAGTGTGATTGCGCCCTTAAAATCCGCCCGGCATTCGTGCCTATCGCGCGGCTACTTCTGCGTGTGACCGGGACCCTATTAAATCTGTTCTGAGAAGTGGTGCAGAGTATCATTCGCTTGGATGTAAATGGAGTTCATATAGATATTTGGGGAGGGGATCTTCTCCCTACAATCATCAGCTTGCCTGACCCCTCTAGCTAGCAAGGCAGTAGCTCATGGTCCCCTCTCTACAGCTTCTACTGATCTGTCTATACATTTTTATCCCGCCCGTCCTCCAGAGGAGGATCTGGGCAGGCTCAGTTCTCTCCAACACAAGGTCCCTGTGAGACAGGGTTGCCAGCTCTGGGTTGGGAAATATCTGGAGATTTTGGGGGTGAAGCCTGAAGAGGGTGAGGCTCGGGAAAGAGAGGGCCTTCAGTGAGGTATAATGCCCTAAGGGTCCACCTTCCAAAGCAGCTATTTTCTTCTGGGGAATTGGTCTCTGTTGATCAGTTGTAATCCCGGGAAATCTCCAGCCGCCCTCTGGAGGTTGGTAACGCAACTGTGAGGAAGACTGAGACAGAGGAGTGACTGGCCCAGGGTGACTCAGCAAGCTTCCTAGCTGAGTCGGGATTTGAATTTAGCTCTCCCAGGTCCAGATCTGTCCCTGTAGCCACTACATTACACTGGCTTTCGACAACTGTTAAGTCCGATTAATATGGAGATGGGATAGTTCACTGTATGGGACTGCAGGCACCAGAGTGTGCCTCTCTGTGTGGCGGGGATGCAAAAGGAATACACAGTGGGAATTAAGAGGTGCCATGTCAGAATGAGCAGGTGAAACTGCTGTGGAGACAATGGGGGAAGTAAGCAGCCACTAGGGTTGCCAAGCTCCAGGTGGCACCTGGAGACCTCCCGCTATTACAATCGATCTCCAGATGACCAAGGTCAGTTTCCATGGAAAGAATGGCTGCTTTGGAGGGTGGACTCTATGGCATCGTAAGCTGCAGAGGTCCCTCCTCTCCCTAAACCCCACCCTCCCCAGGCTCCACCCCCTCAAATCTCAGGGTGTTTCCCAACCCAGAGCAGGCAATGCTAACAATGGACAATGTCTGGGTTGCCAAATCTGGGTTGGGAAATTAATAGGGATGGGAAGGGTTCTCAGCAGGGTTTAATGCCACAGAGACCACCCTCCAAAGCAGCCATTTTTTCCAGGGGAACTGATCCCTGTAGTCCAGAGCGCAGAGGTAATTCCGAGAGATCTCCAAGTCCCAGCTGGAGGCTGGCATCCCTACGAAATGTGAAAACATCCCTTTGCAAGTATCACCTGGGAAGACCCGCAAGGCTTCGTTTTATCTAGTTTTAAACAAGCTTCCCATCTTAGGGAAACAACAGTCCATCTTCATTAATGCTGAACCTGCTGACGTGTGGAGGTGGCTCTGGGTTGCGTTCTGGTTGACGGTTTTACAACCAGCCTTCACGGTAGCGTTTGTAAATGCCTTCAGGCAGCCAAGAAGTCCCCCAGGTAATCAAAACTAGAAGCTACGAATTTCACACAAGGAGCATTCCTGTCACGAAACTAAGCCCTGCCTTCACCAAAACCTACAGGAAAGCATTTCGTCACACAGCACACCTAAGAATGGTTGCTTCCATGGGAGAGTTGCCAGCTCTAGGCTGGGAAATTCTTGGAGACTGGGGGGGCGGAGCCTGTGAAGGGCGGGGTTTGAGAGGGGGAGGGACTTCAATGGGGAATAGTGTTGTACAGTCTACCTTCCAAGGCAGCCATTTTTCTCCCGGTGAACTGATCTCTGTTGCCTGGAACTTGGTTGTAATCCCAGGAGCTTTCCAGGACCTGGGGGTTGGCAACTCATGTGGCCCTTTTAGACGTCTCCTGACAACCAAGGGCAAGAGAATCTCAGAGGTACATCAGAACATAAGTATTATATGAATCAGTTTTTAACATTTCCTGTTTACTCCCTGCCCTGACTTGGATGATCCAGGCTAGCCTGATCTTGTCAGATGTCAGAAGCTAAACAGGTTTGGCCCCGGGTAGTATTTGGATGGGAGACCACTGAGGAAGGCCAGCGTTGCTAGGCAGAGGCAGGCAATGGCAAACCACCTCTGAACATCTCTTGACATTCCTTGAAAACCCTACAGGGATGCCACAAGTCAGTTGCGACTTGACCGCACTTTCCACCACCATTTACTCCCTCCACTGCAGATGAGGGAACGTTCACGTTTTCTTCTTTATATATTGTGCATATTTTTAAATAACATACACTTTACAGAAAAAAGGCACAATAAAGGAGGAGGAGGAGGAGGAGGAGGAGGAGGAGATTTATACCCTGCCCTTCACTACCCAAAGGAGCCTCAGAGCAGTTTACAGTCTCCGTTCCCTTCCACTCCCCTGGGGCTCAGAGAGCTCTCCCAAGAAGTGCTCGTGAGAGAACAGCTCTGAGAGAACTTGTGACTGACCCAAGGTCACGCCAGCAGCTGCATGTGGAAGAGTGGCAAATCAAACCCGGTTCTCCCAGATGAGAGCCCGCGCTCCTAACCACTGCACCAAACTGAATGGCGGGTTTGATCTGCATGAAGGAGAAGTAAAGTCAGAACGGGCCTTTCAAGGTCAATGTGGGAAGGATGAGAAATCCGGACTCACAACTACCCACTACTCAGGATTTTAGAATTACCTTTTTTCCCTTCATGAAATCTGCTGCGCAACTGGAAAATGTGATGCTGTCCTCCATGAAGACAGTCAGTCCCACTTTTTTAAAGATACCATCTTAATAACTCAGGATCCTCTCTTTTTAAAAAAAAATGAGAGAGAGAGAGAGAGAGAGAGAGAGAGAGAGAGAGAGAGAGAGAGAGAGAGAGAGAGAGAGAGCGCTTCGTAAATAACTAATGGAATCCTTTTTTTCATCTGTTTGGAAGAGCGTTCCAAAAGTCAATTCTTTTTACAGGGAACGCCTGGTCAGAAAACGATCTGAAATGGGCGTTGCCAATGAGAGCAGACTCACACATCTATCAAACACAGACTTGCCCAGAAGCCTGAGTGGAGACCGTCCGTCTTCTTGGTCGCAGGACATAGGGTTCTGGCTTTACACATAACCAAACACTAAAACAGGCAGAAGTGAATGTCACAATGACTAAGCACGTTGTGGGTCACTCACTATCAAGGGGGAAAGGGAAGCCCTGCCAACTTACGAATATTTAAAGTTTTTAACCGTTTAATATTAGCTTTGGTTCCAAGAACTCCGGCAGCCTCCTTAATATATATAGAAAAGCTGAGCCAGCTGGCAGTTTAGATAATCTATTAAAACAAAATGTGACTGTACAGAAAAAAGATGGCCTTTCTCTGAGCTTCTACAGCAGGGTCGCCCACTCTGGGTAGAGAAATTCCTGAAGGCTTAGGGGTGGAGCCTGGAGAGGGCGGGGTTTGGAAAAGGGAGAGATCTCAGCATTGTACAATGCCGTAGGCTTGAACCAGAAAGCCTGCAGCTTGCACCTAACCAGATAAACTCCACTGATGCTGTTTGAGCTCAGGCCTCAGTGCCCTTTTCTTGTGGTGAAGGGAACAGCATGATTTACAGTATCAACCCAAGACTGGCAAGCTGCCCAAAGCTTCTAAACCTACCACAAATACCTGTAATTTATAACCTGCTTTTTCTCCAACCGGGACCCAAAGTGGCTTAAAAATAATTCTCTTCTCCATTTTATCCTCACAACCACCAGTCTGCAAGGTATGTTAAGTTGACAGAATATGACTAGGCCAGGGCCACCCACTGAGCTTCGGTGGCAGAGTGAAGAGTCCAGCATGGGTCTCCCAAATCCTAGTCCGACGCTCCAGTTGATACAGTCTGCTGAGAATTCCAGAATCCTTCCCTTCTGCCCATGCCAGGTCAACAGAGCAGGACTTGATGCTCTTCAAAGTTGTCTTCTGGTTCCAGCAACTGACCTCCGGGAGTTTGGGACTACAAGCACACCAGGTGGGGCCTGGAGATCTCTTGGAATTACAACTGTCTCCAGATGACAGAGTTCACCCTCCAAATAGCTGCTTCGGAGGGTGAACTCTACGGCATTATGAGGTCCCTCCCCAGCCCTGCCCTTCCCAGGTTCCACCCCCAAATGTCCAGGAATTTAGCAACCCAGAGTTGGTAACCCTACCACACACACATACACACACACGCAAGCCTAGACTCAGGTATGACCCAGCCTGGCCCTGACAGCAGGAAAAGGCAAGTTCATGTTCTGTGGCATCAGTGCATTGCCGACATTAAGAAGCTCTAGGGCAAAAATGCTCAATATCGACAGATCGGGCAGCATTTTCTATTTGATCGTTTTGCTCCATGGGCCCACCCCAGGTAGGGTTGCCAGTTCCAGGTTGGGAAATACATGGAGATTTGGGGGGGTGGAGCCTGAGGAGAGCAGGGTTTGGGGAGGGGACAGACTTCAGTGCGATAGAGTCCACCTTCCAAAGCAGTTGTTGCCACAATGATCTCGCCCAGAAATGACATCATCGCACAGGGCATGTCACAAAGGGGACACTCTAGCATTTGGAAGGAAACTCTATGAGCATGTCACATGGGGGATGCTCTAGCATTCAGGGAAACTCTATGGTTACCATAGAGTTTTCCCCAAATGCTAGAGTGTCCCCTGTGCAATGATGTCGCCTCCAGGCACAGACGTGGCTGCTCAGCGGTGGGGGTCCCCTGCCCACCAGCCAGCTAGGCGGCGGCAGATTGGGGGGCCAGATGTGGAGGGGAACCCATTTCTGTCGGGGGGATGGCAACCCTACCTCCAGTTAACCCCTGGAGGATGGCAACTCTAACCCCAGAGCAAATCATATTGCTTACAACCAGCATGGACCAGCTCCCTGTAATCCACTGATCTTTTAGCTTACCCGAAACAGTGTTCTGACTTGCTAAAAAACAAGGCAGTTTGTTTTAACTGTGAGGCAGCGATTCCCCTTCCTCCTGCAGACCCTCCCCTCGTGCCATGCCTTAGTCACAGAATGTCATGGGGACTGTGGGCTGCAGGGGGGAGGGGAAGGCAGGAGAGTTCTGTTCTGCCGTGGGAAAATTTTATCTAGATCCAGCCCTCTGTCTGTTGAGGGACTCTTCAGCCTGAGCAGCAGCCAAGATTCATAAGACCCTCCATGATGGTGTTCCCTGACCGACTGATATGTGATAAATCTCAGATGTTTTCCAGTTTGTGTTAAAATCATGCTCCGTTGACCTCCCAGAGTACAGTTGTGGAGGGGAAAGAATAGCTAATTTACACAAAGAAATAATAAAAAATGTGTCTCCACTGTAAGGCAGATAACAACGGATAAAGGAACTCTAGGGGGGTTACAGTACTCTGCCATAATTCAGAAAGCGGCTCTACTATTAGCCGGGATTTACAACCCTCCCAATCGCATTTGCATCTAAAAAAACAAATCCATTCTAAATTATACTTGTTGAACTGCAGTGTTGTCTTGTGGTACTCTGCTGAGGATAAATAATGTACAACCAAACATGACATCCCAAAAGGCTGGGATCAGACTTGCCGTCTGATTCAAAGTGCTTGGAAATTTAGATATGTTTAAATAGAGGGATTTTAACTCCCTCACGCAACATTTTAAAAGCCAAGCAGGGCGAGGTCTGCTCCCATTCTCGGGGACAGGCCCGCGTGCGAACCAGACTGCTGATTACAGGCCATAAGAGGACTAACTTTGTCAGAAGAAATGCTGTCTTTATCTCCCTAGACAGGCCCCTTTACTTTGAAACGAAGACTTTGTTACAGTCTTTGTCCAAACCACATTCCTCCAAAACTGAGATGAAACCCAGATAAGGAGCAATGTAGACGAGTGGGCAGAGGCTTGGCCAGAGGGCCAAACCAGATGTGAGGACATTTAAAGCACACACAGGCTGTGGTCACACTGGAGGCTTGCCGCGATCTGAGCACTCTTCTAAGTGCCCTGGTTTAAAGTGTTGTGGGGCAGACCAACCAGACAGCACACCCTGGGGCAGTTTCCCCGCACACTCATCTAGTGGTCTGGTATTCACATTACTGTAGCACCTAGACTACAGAGAGTGCGCTGCCTGGTCATTTTGTAAATGCAGGTGGGAGCATGTGCATATGAGCTCATGTGCATATGAGCTCATGTGCACATGCACATATAGGCAGCAGCTCCCCCCAAAAAAACACCAGTGGCAGAAATGGATCTATGGGTTCGGACTTCCCTTCTGGGTTCCTTTCGTGGCAGGAGAGTTCAGATGTTTGGAAAAGTAGAGTGGAAGTGCTGGCATCCGTTAATGCTGGACTTTCCCTGGTGCCTGATTATTCCGCTTCCAAAGCGGGGCAACACAAGGTACTGACGACTGGGGCTTGGAAGGCAGATATTGTCGTTTGATTGTGCTCTTTAAATCCACAAAGGTTACGCTACTATATCGCAACAAACCGCTTGCGTGACCACAGCCATAAAGAAAGCAAGGGGATAAGGAGTCCAATTCGAACAACAAAAAGGGCAAGCGGATGAAGAACCAGTGTTGCCATTCTCCAGGTGGAGGCTGGAGATCTCCCAGAATTACAGCTGGTCGCCAGGTAAAAGAGATCAGTTCCCCTGGAAGAAAACAGGTGCTTTGGAAGGTGGATTCTGTGGATAGGGATGCTAGCCTACAGGTAGGATCTGGGGATCCCCTGGAATTACAGCTTATATCCAGCATACAGAGATCAGCTCCCCTGGAGACAATGGGTGCTTTGGAACGTTGACTCTATGGCATTGTCCCCTACTGAGGTTCCTGTCCTCTCCAGGCTCTATCCCCAAATGTCCAAGAGTTTCCCAACCTGGATCTGGCAACCCTACTCACCATCCTGTGCTAATGGACAGGGGGGACCTGTCAACCCTCCTATGGCATTATACCCCACCGAGATCTCTCCTCTCCCCAAACCCCACCCTCTTCAGGCTCTACCCCCAAAATTTCATAATCTAGAGCTGGCAACCCTATGAGGAACACAGAAATCCCACACACACCCCACACACCCCACCTGTGGTTGATCTTCCCACAACTTCTATCCCCAAGCACTTTTTGTTTTGATTATTTAAAGCATTTTATGCTGCCTTTCCACCCAGCTTGGGGTCCCCAAAGTAGCAAACAATCAAAAACATTAAGTTTTTGAAATTCATTATGCAATAAAAACTAAAAGCAACAAGTAAACAAAACGGACAATGTTAAAGCGCACGCACAACTCAAACACATACATAGGAAGAAGGGTCAGAGAAGGAACGTCAGACGAAACAGATATCATCTTCACCTACGGGCAGAAGGCAATGATAGAAAGGGACAGACGAATGTCCCTGGGGTGGGAATTCCATAATTTTGGTGCCATGACTGAGAAGGCCCTTTCCTGAGAAGGCTCCAGATGGGCCCCTGAAGATGACCACAGTAATTGGGTAGGTTCATATGGGAGACAGCAGTCATTAAGGCATGCTGGTCCTAAGCCTTATAGGGTTTTAAAGGTCAATACCAGCACCTTGAATTGGGCTGCGAAGTTAATTGGGAGCTGGTGTAGGTGCCT
Source organism: Gekko gecko (assembly GCA_029375565.1). NCBI lineage: Eukaryota > Metazoa > Chordata > Lepidosauria > Squamata > Gekkonidae > Gekko > Gekko gecko. The sequence goes on along the minus strand of JAPDNY010000005.1, from coordinate 29,359,095 downwards.
TCCACAGTGATATGGAAACTGCTCCCGTCCTGTCTCATTTTGGTCTTGGGGATGCTAGACTCCTCTACTGTACTTATTTTACCTCTCCTGGGCTTCAGATTCCGTCTTGGTAAAGCAGAACCATAAAAGATTTCAAGAGTTCATATGAGAACTGGTACTGGGGTTGCCACCTCTGGTTTGAGAAATTCTTGCAGATTGGGGGAGGGGAGAATGAAGCCCAAGGAGGACGAGGTGTGTGGAGGGGAGGGACCCCCGAGGAGTATAATGCCATAAAGTCTACCTTCCTAGGGGGCTATTTTCTCCAGGAAAGCTGATCTCTGTCATCTGGAGACCAGCTGTAATTCCGGGAGTTCTCCAGGCTCCCCTCGGAGGTTGGCAGGCCTAAGAGAACTGTTACGTACCAAAGAAAAGCAAGGCTGAAATTATTGCCAGTACAATCCTAAACAGAGGTACACCCTTCTAAGCTCAGTGCCTTCAATGGATTTAAGACTGCACTATAAAGCAGTCCTAGATTTCACGCGACAGGGTGTTTCCGGATTATTACTTTTAGATGCTTTTTGCCGAGCAGTTGGGTTAGAACGGATAAAAGGAAGTCCTCCTTCCCCCAAAGAGTGATTAACACATGGAATTCACTGCCACAGGAGGTGGCGGCGACTACAAGCACGGACTGCTTCAAGAGGGAATTGGATAATCACATGGAGTGGGGGTCCATTAGTGGCTATTAGCCACAAGGTATAGATAAGAACTCTCGGTCTGGGGCAAGTGATGCTCTGTATTCTTGGTGCTTGGGGGGGGGGGCAACAGTGGGAGGGCTTCTAGTGTCCTGGCCCCACAGGTGGACATCTTGATGGCACCTGGTATTTTTGGCCACTGTGTGTTGGACTAGATGGGCCATTGGCCTGATCCAACATTGGCTTCTCTTATGTTCTCTTATGTTCTTATGATGTATAATCTGCTCATCCTGAAGACACAAAACACATGAAAAGAACCCTTGTGGAATATATTTTAAAAGATTTGAATATATTAAAATATATAAAAAAGTAGTTCGTATAGTATCTTATCAGAGGTTCCTCAGAGATAAGATCAGTAATGTCATACATGTGATTCCAGGAGAAAGCTTGTTTATCTATTGTGTCAGGCAACTGAATCACAACTGAAGCCCAAATCGGGTTTATTTTTTATAAACCAAGAACATGCACAACAAATGCTGTATCACGGCGTAGACCACTCCCCCCCCAAAGCCAAATCTCATCCTCTCTGCTTCCTCCTTTGTCCTGCTGACATTGCCCAGTGATTAGTATTTACAGCTCTGTTTCTGTACTTAAGAATATCACACTTCTAACAACTACCCTTTCCCCATAATTTGCAGGGGAAGGAGAGTTTGGGTGCAGTTGAAAGCCACATTCTCAATTTAAATCTACAGTTGGCTGTCATCTCTAGTAGATCCATAAATGAGCAGGGCAGCATAAGAACTCAAGTTGCCAACCCAAAAGTGTGGCCTGGAGATCTACTGTTACAACTGATCTCCAGACAATAGAGGTCGGATCCCCTGGAGACAATGGATGCTTTGGAATGTGGACTCTATGGCAATGTACCCTGATGAGGTCCCTCCCCTCCCCGAACCCCGGCCTCCCCAGGTTCCACCCTCAAAATCTCCAGGTATTTCCCAACCTAGAACTGGCAACCCTAATAAGAACTTAAGAAGAGTCCTGCTGGATCAGACCAAAGGTCCATCTGACCTCCACTGGCTGACCAGATGTCGCAGAAGGCCCACAAGCCAAGGCTCAGGGGCCATTGCTACCCCATTGCTGTTCTCCTCCAGGGGGTTACTGACTGCAAACATGGAGGTCCAATTAACAATCATGACTAATAGCCATTGAGGGACATACCCTTTTAAAGCCACTTGTGACAGGGAGCATCACAATACCATAGTGCAGGGGTCCCCAGCCTTTTGAGCTTGCAGGCACCCTTTGAATTCTGAGAGGGGAAGGTGAGCACCTTCCCAAAATGGCTGTTGCAGGAGGCGGAGCCAAACACGACACCTCCCTTCTTACTTTGCAAAAGAACTGCAGAAGTGACTTTAAAAGATATGAAGAAAATCATTAGGGTGGAGGAAACAGAAGAGGGGATGAAAAGATGGAAAAGCTGAAAGGGGTGTGGGACCCTAAGCCCAGGTGTTTACCATTCCTCCTGAGTTTCCAGTGGCTGGTGTTGCTATTTCACAATGGGAAACCCTTTCATGTGACTAAAGGCAACCAATAACAAGCTCTGCCTTATAAAGGCCCCACCCACTTTCTGAAAAGTTTGACATGCACTGAAGTAACTACAGGTGGGTACCATGGGACCCACTGACACCGCATTGGAACTCCTTAATTAAAGCCATGACCCTAGAACAGAATTCTTTGGGCTTCTTAGCTCAATGCACCAACCAGAGAGGTAGTGAGAACTCCCTTTCCTAGGCACCCCATGCTCTCCAAAATCCAGGCCTTAAACACAACAGCCCTGCAGTTGCTGCACAGCATCCCTGCTGCATCCCCTGTCCCCTTCTTTACACGCGTAAAAAGACAAGACGGTCAGGGTTGCCAATTCTGGGTTGGGAAATACCTGGATGCTTGGAGGTGGAGCCTGGGGAGGGCGGGGTTTGGGGAGGGGAGGGGAGGGGAGGGATAATGGGGTATAATGCCATAGAGTCCAGCCTCCAAAGCAGCCATTTTTTCCAGGGGAACTGGTCTTGGTCATCTGGAGATTGGTTGTAATAGCAGATCTCCAGGTACCTCCTGGAGGCTGGCAACTCTAAAGACAGTAGGGGTTACTGGATGAAGCCCATTATGAGATGGGCCTAAATTCTGGAGGGAGACTCAGCTCAGAACGACTCTGCAGTTTCTGAACAGGAGTTGTCCATCTTCCATCTGATTCCAAGTTCCAGCACCATCAGTGAACAAGGGATTGGAGCCAGACTAAACTAGCAGTTGCCACCCATTCCTCTTCCTATTGCTGACCCCCCTCATGTCAGTGCTCAGGATCTCCCATCCCCCTGAAAACAGAAGCTGCATCCTGCTGATGGGAAATTTCCTCTGGATCCAACCCAAGATGCACAATCAGCCCCAAAGAGGCTTGTGACGTTCAGCAGTTATTTGGACCCATGTTGTGAGCCCACATTTTTCTAACCACATGTCACAAACATGCAATGCCAACATGCAGCAAGGCACACACACCTACAAGATTAAAGAGACAGGTCTTTCATACCCTCGATCTCTTCTGCGACTAAGACTTAAATTCCAGATCCCAAAGCTATGCCCCCCACACAGAGTAGACATTCCACCCTGCTGCGTGGCTCTACAATTTTTGCCTACGGCATAAGGCTACCTTCAATAAAAGAGGCTATTCAAGCTATGTGCCTTTTTTTTTTTACCCTAACAGCCGTGCAGGTGGTATCAAAAAGTCACACTGCATTTCTATCATACACCCCCACCCTCAAGAATCAGGCTTGCTTTTAATCAGACTTGCAAAGCGAGCCTTAATGCTGAGTGACGCGTGACAGCTAATCCAATCCTGAGGAAATGGCTCCGAAACCCCAAAGTGACACTTTTTTTAATAAAAAGGCATTAAATTATTTGAGCACTCTCCCGTATAATAAAAATGTAGGAATCCTAATGATATACAATTTGCAGAGGGGAAAAAGGTCCCCTGTTCTTTATTATTATAACGCTGACTTTTCTGGGGGTGCCTGACAAGCAAACGCTGCTTGCAATAAGAGCCTCTAAGTGCCTGGCGTGGCGGAAAAGAATGCAGGGTAAGAATGTCTGCCTCGGGAGATGCCGCGGGGTTCCGGAGGCCTGCTCTGCTAAGATAGAAGGGGCAGGAGGTTGCCTGTGCTAAGGGAGACCATGCAGTGTTGAGCTCCAGATCCAGTCCTGAGGCTACCTAGTCAAACGAACAGGACCACTCTTCAAAATGTCTTATAAAGGGGTTGGGTAGGGTTGCCAGCCTCCAGGTAGCACCTGGATATCGCTTCATGTTACAATGGATCTCCAGCTGACCCAGATCAGTTGAACCCCTGGAGAAAATGGCCGCTTCGGAGGGTGGACTCTGTGGCTTTATACCCTGCCGAGGTCCCTCCCCTCCCCAAACCCCGCCCTCCCCAGGTTCCACCCCCAAATCTCCAAGTAGTTCCCATTCTGCAGCTGGGAACTCGAGGTTTGGGTGTTCCCTCAGTAACCCAGCAAACCTCCAGGACGCTGTCTGCAACCAATGGCTCTCTAGACCTCAATGCGGTACCAAATAAAGTGATGGTGGAAAGTGCCACGAAGTTGCAGCTGACTTATGGCGACCCCTGGTGAGGTTTTCAAGACAAGAGATGTGCAGAGGTGGCTTGCCATTGCCTGCCTTTGTGTAGTGACCCTGGGTTTCCTTGGTGGTCTCCCACCCAAATACTGACCAGGGCCGACAGAGCTTAGTTTCCCAGATCTCAAAAGAGCAGGGTAGCTTGGGCCATCCAGGTCAGGACAGAACCAATTATAACTCTTTCGAAAAGAAAATCAAATCTTTAAGTTTAGTTCTTAACAGAGGGGTAGGCAGGATGCTGGAATAACTAGTATGTGAGGGGAACCGCTGGCAAGAATTTTAATGGGACTAAAGGTTTCTCAGAGATGCTTTACAGAAAGGGAAATGATCGAAGTGAACATAATCCAGTCACCTAAGTGTGAACCATGCACAGATTTATGCCAATGCGCTAGAACAGTCGCACAAGGTGCTACTGTATATATTTACTACCTATTGTGAGATTTTGTGTGTGCCACTTCCCCAAGGAAGACTCATAACAACCAACCAACAAACAATTTCACAATAAACACCTTCTTTCAGAACCATCATACTCAGAGTGGGTTTGGTTACTATGTGAATTTTCAGCTTTAATTTTAAAAAAATAAGTAAGTCTCTATCCCTTTCCTTTACAGAGATATAATAAAAAAGGCATATCTCCATGAGGGAAAGGGCTAGAGACCTACTTACTTTTTTTAAAAATGAAAGCTGGGAATTCAGTGAGCCTCCTAAGCCTATTGTTACAATGCCCTCACAAGATATTGACAATTAGGGGTGTGGTCACACGCGCCAGGAAAAATGGGGAAATAGGAAATAGACTCGCAGTTGCATGATCATACCGCCCTTTGAAGCTGCGGGCACAGCTCGTCAGTGTGTGATCAGACGCAACTGCGGGTGAGTCAGGGTTTTTTTGTGCTGTTTTTTCCCATGCTCTTAAATGGGGAATCAATGAACCGCACCTCCACACTGAGCGCTCCCCTATGGAGTTTGCAATGATGCACATACTGTGAAGGGAGAAAAAAACAAGGGCACAGAGTCAGGATGGCATGAGAGCAGCGCACTGGAGTGATCAGACAGGGGAAAGTCCATCCGTGGCCCATTGCAACCCATTTACTACCGGAGTTTCCTTGGTGCCTTTTAACTTTTAAGAAGTGTTTGCCCACTCCAGAAGCACCGATTTCGGGAGGGGGTTTGAAAGACCTGAATCAGATTGCGGTAACAAGAGAGGAAGTCCTCCGACTGATGGACAATTTAAAAACTAATAAATCACCAGGCCCGGATGGCATTCATCCGAGAGTTCTGAAAGAACTCAAATGTGAACTTGTGGATCTCCTGACAAAAATATGTAATCTTTCTTTAAAATCTGCCTCCATTCCTGAGGACTGGAAGGTAGCTAATGTCACTCCCATCTTTAAAAAGGGCTCCAGGGGAGATCCAGGAAATTACAGGCCAGTCAGTCTGACATCGATACCGGGTAAGTTGGTGGAAACTGTTATTAAGGAAAGAATTAGTAGGCACATTGATGAACAAAAACTATTGAGGCAGACTCAGCATGGGTTCTGTAAGGGAAGATCTTGTCTCACTAACCTGTTAGTGTTTTTTGAGGGAGTGAACAAACATGTGGACAAGGGGGACCCAATAGATATTATTTACCTTGACTTCCGGAAAGCTTTTGATACAGTTCCTCATCAAAGGCTCCTAAGTAAGCTCAATAGTCATGGGATAAAAGGACAAGTCCTCTTGTGGATCAAAAACTGGCTTATAAATAGGAAACAGAGAGTGAGTATAAATGGGAAACTTTCTCAGTGGAGGGTGGTAAGCAGTGGGATACCACAGGGATCAGTACTCGGCCCGATGCTTTTTAACTTGTTTATTAACGATTTGGAATTGGGAGTAAGCAGTGATGTGGCTAAATTTGCAGATGACACTAAGTTGTTCAGGGTGGTGAAAACCAGGGAGGATTGTGAGGCACTCCAAAGGGATCTGTTGAGGATGGGTGAGTGGGCGTCAACGTGGCAAATGGGGTTCAATGTGGCCAAATGCAAAGTGATGCACATTGGAGCCAAAAATCCTAAATATAAATACACGTTGATGGGGTCTGATCTGGCAGAGACGGACCAAGAGAGAGACCTTGGAGTCGTAGTGGATAACTCGCTGAAAATGTCTACACAATGTGTAGCTGCAATAAAGAAGGCCAACGCTATGCTGGGGATTATTAGGAAGGGAATTGATAACAAATCAGCCAGTGTCATCATGCCCCTGTATAAATCATTGGTGCGACCTCATTTGGAATACTGTGTACAGTTCTGGTCACCACATCTCAAAAAGGATATTATAGCATTGGAAAAAGTGCAGAGAAGGGCAACTAGAATGATAAAAGGGTTGGAACACCTTTCCTATGAAGAAAGGTTAAAATGCTTGGGGCTCTTTAGCTTGGAGAAACGACGACTGAGAGGTGACATGATCGAGGTTTATAAGATTATGAATGGGATTGAGCAGGTTGAGAAAGAAGTACTTTTCTCCCTTTCTCACAATACAAGAACTCGTGGGCACTCTATGAAATTGCTGAGCAGTCGGGTTAGAACAGATAAAAGGAAATACTTCTTCACCCAAAGAGTGATTAACATATGGAATTCACTGCCACAGGAGGTCGTGGCAGCTGCAAGCATGGACAGTTTCAAGAGGAAATTAGATAAACATATGGAGCAGAAGTCCTCCAGTGGCTATTAGCCACAGGGTATAGATGGGAACTCTCAGTCTGGGGCAGGTGATGCACTCTATTCTTGGTGCTGGAGGGGGCAGCAGTGGGAGGGCTTCTGGTGCCCTGGCCCCACTGCTGGACCTCCTGATGGCACCTGGTATATTTTGGCCGCTGTGTGACAGAGTGTTGGACTAGATGGGCCATTGGCCTGATTCAACATTGGCTTCTCTTATGTTCTTATGTTATGTTCTTATGTTAACTCCGCTTCTGCAGTGGAGCAGAACGGGTTGCCGACAGCCACGGGACATTTCCCAGATGTTATTGTCTGATTCTGCCCTTTAAATCCGGCAGGCATTCGTGCCTATGTCAGGTCTAACTGTGTGTATGATCATAGCCCTAGTGACTTTAAAAAACAAATAAACTGGGGTGCGGGGTGCTGTGACACCAGCAGTGATGTCAGGACATTCACTTGAAAATCCTCATTAATGAAGGCATGTGTGGAAGAAAATAAACTGGCTTAACAATTGTGAAAATGCACAGGGAGGGCAAACGTGTGGAACAACCAGGCCCAAACCAATTCCAATGCTTGTAGATCAACTACCAAGAAAATCAGGAGTGAGTTGAGTGTGCAGAAAAGTCCAAAGAGATATCACAGAGAATACCCCAATGTGGACTCTGTTGCCACTGCAAATGCTTCTGCATAAATTGGCCCCAGGTGGAAGCAACCCCAAAGCCATTCAACAGAATTTATCATGATATCTGAATGCACCCCAATCACAGTCACTGGCAAAAGAGATATGAATTAAGTAACGCTTGATGGAAAGTCAGAGAAAAACGATACGGCATAAACAGGGATTAATTAGAAACGTGCAGAACAATATTTAAACAGAACGATGGATATGAGGGAGTAGTAAGCTGCTACCAAGAGTGGCATGTTAACACTGCAATTTTTATTGAGAAGTGTTTATATTGGCAGCTTGGGATTTAATGTATTAAACAATCATTCATTTGCATGCATGTACTGTATGAAACTAGTTGTTTTCCCTTATGTAGTTAGCAAAGAACCAATCAATAAAAATGCAACCATAATTTAATGAGTGAGCATGTTATACATTACAGTCTCTACACACATACATGCACGCACACACACACTATATATATATATATAACATCTTTCACATCTCTTTTTAGTCACAGTTCACAAACAGTGGAGAGATGTCAGTCTCTAAGTGGGACCTGGGGACCTGAACTCATCTCCAGACTACAGAGATCTATTCTCCTGGATAAAATGGATGCTTTGGAAGGTGGACTCTGTGGCATTGTACCCCACTGTGGTCCCTGTCCTCCGCAAGCTCTACCCCCAAATCTCCAGGAGTTTCCCAGCCTGGATCTGGCAACCCTACCCCCACATTCCCTGCTGGTGGCCAGGGAAGACTTGGCAACCCTAGAAAGAGATCACAGAAGGGGCCAGGGCTCAACAGAAATGCAACAACCCTAGGATTCTTAGGGCTGCAAAGGACACAGATCACTTGGCCATCTCTCCCCGATGAAGGCCTTTATGGAGGCACACCTGTCATTCGCCCTTGGCATGTCTGCTGAGGGAAATGCTGGCCTAATGAACATAACTGCTACATAAACAAGTGGAACTGCTCTATGTAAAACAGATGCAGAGTTGATGCACTTGCGTAACGTATTCCCAGCGGGAAACTGCCAGTGCAGAATCAGAGATGCCAGCCTCCAGGTGGGGCTTGGGGATCCCCAGGAATTACAGCTGATATCCAGACTAAAGAGATCAAAGTTAAACCAAAAACATATGGCATAAAACCAAGCCCAGGTTTCTGATGTAACTAGGCCTGCCTCAGGCCTAAGCAGAGCACTGGGAACGCATTTTGGTACTACAAATAAAGATCTCAAAATTTTTGACTAAATTATTTCAAGTTTGGTGGACTTCTTATAAAGGGACACCTGTGCACTGTACATTAGTTGAGGTATTGTCTTACCCCAAAAAACCTTCAAAGCATAAGGAATATAAGCTCCTCCTTTGGTATGAAAGAATCTCAAGGTTGCAAATGCTGATTTCTGGGCAGAATTCACGACCTGAGAAAGGCGAGCTGCCCATGAGCCTGAAGATTGAAATGCAACTCCCAGATACCGGAATACTTTAACTTTCTCTTCAGATCGTATAAATCTTCCGCCCTTTACTAAGGACTAAAGAGATGGACCATTGTTTCAGGGAGTTACACCAGCGGACAAAAACCCCTGCCATCTAAAACATACACAGTGCTGTCAATATGCATGCAGAGCTTTCTGGGCACGGGGCTTCCCTGCTCTGTTCTTAGAGGCATTTCCCTTCCCATAAGTGAAGTCCTAACATATGCTGGACTTTGGATCACACCTACTGTTTACAGCTATATTCCAGGAAGTGAGAGCAAAGTATCTGAAAAATTTATAAGACTGCCTTAATTGTATGGGCTCTGTTCTGCGGTGGTTTGTTTTTGTTCCCCCCAGAAGAATCTCAAGTTTCATATATAACACTGTGTTTCTAGTCAACATGGTCAAAACAAAGAAAAAGAAAAGACAGTTATTTATTTTATTTATTTATTTATTACATTTTTACCCCGCCCTCCCCGCGAACGGGCTCAGGGCGGCTTACATAGGGGCAACCATGTGCCAAGACAAAACAACTTAAACCCTAAAAACAATTAACAAATAACATACTAAAAAGTAACCATCCAGGTGCTCGACAGTTCTTCACAACCTCAGTCCAATGGCGGTGTTAGTCCCAGCGATGTTGGTCGCAGCGATGTTGCACACAGCGGGTATAGCTAGATCTCCCTCGGCTGTCCCCTCCCTCCACCACATAAGATAGTCACATTGGCAGAGGGGAATAGAGTGGCGGCTCCTACTCAAAGGCCTGGCGGAAGAGCTCCGTCTTGCAGGCCCTGCGGAACTGTAAAAGGTCCCGCAGGGCCCTGATCTCCTCCGGGAGCTCATTCCACCAGGTAGGAGCCGCCACTGAAAAGGACCTAGCCCTCGTGGCCACCAGCCTGGCCTCCTTCGGGCCAGGGACCGCCAGGCGATGTTGGGACTCAGACCGCAGTGCTCTTTGGGGCATATACAGGGAAAGGCGGTCCCTCAGGTATGCCGGACCCAGGCCATATAGGGCTTTAAAAGTAAGCACCAGCACTTTGAAGCGAATCCGGTATGCTATAGGCAGCCAGTGCAGCACTTTCAGCACAGGCCGGATGTGCTCCCGCCTGGGGATGCCCACCAACAGCCTGGCTGCAGCATTCTGCACTAGCTGCAGCCTCCGGATTTGCCCCAAAGGCAGCCCCATGTAGAGGGCGTTACAGTGGTCTAGCCTTGAGGTGACCATTGCGTGGATCACCGTGGCCAGGTCCTCGCGGTCAAGGAACGGGACCAGCTGCCGAATCAGGCGAAGATGGTAAAAAGCCAATTTGGCAGTGGCTGCCATCTGGGCCCCCATAGTTAGCGCAGGGTCCAGGAGCACTCCCAGACTCCTAACCTCCGGCGCTGGCACCAACGGCGCCCCATCGAAGGTCGGGAGTGGGAGCCCCAGCCCCAGACTGGTCCGACCCAGGCACAGGACTTCCGTCTTCGCAGGGTTTAGCTTCAACCGGCTCAACCTGAGCCACCCGGCCACAGCCTGCAAGGCCCGGTGGAGATCTTCGGGGTCAGATTCAGACCGGCCGCCCAACATCAGATAGAGCTGGGTGTCATCCGCATATTGGTGACAACCCAGCCCATACCTCCGGGCAATCTGGATGAGGGGGCGCATATAGATGTTAAACAGCATCGGGGAGAGCATCGCCCCCTGGGGCACCCCGCATTCCAGCTAGTGCCTCCGGGACTGCTGCCCCCCTAAAACCACCCTCTGTCCCCGACCTTGGAGGAAAGAGGCAAACCACTGAAGGGCAAGCCCCTGAATCCCCACGTCGGCGAGGCGGTGGATCAGCAACTGGTGGTCGACTGTATTAAATGCAGCCGACAGGTCTAACAACAACAGTGCTGCCACACCACCTCGATCCAGGTGCCTCCGGAGGTCGTCAGTTAGGGCAACCAGTACTGCCTCCGTCCCATGCCCCGGGCGAAAGCCGGACTGGAATGGATCGAGGACGGAAGCGTCATCCAGAAAGCCCTGTAGTTGAGTCGCCACCGCTCTCTCGATCAGTTTGCCCAGATAGGGCAAGTTGGACACCAGCCGATAGCTGGCCAATTCCGCCGGGTCCATAGTTGTTTTTTTCAAGAGAGGGCGGACCATCGCTTCCTTGAGTGCCTCGGGGAACCGTCCCTCCAATAGGGACTTGTTTACAATCTCCCCCAAGGCACCTCGAAACCCCTCGTGGCCCGCCTTAATGAGTCAGGAGGGGCACGGGTCAAGGTCGCATGTGGTTGGGCGCACAGATACTAGCAGTCTGTCGACTTCCTCCAGACTGAGCCGGTCAAAGCATACTAAACCCAAACTCGAGGACGCGCAAGGGGCCTCAAGTTCACTCACTGTTTCAAGTGTGGCGGAGAGGTCACGGCGGAGCGCCGAGACCTTATCTGCAAAAAAGCTTGCAAATGCCTCGCAGCCAATATCCAATTCCCTACGATTTTGTCTGCCCTGCGGCAGAGTTGTCAAAGACCGAATTGTTCTAAACAATTGGGCTGGGCGTGAGCTTGCAGATGCGTAGAATTCCCTCTTCGCAGCCTTGACTGCCATCTCATAGGATCTCATAAACGTCCTATAAGATGCTCTCGTTGCCTCGTCGCGAGCACGGCACCACCGCCTCTCTAGCCGTCTGAGCTCTTGCTTCATCAGTCGCAACCCCTGGGAGTACCAAGGGGCTAGCCTGGAGCGAGGGCGCCTGGGAGCGATCTCGTCGATGGCTGTGGAAAGTCAGCTATGCCAGTCTTCCACAAGTTCCTCCAACGAGCCGCCAGGGGGCATCGGATCCCGCAGAGCCATTTGAAGCCGCACCGGGTCCATTTGGCTCTGCGGGCGAGCCAAAATCCACTCGCCGCCTATACAGGGTCGGGGTGGGACATTCACACGGGCCTTCAGGGCATAGTGATCCGACCATGGTACTGCCATGGCAGTCATCCGGTCCACTGTAATCCCCATCGTGAAGATCAGGTTGAGCATGTGCCCGGCCTGGTGCGTGGGGGTCGATACACATTGGGAGAGTCCTAGTGACGCCATGGACGCCACCAGGTCCGTTGCCCGGCTAGAGGCCACGTCATCGGCATGGACGTTGAAGTCACCCAAGACCATAAGCCTGGGGTGCTCCAGCGCCCAGCCTGCTACGGCCTCCAGCAGGGACAGCAGGCTACTGTCCGGTGCGTTAGGCGGTCGGTACACCAGGCAGATCGCCAAACTCTCCTCGGCCTCCAGCACCAGGCCGACACATTCCATGCCCGCGATCTCCAGTGAGGGGAGTGCCCTAAAGGAGTAAGCCTCCCGCACGAATATCGCCACACCTCCCCCCTGTCCCCTCATCCGTGATTGGTGAAGGACCGAGAATCCAGGTGGGGCAAGCTGGTTGAGAGCTATCGTCTCTCCATCCCGCACCCATGTCTCGGTCACGCACGCCAGGTCTACCTGTTGTTCCATAATAAAGTCCCGAAGGACCATGGTCTTATTATTTATGGACCTGGCGTTGCACAGCGGCAATGACGGAGGGGGTTTACTCATCCGAGCCCCACTGCTGGCAACCTTTGGGATGGGTCGCAGGCTGGAAGGGCACCGAGCCCTTTTGTTTCTCCGTGCCCTTCCCTTACCACATTGCCTGGACTCACCGCTATACCTTCCCCTCCCCAAGAGCACCGGGATCAGCTGCCGTGGCGTTGCCGCCCCAACCAGTCCACGCCGTGGCACCAGACTGTCAGGGGCCCATTCACAGGCCGCTCTCCTTCCTGGGGGCATTACCCTACCAACTCTCATATAACTCCAATCTTCGCTGATGTACAAGATAAACAATTCTCATCCCAATTAATTGGCCATACAAAAATACAATTTCCCATAATACAAAAATACAATTTACTATCATACAAAATCACACAATTTCCTACCCTAAAATCCAATTAAATTGGTCCCAAGAAGCTAACTCCGGCCCAACTCCTAGCACTTCAGTTCACCTAGTTCCTGCTCAAAGTACTCCGTTACAGGTAACTAAGGGCTAAGTCACCTGGCAGAAAGGCCTGGTGGTCACTCACAACAAGGATTTTGTATCACCTCCAGGAGTTCTGGGTTAGCAAATTCCAGAGTAGCCAAGGACAGGGTCATTATGCTTCCCCCCCCCCGATTATCTAAACTGGTGTGAGGGGTTATGTTTTGTAAACTGCTTTTGTTCCCTGCTTGGGGATAAAAGGAGGGTTAGAATATTTAAATATATAAATACATAACTCAGATGAGGGCACTCATAAAACATACTGGGCTTTTTTCTTTTTCTTTTTTTTTTGACAACTTGGACACATGAACATATGAAGCTGCCTTATACTGAATCAGACCATTGGTCCATTAAAGGTCACTATTGTCTACTCAGACTGGCAGTGGCTCTCCAGGGTCTCAGGCAGAGGTCTTTCACATCACCTACTGCCTGGTCCTTTCAACAGGGGGTGCCAGGGATTGAACCTGGGACTTCCTGTATGGAAAGAAAAGGCTCTTCCCCAAACCACAGCCCCACCCCTTAATCCCAAATCTATCCAAGAGTGGTCTTTTAAACCTAAAAAAAGAAACGTAACCAAGTCTGGAAATTGGTCTCTCCTGGCAACTTGCAGGGGATGGGGGACTTACTGGGAGCAGGAGGAAGGCCCACCCGACATTGCAGTGTCTATTTCCCTTCTGACATGACCCAGAAGTGATGTCATCAAACAGTGACGTCGGGACAATGCTCTGGTATTTGGGCAAAAACTTTGTGGTAAATTTGGCTTCTACCATAGAGTTTTTGCCCAAATACCAGACTGTCACCCGCAATGATGTCACTTCTGGGTCACAGCGGAAATGACATAGACATGTTGCTGCAATGTCAACTGGGTCCTTGCTCTTTTTCTGGGTAAGTCCCCGACATTGGTCGGTGATAAGACAAGAAAAGGTCAGTTAGGAGGACAGCATTACAGTAATTCTTCATGGATACCATTGGCCTGTGTTTTGCAGCTGGCTGTCTTCACTAGAGGTTTATCTAGGGCAGCAGTTCATAAACTTTGTGGTATTGTATTGTATTGTGGTATTGTATCGTTCTAGTTCCTTGAAGGATCGGGTAGTAGGTGATACAAAAGAAGACCCTGAGACCCTGGAGAGCTGCTGCCAGTCAGAGCAGACAACACTGACCTTAATAAACCGATGGTGTCATTCACAACCCATTCACAAGTTACAGAGATGTCCTGCAGGCATGCATGTACTTCTGTCTGTAGGAAACTGCCAACAGATGTTCACTTAACAAAAGAAACAAAGGACCAGATAAATAGGGGGGGTTAAATCACATGTTTAATTGTACATGTGTTGAATGTAACATTATAATAATCCAATATGCATATAAAGAAAAATCAACTTTATGCTGTACATGGATTATGTGTGTCTAAGTTTGTCAGCTATGCATTGGAATATTCCTAGAAATTTTGAGTATGGAGCATGGGGAGGATGGGGTTTAGGGAGAGGAGGGACTTCAATGGGTTATACTGCCATAGAGTCCACTGTCCAAAGCTGCCATTTTCTCCAGGGGAACTGAACTCCAGGAGATCTCCAGCCACCACCTGGAGACTGGCAACCCTAGACTGCATTCACTGTAACTTGTGAACAGGTCTAGTATAAGGCAGCTTCATGTGTAAACGAGGTAATTTTCAAAATCCCTCATACAATCCAATCTTCCCTACTTTCAGACAGAGCTCAGCCCCCAATCTGAAAGTTGTCAACGATACAGAAAGACCACCCACCTGTCAGATTTTGGCACCTTACTTGCAGGCCCAGGGAGAAAGTATTTGCCTTCCCTGACAAACGTTCACTGCCTAGGTCCCTTCAGAGGCCGGCCTGAGAATCCTCCCCCCTTTTTGCCTTCTCATGGCCTCTGCCAGCCAACAGAATACAGCTACTGCTATTGAGAGGAAGGTTTTCCTCATGGCATTCCCTCAGTCCATATTTCTTTTCTGACAGACTTTGCCATTCCTCTCAACAGGGGGAAAATGGGAGACTGTTTATGGTCATGGATAATTAAAAAAAATTAACCGGATTGTGGCACCCGAATTGAGATTTCACTCCAATTAAAACTAGGCAGCTTTCCTCCCACGTTTCTTTGTTTTTAAGCACTGCCAACACTGGTGCGTGGAGTCCCTTTACTCTTTTTTTTTCTTTCTTCCATTCCAGAGATGGGAAACAACACAAGAGCCCTGCCTTTATATAGCTCCATCTAGTTAAGGCATTTCTTTGTTGATTCTGTCCTTCCTGTTCCCCATCTCCCCTCCTTGATTTTTGCTTTGACGGCCGAATTACTACATGGGTTTATTTATGCGGGAAGAGAGGATTTCACTAAACCATGGGTTCCAAGATTTCATTAAAACATTCAATGTCTTCTCCAACAAAGGAAGCCTTTTATTACAAAATTTGGCAAGTAGGAGCCCAGCAGGCCATAGCAAAAGAGTACATAAACAAATAAATTTATCTCAGTTACCCAAACAGGTGACCTAGGCTGCTAGGGGCAGTTTAATGCACTGTAATACTTGCTTCAAGTAGGCTTGCTGTTTTCCCGCCTGAGGTGGGTAAAACCCTGTCCTCAGCCCCAATCCCCCATCCTTGAGAAACTGAGGAGTGAAAGAAAAAATAGTTGGGAAATGGCCTCCAAAGTGGTGCTCTAGACATTTTCCCATGTCTCTATGGTTTTTACCCTAGAGATTAGGCGAAATTCCTAGTGGGTCACCCTAACATCACATCCTCCCCAAAATCCACCCTCTCAGGCACCGCCCTCAAAATCTCTGAGCATTTGCTGAGGAAGCAGAATACCAGAGGAGTGGATATGGAGGGAGAACATCAGCAACGGTGTGATGTCACTTCTGGGTTGTCACTGATGTCGTGTTTATTTTTTGTTCTCCCAACAGCCAATGGAGTGCCAGCAGGCAAGGAGATCTCATGCACCCAGGGGGGCATATGGCAACCCTAAAATCAGCATTTGAACTAGAGGTCCTATTCAACTGTCATGGTGAATATTCAAGGATGGACATGGCTCCCATAAATCCCTCCAACCCACTTTTAAATCTCTCCAATCCAGTGGCCATCAACACATCTCATAGCAATGAGTTCCACAGGCCAACTGCTTAACGGATGAAGCACTTTTTCTGAAGTATTTCCTTTAGCTTGTCTTCAATCTGCTGTGAGTCGGCTTTACAGGGTAACCCTCAAGTTCTGAAGTATTATAAGAGAAGAAGAGAGAGAAAAATCTCTCTAATTGTTATAGGCCAAGCTTTCTTTGTCAAGGGGATAAATGATAGAAACTGGCTCTGTTTCTATGTATCAGACTGTGTTTACAGGTGTAAGCCCAGGGTGGCAATTTTTTAAGCCATCAGAGACTGCCCTGGAGGTAAACCTACAAAGAATAATAGTGTGACCAGCTGGTATACATGATGCTGCTTTCCAGAGGGAGAGACTGCCAAGTAAAGGCTGTTCCCTGCAGTCTTCTCATAGAGGCCATTTTATGTGAGAGCAACTCTATAGTCAAAACATCCAGCGTGGCTCCTTACACATCAGCATATTGAATGGCCGTTTGAGAGCGGTGTTTGCACCACAGAATATCCAGCTGGAGAGATCTGTTTACTGCCGTCAATAAAAAATTACTTACTCCAGTGCATTTCCCCAGACATTGCCGTCTAACTTCAAAACCTCCAGGCGAACTCTGCTACCAAGTGGTCTAATGATAGACGGCTGTGGAGTTTGCTGCTATCCTTTCTGGCTAAACTGGGGGGGAAATGTCCCCCCCTACACGGCTTTCCCATCCAAAGTTTAATCTCCAGAATTAGTGCCATAATGAGACAGAAAATCGCCATTGGGACTGAAGGTGAGTGGAAATGGACTGATTCAAAGCATCATTTTGGCAGCAGTTAGCATCATCTGGACTGCCAAGGAACAGAATTCTCTTAAAATAGAGAGGCAGAAATGATGACAAGTCAGTGAAAATGGAGATTAATATTCTTTTGTAAGACAATTAAAACAAATTCTGGATACTAAGTACTGCAGAGAGGGTTGGATATTTGGGATGAAAGAGTTGTAATGTTCATGAGCGCTATGATGGAGGAAGAAGAAGAGTTGATTTTTATATCCCGCTTTTCTCTACCTTAAGTATAAGCAGCTTACAATTTCTTTCCCTTCCTCTCCTCACAACTGTCACCTTGTGAGGCAGGTGGGGCTGAGAGATTTCTGAGAGAACTGTGACTGGCCCAGCGTCACCCAGCAGGCTTCATGTGGAGGAAGAGGGGGGAATCAAACCCAGTTCTCCAGATTAGAGTCCACCGCTCCTAACCACTACACTGCACTGGCTCTCATGGGGTGCGTTCAGACAGCGTGCTGGAGTGGTTTAAATTGCTCCGGTCCAATGCGTGGTTTTTTTTAACCTGGAGAATCGTGATCACATTGACCTCCTTGTTCCGGCCTCCCCGCCATCCACACACAGGTGGGGTTTTTTTCCTCTCAGTTTGAGCATGCGCACTGGCAGCCCTCTCTAGAGCTAAAATTTTCACGCATGTGCAGAACAGCGATTTCCACACGTCCCTTTAAACTTTATATGAACACTTCTCTTTAAACTTTTACTCCGAAACTGGCCTCCCTGAGATCCTATACTTGTCTAAATGCTTAAACTAGGCACCATTTAAGCTTTTCTTTTATTAACTTAGGAGCGGAGCTCTGCCCAAGCGCACACCACCAAGGCATAAAAAAAAA
Organism: Gekko gecko; assembly: GCA_029375565.1. NCBI lineage: Eukaryota > Metazoa > Chordata > Lepidosauria > Squamata > Gekkonidae > Gekko > Gekko gecko. The sequence continues at coordinate 29,341,153 of JAPDNY010000005.1, read as the reverse complement.
ATGGCAGACAAAAAGCAGAAGCCTGAGGCAGCTTCCCAGAGGGGAGGGGGGTTGAAGCACCCGGAAGTGGCTCGATGGAGCGATCAGATGTCAGAAAAGTGCAGCTCGAAACCGGAGAATCAGGAAAACACCACTTGGTAAGTGGTATCAAAATACTCCGGTTTAAAAGGGGTTTGATCCAGAAAGCCACAGCTGGGGACGGTGCACAGATGTTGGGCGTGTAAACGCACACATAAAATCCGTTCCTGAGGCATGTCGAAAGCAGTTCAAATGGAGCATCTGAACGCACCCATGGTGTATCAACATAACTGTGGGTACATGTTTGTATATAAATGTACACATTATGGTAAAGCTCTTTCAAGTCAAACATATTATGCAATCTAAGCAGTTTTCTGTTTCACTATTTATGTGTAGTGTGCAGGAAGCCCTTATGTTACCATAGAGAGTTAGGCTGCTCAAGTCTGCTAAGTAGGCAAGGGGATCTATGAAGTTCATGCATCAGTCAGTCAGGGCTCAGAGGGGGAAGCCAGGCCAGAAAGAATACAAATGGTCACCTCTCCCTGCTCAGCTGGTAGCTGCAATACCATCTTCTAGCCAGCTGTATTGGCGGTGCTGTAGGGCAGCTGAGAACAGGGTGGTAGAGCTCCCTTCTCTAGCAACACAGAGATGAGGCTGAACAGAGGCAGTTGAGAAGGACTTGTACAAAGTCCTATGTGATTTCAACAGTCCTACGTGATTTCAACACGCTTAAAACATTTCGGACAGCTGTGCCACAGCTATGGATTTAAGCAGCACTGACTGGCCATCCTTTGTGTCAGTCACAAAGCTACCTTCCTCCCTTCTCACAGTATTTTCCAGAGCATTTTTTTAAAAAAAATATAGTATTAAAAAAAATCACAATAACACGCCAAACAAACTTGAGGGACCAGATAAATATGCAAAGTGGACAGCCCTCCTGAAGTGAGAGGGGAGGGCAAGAAGGAGGAGTCCATCAGGATTCAATCCACAAGCTCACTTAAGAAGTGAAAGCAGGGTTTGTTCTCACAGCTGAAAGACCCAGACCCCCCTCCCGTTTCCAAGTACATGTGTAAACAGCCTGAGGGGCCCAGCTACACAGTACATTGGGAGTTCCGTGGCCAGAGCTCCCAGAAGTTTTTTTAAACTCACCACTCACCCAGGTATCCAGTTCAGACTGGGGATGTGGCACAATGGAAAGAGGGTTTTAGGCCCCCCCAGATTGCCAACCTCCAGGTGATGGCTGGAGATCTCCTGGGATTACAAATGATCTCCAGGCTACAGAGATCAGTTCCCCTGGAGAAAATAGCTGCCTTGGAAGGTGAACTCTAAGGCATTATACCCTGTGGAAGTCTCCCCCCCCAACTCCACCCTCTTTAGGCTCCACCCCTAAAATCTCCAGGTATTTACCAACTCGGAGCTGACAACTTTAACAGCCCCCCCCAAATCTCCCAATCAAAAACAGAACTAAGGAAGCACCATTTGCCCTGTCATGAAAACAGATGCGTGCTGACACCAGGGGGAGGAGGAAATTCAAATGAACTGAAAGAAGGGAAAGGTGCGTCACACTACACACAACGGCAGTCTGGACATTTTAGAAATTCTCCTAGTTATGTTAGAATTAAAGAAGTGAAGAATTCAGGGAAGAGGGAAATTCTAAACTACTGAAGGAACAGAATAGGGCAGAAGTCCTCTACATGGTGCCCACTGACACCTTTCCTGGTGGCCACCAAGTGTTTTTAGAAAGTTGGTGAGGTAGGGATGCCAAACCCGCAAGTGGGGGCGGGAGTCCCCAGTTTCGAACACTCCTCTCTGCTGTCAGCCAGCTGGCCAGCGGGGGAATAACCCCCCCTCCAAAAAAAACAGAGAAGAAACTGGAAATAAACATGACATGTCTAGGTCACCCGAAAGTGACGTAGGCACATCTATGACATCTGAGGGGCACTCTGGGTTTTGGGCACAACTCCATGGAAGAAGCTAATTTTACCATAGAGGTTTTGTCCACAAACCAGAGCATCGCCCCTGACATCCCCGACGTGCCTACGTCACTTCTGGGTGACATAGGCACATCACATTTATTATTGACTTTTCCCCTCTGTACTCCCAGTAATTTCACCCCCATCCCTTGCCGGCTGGTCTGATGGTTCTGGTAACCCTAGGGTAGGGCCAGATGGGGCTTTGGGGTTGTTTTTTTCTGCACAGTTTCTGATTGGCTGCACAGATTTTTAGAAACATTTCTGTGGAAGCAGCTGCCACCACAGCACAAGGATCTTCACGGTGTAACTGAAGGTAAACTGCAGCAGCCATTTTGTAGCTGGCTCCATCTCCTGTGGCAGCCATTTTGTGACAACCATTTTGGTAATGTGCCCACCATCCTGTCTCAGAATCCCAAAGGTGTCTGCAGGTTCAAAAATGTTGGGGACTGCTGGAATCGGGGATATTCACTCATCTGTATTTATAAGGATGCAACCGGCAGAGTAGAGAGAGAAGAGATTTATACCCCGCCCTTCACTCGGAGTCTCAGAGTGGCAATCAAACTCCTTTCCCTTCCCCTCCCCACAACAGACACTCTGTGAGGTAGATGGGGCTGAGAGAGCTCTGAGAGAAACTGCCCTTGAGAGAACAGCTCTGAAAGAACTTACCACTGACCCAAGGTCACACCAGCAGCTGCAAGTGGAGGAGTGGGGAATCAAACCCAGTTCTCTCAGATTAGAGTCCACACACTTAACCACTATACCAAATTGGCTCTCAACTAACAGGGAATGGGGGGGAGCTTACCTGGAGAAAGAGAAAGGCCCAGGCCTTGTCTCCAGCATCACACAGGAAGAGACATCATCATACCAGCAACATCCAGGCCTCTACCAGTTTTTGCCCAAGTACCAGAGCATCACCTGGACGACACTGGTGTGATGACATTATTTCCTGTGAAATGCAGGGGCTGAGGCCTGGGCCTTTCTCTTTCTCCAGATAAGGCCTCCCACCAGCCAGCTGATTGGTAGCTGTGGGGTAGGGCGTGGTGGCAGGGGACCTCTGCCTCCACCAGAGGTGGGTCTGGCAATCCTAGTATTTTATTAGTAAAGGTCACATCCACACTGAAAGGGTACATCCCAAAACTTATCAAGAATAAAAGCCACTGCCTTTTCCTATACAATTGTGTGTGTCCCCTCCACTACCTGCGGCTGCTTAATCCCTCTTGATCTTCTCTGTATATCCATTCCACTAAGGGAGAGCCGAGCTTGCAGCTGATCCAGATGTGGTTGGGATGCTCATCTGGGTCTCGTTGTGTTTGATGGATGCATCTGTTGCTGGACCTAGAGCGGTCCATCCCCATCCAGGCCCCACCAGTGACCATAGCTGGATCATGGCCATCAGCATTTACGACCCGTCTCAGAGGGAACTCATTTCTGGCTACTTGTTTGGATGGCCAGCTGTACGACAGGCTACGTTAGTGCAGATGCTTAAGTTTACATACGCAAGCCCCAATGCAAATAATGAAAGAAAGCCAGCAAAGGGAAACTGGCCGGTGCACTGTTCTGATGGAAGAACAGCAGCTGGGGAAACGGCCATTTGCCATCAGGGGATTGGTTAGCATTCCATACGTTGCAATGGCAGGAGTGTGTGTGTGTGTGTGGGGGGGGAGTCTTGTTTCAGTTTGTTCTAATCTTATCAAAAGTTGTACCCTGTCACCGGGCCAAGTGTGCAACGTAACAGAACTGTCCACTTTCACATACAGCAGTGTGTGTGTGTGTAGTGCTATTAAGTCTCGGCCGACATATGGTTTTCAAGGCAAGAGATTAGCAGAGGTAGTTTGCCATTGCCTTCTTCGACATAGAGGCCCTGGACTTCCTTGGTGGTCTCCCCTCCAATACTAACCAGGGCTGACCCTGCTCAGCTTCCAAGATCTTATGAGATCAGACTAGCCTGGCCCATCCAGGTCAGCCACATAGGGCATCAGAAATTGCATTTTTCATCCATTCTTGCCCTACAGAGCACATACTAGGCTGCGTCCAATAGCTTAATGTGCAGCTAATGTCTTTTTCCTGCTTTCCTCTCTTTCTGGCCTACACAGTGATCAGTACTGAGGTCACAAGAGCTGCATGTGTGGAGGGGCAGCCATGTGGGTAGGCAGGGAGGAGGCTGGCACTAGGAGGGACAAGGAGTGGAGATTGCTCCTCCTTCCTCTGCTACAGACCCAGCTCCACTGAAGGGAGAGGGCCAACGTCAGCCCTTGTCCCTACTTGCTCCAACCTTCATGACTCTTCTGCACAGACACTGCAACCCTTGGAATGAAAAAGCACCCACCAGTTCAGCTCATGACTTGTTTGCCAGTCATGATTGGACAGCCAGTTTTTTGCCAGACAGTTTGTTCATCAACCCATTTGGAGCTGTTCAACAGGTCACTTAGAGGTATTCCTTCCTTAACAGTGCAGTACTGCGCAACTGGCTTCTTGCACACCCACTTTCTCACATAGACTAACTCATGGAGTTCGGCCCCCAGCCCTGTCTTACCTGTGCCACTGCTCTGCTCAGTTGTTTAAACAGACACCTAAATCAGTCACAAACCATATGAATTGGACATAAATGAACCTGTGTTGTTTTTTTTAAAAAATCCACAAAGTGTGCATGCACATGAAAGCTTATACCTTGAATAAAACTTTGTTGGCCTTAAAGATGCCACTGGACTCAAATTTTGTTTTCCTGTTAAATGTCATTCGTTGCCTTCTCCAAATTGCTACTCTTAGGCCAATATCCTGCTTCTTCTTGGAAGTTCCCCACTTAGTCTGTCTCTCCTTCTCAGCGAGCAATGTGTCTAGGACCTTATTTCTATCTTTCCTCTTCACTATCAAGTATATTAGTTCCTGAATGGAGCTTTATTTATGCTTTAATCAGTTCATGCACCGTTGCTGCGTTAATTGCTCTGCCAACAGGAGGGAGGGAATCAGTACTTCTGTTACGGAGCCGAGGTAGGATGGATAGCAGAGGATGAAACCACCTCCCCCCCCCCATTTATTTTAACAAGGCAGCTGCGGGCTGAAGCCGGACACAAAGCTGGTCTTCGCCGCTTGTAAACCAAATGCAACCCAGAACTTGTGTGCTATGCCCTGCCAGATACTTGCCCCTTGTTTTTGTATTCCCAGGCAGGCAGCAAAAGGAAGTTTTTTGTGTGGCAGTGGGGGACATGCACAGCTGGTGGGAAGCATTCCACTCAAAGGGAGACGGGCTGCAGACCTGACATTGGCAGAGACAGACTGAACTGGGGGCGGGGGGGGGAACGCCAGGTTGTTGGCAGGCTACCCACAAAAGGCATGAGGGTTTGGGCATGGGGATATGCTTCCAGGGGCTTCTAATAAGCCATGGGCACTTTGGGGACAGGAAGAGATTTTCTCCAGATTGGCCGGGGATCCTGGATTTTTAAATTTTTATTTTTTTGCTATCTTCTGGGTATGGAGCAGGGGTCACTGGGGATGTGAGGGGAGGTCGTTGTGGATTTCCTGCATTGTGCAGGGGGTTGGACTAGGTCCTGGAGGTCCTTTCCAGTGCTATGATTCTGTAAGGACAAGCAAAAAAGAAGCCAAAAAAAGCTCACACGCTTGAAGCAGCCATCAAAAGGCAAAGACTCATGAGTACCAGTAGTCACTGGCTAGAACACACGGGTCTGCCCTATCCTGAACTTGACCCCTGGCCCATCTCCCCCTGTACCATTTCCTCTGCCGGGCAGCAGTTTTCCTGGTCTCGGGCAGAAGGAGATCTTTCCCCTCAACACCTTGAGATTCTTCAGCTGCAGATCTGGGTTGGCAGAGCGGCTACGTAGAGAACCAAGAAATGGAGCCAATTAAAAGAAAACAAAGTAGTTCAGTTAGGAACTAACATTACTGCCTTGAAAGAGAAAGAGAAGTCACCTAGCTCCATGGCTGGCTGGGAGAAGAGAGACCAAAGACTTGAGAGAAGCAAGAAAAGGAGTCTAAGAGTTGCATTCCGGGGACCAGAAGGTAAGGGCATTTAGCAGACATCCCTCTCCAACTGGCTTTCCCATATGCTGCCCCCTGCAAGCCATGGAACTAGGTGCTTCTTCTCTTGTACATGAGACGTTGGATGTACCAACAGATCAGACTAGGGACAAAGCAGTTGCTCTACATGCATGTTTTCCCCTTTAAGGTGCTAACAAGCAGAGCAGCAGAACAGGATTCAAACAGTGAACTCCCTCTCTCATCTCAACATGCTTCCAAGGCAAATTGAGGCTTCATGAGTCATGTGATTGGCATTTTATGGCCAGAATGAGACCTACAATTGTCACCTCGTCTGTTTGAGCACTGTCCGCATTAGAGAAATGCAAGGGGGCTCCCACCACACCACTTTCACTGACATCTGCTGCCCAAATCGACATAGGGTTACCAGCCCAGTGCTAGTAGAATCAGAAAGTTAGAGTTGGAAGGGACCTTGCAGGTCATCTAGTCCAACCCCCTGCAATCTGCAGGATCTCCCAGCAACCCCTGGGAGAAGGGGGGAGGGAGGGAGAGACCTGATGAAAACAGCCACCTTGAACCACAAGGATATAAATGTTTAAATAATTCATAAATAAATGTGCAACACTGCAATGCCGGTTCAGGCTGCATACCTGGAAGTGACATCACTGTGTCAAGCAATGTTCCAGGATTTCCACAAATCTCTATGGTATAAACCATAGAGACTGGAGGAATTCCTAGAGTGTCATATGACCGCTGGAAGTGACATTCATAGAATCATAGAGATGGAAGGGATCTCCAGGGTCATCTATTCCAACCTCCTGCACAATGCAGGGAATTCACAACTATCTCCCCTCACACTCCCAGTGACCCCTACTCCATGCCCAGAAGATGGCAAAAAGCCTCCAGGATCCGCAGCCAAACTGGCCAGCACCATGCCATGCCATTTGGGGGCCCCTCCCCTGCTACCCTACTGAGCAGGAGACGGAGCTCTAGGGCAAGAGGCTGCCCGCCATAGGGAAAAACCTGGTTACCCTAAGCCCACACAAGGGTGACTAGCCAACCAACAACTATTTGCTTGCAAGGTGCTAAGTGCAAGCCTCCTCCTGCAGGCTGCTGGCTATGATGGGAATGGACGCCCCCTCCCCACATTCATCATATACAGCATAGGCCAACTAGGGTTGGGAAACAGCTGGAGATTTTGGAGGTGGAGCCTGAGGAGGGCGGGGTTTGGGGAGGGGAGGGGAGGGACTTCAGTGGGGCTTAATGCCATGGAGTCCACCTTCCAAAGCAGCCGTTTTCTCCAGGGGGACTGAACTCTGTCACCTGGAGATCAGTTGTAAAAGGGGGAGATCTCCAGGTACCACCTGGAGGCTGGCAAGCCTAGTGCCACCGTTTGCAACTACTGACCTCCTACAGGCTACACAAAGAGACACGTGACGGAAATTGACTAAGGGTACAGAGAAGACAGAAGACCCCGACAGGCATCCTACCGTTCCTCCAAGCAGTTGGAAGCCTTCTTCCAGCCGAGGGAAATCTCCTCTGACCTAAGTGGTTCTTTTGTTGGACCCTCCTCCAACCTCAGGTAGGATTCATGCTCCCGGCCACAGCAAAATACCCTGAGAAGTCATTTCTCTGGGGGTGGGTGGCAGTGTTCCCTCTAAGCTGAGTTGGTGTGAGCTAGCTCACAGTTTCTTAGCTGCCGGCTCACACATTTTTGTCTTAGCTCAGGAAGGAGGGCTCCAGAACAAACTAATTTATGCAGTAGCCAGATCAACTGCTCACAACTTTAATGCCAGTAGCTCACAAAGTGGAATTTTTGCTCACGGGAAAACCACAGCTTAGAGGAAACATTGGTGGGTGGGATGATCAGCGGGTACCTTCACTTGGAGGAGGGCAGGAGGCTGTTCCAGTTGGCAGCAGAGGGCAGGCCTGGCAATAATGGGTTTAAATTAAGGGCGGGAAGGCACCGGCTGGATATGAGGGGAAACTTTTTTTTTACAGTCAAGAGTTGTGCCACAGGGGACTCAGCTGCCTAGGGAGGTGGTGAGCAGTATTCCCTCTAAGCTGAGTGAGTGTGAGCTAGCTCACAGTTTTTTACCCTCCGGCTCACACATTTTTGTCTTAGCTCGGGAAGGATGGCTTCCAGTCCAGAGCAAACTAATTTATGCAGTAGCCAAATCACCTGCCTGCTCCCAACTTGAATGCCGGTAGCTCACAAAGTAGAATTTTTGCTCACAGGACTCCACAGCTTAGAGGGAGCACTGGGGCTGAGCTCCCCCTCCCTGGCAGTCTTTGAGCAGCGGCTGGGCTAACCCTTGTCAGGGATGCTCTAGGCCGGTCCTGCATCGAGCAGGGGGTCGGACTAGATGGCCTGCACGTCTGCGATTCTTTTCGTCTTCCCTATCCCAGGGCGCTGCCCAACAAATGAGAGGAGACCCAGGCGCCGAAGCCACGGCCAGATGCCTGACGGTGAGCGTGACATGCAGATGGTTAAAAGCCAGCCAGTTTCCCCCCTCCCCCCTCTTGATCTGCAGGAAGCACGCACACACACACACCATAAGCTATTTATGGCATTCCAGTATTTTTGTACTTCTCATGGGAAACTGCTCGGCGCTGACTATAAAAGCTCTTACTGTTGTCAAGACTCCACACCAGTGTATTAACCCCACGACCTGGTTCCATCTAGCAGCGTGTCTTCCCAGTGCTCCTTGCATAAAATCAAGGAAGAGGGGGGGAAATGGGTGGCGGGGGTGGGGGGAGCAAGTACAGCCATCTCTGGTTTGCTAGAGCTGCATCGCACAGTCTGGAAAGCAGACACCTTTCACTGTCTTGATAGGTCGTCATCGATGCTCCCTCTAGCCTGTGGAGTCTTGTGAGCAACAATTCTACTTTGTGAGCTACCGGCATCAAAGTTGTGAGTGAGCAAGCGAATTGGGCTGCTGCATAAATGAGTTGCTCTGAAGACCACCCTTCCTGAACTAAGATGAAAATGTGTGAGGCGGAGGTTAAAAAAACTGTGAGCTAGTGCACACTAACTCAGCTTAGAGGGAACACTGGCCATCATGTATTTTTGGTTTTTAATCGTTAAACGGCAGCCCAAATCCAGGACACCGTTACAATGTTCGTAAGTCCCAGGGGGTTTAAGGTTTGCCTCCCTCCAGGGGACAGCTGGAGATCTCCTGCTATTACCAGGGCTATTTTGGGGCAGGAACGCACAGGAACGGAGTTCCGGCTGGCTCCCGAGTTGGCCACGCCCAGCAGGAACTCATTAGCATAATAGGCCACACCCAACAGCAGAAACTCACTAGGATTGGCTACATTAGGGGTGTGTGGCCTAACATGCAAAGGAGTTCCTGCTACAAAAGAAGGCCTGGGTTTTGACAACAAACAAGGTAAACAGAATGAGAAGCAAAAGGTGGGTGTGGTTGGATGACCACATTTCTGGTAACATGAGGGGTGGCCTAATATGCTAAGACACCTTTGGGCAGTGAAGGGCAGGGTATAAATCCAATCTCTTCTCTTCTCTTCTTCTAATGAGTGGGGCTGTCAGGGGTGTGGCCTAATAGGCTAATGAGTTTCTGCTGTTGGGTGTGGCCTATTATGCTAATAAGTTCCTGCTGGGCTTTTTCTACCAAAAAAGCCCTGGCTATTACAATTGATCTCTAGATGACCAAGATCAGTTCCTCGGGGGGGGATGTCTGCTGTGGAGGAAGGACTCTGTGGCATTATATCCTGCTGAGGCCCCTCCCCTCTCTAAACCACACCTCATAGAATCACAGAGTTGGAAGGGGCCATACAGGCCATCTAGTCCAACCCCCTGCCCAGTGCAGGGTCAGCCTAGAACGTCCCTGACAAGGGTTTGTCCAGATGCTGCTTAAAGACTGCCAAGGAGGGGGAGCTCATCACCTCTCCAGGCAGCTGATTCCACGACACAACTCCCTAGCCTTCACCCCCCAAATCTCCAGGTATTTCCCAATTCAGAGCTGGCAATGCTAGGTTTAAGCATGTTTCACTCGATGCTGGATTTTGGGCAGGATATCGCAGTGTCCTGTTGTTGCTCTCTGAATGCAAAGAAATTGACATCTCCGGATCGCCTGGATTTCTTCAGAAACCGCACCGTACCCTCCCAATTCCATCAGAGTGAAAGGGATGCGATTTATAAGCATCTTACAGAATTTGTCCCCAGAAGATAAGGGATAGGTACTGCTGTAGGTGACAGTGTATCAAAAAAGACGAGACAAATTTATCTAGCAAGAGCTATCATTAGAGGCACCGTGGTGGGTAAAATGTTAGGCTACCATCAGGGAGACCTGGGTTCGAATCCCCACCCTGTCACGGAAGCTTGCCGGGTGACCTTGAGCCCGTAACCTATTTCTGAGGGTTGTTGTGAGGATAAAATGGAGGAGGGGAAGAACACTTTCCCTAAGCTCCCTGGAAGGAAGTGCAGGACAAAAATTTGTTTAATTAATTAACAAAACAACCTTTTATTGGCATACAATATTAAAAAGTATTTAATTGTCTGAATGTTAGCTTATAGTAAGATAAGAGTAGCATGTCCATGTTCAGAGGTAGTAGATCTCCATATGTTGGAGGTACACCTTTTCCAGCATGTTCTGCTTGGGAAATTCCAGGGAACATCTGCCCGGCCACTGCTGGAGGCTCAGGGCTGGTCTAAATGGACCTTTGGCCAGACTCATCTGGCAAAGAAGTCAACATTCTTAAATCTCAAGACATATTTTCAGAACTGTTGTCATAAAAATGTGGCTCCTTGGGAAACTTCGAGCTTACAGTTGTACATGGAAGCATGAGATTCTGATGATGTGACAGCAGGAATCGGTCACTGGATTATCCCAACTACTGTATATTACGTGCCACAGAAAGCAAGACGGGGCGGGTCTCAGTAGCAGCGCACCTGCTTTGCATGCAGAAGGTCCCAGGCTCAATCTCCAGCATCTCCAATTAAAAAGAGCATAAGAGGAGGAGGAGATTGGATTTATATCCCGCCCTTCACTACCCGGAGGAGTCTCAGAGCAGCTTACAATCTCCTTTCCCTTCCTCTCCCCACAGCAGACACCCTGTGAGGTAGGTGGGGCTGAGAGAGCTCTGTTGAGGACTGCTCATGAGAGAACACCCCGGAGAGAACTTTTGACCCAAGGTCACACCAGCAGCTGCATGTGGAGACGTGGGGAATCAAACCCAGTTCTCTCAGATTAGAGTCTGTGTTCCTAACTACTACACCAAACTGGGTCTTCTGCTAAGAACATAAGAACATAAGAGAAGCCATGTTGAGTCAGGCCAATGGCCCATCCAGTCCAGCACTCTGTGTCACACAGTGGCCAAAAAATAGCAGGTGCCATCAAGAGATCCACCAGTGGGGCCAGAACTCCAGAAACCCTCCTACTGTTGTCCCCCCCAGCACCAAGAATACAGAGGATCACTGCCCCAGACATAGTGTTCCTTCTACACCTCGTGGCTAATAGCCACTGGTGGCCCTCTGCTCCACGTGTTTATCCAGTCTCCTCTTGAAGCTGTCTATGCTTGTAGCTGCCACCAGGTAGCAGGTGATGGAAAAGTCTTCCACCTGAGACCCAAGAGAACTGCTGCCAGCCAGAGCAAACACTACTGACCCTGATGGACCAATGATCTGACCCAGTATAAGGCAGCTTCCTGCAGCTGGCTCGGCACTGTGCTAAGATTACCAAGCAGTCCACGTGATAATGGTCATCTACAGCCACTGTCTCTGGTAACCATTTTTCAGGCGGTATTCCGAGGATTCTCTGAAGTTCCTCAACAAGAACGTCGCTTGTCCAACACTACCCATCTCCCCCTGTACTGCACTGCCACAGGGGTGTCTTCTGGAAGGCACTTTGTGATAGTGGCACCCAACCAGACTAGCCAGGCTTCCATGTGAACTGAGTGTGCACCTTAATATACACTCCCAGGTAAAGGTAAAGGTTCCCTTGCTCGAAAGCCAGTTGAATCCGACTCTAAGGTAGCGGTGCTCATCTTCGTTTCAAAGCCGAAGAGCCAGCGCTGTCTGAAGACGTTTCCGGGGTCATGTGGCCAGCATGACTCAACACACTCCCAGAGCAGGATGCAAATATGCCAGAATTGCAGGGCAAACATGCAGGGGCTCCCTTGATCAAAAAGATAATGTAGAAAACTCAAAAAACTAAAGACAGCCTATTTTTAGGCTGAACTGCACATGGGAATTCCCATGTATCCGAGGACTATCTTTGCAAATCCAGAACTGGAAATGGATCAGGCAGGACTAGAGTCCTGGAGGTGGTGTGGGGAGTGGAACTGCAGGGTTCTCACCGCTGCAGGTACACACCAGTCCTTCTCCTTGAACGTTCATGTAAATAACAAATATGTCTCCAGCCCTTATGGAGATATAAGGGGAAACGTGCAGGCCAGTAAGAAGACAACCTCTTTCTATCTTTAGTCAACAAACTCCAATGATGTTTGGCAAGTACTTGGGCGTTTATTTAACAAGATGCGAGGTTGTACTGTTGAGAGTATTAAACGCATGCCGTAATCTAACACAGATCAGATGACTCATACTTAGGTTTGCCTCAGTTTTGTGCTCAGACACAGACACAAATGCACTCTACCTCCTTGGTGTACCCTTCGAGGGTTGCCAGCTCTGGGTCGGGAAATACCTGGAGATTTTTGTGGGTGGAGCCTAGGGAAGGCGGGGCTTGGGAAGGGGAGATTTCAGGGGGGCATAAGTGCAAAGAGACCAACTTCCAAAGCAGCTGTTTTCTCCAGGGGAACTGATCTTTGTCACCTGGAGATCAACTGAAAAGCAGGAGTTCTCCAGGTCCCAAATGGAGGTTGGCAACCCTATCTTTATCCCACATTCTCCTCAGCCTCAGCCTCAGCCTCAGCATCCCTGATCCTGTGTTTTTAACTCACAGCAATGAATTGTGGAGAAACTTCGGTCATTTTAAAACCTGCACCAAGGAAGGAGCCCCAAGTAGCCGGACATTCAGCATCCTGGCCCTGTGTGGCATGTATTTCACGCACGCACATAGCGCGCGCCCTTCTCCTACTTCGCCCCTGAATGAAAATTCCCAAGTGATTTTTATGCAAACAATGCCATTATTCTTCTCCAGCTCCACCACTGGCTCTCTCACATTTCCCTCCTTCTGTCTCCCAAGCGCTGCGCAGCAGAAATTTCCCCAGAATGATTATCGCTTCGGGATGCCTTTGCAAGAATTTGGGATGCCGGACTGGAAGTTTCCAAGCAGTCTCCCCTCACCCACCCACCCACCCACCCCTTTGACTTTTTTTCCCATCCACTTCAGTAGCCCGGCAAAATGCTTGACATTCTTAAATGTGAACTCCAGGAATGATGTCTGCGTGTGACAATCCGTCACATCCCCTCGCCTGGCAGAGGATGCAGCAAAGACAACAAGGGAATTCTTCCTGCTCCTTTTCTCACTGTTAACTGTGCCTTGACCGCAGCTGGGTCTCCAATTATACGCTTCTCCGTCTCGAAACGAATGCTGGCGTTTTAATTGCCGACTTCAGACCAAGTAACGTTTTCCGTTTAGTGACAACAGCAGCAGCGAATCCACTCGCATATCTGTTGCACAAAAGCGGCTCATTTGAAATGGGGGGGGGCCGGTCCTTCGGCCATGCGGGAAGAGTAGCCGATGCCACAAAGTTTATGTATGTGTTTATTTACTACATTTCCATCCTGCCTTTCTCCTCAGCAGGGACCCAAAGCCACTCGCGCCATTCTCCTCTCTTCCGTTTTATCCTCGCAACCACCCAGTGAGGCAGGCTAGGTCAGGAGTGTGTGACTGGCCCCAGGTCACCCAGCAAGCTTCCATGGCAGAACGGGGGGGGGGATTTGAACCTGGAGCCTCCTAGTCTGACACTCCAGCCACTACACCACACTGGCTCTCCCTTCCAGCACAGCACTGTCATCTTTGGCAGTACCTTAACAGCATTCCGTGCACCTTGGTGTTTAGTCATGCCGGCCACATGACCACGGAAACGTCTTCGGACAGCACTGGCTCTTTGGCTTTGAAATGGAGATGAGCACCGCAACCCTAGAGTCGGATTCGACTGGCTTTCGAGCAAGGGAAACTTTACTTTACTTCCAGGCTGTCAGGCAGAGGGGCTTTCCTTCTGCCTTTTTACCTGATTATTTCATTGGAGATGCTGGCGATCAAACCTGGGGCCTTCTCTTTACAAAACCAGATCGTCTGCCACCGAGCTCTGGCTCATCCCTTCTGTTTAGCATGGTAATTCAGGAGGAGAAAACTGAGATTATGCACACCCATAAGGGAAGGACATTCCACTCCCCACCCTCACATAGAAAGCCCCTAATTTCTTCTTTCTTGTTCTCTCCCCCATCCACCCATTTTCCACCCACTGCCACTCTCTCCACCCCCCCAGTCTCCATCACCACTTTTCTCTCTCCTCTTCTCACCTGGTCAGCAGGTGTCATTCCCCCCCCATGACACAGCTGTGAGGCAACCACATAATACTAAATGCAATCTTGCAAGATCTTGACCAGTATGCTTTGGGAAGTTCTCCAGTTTGTGTGTGTGGGCAAAGCAACCTTTCAGTATAATTCAGTATAAGGCAGCTTCATATGTCCCCCGACTCTATAGACTTTCTGCAAATCGTGTGTGTGTGTGTGTTCTACAAACATCTCCCCATCTGTCCAGGCCTCTTGTGCAGATCTGATAAATTGGAAGGGGAATATGATTGGGGGGTAGGTTCCTGATGTTCAGGGTTCACACCTCACCTCTGCCTATTAGCTAGTCCTCAGTAGGTAACTGACCTCTTACCTTCACAAGGTTGTTGGGCCAGACGGACCTTTTATACATCTTAGCTCAAATATTTTCCAGTCTTCCCTCGCAACTCTGCCTCTTCCCCCTCATCCCACATTGATCCTGATGTTCTTGGATCTGGTTGGCCATCTTTACACATCCCCTAGAGAATTCTGGGAATCACAGTTTGGTGAGGGTACTGAGACCGCTCTATACTCCTCGCACAAAACTACAACTCCCAGGGTTCCCAAGGGAGAGGGAAATCACTGTCAAAGCAGTTTAAGTCTCTAGTGTAGATACATACTCACAGATGTGCATCTGCCAAGGCAACATTTTAAAAAGAAAAGTCCTTTCTGTAGGGATGCCAGGCTCCAAGTGGGACTTGGGGGTTCCCCTGGAATTACAGCTCATCTTCAGACTACAGAGATCAGTTCCCCCTGGAGACAATGGATGGTTTGGAGGGTGGACTCTATGGCATTGTACCCCACTGAGGTTATTGTCCTCCCCAGACTCCATCCCCAAATCTCCAGAAGTATCCCAATTTGGGCTTTGCAACCCTGCCTTTCTGTATTCTGGAGCAAATCCTGCCCCCCGCCCCAAAGACACACTTCAGAGCTGCTTAATGGTACTAGACAGCTTTATACAAATATCATCTGAATCTCTGTAGAAGCACAGAAGAAGCTACACTTGAAAACATGGCCTCCAGGAATACCCACACGGAACCAAAAAGTCTTCCACAACAGCAGTTCTGCACGCGACGTTGTACTCCTGCCTGACATGGCAGGGTTGCTGATGGTAACAATTAAGGCAATTGCACATCAGAAAATACGGGCCTAATGTCACTGCAATTAACATATGGCAAATACCACCGTGCTATTAGTCTATCACAGGGACTGTACATCTGATTCCTGTTTTCACTGGAACAAAGCTATTTTGGCTGGCGCTTTTCCAGTGTCTTTTGCTTTTCTGGCAACGCTGCGTTTGTTCCATTTTTGGATGAGCAACCCCTAAAAAAAACTTTCTACTGCCATTAGGGAAGCCTGAGATTGTTGCACGTCTGACACAGGTCACAGTCATGGAGCTTGAAAGGAGATTCATTCATCGTTTTTTTTTTTACAGCAGTACAACTTTGAAACGGCAAGCAAAATAAGTCCGAGCGTGCATCTTTTTCACAATGGCGCAATTCTTTTGGAGGCAAGCAGAGTATGGACCCGTTAATCGCTGAGGGACTCCCAGCTTCCTCATCACATTTCCCATCCCACGTTCCCATGCCATGTTTCAATCTTTCTCTCTCTCTCTCTCTCTCCCCCCGCCCCCTCTCTCATAAAAGTTCTTTAGCAATCTGATACTGGGGTCAGGTTCACAAAACCTTCTTGCTCTCCCCAGCATGAAAGATGTTAGGTCGGCTGTAACCAGGGCTAGGGCCTTCTTGGTGGTGGCTCCACTTTGGTGGAATGAGCTCCTGGAGGACATCAGGGCCCTGCGAGGCCTATCAAAATTCCGCAGGGCCTGCAAGATGGAGCTCTTCCACCAAGCGTTTGACTGAGACGCCACATTCAACGGCCACCCTCAAGCCAAGTATCTATACCCTACAACCTACTCATGGCTGCCTGCTTTAACATCTGTGCCCATTAAAGAACTGTGCACTAAGGAGCAAGACACCAGCTGCTGAATTCCACTATGGTGACTGACAGGATAGTTCTTATCTTAATATGCTGTACCTCTGAATGGTTTTTATGATTTTAAACTATTTAAATTGTTTTATGATGCCAATAGGACTGTAAGCTGCCCAGAGCCTGCTTTGGTGGGGAGGGCGGGGTATAGACCGATCAAATAAATAAATAAATAAATAAATAGATCCCAATTAAACCAAAGTTAAAAGAACATCAGTGAGACCTAACTTGATGATAAAATATGAAATTTTGTCAAGGATCATTGTCCATAGCACCAGGGTATCAACCAGGAGTTGCCAACATGGTGCCCATGGGCACCAGGGCACCTGTCAACAACTTTTCTTGCACCTGCCAAGTGTTTTTAGGAAATGGGTGGAGTCAGGTAGGGCTTTTGCCCAGCAAGGCTTCTGATTGGCTGTGTAGCTTTTTTTTTTTAATGTTCCTTTGGCAGGAGCTGCCACCACAGCCAATGATCTTCACTGTGTGACTGAATTTAACCCGCAGCCATCATTTTGCAGCTGGCTCCACCTCCTGCAGCAGCCATTTTGCGGCAGCCATTTTGTCGCTGTGCCCACCATGCTGTGTCACAATTCCCAAGGTGTCTGCAAGCTCAAAAAGGTTGGCGACCCCTAGTATAAACTATTCGGGGATATCTGTAATCATCCCCCAATTTTAAAAGACCACCCTGATACCTTGCCTTTGGTTCTCTTTTCTTCAACTCGAAACCTCCCAGAGGTCTGGAAGAAACCTCCGTACTGCAGATTCAAAAGGAAAATTTATTTCTCCTCTGGTATTGTTCCGCCGACCAGTTAAGTTCTGCCTCCCAGGCACTACCCTCTGTACTCCTGTCTGCAGTACTTTATTGTGTTCCTAGACTGCACCCTTTTAGATAGGAAGCAGGGGGAGGACCATGGTTGAATGCTCCTCCATCCAAAAAATCTACTTATGTATAAAAGTCTCAACACTAGCAAACCCCAACGGTGCAATTCTAAACAGAGCCATGCCGTTTTAAAGCCAATGAAGTCAACAGGCTTAGAAAATGGGGCTGCCAGCTCTGAGTTGGGAAATATCTGGAGATCTGGGGAGTGGCGCCTGAGGAGCACAGGGTCTGATGAAGGGTTTGACCTCAGCAAATGTCACAGAGTCCATTAGTTGGGTTTGTTGTTGCTCAAGTCAGTTGTGGAAGGTTTGCAGGAACTGGCTCAGGGCGCAGGAACCTTCATGTGATCCTTTCTCCATAGCCATTGGCAGGGCCCCCCCCAGTCCCTCAGTTAACATGTAAATCAGTCCCCAGGAAGATAGACGTGTCAACAGTTCTTATAATTTATGGTGCTTAAAAAGTCCTTGTTAGCAGTTTTTGTTGTGGTTACAGAACATATCGGTACAGAAAAAGGGAATGTCCAACAAGGAAAGGGCCAAGGAAGCAAGGAGACCTTGAAGCAGCTTAGCAAATTCCCAGTAATACCGGCTCGATATGCCAAAAATAACAGATGCATTCCAAGGACAAATACAAAATGGAAAAGATGCAAACAACAACCGCAGCTGCCTCTTCCTCCTAGTAACCCCTGATCCTACTGAGGATGCTGGAGACGCAGGACTGGGGGGAGGGAACAGTGTGTGTGTGTGGGGGGGAAACATATTTTGGGACCTTCCCGAGACCAAATGTCACTTTCAGAACCCTTTTGGGCTGAATTTGTACATCTGCTAACAAGATGAACAAGATCCACTAACAGCCCAGCATGGCCAAATTTGGCTTTAGGCCAAACCTTTTGAATATCCTGCAGCAAAGCAAAGAAGTGGGTTTTTTTGAACATTTATTTAACATCTATTTGGAAAACGTATTTAGGCATATAAAAAGGAACAGAAAACAGATGATTGTGTCACTGTAATAGAATGAATTACCCCCAAACATGCTGGGATAAAATATTCCAAGGGCATTCTTAAAAAGCAAAGTCTAGCTTGCATCTCAGGCTGACCTAAGAGCAGGCTATAGAGACGGATTATTTTTTTTATATGGATCTGTCACTTACTTGCAGGTCTTTTGGTGCCTCATATAAATACAGCAAGCCCCGTGTTTAAATTTCCAGAATGCCGGGTAGACCAGAAGGATCAGTGAGCTGTTTGAAAGTGCAAACACTTTAGTTTGCCCTTTTTTTGTCTGCCAGTGAGAGTGGAATTCAGTTATCAAATACAGAACATCAGACATAGACAACCAAGCACTGAGTGACAATTACAGTGCCTTGATTGGCAAATATGAAATACTGTCAAGTCATTAGAGTGAAATGTCAACATGTTCAAACATCATTTTCTCCCACAATTACTGGAATATGCAGCAGTGATTTCTGGAAAGATTTGTTTATTTCTCAAACCTAACCCCCCCCCCCGGCAGAGAAATTATTAATAGCCCTCCATACTTGGAGAAAATGTACATGCTATCTGTAGGGTAGCAGCCTGAATAGCCCAACCGGAGATCAGAAGCTAAGCTGGGTTGGCCCTGGTTAGTGCTTGGATGGGAGACCACCAAGGGAGACGAGGAGTTGCGATACAGAGGAAGGCAACGGCAAACCCCCTCTGTTCAATCTCTTGCCTTGAAAACCCCATGAGGGGTTACCATAAGTAGGTTGCAACAGGACGGCACTTAATTATTGTTATCTGTGAGGTACTTGGATTCAGATCAGGGAAACAGCCTGGCAGAACAGTGTTAAAAACACCCCTTCCTGCCCTGACCTGGGAAGCCCAGCCAAGCTCAATCTCGTCAGATCTCAGAGGCTAAGCAGACTTGCCCCTGGCAAGTACTTGGATAAGAGACCTCGAAGGAATACCAGCACTCAGGAGGCGGGGGCAGGCTTTATCCAGCCACCTCTCTGAATATCCTCCAGGCCCCCAGTAGGGGTCAGTCACCAGAGGTCACCATGACTTCCAGGTGCACACTCACTTACACACACACAAACACAAGCACATATGAAAAATACAAAAAAAAAACCCAACACCCCTTCCTCTACAGTAGTTTTTTCCTTCAGATTAGCAGCAACCCCAAAGAGTACAAGAAGTGATCACGGATCTCCCACATCACCTTTGTTTGGGTCCCCTCAGGCCTAACAAAGGCCATCAGCTCATTTCCCATTGGGCTGATCTTTGCCAGAATCTACCCTTGTATTTTCCTCAACCTTTTTGAGACTGCAGGCACCTTTGGAATTCTGACACAGCATGGTGGGCACAGCCACAAAATGCCACTACAAAATGGCTGCTGCAGGAGGCAGAGCCAGCCACAAAATGGCTACCATGGCTTATCTTCAGCGACACAGAGAAGAAGAAGAAGAGGAGGAGGAGGAGGAGGACATTGGATTTATACCCTGCCCTTCACTACCCAAAGAAGTCTCAGAGTGGCTTACAATCTCCTTTCCCTTCCCCTCTCCACAACAGTTACCCTGTGAGGTAGTTGGGGCTGAGAGAGTTCTTTCGAGGACTGCCCTTGAGAGTACAGCTCTGACAGAACTTGTAACTGACTCAAGGTCAAACCAGCAGCTGCCTGTGGAGGAGTTGGGACTCAAACCCGGTTCACCCAGATTTAGGGTTGTCAGGTCTTACCGTCAGGTCGGTGTGGGGGTCCCGGTGCTTCTCTGGGATTTCTTTGGCATATGTGCAGAAGTGATATTGTCAAGCATGGCACATTGCAGGGGATGCTCTACCATTTAAGGAAAAACTCTGTTTTTTCCTTAAATGATTGACCGTTCTCTCCCTTCGCAGCGTGCCCTGCGCAATGCAGCAAACCGGGTGCTTTGGGGACAGGGTTCCCTCCTCTGGCTGAATCTGGGCTGGTGGATCTGGGGGCTGGTGGGCAAACCCCCACCCGCAATGGGAGAATGGCAGCCCTACCCAAATAAGAGCCCGTGCTCCTAACCGCTACACCAAACTGAAGATCCTTGTGCTGTGGTGGCCGCTGCTGCCAAAGCAATGTTTTTAACAATCTGCACAGCCAATCAAATCTCCAGTGGCCAATTAGAAGCTTTGCTGGGCAAAAGCCTTACCTGGCCATGTCTGCTTTTTAGAAGTAGTTGCTGGGCGCCAGGAAAGGTGGCAACAAGCACCAGGGCACCCACAGGCACCAGGCTGGAGCCCCCTGAATTAAGGTATGATGAATCAGAGTCATAGGAACATAAGAGAAGCCGATGCTGGATCAGGCCAATGGCCCATCCAGTCCAACACTCTGTCACACAGTGGCCAGAAATACCAGGTGCCATCTTTTGTCCCATTCCCTACTCCATGACCCGATTTATTCTCCCCTTGGATGGAGGGCCTGACTTTGAAGGGAAGGTGCTAAGCTATGGTCACATTAAGACTTCAGGTTTTAGCAGAGCCCTTAAGCGCTGCTAAAAAAAAAATCCAGGGCTTACTTTGTAACGAGCCAAATGTATTAATTGCTTGTGACAACCATTAGAAAATAATGAGCAGCCGACATGTGGAAACACCATAAAACATTTCCATATAAATCACAGGTGTCTCTTTTTTGCAAGTATGATTTTTTTTAAAAAAAAAACCACCTCCGCAATTAGTGGTAAGGCTAAATTTTATTCGGTACCATAAATAACAAGTGACACGCTGCTATTTCGTCCTACGAAACTTGCCATTCGGTCCAAGTCGTATATCTCTCTTGAGAACTACCTGGCTTATGCACCAGTCCACACACACACACACACACAAAAGATTCCATGTCACTCTGGACTTCAGCAGTGCCCAAGAAAACACCCAAACGATTGCCTCATTGGGACATACCTTCAGAATGATTCAGGCTTACCCCGCAAAGTCCACCACATATGGAAGTTTGTCATTTTATATTTAGAAACCTCCAGCCTACTTGTCCAAGGTCTCCCTCCTCACAATTAAACTACTGAACATTTTGAGTACCTCCTACGAGCCATGTAGTTCGGCTGTAAATCTAAAGACATTTTCAAGATCATGAGCCTAGGCGGAAAATGTGGCCATGGAAAGAATGGGTGTAGAAAGTTTCTGATTATTTTGTCCTTGTGTATGTAGGGATGGGGTGTGCACCAGATTTTTTTTCCCACTTGGATTGCCAGTCTGAATACTCCTTGTGATTTCAGATATGTCGTACTTCCATAGTTTTGTATTTTCTAAGCGCTTAAATATATTAATAAATGAAGAATATTGATGCGCATACAGAATTCACAACTTCCTCACAGTCATTACAGATAATGTTCCCATTGGATGCTGTGTACAGCAAATAATACGGAAAGACCTTGCTCGGTTGTCCCCCTGCCGCCTTGTGAAATGGTGTACCTGAAGAACTACAGAAAGTTCCTACCGAAAGGATTTCTCTAGACATCCAGTACTGTACCATTCTGCAGAGCGTTTAATGGTTAGGCACATGGGTTCATAATTCATAATGGTTAGCGTTGCCAGGTCCGGTTTGGGAAATTCCTGGAGATTTGGGGGGCAGAGCCTGCAGAGGGTAGAGGGACCTCAGCAGGGTATAATACCATAGAGTCCACCCTCCAGAGCAGCCATTTTCTCCAGAGGAATTGATCTCTGCAGTCTGGAGATCAGCTGTCATTCCAGGAGATTGCCAGACCCCACCTGGAGGTTGGGAACCCAACGTGGCCTAGGTTTTTCCTGCAGATCCCATCACCTTCCTCTCACAAAGACAAGTCAAAGGATGAGTTCTTTGAATGACATAGTACGTGGTACAAAAACCTGCCTGTTCTTTATCCGATTATCATTCTCTTCCACCAGTAGCAGCACACTCCATTCATAGCCTTAAAAACAAATCTTCCATTGTACGCACATTAGCTAAGTGTCCTTGCCAAGAATTTGATTCCTTAAAGAGGCTGGAGCAGTATTAAGCACAACAGTACAAAGAATATGTTTCGCTCCCCGTCATGGGCAAACCGGGTGGTGACTTTGGACAGCAGAGGGCTTTACATGGTCCAGCAAGGAGATCTGAAGATACAAACTGGCCAGATCGCTTCTTTAAATTGTAAATGGCGCAACATGACATTTTAATGCCTGGCACTATAGGGAAAAGCATAGGAGTTGTTTTGATGGGAAAATGCACCCTTTATCTTGCAGATCTGAAGAGTTTGGATTTACCTTTGATCCTGCAAACCTGAATAGTTTTGAAGCACCTTTTACTCTACAAATCCAAACGTCTCTGATGCAGTTTTTATCCTGCACACCTCCGTGGTTACGATGCATCCTTTTGCCTGCAGATCTGAAATCGTTTTGACATGCCACTCCTTCCCTACGAGCCGGGGCATAGAATGGCGCTTCTTGTGGCATCTGATCTGTTCACGTGTCCCAAATGGGAATGCTCCCTTTTGCCTAACACGACACAGTCCTCTGCCAAGCGAGCGGAGCATTCAAGCGCAAAAAAGTGGGGAGAAGGTACAAAAAAGCAAAGTGTGCTATTTCTATGGCAGAGGAGCCCCAATAACATATGGGGGAAACAGGCACACTGGAAGGGATTGTGGAAGAGAAGACAATGGCAGGAGGCACATGTCAACTTCACATGATAGGACAAGAATGGGGAAGGAGGAGGAGGAGGAGGAGGAGGAGGAGTCTCAGAGCGGCTTACAATCTCCTTTCCCTTCCCCTCCCCTCCCCTCCCCACAACAGACTCCCTGTGAGGTAGGTGGGGCTGAGAGAGCTCTGAAAGAACTTCCCTTTTGAGAGCAGCTCTGAGAGAACTGTGACTGACCCAAAGTCACTCCAGCAGCTGCATGTGAAGGAGAGTTTACAGGTATCAAAGAAGACCATGGGATGAAGGATGGTGTTACTAGAAAGTCCAGTGAGTGAAGCCATAGCCCATTATACCAAAGAGACTTGAGATTTTATAGCAGAACATGGGCATAGTATAACCAGTGCCCCTCTTATGGTCTATTACATAAGGTTGCCAGCTCTGGGTTGGGAAATACCTGGAGATTTTGGGCATGAATCCTGGAGAGGGCAGGGTTAGGGATGGGAGGGGCCTCAGCAGGGTACAATGCCAAAGAATCCATCCTCCAAAGCAGCCATTTTCTCCAAGGGAACTGATCTCTGTAACCTGGGACCGCTTGTAATTCTGGGAGATCTCCAGCTCCCAGCTGGAGGTTGGCAACCATGCTATTACACCTTGCCAGGCAGCTACATCAAGAGATGCCTTAGCCTCTATGCCCTGTTGTTGGCCCTCCAGAAGAACTGGTTGAGCACTGTGAGAGACAGGGTGCTGTACTTGATAGACTACTGGTCTGATCCAGTTCTTTTTTTCTTAGTAAGCAACCAAACAAGAGGAGTTCCCTCCTCTGAAGCTCCATGGCTTCCCCCATTCCATTGACCACAGGGTACCATGGCTTCCCCCATTCCATTGACCACAGGATGAGAAGCCAATCAGTTGTTACTGTGATGAGGCCATAGTTCAAAGGCAGGGACTACATGAACAAGACCCCCTGGTTCAACCAAGTTCAAAGGATCTCAGAAACCTGGTGGGAAAGATCTCCGTATCCCATCATGGAGAGCTGCTGCCGATCAGTATAGAGAATACTGGCCAAGATGGAGTGCGTGCATGTGTTTGGTTAAAGATATAGATTGTTTCTGGGAAGTGCTGAGGACCATACATGATCTCCTATCACCCCTTCTGAGCCAGTCCCCGGCTTCTCTGCATTCTTCACATCACACATTCATCACCCTGCAAAAATCCCTCCATCTTAACTCCCAAGTGTCGTCCCCCGTCCCCCCAGTGCCCATATAATCTCTCAGGAACATCATACCAATGACGGCACACAGCAGGACTGCAAAGCCTCCTAAAGGAAAATTCATTTCCGCAGTCAAACTTATCTTTGAGAAGCTGCAACCATTCGCTCCTGAGGAGATAACTTGTTTGAGGGAAAGATAACATAAATCACAGACGCATTCCCAGATGCACGGATTCTGAGATGTGGCTCTGGAAAGATATCTACAGCGAGAGGAGTTCTTGCCTGAGTGTAAGCAATGTCTTTGCAAAGGGATGGCCCAAAATATTTTGCAGCTTGCTCATATCCCCATCCCCAAGACTAAAAACAACAACAACAACAATCTAAATAGAATTGCCAAGTGTCCCCTGGCCACCAGCAGGGGACGGGGGGAGTAGGGTTGCCAGATCCAAGCTGGGAAACTTCTGGGGATTTCAAAATGGAGCCTGGGAAGGACAGGGACCTCAGTGGGGTACAATGCCACAGAGCCCACCCTCCAAAGCAACCATTTTCTCCAGGGGAACCGATCTCTGTAGTCTGGAGATGAGCTGTAATTCCAGAGGATCCCCAGATCCCACCTGGAGGCATACATGAGTCACTTACAGAACAGCGGAAACAATTCTAAACTGCCCCAAATAAAATTAGAGGCCAAATGAGACATTTTCTGTCACACTAAACAGCAATCTGTGGAGGAAGGGGGCAATGCTCCCTCTGAGCTGTGGAGTCTTGTGAGCAAAAATTCTACTTTGAGAGCTACTGGCATTAAAGTTGTGACTGAGCCATTTGGCTGCTGCATAAATTAGTTTGCTCTGGAGCCATCCTTCCTGAGCTAAGACAAAAATGTGTGAGCCAGAGGCTAAAAAACTGTGAGCTAGCTCACACTAGCTCAGAGGGAACACTGGAAAGGGGATATTTCTACTTGGGGAGAGGCAAGGCAAAGGCAGTTCAACCCCTTTCCCCAAGTACCAGGGTGCCAATCAAAATCCCTTCCCCCAAGCTTTTAAGTATTAAAGAAAAGGTTGCAAGATCCAATTCCACATCCATATAATGTATAGTTTGGCTTCTATGGATGCAAAATGGGGGAGGGCACGTTTTACAGCACATATTTTGTGTTCAGAGCATCTCTTTTATTCATTCTACTCAACAACTGATTATTGTTACAGTGAAAGTGGAGAAGAGATGTGGCTCAGCGGTAGAGCATCTGTTTGCATACAGAAAGTCCCAGGTTCAATCCCCAGCACCTCCAGTTAAAAAGGATCTAGTTGTAAGTGACATGAAGGGCCTTCACCTGAGATCCTGAAAAGTCACTATCACTCGGAGTGGACAATATTAACCTTGACAGAGCTGTGGTCTGACTCTATCTAAGGCGGTGTCATGTGTATGCATTAGGTAGGTCAAAGACACAAATCCTTTGCTTTGAAAGTAGATGGGGGGTTAGTTCTCACCCTATGTTTTTGTTTTGTTGGGGGGGTTACATTTGTGTGTGCGCACGCGTGTGCCCGTGCCTCGAAGTCATGGCGACCTGTGGCGACTCCTATGGGGGCACGGAGGACATTCAGAGAAGTGGCTTGATAGCCTGCCTCTGGCCTCCCAGCCCTGGTATTCTCTGGAGGTCTCCCATCCAAACACTTGCCAGGGTCGGCCCTGCTTATCTTCCGAGATCTGACAAGATCGGGCTTGCCTGGGCTATCCAGGTCAGGGCCGTTCTTACCCTGCGTCGATTACATTGCTATAATTGTTACACACTATAAAAACAGTCAGAACAAATTACTCTTAAAGGATGCTGCCGCTTTTGCAATTTAATCCATATGTTCTTGCTTGATGTCTCCAATTTCCTTCTACGTTTTCCTGATAAATTGGTCACTTGTTTGTCTTTTCATTTCATTCACTTAACATATTGGTAGCACACATTTTTGGATAAAAAGCTGGTGCAGAAAGCTACTGTTATTTTAATACTAAAATACAAACTGAAGTGCACTATGTAAGTGGTATCCTTGTCTTAAGGGATGGCCAGCTCTGAGATTTCCTAGTGCCGTTCTAAGTGGAGCTACCTGCTTCTCCGCCCACTGACTTCAATGGACTGAAAAAGGTATAACCTTGCTTAGGATTGCACTGCCATGTTAATAACTGACAAAATTCCCCCATGCATTTGAGGAGCGGCTGAAGCCCCACTGACCCAATGGAAAACTCTTAGTATTGACACAAGGAACCTGTTATGGAAAAATGAGCAAGTGACAGAAATGTAAGCTCACTCTGCAGACATCTGGATGGAATGCAGCTTGTCATCTGACCATCATCTGTCATCACATTCACTAAATCCATAAACCAGGAAATTGTTCCTGGGGATCTCTGCCTGGATTTATACAGGGTCAGTTCTGCAATGTAAGAAGAAGAGGAGATTGGATTTATATCCCCCACCCTTCACTCGGAGTCTCAGAGTGGCTTGCAAACTCCTTTCCCTTCTCCTCACCACAACAGACGCCCTATGAGGTAGGTGGGACTGAAAGAGTTCTTCAAGGACTGCTCTTGAGAGAAGAGCTCTGACAGAACTTGTGACTGACCCAAGCTCACCCATTCTACCCAGCGTATAATGGAGCTGAAAAAAATTGGGATTCCTGGATATTCACTGAATTGCAATACCATAGTGTTACTGAGATTCGGGAATATCTGGAAACACCAATATTTTGGGGGTTCAATACACCTGACCCTGAAAAATACTGGGGGCAGTGTTTCCTCTAAGCTGAGTTAGTGTGAGCTAGCTCACAGGTTTTTACCCTCCAGCTCACATCTTTTTTGTCATCGCTCAGGAAGGAGGGCTCCAGAGCAAACTCATTTATGCAAGAGCCAAATCACCTGCTCACAACTTTAACGCCAGTAGCTCAGAAAGTAGTATTTTTGCTCACAGGACCCCACAGCTTAGAGGGAACATTGCTGGGGGCGGGGGGTTAGCACACTTTTAGCAATAACCAGGGAACAGTGCCGATTGAGGAGTGCTTGCTTAATGAGGCAATCAGAATTTTCCCCAATGTAAAAGAAAACCAGGTTCTGGGATATTGGTGAAGGGAGCTTCCAGGTCTTGATCTGAGCGAGGAAGGCCCCAGAATAGGGTTACCAGCTCTGGATTGGAAACTACATGGAGATTTTGGGAATGGAGGGTGTGGTTTGGGGAGGGAAGGGACTTCAGTAGGGTACCAGTCCATCCTCCAAAGCAGCCATTTCCTCCAGGGGAAGTGACCTTGACCATCTGGAGATGGATTGTAATAGTGAAAGATCTCCAGGGTACCACCTGGAGGTTGACAACCCTACCAAAGAATCTCTTTTTGACCTTCATGAAATATATGAAGTGACAACAATTTGATCCTGAACATGTGCAAAATCCTTTTCTTCCCCTTACTACCAAACAACTGGAACCAGAATCCAAACATCTGGGATTAAGGAGGCAGAAGTCTCCCGAGTGCACTGGCTCCCATCATCTGAAAAAATTAGTTACTGTTTATACTCCCCTTTTTTCATTCTAAATAGTTAAGTGTACCAGGAAATCAGAGTAAAGACGGTCTTCCTACTTTTCTACAGAAACCCACAGACGTGATTAGGGAAAATGAGTGAGTGTGACAGCAATGTAAATGTATCTACAAACAACGAGAAATTCAACAAGCTCTTTTGCTCCTTGGCTGGTTTCCATGTGGCCTAATATGGTTAGCAAAACGTTTGGCTGGAGCTGAGCATGCAACTAAGGACAATGCCACAGAGCCCTCTGTTTAGGCTCAGGAAAATTACAATTCAGAGCAGATAACACAACTCCAGTCCCACAGCTGTTAATAAGCAGAGAGCTCGATTCTCTCTCTGCTGTCACTGAAGGCTGATTGTTTCATCACCAGTTACCATACAAGGAATACAGCGGTAAAGGCTGTTTGAGAGCAGAAGGGAGGAGGAGGAGGAGATTGTATTTATACCCTGCCCTTCACTTAGGGTCGCCAAGTACTTACCTTAATTTGGCGGGGGACACATAGTCCCCGGCCAGAACATTCCTCCATGGAACACCCACGCCGCACAATGCCATCACCAGGAAGTGATGCCGGGCAACACTCAAGCAATGGGGCTGGAAACTCGATGGTACCATTGAGTTTCCAGCCCCATTGCCAGAGCGTCGCCCGGCGTCACTTCCTGGCAACAGCATCGTGCACCACGTCTCTTCCCCCCGGGAATGGTCCTGCCACGACATTACTGTCCCCCGCCAAATTACGGTAAGTTCTTGGGAAGCCTGCCTTCACTACCCAAAGGAGTCTCAGAGCAGCTTACAATCTCCTTTCCCTTCCTTTCCCCACAACAGACACCCTGTGAGGTAGGTGGGGCTGAGAGAGCTCTTTCCAGAACTGCTCCTGAGAGAACAACTCTGAAATAATAAGCTTAGTTTATATGGTTACCATTTGCTTGGGTTTAATTCGGTGGAGAACATAGTGAAGGAAATAAATATGTCATAAGTAGAGATTGATGGGCAGATGTATCCTTAATTGTGGGATGCTGAGAGTAATTAACTGAGACCCTGCCATGATGCTCCATCTGTCTCCTCCTCTCAAGCATGGAGGCAACCTTACAGCGTCTTCTCTGAAGTGGAGTGATTGGCTGTGCAGAGTGATCTCCCCTGTCCCCAGACCAGAAAAACACATTCCAGTCTACCATTCCAAATTACATTACATTCTACTATTCATGACATTACAACCTATTATTCTAAGCTATTGTTTCAAATAAGAAATAAAATAAAGAGGATGTATGGCCGTTCTGGGGGACTGGTGAAAATACAAATGTAAGGGGTGAATGAGGTTAGCATATGTAGTGAGATAAGAAACCAATATTCCCTGTCGTTCTGAGTGTTGTAATAACTTGCAACGAAGCAATTTCCCTCTCTAGTCTGTTCCTGAAGCTCCTTTGCAATAAAGCAGCTACTTTGAGGTCACCCATTGAATGTATAGGAAGGCTGAAGTATTCTACAGGTTTCTTGGTCTTGTGAATCTGATGTCAGATGTGTGTTCATTTATCCTTTGGCATAGGGTTTGACCTGTTTTGCCCTATGTAGAGGCATTGTTGGCATTTAATGGCATTTAGTGGCATATACAATTTTAGAAGATGAGCATGTGAATAAGCCTGAGATGGTGTGTAGTTGATGTTGTTAGATCCAGTGATTGTGTCGTCTGGGTATATGTAGCAGCAACGTTGGCAGTGTTGGGTATATGTAGCAGCAATGTTGCATTGCAAGCTCTGGTCCCAGTGCCCATGTTCAAATTAGATATTGTATTATTGTGGGTGAGGAGTTGTTTGAGATTGGGGGACTGTCTGTGCACAAGAAAAGCTTTGCGCCCCAGTACTTGTGAAAGAGAACTGTCATTATCCAGTAGATGATGATGTGTTGAACCGTTTTGAGTTGAGAGCTGTATGTGACCAGTGACAACTACTGGTGTTCTGTTATTGTCTCTTTTGGGCCTGTCTTGCAACAGGTTTTCTCTGGGTACCATTCTGGCTTTGTTAATCTGTTTCTTGACTTCACCAGGGGAATGCTCTAGTTCTATAAAGATTTGCTGTAGATCCCTCAGGTGGGAATCTCTGGTAGGATTGGAGCAGATGCAGCTGTAGTGTAGAGTCTGGCAGTATACCGTGGATCGTTTCATATGTTTAGGATGGTAGCTGGAGGCATGTAGGTATGTTTGTCAGTCAGTAGGTTTCCGGTATGAAGTGGTGTCTGTGCTTCCATTGTGTATTTTTACAGTAGTGTCCAGAAAATGTTCAGAAAATTCTCTGAGAATGTTATCAAAAAGACTGTACAAAACATAAACATTCAATATCCTCTACCGCATCCAAGGGACACGCACAGAGATGAGTATCCAGCAGAACATCAGACGTCAACACAAGTCTATGGCATTGTCTGAAGCATGAAATTTATAAAATGCCTGCTGCAGAAGGAAAGGTTAAGATATAAAAATATACCTGCCAATGGTGGTTAGCTTTAAAAGAACCATGCCATGCCTTTAGAAATCAGAAGATCTACTCTGGATCCAACTGTGTTCAGTTACTACAGGCCAATACCGAATCTGCCCTTTTTAAGAAGAACAAGAAGAGATTTGATTTATATCCCACCCTTCACTGCCCAAAGGAGTCTCAGAGCGGCTTACCCTTTCCCTTTCCCTTCCCCTCCCCACAACAGACACCCTATGAGGCAGATGGGGCTGAGAGAACTCTGACAGAAACTGCTCTTTTTCAAGGACAGCTGTGCCAGAGCTTGTGACTGATCCAAGATCACATCAGCAGGTACAAGTGGAGGAGTGAGGAATCAAACCCAGTTCTCCCAGATTAGAGTCCGTGCACTTAACCACTACACCAAACTGGCTTTTATTGAAACATTTGAACAAATACAAATACCAACATCAACAATGTAAACAACAAATTGAGCCTAGAAATGAGTACAAATATCCAAGACATTGGTTAACGCTCAGTTCCACATTAATAACTTCAACCTTTCAAATCTCCAGTTTATGTTCTAAACACCTCAAACGTGCGATCAAACTAAAAATAGCATGCGAGTTATTACCATTTGTAATTAGTTCTGTCTTCTATATGAAACCCAAACAACCCCATAGCCCAAAATTGGACCAAAAGCGTATCCATGAAAGATAAGCAGAATTCTCTGGGATTACATCCTTGTCTGTCATGTAGTGAAGTAAACGGAACCAAATAGCTTCAAAGCGGGAGGACACAGAGGAGGACTCTTTGTTTGATAGTTGAATGACATTCGCGATTTTAGCTAAAATAAATCGGTCCCAGATTTTATTGTGCCAAATTTGGATAGTTGGAGGAGTGGCCAGTTTCCAGACGGAGGCTATTGCTATTCTTGCCGAGGCCAATAAAATCGAGATTTGCTCTTTAAGTACTACTGTTCCAACTGTCGGTTCTATAAGATTGAGAAGAGCCATTTCAGGACTAATGGGTAAATTAAGCAGGGTAATCTCATTGATTTGTCTGATGACTTCACGCCAGAAAGGATATATCTCGGGGCACTCCCACCAACAGTGGAAGTATGAACCTGTATGGCTGCAATTTTTCCAGCATAAAGCGCTATGAGCAAGGTCTTGCAGAGAAAGGCAGTTATGCAGTTCAAGGCATTTCTGGAAGAAGCTGCTTATCTTGATCCCTTTCACATTCCCTCTGAAAGAGCATGCATGCAACACAAGGGGGTTCTCGGAGGCCATGCTGACCACAGATGCCCAGGTGACAGAGGTAAGCCAGGGTGCATTATCCAGCTTAGACTGCTTTGCCAGCTGTGCCCTTTTCTAGAAAAGGTGGAACACAGAACCTTGATAACACTGTACTTCCCCCATGAGTGGGGTTCAGATAACCCTCTCTGATTTGGTCAAGAGTTTAAGGGTTATGCTGGACTCAACATTACTGCTGGAGAAGCAAGGTAATGTAGCCACAAAAAATGTTTTCTACCAGCTTAGTTTTGACCAGAAGATGGCTCCTAACCTTGAGACAGCCAGCCTGGTCACTTGGATCCATGCCACGGTAACATTGAGAATAGACTACTGTAATACACTCTACACAGGTCTTCCTTCAAAGTCAATTTGGGGACTCCGGTTGATGGAGAATGCCACAAGTTGGTTATTATAAGGCAGGCTGCGCATATTACTGTCATTCTGCAGTCACTCCATTAGTTGCCTATCTGTTATCAAGTTCAATCTACAGTACTGGCTATTACATACAAGCCCCTCATGGCCTTGGACTCTCATATCAATGGGACTTCTTCACCCCATATGCTCTTTCATAACAGCTTCACTCATCAGAGCAGGGTCTTCTGTAGGCACCACCCTGCAAATGGGCAACAACTGCCCATACACACACATTCTGTGTTCTAGCCCCCATCACATGGGATGTCTTGCCTGATGAGGTCAGGAAAGCTCCCTCTCTCATAGCATCATAGGGTATGGCCCCACAGAGCTGGAAGGGGTCATAACAAGCCATCTAGCCCAACCCCCTGCTCGGTGCAGGATCAGCCTAGAGCATCCCTGACACGTGTTTGTCCAGCCACTGCTTCAAGACTGCCAGAGAGGGGGAGCTCACCACCTCCCGAGGCAGCTGACTCCACGGCTGCACAACTTTGACTGTAAAAAAGTTTTCCCTCATATCCAGCCGGTATCTTCCAGCCCTTAATTTCAACCCATTGTTGAGAGTCCTGTCCTCTGCTGCCAACAGGAACAGCTCCCTGCCCTCCTCTAAGTGGCAGCCCTTCAAATACTTCAAGAGAGCAATACTGCCCCCCCCTCACCCTCCTCTTCTCCAGACTGAACATTCCCAAGTCCCTCAGCCTTTCCTCATAGGGCTTGGTCTCCAGGGCGCCCCCCCCCCGATCCTGGCATTCCACAACCTACACAAAACTTAATGATTCAGGAGGGCATTTTTACAAATGTAATAGGGCTATACTATAACGGAATGGTTCAGGAATATGCTTTAGTAAAAGGAAGGGGACTGTGAATTATACTACTGTGTATAGTACATACCATCTGTGGCTGTATATATTATGCTGTGAGGTAATTCCTGTATCATTTAATATGCCATGTCAATACTTAACACTTTGTTGCTTTGTTACAGATTTTAATTTCCACAATCCTAGTCCTGTTGCATTGCTTACTGGATGTCCTGTCCTATCAACTGGATTGATTTACACTCTGTAATCCTCCTTGAGTCTCTGATAAAAGCAGACTATAATAAATAAATAAATAAATATTCAGGCTGGATTACTGTAATGTGCTGTGCGTGCGGCTGCCTTTGAACACGGCTCAGAAACTACAATAAGCATGCTTTTGGGGCTGGGCTGCAGTGGGCACATGATTCCCACAGTGTGCCAATTAAATTGGCCGACAGTGCATTTCCGGGCATTATGCAAAGAGCTGCTCTGAGCCTTTTGTCCAGGTGTGGGCTTGCACCTAGACTGAGCCTCCCCCACCGAGGCCCCAGAGCCAGGATACCTACCTGGTCCGTGGCCACTGGAAGAAAGGAGAAAGAAGAAGACCCACCAAGGCAGCAACTAAAGAGAGCATTCTCCTGGCCCTAGCTGATGATGTCATCAGCCAGTGCCAAGGAACAGGTTGCTTGCTTGAGGCAGACTAGAGAATCATCTGGAGCTGGCCGGCAGCTGACCAAATGAAGGCCAAGGAAACAAGCAAGGCTGGACCCAGATGGGGAAGGATGACTGATTGGCTTCTCTGAGGAAGGTGGAGGTGGGACAAAGCCAGAAGGGAGGAATAAAAGGGGGGCTTCCTCAGGCAGGTGAGGGAGGAGGTTGTATAGTGCAGGTGTTGAGGTTGACTGTCACCCCAGAGGAGGAAAGGAAGAACTTGCAGTGCACATCTGACACCCTGCCCACCCCCAGTTCTAAGGCCTGAGAGGAGCTAGTGCAGAGAACATGACAGCAAGGGGGAGGGGGTTTGGAGGGCAGTGTTCCCTTTAAGCTGAGTTAGTGTGAGCCAGCTCACAGTTTTTTAGCCTCTGGCTCACACATTTTTGTCTTAGCTCAGGAAGGATGGCTCCAGAGCAGACTAATTTATGTAGCAGCCAAATTGCTCACTCAGAACTTTAATGCCAGTCGCTCACAAAGTAGAATTTTTGCTTACAAGACTCCGCAGCTTAGAGGGAGCATTGGTGGAAGGTGAACTCCAAAAAGGGCTTGTTGTGGAAATCTGACCCATGGAAACCCACACATGGAAACCCGGCTCCTCGAAAGCTGCTTCCCTCCGTCTGCACTGCAAACGACTCTTTTGAGGCCTTCTGGCATTGGCTGGAAACTTTTTGAACTCCAGAAGGCATTTTTAAAATGAAATGCATTCCCGCTGCATTTCAGTTTTTCATACCAGCTGTCTATCTCAAAATATTTTGTACAGATTTTAAGACTGCAAGCCATCCTGCATATTTATTTTTAAATAGACATTTTCATTCATTGAAGGTATAATATTGGACAAACCATCTTGCTTAAATTGACTAGGAATTTGATTGATTTTTTTTTTTTTGCTAAGAATGTATGATGAATAGGGAGACGTTCCTCAGCCCAATCTCCCAAAGCCGACTGTTGTGCAAAACATAATTTTAGGAAGGAACCATCAGGTAAATTATAAAACCATTGCCAACAGACAATCAATATTTTAAGAATTAAGAATTTAAGGATATTTAAGAATTCCAACTCTGTCAGAGGGGAGATCCACTGTTCCCCTTCATATGGTTGGTGTCAAGAGATTGGGGAGGATCATGAACATGGCCTCTCAGCTCCAGCTGGGGTTGCCAACCACCAGGTGGGGCCTGGAGATCTCCTGGAATTACTTTTGTTGTTCAGTCGCACAGTCGAGTCCGACTCTTCACAACCCCATGAACCACATCACTCCAGGCCTTCCTGTCTTCCATCGTGCTCTGGAGTTTGCTTAATTTCATGTTTGTTGCCTCAATAACAATGTCTAACCATCTCATCCTTTGCCGTCCCCTTCTTCTTTTTCCTTCAATCTTTCCCAGCATCGGGGACTTCTCCTGTGCCTGCTCCCTTCTCATTTGGTGGCCAAAGTATTCGAGCTTCAGCTTCAGTATCTGGCCTTCCGGGGAACGGTCAGGGTTGATTTCTTTTAGGATTGATTGATCTGGCCTCCTTGCAGCCCAAGGGACTCTCAAGAGTCTTCTCCAGCACCATAATTTGAAAGCATCTATTCTTTGGCCTTCCTTATGGTCCAACTCTTGCAGCTATATATTACTTCGGGGAATACCATTGCTTTGACCATACGGACTTTTGTTGGCAGGGTGATGTCTCTACTTTTGTCTCCTGGAATTACTACTCTTCTCCAGACAACAGAGAGCAGTTCCCCTAAAGAAAATGGCCATTTTGGAGGGTGGACTCTGCTGAAGTCCCTCCCTTCCTGAACCCCACCCCTGCAAGGTTCACCCCCCCCCCCCAAATCTCCAAGAATTTCCCAACCTGGAGCTGGCAACCATAGCTCCAGTAGTCACAGTCTGGTGGATCCATCCAAAAATGGTGGCTTAAGTTTTTCAAGACGCACTTTGCCCCGCTATCGCCATACTTGGCGCGTCCTTGGACACAGTTTCTCGAACCACTGACCTAATCTCCAGTAAAGGTACTGGAACTGTTTTCTCTTGATATGCCCTGTAGCTAAACTCACTGCCTAGAAAAGAGATACCAGAAAAGGGGGGAGAATCACACTGTAAATAGTATCACCAAAACATGCCAGAAAGTATCTGGTTTTTAAGGCTGCGAATTTCCCATCATACATTAGCATGTAGGAAATCTCGAGCTGTATCTTGACATTCCCAGCAAAATTACAGACCCCGCAATGGCTTTGACATTTAGAATATTTCTCTTCTTATCTGTTCCACAGGAGGACCTTTGGGCAGCTGCCCACCGCTTTACATTAACACGCTTAAGAAATAACTTTTCTAAGATGCTGGAATGCTCTCCGGTCTCTGGGAATTTAAAGTGTATCGCTGGGGGGGGAGACACATCTCCCCCTGGCCTAGCAAAGAGGCTGTTTTTGTTGCCGTGATTTCCAAGTGGTTTCTTAAAAGCTTTCAGCCCACGCTCAGCATGATTTACAAGTTCAGATAATGCCAGTCCAAGAGGGGGAAGCTGCATGGCGCCATTTGTTTTTTGCATCCTCCAGAGGGTCCCCCCCCTCAGTCTTTATATATATTTTTAAAAAATAAACCAAGAGCAAAGGTCTCTGGTGCAAGCACCGTTAGGGGATGCCACCCTCCAGATGGAACCTGGTGATCCCCCGCAATTCCAGCTCATCTCCAGACTACAGAGATCAGTTCCCCTGGAGAAAATTGACGTCTCGGAGGACGGACTCTACTATGGCACTGTACCCCACCGAGGTCCCTGCCCTCCCCAGGCTCCACCCCCAAATCTCCAGGAGTTTCCCAGCCTGGATCTGGCAACCCTACCCCACCATCTTCTTCCGGTGGCTGGGGGAGGGGGGGAGCTGGCAACTCTAGGCCCCCTTGAAATGGATGGAAGTGGTCCAAGATCGCTACTGCATTGTCCTCATTCACTTCAGTGGGCCTTGCATGAAAGGACTTGCTCTGGGACTGCGCCCTAGAAGCCTTTGCGGTTGTTTACATGCAACTGTTCTGCTGTCATCTGCTCTGAGCCCGCAGTATGGAGTGCTATAAACAGAGAAGCCACTTTAAAAATTTCCCCGAGCAAGGCAATCCAAACAGCGATTGTACTTTCGAGACTTTCATGTGGCAGTTTTGGGTTTAAGCTTCTAGCCTTCTCTTCAGATCTATCCGTTGTCAGCTGGCTCACCCGCTGGGCTTTGGAAAGCCTTCAATTGGAAGCTGGGTTGGCATCCTTTCCTTGGGCGTGGGCCGTGGCTCAGTGGCAGCACATCTGCTTTGCACGCAGAAGGTCCCAGGTTCAATCCCAGCATCTCCAGTTAAAGGGAACAGGCCGTAGCTGATGTGAAAGATCTCAGCCTGAGAACTTGGAGAGCGGCTGCCTGGCAGAGTAGGCAATACTGGCCCTCGTAGACCAAGGGTCTGACTCTGTATTAGGCAGCTTCATATGTGTTCATGTGTCCTCTCCCTTACGCCTAGGAATTAGGAGTACAGCATCATCAAACTTGCCTGGAAGCAGTGTTCCCTTAAGTTGAGTTACTGTGAGCTAGCTCACTGTTTTTTAGCCTCCAGATCACACATTTTTGTCTTAGCTCGGAAAGGATGGCTCCAGAGCAAACTTAATTTATGCAACAGCCAAATTGCTCACTCACAACTTGAACGCCAGTAGCTCAGAAAGTAGGATTTTTGCTCACAAGACTCCACAGCTTAGAGGGAGCATTGCCTGGAAGCCATATTCTCTGCTCCCAGCATTTGATCCCTAGTGCCAAATGTCTGGCGGGTGGGTTACTCAGTGGGGATAGAGAGAGAGAAGAGAGACACAGAGAGACACAGAGAGAGATTTTCTGCACTGCATATTCCGGGACTGAAGGAGAAAGAAGGAAGCATTTGGTGACAATAAAAATATAGGCTTTTTGGATACTTTGGGGTTGTCCTCCAAACAGATATGAGCACGTCATCCGCATGCTAGGCTAGCAACCACGGCATCCTTCTGTTCCCCCTGGACGAGAGAAACGGCCAGCTCCCTGGAAGTGAAGTGTAGACTCCAAGCCTGCAATATCTTCCCTGCGGGTCTGTCGCTTCCTATCTTACCTGTCAAATGAGAGTAGGGTTGGCAGGCTCCAGGTGGTGCAAACAAATAACCAGAATGATCTGTCACGCTGTACAAACCACACTCGAGGCTTCCATCTTCTTATACAGATCTGCTTACAGTTATAAACAATGTGCATAACGAATGGCTTTGCTGCCATGCGTAAATGATATCTACACCAGTTGAAGAGTGGCCTGATATTCCTTGGAAGTACAAGCCTCTCTTCAGAATGATGTAGTCACCAGCTCAGGATGCAGAGAAGGGTTTCAAATAGAAGACCCGCAGTGGACAGCATGGGCTCAAGAACTGCTGTAGCGCAAACTGAAGGAGTGTCAATGGCACGCCTAGGTTGCTTTGCTGTTTC
The DNA here is from genome assembly GCA_029375565.1 of Gekko gecko. Taxonomy (NCBI): domain Eukaryota; kingdom Metazoa; phylum Chordata; class Lepidosauria; order Squamata; family Gekkonidae; genus Gekko; species Gekko gecko. The sequence continues at coordinate 29,303,376 of JAPDNY010000005.1, read as the reverse complement.
TTAGGGCTTTATCAGGCCAGTTTTCTTAGTGATGGAGCCTGGTGAAGCCCTAAGAAACGGCAAAGCAACCTACGTGTGCTGACACCACTCTTTCAGATTGCCCATGCCATCCACTGTGTGTCTTCTATTTGAAACCCTTCTCTGCATCATGAGCAGGTGACTACATCGTTCTAAAGAGAGGCTTGTACTTCCAAGGACTATCAGGTCACTCTTCAACTGGTGTAGATATCATTTCTGCATGGCGGCAATAACCATTTGTTACGTGTATTGTTTATAACTGTTAAGTAGAACTGTATAAGAAGACGGAAGTCTCTAGTGTGGTTTGTACAGCGTGACAGATTATTCTGGTTATTTCCTTGCACAGCTGTATTCGCTGAACCTCCGGGTGGTGGTTGGAGATTGCCCACTATTACAACTCATCTCCAGGCAACAGAGAGCAGTTCTGCCAGAGAGAATGTCCACTTTGGAAAGTTGACTCTGTGGCATTGTACCACATTGCAGTCCCTCCCCTCTCCAAACCCCGCCCTCCTCAGGCTCCACCCCCAAGATCTCCAGGTTATTTCCCAACCTGGAGCTGGCAATCCTGCATGACAGCCATTGAGGTTTACTGGTGAGATTGTTATTTATTTACTGTATTATTTATTTATTTATTTATTTATTTATTTATTTATTTATTTATTTATTTATTTATTTGCATCAGGCTAGGATCTGGAAGAGCCAGGTTCAAATCCTCACATTGCCATGGAAGCTCGCTGGGTGACCTCAGGCCAGTCACACTCTCTCCGCCTAACCTACCTCACAGGGTTGTTGCGAGGGTAAAATGGAGCAGAGAAGAATGATGTCAGCTGCTCTGGGTCCCCATTGGGGAGAAAGGCAGGGTAGAGATGAATTGAAATAAATAAACGCGTGGAGGAGCAGCCCTGGGGTCCCTTTTGCGCCGGGTCCCTTTCCGAATAGCTGGAGCACTGCAAATCCTACCTGCTACTTGAACAGGTACGCACAAGTACAGCTTCCCCCTAATTCTAAAGGACGGCTGCCAAAGTGCAATTACGATTTGGAAAAGGCAGTGGAGGGGAAGCCCTCGTAGCTCTTTCAGAGGGCAAGGAAGGTCTGCGTGTGCTGCTGACACCGCAACCTGCTGGAAGCGCGCACGGCCGCCCCCCCCCGGTAATAGCAACCTCTTCCACCTGGCAGCCGAGCGCCGCTTTTGGAAAGGATCCATCCCCCCTTTGCGCAGCCAGCTCCGGCTTGCCGGAGGGCCTAGAAAGCTGAGAATCGCTGGCTCCGCCGCCTGCCCAACAATATCATTATTATAATGGTCTGCGGCAACAACTTTTCCTAGTCATAACTTTCCACTGAGAAACAATGGCGGCTATTGAGCTGCAATCACTGCCCCCCCCCCCAACGCTCGCTTGCCTGCCTGCATGTAACTGGAGGAGGTCAAAGAAGGGATCGGAGCAGAGCGAGGAAGGGCACGGCGGCCAAGGCGCACAAGGACTGGGGCCAAGGAAAGAGAAGCGTCTTGAGGAGGGGAGGGGGCTGCCCCTTTGGACTGCCCGGGCTCCTGAGTCTCTCACAGCCCTCTGAAAGAGAGGGCATTTTAGCAGGTCGGCTTCTTCCGGGCGTGGAGGTGAAACGACCCCGAGAGTGTCATTTCCCCTCCAAGTAACGTTCTGTCTTTCAGACTTCAAGTTTAAAGCACAGGAGGAACTTCAGTGATGAAAAACAGGAAAAGTGCTCACCCCAAAGAAGAGAGAGAGGCACCCTTCCGATGTGTCTCCACTAGGGTTACCAACCACCAGGTGGGGCCAGGAGATCTCCCGGAATCGGAACTGATATCCAGACTACAGAGATCAGTTCTCCTGGAGAAAATAGCTGCTTTGGAGGGGGGGACGGGACTTGAACACATGGTCTAGGGACGCCAGCCTCCAGGTGGGGCCTGGGGAATCCCCCGGAATTACAATTCATCTCCAGACCTTAGAGATGAATTCCCCTGGAGGAGAAGGGTGCTTTGGAGGGTGGACTCTATGGGCATTCTACCCCACTGAGGTCCCTGTCCTCCCTAGGCTCCATCCCCAAATCTCCAGGAGTTTCCCAAACTGGATCTAGCAACCCCACCACCCACTGGTGGCCACGGTGGACCTGGCAACCCTGTCTTGAACACATGAAGCTGCTTGTACTGAATCAGACCATCGGTCCATCAAGGTCAGCATTGTCTATTCTGACTGGCAGCGACTCTCCAGAGTCCCCGGGCACAGAGGTCTCTTGCATCACTGCTACCTGGTCCTTTTAGCTGGAGGTGCCGGGGAATGGACCTGGGGGCTTCTGCATACAATACTCCCTCTAGACTGTGGAGTCTTGTGGGGAAAAAATTGTACTTTGTGAGCTACTGGCATTAAAGTTGTGAGCGAGTGATTTGGCTACCGAAGAAGAAGAGGAGGAGAAGGAGGAGGACAGTGGATTCATACCCCGCCCTTCACTCGGCGTCTCAGAGCGGCTTACAAACTCCTTCCCCTTCCCCTCCCCACAACAGACACCCTGTGAGGTAGGTGGCGCTGAGAGAGCTCTTTCCAGAACTGTCCTTGAGAGAACAGCTCTGAGAGAACTATGGCTTGCCCAAGGTCATCCAGCAGTTGCATGTGGAGGAGTGGGGAATCAACCCAGATTAGTGCGCGCTTAACCACTACACCAAATTGGCTCTCAATACTGCAATAATTAGTTTGCTCTGGAGCCATCCTTCCTGAGCAAACACAAAAATGTGTGAGCTGGAGGCTAAAAAAGTGTAAGCTAGCTGACACTAACTTAGCTTAGAGGGAACACTGTCTGCATGTAAAGCAAATGCTCTGCCACTGAGCCACAGCCTTCATGGCGTTAGAGCCCACTGTGGTCCCTCCCCTCCTCAAGCCCCACCCTCAAATCTCCAAGAATTTCCTAACCCAGAGTTTGTAACTCTGACCTCTCCACATATGCACAGTGACAATGTTACACATGGATAGTGCTTACCTTTTGGGTCAGTCTGGACATCACACGAAACCATGTGACACCAGCTGTCAGCTCACAGATAATAATCCACATCCTGGTTTCATTATCTCCACTCTATAGGCTGGGAGGAAGTCACCAGAGAACAAACCAGGACTAAACCAGGATTGTGTCTGGATGGCTGCATTCAGACATCACGCAAGAACACAGGTTAATAATCATTCTGATTACTAACCAGATCCTGCTTTGGAGGGGGGACTCCATGGATTTATATCCTGCTGACGTCCCTCCCCTGACTAAACTCGACCCTTCCCAGTTCGGTGTAGTGATTAGGAGCGTGGACACTAATCTGAGAGAACTGGGTTTGATTCCCCACTTCTCCACATGCAGCTGCTGGTGTGACCTTGGGCCAGTCACAAGTTCTCTCAGAGCTGTTCTCTCAAGAGCAGTCCTCGAAAGAGCTCTCTCAGCCCCATCTATCTCACAAAGTGTCTGTTGTGAAGAGGGGAAGGGAAAGGAGACTGTAAACCGCTCTGAGACTCCTTCGGCTAGTGAAGGGCGGGGTATACATCCAATTTCTTCTTCTTAATGGGGCTTAGCTATCCAACTGGCATATTTTCTCACAACATCTGAACTGAGCCACTGTGCTAATTGGCAACTTCTAGAAATGTTTTTTTTATCATAGGGTTGTCAACTCTGAGCTGGGAAATTCTGGGAGATTTGAGGGTGGAGTCTGGGAAGGGTTGAATTTAGTCAGGGGAGGGATGTCAGTAGGGTACAATGCCACAGAGTCCCCACTCCAAAGCAACCATTTTCTCCAGGACGACTGATCTCTTTATCTGAACATCAGTTGTCATATAATTCACTTTGGGTCCCCATTGTGGAGAAGGGTGGGGTACAAATGTAAATAATAATAGCTGCATCCCTCTAGGGGTTCCTGTCCCCAGACCCTGAAGGCATACAGCAAACCCCACACCTCCCCCCAATTCGCTTGAGGGAAAGGGTGCCAGCACTATGTTTTTTTGGAACAACGTTGCTCTTTTCCATGTAAAGGACAAAGGCCAGGCTGCCATATTACCTTGAGTCTTCCAGACAGATGGGAACTTTTTTGGGAGGAGTCAACAAATATTGTGTAGTATCTGACAAAACAAGGCCGTCATTATTTGGGGGGAGAAATCCGATTCTGAAGTTGAAAGCTATACCCACCCATCCGACTCCCAATTGCTGTTGCATCCTCTTGGCATTCAGCTCCCCACAACAGACACCCTGTGAGGTAGGTGGGGTTGAAAGAGCTCTCTCGAGAACTGCCCTTGAGAGAACAGCTCTGAGAGAACTTGTGACTGACCCAAGGTCATGGCAGCAGCTTCATGTGGAGGAGTGGGGGATCAAACTTGGTTCTGTGAATTAGAATCTGAGCTCCTAAACACTACACCTATCAGTGAGGGCTGATCTAATCCATTAAAGAGAGGGAGGGCAGGCAGATGTTTCAAAAAAAAAATTGAAATAAAAGAGTAAGAATGCTCCGGAACCTAGCAGTGAGCTTTGCTGGGCCACATTAAAGCACCTCTAGAGTCTGCCTGCAACCCACAGGCTATATCTGGCCCATCTTTGTCTTAGACCTACGTAAACATTGACTTTAGAGTGCTTCTCCAAACTCCCCTAAAGCCTCAAGGGATAGAGGATTTCAAGGGATAGAGGATTTCCACAAATGCACAAAGAGCTCCGAGTGTTTCAAACGGTGCCCAGTTTTTCAAGTCACAGAAAAGGTCGTTTGAGCTTCGCAGCCACACTCCTACCGGTGCCAAGAAACAGCACAGGCGAGAGAGACAATGGCCACACCCCCTCCTCAAACAAAGCTTTCCTTCGCGTGCCAGAAAAACCCACGGCGCTCAGCACGCATGCCGTAGAGGTCAAGTCCCATTAAAGGCAAGGAATGCCTCGGAAAAATGTCACACTAATGCATTGTGGCTTGATCATTTCTTTCGGAAAGGGATCGTTTTGCCTCTTGCTGTACCAAGCGCAGGCGGAAAACAAAGAAACGGGCGGAGGAATCCTTTTGAACCTCTTCAGAAACACATGATGTAGTGTGAATGGCTTTGGGAACACATAATTTGGAGCTTGGATATGCTGCCCCCCCCCCAGTACAAATTAGGGTTGCCAGCCTTGTGGTAGTGCTTGGAGATCTCCCAGGATTACAGATTTCCAGATGACAGAGATCAATTCTGTTATGTATGGGGACCGGAACATTCCAGGACTGTTTCTACCAGAGGCTGGCTGAGCTTGGAGCGCTAGAACAGTAGCCCACCAGGACTCTGGAAGTGGCCAATGGGGAATTAATGGTTCTGACAATGGCCTATCGTTGGTAGCTGTTTGGGGAAGTGGGTGGAGTTGCATGCTATTTAAGGGGGGGCAGTTGCCCTGGCTTTTGGCTTTTGGCTCTTGCTGAATCACTAATAAAGAAGAGCTGATCACTCGGCTTGGGGTCGAACCATCCACGGAACCCAGTATTTAACAAATTCCCCGGGAGAAAACGGCTGCTTTGGAGGGTGGTTTGTACTGCATTACAATCCCTCCTGAGGTCTCTCCCCTCCCCAAGCCCCTCCCTCTCCAAGCTCCACCCCTAAATCTCCAGGAAGCTCCCAAGCCAGAGGTGGCAAATGGCAGAATGAGTTCATTTTGCTCCTGGGTATGCTGTTACGGGGCCAGTGCTACCAGCGACTCTAGGCCCATGTGGGCAAGGTGAGTAGAAGGTGCGATCACACAAGCCATTGGGCCCGACATAGCCACCCCTCTCCTCCGGATCAAATGGGTGCCATCAAATGCACACATCTTGCCCCATCCCTGGCAAGAGACTCCCCTCTTTGCAGCCCCCCAGACAGAAAAAGAAGGAGGTGGGGGGACAGGCGTGGGGAACAGCCCGGGACGAGAGGAAAGTGCTGCTAGCCCTCTCCTGCCCCCCCCCGCCCCCACGGTCTCTTTGGAGTTCCTTTTGCAGCCTGGCACAGGCCCCTCCCCATGAGTGACCCCGCCCCCCTGCATGCATTTGCAGCTCGCCCCCTCAGCCCGTCTGCTGCAGCTCTGGTGCCCGCCCCTGTCCCACCCCGCATGGGAGGGGCCACCAGAATGTATCCTCGCCTAGTGTGCAAAAAAACCTGGGGCTGTCACTGGCCCCAATCATCCCCGCCTCGTGCTAAAATGAATCCCACATGGATTAAATAGCCCCAGGAAATTCCGGTGGCTTCCTTGGTGAGGTGCTTCCCTGACGGGTTTCCAGGTGCCTGATCACCCGGGCGTGCCATGGGAATGCATGAGCCATGTGATTGTTTCTCTCCATTTCCAGCATGTCCCTTTCCCCGCTTCCAACCCCACTCTGAGATGCACCTCAGCACCCCCATCGGCTGCCTGTGGCACTCCTGGGTGGAAGCACATGGATGCATGCAAAGCCCAGTGTGTGGGTGAGGAAGCGTGGGAAACTGAATTCCATTGATGTGACCAACCGACCACGGGCCCATGGTACTATGTTGCCGGCTTAGCGGCCACTGTGTGATTGATGCAAAGCATCCCATTCTCAAGCGGCTTATTTAGAGCCGATATACCACTGCGGCAAACTGCTCGTGTGACCGCAGCCATTGTGCCATTCCTCAGCCCAGGAACTTGCAAACCACCAGCCTTAGACCACTGGACCATCGAGCTAAATATTCTCCACTCAGATTGGGAGCAGTGTTCCCTCTAAGCTGAGTTAGTGTGAGCTAGCTCACAGTTCTTTAGCCTCCAGCTCACACATTTTTGTCTTAGCTCAGGGAGGATGGCTCCAGAGCAGACGGATTTAAGCAGTAGCCAGATCCCTCCCTCACAATTTTAATGCCAGTAGCTCACAAAGTAGAATTTTTGCTCGTAAGACTCCACAGCTTAGAGGGAGCACTGACCGGGAGAGGTGTTCCAGGGTCTCTGGCACAGAAAAGTTCCTCCCAACAGCTACTATCGGAGACCCTCTGACTCTCTGAGGTCCTCTGACTAGCTTTATCCTGAGACGTCCTGTGCAGAAGGCACACAAGTATGCGCATTGCCATCCAGTGGCAAACCTAAAGCATGAAAATTTTGCTGCTCTGTAGATTGTGTGTCTTGGTGCAGCTTTGCCTGTAGCCTACTGCGTCAAGTGCAGCACAGGAAGGGGCAAGCAGGAGTGGAGGCTGGATTTCTGCCACCACCAGACTTGTGGGCCCCGGGGATGCCAGCCTCCAGGTGGGACCTGGGGATCCCCTGGAATTGCAGCTCATCTCAAGGCTACAGAGATCAGTTCCCCTGGAGAAAGTGGATGCTTTGGAGGGTGGACTCTATGGCATTGTACCCCACTGAGGTCCCTGTCCTCCCCAGGCTCCAGCCCCAAAGCTCCTGGAGTTTCCCAACCTGGAACTGGCAACCCTGTGGGCCCCTACTGATTGCTGTGTAGAGGTGCATCACTGAGTCCCACTACCTGTGCCAGGGCTCAGTGGTGGAGCATCTGCTTGGCATGCAGAAGGTCCTGGGTTCAATCCCTGGCTACTCTGTTAAAAGGACCAAGCAGTAGGTGATGTGAAAGACCTCAGCCTGAGGCCCGCCCTGGTGAGCCACTGCCAACCTGAGTAGATAATACTGACCGTAATGTACCAATGGTCTGATTCAGTACAAGGGCAGCTTCATCTCTATGTCCACTGTCTCTGTGGCCCAAGTCAAGTCGACCCCAGAGAACTAGCGACACCAGCCTTGGAGATTGTGGGCACTAACGAACAGTGCAACCGGTTTTAAATTATTGTTCTTAACTGTTTTAATCTGGTTATCAATGTATTTACATTGTATTAATGTACTTATATATTGTGATGCTGAATGGCTCTGTAATCCGCCCTGAGCCCACTTGCAGGGAGGGTGGAATATAAATCCAAATAAATAAATAAATGTGTTCTTGTAGCCAATAGCTGTGGAGTCTTGTGAGCAAAAATTCTACTTTGTGAGCTACTGGCATTACAGCTGTGAGCGAGCCATTTGGCTACTGCATAAATTAGTTTGCTCTGGAGCCATCCTTCCTGAGCTAAGACAAAAATCCCTGAGCTGGAGGCTAACAAACTGTGAGCTAGCTCACACTAGCTCAGCTTAGAGGGAACACTCACACTGCTGTCAAGAGCTGACCACCTATGCACACAAGACAGGATAAAAATCTGACAATAAACTGCCTCCAAGGAACAACCACGTAAGTTCCTCCATACTTGGCCCAATGGCCATTTCTCTGTTCCAAATTCTCTCTCGTTAAAAAAGCCAGGGCGGTGCTCTTGAGCGTGAAAAAGAATCTACACCAGCAAGTCCCCGTGGAGGCCAGTGCTTGTGGCAAACGCACAATAAACCGCCGTGGAACATATACTCTTCCGTGCAAACAGATGACTTCATCTACCAGAGAGCATCTGTCTCAGGCTGAATGGCTGTGCAGTTAATAAGGCATTCCTGTTCCATCACTATTCACTGTTCACCAAGCTCTCTCCTGAATTTCATTTTTACATTTAAAAATCCAGCAAAGTCTTTTCTTCCATTAGCACCGTGTTTAGTCAAAGGAGCCATAAGCACACAGCTCTGTGTGCATTGCTTCAGAGATCAGGCTTCCCAATGTCCACTTACCACTGGCAAACAAAAACTTCTTCTAGGGACCAGAGAGCAAATCAGGTACATCTGAAGAAGAGGTCTCCAACATGGTACCCAACAAGGAGCCAGCTGACTCTTTTTCTGGCACTAGCCAAATGTTTTTAGAAAGTGGGTGGGGCCAGGTAGGACTTATGCCCAGCAAGGATTCTGATTGGCTACTGGAGATTTGATTGACTGTGGAGATATTTTTAAATGTTGCTTTGGCAGCAGCTGCCACCACAGCACAAGGAGGAGAGCCAGTTTTGTGTAGTGGTTAAGAGCACGGACTCTTATCTGGGAGAACCAAGTCTGATTCCCCACTCCTCCACATTCAGCTGCTGGGTGACCTTGTTTCAATCACAAGTTCTCTCGGAGCTGTTCTCTCAAGAGCAGTTCTCTCAGAGCTCTCTCAGCCCCGCCTACCTCACAGAGTGCCTGTTGTGGGGAGAGGAAGGGAAAGAAGACTGTAAACTGCTCTGATACTCCAAGTGAAGGGCAGAGTAGAAATCCAATCTCTTCTTCTTCTTCTTTGATGGACCCATAGTCTGATTCAGTATTCAGGAGCTTCATGTGTTCACGTGTACACAGATGTCCACAATGGACCAGATGTAGGCTAACAAAGCGAAGCTTAATTCAGGGAGGGCAGAAGTATTGTGGTCTGGGAAGGTGTTTGGTTCAGGGATGTAACATGCTTTTACGGCCTCTCTTAAGACTTAGGCTCAGAACATGAGTGAACGCGGATTCCCACTTCGTCTGGATGTGTGGAGTCCTCTTCTTTCGCTATTCTCATTCCGCTATGTCACTGGTTCCCAGAGGCGTCATCCTGCAAGGTCACATGACTTTTGTCGATCCAAAATGGAAGGTTTCAGCCCAGAAGGTTATAAACACTTTCATAAAGATTTTGAATTTGGGCTTCTCTCCAGACACGGCCCAAGTCAACAAACTAGCCACGATGATGAGTGACACCATTCATCCGTTCTGTCCTCCTCAACAACTTAATCCTATGAATAGTTATTTGGAATGTAAGCACCAGTGAATTGCCTGGAACTTACTTCCAAGTAACTACATACAGGACTGCAGCCTTAAATCAGAGCGACATCAAAACCTGGAATGTTTTAAGGGGAAAACTCTTTAGGAGCTATTTTAGAATATTAGTACTATTTTTACTCTCTCTCTCTCTCTCTCTCTCTCTCTCTCTCTCTCTCTCTCTCTCTCTCTCTCTCTCTCTCTCTCTCTCTCTTGTTATTGGCTTAGTTCTGTACAGTTTTGTGGGACAACGGCCTGAGGAAAAATATCTAGTCCACGAGCCAACATCAGCAGTCAATGTATAGTTTTGAGAACAAAAGAATTTGGCAGCAGAATTGATTCAGGAATCTGCAAGCCCCTTCCTGACAAATACATCAGTATGTCTGCCGAAAATAACACTCTACTTAGCATGTCCACTGCCCAGGGCCAGTCCATCTCTCTCAAATTAGCTTGAGTTATACAAGACTCACTGGAGAAAGGGTTCAGGGGGGAGAAGATGATGAAAGTTGGTGAAGTAAACAAGGGATTCCTGGGTGGGGGAGAAAGGGATGGAGGTAAAATGAGAATGGTCCTCTGCTGCTCGACACTTCCTTCCTCAGTGTCCAAACCTTTCTTCAGACTGAGGCCTTCTGGGAATTTTCAGATGTTACAGCTGGCAAATTGGGCCCATAGCTACAGTGGGGACTCTTGGGGCCTGCCCCCCACCCCGGCTTCCCTTCCAGCCTAGGCCCCCCAACAGCAAGAGGAAGAGAACAGAGTCCCTGGGTTTGTTTTGCATTTGGTTCAGAGCAGTGTTCCCTCTAAGCTGAGTTAGTGTGAGCTAGCTCACAGTTTTTTAGCTTCCAGCTCACAGATTTTTGTCTCAGCTCAGTAAGGGATGGCTCCAGAGCACACTAATTTATGCAGTAGCCAAATCGCTCGCTCACAACTTTAATGTCAAAAGCTCACAAAGTAGAATTTTTGCTCACAAGACTCCACAGGCTTGGAGGGAGCAGTGGTTCAGAGGTCTGTGGGCTGATAAAATGTTTGGGAATGGAGAATGCATTGATTATTCTGGTGTGTGTGCGTGCGTGCCCCACAAGAGAAAAATCTGCTTAATGGGTGCCCCACGAGAAAAAAAATCTGCCCCACAAACTGAAAAATCCTGGCTACAGCCCTGTGGCAAATCTTGTTCCTGCCAGTGTCTCCAGAGACTGGGAGGCTTCCAAGCATTTCTTTCACCCCCAAGGCTAGGATGAGCTTTAGGCATGAACCTGTGAAGCCTACTTGCACTGAGTTTCAGCTACAGTTGTCAACTAGTTCCGTCTCCCACTATTATAACTGATTTCCAGACAATAGAGATCCGTTGCCCTGGGGAAAAAATGGCTGCTTTGGAGGGTGGACTCTATGGCGCTGTACCCTGCTAAGGTCCTTCCCCTCCCCAAACCCTGCCTTCCCCAGGCTCCGCCCACCAAGTCTCCAGTTATTTCCCCACCCACAGCTGGCATGGCAACCCTAGTTTCAGGATACGAATCAGATAACCCTTAGAAATGGCTCATGAAGAGAAAGGACACACAAAGTATGTGAGGCCGGATCATGCTCAGGGTTGTCTACCCTGATTGGGAGCTGTTTTTCACACATTAGAAAAGGTTGTTTCAGCATCCACCATCTGAAATCCATTAACCAAGGATTGATACTGGTAATTCCTGATGAAAACAAAAAAGGTGTCCTTCCACTGAACACGTGAAGCTGCCTTACACTGAGTAAGTTCATTGGTCTATCAAGGCCCGTACTGTCTGCTCTGATTGCCAGCACCTCTCTAGGTCAGGAGTGTCAAACATAAGGCCCTCGAGGGCCGTGTCACGGCTCCTGCTGAGTCCGAGCACATGGCTCCAGCAGAGGAAGCTAAGTGCTGCTGGGGATGAGCTCCTGATGCCGGAAAATCCCGCACCTGACAGTGCGGAGAGTCCAGAGGCTGCTCCAGCAACAGCTGAGGCAGATTCCTGCCTGGTCAGCACTCCCCCCGATTCGCCTCCACTGGTTTCCTGTTTGAGAGAACAGCACCAACGGGACATGGCAGCCTGGCGATGAGAAGCACGCATGCACAACAGATGCTCTTTCAGTCCCGAGTATTAGCGGAAGCCAGGACGTGCTTGAGGCCAGCAGTTTAGTGAGCTATTTAACCCTCGCACTCACACCAGCAGTTTAGTGAGCTATTTAACCCTCGCACTCACGCCAACAAGTCGTGCCAGCAACTAGTCACTTTGACGAAGCTTTGCACCTCCTCGCTCGTGTTCCTGATTCCCGGTTCCTGTCTCGACGTCCTCAGCTCCTTGACCTCAGCTTGCATGACTACGCTTAGACCCGCAACTCAAACCTTTGTCTCCCTGACTCTGGGACCGCAGGCTAACTGACTACTCTGACGGTTTGTGCTTTGGACTTGGCTTCCCTGGTTGGTTTGTCTGCCTGGCTCTTGACTTTGGACCGCACCCTGACCACCCCGCTTTTGCCTTGTGCTTTGGACTGAGTATTCCCAGTTGGTTGGTTTGCCTGGCTCTTGACCCCAGACTGTGCCTTGACTCCCTCGCTCTTATCTGGCCCCGCACCCCGATCCGTGACAGGCCGGAACTGGCCCATCCAGGGCTCTTATGCAGCCCACAAGCAAATAGTGCAAGGGAGGGAACAGGAAACTGCTGGGGGGGGGAGTGGGTGCAGCCACTCTGATTGTGGCTTCAGCATGGTGGAACAACCTCCTTGTCTGTAGCAGTCAAGCAGCGTGGGAGCATCTTTCCAGGGCTGCACCGCTGGTTCTCCAGTCCGCCCATGTGGGTTTCCTTTGCACCCCCCTCCCAGCCCATGGGACCTTGCAGTGAGGATACACCAACTGGGAGCTTACCAGCCACTGCCCTTTATAAAGTTTATATCTCTGGTACCTGACATTACGTTTTATGGCACACATGGCCTGGCCCAACAAAGTGACAAGTATGTCAGATCCGGCCCTCATAACAAATGAATTCGACACCTCCACTCCAGGTCTTTCAACATCACCTGCGATGTGATACCTTTAACCAGACACGTCAGAGATTGCACTTTCTGCATACAAAGCAGATGTGTTACCAGTGAGCCTTTGCCTTTCTCTGAGCTATGGTCCTTCCCCACTCACCTAATTCTTTATACTAGGTGGGGCTTTTGCACTGCAGGTCTTCTGACCAACCACTGAAGATTTAACCAGCTTGGCAGATTTTTTAAAACATTGCTTTGGCAGCAGCTGCCATCACAGGAGAAGGATCTTCACTGTGTGAATGAAGGTAAACCATGGCAGCCATTTTGTAGTTGTGGCAGCCATTTTGAGGCAGCCATTTTGTGGCTGTGCCCACTGCCCTGTATCAAAAATTCAAAGGTGGCTGCAGACCCAAAAAGGTTGGGGACCCCTCCTTTATGCCAACAGTTACTTCCCCAGCCAACGTCTCTCTCTTGCTGTCCTTCCTGTTACCTCAGAGTGTCCATGTTTTCTTCAAAGAATGCAAACATTCCTACATCTCATAGTCAGAAAGCAGCACGAACAACAGTCAGGAAAGCGTAAGAGCTTGCTCTTTTCCATACACCTCATCTGTTCAATCTCCATGCCACAGAAATTTCTGGGGCACACTAGTTTGAATAAGTATCCTCATTTTATGCATGCTTACAAGTCCCAGCAGGATTAGCTCTGAGTTTCAGCCGCCTGTTAAAATATTATAGTTGAAAATACAAGTTTTTAATCGGTGTTGGGTTTTCTTCATTTAACGCTTTGGAGACTGACAGCCCACAAAAGAGCTCAAATGTTCAGAATAAAAATCCAAAACATGTGAAAATCACCTGGGTCCAAGTTGCATAGCAATCTTAAAATTCAGTCCAGGTTCACAAAAGGTTCACACAAATCTTTTTCTTTAAAAAAAGCAAAACTAAGCTGAAGGTGATGTATATTTCGACACTGATAATGCTGGGACAGATGGATTTAGAGATCAAAGCTCGGGGCTTCCATAAGTGAGAACTCAACATCCATGAAGAGATTGGGGAAGACAAGCCAGTCCCAGACGTGAACCGAGTGTGAAAGGTCATCAGCTGAGACTGAAGGGAATCTGAAAGCAATCGGCATCATTTGTAAAAAGTGAAGAAGCACCAAACCTGAACGATTACACGTGGACTCCCACGGCTTTGGAGAAGCATTACTGAATAAGACTGAGCCAAAAGGGAGAACTTTTGTCAAAATGCAAGACCAAAACACACTAACACACACACTTACGTCAATTTGAATCGTAAACGCTGTTTGGACAACATGGAACCAACTATCCGGTGACTGTGAACTCAGGCAGAGGAGCATGGAGGAATAAGGTGGAAGGGAAGGGAAGGAAGGGAAGGGAAGGGAAGGGAAGGGAAGGGAAGGGAAGGAAGGGAAGGGAAGGAAGGGAAGGGAAGGGAAGGGAAGGGAAGGGTGGAGAAAGAAATCTGTGAGTCTGCTGCCTGCTTCTGACTCCGGTTACCAGCTCTGGGCAACCTGGAGATTGGGGGTGGGGGGCCTGGGGTGGGCGGGGTTTGGGAAGAGGAGGGACTTCAGTAGGGCATAATGCCATAGAGTCCAGCCTCTAAAGCAGCTGTTTGCTCCAAGGGAACTGATCTCGGTTGTCTGGAGATCACTTGTAACAGCTGGAGATCTCCAGGTCCCCTCTGGAGTTTGGCAACCCTACTTCCTGACCATTTGCACTCTGATTAATGCAGTGTTGGCTGGGACCCAAGAGGTCATCTGGCCCAGTACCTTGTCCAAATGCATACCAGAAACATCTTTGAGAGACGTCTGGCCAATCTGTCCTTTAAGACATCCAAAGAAGGATACTTCAGAATCTCCCCGAGCAGCCAGCTGCCCTTAACAATCACACAGTCCTTCTCCTGTATGGCAACCAACGCCCCCAAACACGCACACCCAAGAACGTGTTCCGAATCATGACTTTCGCGCTGTTGGATCTACAACAAGACACAGTTCCGAGTCAAAGGATATATACTACGTTCTAGGTACAGCATGCTATAGTTTGTTTGTTTACTTTATTGATATCTTGCCTTTCTTCCTGAGGAGGACCCAAAGCAGTTTACATCATTCTCCTCTCCTCTGTTTTAGCCTCGCAACAATGCTGTGAAGCAGGTTCGGCTGAGAGTATGTGACTGGCCCAAGGTCACCCAGTGAGCTTCCGTGGCCCAAGTGGAGATTTGAACTTCCCAGGTCCTAGTCCAGGACTTTCACCAAAGCACCATGCTGGCTCTCTGTAATCTGTATGGCTTCTTGGGTCTGCACGAGTGTGACAGCAGGATCGGCATTACCTTACTCTTCACAATCCCCTGCCCTGCCCTGGACAGCCCAGGCTAGCCTGATCCTGTCAGATCTTGGAAGCTAAACAAGGTCGGCCTTGGATAGTATTTGGATGGGAGACCTCCAAGGAATACCAGGGTCATGACAGAGAGGCAGGCAATGGCAAACCACCTCTGAAAAGTCTCTTGCCTTAACCCCCCCCCCAAGTCTAGCTCACCACCTAGTGGTGCTTACACCAGAAGAGCTACAACTTCTGGCTGCCAGACAATTTTAGGATCTCCTGGCTATACTCCACACAATGGCTAATAATAATAGCAACAGCAACAATTCCCTCATTTCTTTGTATTATATTGTAGAACTAGGTTTGCAGACATCACAATTAAATGCACACTGTAATCAAGCGAAGAACCATTGCTTGCATGTAAAGTACCATCAAGTTGCAGCTGACCCCAGCAAGGGGCTTTTGAGGCAAGAGAGAAGCAGAGGTGGTTTACCATTGCCTTCCTCTGCAGTCTTCCATGGTGGCCTCCCACCCAAGTACTGACCCTGCTTAGCTTCCCAGAGCTGTTGAGATCGAGTTATACCATGCCACCTTGCCTCCCAAAGAGCCAAGGGATCACATGCTTTGCATATAGAAGATCTCAATTTCAAGAGGAGGAGGAGGAGGAGATTGGATTTATAGCCCACCCTTCACTACTCAAAGGAGTCTCTGAGCAGCTTACAACCTCCTTTCCCTTCCCCTCCCCACAACAGACACCCGGTGAGGTAGGTGGGGCTGAGAGAGCTCTTTTGAGGACTGCTCTTGAGAGAACAGCTCCGAGAGAGCCATGACTGACTCAAGGACACACCAGCAGCTGCTTGTGGAGGGATGGGGAATCAAACCCAGTTGTCCCAGATTAGAATCTGCGCTCCTAACCACTACACCAAACCCTTAGCACCTCTAGTTGAAGGAACTCAGGTAGGTAGTGTTGAGAAATCTCCCTTTCCCATGATTGGCTAGAGGTCAATGTGGGGGATACTGGGCGAGACTGACCCATTGTCTGATCCCACATAACACAGTTTCCTAAGTTCATATGATCTTTTCAGAGTTTCGCTCCATTAGTTTAACAGATTTATGCCGTCTGATGTGTGTGAATCACACAACTGAGGTATGAGTCAAAACAAAGTCAGAAAGGATTTAAGTAAGAATTTTGGGTCACGGGGTGGGGGGATGGCAGTGATTAGAAGCCGAGTCATCAAAGGCTGGAAATCAGGCCCCTGTTTGTGTTGAGATTCAACAGCCAAAACATTTGAGGGAAGATATGAAATGAAACGGGGGGGGGGGATACCGCATTGCTATGTCCCACTGTGGCTTTGGTTTGACAAAATGCCACTTTGTTCTGGTTTGTGTTCCCAGCCCCCCAAAAAAACCATCCTGAATATTCCATAAAGGTTTATTATTATTATTATTATTCCATCACTAACAGCTCATAATGAAATTCCACAAAGCAGTAAAAAACAGGAGGGAGGGGAAATCTGGGGAGGGGAGGAGGGAATGAATGATAAAGTGCCCCAAATATGGGAAGCGAGAAGACATACATTATATCAGCTATATAAAAACTAGTTCCTATCATTGTATCCCACTGTAGTACACCCATGGAAAAAACACAGGATGGGCCAATTTGGTGTACTGGTTAAGAACGCGGACTCGATTCCCCACTCCTGCACATGCAGCCAGCTGGGAGACCTTGGGTCAGTCACAGTTCTCTCAGAGCTGTCCTCGAAAGAGCAGTCCTCGAAAGAGCTCTCTCAGCCCCACCTACCTCACAGGGTGTCTGTTGTGGGGAGGGGAAGGGAAAGGAGATTGTAAACTGCTCAGAGACTGCCGAGCAATGTTCCCTCTAAGCTGAGTTAGTGTGAGCTAGCGCACAGTTTTTTAGCCTCCAGCTCACACATTTTTCTCTTAGCTCAGGAAGGATGGCTCCAGAGCAAACTAATTTATGCAGTAGCCAAATCACTTGCTCACAACTTTAATGCCAGTAGCTCATAAAGTAGAATCTTTGCTCACAAGACTCCACAGCTTAGAGGGAACATTGCTGCTGAGTGAAGGGCGGGGTATAAATCATTCTCTTATCTTCTCCAGCAATGCAGGTAGGGGCTGGAATGGTACCCAGTGGCCCTCACTGAGTTATATGGGAGCTGCTGTAAGACTTAATCCTAACTGTGGGGAGGCTAACCCATCTTCGCTCCCAGATACATGAGGGCTCACCAGGAACAAGTTTAGCCTCTTCTCCAAAGATACCCCTAAATCTACAGAACAAAGTTTGGGTCCAGTGGCATCTTTAAGACCAACAAAGCTTTATTCAAGGTATAAGCTTCCTGGTGCATTTGCAAGCGCTCAAAAGCTTATACTTTGAATAAAACTTTGTTGGTCTTAAAGGTGCCACTGGACCCAAACTTTGTTACGCTGCTTCAGACCAACACAGCTACCTGCCTGAACCTAAATCTACCACTACCTCTTAATGGGGAAATATGTGGCATCCAGGCATACACCGTGATCTTACTGTTGATTGGAAGCATGTACAATCTTCTCACGTGGTTCAAGCTCAAGGGAAAGCCAGGTTTGCGCAATTCATGCTGGAAGGCACTCCGCACTGATTGATGAGTCGTAGCTGAACTTGTAAATTGCCTTCATGGAAAAGCACTGTGTTGTGTTTGAGGTGGCGTGAAAGTTAGAATTCTGCCATCCATATTTGATCTGTGGTGTCCATTTCTCATACGCTAGCCACTGCTTGATGCCCCAAGGTAGAACATGCGAGACAAGACAATCACAGATCTCTGTCATCTGGAGATGAGCTGTAATTCCAGGGGTATCCCCAGGTCCCACCTGGAGGCTGGTGTCCCTATTCTTAAGTAAAGGTATGCTCAGGATCACTGAACACAGCTTAGTTATGCCTGTTACACTTATTTTGTAAATGTTATTTATCTCCCATGGGGACTCTAGCAGAAAAATCAAACTACCAAGAACGGTCAGTCTATTACTCCCTTAGAGCAAACAAATTACCATAACTGCTGGAATGGCATTTGAACGTCATCGTTCTTCCTCCTCTTGCTGTAGCATCTTCTTACTAATATGCATTTTGTGACATCACCACGCTATCCATTCTGCACTGCCATACTGTGTGATTGGCGGCTGGACAGGGGTGGGAGAAACACATCATACGGTGACATCACTGGGCTCCAAAATATAGTTGGAAAATACAACCATCTTGCTGAAGCGAAGCAAGTCTGAGTCACGCTGGTGTCTGGATGGGAGACGTTCTGGGAATCCCCATGCAAGAAGGGCCACCATCTCCAGGCTAGGAAATACCTGGAGATTGTAGGGGTGGAGCTTGAGGGAGGGGAGTGTTGGGGAGGGGAGGGACTTCAACGGGATGTGATGCCACAGAGTCCACCTTCCAAAGTGGCCCCACTGCTGGACCTCCTGATGGCACCTGGTATTTTTGGCCACCGTGTGACAGAGTGTTTGACTGGACGGGCCATTGGCCTGATCCAACGTTGGCTTCTCTTATGTTTTTATGTTCTCCAGGGGGAACCAATCTCTGTCGCATGCAGCTCAGTTGTAATCCCAGAAGCTCTCCAGCC
Organism: Gekko gecko; assembly: GCA_029375565.1. Classification (NCBI taxonomy): domain Eukaryota; kingdom Metazoa; phylum Chordata; class Lepidosauria; order Squamata; family Gekkonidae; genus Gekko; species Gekko gecko. Next base: position 29,284,784 of record JAPDNY010000005.1, on the reverse strand, counting down.
ACCACCCAGAGGTTGGCAAGTGAAGCCATGTCTGCATTTTCCTAACTAACTGCGTGCAGAGAGAACTGAAGGCACCGTTGCCATTTTTCCTGGCAAACACTCATCTGCTCTAGTCTAAAATGTAGTCATGAGCCACAATCGTCATTCCAGTGTGTGAAATGCTCTGGAAGAGTTTGAGGAATTCCTATTTTTTTGCCACCCTTAATAGTGTGGGTAAAAGAAATGCGCCAAGGTTAACGAACAGCTAATCTGCAATAAAGTGATCTCCTGAAAGCTCCGCAGGAATCCCTTCTCCAACTTCTGTGCGTTTGGGATGAAGTCCCTGGACGGGCGTTTGCTCGGAAGGAACGCCGCCAAGCCGTGTGTCCTTGTATCTTTCAGTTCTGTCAGGCAGCCAGCTTTGTCTTTGGGTGTGCGGCACCAGGGCTCGAAGGCTCCGTCCGCACTCTGAAGTGTGTGCAGCTTTATTATCCCAGCTACAGCCCCCCAAAGGATTGTTTTTAAGTGGAAGTTATGAAAATAAATGTAAAATATGTGCTTGTACTTCATAAAACACACACGCACACAGAGTTGGTTCCACTTTAGCATGTGAGATTTTAAAAAGTCTGGCACGGACAACGAAACTAAACTTATAAACCTCGAGCCAAGAAACAGTCATGCTCCACCAAGGTGCGCTTCTGGTCGGCGAGAATGTTAAAGAAATCAGTGCAAGCGGTCGTTTTGTTGTGCGTGCATTTGCCTGGTATGGCATGTCTGTGTTGTAAGATATGCTGTCTTCATTGCTACAAAAATTTCCCCCTGCAGTGAGAGACAAGAAGAGCCCTTTCAGTTGTTAAGATTGCCTGTACCTCACCAACTGCATGTAGCGGAGCATGCTCTGCCCCACAATCTTCTCAATATGCGCAGTCAGTGCTAGGGATGCCAGCCTCCAGGTGGGACCTGGGGATCCTCCGGAATTACAGCTCATCTCCAGACTACAGTTCCCCTGGAAGAAATGGCTGCTTTGGAGGGTGGGCTCTATGGCATTGCACCCCACTGAGGTCCCTGGCCTCTCCAGGCTCCACTCCCAAAGCTCCAGGAGTTTCCCAGCCTGGATCTGGCACCTCTACCCCGCTATCCCCCACCAATGGCCGGGGGTAACCTGGCAACCCTAGCAGTCACCATGCTTTGTGAACAGGGCCAATGCATGTATTTGCCACCTGCATACAGCCTCGGGGTGTGTGAACATGAATCTTGAAAAATCCAGTGGTATCCAGTTCATACACGAGAAAGCAGTGCACACATGGTTAACTACATGCATTGCTCGTGTTACTCTGCATGCTTAGGTTGATGCCTAGGTTTGCTAGCTCCGGGCTGGGAAATACCTAGAGATTTTGGGGTGGAGCCTAGGGAGGGCAGGGTTTGAGGAGGGGAGGGACCTCAGCAGGGTATAATATCACAGAGCGCATCCACCAAAGGAGCTGATCTTGGTTGTCTAGAGCAAAAGATCTCCACTTGGAGGCTAGAAACCCTACACACAGCTGCGGTGTCGAAGGAGGAGGAGGAGGAGATTGGATTTATACCCCGCCCTTCACTCGAAGTCTCAGAGCGGCTTACAAACTCCTTTCCCTTCCCCTCCCCACAACAGACACCCTGTGAGGTCGGTGGGGCCGAGAGAGCTCTGACAGAAACTGCTCGTGAGAGAACTGCGACTGACCCAGCTGGCTGCATGTGGAGGAGTGGCGAATCAAATCCAGTTCTCCCAGATTAGAGCCCATGCGCCTAACCAAACACCAAACTGGCCCTGGTTTAAGGTAGTGGTACTTAGCCCTTGCCTCTCATAGACCCAAGTCTGCAATTATCCTCAACCAAAAGAGCAACATTTACCCTCAATCTGTGGCATGAGGCCTGCACCTTAGGGAGGCTCGCAGCTTACCCGTTCCTCAGGTGGTGGCTGTCGCTAGGGGGGAACCTCCTGCTGGCCCCAAGCCCCACCAGCAAGAGCCTTGCCTGCTTTCCTGAAACATGGGGCAGGTGCAACAGCAGGGCTCAGAAGAGCCACAGGTGGCAGGGTAGAGAGCTCCCAAGCCATTGAGTGCCATTGAGCTCAGGAAAACGGGCCCTGCTCTGGACGGCTCTCATCTGATTTTAGAACCTAAGCAGGGACAGCCCTGGTTAGCACTTGGGTGGGAGGCCACTGAGGGAGTCCCACCTCGGGCTGTTTCGCAGAGGCGGGCGATGGCAAACCACCTCTGTTCATCTCTTTGCCTTGGAAACCCCACGTTCTCTCCCTAAGCCGGCTGCAGCTTGACAGCACTTTCCACCACCGTCCCAAAGGCAAACCTGTTTTCTCTCACCCCTTCCCCCTCCCGCGTCCCTCTCATCCACTCCTCCCTGCTCAGATGGGTGTAACGTTGGCAGGACTGGGAAAGAACAAAAACAAGAAACCGTCTTTTGCTGCAGCAAGAGATCTAAAGCGGCGATGGGCGAATGTTTCCCAGTCCGTTTCTTTCTGTATCGATTGTTTTTCATGAACAGGTTTCATTCTGTTTTTCACTGTCAGTTTTTACAGATAGATGTGTATCGCGTGCACATGTTGTATGGCTTTGTGTGTGTGTGTGTGTTTGTGCTAAGTGCAATCGTCACTTCCTACTTATGACTACCCGAGGAATTAATGTCCTCCAAAAGGGCCCATTGTTATAGGGCTGCCATTCCCCCAACAGGGGCGTCCTCAGAGATGATGTCATCACACAGGGACCACTCTATCACACAGGGACCACTCTATCACACAGGGAGCACAGTTGTGAGGGACCACTCTATCACTCAAGAAAAAAAACTCTATGTTTACCATAGAGTTTTCCTTGAATTATAGCACGTCCCCCACAACGTGCCCTGTGTGATGACGTCTCTTCCAGGTGATGTCATCCATCAAATAAGTCCTTGAGAAGGACTGGGACACCCCCGGCGTCAACCAGGTAAGACCTGGCAACCCTACATCATTAACAGCCTCACTCAGGTCTTGCAGACTGAAGGCCATGGCTTCCTTGATTGACTCAATCCCATCTCATGTTGGGTCTTCCTCTTTCCCTGCTGCCTTCAGCATTATTAGGCCCCTCCCCTCCTCAAACCCCGCCCTCCCCAGGCTCCACCCCCAAACTCTCCAGGTATTTCCCAGCCCAGAGCTGGGAATCCTAGTTTTAAGCACCCCTCCTCTGCTAGTTCTACAGTCTTGATCACCTCCTCATTGCCCTTAGAAAAAGAGCCATCGGGGTTTAAATACCAATGTGACCACATTGTGGCTGATTTCCCACTATAGCTGCCTCGGGGTTGCGCCGCCATTTGCCCCGATGCTATTCATCAATTTCACACCCGAAGCCGCGGGGCTGCATTTTGACCCGCGGCTTCACCGATTTCCCCCGCAGTTTCGTAATCCTCAAAAAACAGGATCAGGAAACTGCGGGGAAATCGGCGAAGCCGCGGGTCAAAATGCAGCCCCGCGGCTTCGGGTGTGAAATTGACGAATAGTATCGGGGCAAACGGCGGCGCAACCCCGAGGCAGCTGTAGTGGGAAATCAGCCACTGTGTCATTTGGCCCCAGACATCTTTATCTAGAGCTGGTTGGGAGTGAACCTTGGACCATACATTTTGCAAAGCATCAGCTTTACCACTGAACTAGAGGCCAGAAACACAGACCCCTAAAATTATTTTGGGAACGGGGATTCAGATCAAAAGATACACTTGGGGCCTATTAACTGGAGTAGACAGCCCCACTCCCTAGTACTGCTAACTACTGTTTCTAATTACTTTGGCCCCTAAACTTTTCATGAAAGGAATATCTCTTCTGCGGGTTTTCCTGCGAAATGCTAATGAATTCCACACCTAGCACAACAGAGCTTCCTTCCTCTCTCCCCTTCCCTCCCTATCCCCCCCACCCCACCCCCCGCTTTGAGGGCTGCAAAATCTTCTGTGGATTTATTCTATAAAGAAAGGTAGGCCAGGAATGGAGTAAAAAATGTCTCTCATTCCCCTGGAAGACTATGCTTTATCTGAAATCTTATTGAATCTTTATGCACCATTAGGTCCAGCAAAAGAGACAATTGCAATCTACTCTGTGTCTTTCATGGGGAGACAACTGACAATTCCTTGGTTTATGGAGGCTCATTTTCTGGCCAAAAGCAACCCTCTTCATCAGCATGGAAGCCAAACTATGCTCGGAATGTTCCATCTTCCAAGGTGCCATAACAACTTGCCTTGTTTTTTTCCTTCTTTTGTAACACTACTGCAATCCCACCCTGCTGACTTCCGAGACAGTCCACCAAAAGAAAGAAACACGGTCCAAGATCACAAGTGCTTCTTTTGCAACGGAGGAAGGAAGGGTCTGTTGTTCCAAGAGAATATTTCATGTGATGCCAATGAAATGTGCCTTGCAGGTGTTCGTCTGATATATTATTGACCCAGTTATACATTATGAAGCTGCCTTATATTGAATCAGGCCATTGGTCCCTCAAAGTCAGCATTGTCTACTCAGACTGGCAGCAGCTCTCCAGGGTCTCAGCAGCTCTCCAGGGTCTTTCATATCCCCTACTGTCTGGTCTTTTTTAAACTGAAGATTCTGGGGACTGAACCAGGGACCTTCTGCATGCAAAGCAGAGACTCTTCCGCTAAGCCAGAGCTCCTCTCCAGTCAAGGTAAAACCTCCATCTTGAACAAAATGGGTTTCAATGACTCTGTGTAGGTTGCCATCTGAAGTTGTGCCTCATGCTGAGACTGCAGAGGTACAGTGCTGGATCCTTCATGCGGAACATCTCCCAGCATTAGAAAAGAGTAAGTGTCCAGTAGCACCTTAAAGCAGGGGTGTCAAACATGCAGCCCGTGGGCCGGATACAGCCCGCAAAGGGCTCAAATCTGGCCCCTGAGCAACTTCCTTCTACTGCTTCCTTTACCAGGGCTGCTGCTGCAGCCACACCGTAGCTTGCTTTTCCCCCAGCTCCCTTGTGGCTTTTTGCTTCCTGCCTCTTGCCTCCCTCCTCCTCCCTTGCTCTCTCTCTCTCCCTCTCCCTCTCTCTCTCTCTCACACACACAGAAGAACACAGAGAGCTCCATAGCTGTTTCTTGGGGGAGAGATACAAAGACAAGCCTCTCTCTCTCACACACACACACACACAGAGAGAGAGAGAGAGAGAGAGAGAGAGAGCTTCTGCTTCCTTTTCTGGGGCTGCTCCTCCTCTTTTGGGGAAGGAGAGGAGGAGAGAGAGAAAACAAAGTCGGAATCCCATCGCAGCTTCAAGACCAACAATGTTTTATTCCAGGTATGTAATGTATCCACAGGAGAACATGGGCTCTGGACAGCCATGTGCTTGGACTGGTTCTAACCGGTCCACCATGTGGCCAGGCGAAGGGCCTGAGCTTCGCCCCGAAGGACAATGGACTAGTGGATCCTGACTCCCCTCCAATGGAGGAGCAGGAGTTAATCCAATCAATGTAAATAGCGAATCACCGTGTGTGTGTGTGTTTGGGGTGTGGGTCACTTGGGAATAAAAGCCGGCCTGCGAGCCGGCTCAGTTGTCTTGTTCTTCATCTAATAAAGTATGTGAGAGCTGAAATCACTAGTAAGTCTCAGTACTTTTCACTGGCGACGAAGGTGGGATGCCAACTCCCTCCATGAACAACGACCACGAGACGAGCACCGCTGACCGCCCCAACGCCGAAAGCACCGAACGCCGCCGCCGAGCTTCGTGTCCGCCTCTTCGGTTCCTGGACACCGCACCGCTCCCTAGCACCGCTGACCCCGAGAGCAGCCTCGCTTTCAACGCCGCCAACTCTACGCCTGAACCGCGACCTCCACGGGTGAGCACCATGGCCGCTAGCAACGAGAGCTTCCCCGCCTTCGACATCTCTCGTCCCGCACACTGGGAGACCTGGATCGAGACGCTGGAGCGTCACTTCGAGATCCATGGCATCACGGATGCGGGTACCAAGAAGGCCTATCTCCTGCGCTACTGCGGCATCGAGGCACACCTCCTCCTGAAGGACCTGGTAAACCCCCTCCTGCCGAAAGACGCGGCCGCCACCTATGACATGCTGGTCAAGGCGTTTACTGACCACTTGGCACCAAAGCCCACCAAGTTCGCGGAACGAATGGAGTTCTTCGCAAGAATGCAGGGCCCCGACGAAACATCTCCGGAATTCCTGGCCGGACTACGCCGCGCAGCCACAAGGTGTGCCTTCCCCAACCTCGCAGATACCCTCCTAAACCAGTTCTTGGTGGGGCTGAAGGAGGCGAAGCTGCGCCGCAGGCTCGTCAGCCGGGACGACCTCACTCTGGAGGCCGCCATCCAAGAAGCGGCCGCCTACGAGAAGTCCCACGCAGATCGCCAGCCGAAGACGGTCCATCGCCTCCAGGACTCCGGCCCCTCGGATGACTCGAACGATGAGGAGGTCCTACAGGTGAACCGCCGATCACAGCCACGCACCCAACGCAACAGGGGATCCCCCGCACCACCAAACCAGCCCCACGCATCTGCCTGTGCCAGCTGTGGCGACGCTCACGAGCGCCGGACCTGCCGTTTCCGGGACGCCGTCTGCAGGACCTGCAACAAGTCCGGACACCTCGCCCGAGTCTGCCGCTCCAAGGGCAAGCGCCTGGGATCCACCGCCCAGCTGGACACCGCAAGCCTGCACACCGTGACGACACAGCGCCGGCAGACGGTATGTAACTTGCCCCCTGAAAGCCCGGACAAGGTGCATGTGACTGTCCAAATAGAGGGGTCCCCCTGCCAAATGGAAATAGACTCAGGGTCCTCATTCTCTATAATTTCCGCGGAGACCCTTAAAACGCTATGCCCCAAGGGGGGACCCCGACTGCACAAGCCACGGGGGTTGAAACTGACGGACTTTAACAAAAACCCAGTGGCAGTCCGTGGCTGGGGCAAGTTTCAAGTCCGATTTAAAGGGTTCTCGGGCTTGCTGGACCTGTTGGTTGTGGAGGGGCGCCTCTCAAGCCTCCTGGGACTGTCGTGGTTTGGGCCTTTGGGACTCCAAATAGCAGGAGTAAACCACCTTGGGACCGCTGACTGGGAGGCAGTTTGCCGGGAGTTCCCCAAAGTATTCGATGGGACCCTGGGGAGGTACAATGGGACCCCGATTTCGCTAGATCTGGACCCTAACGTACGACCCATCCGCATAAAGGCACGGCCCCCTCCCCTAGCCATGCGGGAAAAAATAGAGGCCGAGCTCGACCGCCTGGTCGCCCAAGGCGTGCTGGAACCGGTCGCGTCAGCGCGCTGGGAAACCCCCATTGTAACGCCAATTAAACCGAATGGGGCTATACGCATTTGTGCAGATTACAAATGCACCATAAATAAGGCTCTGCAGGACCACGCCTATCCGGTCCCGGTAGTGAGCCATGTCCTGGCCTCCCTGACGGGGGCCAAAGTTTTCGGCAAATTGGACCTGGCGCAGGCTTACCAGCAGCTGCCAGTGGACACGGCCGCTGCGGAAGCGCAAACCATCACCACCCACAAGGGGGCTTTCCGGGTCAATAGACTGCAGTTTGGGGTTTCAGTGGCGCCAGGGATTTTTCAATCTTTCATGGATTCCCTCCTGAAAGGAATTCCAGGGATCCAGCCCTTTTTAGATGATGTCATCATCGCGGCACCGGACTCCACCGCCTTCACCGAACGGCTGCGTCAGGTCCTGCAGAGGTTCAACGAGGCTGGCCTCAAGGTGAAGAAGGAGAAATGCCTCCTGGGTGTGCCCCGCATCGAATTCCTGGGGTTCGCAGTCGATGCACAAGGCATCCACCCCACAGACGAGAAAATTAAAGCGATCACACAAGCCCCGGTCCCCACGTCCAAGCCGGAACTCCAGGCCTTCCTAGGCCTCTTGAATTTTTACCACGCGTTTCTGCCCCAAAAGGCAACGGTGGCTGAACCCCTCCACCGGCTGCTGGACAAGGAGGCGCCGTGGGCCTGGAAGCCGGAGCATGCGGCAGCTTTCCAGGCGGTAAAAGACTTGTTGGTCTCCAACAGGGTGCTGCACCACTTCTGCGAGGCTTTACCTGTGGTTCTGGCGTGTGATGCGTCGCCCTACGGGGTGGGGGCGGTGTTGGGGCATCGGTTGTCGGATGGCCGGGAGGTTCCGGTCGCTTACTATTCTCGGACCCTGTCTTCTGCGGAGCGTAATTACGCGCAGATAGACAAGGAGGCACTAGTGATAGTGGCGGGGGTTAAAAAATTCCACCATTATCTCTATGGCCGCCCGTTCGAGATCCTTACAGACCACAAGCCTCTCCTGGGCCTCCTTGCGCCCGATCGACAGACGCCGCAGATGGTCTCGCCCAGGGTTCTCCGCTGGTCCATATTCCTGGCGGGGTACTCTTACACCCTCACCCACCGCCCGGGAAAGGCCATGGGTCACGCGGACGCGCTCAGCCGCCTCCCACTGCCCACAACGGACCCAGACCCGGCCCCTGCCCACGTCATCGCACTCCTAGAATCGCTGCCCGATCGCCCAGTACATGTCAAGGAGGTGGCCCGCCTCACAGGCCGCGACAGGGTCCTCTGTCGAGTTTTGAACTGGGTGGGGAGGGGATGGCCGACAGCTAGACAAGACCCGGAGTTTGCGCCTTTTGTCACAAGGCGCGATGAGCTGTCGACCTATAAGGGGTGCCTAATGTGGGGAGGCAGGGTGGTCATTCCGAAACCACTACAGGAACGGGTACTGAGGGACCTTCATGAGCACCACCCTGGGGTAGTCAGGATGAAGGCTCTGGCGCGGGGGTATGTCTGGTGGCCAGGGTTAGACCGGGATATGGAGGACATTGTAAAAAGGTGTCAACCCTGCCAGGCCTCCCGACCCGCACCCCCGACGGCCCCAGACAGGGCCTGGGAATCCTCTCACCGCCCCTGGTCGCGCCTGCACCTCGACTTTGCGGGCCCGTTCCAGGGGCAGCTGTTTTTTATACTTGTAGACGCCTACAGTAAGTGGCTAGAAGTAGAGCCGGTACCATCCACCTCCTCCCGGGCGGCCATCCGAGCGATGTGGCGGATTTTCAGCTCGCACGGACTCCCCGACACCCTGGTCACCGACAACGGGACGGCCTTCACGTCTGGGGAGTTCCAGGAGTTCACCCGCCAGCACGGGATTCGCCACATCAGGTCGGCCCCGTTCCACCCCGCCACCAATGGCCAAGCCGAACGCATGGTGCGGACGGCCAAAGAGGCGCTCCGTCGGACTGAAGGAACGGACTGGGACTTCAGGCTGGCGCACTTCCTGTTCGGCCAGAGAACGACGCCCCATGCGACAACCGGCCGGAGCCCAGCGGAACTATTGATGGGCCGACGCCTCACCACCAGGCTGGACTGGTTACATCCCGATCGAGCGCCCGAGCAGGAGCCCTGCACGGAAACGCCAGCGGCAGCGCGAGGGTTCTTCCCAGAGGACCCGGTGTACACACGTAACTACACGAGAGGGCCCCCGTGGATTCCCGCCCGAGTAGTCCGGGTCCGTGGCCCCCGGTCCTACGAAGTCTCGGTGGAAGACGGCCAGATCCTGCATCGCCACATCGATCAGCTACGTCGCCGGGTGCTACCCCTGGAGCCGGATGAGGGGGAGGAGTGGGACGAGCCAGCTCAACTAGACGCGGGGGTGGACGCACCTGAGGAAATCCCTGTGGACTTCAACTCCGGACTGACAGCCACCGCAAATGACACACCGGCCGAGATGGTGAGCCCAGCCCCGCCAACACCAGAGCGGCCACCAGTCCCCACAGCCGCCTGGGAGGCTGTCAGTTCCCCCATGCCAGAGCCCCGTCGCTCCATGCGAGAGCGGCGGCCCCCCAGCTATTTGAAAGACTATGTGTGCGGTTGTTTATCGGACCAAGGGGGGAGGGGTGTAATGTATCCACAGGAGAACATGGGCTCTGGACAGCCATGTGCTTGGACTGGTTCTAACCGGTCCACCATGTGGCCAGGCGAAGGGCCTGAGCTTCGCCCCGAAGGACAATGGACTAGTGGATCCTGACTCCCCTCCAATGGAGGAGCAGGAGTTAATCCAATCAATGTAAATAGCGAATCACCGTGTGTGTGTGTGTTTGGGGTGTGGGTCACTTGGGAATAAAAGCCGGCCTGCGAGCCGGCTCAGTTGTCTTGTTCTTCATCTAATAAAGTATGTGAGAGCTGAAATCACTAGTAAGTCTCAGTACTTTTCAAGGTATAAGTTTTTGTGTGCAAGCATACTTCTTGGGTGGGTGGGTGGGAGGGTGGGAGGGAGTGCGTGGGTGGGTGGGTTCTTCTGACAAGCCCCATGTACATTGAGGAAACTATTTTGGCTTATTCTGAAAAGTTATTTTAAAAAAATGATTGGATTTCTCTGTTCGTATCTGAATTCATTTATTTATTTCAAAAAGAGCCTGATTTGGAATCAGAACACTTGGATTGGTCCTTATATCTTGGAAAGTGGAGTGATTTCAGATGCCAAATGATAACAGCCCACATTGGTAATGAGACAGGAAAACTAGCTCTCAATTCAGTCCAGGAGGATGCATTGTCTTGAGCTTCATTATCAGTTGCAATTCAGCAGTCTCTCTTTCTAATCTCCCTTTGAAATTCCTTTGTAAGAGCACTGCTCCTCTTAGGTTAGGAACTGAATGTTGTGGTTTCTAATGGTAGACTTATGTCCTTTTATTGTTTGCATCCTCCTGGACTGAATCCTCCTGGATGGAATTGAGACCTGGGTTTCCTGCCTCATTACCAAGGCTGATATCTCCACACCTACTACCCCTCTGCACATCACACCTAATCCAGTCAAGACTACTATTGTAATTAACCTGCTATTGCCATTTGACATCTGAAATCACCTTTATAAAGTTTATAGCTCTGGTACCTTGTTTTATATTTTATGGCACGCATGGCCCGGCCCAGCAAAGTGACATTTATGTCAGATCCGACCCTCATAATAAATGAGTTCGACACCTCCGCCTTAAAGACTAACAAAATGTGTGGTAGGGCATGAGCTTTTGTGAGTCACTGCCCGCTTCTTCACCTGGCACGAAGGCTCATACCCTGCTACAAATTTTGTTAGTCTTTGAGGTGCTACTGGACTCTTACTCTTCTCTGCTACTACAGACAGACAGACAAACACAGCTACCCATTTTGATCTATCTCCCGGCATGTAGCTATAAACACTTGGAAGGTACCACTTAATATCAAAAGAAAACTTCTGTTTATCCAAATGGATTTTTACAACAAAAATGGAAACAATCAATGAGGGGGAAATTAAATCCCCACCTCTGTCCCCACCTCCAAGGAGTGGTGTGTCACTATGGGAGTGCCCCTGACCAAGGGAAGTGTATCAGAAGTCCAGGGGGAAGGCAGGCTGAGAGCAGCAATCTTTTCTGTTTAGGGGGTGTGCCCATCTTCAGACCTCCAAAGGCCTATCTCCACCCTAGAAAATCCCTGGAGATCTAGGGGCACGGCCTGGGAACAGTGAGGTTTGGGGAGTCGGAGGGGCCTCAATGGAGTATAATGCCAGAGAGTCCACCCTTCAAAGCAGCCATTTTCTTCAGGGGAACTTGTAGCCTCTGCCACCTGGAGATCAGATACAATTCTGGGGAATCTCCAGGCCTTGCCTGGAGACTGCCAACCCTCCTCCACCTTTGCCCTCCCCCTAGTTCTCAGGAGCCTGAGGGTTGACAGGCCTGCAGAGGTCCGGTCTCTTCAACCACCCCGGAACCCTGGATAGGTAGCGACAGACATGTTTTTGCTTGCTAGGAATTTTAGCATTGACTGAAAGGGCAGGAGGGTAGCATGCATGGCAAAATGCAGAATGGCTAGCAGGCATTAAGCTCACCCTCATGTGTATAACCTTTAGGTCCACTTACTGTTTGCAATGAATAGTGGTTTATTGCTTATCTTTCTACTACCTGGTGGTATGTCCTCTACTGGGACCTGGCTTGAAACCGTACAGTAGATTCATATTTTACCTGACTTTATTTGCTTAGTGGTTTATGTATCCAATGTTATTTGCAACCTCCAGGTGAGGTCTGGAGATCTCCCAAAATTACAGCTGAAAGTCAGACAACAAAGACCCGTTCCCCTGGAGGAAATGGCTGCAGAGTCTACCTTTCAACAATGCTCCCTCTAAGCTGTGGGCTCTTGTGAGCAAAAATTCTACTTTGTGAGCTGCTGGCATTAAAGTTGTGAGTGAGCGATTTGGCTGCTGCATAAATTAGTTTGCTCTGGAGCCCTCCTTCCTGCGCTAAGACAAAAATGTGTGAGCTGGAGGCTAAAAAACTGTGAGCTAGCTCACATTAACTCAGCTCAGAGGGAACGCTGCGGCCATCAAAGCAGCCATTTCCTCCAGGGGGACAGATCTCTGGATTCCTTTTGTAATTCTGGGAGATCTCCAGACACCACCCGGAGGTTGCAAATAGCATTTATACCTCCACTGAGGTCCCACCCCATCCCAGACTACTCCCTCCCCAGACTCCGCCTCCCAAATCTCTAGGTTTTTCCCGACCCTGAATTGGCAACCCCGTCTAAGGATGTTCAGCCCAGCCACTGCCTCTCCACCTAACCAACCTCACAGGCCTTAGAATCATAGAATCATAGAATGTTAGAGTTGGAAGGGACCTAGCAGGTCATCTAGTCCAACCCCCTGCACTCTGCAGGAGCATAGCCAAAAGATAGCCCTACATACCTACAACATACCCAAAAGATGGTCATCCAGCATTCGCTTGAAAATGTCCAGCGAAGGAGCATCCACCAGCTCCCGAGGCAGTCTGTTCCACTGCTCAACCACTCTTACAGTTAGGAAGTTTCTCCTGATATCTAGCCTGTAACGACTCCCTTGTAATTTCCACCCATTAGATCTAGTCTTGCAATCTGGAGCAAGAGAGAAGAGATCTGCTCCATCTTCTACATGACAGCCCTTCAAATACTTGAAGACTGCCATCATGTCCCCTCTTTTCATAACCAATATCCCACCATGAACCATTGTGACATGATAGCGTCATTTCCGCTCACATAAGTGAAGTCTGCAGTGCTGAAATCCAACTCTAAACCAGTCAGTGGGAAAAAAAATATATGGCCGCTGAACAGATACCAAAAACCCTAATTACGTGAGGAAGGGGAGTGGGGTGGAGGATTTGATGTAGTCTTGCGGTGGAGATGGATACTGTACTCTTGCTCCTTTGAAGTCCGTCATACATTCCTCGGTATCTTTCGCAGCCCGAGATGCCTCGAGTCTGCTTCTGATTAGATAATTGACATAAAACTAGGCCAAACAAATACCAGTCTCTTAAAATAAACGGCAGAGGTCCATGAACTTTGCAGAATGCAAGGAAAAGGTCTCTCGTCAACTAAAAATCATTCTGTGAAAAATCAGGCATTTGGCAGGAATTTTCCTTTTGTCTTATCAACCCCAGCATCAAGACATCTGCGGGGCCGGGGGGGGGGACCCTGAAAAACATTAAACTTGGGTAACGGTTTGAACCTGACTCTTGGCATCTGTTTAAGAAGCATTAAGTAGAACTTTTTTTCCCCTGAAGCGGAACGCTGTCAGAACAATTTGGCCAGAATCCATCACAGATACCTCGATTCTGTTCTTTCCCCCCCCCGCTAAGACAAGTGCAAACAACCCTCTTACCAATTTATTAGGTCGGTATCAAATAACAGAGATACAGCTGCAAATTAAACTAATTGAACTGTAAATGAAGCTATAAATATATATATTAAAGTTGTTGTCATACTACAACTTGGATCTGGTACACAATGGAATTTAGATGATGCACCACACTGTGATATCGGTGGTGGCCAGTCTTGGGTTAGGGTTAAGAAGCTGTGTGTACAGGTTAGTGTTAATCATTCCAACGACTAGGATTATCAAACATCATCTATGTGTAAGTGGTTTCCAATAATTCAGTTTCTTTCAGAAAAAGAAGTGGTTCCCTCTTTTGTTAAGGATAAACACTGGCTCTGTTTCTGAATGTGTTTCAAAAATCTGTATATTTACTATTGCTACTAACCTGTTTATAAGCTGATGTAAGCAGTAAGGTATATGACATGTACATGTGCATAATAATGCCTCCTCGGGTATTTAAATAACGTTAGTAGGCTGTATTAATGTATCAAAACCAACGTTGCTCTTTTTATCGTATTATTGTTCTTCACTGTTATATGTTGAAAATAATTTTTTTTAAAAAAGAAAAAGTTAGTGTTAATAGCAGTTCCCATAGCATACAGCATAAACAACAAGAGTTATATGATATAGAGCTGCCACCACCTGGAGGCTGGAGTAGGGTTGCCAGCCTCCAGGTGGGGCCTGGAGATCTCCTGCTTTCACAACTGATCTCCAGCTGCCGGAGATCAGCTCCCCTGGAGGAAATGGCTCCACCCCCAAAGTCTCCGGGTATTTTCCAACCCAGACCTGGCAACCCTAAGACAGCACCCCTGAAATGTCTAAAAGAGGCCTCAAGAAAACCGACTCCTCTCTTTAAAAGCCCCCATAACCTCCTGCTGAATTATTTGCTATTATTTTTAATCAGAATATTACTTCTTTCCATCCCTGCCTTTTCTATTCCACTATACAGAAAACAAACTACTTTCTCTCTTGAACACAGAACCGGTGAGAACCGTGGGATATTAAATCCTGGCTCCACAGACTGATCTCTGTTGTTGGAAATGCTCTCCCATGCAAAAGGAATGGAAGAACTTCCTCATGACAACTCTGAAGCCGTTTTTATGCTTGAACTATCACCCCCTCTCTGCAAGGGGTTCTGGGAACTGTAGTTCTCAGAAGGGTACAGAAACACTAACAAAAAAAAAATCCAGAGCCCTCACACTTCCCAGAGTTCTTTCGGGGAAGCCATGAGATTTCTTGGAAATCAGATGAAGATTTGTAGTATAGTGCAGTGCAGTGTAGGGCTTTTTTTGTAGAAAAAGCCCAAATTTAGGAACTCATTAACATAATAGGCCACACCCAACAGCAGAAACTCATTAGCATATTAGGCCACACCCCTGACAGCACAGCTCATTAGCATTTTAGGCCACAGCCCCGTGTTACCAGAAGTGTGGTCATCCAGCCACACCCACCTTTTGCTTCTTATTCTGTTTACCTTGTTTGTTGTCAAAACCCAGGGCTTTTTTTGTAGCAGGAATTCCTTTGCATGTTAAGCCACACACCTCTAGTGTAGCCAATCCTAATGAGTTGCTGCTGTTGGGTGTGGCCTATTATGCTAATGAGTTCCTGCTGGGCGTGGCCAACTCAAGAGCCAGCTGGAACTCCGTTCCTGTGTGTTCCTGCCCAAAAATAGGCCTGGTGTAGTGTAGTGCAGTGCAGTGTACAAGTAAATTCTTGAAAACCAAATTTAGCAAAGAAGAAGTAAGACGATAGGTAAGAGGCTAAACAATCTGGACAACTGCTATGCTAAAAAGAACCTTGATGAAATACTCCTTTAAAGAATTTGAGGGGGAATACATGGAAGTATTTTGATTATATTTTTCCATAAGGTGTTCAACTCAAAGGACTGAAACTCTAAAACTAAGAAAAATGGAAAGATTCCCAATGGTGACTGGATACTCCTAATGGTCAGTCTCTTAAATATATAAATGTGTTGCCTGTTTGCTGACTGGGTATTTGTGCACACATCCTGTTCCAGGGGATATTTTTTAACAGTTGGAAATAGCCATACTTTTTCTGGCATTCTTCCTCATCCGTCAGAAGAGGGGCTGGGGAGCCAGTGTTGAGATATTTGAAAACAGAATCTTATATAAAAAAATAGAATTCAAAGTTATTTTTATTGAACCTTTTAAAAATGAGAGCCAAGGCTGTTGGGGATAACAACAGAATATCAGATCCAGCCTGTATTGATAATGACAGTTCGAAACACAAAATTACTTTGGTCATCAAATTTTTTTCCCATCACCCCCACCCACCCAGGGGGGAGAAAACGCTATTATTGCCGACAACTGTAGACACTCCTTGCTGCAAAGCACAAAACTGTAGGTGTCCAAGAACAATAAATAGGATACTCTGTCCTATATTTTCTATGTCTGGCTTTGCCAGAAGAGAATAACTATACATATAATAGCCAATTAGCAACGTTCTGTCTCTTTGTCACATCCTAGAGTGACCAGAACCCAGCATGGGGGCTAAGCACATAGAAGCAAGTATGGTCACCGAATCCAAAAATACGAAAGAAATCTGTGTAATATGTTTTATTAGGACCAATCAAATTGACTCAAAACATGGTGCATGCTTTTGAACTCACCAGAACTCTTCATCAGGATGGACGATACAACACTATATTTAAAAAAGATAGAAGAGCATTTTCCTATCTTTAAAAAATTCTAACAACATCCAGCCTGGTGAAGAGTTCTGGTGAGCTTGAAAGCTTACCCAACATTTTGTGTCAATTTGGTTGGTCCTAATAAAAGGCATTACATGGATTTAGTTCGTGTTTTTGGATCTTATAGAATCATAGACTCACGGAGTTGGAAGGGGCCATGCAGGCCATTTAGTTCCACCCCTTGCTCACTGCAGGATCGGCCTAGAGCATCCCAGACAAGTATTCATCCAGCTGCTGCTTCAAGACTGCCAATGAGGGGGAGCTCCCCACCTCCCGAGGCAGCTGATTCCACTGTGGCACAACTCTGACTGTAAAAATGTTTTCCCTCATACCCAGCCGGTACCTTCCTGCCCTTAATTTAAACCCATTATTGTGAGTCCTCTCCTGTGCTGCCAACAGGAACAGTCCCCTACCCTCCTCGCAGTGACAGCCCTTCAAATACTTCAAGAGAGCAATCATGTCCCCTCTCAACTTCCTCTTCTCCAGACTATACATTCAGGCGCCAGGGCTCTTTTGTAGCAGGAACTCCTTTGCATATTAGGCGACACACCCCTAATGTAGCCAGTCCTCCAAGAGCTTACAGTAGCCCCTGTAAGAAGGGCTCTGTAAGCTCTTGGAGGATTGGCTACATTAGGGTGTGTCACCTAATATGCAAAGGAGTTCCTGCTACAAAAAGAGCCCTTTCCTAATAGGGCTTGGTCTCCAGGCCCCCGATCATTCTCATCTCGTAAAGGGCTGCCAACTCTGGGTTGAGAAATACTTGGAGATTTTAGTGGTGGAGCCTGGGGAGGGCAGTGTTTGGAAGGGGTGGGGCATCAGTAGGATGTGGTGCTACAGAGTCCACCTTCTGAAGCAGCCATTTGCGCCACGGGAACGGATCTCTGTCATCTGGAGATCAGTTGCAAATCTGGGAGACCTCCAGCTGCCACCTGGACATCGGCAACCATGACCAATAGTTATACAGCTCTGTGTACTTCACGGTTACCAAGTGCCACTGAGTCCTATGAGGCAATCTAGAAATCAGCAACATTGCTTAGGGAGGATCCAAATTCGCTTTCTCCCCTGCAAAACAAGAGCAGAGATAGCATTTGCCTCCATTCCAGCTGCATCCCTGAGGGTGAAATACGTGGATCCCCCCCCCCTCACACTCATGCCTGAAGAGCACTGTGGGGGGGATGCCCTTGAGAACGCCACGGCCTGGAATCAGCTACACTTCTGACCCAAACTTTCTGGTGACGTAAACTGCCATTGTGTTAGAAGGGACAACGGAATAAACTTCAGTACAACCACATCTGAGAGACTTTAAAAAAATAAATCCAAAACACTTTATGCAATGCAGCCCGTAAGGGCTAAGATGAAAAAATGGAAAAGATCAGCATGGTTGGGGGCTGGAAATCATTCTCCCCCAAGGTATTCTTGAATGTTTTTGTAATGTATTCAGCTCTGACCACATTCGAGGCGAGGTCCCCACGTGGTCAGGCAAAGCGCCTGAGCTTCGCTGCCACAGACAATGGCCAAGCAGATCCTAGCCCGAGCCACTTAGAGGGCTAAGCTCCCAGCTGTAAGCCTATAGAACTCTCAGCCACTTTATAGAGCCTATCACGAGTGTGGGGTGTGCTTAGGTGTGGGGTTATTTGCACATATAAACCGGCCTGCAAGCCAGGAAGTCTCTCTTGTTCTGCGCTGGAAATAAAGTATGAAAGCTGAAATCACTAGTAAGTCTCAGTACTTTTCAATTTTGTTTTTTTAAAAAATCTCTCCAGTGATTCGTAGAGGTAAGAGACAGCTAGAGGAACCAGTCTAAAAGCTGGCAACCCTAGCTCCACCTGAGCATCACCTTACCTTTCTTGCACGTCTCAGTTCCCTGCCATTGTGGAGCAAAAGTGCCATGCTCAAGGTCACCATCGTAGTAAGACAAGGCCCAGACTCAGAAATAGTTAGCCTCTGCCAAGAAGGCTCCATGGGAGCTATGAGGTGTCTCCCCACTAAGATCACACAGAGCCTCCCCCACACAGGAAAGTCCTAGCCTTCTTTTCATTTCTGTCTCAGTGGTGGTTATTTAGCTAACTCAAATCCGTCACTTAGAAAGGACAGGATAGGAAGAGGTCTCCATTCGTGGCAGAGACCCACTGCTCCTCCAGGAAAATACGGGCAGTCAAAATGACCTCTCCTTCCCATGAATGAAGAAAACGTGCTCCACTGTGAGTGACACATGAGAGCTCCTTTCCACCATGAGGGAACATTCCTGTCAGCAAAGGACAGCACAAGGCACTTGCCCTGACCGTGGTGAGGGAGGTGGGACTGTGGCATATAAGGCTTTCCTTCACCAACACTTATATTCCATCACAGGAGCAAAGGGCGCTAAGCTCTCCTTTCTCCTCTGAGGCAACCACTGGGGGGGCGGGAACCTCAGAAATAGGGTTGCCAAGCTACAGAGATCAGTTCCCCTGGAGAAAAATGACTGTTTTAGAGGGTAGACTGTATAACATTATACCCCACTGAGGTCTTTCCCTTCCACAAACACCACCTTCCCCAAGCTCTACCATCAAATCTCCAGGGATTTCCCAACCTGGATTTGGTAACCCTGCTCAGAGCCATGTGCCCCTTAACATGATGAATGAGCCAAAATCCCTCCTGACATTTGTCCTGAGGTAAAGGGAATCTGAGCCAACTCTTCCTCTCTTCAGAAATTCTATAGAGGAACACAAGCAATTTTTCCTCATAAATTGCTGCTATTAAGACTAGGGCCATGGTCACACGGCAAGGAAATTGTGATTTGTTCCCAGTATAATTTAATCAGGAATATTTTTCTTCGGGTTTGGATGATCACATATCCCTCCCCGAACCGGAAGCACTGTGCAAGGAGGCTCTAGGCAATGTCTAGATGCAGCCGGCCCTTCTCTTTCCACCGCCCACCCGCCTGCCAGCCTGTTTGGCACTTCCTTCCCTTCAGCAACCTTCCCCACTGCCTCCTGCTGCCCAACCAGTCCCAGCTCCACACTGCTGGCAAGCCGGGTCCTCCTTCCCTCCCCTCCTAACGCCGCAGCTCCAGATCTGCCACCCGCTCGCCTGCAAAACCGCCCAGCACTTTCTTCCCCAACCACCTCCTCCCGCCTGCAACTTTCCATTCTGCCTCCTGCTGCCCACCGCAGCTTCACTCCTGGGGCGGGCAGGAGCTTTCTCCGTGCTTGATGAGTGCATGAACATTTATAATGAATTTTTTAAGCACAGGATTGTTCAAGCGCTCAGCTAGAAGCTGTTATAAAAAACAAAACATCTCACTGCACAAAGAACGGTCAGATGGTCCTAATTGCAATCATTGTGAGAGGTGTGAGAGGTGGCTGTTCAGATGGGCGAAATCGCGCATTCAAAGCGCAAATACCAGGAAAATACTTGATTTTCCAGGGGCAGGAAAATGTGCTAGAGAACAAGGAACATTGTGGGAGTGAGACCACTTCAGCACGGGAGGCGGATTGGCCCATCTGATCAACATCTTTAAATGCGGGAGAGAACAGCTGTGAACCCTGATCAAAAGGACCAGGTGACCGCACCCTAGGAAAAAGCAGGTTTTTAGAAATTAGGAGTTACAACAAGCTGTGAGCAATGCATAGAGTTGTCAGTTCTGGGTTAGGAAATACCTGGAGATTTGGGGGGTGGAGCCTGGGAAGGGAGGAGTTTGGGGAGGGGCAGGACCTCAGAGGGGTGTAATGCCATCGAGTCCGCCTTCCAAAGCCACCATTTTCTCCAGCAGGACTGATCTCTGCCATCTGAAAATCAGTTGTAATACGAGGATATTGCCAGACCCCACCTGGAGGCTGGCAACCCCCAGCAACACAATCTGTATATATTTAAGTTGCCCTTGGTTTTTGTGAGTACATACGCTGGCTTCTTAACTTGTGATGGAGTTCCTTGCAGAGGGCCTTTTCATTCAAAGGACATGGTACTTGAACTGTCAGCAGTAGCAGCCTAGACAGAGGATTTTGTTACTACAGCTGTTTGGTCATCCAAAAGCATGTATACACCTTGGCACACAGAGGGGAGGTGGGTTGTTCCCATAATCCCCCCCCAACCAGGACATCTGCATGTATAAACAAATGCATTTATTTAAATATTTTTATCCTGTGTTCCCCCTGCAAAGTAGGACTCAAAGCAGCTTACCATTTTTTAAATAAATAATTTAACAATAACAGTACAAGAATAAAACGAGAAGCGGCGAGGAAGTGGAGCAGAGCAGGTGAATATACTCCATGTTTGCTGGAATACTCTCCCCTATCCAACAGCAGCAGGCAGAGGCTTGCCAGCTCCAGGCTAGGAAATAGTTGGAGATTTGGGGGGTGGGGCCTGAGGAGGGCAAGGTTTAGGGAAAGGAGGGACTTCAGTAGGGCATAGTGCCATATAGAGTGAGTCCACCTTCCAAATCAGAGCCGTTTTCTCCAGAGGAATTGATCTCTATCACCAGGAGGTCAGTCATAATTCTGAGAGCTCACCGGGCTCCACCTGAGGGCTGGCAGCCCTAAGCAGGGAGGAAGCATGCTCTTTTGCAGGCACAAGAAGCCATGGGGTGGGGCTGATATTTCATTAGGTCTACATTAGGTCCTGTTCGTATACAGATGGGTTTTGTATGGACAACTGGGCACCCTGCTTTTGGTAGCATTCCCAACCCAGCTAGCATGCGTAGGACTTGTTGAAGATTTCTGTCTCTACATATAGATATTTGGACCAGGACTAGTTAGGGTTGCCAGGTGGGGGCAGGGTAGCTCCTGATTTTGTGGGCTCCTGCCCACCACTGGCCAGCTGGCTGGCGGGGGGGAGTCCCACCCCCAACAATGACGACCGGCAGCCACCCGTCTCCCTCCCCTGAGATTTAAAGAGCCCTCCAGCTGATCAGCGGGAGCACGTGCCTTGGAGTTCAGCCGTGGTGGTGCCCACCTGTAAAACTACATCTGAAGGGAACCTTCCCTTAAAACGGTGTTTTGCAAGCAAGCACCGCTGGTGCCTTCCAAGGGGTTGCGTCCCCAATGTGATGAGGTCACTTCTGTGTGATGTCATCATGTTGGGACGTCCCCACCCCTTCTGATAACACTCCCCCAATCCCCGCTCCCACCGCTAGCAGGGGGTGTAATTCAATTCCCCACTGCATGCTCGGGTAGGGCCTGGAGATCTCCCGGAATTACAACTGGTCTCCAGGCAACAGAGATCAGTCCCCCTGGAGAAAATGGCTGCTTTGGTGGGTGGACTCTACGGCATTGTACCATGCTGAGGTTCCTCCAGTTCTCAAGCCACACCCTCCCCGGGCTCTACCCCTAAATCTCCAGGAATTTCCCAATCCAGAACCCTTTGCATTGAATCTATGTTTTGAGCCTCAGAGAAAGAGGGAAGGTGGTGCTTTAAACAGTTCTACAATCCAGACTTGAAGAGTCCTGAAAAATCCATATAACGCAGCATTTCCCAAAAGAACCAAGCAAAATGGGAAAGGGAACCAGCAGAGGATCCAGACAGTTATTTCTCCACAAACATTCTTTCTCTAAGCATCAGTTTTCGATGTGGCTGTACTGAAGTTCATTCCACTGACTGCTGTGAACGCCATGACAACTGACGTCACCAGAAAGCCGGGGCCAGAAGAAAAGAAGATTCCAGATCTGGGCATTCTCAGAAGAGAACCCCCGAGTCCCCCTCCAACACCAGCTTGTAAGAAAAACACAATTTTCTTCCAACTTGGCTTCCAGACTCTGTTATGGCTCTCCATAGCATATAACTTGTCAAGATAAAATATGTGTGTGGACATACAATCTCTGCTGAGTGTTTTATCAGCTTACACTCAGCTGAGGCAAGGCAGCCAAAATCGCTCTGCCTTTTTTTTTTCCCCTCCAAGGAGTTCGAACTTCTAAATATTTCCCCGCAGATTGATTGAGAAGCCGTAGTGTCAAGGTTCTTGGTGGAGCTTTTTGCACCTCGGCCATCGATCTCAGGCTTCATTTAAATGTGATGCGAGCTGAGTCTCCCCTGCGGGATATTTCTTTGCATTCTCACTCAGAAACCGAGCTACTGCCCATGCAGAAATGGCCACATAACACATAAGGATGCTTTGAACGAGGAGCAGCTCAGTTGCAAGTCCAATGCTCCCTCTAAGCGGTGGAGTCTTGTGAGCAAAGATTCTACTTTGCGAGCAACTGGCATTAAAACTGTGAGCGAGCGATCTGGCTGCTGCATAAATTAGTTTGCTCTGGAGCCCATCCTGAGCTAAGACAAAAATGTGTGAGCTGGAGGCTAAAAAACTGCGAGCTAGCTCACACGAACTCAGCTTAGAGGGAACACTGGTTGCAACCTGATGCCACAAGTCCAGAGCAGCCCTCAGCAGGGCAATCCTAAATTGCTCTGCTTTTACACCAAGGATTTCGCACATTTCAGCCACCTAACTCATGCATATTTTTTTCATGTTTTCGCATGACATCATCCTCGGGTTGGGAAATTCCTGGAGAGTTGGGGCTGGAGTTGGGAGTGTGGACTCTAATCTGGAAGAACTGGGTTTGATTCCCCACTCCTCCACTTGCACCTGCTGGATGACCTTGGGCAAGCCATAGTTCTGGCACAGCTGTTCTTGAAAAAGAGCAGTTTCTGTCTGAACTCTCTCAGCCCCACCTACCTCACAGGGTGTCTGCTGTGGGGAGGGGAGGAGATAGGAGTTTGTAAGCCACTCTGAGACCACTTTGGGTAGTGAAGGGTGGGGTATATATCCAATCTCTTCTTCTTCTCTTCTGGAGTCTGGAGACGGCAGAGTTTAGTGAAGGAAGTGACCTCAGGAAACAATTTTCCTCCAGGCCAGTTTGGCTGGGGATCCTGGAGGTCTTTTGCCCTCTTCTGGGCATGGAGCAGGGGTCATTGGGGGTGCGGGGGGGGAGTATTTGTGAATATCCTGCATTGTGCAGGGGGTTGGACTAGATGACCCTGGAGGTCCCGTCCAACTCTATGATTCTGTGATTCAGTAGGGTATAAGGCAGGGGTCCCCAACATGGTGCTCGACCACACCTTTCTGATGCCTGCCAAGTGCTTTCATAAAGTAGGTGGGGCCAGGTGAGGCTTTTGCCCAGGATGGCTTCTGATTGGCCACTGGAGATTTGGTTGGCTGGGCAGATTTTTAAAAACATCGCTTTGGCAGCTGTTGCCACCACAGCACACAAAATCTTCACTGTGTGCTGAAGGGAAGGCACAACAGCATTTTTGTGGCTGGCTCTGTGACCTGTGGCAGCCATTTTGTGTCTCTGCCCCCCACCACACTGTATCAGAATTCTAAAAGTGCCTTCAGGCTCATAAAAGTTGGGGACCCTTAGTAGAAGACCTCCGGGGCAGCCATCTTCTCTGGGGAAACTGATCTTCATAGTCTGGAGAATAATTCTGAGGGATCTCCAGGCTCCACCTGGAGGTTGGCAACCCTACCTTACCTTCCATTTGTGCCCAGACCATTAACAGCCCATTCCTTCCACAAAAAAAGCTGCTCTATTTTACACCAGTAAAAAAAACCCAGTGTTTCCTAAGCAAGATGCTATGAGCACGAACAGTCAGTCCAGAGTTATTCATGCTCATAGATTTAAAAAAAGAAAAAAAGAGGCACTGTGTTATGTTTATGTAGCTTTACCCATGTTTCTAAAAATAAAAACAATTAAAACTGGATAGGCAGAGAATCCTGAGGGTCACGTGAAAACACAGGGGAGTGGGGAGCTTCAATGCACATCAGGCGTGAATAGGGTTGCCAGCACCACCACCCCAGCCACTGATGGAGGATGGGGGGATGAGTTGCCACCTCCAGGCTGGGAAATCCTGGAAATTTGGGGGTGGAGCCTAGGGAGGACTGGGACCTCCATGGGGTACAGTGCCATAGAGTCTACTGCCAAAGCATTCATTTTCTTCAGGGGAACTGATCTCTGTAGTCTCAGATGAGCTGCAATTTCAGGGGACCCCGGGGTCCCACCTGGAGGTTGGCATCCCTAGGTGTGAAAGGAAAACCACAGCTAACAGTGGAGGGGAAACAGATTACCCTGGACTGTCTGGCATCTCCATTGCAAAGGGCTATTTCACACAAAATCACCTCAGCAACCAGTCTCCCATGGGAAAACACCCTGGTGTGGAAGCAGCCCAGGTTTACTCAGAAGTGTTACTCACAGGAGAATGGACTCAGGACGGCAGCCTTCGTCTCAATCAGTGTCACGTTTAAACCGTGTCTCAGTTGTGAATATAAACGTGTAATTTTTTTTCCATTTAAAAAAAAAGATGCTGTTCTGTCAGAGCCTTGGAGTTCTTATACCCCCTGAAAACTCCAAGGGGAGTTTTGACTTAATAAGGTCTGTTGGACGGATGCCATGGTCACCACAGAACAATGTTTATCCAGCATATTAAAAATAAAAAGTGGGGGTTGTTAGTCTGGTTTTTACTGCCAGATTCTATGTGTGCGGGGGGTGAAGCCATAGGTGGAGGCTACAACGGCCTTCATATTCTCAGAACCCGTTCACCACCCCCTGACTCAGCCCAAAAAATCTCCAGAGAACAAACTCGTCTGTCAAAAGAGGAGTCACGGTGCCCTTTTAGGTGGATGCACCTTTCTGCCGTCTCATCTTTTCAAGAATGATCAACTGTATTGTTCTCAGCTGCGCCACTGCCGGCCCGTACACCAAGGCACATCCACGTACAACTGGCCTCCATGGGGCAAAACTGAACCTCACGGATCACCAGGCCCATCTACGTGACGGGGTCAAGAGATCCAGGAACATCCTGGTCTGAGGCTGTCCCCGCCTCACGGAAAGCAAGGGGAGCTACAGAGACGGCAGTAAGACATGATGTCAAGCTGTGGTCTGTCATTAAGGAAGTGCTTTGGAAATTTTCCCTTGCTCTTCCACTTCCCCTTGTGTGCAGCTCAGAGACTGAAGAGTTCTACAGTCCTTACAAACCACACTTTCTTCTTGATTTGTGAATCAAACAATAAAGCCAGCTTGACATATGAACACATGAAGCTGCCTTATACAGAATCAAGCCCCTGGTCCATCAAGGTCAATGCTGTCTATTCAGACCAGCAGCGGCTCTCCAAGGTCTCCGGCAGAGGCCTTTCACATCATCTACTGCCTCATCCTTTAAAGCGCAGATGCTGAGGACTGAACCTGGGACCTTCTGCGTACTGCGCCGATGCGCTACCACTGACCCACAGCCCCTCCCAAACTTGTTTATTCTCTCCCCTAGAAACTTGGATTCCCAGCCATAATGTAATCTCAGTCTGGCAAGAGAACAGACAACAGTTTGTTGTTCTGCCTCGGCTCAGGGGTCATGATCAAACTGTGGTTTGTCGGGAATCAAGAAGTCTTCAGTATCAGTAGGAAGGGAGGAGGGCAGGAAGCCAAGGATTTCCAAGGCTCATTCCCATAACAACCATCTTGTCATTATGTCTGACTAGGCCCAAAAGTTTAATACCATCGCTGCACGCTAGATGCCTTGCAGTCCTTAGTAATCTGCCCAGACGTGCAAAACGGCACTCATGAGGCAAGAGAGGACATTTTATGTGGTCTGATGTTTCTAGCGCTGAGTCTTCTTCTGGGTGGACTGCAGCACAAAGAACACTGAGCTTGATTCTTCCCATCTGTGTTGTGGCATACTTAGGGTTGCCAGCTCTGGGGTAGGAAATACCTGGCGGTAGGGATACCTGTACCCAGGTGAGGATGGGGGATCCCCCGTTTTTACGATCCCTCCACTCCGCTGCGTGTGACACACTGATGGCACCAGGAAGTGACATCAACACATTGGTTACATCGGGGGGGGAAGGTGATGCTCTACTTTTTGGGCAAAACTCTATGGTTTGAGACCGTTTTTTTACCATAGAGTTTTGCCCCAAAAGCAGGGCCTTGCCCCCGACATGCTGACATCACTTCCGGGGGATGTCAGTGTGTTGTAGCTTACAGAGCGAATGCTTTAAGCATGTTTTTACTTTAAGTGGGGGGAAATCTTTGTGTTTGCATCCTTTGTAAAGTTTATATCTCCGCTACCTGGCATTACATTTTATGACACACATGGCCTGGCCCAACAAGGACTCATTTATGTCAGATCTGGCCCTCTTAACAAATGAGTTCGACACCCCTGATCTAGGGTTGCCAGCTCTGGGTTAGGAAATTCTTAGAGAGCTGGCAGGGGAGGGACCTCAGTCGGTCATTATGCCATAGAGTCCACCCTCCAGACAGGCCATTTTATCCAGGGGAACTGATCTCTGTTGTCTGGAGAACAGCTGTAATTCTGGGAGGACTCCAGGTTCCACCTGGAGGTTGGCAAGCCTACCTCAGAGACGTGAGCTGTGCCTGAAGAGCTGCAGGCAGAAGGCCAGAGTCCCAGTATGTATTCCAGGGCAATCCAGAGGCCTCCTCCTGAATGGCAGGGGGCTGGTACTGCATACCCTCATTCCCTTTTATGGCCGAAAAGGGCTCTGGGCTCACACAAACTATGGCAGCTCATGAGACAAAAAGCCTCAATTTCAAGCCCTGGGATTCCTGACTGAAGAGCTGGAGCCCCTGTTGAGTCCTTACTTTATACAGTATCTACCCGTGAGGGCTCGTTCCGTTGCAAAATGCGATGTTTGTTAATTCACTTTTCCAAGTCAACATGGATTTGGTAGAAAAGTAAAACCAGAACGGGTTATATCCCCGGATCACAATCCCAGGATTTGCACTCAGCAGTAATCTGCCTTGAAATAAAACATATCAGTATCTAGCATGTCACTCTTTTTGCCATGAATTAGGTCTTCTGTCTTCCTCCATTAGTTGGGTCTTTGTATGTTAGCGTGAAGTCTAAACAGCCGGCGGGCACTTGCCGGAACGCTGCATTTATTTTTGCAGATCGCGTGAGTTTAGGTTTGATTCGGCTCGTGTCCCAGAGTTTGGAGGCTTCAGCCTTCTGCCAGTGCAGCTCACCACTCAGTTCTAACAGAAGGCAACACCCAATGCTTAAAAACCCACTATCCAGGACAGCAATCCTCCATCCAACCCGACAGCAATTTACCATGCACAACCACAGCTATATTTTTACAATCCGGCAGCCAACGTCCACTCATCCGTCTTCCTGCATGACAACAGCTCAGAATTTAGAAACGGATCATCAGCCTCCTCTTACAAACACCCCATAACTTCTTTTCCCTTCCTATGATTCTCAGTGCCATATCCTCGAGGTATGGCCACATATCAGTGCCAGTGTCTGAGAATCCTCATGGGAGCTGATACCCGCCGTAGGACAGTGCGGTGTTCCCAACCTCCAGGTGAGGCCTGGAGATCTCCCAGAGTGGCAACTGACCTCCAGATGGCAGAGATCGGCTCCCCTGGAGAAAAGAACTGCTTTGGAGGGTGGGCCCTATGGTATTAGACTCCGTTGAGGTCCCTCCTCTCCCCAGGCCCCGCCTTCCATAGGATCCATCCCCAAATTTCCAGGCATTTCCAAACCCAGAGTTGGCATGCCTAGAACGGTGGGTGGGAGGTGGGACTCAAAATGTTTTTCCCACTTAGATTTCTGCTCCCTGTCTTTCCTGCCTTTGTCCACACTTCACCATAGTTAAAAAAAAAATATTTTATTTTATTTACTTACATTGTTTAGAAGAAGAAAAAGAGATTGGATTTATACCCCACCCTTCACTACCCAAAGGAGTCTCAGAGCGGCCTACAATCTCCTTTCCCTTCCCCTCCCCACAACAGACACCCTGGGAGCAATGCTCCCTCTAAGCTGTGGAGTCTTGTCAGCAAAAATTCTACTTTGTGAGCTACTGGGATTAAAGTTGTGAGCAACCGATTTGTCTCCTGCATCAATTAGTCTGCTCTGGGGCCATCCTTCCTGAGCTAAGACAAGAATGGGTGAGCCGGAGGCTAAAAAATTGTGAGCTGGCTCACACTGACTCAGCTTAGAGGGAGCACTGCCTGTGAGGGTAGGTGGGGCTGAGAGAACAGCTCTGAAACAACTTGTACCTGACCCAAGGTCACGCCAGCAGCTGCATGTAGAAAAGTGGGAAATCAAACCCAGTTTTCCCAGATTAGAGTCCACACTCCTAACCATTACACCAAACTGGCTCCACCTTTCTCACTCAAGGCAGTCTACTCGGTGAGTCAGTACAATCAACAAAATGGGAAACGCAATAACCAACACATTAGGCTTTTAGAGGTCTGGAACCAATGTACTTTGCAAATGTACAATGTGCTTTGGAAAAGTACATATCAGTGCAGGTAGGGTTGAAAGACGAGACACAGTTCTGGAGAGCAAGAATTATTCACAGCGGCATTTGCCAGGAGAAGAAATATGAAAACAATTATTATATTTTGAACTGTCAGGAAGTTATCTCTAAACTCACTGTTCTGTGCCACTAGTTTCAGTAAGCCCTTTAAAAGAGGCAGAACGGCGCAAACAGGTTTCATCTGCACATCTTGGGCCCCGGTCACACGGAGCATTTGCCCCGCCCAAGGTACAGTAGCCCTGCGGAGTTTTCGGGCACGATCACACCGGCACATCTGGGAGGCATAGCACTCCCGTGGCCAATGCACGGCTTCCTGCCGAAGATGCGGAGTAAAAAACTACCAAGGAAGGAACACTAGTTTTTGGAAAACGCGGGGCAAAGGCGGGCTTCTGATCGCAGGAGTACCAGTATCTCGTGGCATCCGGTATATGTGACAGCTAGGATTGCCGGTGGGGAAAAACCGGAAGATGTGGGGGGGATAAAGCCTGGGGAGTGTGGGGTTTGGGGGAGGGAGGGACCTCAGCAGGGTATAATGCAATAGAGTCCACCCCCTAAAGCAGCCATTTTCTCCAGGGAAACTGATCTTGGGTGTCCGGTTTCTGGGCAAAACTCAGTGTGGCCAAGTGCAAGGTGATGCACACTGGAGCCAAAAATCCTAACTACAAATACACGTTGATGGGGTCCGAACTGGCAGAGACCAACCAAGAGAGAGATCTTGGAGTCGTAGTAGATAACTCACTGAAAATGTCGAGACCGTGTGCGATTGCAATGAAAAAGGCCAACGCTATGCTGGGGATTATTAGGAAGGGAATTGAAAACAGATCAGCCAGTATCATAATGCCCCTGTATAAATCGATGGTGCGACCTCATTTGGAGTACTGTGTCCAGTTCTGGTCACCACACCTCAAAAAGGACATTATAGCATTGGAAAAAGTGCAGAAGAGGGCAACTAGAATGATCAAAGGGTTCGAACACTTTACCTATGAAGAAAGATTAAAATGCTTAGGGCTCTTTAGCTTGGAGAAATGAAGGCTGAAGGGTGATATGATCAAGGTTTATAAGATTATGCATGGGTTAGAGCAGGGTGAGAAAGAAATACTTTTCTCCCTTTCTCGCAATACAAGAACTCAAGGGCACTCAATGAAATTGCTGAGCAGTAGAATTAGAACAGATAAAAGGAAGCACTTCTTCACCCAAAGAGTGATTAACATATGGAATTCACTGCCACAGGGGGTGGTGGTGGCTACAAGCATGGATAGCTTCAAGAGGGAATTAGATAAGTATATGAAGCAGAGGTCCATCAGTGGCTATTAGGCACAAGGTATAGATAGGAACTCTCAGTCTGGGGCAAGTGATGCTCTGTATTCTTGGTGCTTGGGGGGAGGAAACAGTGGGAGGGCTTCTGGTGTCCTGGCCCCACTGCTGGACCTCCTGATGGCACCTGGTATTTTTGGCCACTGTGTGACAGAGTGTTGGACTAGATGGGCCATTGGCCTGATCCAGCATTGGCTTCTCTTATGTTCTTATGTCTGGAGCTCAACTGTAATAGCAGGAGATCTCCAGGTGTTACCTGGAGGTTGGAAACCCAGGTGACAGTAGAGGAGTGCGAGCAGATATAAGCCATGCTCACTTCACAGCCATGAAACCCACACACCACTTGGCCTGCTGCCCTCACTAAGCCTCTCAGGAAACAGCTACCTGGTTTTTCATTTACCATCTTGAATATATCCTTAATAACACCCTACAGAAAAGAAAACATTACCGCAATGTTAAAGTAAGAACGATTAATATATTCTATGAACTTTCCCATTTGGCACTCTCCGGCAGGTTACGTTCAGGTCACACACGCCTCTCCTCCCACCTTCGTTACACTACTGGTTTCTAGCCTTGTATGTGCTAATAAATAATCTGATTTTCATAAAGGCACTTGCATGAAAGTCTTTAATGTCTTTGCTTTTCAGCACTCTCGCTGAATGGAATGTGGACTGCAGAGCAGACAGAATGGAGCAAAGCAGAAAACACCCAAGATAAAGATCATATATTTTTCTTCAGAGCAAGAGAATTCTGGGAGCCTTCCAAAGACGTATCAACACTACTGAGACGCTCTGTAGGCAGAAGGTCTATAAAGTGGTTATTCTCACTACAGCTGGCAAACTCCGGAGTTGGGAGTTGACACGCATGTCTTCGGGGTCTCAGGGAAATCGATCAATGCGGGCAGTTTCATGTTGGATGTTGATGAAGAATGCTGATTTTTTAAAAAAACCCAAAAAACCCAAAAGAGCTGGTCCTAGAATGATGATTTCAACTGGGTGTTTGATTTTGTTTCTTCTGATCCCCCACCATGCAGTCCACGTTTCTAGATATTTAAGGAGGATTTTCAGCAACTTCACCTGCAAGCTCTTTAAGAGGCTGCAGTGCAATCCTGTGCAGAATTACTCCAGTCTAAACCCACTGAAACGAACAGGCTTAGACTGGAGTTAGGCTGTGGTCACACGGCAAGCTTACTGCAATTTGTTCCCGCTGTATATTTGATCGGGGTATTTTTTTGTGGGTTGGGATGATCACACATCCCTCCCTGAACCACTTGCATCTCACTATGAGGCTCCAGGCATCATCCAGATAGCCACACCACCCAAGTGGTGGTGCAGCACAAGTTTTTTTTTAAAAAATTATTTGCGTATGCACATATGCACATGGCCAAAGCACCACTCCCACTTGGACGTGCTGTATTCCCTTGTTTTTGCAGTGTTTCCCCTCCCCGAACAGCGAACAAAATGAACCACCAACGTACAACCGAGCGCTGGAGTCTATATATGTGCACTTGAATGTTCATGTATTGAATATATTCAGCACAGGATTGATCATGTGCACAATGGCAAAAGCTGGGGAGGGGGGAATTTCAGCACAAGAAGGACGTTCAGATGACCTAATTGCATTCACAGCAAGGGATGGCTATCCAGATTGGTGAAACTGCAGATTCACAGCACAAATATTCAGAAAGTACTTGATTTTCCCGGTGTCAGAAAAATTGCTTGGAAATCGGGAGGATTGCAGGGACGAGTCCGCTTCGATATGGGAGACAGATTCAGCCATCTGATCAGCCCTTTTAAGTGTGATGGGGAAAAGTGGTGAAACACGATCAAAATGACTGGGTGACCACAGCCTAACTTTCCTTAGTATTGCACAGTGTCTGAGTCATGAAACTCATTCATTGAGTGACCTTGGGTGTACACAATCTCTCAGCCAAAGCTTCGAGGTCTTCGTGAAGATCAACAGGGTGGGGGCAAACCAGATAAAATGTAATTAATCAATAACTGCCTGGAAGTGATAGAGGCATGGGCTGAAGGGACAATAATATGTGGACTGGGTCTCACAACATTGTTTTTGATGTTAAAAAGCAGCCATAGAAAGGAGGGATTGGATCAGGGCAGTGTGTTGGGTGGAAGCAAACCTTCTCTGAGAGAAACCTCCTGCCATATTAGCTGCAGTGGGCATAATATTAATCTCTCTTTTCCCCCCTAGAGGGGTTAACAACAGTTGGGGGAGGATTTCTGTGGGGAAACAGCATAAGTGGAATAATAACTCCACAGCACCTGGTACCAAAACAGAACAGAACTTTACTAGGATATAAGCAAGGCCTGGCCCGGGCCCTGCTAGGCCATAACCAGACATAGCAAGCAACCAACAATCTAAGTGAAAAGTTAAACTAAAGCTTTTATCATAAGGGACCAAGTTAAAATAACTGTACATGCAATAACTCGTGGGCACTCAATGAAATTGCTGAGCAGTCGGGTTAGAACAGATAAAAGGAAGTTCTTCTTCACCCAAAGAGTGATTAACACATGGAATTCACTGCCGCACGTAGTGGTGGCGGCTACAAGCACGGACAGCTTCAAGAGGGAACTGGATAAACATATGGAGCAGAAGTCCATCAGTGGCTATTAGTTGCAAGGTATAGGTAGGAACTCTCAGTCTGGGGCAAGCAATGCTCTGTATTCTTGGTGCTCGGGGGGGGGCAGCAGTGGGAGGGCTTCTAGTGTCCTGGCCCCACTGCTGGACCTCCTGATGGCACCTGGTAATTTTGGCTGCTGTGTGACAGAGTTTTGGACTAGATGGGCCATTGGCCTGATCCAACATTGGCTTCTCTTATGTTCTTATGTTCTTAATAAGGGACTGTCAACAAATTCACAACTGTGCGCGATATAATAAGGGGAAAGGACTGCCCCCCCAGCCCCCACGATGGCCCCAATTCAAATTTAACATCTCCTGTGGCTGCTGTTTTTTAAGGTACAGTATATGCTTGGACACTATGCAGGAGTAATACTTGGATGGGAGACCACCCAGGAAGACCGGGGCTGCTATTTAGAGGAAGGTAATGGCAGAACATCTTCCCTCATCTCTTGCCTTGAAAACCGGGTTGCCAGCTCTGGGTTGGGAAACACCTTGAGACTTGGGGGGTGGAGCCTGAGGAGGGTGGGGTTTGGAGAGGGGAGGGGCTTCAATCGGGTACAGTGCCATAAAGTCCATCTTCCAAAGCAATCATTTTCTCCAGGTAAACTGATCTATGATGCCTGGAGATCAGTTGTTTTTGTGGGAGATCTCCAGCCACTACCTGGAGGTTTGGAAACAAGAAACACTAAACTCCGAAAGTGGGCTGCACCTCAAAAGCTCCCCACTACTAGAAAAAGAATCATATATAGTAAGCAGGGGGGCAGTTGTAGAAAAAGCCCAGCAGGAACTCATTAGCATAATAGGCCACACCCAACAGCAGAAACTCATTAGTTTGTTAGGCCACACCCCTGACAGCATGGCTCATTAGCATATTAGGCCACACCTCCATGTTACCACAAGTGTGGTCATCCAGCCACACCCACCTTTTGCTTCTTATTCTGTTTACCTTGTTTGTTGTCAAAACCCAGGGGTTTTGGTTTTCGGTTTCGGCGTCGCGAATGGCGGCCGCTTCTCGGGACGCTCCCAGAGGCGGTTAGCCCACGCGCAGTTAGCCCATGTGCGAAAGACCCTAGTGAGCCTTAGGTAAAGGCTCCGAACCGGGGGCGCTTGGGGAGTAGCCTCTTTGCCGGCAGACAGCCGGGAAATTGAGGCTTTCTCCCCGCCCCAATCGGCCCCACTGCGGCGTGCCCGTAATGGGACTTAGCGGCGCCACTGAATTCCAGGAGTGAAGACAGCGCTATGGCTTAAAATAAAAAGAAGAAGTAGCATCGAATCGTGAGTTGGAGATCTATTTTGAAGCGTAAATCGGAGCCCCCTGCATGCGTATAAGCGTTGGGAGGAGGGAGGAGTTCCCACCCCTTTGAGAAGCAAGATCCACAAAGGGAGCGCGAAGGGGGCTGAGAGAAGAAAAAGTGTTGGTGAAAGTACCGTTGGGGTTGCATGGAAGATTTTGATTATCTTAGCTTCCTGGGGGATGCGGCACGAACTTTTTAAAAGTAAACAAAAAAAAAATGTCGATACTGGAAAAAGTCCTGCAGACACCGGAAGAGAAGAGAGGAGGGACTTCCGGTCCAGACAGCCCCCCCAAGAGCTTGCTGTCAATCAACAGGAAAAGGAGATGCTGTGCCCCCTGCTGGAACAATTGCAGAAAATCAACGAAACTTTGTTTAAAATGGATAGTGTTCTCATCAATCGACAGAAACAGATATCGGAAACAACTAGAAAGATGATGGAGATTGAACAGAAATCGAATTTGATTCTAGGTTTCCAGGGCGTTAAAGAAGAAGAGAAAGAAGATCTCAGATTTACCTTGACAAATGTCTTGGCACCCCTAACTGGCAGTGAAGCGGTAAAATTAAAAGAAGAGGTGGATGAGGCTCCCAAAGCCTATTCCGCTTTTATAAAAGAGAATACTCTGCCAGTAGAAGGGGTTGTTGAGCATAGCAAGCGACAAACTGGAGATCTAATTTCATCTGAAGAGTTTGTGGAGCCCAGGAAGCCTGAAAGCCAGAAGTTTAAGGAAAAAGAGAAAAGAAAGAAGAAGGATTTCATCTTTAAAGTACAGAAACTTCTGAAGAGACACGCCAGCAGGGAGGAAGATGCAGTATTCCAAACTGGGACAAGCGAAGAAGACAGCAGCCCAGGGGAAAGTGGTGATGGAACGGAAGACTTCAAAGTTAAAATGGACTCAATCCACAACTGGAAGAGATTTAAAAAGAAGATATTTTGAGGACTGTTCGTGTAACATCTGGAAGGAGCTGTTTAATTACTAACCCCAATGGACTTTACTAACTGCATTAACAGAGTGATTTTGGACTTCGCAATAGCTAAAAAGAAGATCTTCTAACCACGATAGATGCCAAAACTGGTATTGGTTATTAACCTAAACTAACCCTCACTAACAGGAAAACTTCACTCCATCTTTTTCTTTTTCCATCTGTCTACCCTTCCTGTTTCTTATAAAAAGAATAAAATTCTCTCTTTTTTAAGAGAGTTTTACAAAAAAAACAAACAAAAAAAACCCCAGGGGGTTTTATGTAGCAGGAATTCCTTTGCATGTTAGGCCACACACCCCTAATGTAGCCAATCCTAATGAGTTTCTGCTGTTGGGTGTGGCCTGTTATGCTAATGAGTTCCTGCTGGGCGTGGCCAATTTGGGAGCCAGCCGGAACTCTGTTCCTGTGCATTCCTGCCCAAAAATAGCCCTGATAGGAAGAGTATAAATGTTCCACCAATGAAAATTCAAATAGTAATTGTATTGAAAATAGTACAACGCTACAGTCAGTTTTGAATTGTCAGCAGGCTGAGCCGGATTTATTGTGGAGTATATGTTCCTTTTTGATGATAGTGTAAACTTATTATCCCGGATGGGAGACCAGGAGATTATCACCACAAGTCATTCCCTTGGGAGGCTTTAAGAGTGTTTTTTATGCTGTTTCATTCAGCACTGATTCATTCTCACTGTAATAGTGACTGAAGAAGAATTCTTATGGAAACAAGGAAACTATACCGGGACCTTGTATCCCTGTTATTTGCTGTTATACTGTACGCTATGTTTTGTAATCTCTGAATGTTCTAGTTCCCATTTTTATAGGATGACTCAGCTATTGTGTAGTTTGATTTTGCTTGACGACATCCTATTTGTTATTTGGCAACTTGGATGTTTACAAGCAGAGGCTGGACGACCATCTTTTGGGTATGTTGTAGGTATGTAGGGCTATCTTTTGGCTATGCTCCTGCAGAGTGCAGGGGGTTGGACTAGATGACCTGCAAGGTCCCTTCCAACTCTAACATTCTATGATTCTATGAACTGTGTTTTTGTAAATTTTGTGAGTTAATTTGCACAGTTTTTGTATTTGACTGTAGTATTGTACTATTTTCAATAGAGTTACTATTTGAATTTTCATTGGTGGAACACCAGGGCTTTTTTTGTAGAAAAAGCCCAGCAGGAACTCATTAGCATAACAGGCCACCCAACAGCAGAAACTCATTAGCATATTAGGCCATATCCCTGACAGTACAGCTCATTAGCATTTTAGGCCACACCCCCATGTTACCAGAAGTGTGGTCTTCCAGTCACACCCACCTTTTGCTTCTTATTCTGTTTACCTTGTTTGTTGTCAAAAACCCAGGACTTTTTTTGTAGCAGGAACTCTTTTGCATATTAGGCCACACACCCCAAATGTAGCCAGTCCTCATGAGTTTCTGTTGTTGGGTGTGGCCTGTTATGCTAATGAGTTTCTGCTGGGCGTGGCCAACTCAGGAGCCAGCCGGAATTCCGTTCCTGTGCATTCCTGCCCCAAAATAGCCCTGTGGAACATTTATACTCTTACTATATATGATTCTTTTTCTAGTAGTGGGGAGCTTTTGAGGTGCAGCCCACTTTCGGAGTTTAGTGTTTCTGGTTTCAGTCTCTCTCAGTCACTCCATTGTCCTTTGTTGTTTTTGACTACCTGGAGGTTGGCAACTCTACTTGAAAACCCCATCAGGTAGAACGTCACGGGGTTACCAGGAGTAGATTGTGACTTGACAGCTAAGGTCGCTAACCTCCGAGTGGAGCCTGCAGACCTCCTGGAATTACAACTGATCTCCAGACAACAAAGATCTGCTCCTGTGGAGAAAATGGCCACTTCAGAGGGTGGAGCCTATGGCATCACATTCCTGCTGTGCTCCCTCCCCTCCCCTTGGCTCCACCCCCAAATATCCTGGAATTCCCAAGCCTGGAGCTGGCAACCCTAAGGCACACTTTAATTAATTTGTTACAAGGCCTAATCCCACATACTGTACTTCAAGCCACAGACTCTGCATGGTCACGGCTATTCTAAAGGTTTCCCTTGCACGAAAGCCAGCCAAATCCAACTCTAGGGGGCGGTGCTCATCTCTGTTTCCAAGCTGAAGAGCCAGCGCTGTCTGACGATGTTTCTGCAGTCATGTGACTGGCATGACTAAATGCTGAGGTGCACGGAAAGCTGTAACCTTCCCACCAAAGT
The DNA here is from genome assembly GCA_029375565.1 of Gekko gecko. Lineage (NCBI taxonomy): Eukaryota > Metazoa > Chordata > Lepidosauria > Squamata > Gekkonidae > Gekko > Gekko gecko. Next base: position 29,247,778 of record JAPDNY010000005.1, on the reverse strand, counting down.
GGTACCCAGGGCTATTTTTGGGCAGGAACACACAGGAACGGAGTTCCGGCTGGGTCCCAAGTTGGCCACACCCAGCAGGAACTCATTAGCATAATAGGCCACACCCAACAGCAGAAACTCATTAGGACTGGCTACATTAGGGATGTGCGGTCTAACATGCAAAGGAGTTCCTGCTCCAAAAAAACCCCTGGGTTTTGACAACAAACAAGGTACACAGAATAAGAAGCAAAAGGTGGGTATGGCTGGATGACCACACTTCTGGTAACATGGGGGTATGGCCTAATATGCTAATGAGCTGTGTTGTCAGGGGTGTGGCCTATTACTCTAATGAGTTCCTGCTGGGCTTTTTCTACAAAAAAAGCCCTGGTGGTACCTATTTATCTACTTGCAATTTCTTGCTTTCAAACTGCTAGTTTGGTAGGAGATGGGGCCAGAGACGGGAGCTCACTTCGTCACACAGCACTAGAGTCTTGAACTGCTGAGCTACAGACCTTCTCAGCATCTTAACCTCTGAGCCACCGCAGCCCCTGTTGTTGTTATTGTTCAGTCACACAGTTGAGTCTGACTCTTTGCAAACCCCATGAACCACATCACTCCAAGCCATCCTGTCTTCCGCCGTCCTCTGGAGTTTGCTCAATTTCATGTTCGTTGCATCAGTAACACTGTCTAACCATCCCATCCTTTGCTGTCCCCTTCTTCTTTGACCTTCAATCTTTCCCAGCATCAGGGTCTTCTCCAGTGAGTGCTCCCTTCTCATTGGGTGGCCAAAGTATTTGAGCTTCAGCTTCAGTATCAGGCCTTCTGAGCAAACAATACTGACTTTGATGGACCAAGGCATTCAGTATAAGGCAGTTTCATGTGTTTGTGTGTGTTCATGTGACCAATCTGTCGCAGTGTTTATTTCAGATTGTGTAACAATTTTTTTTTTATTATATTGGCTGCTTCTGACATTCTTCGAGTGGAAAGGCAGATTAGATGTCTTCCAAACAAACAAATACAATGAGCTCTGCCACTGAGACACAACAACTCCCCCCGGCGCAGTTAAGCAACGTTCCTCAGATTCATCACTCTTTAAAAGCACTCTGTGTTCCCAGGACCCTCTGGGACCCATGGGGTAAAGGGGTGGAGATTCTCCCCTACAACTGCACACTTTCTGCTCCGGAGCATAAAAATCCATAGGGATCAGCACAAATTGATTGTGGCTCCTTTGAGAAGGGAAGCTCCCCCACTCTCTTCACCCCAATTATTTTACCTGGTAGGCTCAGAGAATTGAAATGGAACACTTTCCAAGTCCTATCACATCCCCCTGCCAATGTACTGTGGTCCTGGTCACATGAGCGGGATACTGCGCTGCTGAAGGGAGGCAAATTAGAGCCAGAGCAAAAAGATGTGCAGTAGTGCGATCAGACGGGTCCCTGAGATGCTGCACAGATGGCGATAGCCGGCGATCACACGGCGATGTTGAAGCACATCAAAGGGTTTCAATTTCGCATTCTTGCGCATGCGCAATCTTACATTTCTTCGCATACTGTGGAGGCTTGGAAAAAACACATCTGGTGCAACAGGACGCATGCGCGTGCCGGATGCGCCGGATTAACTCTGCTTCCGCGATCCGACACTCGCCTGCGACCCGCGTTTTCCAGTTGCTACTACCCTTTTGCTGGTACTTTTTAAATCCGCTTCTTCGGGCCGATGGTATGGGTTGGTGACGGGTGCGTTACACTTCCCAGATGTTGCCGTATGATTGTGCCCGTTTGATGCGCCCTCGACCCGTCCGTTTCGCAGGGCAAATCCTCCCATGTGGCCAGGGCCTGTGTCTTTCTCCCTTGCACCCAGTCCCCAGATCCTAACACAATCAGTTATAGTACCTAGATGTTAGAACACCATTCTTTTAACAACTCACACATCATCCACACACCCAAGATATTGTAGAAATAACTTTTTAGGTGGGTCATTTCTTATGGAGGTGCCTCTGTGGACCGTTCATCCCCTCTTTCACCGTTACGCACTAATCACTTTGTCTTCAAATGACGTTTCACTTCTGCCAAAACTCCTCCTGTCTGCTTTCCGTCTTTTTACTGTACATAATTTCCAGTACAGAGACAGCTGTAAACAGCCCAGTACCACCTGATTGATACGGGCTATCAAATCGGTGCATAGATGCACCTGTATGCAACTGTCAACTTCACACCTGTTCCCAGGCAGCGTGATCACAGGTTGACATTTCAGCAGAGAAGGAAGGGTGAAGAGGAGGAGAGGAGAAGAGACTGGATTTATACCCCTGCTCTTCACTACTGCAAGGAGTCTCAGAGCGGCTTACAATCTCCTTTCCCTTCCCCTCCCTACAACAGACACCCTGTGAGGTAGGTGGGGCTGAGAGAGCTCTTTCAAGAACTGCACCCGAGAGAACGGCTCTGAGAGAGCCATCACTGAGCCAAGGTCACACCAGCAGCTGCATGTGGAGGAGTGGGGAATCAAACCCAGTTTTCCCAGATGAGAGTCCACGCTCCTAACCACTACACCGAACGGGATACAGGAAGGGATGGGGAGCGATTAAGGCTACAACTGTATTGCGCATATGCCTGGGATTATGATCTTGGCATCCCTCCCTTGTGTAGCAGGTACTCCCTCTATTAATCCATGGGCCAAGAGCCAAAAATTGACGCATTGGTATCAGGTAATGTCCCAAAACTTCTTTATGTTTTTCTGAAAGATATATTTAGATTTTAGTCCAGCAGCACCATAGAGACCAGCAAGAGTTACAGCGCATAAACCAGGGACATCGAACTCATTTGGTACGAGGGCCGGATCTGACATAAATGAGACCTTGTTGGGCCGGGCCAGGTGTGTCATAAAATGTACTGCCAGGGAGCGGAAATATAAACTGTATAAAGGACATAAACACGAAGGGTTTTTTAAACTTAAAATAAAAACATGCTTAAAACATCAGCACTCTTGCAATATTTTGTTTATTTAACAGTGTCGGATAACGGACACCTCTTTCTCTGAATTATTGCATCAAAATGTCTGTGTTTTTGCAGTCTTGAGTAGGCTGTTTAGGAGTGTATCTGTAAGCTGCAAACCTACGATGGCGCAGCAGCAGCAGAACTGGAAGAAGAAGCAGAAGACAGCAAGTTCCACTGCGGGCCTGATAGAAGCCCTCCAGGGGCCTGCTCCAGTCCCCGGGCCACATGTTTGACACCCCCCTGGCATAAACTTTTGAGAGTCAGAGCTCTCTTCGTCAGACGCAAGCAGAAAGAGAACTCTGACTCCCAAAAACTTACACCTTGAAACTCTTGCTGGTCTCTAAGGTGTGACTGGACTTGAATCTAACTGGTCTACTGCCGACCCACACGACTCCTCTCTGAAACTGCCTTCATGAAAGGTATATGTCCATGTATTACGTTCTGATGTCATAACCTGTTCTGATTGGTAGCTTAAGCTTTTTATGATGTCATCAAAATGGGCCAAAGCCAATGTTTGCCACCTTTTCTAATCTGAGCTACAACTCATGAACCGAGTGACCAATTTCAAATTTTAAAGCACCAATGGAAAGCTAATAAATCCCCCTACAAATAACTAATACTGATAATGCCTCTGTCCAGTACCATTTTTGTGATATAAAGCATAAATCAAAGTAAAAGTCTTCTGGGTGGTGTTGTGTGTGCGTGCGCGCATCGCTGGAAGTCATGGATGACTTCTGGCAACCCCTAGGGGGGCTTGGAGGCAAGGGATGTTCAGAGAGATCGCTTGCTATTGTTTGCCTCTATATCATGGCCCTGGTATTCCCTGGAGGTCTCCCATCCAAGTATTTGCTAGGGTAAGCCCTGCTTATGTTCTGAGATCTGAAAAGAAAAAGTCCATTTTGACCACATTTTATAAGGTTTACAGCATATGGTACACCCAGATTAGAGATTGTTCTCTCCTGGTACGCAAAGTAGGAGTGCCAAAATCCTAACAATTAAAAAGGGCTTAAGTGGGACTTGCTTCTGAAAAAAATGTACTTAGGCTTTCGCTATACGACTAGGGTTGCCGAGTTCCCCCTGGTCACCAGCAGGGAATGGGGAACAACAAAGTCAATACTCATAACATTAGCTACCTAAATTTCAAATGTGTTCTCAGATACTTGTTTATTTTACCTGTCTACAGCTCCTAGCACTCTATTGACACTACAAATACCAAATTATGATTATGTGCTACTGATACACCCCAAACTCTGTAAAAGGACTCAGAGTAGCTTTTACCATTTCTTCACACTATGAGGGGTGAAGTAAATCCAAGCAGGCACCAGAACTCACAACAGACAGAAAAGTGTGCATGGATTATGCCTTAAATCCAGAGCAGAATGTTAAAATAAACTCTTAATGCCTGGGTGCATCTGAACAGACCATTTGCCCACGGGCCATCCTACTGTTGGAGACAGACTTTTTAAAATGCAAGTGAAGCCAATTAGAAAGAGGAGTCAATACTCATGGCTGTATGCTCATCCCGCTTTTTATCTTTGATCAAACCGAGTTAATTAAAAAAAAAATCTACTATTGTAAGCTTCTACAAGCAAAGAAAGCAGTGTTACTGAGGCAGGTTGACTGTTGTACATGAAGGCCCCAGATGGAATGAGGCCCTGGATTTTCCTAGCTCCTTTTTTGCCTTTGCCTTCTATGGAGGTTCTCACAGCTTGGCAGGCCACTGCAGCTGCCTCCGAAGCTTCTGTTTAGCATAGTTTCGGTTTGCACAAGGCGTATTTTGGCATGCCTTTTCTTACAGCATAGGTTGTATAGAATAGGTTCAGACACTGCTATTGGCATGCAAAATTCAGGTAATGCCATTCCTCCAATTAATATTCCCAGTAACAAAGGAAGGAGGAAGCACATTAACATAATATTCTCTCTGCAATAATCTGTGACTTCATCTTGGTGGAATTCTGAAAGTGCCTCCTGGACCTCATCCTCAGCAGAGGTCCCATATATATATGTATTTTAATGAATGCTGAATTGGTGCATTATAGCCATATGCTTTTCCTGGAAGGCTGACGAGCGCAGGTTCTCTTTCGCACACGGTCGGAAACAGCCGGCGCAAGCGGTGCGTGTTGGCTTTATAGTATACACATGTTAAACGGTCGAGCCATAATTTACATTGATTGCATAATGAGGCAATCTGTCTCCTTCCAGAACGGCCCTTCAGCTCAAGCCGGTCACACCTGCAGAACGGCAGAGTCACATCTGGCACATAAATTGCATGCTCGAGAGAGGGACTCTTTATGCCTCATGGGGAACAGGCCTTTCCACAACCTTACTGTACAACGGTGTGAGTTTCGCTACAGCCACCTGCCTTGGACAAGGCCAAAGCAATGCACGAAATATGTAACTATTTCCCAACGACCTTCGAGAAAGCGGGGGGAGGCCTAAATTCCTTAGGCGGCTCTATATTCTGGTGCTACAAAGTTCTTCCAAAGGTTTAACCTGAAGATGCTCCCCTCCTGGTCCCCACACGCACACTAGATTTTAAAAACTTACCTGGTCCATTGGCCAAGTGCTTCTTCCCAAAGGTCAGTACCCAGGTTGTAGCTTCACCATACAAAACGTTAAGACTTCAGAGACCCACTGCAGTGAGCTACCAGGGACTCAACTGGGAGCAGGTCAGCTAAGATACTTCTTCAGGCACAGAAGGAAATGGAGGTATGCCAGAGTTGCCATCCTGCAAGTGGGACCTGGAGTTCTCCAGGAATTACAGCTGATCTCCAGAGATCAGTTCCTAGGGCTGCCAGACCCCTGGTCCGAGTGGGGGTTCCCCAGATTCTGAGCACTCCTTCTCACTGCCAGCCAGCCCCACCCCCAAGAGCAACCATCTGGCCATCCCTACTGCAAGATTTAAAGGGCCCTCCAGCTGACCAGTGGGAGCAGGTGGCCTGCCGATCAGCTGGAGGAGGGAAGAAGAGGGGTGCAGGCGCGCACAGCCCCCCCCCCACTTCTTCCCAACAACATGTAAAGGGATCCTTTAAATGCTGTTGGCAAGAAGGGGGGGCTTTGGTCCCCAAAATGATGACATCACTTCTGTCATTGCATTGGGGACATCCCCACTCCCTCCAATAACGCTCCCCAAAGTCCCCTACTGGGGACATGGAAGGACCTGGCAGCCCTATAAGTTCCCCTGGAGGAAATGGCAGCTTCGGAGGGTAAATGGTATGGAATCACAGCCCCAACTGTACAACAGGCTCCACCCCCAAATCTCCAGGAATTTCCCAAGCTGGAGTTGGCACCTCTTCAAGGCAATATCAGCTCTTGTGATTAGCAAGCAGTGCAAATACACTGAGTCAACCAGGTGTAATAACAGAAATAATCGCAGTCTGGGCTCTCTCTGCCCTTGTGTGGACGACAGGACGGGATTTCTGCCTTCAGGTTCAAGGCTATGGCCTTGTCCCAGTCACAGCACAAACCCTGGCTCCATTTGAAGTTCTCCAGTTTCAGCTCCTGTAACTCGACCTCAAAGACCTGGCACTGGAGGAAACACTGTGGGTCTGGATTCAATTACAGACGCCCAGAAGCCCGGCCGTGTCTCGGCACCTACTTTTGGAATGATTTGAAAGAGAAGGCAAGTGACGATTTTAAAGTTCTGGAACAATCACCCAATCTCTCTCTTCCCCCCCCCTTCTTCACACAGACTGACTGATTGGAAAGTGAACAATGAATCAGGAAAGGTCGTAAAAGTGTCCCCCCCCCGTCCTAGCACTCTGCCTCACGACTGCTCAGCTAAACATGTAATTTTCATCCTTGTATTTGTATTTAATCCAGTCCTGATTTCTTCCTGAGTTAAATATCAGATTGTCCAAGCATTCCTTTCAAAACCCAAACTATATAGCAGCCAGGAAAAAAATGGTAGGTTAGACCACTGAAGTGTTATGGTGAGGGAAGACAGACCATCCAGTGTGTGAGTGTGTGTGTGTGTGTGCACCATCAAGTCACTTCTGATTTATGGCGTCCTCTCATTAACAGCTTTGCTCAGATCTTGCCAACTGAGGGCCGTGGCTTCGTTGATTATGTTGATTCCATCTCATGTTGAGTCTTTCTCTGTTCCTGCTGCCTCCAACTTTTCCTAGCATTATGGTCTTTCCCAGTGACTCCTGTCTTCTCAGAATGTGATCAAAGTATGACAGCCTCAGTTTGGTCATTTTAGCTTCTAGGGAGAGTTCAGGCTTGAACTAGAACCCTTTCTCGTGGTCCACAGTATCTGTAAAACTCTCCCTAGAAGCCACATTTCAAAGGAATCAACTTTCTACCTGTCAGTTTTTTTCACTGTCCAAGTTTCACACCCATACCTAGTAATGGGTAGGGTTGCCAGCCCCTCCCTCTGGAGGCAGGGGTCCCCTACCACCAGGACCCACCCCCGCCATAGAAGCTGTTTTTATCATAGAGTTTTTTGCCCAGATACTAGAACATCGTAATAACGTCACAGTATGATGATGTCACTTCCTGTGTGATGCCAGCAAAGTTGCCTGGGTCTTTCTCTTTCTCCTGGTAAGCCTCCCATCCCCCACCAGTTGCCAAGAGGAACCTGGTAACCCTAGTAATGGGAAATACTATGGCATGAATTATCTCAATTTTAAAGAAAGCTCTTACTAGAGCAGAAACCCCGCCTCCCAACATGAAATTTATTTCTTATGGTTTTTACTAGTTTCTATCCCAAAGGCGCTGCTCACTGACAATTAAAACACAATATAAACAATAGCCATATATTAAAATCATATTTGGAAATAAGTAGAGCCGGCATGGTTTCTCAAGTGTCAAGGTGGAAAAACTTGGGTTCACATCCCCACAAAGCTATGAAGCTTGCTGGGGGAACTTCACAAGTCTCTCTCCGCCAAACACACCTCACAGGGTTTTTGTGAGGAAACAGTGACAGGAAGGAACTATGCTTCCCTGAGTTTCATGGTGGAATGATAGCATTAAAAAAATCTAGATAGAATTAAAGTATTCTGTGCCTATCCCAGTTCAGATATACTTTTGCAGCAATGCATCCCAGTTAAATTCTTCTCATGACTGCATACTATGAAATTTATAGCCTTCGCTATGGAGGTTAGGATTTCAGGAGTGAATAATTTACTATTATCAGATAAGGAAATTGTTAAGAAAAGGAAGTGAGGGAAGAAATCAAACACTTCTTGCAGGTTAATGTGACATGTCTAATTTTGTGATGTGGGAAGCATTAGAGGTCTTTGAGAGGGCCTGTAATATATTTTGCAGCTTTCAAGAATAGAAAGAAAAATGCATTTTGAAATAAAATATGTTAGAAGTAACCTTTCGCAAAACAGGAGAAAAAGAGTATACATCTTTATATTTTTTTTAGATAGAGACGCGGCGCAGCTGAGTTTGTTGGAGGTTTCTGAGCTGTGTAATTATTTGGCTTCTGCAAATAAGTATTTTGGATCTGGAAACAAACTAAGGAAGTTCTTGGCACATGGAACAGAACAACCTAAGGGGAAAACATGGATTACTTATATCCAAACAAAAGGAATCAAATTATAACAAAAGTTAATTGATTCACTAAATATCTGGCAGAATTATAGTCTTAAAGTAAAAAAAGTAATGGAAGCTGTAAAAGGTAAGAAGGATTCCTTTAAGCGGTGGAAAGCTAGTCTTAGTGAGGTTGATAAAAGGGAACACAGACTATGGCAAATAAAATGCAAGTCTGTGATCAGGCAAGCAAAAAGGGAATATGAGGAGCATATCGCAAAAAACATAAAGACCAACAATAAAACTTTCTTCAAATACATTAGAAGTAGGAAGCCAGCCAGGGAGGCAGTGGGGCCCTTGGATGACCAAGGGGTAAAAGGAGTAGTGAAGGATGATAGGGAAATGGCTGAGAAGCTGAATGCATTTTTTGCCTCTGTCTTCACTGTGGAAGAGGAGAAGTGTTTGCCCACTCCAGAAGCACTGATTTCGGGAGGGGGTTTGAAAGACCTGAATCAGATTGCGGTGACAAGAGAGGAAGTCCTCCAACTGATGGACAATTTAAAAACTAATAAATCACCAGGCCCGGATGGCATTCATCCGAGAGTTCTGAAAGAACTCAAATGTGAACTTGTGGATCTCCTGACAAAAATATGTAATCTTTCTTTAAAATCTGCCTCCATTCCTGATGACTGGAAGGTAGCTAATGTCACTCCCATCTTTAAAAAGGGCTCTAGGGGAGATCCAGGAAATTACAGGCCAGTCAGTCTGACATCGATACCGGGTAAGTTGGTGGAAACTGTTATTAAGGAAAGAATTAGTAGGCACATTGATGAACAAAAACTATTGAGGCAGACTCAGCATGGGTTCTGTAAGGGAAGATCTTGTCTCACTAACCTGTTAGTGTTTTTTGAGGGAGTGAACAAACATGTGGACAAGGGGGACCCAATAGATATTATTTACCTTGACTTCCGGAAAGCTTTTGATACAGTTCCTCATCAAAGGCTCCTAAGTAAGCTCAATAGTCATGGGATAAAAGGACAAGTCCTCTTGTGGATCAAAAACTGGCTTATAAATAGGAAACAGAGAGTGAGTATAAATGGGAAACTCTCTCAGTGGAGGGTGGTAAGCAGTGGGGTACCACAGGGATCAGTACTCGGTCCGATGCTTTTTAACTTGTTTATTAACGATTTGGAATTGGGAGTAAGCAGTGATGTGGCTAAATTTGCAGATGACACGAAGTTGTTCAGGGTGGTGAAAACCAGGGAGGATTGTGAGGCACTCCAAAGGGATCTGTTGAGGATGGGTGAGTGGGCGTCGTGGCAAATGGGGTTCAATGTGGCCAAGTGCAAAGTGATGCACATTGGAGCCAAAAATCCTAAATATAAATACACGTTGATGGGGTCTGATCTGGCAGAGACTGACCAAGAGAGAGATCTTGGAGTCGTAGTGGATAACTCGCTGAAAATGTCTACACAATGTGTAGCTGCAATAAAGAAGGCCAACGCTATGCTGGGGATTATTAGGAAGGGAATTGATAACAAATCAGCCAGTATCATCATGCCCCTGTATAAATCATTGGTGCGACCTCATTTGGAATACTGTGTACAGTTCTGGTCACCACATCTCAAAAAGGATATTATAGCATTGGAAAAAGTGCAGAGAAGGGCAACTAGAATGATAAAAGGGTTGGAACACCTTCCCTATGAAGAAAGGTTAAAATGCTTGGGGCTCTTTAGCTTGGAGAAACGACGGCTGAGGGGTGACATGATCGAGGTTTATAAGATTATGAATGGGATTGAGCAGGTTGAGAAAGAAGTACTTTTCTCCCTTTCTCACAATACAAGAACTCGTGGGCACTCTATGAAATTGCTGAGCAGTCGGGTTAGAACAGATAAAAGGAAATACTTCTTCACCCAAAGAGTGATTAACATATGGAATTCACTGCCACAGGAGGTCGTGGCAGCTGCAAGCATGGACAGTTTCAAGAGGAAATTAGATAAACATATGGAGCAGAAGTCCACCAGTGGCTATTAGCCACAGGGTATAGAATGAGAACTCTCAGTCTGGGGCAGGTGATGCACTCTATTCTTGGTGCTGGAGGGGGCAGCAGTGGGAGGGCTTCTGGTGCCCTGGCCCCACTGCTGGACCTCCTGATGGCACCTGGTATATTTTGGCCGCTGTGTGACAGAGTGTTGGACTAGATGGGCCATTGGCCTGATTCAACATTGGCTTCTCTTATGTTCTCTTATGTTATGTTCTCCTCCCCACCCCCAGCAAATCAGGAATACTCTTAATAAAATCCAATTCACGGACATCAGCGAGGAGGTCACACCCCGATGGAACTTAAGAAATTAGAAAGGTCATGGACAGATTACTGAAGAAAAAGAGCCCAAAATCAAATAGCCTAACCACTCAGTTTCATAAGGTTCATAAAGGTAAGAGGGCATTTAACACAAAAAAATACATTAAGTGGTGAATATGATGAGCAAATGTCACATATCTGGTCAAATGAGAAACTTTGTTTGATATTTGTAAAAAGCCAAAGACCCAGCAAATGGGAAATCTTACTGTCTCATCAGGTTAGAGTACTGGATGTGGGAGACCCACGTTCAAATCCTCACTTTGGCATGGAAGCTTGCTGGGTAACCATGGGCCAGTCACAGCCTAACCTACCTCACAGGGTTGCTGTGAAGATAAAATGGAGGAGAGGAGAATGACATAAGCTGCTTTGGATCTCCACTGGAGAAATGAAATGTGTAAATGAAGCAAATAAATAAATATTTTAAGATCACGACACCAGTAATTGCTGACAGTCTGGTGTAGTGGTATCTGGGAGAACCGGGTTTCATTCCCCACTTCTCCACATGCAGCTGCTGGTGTGACCTTGGGTCAGTCACATATTCTCTCAGAGCTGTTCTCTCAAGAGCAGTCCTCAAAAGAGCTCTCTCAGCCCCACCTGCCTCACGGGATGTCTGTTGTGGGGAGGGGAAGGGAAAGGAGATTGTAAACCGCTCTGAGACTCCGGGTAGTGAAGGGCGGGGTATAAATCCAATCTCTTCTCTTCTTCTAATATTCCTAATCAAGCACTATTAATTAACCGGGAGGTTTTGAAAAATAACACATGCCAATTGTCAACTTCATAGCAAAAGGAAATAGAGAGTAAAATACCTTTGGGTCCTTATTTAGATGCTGAAAAGACATTTGAAAGGCTCACCGGTGACCTCCTGAGTGCAGCTTTAGAACATATCCTTTTGGAAATAGATCAACAGCACAATCCTGAACCCCACTTCTGAACAATTTAAGATGGTGACTATGCCCTATAGCAGCATACCACGAAGTCGTGCTGGTTTAAGTGGGAGATCAGTGTAACCTTAGTGCAGGAGTAGAATCGCATACTGTCAGCGTACTGGCCAGGCGATAATGTAATAATTCCCAGCAATAACTCCAGGTATAAATGTAAAAACTCCAATAGAAATCATGGGTAGTAACAAAACAATTACCCCTTGTATTCTGCCATGCCTCCAAGCTACAGCTCAGTTTAGGATAAGCCTGCATATACTCAGAGCTGGCCTCAACATTAAATAAGCCTCAGAGAAGACACTAGAGAGAAACCGAGTGGTCGGCTGATCTCCTTGACCAATGCAAGACATCAACTCTGGTGGGAAACTGGTAGTGACATCATTTCTTCGAAGTGACACTCTAGGATTTGCCCAGAGTTTGGGATGAATCCTAGAGCATCAGCCTGACAGAGTAACATCCCTTCTGGTTTTGTGTGGGAAGCGACATCATGCATTGGCGTGACACTGAGGAGATCTTTGGCCTTTCATGTAGTGGTGGGGAACAGGGGGCCGAGGATGGGAGGTCTCCCACTAGAGGTCTCCCGCATCTCAAACTTAGATGAGAGGGTGTGTGGCATGGGCCTACATCTCTCTGACCTCACACTGGATGAAGTCAGGGTCAAAACAGACACTGTATATTTTAAAGAGTCTTCCCTACAGCTACACAGAAGCTACGGGGAAAACATCACGCCTGGTTTGGCTCTTAGAACACATGAGGGAGGGCACTTAAGTGATGGGAACTCAAGAGAAAAGACACTTTACACAACAAGGGTGCATTTTGTGCAAACTACCGAGGAAGAGAACGAACTTTGCTGTGGCACATTTCTAACAGCTCTCAGCTGCAAATGTCTCTGCATGCCCTGGGTTCCCAGATGCCCAGAGAAAAAATGCCCTCTCCCTTTAGTAGAAGTTTAACGGACTGTTGCTCTGACTGGGACAGCCCAAGCTAGCCAGATCTCATCACAGCTCAGAAGCTAAGCACTGTTAGCCCCGGTCAGTTTTTGGATGGGAGACCTCCAAGGAATACCAGGGTCGCTACACAGAGGCAGGCAATGGCAAACCACCTCTGAATCGCCTTGAAAACCCTATGGGGTTGCCGTAACGGGCTGCTATTTACCCGGTGAGGTTCTTTACTGCGATGCCATGAAAAGCCTTGGCGACCCATTTCCACACATGAAGTCTGAGTTCAGACTGGCAACTTGCCCCACTACAGCCACTTTTCAGCCTCGTTTCCCGAGCGGATTAAAGGGGGTGTTCACACAGGCACATCTGCCTGGCGTTCCCCACCTGTAAGCAACCCGTGCTGTTCCGCTTCACTCCCATGTTAAAAAGATACTTGTTGCAAGTGGTAGCAAATCCCAGAGAGTGCCTTTATCCCGCGTCAGTCCGCTTTCCAGAAGTGTGAATGCTCAGCCGAAAAGCCGGGAGCAACCCACATTGCTCCCGGCACATATGATTGGTGCATACGATTGGCTGTGCTCCACTCTACCGCATAAGGCACATATGATTGGCTGTTATCCGCTCTACTGCCCAATGCGCAACGGGATCCTCCCCAAATCGGCTGGATGCCTATGTGTGTATGAGCACATGAGCGCTCATGTGTCCATACACACACAGGCATCCAGCTGATTTACCAGGGAAAAGCCATTTACAGCCGTGCCTCCAGACCAGCAGTCTGAATGCTCCTGCGCCTCCTCCCGGTATGCTTCCGCATCTGTCAGCCCCGTGTGACCGGGAAACTCCGGAACAGTTTATTCTGGGGCTTTTTTGCCACAACTGGCTCCCGCTGCAAACTGCCAGTCTGAACTCAGCCTAAGCCTCTACGAAGGACATCTTTACTCCAGGTCTGCTGGCAATCTTACCTTTCATGCGCCACAAGACTCTTCTTTTGTTTTAACAGGAATTAAGAATTTAGCAGAAGATACAGGAAGTTTTCACAGGATGGGGAAATAGTGGAAAGAAGAACTAAACAAAGACCACATTTCATTATTTTCAGCAAAGGCAAATGGGTTCACGGGAAATCTGAAGAAATAATCGGTGACCCAGAAAAGGTGAGGTTCTAAAAAAAAAAACACCACCCTGTAATTAAGTCACAAGAGTCCTAATTTTAGCACCTATTGCTGAGTATGGCATAGGGCTTTTGAACAAGAAAGAACAGGATTGTACAAGGAGATACATAAAGGGACCAGGAACAAAAATTTCCCCATCTGTCAATTTAATCAAAAATTATTATAAGATCTTTTTAAGATGGTAAAAGACACCCCGGAGGCTTTAAAAAATAGTTTATAGAAATGTTCCACCTAATTGCTGGCAATGTGGCGCCACAAAACCTGATCCGATGCATGCCTGGTGGAACTGGCCTGGTATCAACTATTAGGCAAACCAGCAGAAATAACAGGAATCGTTTTACTGCAGTGGATACTAAAGCATTTGCGCTAGGCAGGACATCTGAATATGTTTGACAAAAACTAGTATTTCTCTTGTTAATTGCAGTAAAGAACCTCATGGAGTGTTTGTGGAGTACGATGCCACCAAGTCCACCATCCAAAGCATCCGTTTTCTTCAGGGGAACTGATCTCTGTAGTCTGGAGATCAGATTCCAGGAGATCTCCAGGCCCCACCTGGAGGCTGGCAAACCTATGCAGCAGCACACAAGGCCATAACGATAGCCCATTAAAAGCCCTATAAACCTGGTTTTGTTGGCATCCCCAGACTGCAAAAACCAAAGGTCCTGGCAAGCCACAACGTATTGCTGGTCAGCACCATGCAGCCAGGGGGCAGGGCGGTCACAGCTTGCACAGACCTGCTCTTGGAGGCTGCTACTCCGTTCCCCCTGGTCTGCACATAAATCCATTCAAGAAGCTCCGATTAATTAGGAAAGATGCCTTTACACATTTATCCCCTATTTTGACATATTTGTTGCTTTGCTGTCCTTTCCCCCCCTTAATTAAATCAAAACAACTGTTGACCTTATAACCTTAGCTTATTATTTAGTTTTGTCTTTGCATATCTCAAAACACCTTCATCATGTTACATGTTGATTTGCTATTCAGCCTCTGTCTATAAGTCTAAATTCTACTGTCCATTCCAATGTATTTGAAAAAGTGTGCCGTGCACACGAAAGCTCATACCTTGAATAAACCTTTGTTGGTCTTAAAGGTGCCACTGGACTCTAGATTTGTTCTTATCCTCCTTCTTTTTAATGATGGGCTTAGTTGTTTGCAGGGCTTTTTTTTTAGAATAAGCCCAGCAGGAACTCATTAGCATAACAGGCCATACCCAACAGCAGAAACCTATTAGCATATTAGGCCACACCCCCATGTTACCAGAAGTGTGGTCATCCAGCTACACCCATCTTTTGCTTCTTATTCTGTTTACCTTGTTTGTTGTCAAAACCCAGGGCTTTTTTTGTAGCAGAAACTCCTTTGCATGTTACATGCATGTTACATCCTAATGAGTTCCTGCTGTTGGGTGGGGCCTGTTATGCTAATGAGTTCCTGCTTGATGTGGCCAACTCGGGAGCCAGCGTTCCTGCCCCAAAATAGCCCTGGTTGTTTGCAAATGGCCAGGGAAGCTCTTTAATCTGAACCAAAAAAGTCCAGACTGATGGAAGGATCTCTGGGGCTGGAAAGTGGTGTCAAGTCACATCTGACTTATGGCAACCCTGTGGGGTTTTCAAGGCAAGAGACATTCAGAGGTGGCTTTGACTGCCTCTGCATCACAACCCTGGACTTCCTTTGGTGCCTCCCATCCAAATACTAACCAGGGCTGACCCCACTTAGCTTCTGAGATCTGACAAGAACCAGATTGTCCTGCACATAGAGTCAAATTACACTTTGAGAAATATCACCTTGTACAGTCCTCCTAGGGTCGTAGTACTGAGAATACAGAATGTAAGAGTCCCATATTTGAATGCGAATGCGGTCCTGTATTAAACAAACACAAGTACATCAACCTTTGCAGAATGACCAGATTTTCTGTGTGCAGAGAGATGTTTTTTCCCTGCTACCCAAAGTATTCAAACATACACTCCATCATACATACTCTGAAGTTGTACAGCTGAAGTAGTACAGTCTGGGAGGGTCTGTACCACATGATATCATCTGAAATATTAGGAGGCAGCTGGTGACACAAACTAGACAAAAACAGTTTTTATTATTTATCTCCGTAAACTGAAACCACAAGAAATGCCAACTATTATCACAAAGAACACTCCAGGTTAAAAGGCCCTCCAGGTTCACTGGACCATGGACAGAACAGATTATTATTAGCTAAATGTTAGTATCTCATGCTTGGTGGGCCATAAGAAAGCACCAGGTGGTTCACACTGGGAAAAAGAACCTCAGTTCCAAAACAGGTGTACTATTCAACAACACCGAGAAAGCTCTAAATCACCCTGGAAGGCAGGGTGCTACTGAGCTTCCCCCAGTGGATAGTAAGCATTTTCCAAGAAAATATGCAACAAAGAAATAAAAGGTCTGTCAGGTTAATATTTTCAATATATATTACCTGGGATGTTGCCTCATTGAAAAGAAAGACATCCATTCAAGCCTTTCATTGATCACACCATGTGGAACCCCCCCTCAGATCCTTGCCTCAGCTTCCTGGCCCAGGCATGAACAAACTCTTTGCCATTTCAGACTCTCTACAGCTTTCCTCTTTGTTTTGCCCGCATCCTTCTTTCCTCCTGAGACCCTGCCTGTGGCTTTTGGTCCTCTGATTGACAGCTGCTCTTGTAAATGACTGCTAATCTGCCTTTCTGCCCCCCCCTCAATGCCTGCAGTTCCTCCCCAAATAATTATGAAGGCTCTTCAGACATTCAGATAAACGCATGTCAAGAGGAATCCAGATCATCTGCTTCGTTTTTATCTTCTTCTTCCTCCAAATGGCCTGGGTGGTTCTTCTTCCTCCACACCTTCTGAGGTAGTTTAAGGTGAGAGAAAGGGAGAGACAGAGAGAGACAGAGCAGATCGCCCAAGGTCACTCAGTGAGCTTTGAGGCCGATCAGGGATTTCGAACCACCTCTCCATAGACCCACATTCTAAGTACTTACGACATCTTGCTGTGTTAGGGTTCCCGATTACATGGAGAGACCTTCAGCTGAACATAGGCTTCAAGCAGGGATAAGGTAGCCTTCTCAGAAGTGCTACTTGTTCCACGCACAGGGCCGGAGACACAGGCACAGATCCGGACCTCAATGTGTGGATGAGACGATGGTGTAGCAGGGAAGGGTTCAAGTTTGTTAAGTACTGGGATGCTTTTTGGAACAAGAGGGAGCTGTACAAAAGAGATGGTCTCCACTTGTCTCGAAAAGGAACCAGGCTGCTGGTGCTTAAAATCAAAAAGATGGCAGAGCAGTTTTTAAACTGAGTATTGGGGGAAAGCCAACAGAAGATAAAAAGTCTCTGGTTAGGGATGGCTCATCTCGGAGAGATGAGGGGTAGCTGTTGCTTTTCTACAGGGAGGTGGATTGGAATTGTCCACTGAGACTGTGGCTAGTGATATGGACTGCCTGACAAGGTCTCGAGGCAGCAAGAGGAAGGTTGTGGGCTTAACATGTATGGGAAATTATAGGTGTTTCTATACAAATGCTAGAAGTGTCCGAAGTAAAAAAAATAGACATTGTGGGTATTTCAGAAAGCTGGTGGGATAAGAAGAATCAGTGGGATAAGGTGATTCCCAGTTATATATTATATCATAAGGATAGTGGGGGAGGTGGGGTGGCTCTGTATGTCAGAGAGGCAGGGCTATTTTGGGGGAGGAATGCACAGGAACGGAGTTCCGGCTGGCTCCTGAGTTGACCACGCCCAGCAGGAACTCATTAGCATAATAGGCCCCACCCAACAGCAGAAACTCATTAGGATTGGCTACATTTGGGGTGTGTGGCCTAACATGCAAAGAAGTTCCTGCTCCAAAAAAAGCCCTGGCTTTTGACAACAAACAAGGTAAACAGAATAAGAAGCAAAAGGTGGGTGTGGTTGGATGACCACACTTCTGGTAACATGGGGGTGTGGCCTAATATGCTAATGAGTTCCTGCTGTTGGGTGTGGCTTGTTATGCTAATGAGTTCCTGCTGGGCTTATTCTACAAAAAAAGCCCTGCAGAGAGGGTATACAGTCCAGAAAGATTGAGAGGGTAAGAGAATTGGATTCGCTTCTGGAAATGTTATGGGTTGAAATAGTGGGCCCAAAAGGAAACTTAACACTGGGAGTTTGTTATCGCCCACCAGATTAAAAGATAGAGGAGGATTATAAAATGATGAATGAACTAAAGATAGTGGCTAGACAAAAAAACTGTGTTGCGATAGGTGATTTTAACTACTCACACATTGATTGGGTCAACGTGTTCTAGTCAGGAAAAAGAGATTGAGTTTCTAGACACTCTCAATGACTGCTCTATGGAGTAGAAAGGGTCAAAACCGTTGGGGAATCTTGGAAACTATTTAAAACTACAATCCTAGAAGCTCAGAAAAAATATATACCGCAGGTTAGGAAAGGCACAAATAGGTATAGAAAAAAGTCTGCATGGTTAATAAACAAAGTAATGGAAGCTGTAAAAGGTAAAAAGGTTTCCTTTAAGTGGTGGAAAGCTAGTCTCAGTGAGGTTGATAAAAGGGAACACAGACTGTGGCAAACAAAATGCAAGTCTGTGATCAGGCAGGCAAAAAGGGAATATGAGGAGCATATAGCAAAAAACATAAAGACCAACAATAAAACTTTCTTCAAATACATTAGAATCAGGAAACCAGCCAGGGAGGCAGTGGGGCTCTTGGATGACCAAGGGATAAAAGGAGTAGTGAAGGATGATAGGGAAATGGCTGAGAAGCTGAATGCATTTTTCGCCTCTGTCTTCACTGTGGAAGATGAAAAGTGCTTGCCCACTCCAGAACTGCTGATTTCGGGAGGGGTGTTGAAAAACCTGAGTCAGATTGAGGTGACAAGAGAGGAGGTCCTACAACTAATAGACAACTTAAAAACTGATAAATCACCAGGCCTGGATGGCATACATACATCTGAACAAACATGTGGACAAGGGGGACCCAATAGATATTGTTTACCTTGACTTCCAGAAAACTTTTGATAAAGTTCCTCATCAAAGGATCCTAAGCAAGCTCAAAAATCATGGGATAAAAGGACAAGTCCTTTTGTGGATCAAAAACTGGCTTATTAATAGGAAACAAAGAGTAAGTATAGATGGGCAATTTTCTCAGTGGAAGGTGGTAAGCAGTGGGGTACCGCAGGGATCAGTACTTGTTCCGATGCTTTTTAACTTGTTCATTAATGATTTGGAGTTGAGAGTAATCAGTGAAGTAGCTAAATTTGCAGATGATACGAAGTTGTTCAGGGTGGTGAAAACCAGGGAGGATTGTGAGGCACTCCAAAGGGAACTGTTGAGGATAAGTGAGTGGGCATCAACGTGGCAAATGGGGTTCAATGTGGCAAAGAGCAAGGTGATGCACATTGGAGCCAAAAATCCTAACTATAAATACATGCTGATGGGGTCCAAACTGGCAGAGACTGACCAAGAAAGAATCTTGGAGTCATAGTAGATAACTCACTGAAAATGTCGAGACAGTGGGTGACTGCAATAAAAAAGGCCAGTGCTATGCTGGGGATTATTAGGAAGGGTACTGAAAACAGATCAGCCAGTAGCATAATGCCCCTATATAAATCAATGGTGTGACCTCATTTGGAGTACTGTTCTGGTCACCACACCTTAAAAAAGATATTATAGCTTTGGAAAAAGTGCAGAAGAGGGCAACTAGAATGATCAAAGGGTTGGAACACTTTCCCTATGAAGAAAGGTTAAAACGCTTAGGGCTCTTTAGCTTGGAGAAACAATGGCTGAAGGGTGACATGATTCAGGTTTATAAGATTATGCATGGGATAGAGCAGGTTGAGAAAGAAGTATTTTTCTCCCTTTCTCACAATACAAGAACTTGTGGGCACTCAATGAAATTGCTGAGCAGTAGGATTAGAACAGATAAAAGGAAGTACTTCTTCACCCAAAGAGTGATTAACACATGGAATTCACTGCCACAAGAGGTGGTGGCAGCTACAAGCATGGACAGCTTCAAGAGCGAATTAGATAAACATATGGAGCAGAGGTCCATCAGTGGCTATTAGGCACAAGGTATAGATAGGAACTCTCAGTCTGGGGCAAGTGATGCTCTGTATTCTTGGTGCTGGGAGGGGGTCAACAGTGGGAGGGCTTCTAGTGTCCTGGCCCCACTGATGGACCTCCTGATGGCACCTGGTATTTTTGGCCACTGTGTGACAGAGTGTTGGACTGGATAGGCCATTGGCCTGATCAACACTGGCTTCTCTTATGTTCTTATGATAGATAGAGCAACATATTCAAATGTCTGGATATCTGAAAAAGTCTTCTGTGGTGTTGGTTCTGATCTGTCAAAGCTAGGGCTGCCAACTTCCAGGTGGGGCCTGGAGACCTCGCACTTTCACGACTGATCTCCAGACTACAGAGATCAGCTCCCCTGGAGAAAATGGCTGCTTTGGAGGGTGGACTCTGTGGCCTTATACTCTGCTGGGGTCCCTCCCCTCCCCAGTCCCCTCCCTCTCTAGGCTCCACCCCCAAAGTCTCCAGGTATTCCCCAGCCCAGAGCTGGCAACCCTAAAAAGCCAATCTTTTTGCTGAAGCCTTGCATTTCGTGCTCTGCCCTAAACTTTTGAGCTGTTTCTCTGTCACTTTCACTAATGACACCCCCCCGGAAATAAAATACTTGCACTGAGGGCTTTGTGCCAAGAGGGCAGGAGTATGTTCAAGCCCCCTCCACCATCCTGGGGAAATGGCAGCACTGCTGTCTACGAAGCCCTTTTGTGACGGCGCTTCTCGTTTCTACCCACCGATTAGTTGTTGACACAGCGTTTTGCAGTTCGTGTTCTTAAGCATTTAAAAATCTATGCTCTTGACATATTTGAGTTATTGGATTGTTAAATGCATCGAGACAATATTCCCAGCATTGTTTGGGGATTTTTTGTTGCACTTTGCCAGCCGGTGTGTTGAGTTTTTTTAAAAAAACCAAAGCGTTTCCCCCTTCTCTGGATAGATCCAAGCGAGAAAGTATTTATGGCGAGACATGATGTTCCCCAGTTAGCGTGAACTAATTTCCAATAGGACTTTTTGTTTTCCTATTTAAGGACATCCAGCCAGTCAATGTGTGAATGGGCGGGCCGCTCGTTGTTTTCACACCCTCTGCCTGCATCCCTCCGAGGACCTTTTATTTATTATCTGCATGAGCAGAGCTCAGAAATATGTAACAGACGTTTCCACTGAACAAACTCCTCTCCAAGTAGGGTACTTTCCCACTGCAGCCTGTCCCAGTTCCAGCTGCTGCAGTCACAAACGCACTCATCGATACGTTCCTCCCGAGGGGTCCTCCGGAAAGGCATATTGGCAGGACCAGGCTTGGCCAGGAGGGACGTAAATCATTCAGTTCCTTTGCAGCCTTTGCCCAAGAATCCTTGGGAACAACTGGCTGGCTGCACTCCCCATCTAGAAGTGTGCGTGCACGCGAAAGCTTATTCCTTGAATAAAACTTTGTCGGTCTTAAAGGTGCCGCTGGACTCGAATCTGTAGTCCAAAGTTATATTTGGTTTAAGTCCCACTGGAATGAATGGGCCTCATCAGAGTGGCTTGCATTCCAGACGAGGGTAGAATTTGTTACCGGATGCAGAATTCCATGCCCCAGAACCTCTGCTGTTATTATTTTAATTGTAGCTCAAGTTTCTGTCCCTCATGGCTGTGGCACTGGACAAGACCGTAGAACTGTGGCAAGGTTGCCAGCCTCCAGGTGGTGGGGTTGCAACTGATCTCCAGGCAACAGAGATCCGCTCACCTGGAGAAAATGGCCGCTTTGAAAGATGGACTCTATGGCATTACACCCCACTGAAGTCCCTCCCCTCCCCAAGCCCCGCCCTCCTCAGGCTCCACCCCCCAAAATCTCCAGGTACTTCCCATCCCAGAGCCGGTGGGTTGAGGTTGACAACAAAAAGAGAAGCAGGTTAAACAAAAAAGAGATCGCAATGCAGTAGATAGGCTGAGGTGGCCTAGGTTCAAATCTCACCTCAAGGCATGAAGCTCACCAAGTGACCTTGGGCCGGTCACTAGTTTCTCTTTTCAGCATAACCTCCAAAGAAGCCAACATCGATTTCTGCATGCTTCAAATCCAGCATCACTTCTTACTCTAAGCACTACAGGTTTTACACAGAGCTGTTGACTGTTCATTCTCCTGGATAGGCATTGGGGTGTGGGGTGGAGCTCAGCTTCTGCATATCTCCAGAATGCCCAGAGAACAATTTTGGTCAGTCTGCTGGCGAGCAAATCCAGAGAAGTTCCCGTGAGCGGCTGCAGTCGTCACATGCCTCAAAGAAAGTGGTTTACCTCAGACTTTTGACCCAGGCTGAAATCTGACTCGAAGGCCTTTGGAAATCAGATTAGATGTGACCTTTCCGGCTGAAACTCCTTCGGGGTCACCAAGGCCACAATCATTGACTATTGAACTGTGTCGTTCCTTGTCTCCTGAGGTCTCCCAAGCAAAGCAGACAATCAGTACCTAGTGAAAGATTTTTAAAATGTCCTGTAGAATTTCTTTCTAGGGATGCCAACTCTGGGTTGGGTAATTCCTGGGGATTTGGGGGTGGAATAGGGTAGCCAGCCTCCAGGTGGGACCTGGAGATCTCCCAGTATTGCAGTCAATCTCCACCCAACAGAGATCAGTTCCTCTGGAGAAAATGGCTGCTTTGGAGGGGGTTGAACTCTGTGGCATCGTACCCTGCTGAGGCCCCTCCCCTCGCCCTCAGGCTCCACCCCCAAAATCTGAGGGACCTCGGCTGCATATGAGGCCATAGAGCCCAGCCTCCAAAGCAGCCCTTTTCTCCAAGGGAACTGATCTCTCTCCTCTAGAGGCCAGTTGCAATTTCCAGAGATCTCTTGGTCCTACTTGTAGGTTGACAACCTTATTCCTTAACAGCCTCATCCTGAATTCAGTCTATTTCTGACCTTGTGGGGCTGCTGTACGGGGCAAACTGAAATGCCAAACATATTATTACTATCTGCATAGTGTCCAGCCCATTCTTTTTTAAAAAGTGGAATCTGCAAAACCAGGGCATATCCTGTCTGGAGATGACTCCAAGGACGGAAATAGCAGCAGAATGCAGCTGCAGCAAGAATCACAGACATATCGGTTTCCATTCGCACCGCTACCACCTCTCTTCCAGCTTCTCCCAGAGGCATTCAGATTTCCCAAAACTCTCAGGTAAGGCACTGGCTGTAAATGCTCATATGCAGGACTTTGCCCTCCCGCAGCTTTCCATTTAAATTCATTCAAACATACTGCCACCCTGACCCGGATGACCCAGACTAGCCTGATCTCGTCAGTTCTCAGAAGCTGAGCAAGAGCAGCCCTGGTTAGTATTTGGATGGGAGACCACAAAGGAAGTCCAGGGTCCCCTACATGGTAGGATCACCATCCCCCCCAATGGGGGTGGGGTTCCCCTGCTTTTGGGGGCTCCGATCTGCTGTCAGCTAGCTGGCTGGGGGGAGCCCTGCCCTGAAGAGCCCCACCATGCCCAATATGCCCGGCACAGTGACGTCACACCTTGCATGTTACATGGGCGACACTCTAGCACTTGGCTAAAAACTCTATGGTGACTCTACGATCAAATGCTAGAGTGTCCCCTGCACAATATGCTTGGTGCAATGACATCACCTCCAGGTGATGTCATCATGGCGCACATGCCAGAAGACCCAGGAACACGGGCTGGAGCCCCCCCTCCCCCGGCAGCCAGGTAAGACCTGCAAACCTACTGTACAGAGGCAGGCAGTAGCAAACCACCTCTGAATGTCTCTTGCCTTGAAAACCCTATGAGGTCGCCATAAATCAGCTGCAATTTGATGGCACTTTCCGCCAAGCAATTTGCTGCTTTGCAGCCAATTTAAGTGGGATGGTTTGTGAGTGCAAATTCCCAAGGGTAAGTCCTTTTGCTTCAGTCAGGATCTAGACACATCAACACATGAAGTTTGCCTTATGCTGAGTCAGATCACTGGTCCATCAAGGTCAATATTATCTACTTAAACTGGTGGCAGTTCTCCAGGATCTCAGGTTGAGGTCTTTCACATCACCAACTGTCTGGGCCTTTTAACTGGAGAAGGCAGGGATTGAACCTAGAACCATCTGTATGCAAAACAGAGGCTGTTCCTTTGAGCAACAACCCCTCCTCCTGTCACGTTTCAATCAGACCTTAGATATAGCAAAAGATATAACAAACTCCTAAGCTAATATTCCTTGCACTGGTAATACATTTGCAAAATACACCCTTCCCCCAGGCAGAGTTATTTCAGTTTCGCGTCACTTCTAGAAGTCAAAGAAGATGGAGCTGTCAAGGCCTCTAAGAATCATTTCCTTAAAACTGTTTTATTTGCATCTTGAACTTCAAGCAGTGGTGGGGTGGGGAGAAGATCAAAATGTAGGGTTATCGTATTTTGAAAAGCAAAAAAAAATGACATGTTTCCCAACGGACTACTTCAAACAAGTGATCACTATGACAAATAGCCCTACTATTTAAACTGTGATAATTGCTACTAACTAGGAATATTCCTAACCTTCCAACCCAAAAAGGGGGAATTTTCATCCGTTTTTTAAAAAGAGCCCAAAAGAGGACAGACACCAAAAAAGAGAACATCTGGTAACCCTATCAAAATGGAAATAAGACACAAGGCCCAAGCCTGCTTAGCGTCTTGAAGTGCCATCAGACACTCTAAAGACTACACTACCCATTGTGCAGTGCCCCACAAAGCAGCCTGTCCAACCTACCTCCAAGCATTCAAGAGACCAACAAACTCATTTTGGGCCATTCATGGAGCTTCTACCAGCCTGTCTCTCCACTCAATAATTTTACACAGTTTGTTAAAACCTGCAACTTTTAACTAACTAATACACTTGGCTATGTGCTCACGCACAGACAAAATGGGACACTAGACGATGGAATGCCGTCGGTACCGGTACATTTGCACCAGCAGATTTTGCACCGAGACTAGAGCAGTATTACCGTGCAGACCTTCTCAGATACGCCATTCCTGCTTCCAGAACGCCAGTGGATTTCATGTTCCCTCCCATCCCACTTCCTGGCAGTTTGAAGTCTCAATAACAGCAGGAGCATTCATTCCGTTACACTTAATTCTTGCCAAACTAGACGGTTTTATTACAGCCACCCCAAGAAATGGGAGGGATGCTCTCCGCAGCACCGGGATTAGAAATCATCTTATTTCTGTAATGCAATGGAACTTGGTGGGGGATTTTTCCTTTAATTATGTTGATCCTTTACCAAAATGATATCCTGCTTCCCTTGCAAACTTTAGTAGTGGTGGAGGTGGAAAGCGCCATCAAGTCACAGCCAATTTACAGCAACCCTGTAGGACTGTCAAGGCAAGAGACTAACAGAAGTAGTTTGCCATCGCCTTCCTCCACATGGCAACCCTGCAGTTCCTTGGGGGTCTCCCATCCAAATAGTCATCAGGCCTGACCCTGCTTAGCTTCTGAGATCTGACTGGCCTGGGCCATCCAAGTCAGGGCAAGCTGAAAATGCTCCAGGTGAAATCTATTCCTTGCATTCGCCAGTTAGTTTCAACAGTGCTTGGACAAGAGAATATCCTGGGGATTTGACCACATTGGGGCTAAGATACACTTTGTTGCCCAGGGTTGCCAAGCTCCAGGTGGCACCTGGAGATCTCCCGCTATCACAACTGATCTGCAGACGAGAGAGATCAGCTCCCCTGGAGAAAATGGCTGCTTTGGAGGGGGACTCTTATGGCATCACATCCCTGCTCAGCTCCCTCCCCTCCCCAAGCCCCACCCTCCCCAGGCTCCATCCCCAAATCTCCAGGTCTTTCCCAACCCAAAGCTGGCAACCCTAGTTGCCTCCCCCACCCCATCTAGGAAGAAAAAGAAACCACAATGAATTAAAGCATGAGTGGGGAGCCACTGTGGTGTAGTGGTTAAGAGTGTTGGGCTAGTTTCTGGAAGACCCAGGTTCGAATCCCCACCCCTGCCATGGTCACCCTGGGCTGTTGTGAAGATAAAATGGCGGGGAGAGTGATGCAAGCTGCTTTGGGTCCCCATTGAAGAGAAAGGTGGGGTATAAATGAATTACATAAATAAATAAGATGCAGGCAGAGTTTCATACTACAAATGGGAAGGTCATAACATTCCCTTTTGTAGCATGAAAATTTGCCTGTCTTTTACTGGAGGCACAGTCTGGTGCAGCAGCCGGGTCCCGCAGCTCTGGGTGTGGTTCGTGTCTGGATGAAAGAGCTCCTGGGAATCCTATCCCTCTCCTTTCATTGAGCAAGGGTAGGCTGTATGCCCTCTAAGACCCCTTCCAGCTCCATGGGTCTGAGAAAGAGCTACCGGAAGGGCATTCAGATCAACGGAGAAACCAAGCAACTAGGAGCTAATGATCATTGGGTAAGATGTTCTCTTTTCCTTTCCCCCTTTCCCAATTTAAGTTTTGTCGCTGCTAGTCTTTTTCCCTTTTGGCACCCTGAATGTGATGTAGCGGTTAGAGTGTTGGACTCGGCCCTGGGAGACCCGAGATCGAATCCCCACTCTGCCATGGAAGCTTGCTGGATGACCTTTGGCCAGTCACACCCTCTCAGCCTAACCTACCTCACAGGGCTGTCGTGAGGATTAAATGGGGGAGAGAAGAAGGATGTAAGCTGCTTAGGATCCCTCTTGGGGGGAGAGGCAGGGTGTTGCTGGAGTAAATACACAGATAATGATAAAGTCAATAAGAAAGTCCGTGCTGTGAAAAATCATGTCACCACCTACTTGCAAGGTCATCTGTGCATACCAGGAGTGCCGCAGGCACACACAGAAACTCTGCTTCCACCCTTTCTGAAACGGCTTCCACATGCAAACTTTATCATCTGCCCGGTCCCACCCATGAACATTTCTTTTTCCGATTACCCGGAAAGGCTCCCTCATAAGAAACATCCTGGCAATCGGCAGCATTACACGCTGAATGCTAGAAACTCAAAACGGATGGCGTTCGCTGTCAATAAAGTTTGGGGGTTTTTTTTTATGAAAGACAGCCGGGAAAGGACATCTGTTTCAGCAACATATCAAATCCATAACATTAACCAGAACATGGGCAGAGCTGTGTGAGTTGCCTTGTCTCGACAGGACTAAGTCTTTGCAGGCCGGGTCCTGGATTGCAAAGAAAAAAGGAAAAGGGGGGGGGATTGCTTCTTTTAAAGGATGCAGAGCTTCCCTTATTTACCCCCCAACAAATAAAACAACAACTGATTAGCTGCTCCAGAGACAAGACTTGTACCAGTGGAGGTCCAACAGCTACTGAGCCTAAAGGTAGGATGGATAGGTGGATGGAGACAGACAGACAGTGTACCCTGCCCCTAAAATCCCCCTTCTGTCCCAGGAAAGACAATGCGCAGAGGCATGGGCAAGCAAACCGCAACTGCACATAACAACCAACACATCCCTATCTCTTTTCCCTATCTGTGCAAGATCCCAAGGAAGCGGCAGGCGCTCTTGGTTAAAAATCCCTGTGCCCCATCACATCGGGCCAGTGCGGAAAAGCCACATCGCTGCATTGCTCTGAACAGAAACGATCCCGTTGCCGTCTTAGTAAGCCCTTACCTCAAGGCCGCAGAGAGAGTTTTCGAGCAGGTAGGGAGCTGGCAGCGTTAAGCCGGGAGCGCAGCCGAAGAGGTTCCCCTCCCAAGCAGTCTAAAACCCACCAGCCTAGTCCGCAGAACTACAGCCTTTCCTTGGCCCCTCCCAAGAAGTCAAAGCTAAGTGAATACATATCCCTTATGTTTAAAATTGGCAGCCAGTGGTATGCATTGTCCTCAATTTATTCTAATAAGCAGCCAATGGCGAGGCTGCAGCCAAAGGTGGGGTCAGCCAGCCTAAAGGGATGCCTGTCATTCTCGAGGCACGCTCAGGAAGCCACTCGTAAAGAAAGGGGGGAGAAAAAACCCAAGACCGAAAAAGCCTCCGAAAATTCGTGCAAGCTGCCAAAACTGTCCTGCTCCATGCCCTTTTTTGGCTATCCTTCTCAGGGCCTCTGAAAGTAAATCCTCTGTCAGGAACAATCATAAGAAATGTTAATCTTGGAGAAAGAGGCTCTCTTGCCGAACACTCTTTTTTTTTTCTTAAAGGAAATATACTGGAAAACGGGAGTGTGTGTGTGGAGGGGGGGGGGGGAGAGAACTAAGTCCACATTCGTTCAAGGGGGGACGGAGGAGGAGGAGGGGGATTCAAGGCAAGGCATTTGCCGCAAACAAAATACAGCAAGGCTTGTATTTGGGGGAATGAATACCAGATGTTTTAAAAGTATTTCCTTTATCATTTTGAATCTACTGGGAAAGGAAAACGGGGGGAGGGGGGCAAGCAGAAAAGATGAGTTAGCAGGCTTTGAAAGCGTGGGATTTCCTATGCTCGTGCAGGCTATCAGTGTTCTCATTTGCATATGTTAAATTGGTAAACATTTTAGTTTTTTTAAGGAAAAAACACAACCATAAAACCCTCGGTTGCTTCTGGACAGCACAGCAAATTCTTCAGGAAAAAAGGGTTTGTTCTTCTACAACTTTCTGAAGATCTGGCTAGTACTTCCCTCCAGCTTCAGGAAAGAGCTAGCCCCTGGCATTCCATCACCCATGAAGATGACCAAGAAAGAGTAATCTGGAATGGAGCTATGTAAATGAGGGGCGTGGCTGTGCAGATAGGAACAGGCTTGATTCCTAATGGCTACAATCTCTAGGGGGTGGGGATATATTGAGCCCCAATCAGCAGCCGACTGAGTGTTCCTGGTGGGCTTTTGTCCTGGAGGGCTTCTGGTGGCCAGGGACAAACGGGGCCACAGGGTTCACTTGGATTTCAGCCATAGTGATAAGGACCAGTGTTCCGTCTAAGCTGAGTTAATGTGAGCTAGCTCAAAGTTGTTTAGCCTCCAGCTCAGAGATTTTTGTCTTAGCTCAGGAAGGATGGCTCCAGAGCAAACTAATTTATGCAGGAGCTAAATCGCTCGCTCACAACTTTAATGACAGTAGCTCACAAAGTAGACGTTTTGCTCACAAGACTCCACAGCTTAGAGGGAGCATTGACAAAGGCAACAAGTTTTGCTTGCCTAGCTAGGCCATTTCAACATCCCAAGCCGCCTCTGGTCCTCACCACTCTGGTGTCCCTGATACATTGCACCCCTTTACTTTTCTACTCTACAAGTGAACAGCTACCATTCGTTCCTACTGCATTCATTTATTACTTCACTATCAAGGCTGATTCTGCATTGGCTTTTCCCTCCGTTGTTTTACGAAACCCATGTTGGAACAGAAATTCCCCTCTGCATTGCATGCTGGTTTCACTTCCTTTGATTATCGGGTTTTGTGGTAGCTTCCACACTCCATACCACTTTCGAGTTCTCTGATCATCGGACTTAATGTTACCTTCTGCATAGATTTATGGCCATTTTATGGCTGCTCAGGGGTGACTTTGCAGTCAGTACAGCGTTGCCCTGAGGTATTTGGATATGGTTTTGAGCTGCACTTTTCCCTCCCAGTTGAGAAAATATGGAGCGAACGCTAGAAGCAGAACCGCCCTATCACACCCTTCTTTCCATCAGGGAACTCATAGGGGTCCCAGAGGAAGTCTCCACACAGAAGAGACTCAGACCTGCTGTGCTTGAGCTCAGGTGCTCTATGTCATCTGCTTTCCCACCATCCCATGGGGTGTGTGCTGCATTCGAGGGAGCACCGTGGCAAAGGGCAATCTGCCAATTGACTGTGACAATGGATGGCCCAGCCCGCACTGATGTAGAAAGCATGAACAGTGATCCATGCCTTTCCTTCCCCTCCTGGAGTCAACCAATCCAGCTTGCAGGGGAGGGGCAACAGAGCTATAATGCTCCTCCACAAAAAAATAATTTTTATTCCTTCCTAGAAAAAGCTGCATTCACTTTAACATATTACAGGCACTAGTCATAGCTGTGAAACTAGTGACATGGGAGCATCTCCATCAGAATATTGGGAACATGTGTGTGACAAGAGGCATGTTTTCCTGGGAGGCTGTCAAGGAGCAAATCCTCCACTGTGGGCCTTAGAAGGTTTTTTTTCCTCTCTGGGCTGAGAACAGGGTTACTTCAGCCCACCTCCATACAAATGCTAATGGGTGTAGGCAGTGGAATGGCTAAGCTTCCCCCTTCTCCCCCCCTTCTCCAGGCAGGAAACAGAGTTTGGAGGACATTAGGCTAGAACAGCTCCAAGGATAATCTCCATGAAGGAGCTGGAAGAAACAATTCCTTGAACTGGGATGACCAGGTCAAGTAGGAGCAGGCCCGTAGCTAACGTGGGGCCCACGGGGCCTGGCCCCCTCACGTTTCTTCCGGGGCCCCTCCCTCCTGGGCTGGCCCCCCAAAGCGAATTAATGTAATTAACTTTGATTTAATTAGCTGTGCCCCCCCGAGGCCCCCTCTCCCAAAAATCTTTAGCTACGGGGCTGAGTAGGAGGGGAAATAAATATGATAAAACATTCTCATAGGAGGAAGTAGCTCTCTTTTCTCTTGGATGCTGTGTTCATGAGAGGACAGAGACCTCCCCTCTGGGAAGGTGGCCATTATTGACCATGTGCTCACCTGGGAGACTTGGAGCAAACTTCAAGGTAAAAGCAGCTTTGTAGAGATCTAGAACAGCTAAGCTAAGGAGCCTGTCCTATTGTTTACCATCTGATAGGGCATGCATAGAGAAAGGGTCAGAGGATTTGCATTTTTACACATTTCTTTTATATCCCTTGCTCATATTTGGTGCTGTGCTAAAAGTATGCTTGTAAACATTTTCTCTTAAATAATTACTTTAAACTTTGATGCTGGTAGTGGTTCTTTGTACCACATAGACCTCCACTGTTTAAGACACACTATTTTAAATGGGACTCCAGGGGGGGCTGGCAAGCAGCTATCTCTCCACGGGCGGCCAAGGCAGTGAACTGTCCTTGTGGTGATCAGGCACTGGGCAATGGGAGACACTGAGTCAAGGCCTCTGAGCTTGGAAGGGAAGCTGGGAATCCTGCACCTCCCAGTGGGAAATCCTAACAATGTTCAGGTGGTGGTGGCAGGCTACTTGAGAGTGGAAGAAAAGCCCCTCCAGGGAGTTGGGAACCCCTAAGAGAACAAGGGCAGAACAAGGCCTGCAGGCCAGAGCAGGCACTTTCTGCCACAGTGTGCATTAGCATGTTTAAAATATTCTACTATGTACAGCTTCAAGATAATTCATATCATAGTATTCCCCATTACTATGTATGGGTGAGAAAGTTGGATAATGAAGAAAGATGAAGGGAAGAAAGTTGACTCATTTGAAAAGTGGAAGGAGACTTTTTCAGATAGTGTGGATTGCCAAAAGGACAGTTAAGTAGGTTGTAGATCAAATCAAGCCTGAACTATCCCTAGAAGCTAAAATGACTAAAATGAGTCAAGAAGAAGAGGAGGAGGTTGGATTTATACCCCACCCTTCACTACTCAACGGAGTCTCAGAGTGGCTTACAATGTCCTTTCCCTTCCCCTCCCCACAACAGGCACCCTGTGAGGTAGGTGAGGCTGAGGGAGCTGTTTGAGAACTGCTTGTGAGAAAACAGCTCCAAGAGAGCTTGTAACTAACCCAAGGTCATGCCAGTAGCTGCATGTGAAGGAGTGGGGAATCAAACCCGGTTCTCCAATATTAGAGTCTGTGCTTCTAACCATTATACCAAACAGGAGGAGGAGGAGGAGGAGGAGGAGAGTCAGATTTATAACCTGCCCTTCGCTTGGAGTCTCAGAGTGGCTTACAATCTCCTTCCTCTCCTCACAGCAGACACTCTGTGAGTCAGGTGGGGCTGAGAGAGCTCTGAGAAGACTGCTCTGAGAGAACAGCTCTGAGAGAACCGTGACTGACCCAAAGTCACCCAGCTGGCTGCATGTGGAGGAGTGGGGAATCAAACCCGGTTCTCCAGATTAGAGTCCACCACTCTTAACCACTACACCAAACCACTTCACCAAACTTTGGTCACAGTATGGAAGACAAGAGTCACTGGAAAAGACAATGATGCTAGGAAAAGTTGAAGGCGGCAGGAAAGGAGGAAGACCCAACATATAAGATGGATTGACTCAGACAAGGAAGCCATGGGCCTCCTTTTGCAAGGCCTGAGCAAGGCTGTTAAGGATAAGATGTCTTGGAGGTCCTTAATTCATAGCATCACCATAATTCGGAAAGGAGTTGTCGGCACTTAACACACACAAACATTCACACTATGCACAGTGCAGTTTTTCTAAGATAGCTGTCTTGGAGACATTAGCTAGGGATGGCTTCAAAATTCTCGTCGTTGCTGTTGTAACTCCAAAAACCCTGGGTCTGGTTATACTTCTCCCTCACACAAGTTGAGCCTGTGATGCTTTATTGTCTCACCATTTTCAGTTTCCTTGAACTATATTTTATCACGTAAAAGCCATGGATTTTGCAATGTTTTTCATGCTTTAATGTATCACTGCTTCCTTCAATATTGTCCAGCCCACCAAGCTAAGATCTGCTTTACGAACCCTGTTCTCTGTCCCGTACCTGCCAAAGTAAGGCGGGTGGCAACTAGGTACAGGGCCTTTTCATTGGTGACACCTCACCTTAGGAATTCCCTCATCCCAGACATCTGATCTAACTCCTGCTAAGAAATCAAGCTGTGCCTCCAGTCCTCTATGCATTCAGATGCAGAACTCAGTCTATAAGCACGTGAAGCTACCTTATTTTACATCAGACTACACGGATACCTGGCTTAGTGCTCTCACTGGCAGTTGATCTTCAGGGTTTTAGGCAGGGCTTTTTCTAAAAACTACAGGAACTCATTAGCATAATAGGCCACACCCAATAGCAGAAACTCATTAGCATATTAGGCCACACCCCTGACAGCACAGCTAATTAGCCTATGAGCCCACACCCCTATGTTACCAGAAGTGTGGTCATCCAGCCACACCCACCTTTTGCTCCTTATCCTGTTTACCTTGTTTGTTGTCAAAATCCAGGGCTTTTTTTGCAGCAGGAACTCCTTTGCATGTTAGGCCACACAGCCCTAATGTAGCCAATCCTAGTGAGTTTCTGCTGTTGGGTGTGGCCTATTATGCTAACGAGTTCCTGCTGGGTGTGGCCAATTTGGAAGCCAGATGGAACTCCGTTCCTGTGTGTTCCTGCCCAAAAATAATCCTGGTTTTAGGCAGACAAAGGTCTTTCCCAAGACTTGCTCCTTTATTTATTTATGTCTGCAGTTTAGTACCTCACTTGTCCCCCTCATAAGGGCCAAAGAGACAAACGCATCTAACTATCAGTAAACAAGTAGAGAAAGCAAAATACAGCTTGCACAAAGGAAGACGACAACAACAACAGTAAAAGCCCACATCCTTATCAGGTTCTAAATCCTTTACAGCAGCTCACACAATGGCCACAGGCTGTGAGCCAAAGGCCAAGAACCCTTTGGCTTGTGCTCTTCAGTTCAGGCCAAAAAGCTCGTGTCTCTGGCACGCCCAGGCTTTTATACCTGCAGACAGAAAGGAAACAGAAACTCAGCTAGATGTCATGCAAGTGGCAAGATGTTCCTTGACGCTTCCCTCTGCTGCTTGAGATCTTTTATGGAGAGATCTGGGACATTCTGTATTGTATTACCTCTGAGACACGGCCTCTCCCTCCAGAGGCAGGGCAGTGTGAATGTGTACTTAAGGAACACAGAACTTGATATGACTCCTCATGCTGCTAGAGGAGAAGCCTGTAGCCAGACCCAAGGGCTGAGAAGCTCCTGGAATAGGTGGGAGAGCCAAATAAGATACTCTCCATCGGCATTATTGCATACACTGAGACAGTAGACCAGATCCTGGAGTTTTGCAGCTGGTCATACCAGGAGATTGCCTCTCTGGGATCACCTGATTTCCAGGACCAGAAGGATTCTAGGTTGTCGTGCTAGTGTCCCAAGCTAACACTGCAGTCCTGAACAGAGTTACACCCTTATAAATCCATTAATATCCTGAATTCCTCTAGCCAGCAGCCCTGGCAATGCAGGGAACAAGCATCTAGACCACCAGCATCTTCCCAGTTTGACAGCCACAATGTCTATCAGTGATCCCTTCCCACCCAGGCCATTATTAATCTGACCTGATCCTTCCTGCCCAAATATAGTATGAAACTAGGCAATGTTTTTAGGTTTTTTCCCCAGGAAATACTTTGCTGAAGAAGCAGGCCTTGGACGATAAGAGGGCATTGGCTTGAGAAATAGGGAGCTATGGGGGGGGGGGAGAGAACCAAAGGGTGAGAGGCAACAGGAGAGGAGGAAGGAAACTGGTGGGGCCCACTGCAAATCTGGCTGCGTGCAGGAGAGAGACTGAGAAGCATGTAAGAGAAGACAAGGGAGGAAATGTAATCACGACAGAGAGCCTTCACTACGGTCTAGAAGCTTGAAATTCATCATAGGAGCAACAAAGCCTAAGGAAAGCGAGGGAAACAATTTCGAATGCTGAAAGGTCCTAATCAGTGTTCCCTCTAAGCTGAGTTAGTGTGAGCCAGCTCACAGTTTTTTAGCCTCTGGCTCCCACATTTTTGTCTCAGCTCAGGAAGGATGGCTCCAGAGCAAACTAATTTATGCAGTAGCCAAATTGCTCGCTCACAACTTTAATGCCAAGTAGCTCACAAAATAGGATTCCTGCTCACAAGACTTCACAGATTAAAGGGAGAATTGGTCCTAGTAGTTGAAATTCTACTGTAACACGCTGCCATCCTAAGCAAAGTTATACCCATCTAAACCCACTGATTTCAGTAGATAAATGTGTAATTCTTCTCTGGATAGCTAGATTCAAATCCTTATAGACCAACAAGATTTAGGGGGGGGGCGGTCTAACCTTTTGAGAACCAAAGCTGCCTTCATCAGATACTCTCACAAGTTTATATTCCCAAAATCTTGTTTGTCTCTAAGGGCTTTTCCATATTCTTATTCTCCTTGCTTGTAAGTTCCTGTTTCTTGGGGGGGGGGGGGTTCCTGTTCCACATGTGTTTTGCTTCCTCTAGTGGTCAATTTGGTATTACACTAGTTTATGTCTGGCATACCTCTCTGCAGATTTAAACCTCATGGTTTATGCCACATATAAACTGGTGTAATATTGAATCGACCACTAGAGGGAGCAGAACACAGAGAGAACAAAACATCCCCACTCCCAGAAACAGGAATTTAAACGCAAGGAAGACAAGAATATGGACAAGTCTTAAAGTGATACTGGATCTGAATCCAGCTCTTCTACTGCAGACCAACATGCTTACTTTCTTGAAACTATCTTCTTAGGAGGACATTGATAGAGCTTCTTTCCACAATATACCACCAATGAACCTCTCAAATCAAGAAAGGGTTACATTTGAGCCTGTTAGCAACTTAAAGGCCAACAAGATTTTCAGGGTATAAGCTTTAGAGAGTCAGAGGCTCCGATCACACACAGAATTAGCAGCGTGAGAGGAACGAGTGCCGGGCGGATTTTACTGGTGCGATCACACGGGAACATCTGGCAAGCATCCTACACCCATCACCAACCCAACTTGCCCCTCTGAAGAAGTGGAGTTAAAAAATACCTAGGAAAGTGCAGTAGCAAATGGGTTTGCGATGGGTCGCAGACGGACGTCTCTGTGTGATCACACCGGTGCGCTCTCATTGTGTCAGTGATCCCTCGTTGAAGCGCACTGGAAACATGCGGCAAAGAATTGCATCTGATCGCACAGTGGCACATCAAATTACTATGGGGCAAATAGCCTCGCTTCCCCCCTGCGTTATCTGTCACGTGTGACCAGGACCAGAGTTTCCTTTGTCAGAGCTTTGACTATTGAAAGCTTATACCCTGAAAATCTTATTGGTCTCTAAGGTGTTACTGGATTCAAATCTAGCTCTTGTAATGCAGACCTACTTCTCGAAACTTTCTTGAGTCAATAGGGTTGCCAGGTCCCCCCAAGCCACTGGCAGGAGATGGGACAGTCAGATTGCTAGATCCAGGTTGGGAAACTCCTGGCGATTTGGGGATGGAGCCTGGGGAAGACACGGACCTCAGTGGGGAATGCCACATAGTCCATCCTCCAAAGCCTCCATTTTCTCCCAGGGAACTGATCTTTGTAGTCTGGATATGGAGCTATAATTTCAGGGAATCCACAGGTCCCACCTGGAAGCTCACATCCCTGTGAGTCATAAAAGCTGCCAGTTTCTCTTGGCATGTTTTCCATGTAATGTCCCAGCCTCTCTGCTACATCATTGGACCAAATGGTTCATGAATGTCATAGTACCAAAGGCCTTGGGGGTATCCAGGGCCAGCCCCAGGTGTCTGGGCGCCCTAGGCAGGACAGCTTGGGGCGCCCACCCCACTGGGGATGCCAACCTCCCGGTGGGGCCTGGAGACCGGGGCGGCGGCGGAGCACCAGCTTTCCTGGGTGCTCCACAGCTGCGGGGCGCCTAGGAAAGCCAGGGATGGGGCAGGGGTTTAAACCCCTGCCTCTTCCCTTTGAGCCGAGCACTGGCTTGCCTCTGAGCGCCCGCTGGGGCACTCTTCGCTGGCGGTGGCTGCCGCCGCCCCGCCTTCTCTCCCCCCCAGGGGGGAGGGGGAGGGCGGGCAAGCTCTGCTACCACTCCCTGAGCCCCGCCAGGGTGCTCCTTGCTGGCAGCGGTGGTGCGGAGGCAGCAGTGGCAGTGGTGGTGTCTTTTCACAGGGGTGGGGGGGCAGTTTGGCGCCCCTGTGGGCCCAGCGCCCAAGGCGAGCGCCTAGCTTGCCTAGTGGGCGAGCCGGCCCTGGGGGTATCATAGCTGTTGTTTTCTTTGATTGTCACTTTGATTAAAAGAAAAGCCAGCATCACACATTTTTTTGACCCTTACCAGAGTTTGCCACTTCATAGTCACTCAAGCAAGAGTTTTACTGTGGTTAAAAGCTT
Organism: Gekko gecko; assembly: GCA_029375565.1. Taxonomy (NCBI): domain Eukaryota; kingdom Metazoa; phylum Chordata; class Lepidosauria; order Squamata; family Gekkonidae; genus Gekko; species Gekko gecko. The sequence continues at coordinate 29,211,012 of JAPDNY010000005.1, read as the reverse complement.
TTCTCAGAGGTGTCCGTAATGTTTGAACAGACTCTGGGGCAATCATTGCTCACAGACTCTTGCCAGCATTTGGCTGCAATGCTTGAGTGTTAACAGCATGGCCAGATCCTTCATGTTTGGCTGTTTAAAACACACACACAGAGACAAAGTTGACACATAATTTTGTTTAACTTGGAACCCACATAGTTGTAGGTAAATGAGATCTTCCGCCAAGTCCACAGGTGTTTTCTCAGAGAAATGAAAAGGTGGATGAGGGCAGGGGGAGAAAAATAAACACCACGATCGAGTCCTAGAATGGCCTTAGGAGTGGCTTCGTGAGGGACAAATTAGGCAGGGAAGAGCCAGGAACACCACCTAGAGGTCTTTGAAGAAGGGGGAGAAACAATTATTAAACAGAACTGAAATATTTGAATTCTGAAGTTACATTGGGAGTCGGCTACTATTGTTGGGGAAGGGAGGTGCAAGGTAATATCTAAATAGTTTTCATACCACCCTTCTTCGAAGGAGCTCAGGGAATCACACATGATTCTCCTTTAAGAACATAAGAACATAAGAGAAGCCAATGTTAGGTCAGGCCAATGGCCCATCTAGTCCAACACTCTGTCGCACAGTGGCCAAAAATACCAGGTGCCATCAGGAGGTCCAGCAGTGGGGCCAGGGCACTAGAAGCCCTCCCACTGCTGCCCCCCCCAAGCACCAAGAATAGAGTGCATCACCCGCCCCACACTGAGAGTTCCTATCTATACTTTGTGGCTAATAGCCACTGATGGAGTTCTGCTCCGTATGTTTATCTAATTCCCTCTTGAAACTGTCCATGCTCGTAGCTGCCACCACCTCCTGTGGCAGTGCTACTTCATCCTCACAACACTGTGAAGGATATTTAGGCTGCGAGAGAGTGGAGGTTGAACTGAGTGGAGGTTAGATTAGTGCTCACACCTCACCACTCCTAAACTGATACCAGTGAGGTGTAAGGGTTAGAGTGCTGGACTGAGGTCTGAATTCCCCCTCAGCCAAGGTAACCATGGGACAACCAGGCCCTCTCAGCTCAATGTACCTCACAGGGTTGTTTTGAGGATAAAGTCGAGGAGAGAAGAATGGTGTCAGCTGCTTTGGGTCACCATAGGGGGAAAGGCGGGGGGGGGAATAAATGAAATAAATAAATAAATAATCTAATCACTATACCACCCTGGCTCTCTGGCTAACGGCAAAGGACTTTTAACAACAAGGGTGGGCTCTCCCCCCAACTAGCGTGTGCTCCCCCTCTTCCCCACACTACGGGCCCACTTCACATCCACACATGAAGGCCAACGAAATGACATATAGGAATAAATCAGGCAAACTGAGCTATGAGTAAAGTGGAGCTAGCTAAGAAATTTGCTAGCGGGATCTGCCAGTAGAGAGCACACTAACAAACACAGTACACACACACATTTTAAAAATGCTCTTGAGGAGCATAAGTACATTTCTTCGGCCCCCTGCCTTCCCTTGATAAATGTGAAGTTAATCCGTGCGCATAAATAATTTTAGTATGACATTTTATTGCCTGCCGTCATTCCTTCTGTCATGACTGGTAACCCCCTCGAAGTGCATAAAACTTCCATCTAAACCCTTTAAAGGAGACAACCCACAGTAGGCCGCTGCTACGACGACAGCCACTCTGCACACAGCGTAGATTCAAGTGGGTAGCCATGCTGGTCAGAAGCAACAGAACACAGTTTGAGTCCAGGGGCACCTTTAAGACCAACTAGGTTTAATTCTGCGTATAAGTTTTTGTGTGCAGGCACCCTCCATCACCTTCAGCATTTCTATGGCACTTTCCAACCCCAAGTAGGAGGAGGAAGAGGAGGAGGAGGAGGAGATTGGATTTATACCCCACCCTTCACACAGAGTCTCCAAGTGGTTTACAATCTCCTTCCCTTCCTCTCCCCACAACAGACACCCTGTGAGGTAGGTGGGGCTGAGAGAGCTCTTGAGAGAACAGTTCTCAGACAACTTAGGACTGACCCAAGGTCACACCAGCAGCTGCATGTGGAGGAATGGGGAAGCAAACCCGCTTCTCCAGATTAGGATTTGCCGCTCTTAACCACTACACCAAACTGGTGTCCCCAAAGAAGTGACCATGAAAACATTTCAATTTTAAAAACATCAAGTGTATATAAAATATTTTTTAAAACTCAACAAAACATATAAACACACAGTTACAGAAGTTAGCCACGTTGGTCTGCGGTAGAACAGCTAAATTTGAGTTCAGTAGCACCTTAAAGACCAATAAGATTTTCAGGGTATAAACTTTCAAGAACTGAAGCTTCTTTTGTTACTCCAAATGCTATGTGTTGCCCCAAAAGTGAGGTTGTCTCCTATTTGAGTTGGGGGAATTAGCGAAAGGGACAAAGGTTTGCAAGAGGGGAGTAACAAGTGAGATATGCTACCAGTGTTTACGGAGATCTTTCCCTTAAGAGAATTCTCGAAATAACCAGTCTGTTGCTGTAACCAAAAAGGTTGTTTTATTGAAAGAGTTATCAAAAATAACACACATACAGAAGATAAACGGCACACTGGAAACAAACACACAAACTAGCAGAAATATAAGGGTGAGAGGGAGTGTAGCAGAGGCTCAAGGGGTAATAGCTACCTGTCCTGAAGACCAGGGATCCATGGAGCAGAGGCTCTGAAAGATGGAAAGAACCCAGATGCAGGGCTATTTGGGGGCAGGAACGCACAGGAACGGAGTTCCGGCTGGCTTCAGAGTTGGCCACGCCCACTACAGCCAAAACCTCTGCGTGCATGGCTACAGAGGGAAGGCCTGGAGATCGACTCCCCTCCCAGCAACTCTGAGGCGGGCGGGCCAGGGAGCCCCTGGAAAGATCAGGGAGGTATTTAAATGCCTCCCCATACCTTCCCCAGCCTGTCCAAGGGCCGGCTTGCCAGGGCTCCCCACAGCCGCAGGGTGCCCAGGCAAACCAAGGGAAGGCATGGGGATGTGGCTTAATATGCTAATGAGTTGTATTGTCAGGGGTGTTGCCTAATATGCTAATGAGTTTCTGTTGTTGGGTGTGGCATATTATGCTAATGAGTTCCTGGTGGGCTTTTTCTACAAAAAAAAAAAGCCCTGCCCAGATGTATCTGGGGGTGTGATGCAGAGTTGCCCAAGACACACACACACAGAGAGCAGTGAAGCTGAGGCTGTCTAGTTAAAGCAAAAATGGGACCTGAGGGCATGCTAATGCAACTGACCCTCAGAGCAAAGCATGGATGGAATTAACTAAAAGCAAAACAGTGTGCTTGGGAAACACCGAATGGGATGCCCAGGAATGGACAAAAGGTATAGGAGATGTCTTGGGAGGAGTTCTGGATGCATAAAGTTTAAGCTGAAACTCTGATAGCTTCTGCCAGAAGACTGGAGAAGAGCGAATGTTGTCCCGATCTTCAAGAAGGGGAAAAAGACGGAGCCAGGAAATTATAGGCCTGTCAGTTTGACATCAATACCTGTAAAAATTCTAGAGCAGATTATTAAATGCTCTGTCTGTGAACATCTTGAACCGAATGAGTTAATTGGTAGTAGCCAGCATGGGTTTATCAAGAGTAAGTCATGCCAGACCAACCTTATCTCCTTTTTTAACAGAGTTACTAAAATGGTTGACTCTGTCAATGCTGTGGACATAGTGAATCTAGATTTCAGTAACGCATTTGACAAAGTTTCTCATGATATCTTTGAGGATAAGCTGGTTAAGTGTGGGCTGGACAGTGCAACCGATGGATGGATTCATGGCTGGTTGAAAAATCGTACCCAACGAGTGCTCGTAAATGGCTCTACATCTATGTGGAGGGAAGTCTTGAGTGGAGTGCCACTGGGCTCAGTCTTGGGCCTGGTGTTGTTCAATGTTTTTATAAATGACCTGGAGGAAGATGCTTATCAAATCTGCAGATGACATGAAGCTGGGTGGGATTGCTAATTCTGAGGAAGACAGAGTCAGGATTCAAAATGATCTGGAACAATGGGTTCATAGAATCATAGAATGTTAGAGCTGGAAGGGACCTTGCAGGTCATCTAGTCCAACCCCCTGCACTCTGCAGGAGCGTAGCCAAAAGATAGCCCTACATACCTACAACATACCCAAAATATGGTTGTCCAGCCTCCTCTTGAAAACATCCAGGAAAGGAGCATCCACCACCTCCCGTGGCAGACTGTTCCACTGCTCAACCACTCTTAAAGTTAGGAAGTTTCTCCTGATATCTAGCCGGTAACGACTCCCTTGTAATTTCCACCCATTAGATCTAGTCTTGCAATCTGGAGCAAGAGAGAAGAGATCTGCTCCATCTTTTACGTGACAGCCCTTCAAATACTTGAAGACTGCAATCATGTCCCCTCTAAGTCTTCTCTTTCCCAGGCTAAACATACCCAACTCTTTCAGCCTTTCCTCATAAGACTTGGATTCAAACCCTCTCACCATCCTGGTTGCCCTCCTCTGGACACGCTGAAGCTTGTCAACATCCTTCCTAAAGTGTGGTGCCCAAAACTGGACACAGGACTCCAGGGGAGGCCTGACCATAGCAGAATAGAGCGGAACTACCACCTCCCGTGATCTGGACACAATGCTTCTGTTAATGCATCCTAAGATTGCATTAGCTTTCTTCACAGCCACACCACATTGCAGGCTCATGTTGAGCTTGTGATCAACCATAACACCTAGATCCCTTTCACATGAGCTGCTGTCAAGCCAAGTCCCTCCCATTCTATATCTGTGCCTTTGATTTTTTGTGCCCAGGTGTAGGAGTTTGCACTTATCTCTACTGAATTTCATTCAATATGGGTGGAAGGGTCGCAGCACGGCCAGACCAAGATCCTTACACCTTCCAGGGTCTTTCCCCAGGCACGGCATCCATTTTGTGCACAGCTTGGCCAAACTGCCTGGCATATGGACTCCGAGAGTGCTCTAAAATGGAGGCTGCTGGCTTCCAGCTTACGCCTCAGCAAAGGGGCACGGTCTGCCTGCTTACACGCTCATCAGAGATAAACACACAAACACACATAACAACCCAAGCAGAGAGGGGGGCCAATAACAGTTAGTGGGAATATAACAAACCAAACAAAAAAGTCGTCACCCGCTGACAGAAGACGACAATACAGGGAGAAAGATGAGCCTCACAGGGGAGGAAGTTCCAGAGTTTCGGCACCATGACAGAGAGGGCTCTTCTCGGCTTGTCACGTCTCTAGCTCCAGGTAGTGGGGGCGACCGAAACAGGGCCTCTGCTTCTTTAATGGTTGCATCAAAAGGTATTCAGTAGAGTTGCCAACTCTGGGTTGGAGAATACCTGGAGATTTGGGGCGTGGAGCCTGGAGAGGGTGGGGTTTGGGAAGAGGAGGGAGTTTAGTGGGCTTTAATGCCATTCGGACCACCCTCCAAAGCAGCCATTTCCTCCAGGGGAACGGATCTCTGTCATCTGGAGATCAGCTGTAATTTCAGGAGATCTCCAGGTCCCACCTGGAGACTGGCAACCCTAAATTTAGGCAGACACAGCTATGTCATTAAAATTCTACTTCGCTACAAAAGATGCAGGAATTCTTGCCTTCCTTCTCATCTGGTTACTCTGTCATATAATAGCACAATATTTATTTTAAGTTGGCTGATTGCATCGTTCACGGGATATGAGGAAAGCAGCTGATTGGCTGATAATTGAAAAACTCAGCTTTTAAGCCAAACCCATATACATCATAACTTAGGGTGGAGAGTGACCATTTGTTATGATCTATTCACCAGTGCTGACATCCCCTAATTCCTTAACCACAGTTCTCCTGGACGTGCTTTGGCATCTAAACTTTTCACCATCAAGAGAACTTGCAATCTTTGCATTTATCCTTTACGTTTTTTGGGGGGGGTTTGCATCTCCACCCCAATCTGCAGATGGTTCACTTTGTTCTTTGCTATGCTGGAGCACTGCCTGCTCTAATATGAGCCCGTTGTCCTCCAGTTGGCATCGACACCGCCATTGGCTGTGGCACAGCCTCAACAGGGTTTGCCATTACCCAGTAGCTGGTTTGCACATTTAATAGCTCTTCCTTTCCAACTTTTAATTCCACCCCCCTTTCCCAGGAGACAGAGATCTGTTCCAAAATATCAAATATTCATCCCTCAAAATTCTTCATTTCTTGGATAACTGATCTGGAATCTTAAATTAGAAGTTTCAACCAAAACCATGAAAGCTGGAAGAGAATCTGCATACAAGAAAGCTAACGTGGAACCCTTCGCTCAGTTTTCCTGGATCCTGCTACACTTCAACACATGAAGTTGCCTTCTACTGAATCGGACCAATGCTCCATCAGAGTCAGTACTGTCTACCCAAACGGCCAGTGGCTCTCCAGGGTCTCTGCCAGAAGTCTGTTGCATCACCTGCTGTCTGATCCTTTTAACGGGAGATGCCAGGGATTGAACCTGGGACCTTCTGCATGTCAGGCAGATGCACTACCACTGAGCCATGGCCCTTCCTCAGCACCTGCTTTCCTCAACCAACTTTGCAAAAGCACTTGAAGATACAGCACCCAAACACCTTTGAAGAACCGTGTTTATTATGATGTTGGGTGGGGAAATACAAGGTGTTTTCCAGTGGCCTTTGCTTTGGACAGTGAAGTTGGCCATGGGGGGGAGGAGGAGAAGAAGAAGAAGAGTTGGATTTATACCCCGCCCTTCACTCGGAGTCTCAGAGCATTTTACAATCTCCCCTCCCCACAACAGACACCCTGTGAGGTAGGTGGGGCTGAGAGAGCTCTGAGAGAAATGCTCTTGAGAGAACAGCTCTGAGGGAACTTGTGACTGACCCAAGGAGTGCATGTGAAGGAGTGGGGAATCAAACCCAGCTCTCCAGATTAGAGTCCGCTGCTCTTAACCACTACACCAAACTGGCTTCCAAGACCCACAGTCCAACAAAGAACCCAACCACCCCTGACCTGAGATGCTGGGTTGAACTCCCAATGGGAGAGTGCCTAACAACAATAGAGGAACTGGAGTATTACATTGTCTCCTCCAAACACAGGATGTAGGAGATCACCCCCGAGTCCCCTTATAACTTCTCAAGGGCATAGGGGACAACCTGAGTACCTGAAGTACTGGAGGGAGCAGAGACCTGAATTTCACTTCTTTTAGTCTCTTTAGCACAGATGTGCTGAAAGGAGCACAATAATGACGTTCTGTATGAGTGGTGGGGTGAAGAGAGCTATGAGTACTCACCCCTTCATAATATCAACTATCAGTTGGGTGGATAGCAAGAGGACTCAGGCCAGGCACACACAGGCTCGGGATGTCAACGAATTTTGCAAATGCACTGTTCCGAATACGAAATCCTAGTTTCTGACATGGGTTTCTCCCTGTTCAAGATGAAACTGCAGTTGTCTTGACCACACTAACAAAATTCAATAGAAATATTTGCCTTAAAAGCAGTGTCTTTTTTTCCATGTGCGTGTGTGTCCAGTGTGTAAAATTGACATGGGTCATGATCCCTCTTGAGCCAAACTCAACCTTCACACTCAGCATTCTATGCCTAGATGGGGAAGCAGAGTTGCCAACCTCCAAGTGGGGCCTGGAGTTCTCCCAGGATTACGACTGATCTCCAGTCTACGCAGATGAGTTCCCCTGGAGAAAATGGCAACCTCAGCAGGCAAACTCTATGGTACACCACAGATTCCAGGTGAAATCCCTCTCCCGATTCTGCCTTCACAGCCACCACACTCAAATCCTCAGAAATTTCTCAGGCTAGAATTGGCAATTCTACTGCCAGCTCTGCTTGGAACTGCCCTTGAAGACTGTTCAGACACTGCAGTTTGTTCAGAATGCTGCAGCTAGAGTGTTGACTGGAGTGGGTCATGGGGAGCATATCACTCCAGTCTTGTTCCATCTACACAGGCTTTCAATTTGCTTCCAGGCTCAATTCAAGGTGCTTTAGAGCCCTGTATGGCCTGGGACCACCATACCTTAAGAACAGCCTCCTCCCACATGAACATACCCATACATTACGGCCATCTGCAGAGAGGCCCTGTTTCGTGAAGCTAGATGGGTGACAATGACAGTCTGAGAAAGGGCCTTCTCGGTGGTGGCACCCAAGCTTTGCAACTCCTTCCCCAGGGAGATTTGTCTGTCTCTCTCTATCGGTATCTTTTGCCAGCAGGTGAAGACTTTTTGTTTTGTCTGGTTCAGCTGTGTTGATATTTTTTTACGCTCGTCACCTTGTGGACCCTGATCCGTGGAAAGGTGGCATAAGGATGTTTCAAATAAAATTCAGAAAATCGAGGGGCAGGGGGGGAGCCAGCACAAAGCTTCTTCCTGCAGCCTTCCCTGTTTACCACCAACATGCAACTGTGCTTCCGCGCCAGCCCTGCCTCTCCCCATCCATGACATGGACTTCCAGTTGATCCAGCACAAGGTTGGGGAATCCCCAGAAATCATTGCATAAAACTGCTAAAGTTTTTGTTTGTTTGTTTAAGGGGAGCAGATCCGTTTCTGTCCTCGTTACATTTAGCGATGGTTTTGTCACTAATTGAAGTGGAGCCGGGATTATGCACCAGACTATACATATCTCACTGGAAGAGCATGCATAGAAAATACGGAATCAATTGGACATGACCTCTTCAGGCGAAGCTGAGGGGCTCTAGGCTTTCACATTTCCTGTCTTTGAGGGGGGGAAATGAACTGCACCAACATGAACGGTGCATTAATGTTGATTTGTGTTTTTTACAAGAGATCTTTTCTCCTTTCCCTCCTCTCCCCTTCTGCTTGGTTTGAGCAACAAAGGATCCTGCCCAGGCTTTGGCCGCAGTAAAAAGGCAAACTGGATTCCCAGCACATATTGTCATCTATCCCCAGGTATGAGGTTCGCTACTGACTGAAAACAAGGCTTGTGTCCTAAATGGCAGAGGCTGTGGTTGTTGGAGAACAGTTTGCAGATTGGCATTATAGGATTATATAACCACACATGAGCCCTATTCTGGTGTGTAGGCAGAACCTGAGCTAACCCCTTGCCTTGCAGGCACTAGCAGTACCTGCCAAATCTACCCATCTGAACTGCAGATGGCTAATTTGCATGGCCTCCACATGAACACATGGAGATGCCACATACTGCTTGTCTATCAAAGTCAGTATTGTCCGCTCTGACTGGCAGCAGCTGTCTAGGGTCTTCTTATAATAATAATAATATAATAATAATAATAATATACTTTATTGTCATTGTACATAGTACAACGAAATTAAAAGTGCAAACATTTCAGTGATCTACCACAATAATCATGCGCGCTCACACAGCCATTCACAACTGCTTCATAGCTCCCCTAAAGTTCACATAGCAACTAAACCACTGATGTCCCCAATTCCAATCTCATGCAGCATTTAGGGCAATAATGGCTCTTGGGTAAAAACTGTTTTTTAATCTATTTGTCCTTGTTTTAATTGTCCTGTATCTTCTGCCCGAAGGCAGCAATTCAAACAAGGAGTGTTCAGGGTGTGATGAGTCCTGCAAAATGTTCTTTGCCTTTTTTAAGCATCGAGAACTGTACAGTTGTTCCAGGGATGGGAGAGGGCAGCCAATGATCTTCTGAGCTATGGTGGTAACTCTCTGGAGTGCCTTCCTATCCGCAGCCGTACAACTGGCAAACCAGGCACAGTGAAATTGTGTAAAGGCATATATATATATATATATATATATATATATATAATTTGTATTATTTTTTAACAGAAAATAGACAGAAAAACAAGAAAAACAGTAAAGATGTAGAACAGAAAAACAGTTAGGTGCTGGAGTCTATACTCTACATTTACTATAAATCACGTGCTTATTTTGAATCAGTTTCATTTATATCATTTGTTGATTATTGTTAAGATCTGTCCCAAACATGTCAAATCTATGTTGGAATTATAAATGTAAAACTGGCTCATATGTGGTCGACTTGTGATGTAGTTAAAAAATATTGGATTTAGGTACATGAAATATTACAAAAAATGCTAGAGAAATATATACCATTTGTACCGGAAATGTTTTTTATTAAATATGGTGCCACATGAGTATAATGTACAAGATACATACATGATTGTACAAATTGAAAGTACAGCCAGAATTTTATGTGCAAAATATTGGAAAAAAGAAAAGGTACCAGGAAAGGAAGAGTTGTTAGGGAAACTGCTAGATGCAGCAGAAATGGATAAATTAACTTTGCAGCTGCAGGAAAAACCTGAAGGTGATTTTGAAAAAAAACGAGAGCGGTTTTATAAATGGTTGCGAAAATATCACGGTAATATAAGGGGAAAAGTTTAATAATAAGTAGCAAATGTTATTAACGAAATTGATTCGAAATAAGCGGTTGAATTGTAAAGAATATAGAGTATAGACTCCAGTACCCAACTGTTTTTTTTTCTATTCTGTATCTGATTACCTTTTCTGTCTCACTGTATTTTTCATTTCTTTCTGTTTACTTTAAAAAAATCAATAAAATGTTTTTTTTTAAAAAAAGATCCCTTAAGTTACCCTGATATTTTTGTAACCATTTATAAAGTCTCTCCCTTTTTTTTTTCAAAATCACTTTCAGATTTTTTCATGTAGCTGTAGCATTAATTTATCCATTTCTGCTGCATCCAACAATTTAAATATCAATTCTTCTTTTCTCGGGACTTCTTCTTTCTTCCGATATTTTGCATAAAAATTCTGGCTGTAGTTACAACTTGTACAATCATACACACACACACACACATATATATATATCTTGTACATTAAACTCTTGTGGTACAACATTCAATAAAAACATTTCTGGTATAAATGGAACAGGTTTTTCTAGTATTTTTGAAATTTTTCATGCACCTATATCCAGTATTTTTTAACTACATCACAAGTCCACCACAAATGGTAAAAGTTTACATTTTCTTGGGTAAAGGCTTTTCATTCCACCACCCGCCCTAGTGCTTAATGGTCTGGGACCCACTTATCCTCGGGACCACATCTCCTGGTATACCTCCAGAAAGTGCTGCGTTCGGTAGACTAGAATCTGTCGGTGGTCCCCAGCCCGAGGGACGCCTGGCTATCCTCGACCAGAGCCAGGGCATTCTCCGCCCTGGCTCCAACCTGGTGGAACTCTCTGTCGAATCACATCCGTGCCCAGCGGGACCAGTTACCAGTTCCTCGGGGCCTGGAAGGCAGAGATGTTCCACCAGGCATTTGGCTGAGGACAGTGATGGTTGTATCCTTCTGGCACTCCCACCCCCTCCCCTCCTCCCGTGAGGCAGTGGCACACTGTTGAGATTTCTAACGGCGTCTTTTAAAGTCAGTTATTGTGTTTCATTGGTTTTTAAATTTGAATCCTGTATTCTGAATTATTAGGTTATAAACAGCCTTGAGCCCTGCTTTGGCAGGGGGGGGCAGTTAAAATCCAATAAATAATAACAACAACAACAACAACAAAATAACTGGAGATGCCACAGCAAATCGTCACTCTTCCTTACTCCCATTCACTGATCATGTTACATAATGTGCCAGGTCCAGCCCTTGGGGCAAAGGCAGTCTGTAAGCAGTTCCATTTGGAACGGGGGGGGGAGGGGGAACAGGGAAGATATGAGACAGCCGTGGGATGCTTAAAAAGTTGACTGAACGCATTTAAAAAACCCCACTAACATCAGGTAATGCAAGTGCATTTTAAAGGCAATGTGAAAGACGGCCGTGCCAGGAAAGAGAGAGCAGCTCTGTCCCCAGATTGTTCAGACCCAGAGGATAGGCTGACTTGAGCCCTGTACTCAGGGGTCATTTCGTAGAAAAAGAGGTGCAGGAGCTCATTAACATAACTTATTTGCATAACTTATTTGCATATGCCACGCCCCCTGACATCACCGGAAGTGTGTCAGAAGGCAACACCCACCACTCAGGCTCCACTGGACTGTTTTGGATTGCTAGCTATTGTGGGGGGGGATGCGCAGATCTGCCGTCACAGAGGAGGGAGACCTTGTACCTGAAGGCAGGATGGGGGAGGGCTCTGCAACTTACCTGGCTGCATCTTGCTCCTTGCAGCCCGACTGAGGGCTGCTGGGGACAGGGGGTGGGGCTTGTTGCATGTGCCCGCCCCCTGGGCTCCTTACTGCCGGAGCTCCGCTCCTGTGCGCTCCCGCAGGAAATGACCCCTGCCTGTACTTGAACGTAATAAGGTTTGAGGGTGGAGCCTGGGAAGGGGAGGGCTAGGGAAGGGGAGGGACCTTAGCAGGGTAGAATGGCCACAGAGTCCATCCTGCAAGGCAGCCATTTTCTTCAGGGGAACTGATCTCTGTCATCTTGGAGATCTATTGTAATTCCAGGAGATCTCCAGGCCCCGCCTGGGGGTTGGCAACCCCAAGTTTGAGCACTGCTTTGTGCAGCCTCAATCTCCCTCTTTTGTATTCTGAAATGTTGCCAAATATAACTCAAGCCCACAATGTTATTGTCTCTATTAGATTTATTCCTAGGATTACCAACTCTGGTTGGAGACATTCCAGGAATTTAGGGGTGGTAGCTGGGGAAGGTGGTGTTTGGGGAGGAAAAGGAATTTAGCAGGAGCTTGTAGACACGGAATCCACCCTCCGAAGGAACCATTTCCTCCAGGGGGGCTGATCTCTGTAGTGTGGAGATCTGTTCTAATTCTAGGAAGTCTCCAGGCCCCACCTGGAGGCTGGCAACCCTATTCATTCCTTAAGGATATGCACTTCAGGGATCTAAAAGCAGCCCCAGCTAAAGAGAAGAGTGCAGATCACTGTGAAAACGAGAAGGCTGAAAAAAAGGAATTGAAAACAAATCAACCGCTATTGTTATGCAGATCTGTGGTTTAGCTGTATTTGGAACATTATGTATATTTCTGGTCACCGTATCTCAAGAAGCATATTATAGAGCTGGAAAAAGTTGTGGAAAAGACAAGCAAAATGGTCAAGAGGTTGGAGCACTTTCCGTACACACAAAAAGCTAAGAAGTTCAGGACATTTTAGAGCAAAGAGAACTAAGGGGGTAAATTGTGCGTGAAGGGTCATCAAGACGCAGCCGACTTACAGGGACCCCAGCAAGGGGCTTTCGAGGCAAGCGAGAAGCAGAGGTGGTTTGCCGTTGCCTTCCTCTGCAGGATCTTCCTTGGAGGCCTCTCTTCCAAGTACTGACCCTGCTCAACTTCCAAGATCTTACGAGATCAGGCTATGCAATGGTGCCTTCCCTCCCCGGGGTAAATTATTGGGGTTTATAAAATTATACATGGGCTGGAGGAAGTGGATAGAGGGAACTTTCTCTCCTTCCATAATACTAGAATTCACAGTCATCCAATAAAATGGATGCGCAGCAGATTCAGGAAAGAAAAAAGGAAGCACCTTCCAGGTGCAGTGATGACCGCTAGCATAGTTGCTTTAATGAGACAAATTCATGGTGGGGATAGATCCATCAATCAATATTAGCCACAATGACCAAATAGAGCAGGAGTGTCAAACATGAGGCCCGGGGGCCGAGTCAGGCCTCCAGAGGACTTCTATCAGGCCCGCAGTGGAACTGGTTGTCTTCTGCTTCTTCTTACAGTTCTGCTGCTGCTGCGTCGTCATAGGTTTGCAGCTTACAGATACACACCTGAACGGCACACTCAAGATTGCAACAGTACAGACATTTTGATGCAGTAATTCAGAGCAAGAGGTGTCAGTTATCAGACACTGTTAAATAAACAAAGGCCCCGGTCATACGGGCCAGAAAACGCGGGGGAGAGGCGTGGCAGTTTGCCCCAGAGCTAAACAAGGCGCGGTAGCCCGATCTCATGGACCACCGGGTTGCCACGCTCCAGCTCTGCGCCGCGATCACACCGCGCTGCTGTAGCGCGGCAAAACAGCAGCACAGCAGACCACACAAGTGCAAAGTGCGCATGCACCGTTGGGGGGGGCAGGCCGCTGTCCGTGACTTGTGTGTGCGCATGCGCTGTCCAGCGTTGGTGCGCATCCCAGGGAAACTTACAACATCCGGAAACCCCAGGGACATGGGCGGGCGTCGGAAGCCAGGGGATACTGGCGCTCCCATGATCAGACGCCAGCCTTTGCCCCGGGGTTTCCAGAAACTAGTACCTCGGACCTACTAGTTTTTTACTCCGCGTTTTCGGAGGGAAGCCGCGGGTTGGCCACGGGAGCCCTACGCCTCCCAGATGTGCTCGTATGAACGTGCACGGAAAGTCCGCAGGGCTCCTGTGCCTTCAGCGGGGCAAATGCTCAGTGTGGATGGGGCAAAAATAATGCAAGAGTGCTAATGTTTTAAGGATGTTTTTAAGTAAAAAAACACCTTTGTGTTTGTGTCCTTTATAAAGTTTATATCTTCGCTCCCTGGCGTTACCTTTTATGACACGCATGGTCCAGCCCAACAAGGTCTCATTTATGTCAGATCCAGCCCTTATAACAAATGAGTTTGACAGCTCTGTAATAGAGCCTCCATACCCAGAGGCAGTAACCCTCCAGATACTAGGGTCAGCAACAGGTGTCCTGTTTGAAGTCTTTCTAGGGACATCTGGTTAGCTAAATGAAACAGGATGTCGGACTGAAAAGATTATTGGTCTGGGCCAGCACTGCTACCCTTATACTCTTACTTACAGGTGCTTGTGCTTGAGACAGCCTGAAAGTCATAGGCTGCAATAAACCACAGCTTAAAAAGCACAGTTTGCAAAAACTCCTGGTTACCGTGATGTCTGAACACAGGCTGCCCAGCAAACTGAGGCTTACTGATGGTTGCTAAACTAGGATTCTAAACCACGGTTTGTGCCTGGCATTTTTACTAATCGTGGTTCATTAAGACCTATGAATGCAAAAATCCCAGTTTGTTCAGTAGCACTATCCTTTTTCATCTCCTTTATACAGAGAAGGGAGCACAGACAGACATAAAATCAAGCCGCCCTAGCTGTATTAAGCTACTGATGCTGTTTTCCAAAGACATTCTTTCCTGTTGCCCTCAGCCTGTCCAGAAGAGGCTATATGAAAAGCAGTGAATGTCAAGAGAGAAAGGGCTATAAAAGCACTGCAATTTGTTTCAGAGCACAGTTTAGGGGATGCTCTGAAGAGGGTAGACAAAAAGGGGGCGTGGTGGCTCATAAACTGGCAGAGGTCCTTTCCACACTTGGCTCTCATCCCCGGTTTTATCAGAGTTCAGCTCGCGACACAATACCTTGCATTTATCCCTGGTTATAACAGCATCTGTTTATCCCGGGACAAGTGTAGGGTGAAACCGGGGTGACCTCAATGTAACGTGAAAACAAAAGGTACCCCAAGATAATTACAGGGGTGAACTTGCGTGTAGTGTAGAATGTAAGTTTGGGGACAGGGTTGAACCAGGATTTAAGGTCTAGTGCGGAAAGGACCACAGAGGAAGCAGAGAAAAGTCAGGGCCAGTTCCAGGTTTCCTGGACAAAGAATGGAGTCCTGTAGAGCTACTGGCTCCATCTGTGAAATTGCATTATGCAACACGTCTGCACGGAAGTTTCACAACAGAGCCAACAGAGTGGATCCACTGGGCAGTTTAAAGAAGAGGAAACAGGGAAGAGGGGGAGAGTGATGAAGCCGCTTCTCTGCACACCGTGTGCTCATAAGGAGACAAGCACACAGGAGAGTCTGGGAGGCACAAGACCAGTGTTCCCTCTAAGCTGAGTTAGGGTGAGCTAGCTCACAGCTTTTTGGCCTCCGGCTCACACATTTTTGTCTTAGCTCAGGGAGGATGGCTCCAGAGCAGACTAATTTATGCAGAAGTCAAATTGCTTACTCACAATTTTAATGCCAGTAATTTACAAAGTAGAATTTTTGCTCACAAGACTCCACGGCTTAGAGGGAGCATTACACAAGACTCCCGCTGAATGTTGACTTCAGAGTCCCTTGTGTTGTCACCTAAGAAACCCCAGCACTTTGTAATGTGAAAAATGTTCCACGTTATTCAGCTCAGTGGGTGCTTTTCCCTGCAGCTCCCCCCCAAAACCTAGCATTTGCACCGAATGAACGCAGATGTCTTCATGGCTTCGTTTTGAAGGCCTAACTCTCCTGAATCCCATAACAATCCCTTTGATACCTATAGACCCATTTATAGATTCTGGTTGTATATTTCTAAATATTTTCAGCTTCTCACATTCCAGCCTTTGGTGCACAAACCGCAGGAGCAGAAGTAAAGGACAAAACAAATATATATATATATATATATATATATATAAACTCAGATGAGAGAATCTATCTCTTATAAGTTCATTTTGGATTTCAGATGAACAGCAGAACATCAAAGCCCTTAAGCCTTTTAAAAATCTGTAGCTTAAGTGTATGTGTGTGTGTGTGTGTGTGTATATATATAAAATAAAAACCAGATGTGCCAAAAGAGGTTTGCCAAACATTGGTGTTTTGGTACTGAGCTGTGCTGCTGATCAGACATTCTTTCTTTGTTTCTGACTTAGAGGGATTACTCGTGCTTTCTGCTTCTTATACCAAAGCCAGGAGGTGTTACTGTCTTGTCAAACAGTACAGCGCATCCATCAAACATCAGAATCCCACCCCTACCCTTCTATGTGGCAGAAATGTGGCGTGAAATCACAGGAGAAGCTTCCCCCATTCCTTTGTATCTCATGAAAGTCAAACCAGATTATAAAGGATTAAACCTTTGAATTCCTCGCACAAATTGAGACAAATATTGCATGGCGCTCAAGAACCATGTAAGATGAACCTCGGGCACAGAAAATACGGAGCAGTGCTGACAAGCAATTTGTCTAGTTTTGTACTTAATTAAGAATTTAGCCGTGGCACAAAATTCACTCAAGGATGCAGAGTGTTGGGTTTACGCCTTGCTTTGAAGATCTACTAGGACTATTCGTTTCTAAACTGTCCTTTTTAGCTCCTGAGACACAAGGAAAGTGGGAGATCAATATTTTAATTAAATCAATAAATATACAACTGACAACTGTGTTCTGGGGAAATCCTGGAGTTCCTTGAGAATTTATCAATGAGAATCACTAACAGTGGTTAAACTTTCCCCAAAAGTGGGAAGGTAACAATGTTCTGTGCATCTCAGCGCCTAGTCATGCCAGCCACATGACCATGGAAACATCTTCGGACAGCGCTGGCTCTTCAGCTTGGAAACAGAGATGAGCACTGCCCCCTAGAGTCAGAATCGACTAGCTTTTGAACAAGGGAAACTTTTACCTTTATCTTTATGGTTTTAGAATGTTGTTCATTGCCTAGAGGCCATGGGGATTAGGTGATCAATAAATGTAATAATAATAATAATAACAACAACAACAACAATGCAGCAGAGTCTATCTGGTTTTTGTGTGCTGACAAGAAACAAAGTTACAGATGGAGCCTCTTTCTCTTTGCAAAAAGCTAATACGAGTTCTTTATTGTAAGGAACTCCATTCTAGGTAGGATAAAGTAGAGATACGATTCTAATCTAGTCTAACTAGCTAGGGTGGATAGAGATACAGGAAGCATGTCCTGCCCTTGGCTTGCCACTCCCCGGGGAGTGGGGGTTTGCCCATTTTAGGGGGCCCCAATCTGCCAGCCCGGATCTGGCCAGTGAGGGGAACCCCTTCCCCAAAGTGCCGGGATCGTGCCACAGAGTTTCTGGCGGAATGCTAGAGCACCCCCCTGGCAATGTGCCTAGCGTGATGACGTCCTGCCCTTATGGTGCCAAGATGGAGAAAAAGAGTAGCATAATGTGGAGAGAAGGTGTCAGGCAGGCGGGCAGGCAGGAAGGTTCCCTGACAGTAGCAATCTACACATCAAAGGGAAATCATCAGAGCAGTAGAAGGGAAGGATGATCAGGGTCCTGGCCGATCTATTTCTCTGACTCTCTAAGTCCCCCTCTGAAGTCTGAGGCCCACAGGTGAGATAATATGGCATGTTTTGTATGCTTGTACTTGATGGTTTGCTGTCGCTACTGTCACATGCTGTTGTGCTTAACAAACCAGTTTGATTCATAAATCTAATCAGTTCTCTACATTGTTGGGCTTGCTTTCACTAGAATCCTGAAAAGAACCTGTGCCACTGTGAGCTTGGATGAGTTATGCATGGTATAACAGTACCCTGGTTCTCTGTGCAAGCATACTAGCAGCAGGTCCTTCCCAAAAAAAAAGCAGAAAGAAAGGTGGCTTGAGGCTCCATAACCCACCTGAGTATGCTTGCCAGTTGCCCACCGACAGTGGAAAGACTCCCGCCCACACCGTTCAGCCCCCCACATTCCCTCAACAAAGCAGTTGGGGAAAGGGGGGGAAATGGCATTGCATTATGTGATGATGTCACTTCCTGGGAAAGATCCAGAATTTATGTCAACATGGTAAGCAACTGTCTAGGAATTCTCCCAATCTCTACGGTCTTTACCATAGAGATTGGGGGGATTCCTAGAATGTCACTCGATGCAGTGAACTGCTGGGCTGTCTCACAAAGCAATCATACTCTCCATGCCCTGCCCCTATACACCTGAGGGTCATGACCCATGGGTTGAAGACCACTGTTGTATAGTGTACATACATAAAATAATCAAATAATCAAATGCATTAAATTAATTAAATAAATACTCAAATGAACTAATTGAATTAAATAAATCTCAGCATCCCCACCAAACTACAGTTCCCAAGATTCTTTGGCAGACACTATGACAGAGCAATTGATTATGAAATCCCATGAAGATTTGTATCGTGAGCATGCTCTGTAGATCATGGGCTGAAGGCTGATCCTGGAAACAGAGGACACAACTGTGGAGACACCACGGCTTCCCTCACTTTGTCCCCGAGGTATATTCAAAACCTGCTTTTATCCCTGCCAGCCCTTCGGTACCATAGGTATTAACTGCCAATCGCATCCCGAAGCCGAATCAATTATAAGTCTATCGGTGAAGTGTTCTTCTAATAAAGTCCGAAGTACCAGCGGCGAATATTTGCTGGAGAAAAATTTTGTCACATTAAAAATTAAATTGCCACTGACAGTAAATATTATAACAGAAAGAGAAGCTGGCTTAATGGGTGGGTGGGTGGGGGTCAGGAATATCTTCTACAAATGGTTTAAATTACTAGCTGGCAGTGCACAAAGGGACATCCATTCGAATGTGTACAAAGGCAAGAATTAAATAGGAAACCCAGGGTTTTCCAGACATATTTTCCAGACAGTATGTCAAATTCCCAGCAATATGTTTTATAAGCTACTAGAGTTCCCCCCCCCATTCCAATTTTACCTCCCTGCTTTTTTGACGATATGGCTTCCTGAAGCAGTGAGGTAACCTTCGCCATAAGTGTGAGTCTGAGATCTTCGTGAGGAAGGAAAAAGCAGAAGGGCGACCGTGACTAAGAAAAGACACACACAATGTATTGCTTGGCAGAGAAGCACATTGACACGGGAGATGGGTATTATTACTGGCAATCAGGGCCTACCTCAGGAAAGCTGAAATCATCCCCGCTGGAATTTCTGGGAGTAGCAAGGTAAACTCTGGAGTTGCCAAGAAATCGCAACGTGCTGGTCTGGCATGTAGGATTGCCAACTTTTTTATCAGCACCTGCTCCTGTGCCCTTCACCACAACTTGATTTGCAGACATTAGCAAGCAACAGCCATTAGTTTAGGGTTGCCATATTTTGAAAAGCAAAAAAGAGGACATATTTCCCGACCGACGACTAGAAACAAGTGATCACCATGACATAACTCATTTTAAATGCCCTTCCTATTTGAGCTGTGATAACTGTTACTAACTAGGAATATTCCTTACCGTCCAACTAATGTTCCATCTAATCTGTGGAGTCTTGTGAGCAAAACCTCTACTTTGTGAGATACTGGCATTAAAGTTGTGAGCGAGCGATTTGGCTACTGCATACATTGGTTTGCTCTGGAGCCATCCTTCCTGAGCTAAGACAAAAATGGGTGAGCCGGAGGCTAAAAAACTGTGAGCTAGCTCCCACTAACTCAGCTTAGAGGGAACGCTACTTCCAACCCAAAAGGAAAAAACATTTTCATCAGCTTTTTAAAAAGAGCCCAAAAGAGGATGGATGCCCAAAAAGAGAGGACATGCCCTCTAAAAAAAGGACATCTGGTAACCCTACATGAGTGCCATGTCATAAAAAAACAACTTAGTCTACAGGTTACGGAGATCAGTTCCCCTGGAGAAAATGGCTGCTTTGGAAGGTGGACTCTATGGCATTAATACCCCGCTGAGGTCCCTCCCCTTCCCATACTCCTCCCTCCCCAGGCTCCACCCCAAAAGTCTCCAGGTATTTCCCCATCCAGAGCTGGCAGTTCTGTGGTAATTTGAGTAAACTACATGAATGGAGCATATTTCTTCTCAGTCATCTGGGGTACAGGGATGCCAGCCTCCAGGTGGGGCCTGGGAATCTCGTGGAATTACAGCTCATCTCCAGACCAGTGTTCCTTCTAAGCTGAGTTAGTGTGAGCTAGCTGTGGAGCCCAGAGCAAACTAATTCATGCGGTAGCCAAATCGCTCGCTCACAGTTTTAATGCCAGTAGCTCACAAAGTAGAATCTTTGCTCACAAGACTCCACAGCTTAGAGGGAGCACAATCTTTCCAATTGTGGGCCATTTACCTTCTTATTTATCAGCTCTCCATGCCCCACAATTGTGCAGAGCATTTGCACTTCCTAGATGCAACACCATTCCATCTGCAGTTACTTATGGCAGATATAATAGGATTCCATATTCAACTAGACGTTGTGCATGTAACCTAAATCAAGTTGACTCGGTCCTCCATATTTTACTGTCTTGTTCCCAATATGATGATATACATTCTATTTTTTCAGACCCAATCTTATCTAATATGATAGGCTGGCCGGATACTTCGAATGTGCGCCATCTTCTGAATGATTCATCACCCGAAATAACTGAAAAGGTAGCCTTATTCCTAAGTCTGGTAATCAAGGATCGATTGCGTAATGTCTAGATGCAGGGCTCTGTTTGTAGCAGGAACTCCTTTGCATATTAGGCGACACACCCCTAATGTAGCCAATCCTCCAAGAGCTTACAGAGTTCTTCTTACAGGGGCTACTGTAAGCTGTTGGAGGATTGGCTACATTAGGGGTGTGTCGCCTAATATGCAAAGGAGTTCCTGCTACAAAAAGAGCCCTGTCTAGATGCATATGATTGATTCATTTTCCCTTGTTACCTCCCTGTCTGTTTATTGCTTCTACTTGTATTCTGATATACGCCAATAAAGCTTGTGATGATGATGATGATAATTCATGCAGGAGCCAAATCGCTCACTCGCAGTTTTAATGCCAGTAGCTCACAAAGTAGAATTTTTGCTCACAAGACTCCACAGCTTAGAGGGAGCATTGCTCCAGACCAGGGCTCTTTTTGTAGCAGGAACTCCTTTGCATATTAGGCGACACACCCCTAATGTAGCCAATCCTCCAACAGCTTACAGAACTCTTCTTTTTTTGGTAAATACAATTTATTATTGGATATCACAAGTTCATACAATTTAAACATACCAATACATACCCATTTTTTCTTTTTTCCCTTCTCCCCCCACATCAGGCTTCCAGCACTGCTCCAACCCCATTAATATCTCTCTTATTCCATTACAATTGCTTCTAATCTTACTTTCTCTTACTAACGGTAACAATATATAAGTCTAATTCTCTTTCCATTTCTTCTTAATAACTGTCAAAGCTAATCAAACCACTTTTAATGTCCCAATTTTTCAACAAATATTTTTGAAAGTCTTTCCAATCTTTAAAAAAAGTTTCATCTTCTTCGTTGTTTAACTTTCTTGTTAACTTGTCCATTTCCGCCAAGAACAACGTTTTTTTGATCCATTCCCATGTTTCAGGTACTTTATCTTGTTTCCAACATTGAGCAAAAGTCAGTCTTGCTGCTGTAGTCAAGTACCATAATAGTGTTCTGTTGGCTACATTTGTTTCTTCCATTTTAAGACCTAACAATAACATCTGTGGGTCTTTCTTAAAAGTACAATTCAAAATTTTTTGAATCTCACTGTGGATCTCTGTCCAATACTTTACTGCTTTATCACATGTCCACCACATATGGTAAAAAGACCCTTCATGTTTCTTACATTTCCAACATTTGTTAGACATACTCTCATTTATAATAGCAATTTTTTTGGGCGTCATATACCATCTATACATCATTTTATAACAATTCTCTTTAACATTTACACAAGTTGATATTTTCATTGACTTTTTCCACAAATATTCCCAAGATGTCATTAATATCTCTGTATTAACATTCACAGCCCATTTTATCATTTGCTCTTTTACAACTTCATCTTCAGTATACCATTTCAATAAAACCTTGTACAGTTTAGAAATCATTTTTTTTCCTCTCTCAAACCATACAATTTCAATTTCAATATTCTTTTCTCTAAAACCATATTCTCTTTTATCGGTCTTAAATAAATCATAAATCTGTCTATACTTCAACCAATCATATTCAAATTCAATATCAAATCTATCTTTTAACACAAAATTTTTCCCTTCAGATTTTAAAAGATTTTTATACGGTAGCCAGTCTAGTCCTTGGTTTCTTGAATATGGATTAATCACTTCCGCTGGTACAATCCAAAGTGGTCTTTCTTCTGAGAAGAATTTTCTATATTTCATCCATGTCTCGAACAGTGATTGTCTTACAAAGTGGTGTTTAAAAAATTTGTCCATTTTTACTTTTCCATACCATAAATATGCATGCCATCCGAATTTATTGTCATGCCCTTCCAGGGCTAATAACTTTTATTCTCCAGAGTAATCCACTGTTCTAACCATGTTAAACAGACGGCATCATAATAAAGTCTTAGATTTGGTAGTTGTAGGCCTCCTCTCTCTTTTGCATCACACAAAATTTTCATTTTAATCCTTGGCTTTCTTCCTGCCCATACAAATTTGGATAGTTCTTTCTGCCACGAATCCAGTACTTTCCTTTGTTTTAATATTGGAATAGTCTGAAAAAGAAACATCAAACGCGGCAAGATATTCATTTTTACAGTCGCGATTCTTCCCATCAATGATAAATTCAAAGTGTCCCATTTCTTCATATCTTGCTGAATCTTGTGCCACACTTTTTCATAATTATTTTTAAACAAGTCAATGTTTTTCATGGTTAATTCAATTCCAAGATATTTAGTCTTTGTGACCACTTCACATTGTATTTTCTCTTGAAGATCTATTTGTCTTTGTTTCGTCATATTTTTGCACAACACTTTGGTTTTACTTTTATTAACATAAAATCCCGCAACTGAACCAAATTCTTCAATTTTTTCCATCAATTGTGGTATTTTCTCAATTGGGTCTTGTATCATAAACATTACATCATCTGCAAATGCCCTGTATTTATAGGCAAAACCTTTCACTGTCAGACCTTCAATATTATTATCTTTTCTTATCGCTGTTAGTAATATTTCCAATATCCAAATAAACAACAACGGGGATAACGGGCAGCCTTGACGTGTTCCCTTTTGGACTTGGAAGAAGTCTGTCTTTTCTTTATTTATATTCAAAGCCGCTTTTTGTTCTGAATATATTGCCACAATCATGTTTAAAAAGGACTGTCCAATGTCCATTTTTTCAATAACTTGCAGCATGAACTCCCAATTTAAATTGTCAAAAGCTTTTTCTGCATCTAAGAAGAGGAATCCAACTTCTTTTTCCGGATGTTTGTCATAGTATTCAATTGCGTCTATCACCACTCTTAAATTGTCTCTGATTTGTCTGTTTGGTAGAAATCCAGCTTGCTCTTCCGCTATTGTATCTTTCAAATATTTTTTCAGTCTCTCCGAAATTATTTTTGCAAATAATTTGTAATCATTATTTAATAGCGATATTGGCCTATAATTCTTTACTTGAGTCAAATCCAAACCTTCTTTAGGTATCAATGAAATATTTGCTTCTTTCCACGAATCTGGGATCCGTTTGGTCTTTCTTATCTCATTTGACAGAAGTACTAAAATGGGGGTTAGCTCCTCTTTAAATTTCTTATAAAACTTTGCTGTAAAGCCATCCGGTCCTGGAGCTTTGCCCAACTTTGCATCTTCTATCGCCATTGTCACTTCTTCTTTCTTTACTACACCATTTAATAATTCCTTAATTTGTTTTCCCAGCTCTGGAACTTCAATAGTCTCCAAATAATTCTTAATTCTCTGTTGATCAATTCCTTTCTTTTTGAATAATTTGGCGTAGTATTTAAAAAAAGCTCTTTTTATACCATTCAAACTCATAACATCTTTTCCGTCTTCAATAATCTTAGATATAAAGTTCCTTTCTTTTCTATTTTTCATTTGCCATGCTAAAAACTTTCCTGGTTTGTTTGCACCCTCAAATGCTTTTTGCTGTAATCTCTTCAAATTCCAATATAATTCTCTGTTTAGTAAAACATTCAACTGATCTTGTAGAAAGTGGATCTCTTTAATAATCTTCTTCTTCCCTGGTCTTTTCTTTAATTCCTTTTCTTTTTGTCGGATTTTTTCATGGAGGTCTTTCTGTTGTTGGATCTTTTGCTTTTTGTCCTTGGAGTTCAGAGAGATAAGCATACCTCTCATTACCGCCTTGTACGCATCCCATACAACTTGTATATCTGTACCTTTATTCAAGTTCAGTTCAAAAAAACTTTTCGTTTCCTTTTTTAAAATTTCATTAATTTGTTTTTGATCCAGTAAATCTTCATTAATTCTCCAATATAACTGTTTAGGTTTTGCTTTAGATATCCAGAGTAAGGGATTATGATCAGAGTTAGTTTTCGGTAAAATTTGTATTTTGTAAGTTTTTTGCGTCATCTCCTCTGACATCCAAATCATGTCAATTCGAGAAAAGGAATTGTGTCTATTCGAATAAAACGTATAGTCCTTAGCCTTAGGATTCCACTTCCTCCAAACGTCTTCCAGTTTCTCTTGCTTCATCAATTGAAAGAAATTTTTTGGTAACTTTCCAACTGTCTCTCCACTTGCCTTGGATTTTCTATCCATTGTGTTGTTCACTGTACCATTAAAGTCTCCAGCCAGAACAATTTGATCATAAGTTAAACACTCCAACTCTTTAGTCAAATCATTAAAGAAAGTCTCTTTTGCACCATTGGGTGCATATATATTTACAAGCAATGTCTTTTTTCCGTTCATCCATATTTCCACGCCAACATACCTTCCTTCTTTATCTGAGAAGATTTGTTTAGGATCCAATTCTTTTGAAATATAAATCACTGTTCCTTTTTTCTTATTCATTGCTGAGGAATGAAATTCTTCTCCCAATTTTTTATTGGTCAGATATTTGTTGTCCTGTCTTCTGATATGTGTTTCTTGTAAACAGATTATATTACATTTTTGTTTCTCCAGCCAATGATTTACTAATCTTCTTTTACTTGGTGAATTTAGTCCATTTACATTCCAAGATAAAAATTTGTAATCCATAGTGATGTTAAGTTAAATATCTTTAAAGTCATCCAGATTGCTCTGTTTGAATCTGTGTAAATCTCCTTCAGTTTTGAGAGTAGATCTCACCGAGTTGTACATAAATGTAAGTCCATATGGAATCTCCCATCTGAATCTAATGTTCATTTCTTTTAGTCTATCTGTCAATTTCTTGAATTTCTTTCTGTCTTGTAAAATCGATCTCGGAATTTCTCTCAAAATTATTATTTTCTTTCCATTAATTTCCAATGGTTGTGTAAATTGTTTTTTAAAAACATCTTCCTTCATTTTTGTAGTCACAAATTGAACAATCACATCTCTGGGTAATTGCTTTCTTTTGGCATAGGCTGAGTTCACTCTATAAATCAAGTCAAAGTCTGCATCCAAATCTCCTTCATCTTCCCCTATATAAGTTGTCAATGTCTTAATTACTAGAGCTCGTAGATCTTGATCTTCTTCCTCTTCTATCCCTCTCAATCTCAAATGATTCTGAGTAGCTCTATATTCCATCATGGTCTCCAGCCTTGTATTTTCTGACAGGGTTTTTTTAACCTTTTGTTCCATATCTTCAGATTTTGTCACCAGACTTTTGACTTCCTTTTTAAGTTCTTCTGTATCTTTTTTTATCCCTGACACTTCTGTGAGTACCAGTTCTTTAAGTTCTTCCATGTTTTTTTTCTGTACTTGAATTTGCACTTGTTCTATTTGCTCCAGTTGAGTTTGCAACTGTTTTTGCAATTGTTGTTGCTGTAATTCTATTTGTTTTCCAAAATTCTGCACCACTTCGGTCATCCGTTTTTCCATCGCTTCCATAGCTGCTTGCCACTCTTTTTTTTCTTTTGCAGTCATTCTTGGGCTAGGTGATGAAGCAGCTCTGGGTCTTGACCTCAAATCCGTCTTGTAGGCAACTTCAATACTAATCAATCTTTATATTAACAATCCTCAAGCCAAATCGCCACCTTCAAAACTCGCTTAAACGCTTTTTCGGCTTGAAAATAACTTTTTAAAATTTAGTCCTCCCCAAAATGTCGGGCGCAATTTCTCTATGATTTTCAGGCTAGAGTAGGCTCCTTCCGAACTTCCTGTTCATCTGTCCGTCTCTGTAATCCAACTTCCGGCAAGGGTGGTGTCGCACAATAAAATGTCCATCCGTTTCCAATACAACCGCCTCTAAAACTTCCACTCTAGCCCACTTCCTGTATCATAAAGTCACAGTTGGTTTCGTTTCTACTACGTATAGTTTAGACTTGGCTGACCACAGGAATGCAAAACAAAGTCACTTTTTAGCCTTTTTCTCTAAAGGAAAGCTTTCGTTCTACTTCTAATTCAAGCGGAATAGTTCCTTAAAGGCTTCTACGCTTATCCGTACGTGTCAATTTCGCATTCTTCTTTAAACCGGTAAGCGCTTATTCGTTTGTTACCTTGCTTGTAATCTCGGGGTTTCGCGGTGCTTCTTCTGTATACGATGTTAATCTTGATGATAAAGAGATCGGTAGATGGCGAATTTATGCTGAATACTCAGCCCAGCTGGCATCTGTAGAGTTGATTTGCAACTGCCTTCTTCACGGAAGGAGATCAAAGTGTAAACAAGCTTCCTCCGAAGCTTATCTGCACCGATCTCGACTCCCCCTCAGGCTTCGCTGCTTGCTTGCCACTCCCCCGCCTGGAGAGTGCTGCGCTGGGCCAGATGAAGCCCAGACTGTCGTCAGATGCCGCAGTACACTCTGCACAACTCGCAAAGTGTGTCAATTCGCCATTTTACTCCGACCGGAAGCCAGCTTACAGAACTCTTCTTACAGGGGCGATTGTAAGCTCTTGGAGGATTGGCTACATTAGGGGTGTGTCGCCTAATATGCAAAGGAGTTCCTGCTACAAAAAGAGCCCTGCTCCAGACTATCAAGATCAGCTCCCCCTGGAGAAAGTTGATGCTTTGGAGGGTGGACGCTATAGCCTTGTACCCCATTGTTCTGCCCTGGCTCCATCCCCAAACCCGGAACCCCCAGAATTTCCCAACCTGGATCTGGCAACCCTATGCCCCCATCCCCTGCTGGTGGCCAGGGGGCACCTGGCAGTGCTCCCTCTAAGCTGAGTTAGTGTGAGCTAGCTCACAGTTTTTTAGCCTCCGGCTCACAGATTTCTGTCTTAGCTCAGGAAGGATGGCTCCAGAACAGACTAATTTACGCAGGAGCCAAATCACTCACAGCTTTAATGCTAGTGGCTCACAAACTAGAATCTCTGCTCACAAGACTTCACAGCTTAGAGGGAACATTGCTGGCAACCCTATCTGGAGATCAGTTGTAATAGTAGGACATCTCCAGGACCCACCTGGAGCTTGGCAGCCCCAAACTGCAGAATTCTGCTTTGGGGTACAGCATGTTTGTTTCTTATTTCTGTCCCATAGATTTGGGTTGATTGGTTGATTTCAAAAGTACAAAAAATATCGTTGACCTGTTTTAAGGAAAAATGACACGGCTAAGAGTTGCTTTCCACTGGCCTTTGCTAGTAAGCTTCAAACGCGGAAACCACAGAGCCTCTCTCTCCACCAACCCCTTTTCTTCCTTTTAAAGGGATGGCTTCCCTGATGGCAACGTTCTTTGAGATGATGGTGGGGGGAGCACCCTCAAAATGCCTGTAAATGTATTAAATCAATACATTTTTTCCAGGAATATATACAGCAGGGGAACGGACAGAATGTTTTTCTTTGTAACCACAGAATGCTGCCTGCAAGAGGGTGTTCAAAATGATCTAATGAAAACTGCATTCTACATTTATTGCTGTGAATTCCTCGGAAAATAAGATGGGGCTGTGGGTTTGGAGTGCGTGTGTGTGTGTGTTTAGCTTGCACTTTATTGGTTCGTGGCCAAGCACTGCTTGCTGCATGACCTCAACCGCGCAAAAACACCGAGCTGCGGATGCCTGCATTCCCTTGGGATTTGTCCCTCAAAGAATGTGAAGGACCCTCCAGACATCCTTTCAATTGTTGGAAATATGACGGATAAGGACACTGCTGTGAAAACGGCAGCGAAAGCTAGGCTGGATGGCAAATTAAGTGACAGGCTGGCATCATGGGTGGCTATACCATGCTGATAATTAAAGGTAGTTTCAGGTGGGTAGATGTGTTGGTCTTCAATAGAAGAGCTAGACTGGAGTCCAGTATTAGGATTCCACATCCCCCCGGATACCAGCGGGGAATGGGGGGGTAGGGTTGCCAGATCTAGATTGGGGAACTCCTGGAGATTTGAGGGTGGAGCCTGGGGTATCAGGCCATAGACTCCCCCCTCCAAAGCATTGATTTTCTCCAGGAGAACTAATCTAAGTAGTCTGGAGATGAGCTGTAATTTCGGGAGATCCCCAGATCTCCCCTGTAGGCTGATATCCCTGGTCCAGTGGCACCTTAAAGACCAACAAGATTTCTAAGGTATAAGATTTCAAGAGTTAAAGCTCTGACTCTCAAAAACTTGTACCCTGGAAATCTTATTGGTCTTTAAGGTACCGCTGGACTCAAATCTTGATAGTTTAAGAAGAATTTCTAGCAAAAATCTTGGTGGGGATACTGGATGGCCAGAGCCCAAGGCAGATTGTGGTGTTAAAATGACTCTGGAGCAAACCAAGCTGAGCAGCTTCCATAGGGGAAATTTCCTGAGGGAAACCTGAGGCAATATGAAAGTCCCACCTTCGCTGCACGATTTGTCATTTATAGCCCTGACTTGGATAGCCCAGGCTAGCCTGATCCCATCAGATCTCAGAAGCTAAGCAGGGCCGACCCTGGCTAGTATTTGAAAGGGCGACCTCCAAAGAATACCAGGGTTGTGACACAGAGGCAGGCAATGGTAAACCACCTCTGAAACGTCTCTTGCCTTAAAAAACCCCACAAGTCTGGCTTGCCACCTAGTAGTGCATAATTCTAAAGAGCTAGAACTTCTGACTGCCAGACAATCTTAGGATCTCCTGGCTATTCTATACACAATGTCATACAATAATTATTAATTATTATTCTCATTTACACATGTACGTTGCCCCTGGATGTTTAGATGCTTATCTGTAGACTTACCATAATTGTTTTTATATTTTGTTATAATTTTTATTTCTTTCTATTTGGAGGTTATAATAATAAAAATTTAAAAAGCTGCTCCTGGATATTAGCCCTTTTTGTTTTGGGTACTTCTGCTTTGCGTTTACTTTGCACTCCATGCAATTTTCCTAGGGTTGCCAACTCTGGGTTGGTAAAATACCTTGAAGATTTGGGGGGGGGCGTGGAGCATGGGGAGGGCAGGGTTTGAGGAAGGATTTAAACTGCAGGCTTTTATGCTGGACATAAACCGATGTGATATCAAATTGACCATAAGAGGGAGCAAAACGTGTATGTAACAGGAAAACCCCCTGAAGAAACAGGAGTAGAGACCTTCATCAGATTTTGGATATTTTCTGTGATGCATAGATTAGCTTTTGAGAATGAGTAGGATCTGGGGGGTAGATGTCAAAAGTAATTTATATATATATAAAGTAGGCAATGGCAAACCATCTCTGAATGTCTCTTGCCTTGAAAACCCTACAGGGTCACCATAACTCAGCTGCAACTTGATAGGGAAAAAAAATGTTTTTCAGCGTATCTAAAATTACTTCTCTTTGAGACACAAGTAGTGTAGTTCCTAATGTATAATTTCCAGCCACAAGAACAAGCTAGGATCTCTATTTACTTATTTATTTAAATTATATTCTGCCTTTCTCCCTAATGGGGACCCAAAGTTGCTTACTGTTAAGTAGTGGGTTCCATGGAATAACAGACCCCAAGTCTAGTGATCAGGTCTACTTTATTAGTTACTAGGAGTAAGGGCCGTTGTGGAAATAAATACAACGAGCTCTAGAAAGGCCTTGGACACTCAGTGTGAATTTGCTGTGGCGAACTCAGCAGGATATAATGACACAGAGTCCACCATTTTCTCCAGAGGAACTGATCTCTGCTACCTGAAGAGCAGTTGTAATTTTCAGTAATCTCCAGCCCTCACCTGGATATTGGCAACAAATGTTACCCAGGAGGAAATGACTGTTTTGGAGGGTGGAGTCTATGGCATTGTACCTGTCTGAGGTCCAACCCCTCCTCCAGGCTCCACCTCTCAAATCCCCAGGAATTTCCCAACCTGGAGTTGGCAACCCCATCTCCTTCCCAGCTAACCACCAAGCTACCATTATCTGCCCCTCTGACTGCAGCTGACTTCTGCCATTCCTCCTGGAGATCAGTTGTAATTCTGAGTGATCTCCACCTCTTACCTGGAGATTGGCAACAATGGTTCCCCAGGAGGAAATGGCTGGTTGGGAGGGTGGGGTGCCTGTCTGAGGTCCTACCCCTCCTCAAACCTCACCCTCTCCAGGCTCCAGCCCTCAAATCTCTAGGAATTTCCCAACCTGGAGTTGGCAACTCTATTTCCTTCCCAGCCAAGCATCAACTTGCCATTATCTGCCCCTGATTTCAGCTTTCCATCTCCTCCTCCCTCCCTCCTAGAGATCAGTTGTAATTCTGAGTGATCTCCAACCCCCACTTGGAGATTGGCAACAATGGTACTCCAGGAGGGAATGGCTGGTTGGGAGGATGGAGTCTATGGCACTGTACCTGTCTCACCCCTCCTCAAACCTCACCCTCTCCAGGTTCCATCCCTCAAATCTCCAGGAATTTCCCACCTGGAGTTGGCAACCCTATCTCCTTCCCAGCAAGCATCAACCTACCTTTATTTCCCCCTCTTCAGCTTTCCATCTCCTCCCCCCATCTGCAGCCTTCATGGTGCACTGAAACCCTGACTTCCACATCACAGTGGCCATCTCAGCAGGGTATAAGGACACAGAGTTCACCATGTTCTCCAGGGGAAGTGATCTCTGCCATCTGGAGAGCAGTTGTAATTCTGAGTTATCTCCAGCCCTCACATGGAGACTGGCAACAATGGTTTCCCAGGAGGAAAAGTAGTCTTTCTCTGCAATGGGGACCAAAGCAACTGACATCATTCTCCTCGCCCCCTTTCGACTTGCACAACAACCCTGTGAGGTAGGTTAGGCTGAAAGTCTGTGACTGGTTGAAAATCACCCCCTCAGTTTCTACAGCAAGAACCTGGATCTAGCAGACCCTGCTCTGAAGCACTGATTGCTACGCCTAGGGCAGCCAACCTCCAGGTGGAGCCTGAAGATCACCAGGTATCACAGCTGAACTCCAGACAACAGATCTCCCCCCACTGGAGAAAATAACTGCTTTAGAAGGTGGGCTGTATGGCATTCTGTTCAGCTGAGGCCTCTCCCCTCCCCAAACCCTGGCTTCCATAGACTCTTCCAGAAAATCTCCAGGAATCTCCCTACCTGGAGCTGGCAACCCTAGATTCGGGACTGGCCCCAATGAGTTCCTCACAAAGGCCTGCAAAGAAGAAGAAGAAGAGATTGGATTTACATCCTGCCTTTCACTACCCAAAGGAGTCTCAGAGCAGCTTACGAACTCCTTTTCCTTCCTTTCCCCACAACAGACACCCTGTGGGGTAGGTGAGACTGAGAAAACTCTGACAGAAACTGCTCTTTTTCAAGAACAGCTGTGCCAGAACTTGTGACTGACCCAAGGTCACATCAGCAGATGCAAGTGGAGGAGTGGGGAATCAAACCCGGTTCTCCCAGATTAGAGTCCGTGCACTTAACCACTACACCAAACTGGCAAAGGGTTTCCTTCCTTTGTCTGAACCAAGCTTGGTTGCCTACTGTGGTGAAATGGGCTTCAGTTTACAACTCAGCTGTTTGCCTCCCACCCTTGTCCCTTGGGCATATCTCACTCCTTAAATTCGCTGCCACCACTCACTGAATTGTCACTGCCTTTTTAGAGGGACAGTGAGACCCCTCTGGCCGAATCTGCCTATTTGGAGATGGAATCCCCAATCTTTGAGAGATCCCTGGAATGTTGACAACCCAAGGATCTGGCTTTTCTTTGCTTCCCTGGGCTACCCCCTCTCTTTGGTATTGTGCAGAGAGGGGGAGACTATGTTGTCAGAAAACAACACAGATTATTAGCCCAAATAAAATAATTTATTTAACTATTTACACAATTATGGAGCACACACACACTAAATGAATAAGGCAAAACTGTAGGAGTAAGCACACACCATGAACCAACAGGGCATAAATCAACAGGTGTTAAACACAATCCTCTTTCCCTACACACAGTACTCTCTTTCTGGAGGTTGTGGGCTCAGGATAGGATCTCTCCTTGGACCAGCCTGTGGCTCTGCTTCAGCCTCTCTCTCCTGCCCAAGAGAGCAGGGAAACTTCCATTCACTCCCCAGTCCAGCCGACTGTGGAGTGGCTGAATTTCTGCTGCCTCCCAGGGTTCACCACATCTCTGGCTTGTGGCCTAGCTGGAGTCTATAGTGATGCTGCCCCACCCCTTGGGACAGTCCCTCTTTTCCTACACTTTTTGGCCATGAGGCAGCTGGAAACTGTAGGCCAGCAGATGAGGAAGCCCCATTCAACCCAGTGAGTGATACCCCTGCAGCCCCTCTCTGGAACTACAGCTCGATTAAGCCTTATGGGGGAACATTTTAAACACAGAGATGGCAGCCATCTCATAGACACAGGTAACTGCCATTTAGTTACACCTACCAACAGCTACTGCGGGAAAAATTAGTCCCACACAGGAGGCAAGCATCTTCATCAAGAGAGAAAGCCATTTGCCAGAAATTCTGACAGAGCACAGTGACTGAAGGAGTGGGCTGGAAAGAGGAGCAAACCCAGCACCTGGCCAAGGGCACGCGAGTACTCTTGAGTGGTGGCTGGACGGGACTCAGGCAACGCAACCCTCTGAGTGACAGATCAGGGAGCCAAATGCTGGCCGAGCGTGTGGAATGTTCAGGAAAGAGTCATATCATGCGAAAACTCAATTATTAATACAGAGAGATTTCAGCAAGAACAAGACAAGACTCCAGGGCCGCAGCCCTGTTTAAATAGCATGCAATTGCCACATCCAAACACATCCCAACGATAGGCTATTTACATAACATTACTCTTGATTGGTTACTTCCAGAATCCTAATACGCTATTGTTCTTGTGCTCCAAGCTCAGCCCGTCTCTCATAGAACAGTCCTGGGATGTGTCATTCCCAATACATAACACTTACGTTGTTCTCCTCTTCTCCATTTTATCGTCACAACAACCCTGTGAGGTAGGTTAGCCTGACAGAATATGACTGGCCCAAGTTCACCCAGCAAGCTTTCATGGCAGAGCGGGAATTTGAATTGGAGTTTCCCAGATCCTAGTTCAACACTCTAACCACTACACCACGCTGGATCTCAATGAGAAGTGCTTTAAAGTGGAACACTTTTGACTAGGAGGTCCACTTTCTTTAGATCCTTATTAATGCCATCTTTAAGCATAGAGCAAGAAAGAGTTACATAAAATTCTACACATAGCCCACATCAACCAGGACTATGAATGCATTCATGGATGGAAAACCAGGTGCTTTCACTTTTAATGGTTCTGCAAATCCTTAATATTTCATCAAGCTTTCCATGAAGGAAAAACGATAGAATCTCATTTTTTATATATATACGTCCTTTTTCTATCCATATAGCACTTACAGAAATGCTATGGGTGGAAATAGTGTGCCCAAAAGGAAGCTTAACTCTGGGAGTTTATTGTCCACCAGATCAATACAAGAACTCGTGGGCACTCAATGAAATTGATGAGCAGTAGGTTTAGAACAGATAAAAAGAAGTACTTCTTTGTCCAAAGAGTAATTGACACGTGGAATTCACTGCCACAGGAGGTGGCGGCGGCTACAAGGACAGACAGCTTCAAGAAGGGATTGGATAAACATATGGAGCAGAAGTCCATCAGTGGCTATTAGCCAGAAAGTATAGATGGAACACTCTGTCTAGGGCAGGGATGCTCCATATTCTAGGTGCTTGAGGGGGGGCACAGTGGAGCGCTTCTGGAGTTCTGGCCCCGCTGGTGGACCTCCTAATGGCACCTGGGTTTTGGCCACTGTGTGACACAGTGTTGGACTGGGTGGGCCATTGTCATGATCCAGCATGGATTCTCTCATGTTCTTATGTTCACTGTGCAGGGGCAAGCAATGGCAAACCATCTCTGTAAGTCTCTGGCCTTGAAAACCCTATGAGGGTGACATAAGTTGACTGCATCTTGACAGCACTTTCTCTCTCTCCCTCTCTCTCTCTTTCTCTCTCTCTCTCTCTCTTTCTCTCTCTCTCTCTCTCTCTCAAATCAAGTTCTGAGATACCTAAAAATGCTAGACCTTTGCATAACTTTCTTTTAGAGGCTTTTAAGATTTATTTATTTTTAATCTGTTTAAACTACATAATATTTCACGGCTAACCTTTGATAGCCATTAGCATCTACCATGCTAATACCAAAGTTTATATTCAGGTGCAGGTTTCTTTTTAAAAAAAAGAAGAAGAAGAAGAGAAAAGATGGAAACTTTTTACAGTACTCTGTGTAAATGTTTAACCTAAATATTAGTACTAGGTGTTGCTAGCATCCAAAAAGTAACACATTCACTTAGGAGCATATTAACACCCTATAAATCACTTTTGGAAATGTTAAGCCTTAATCTTTCATTCTAAAAACCAATATTTCTTACCCTGAAAGACAAATATTATTCCCCGTAGTCAAGAATTACCTAGTGAGCATTGTTCAAAGGAATAACACAGGAGGCTGCAAGGGAAGGAAGTCGATGCCAGAACCAATCTAAAGGTTACACATAATGTGCAGCTGCCGCTGAAAATGGCAGCCATGTGTTTAGCTCCTCCCTCGTCCCCTGAGACCTCTTGAGGAATTCACCGGTGCCATGATTGCCACAACATTCCACGTTGCCTCCTTCCTCAATTATGTGGGGCAGGTGCAAGAAAATACAGGACATTGTGAAGTCACAACAGTAAGGCATACTGCTAGACGTTCTGAAGAGGGAAGAGAAGCCAGATGCATGGTCATGGTGGCCACTGTGCGTTTACTGTTTAATGTGGTGGTCTTCAAGGTTGCCAGGTCACCCCCGGCTACCAGTGTGTGGGGGGGTGGCTAGGGTTGCGAGATCCAGGTTGGGAAATTCCGGGAGATTTGGGGGTGGAGCCTGGGGAGGACAGGGATTTCAGTGGGGTAGAATGCCATAGTAGAGTCCATCCTCCAAGACATCAATTTTCTCCAGGGGAACTGATCTCTGTAGTCTGGAGATGAGCTATAATTCCATGGGATCCCCAGGTCTCACCTGGTGGCTGGGATTTGATCCTTATTGACTAATATTATTATTGCAATAATTGAGCCTATGTGTAACATTTATCTTGACCACTGAAGAAGGCCAGTAGGCTAAAATGTGTCTGTTTTAGGGTCGCATAAGGTCCTAATTGTGAATATTGTATCATTTGAATTTTTATTGAAGCTATATTTGGGCCTATAACTGTTTTTAAACCAATCTGTAATGAATACATGTATTTTTGTATTATTTATAGATGTTTTATACTTATTGAAATTAATATTGGGCCCCTAAATTTGTATCCAACCAACTTTTTTGGTTCTTAGGTCCTGGTCACACGGGAGGATTTGCCACGTGAGAGGGATGGATCGGGGGCACATCAAGTGGGCGCAATCATACCGCAACATCTGGCAAGCGTCGCGCACCCGCCCCTAACCCGTCCCATCCGGCCGAAAATGCGGATCGAAAAGGTACTAGGCAAAATGGAGTACCTACCAGAAGATCCGCATCAACGGCAGGCATGGGATCGCAGACGCGCCAGCAACCTGTTGCATCCTGCAGCTGTCTGCAACCTGCGCATGCCCCCTAATGCAAGACCATTGTGTTGCCTCGCTAGGACTCTAGCCTTTGCCTTCCCAGTGTGATCGGGTGCCGACGGAAGGAGGACGGAGCCGCGGGGGAGCATAAGATCGCGCTCCCGTGCTTCTTTTAGCTCCGCATCTAATATGCCTCCCTTCCCCGACGGATCTTCCCACTCATGTGACTGGGACCTTAATTGACCTTTACAACCCCTGCAACTTTTATTTGACTTTGCAGTGACATCTACTGACACAAATCTGACCATAAATCAAGAATATAAGCATCCAGATTTGGAAGAAATATTATTCCCGTCAAGATATTTACACAGATTCATTATGCTGTTGGCATGTGATTGGACACCATATCGATCCACACTGTGATTAAGCGAAGGCTCCGGAATATTGCAGCTCTTGGTTGTGGGTTGATCCCATCAAGGGTTTGTTTTCTTTCAGTGCAGATATTCCCAGCTGTGTTTTCCCTGGTTTTGGACTATTTTTTAAAATATTTGCTTAAAGTTGCTATGGAGATCGGGGAATCACAGATGGTAAGAGTTAGAAATGATGCCGCTGGAGACATTTGTCATCGTGGCCTTCCATAATGCAAACGCTTGTTCTCAGCGTTTTCCCCCAACAGGCCGGACACTCCTGTATTTATTTTATTGGGAGGGGTACCCATGGAAGCCCACAGGCCTGATGCAAGCTATGCTAAACCCCCGTTTCCTCTTTAATCAGTGATTGAGGCTCTTAAAAATGATCTTCTATAATAAGAGAGCAGCAAATTGTCAGTCTGCTGTATTCCACTGAAAATCAGAACAGTTGGCGTTCCCTCCTTTTCTTTCGCTGTCTCTCCACCTCTGTGCTAGGTGCCGGGAGTTTTTTAACATAGGGGAACTGTACAGAACGTGCTCCTTTGTGACCGCTGCCGGCACCCCTCAGTACACTACCAGCTCATTCCCCTGCATGGGTGAACCAACCTTTTAAGAAGTAGGAGAGAGACTTGAAAATGTTTTGTATATGAATTCATTCTATGTCTTATCACAGCAAACCCAGTCCACCCAAAAGATATTGTGGTCTGCCAGGTGTTTAATAACGACACTCATATGCACACCATCGTTTTGTTGTTGATCAGTCACACAGTCGAGTCTGACTCTTCACGACCCCATGGACCAGATCACGCCAGGCCCTCCTGTCTTCCGCTGTCTGCTGAAGTTTGCTCAATTTCATGTTCGTTGCATCGATGATACTATCTAACCATCTCGTCCTTTGCCATCCCCTTCTTCTTTGATCTTCAATCTTTCCCAGCATCAGGGTCTTCTCCAGTGAATACTCCCTTCTCATTTGGTGGCCAAAGTATTTGAGCTTCAACTTCAGGATCTGGCCTTCCAGGGAACAGTCAGGGTTGATTTCTTTTAGGATTGAATGATTTGATCTCCTTGCAGTCCAAGGGATTCTCAAGAGTCTTCTCCAGCACCATATTTCAAAAGAATCTATTCTTCGGCGCTCGGCCTTCCTTATAGTCCAACTCTCGCAGCCATACATTACTACAGGGAATACCATTGCTTTGACCATGCAGACTTTTGTTGGCAAGGTGATGTCTCTGCTTTTTATCATGCTGTTTAGGTTTGCCATCGCTTTCCTCCCAAGGAGCAGGCGTCTTTTAATTTCATGGCTGCAGTCACCATCTGCAGTGATCTGGGATCCCAGGAACGTGAAGTCTGTCACTACTTCTACGACTTCCCCTTCTATTTGCCAAGGATTGATGGGGCCAGATGCCATGATCTTAGTTTTTTTGATGTTGAGCTTCAAGCCCACTTTTGCGCTCTCCTCTTTCATCCTGAGCAAGAGGCTCTTTAGGTCCTCCTCACTTTCTGCCATCAGAGTGGTATCGTCTGCATATCTGAGGTTATTGATCTTTTCCCCAGCAATCTTAACTCCAGCTTGTGATTCATCCAGGCCAGCATTTCACATGATGTACTCTGCATATAAATTAAATAAGCAAGGTGACAATATACATCCTTGTCGTACTCCTTTTCCTATGCTAAACCAATCAGTTGTTCCATATCCGGTTCTAACTGTTGCTTCTTGACCCTTATACAGGTTTCTCAGGGGACATGTGAGGTGGTCTGGTACTCCCATCTCTTTAAGAACCTGCCATAGTTTATTGTGATCCACACAATCAAAGGCTTTAGCATAGTCAATGAAGCAGAAGTAGATGTTTTTCTGGTACTCTCTTGCTTTCTCCATAATCCAGCGAATGTTGGCAATTTGATCTCTAGTTCCTCTACCTCTTCGAAACCCAGCTTGTACTTCTGGCAGTTCTCCATCCACGTACTGTTGGAGCCTAGCTTGTAGGATCTTGAGCATGACCTTGTGCAATTGTGTGATAGTTTGATCTTGAGCATGACCTTGTGCAATTGTGTGATAATTGTGTGATCTTGAGCATGAATGAGTGCAATTGTGTGATAGTTTGAACATTCCTTGACATTGCCCTTCTTTGGGATTGGAATGTACACTGACCTTTTCCAATCCTGTGGCCACTGTTGTGTTTGCCAAATTTGTTGGCAAATTGAGTGCAGCACTTTCTTTTAAATATATATATATATATATATATATATATATATATATATATTGCAATTCAAGCCAACATGGTTAGGTGTACATCAGAATACTTTTCCGAATAGCATGTTTGTTGGTTTTTTATTTCCATATATTTCATGTGGTCCATTCATTCCCGAAAGACAAAAATGCATGAGCTGGAGGCTCAAAAACTGTGAGCTAGCTCATACTAACTCAGCTTAGAGGGAACACTGCCTACCAGACTATCCAACAATAAAATCAGCAGTGTGTAAAAACCAACAAGAGAGAGGATTTAAAGGAGACTGAAACCATTCAAAGGCCTGGCAATTTTTTTCAGGGAACTCTTCACTATCATTTTAAAGGAGACAAGGAATGCCGTTTCAGAGGTCTTCCATGAGAGGGAACTCCCTAAGCGGCAAGACATCACTGACAAAGCTTTACTTCTTGTAAAATACAAATTTATGTTAGAATATAAGCAGAGCCCCAATGGATCGGACCAGCAGTCCCCTACTCCATTAATCCGTTTCCCACAGTGGTCTCTCAGCAAAGAAGAAGCCTCCGCTAACGAAGACATGATGGACCCCAGACCCTCGGTCCATCAAAGTCAGTATTGTCTACTCAGACTGGCAGGGGCTCTCCAGGGTCTCAGGTAGAGGCCTTTCACATCACCTACCTGGTCCTTCTAATTGGAGGTGCTGGGGATCGAACCTGGGATCTTCTGCATGCCTAGGAGATGCTCTACTGATGAGCCACGGCCCATCCCAGCAACTAATTTCAGAGGCAGACTGTTTGCACAGAGGTTTCATTTAGCTATCATAGCCAATACCCATTGATAAACCAGTCCTCCTTGAATTTGTCCAGACCCCATTTTTTTGCCTCACTTGGGAATAGTTCCAATACAGGGCCTCATTACTAGGTCTAAGCTAGGGTTACCAACAGGCATTATGCTGGGGACCCCTGCCACAGAGTCCACCTTCCAAAGCTGCTATTTCTTCCTCAGGAACTGTAGTCTAAAGATCAGTTGTAATTCTGGGAGAACTCCAGCCTCCACCTGCAGGTTATAGGCTTGCCGGCCTCCATGTGGGGCCTGGAGATCTCCCAGAATTACAACTGATCTCCAGATAACAGAGATCAGTTCCCCTTGCGTAATGTACTCAGACAAAATGCAATCAGACATAATGCAATCAGACCTGACCACATGCGAGGCAAGGAAGCCATGTGGTCAGGCAAAAACGTCTGAGCTTCGCTCACCTGAACAAAGGACTCAGCGGATCCTAGCCTGCTCTAGTCAGAGGGTTAGGCTCCCGGCCGAGAGCCTATGGAACTCTCAGCCACTGTAAATAGACAATGACTTGAGTGGGGTGTGTTTTGGATGTGGGGTTTTCAGGGGATATAAACCAGCCTGCGAGCTGGGTAAAGTTGTCTTGTTCTTGAACTAATAAAGTATGTGAGAGCTGAAATCACTCATCAGTCTCAGTACTTTTCACCTGGAGAAAATGGCAGCTTTGGAGGGTGGACTGTATGGCATTGTACCCCACTGAGGCCCTTGCCCTCCTCATACTGCCCTCCACAGGCTCTGCCCACAAATCTCCAGGAATTTCCCAACCTGGAGTCAGCAACCCTAGTCTGAGCTCTGAGGTATAGGAGGCATTCTCTTGGATACGTATTTCCGAATGACCTAGGCCACAGTAGTCCCCATGGGAACAGCGCTGATCTCCATGACGACTGTCAGTCCACATGGATTTGTAAGATCCACGTTGGTATCACAGCAACTGCATGGCGCATGATGATCTGAAGCAGGGTGCATGATGCAGGCAGACTGAGGGACATAGTCACTTGCTCACCATCTGGCAGGGCAAAATCATGTGGACCATTTGCCCAACTGCATGTAACATGGGCACTTCAGGCAGCAAGACAAAGACGGCACCTTGACCGCATTCTGGGAGGTTTGTGCCTTC
Source organism: Gekko gecko (assembly GCA_029375565.1). Classification (NCBI taxonomy): domain Eukaryota; kingdom Metazoa; phylum Chordata; class Lepidosauria; order Squamata; family Gekkonidae; genus Gekko; species Gekko gecko. The sequence goes on along the minus strand of JAPDNY010000005.1, from coordinate 29,170,311 downwards.
CGTTGGCGTGAGGTCACCTCTTGCTCAAAATATCTTAATTAGGGATCCGCGGGGGCGTTCAGTTGCCATTAAAATCCAGATATGATGTAGTGGTTCCACTTTAAAGGATGCCATGACGCACGCCGGTTTTCATAGTCAATGATTTATGGATTTGCATAAAGATTTCTTTCATGCACCTCCGCCGACTCTTTCCTGTCTTTCAAAAATTAGGATTATTTATACAAAAGCTCCAAGAGCGTTGATTAAACGGACGGCACATTCTTCCGCAGCTACTGTAATGGCTGTCATTGCACAAGACGGATCCCTGAAAACCTTCGGTCATGGAAGTTTACGAGGTGGGAACAGCTGCAGAGGCTGCAGGAGTGCGATTTCAGGGTTCCCCCCCCCTTCCCCTCATTTAACTCCCATCATTTCCTAAACGGTACCTGCCAGACGGCCGGGTACTTCTTCCACATACGGAACTTTATTTATTTTGTTTTGATTGCTCGTGCCGGCGGAGTTTCTCCTAGAAAGCTTTTGAGAAGACTGGTCTTTGGCAAAGGCGCAACAAACTGAACGAAGACCAAATGCTCGGCAAAGTACTTGGAGTTCTGTGTTCAAAAGTCCGGAGCATTTTTTCCTTTGTAAACAGCAGCTATGTTGGGTTAACCCTCGCTCTGCATCACTCTCCTGAACTGACACAAGACCTTTTCAGAGGTTACACCTGCCCAGAATCTCCCAAATGCGTGTAGATTAGGGTGGCTAACCTGGCATAGGTTGCTGACTCTGGATTGGGGAATACCTGGAGGTTTGGGGCATGGAACCTGGGGAGGCTGGAGTTTGGGGACGAGAAGGACCTCAGCAGGTGCCATGCCATACAGTCCACACCCTCCAAAGCTGCTGTTTTCTCCAGGGGAACTGATCCCTGTCATCTGGAGATCAGTTGTAATTCTGAGAGGTTTCCAGGCCCTGCCTGGAGGCTGGCAACCCTATAACCTGCAGGTGGAGGCTGACGTTCTCCCAGAATTATAACTGATCTCTAGACAATAGTTCCCTAGGAGGAAATAGCAGCTTTGGGAGTTGGACTCTGTGGCAGGGCTACCCCAGCATGATGGCCGTGAATGCCAGGATGACTTCCAATGCTTTTCCTGGTGCCAACCAACTGCTTTTTAAAAGTGGGGCCACTTGAGGCCTTTGCCCAGCAGGGATTCTGATTGGCTGTGCAGATTAAAAGGCATCCTGATAAACAGAGTTTCCCCCGGCAATGTTGAAGACTTACTGTTAGAATTATACATAGCCTTGCCCCCTTTACGTGTTGTGGTTGGCTCCGCCCCCTTTGACAGCTACTTTGTGTTTGTGCCCACCACCATGTGTCAGAATTCCGAAGGGGCCCGCGAGCTCAAAAATGTAGGGGAACCACGGCTCTCTACTGCTCCTTGCTGAGCTCCCTCCCCAACCTCCACCCTCCCTGGGCTCTACCCACAAATGTCCAAGAATTTCCAGACCGAGCCTTAGTGCCATTCTATCTGAACAGGATTTAGAACAGTCTAACTGCTTGGAATTGTATTATCTACCAGGATATTTGTCTGTGCGCAACCCAGGGGTGTGGGGGAGAACAGCAGTTCTCACATTTCTACATGGCTTGTACAAATCTTCTATTTTCAAAAAACAAAAATATCCCTCAACTGACAGAAGAGGAAAGCGGGGCTGATTTTGCCCAATACCCACTCCTCACTGTAGCCCACCCCTCAGTCCCATGTGGTGTCTGTCCACAATATTCCTGTGTCCCTTTTGAGTGTCAGGAGCCGCAAGCCACTGCTGGAAGAAGGTGGGAAACATAAGAATGCCTTCTGCTCCAACTTTATACCCCTAAAAAAGAAATCCAATTCCATTTCTTTTCTTTCTGCCTGTAGTACCAGGTCTTTAGATAGGCCACTAAGTCAGTCTGCATCAAACCATCTCCTAAAGGGTCAAAAAAATCTGTTCTTCATTCTGCTTATTACGATGGCAATTCCCTACCCCTTGGTCCTGCCTATAACTGTACAGTCTGACACAGACTAGCAGGAATTTGGTCAGGGTCAGGACTGAGTTTGGGCCTCCCCCGGCGACCACTTGCGCCTCCCACTTGGAGGACTGTGGCCTTTAATCCCAGTTTTCTGCCTCCCAAATCCTTTCCCGGCAAAACCGTCAGCTTCTCAGAGCTCCGTTTCCTTCGCCAACATCTGTGCAAGTCAAACCACTTCAGTGGCCCTAAAAGTCTCTGAAATGCTGACAACATATTGATGTTGTTAAGGATAACAAACGAGAGCGTCCCATCAGATAACAACTGGCGGCCATTCGTTTTCAGTCAAGTTTTCTTGTTGGCTTAATTGAAAGTAGATGAACGGATGTTGTCACCAAACTTCCTTTTGAAGATGTACATACGCCCCGGAGGTTTTTAAGTAGTATTTTAAAACCTTGATTTAATGCTCTGTTTTGTAGCATTGTTCTGTTCCCAGGCTATACAAGGGAAAGGCTGCTGATTAATGCAGCATTGCCTAGCAGATTGAAACGGTGGATACGAAGGGTACATCTGTGCAGCAGCTTGGGGTGGGTGCATCTAGTGTCATCCCTGCGATCCAGGCATTTCCCTGCACATGTTTTGGTACAGTACAACTCCCCACCCAGTCTGTATGGCAAAGATAGGCTGTTCTGAGAACAGCATAGTCTCTGGCAGTGGTCTCCAGAGCCTCCCACCCCTGCCAAAATGAAGTTATTCATCCTACTTACAGAGAAACTTCCCCTAATTTCTGCTACATGGTACCTCATTCCCACAGGCACAGTTTTATTAAATTTTCCCTCCCTTGTTTGTGTGTTCTGTGCAGACAAGTCGCTTCAACTCATGCTAACCATATGAATTAGTGACCTCCAAATAATCCTGTCACTAACAGCCTTGCTCGGGTCTTGCAACCTGAGTGTCATGGGTCCTGGCTCCACTGAGGCTGACTATTCCTCAGACGAGGAAGAGGCATGGAGCAACCCAGCCTCCTCTGGAGTCGGCCCAGAAGGAGAACCTTTACCAGCACCTGAGGGAAAAGAGGCCCCAGCATCTGCACAGGAGGGGCAGCAAGGTGAAGAGACTGAGGTGTAAGTCAGAGGGAGAGTCTGGTCCAGAGCCTGGCCCAGCACCCCCAGCTGGAGACACCTCGAGGCCAAAATACCCACCTAGCTCACCAGAATGTCCCAGAAGTAGGGCACGCTTGCATCTGAATGTGCAGGAGAGAAGGAGGAGTGCCAGACTTCAGCTGTTACAAAGGCAACATGAGGAGCTGTGAGTCTTTGCAGATTGCCTCCCAGGGAAGGGAGGATCCGTCATAAGCAACCATGCTCACCTGCCTCAGTGCGGATGCAACCATGTGATCTCAGATCTTGTCCTGGCGGTCAACCTCTGCTCCTTGCTTCTGAAAACTCTGACTGATTTCCCAGCATTCTGACCTTCGGCTCTGTTTCTTGACTTGCTTTTGGACTGTGTATCCAGCTTTCAGTGAAGTGTATCTGTGGCGACCAGCCAAGACCCAGCACATTGAGGGCTGTGGCTTCCTTGATGGAGTCAATCCATCTCAATATTAGGTCTTCCTCTTTTCCTGTGGCATTCAACTTTTCCTAGCATGATTGCCTTTTCCAGAGCATCTTGTCTTCTCATGATGTGACCAAAATACCATAGACTCAGTTTGGCCCCTGTATTTCTCTGGTCTGGGGACAGGGGAGATAACTCTATATAGCCAATCACTCCATGTCAGAGAAGATGCTGTAAGGTCACCTCCATGCTTGAGAGGAGGAGACAGATGGAGCATAATGACAGGGTCTCAGTTAATTACTCTCAGCATCCCACAATTAAGGATACATCTGCCCATTAGTCTCTCTATTTCCTTCACTATGGCCGCGATCACACGCACCTTTAGATCCAACATAGGTGAGAATGCCAGACAGATCTAAAGGGAGTAATCAGACAGCAACATCTGGAAAGTGTCCCGCAGTCATCAACAATCCATGCTGCTCTGTCGCAGAAGCAGAGTTAAAAGACACAGGGGAAAGTCCGGTAGTAAATGGGTTCCGACGGGCCACGGACAAACTTTCCCATCTAATAGCTCAAGCATGTTCTCAAGCCTTCGGGATGGTCTGATCAGGCTGTCCCGGCTCGGTGCCATTCCCCCCCCCTTCATAGTATGCGCATCATCACATAATCCATAGGGGGCCCTCAGTGCAGAAGTGCAATTCTTCATTTATGCACATGGGAAACCCCTACTCACCCGCAGTTGCACCTGATCACACAGTGACGGGCTGCGCCTGCAGCTACAAAGGGAGGTGTGATCTCGCAACTGCATGTCAAATTCCTCCAGAGGGAATAGCCTTGCTTCCTCTCCGCTTCAACTGGAGTGTGTAACCGCAGCCTATGTTTCCCCCAGAATTAACCCCCCCCCCCCCAAAAAAAAGGTAACCATATAAACTAAGCTTGTTATTCCTGTTTGGTCCTTAAATCTGTTAAACATCTTCATTATGCTGTATGCTAATTTACTGCTCACCCTCTACCTATATGTATGGACTGGTAATTTCCATTTCATTGTATCTGATGAAGCATGCAAGCACGTGAAAACTTATACCGTGAATAAAACTTTGGTGGTCTTAAAGGTGCCACTGTACTCAAACTTCGTTCTGCCACTTCAGGCCAACACAGCTACTCACCTGAATCGAAGTAGGCTCAGAGTTATCCCATTGTTTCTCATGAACACATTTCGGTCAGAAAAAAAACAGTTGCTCTTTTGTGTCTGGCGCCAAATCTTTGTTATGAAAATACAGAGTGGAGCTTTTAGAGCAATTCAATTTCCTATTTAACAGATATCTCAGAACTGATCGTTTTAATTAACTTCAGTCTTTTCATCCAGTCATAGGAAGGTCATAGGAAGAAGCTAACAAATTGTAAAGCAAGACAGTTGGAAGTCCAGCCTCGATAAATCACATGTCCTCTCAGAGTTTTATTTGAATGCAGATCGTCTCCAGACTGCTATTGAAGCTCTAGATTTCTGCACTTAACATTAAGAACTTCCTGTGACTGAAAAATGCAAACTGTGCCCTTGGAATAAAACTAAGAACATAGTTGGGTGTATAAAATGTCCATCTAAATGTCTTTCCAAAGTCAGGAAGAACAAATTCAATGTAGATTTACTTTTTTCCCCCCCAGGCCTAGCTCCATACTGTTCTAGACAACCATTACGGTTGCCAGATCTGGGTTGGAAAATACCTAGAGACTTTGGGGGTGGAGCCGGGAGAAGGCGTGGTGTGGGGATGGGAGGGGCCTCAGCATGGTACGATGCCATAGAGTCCACCCTTCAAAGCAGCCATTTTCTCCAGGGGAGCTGATCTCTGTCAGCTGGAGATCAGTTGTAAAAGCGGAAGATCTCCAGGCCCCACCTGGAGGCTGGCAACCATAACAGCCACATATTTATTTATTTATTTATTTATACCCCACCTTTCCCCCCAATGGGGACCCAAAGCGGCTTACATTCTCCTCCTCTCCTCCATTTTACCCTCACAGCAACCCTATGAGGTAAATTAAGCTGAGTGATTAAGCTGGGCCCAGCAAGCTTCCCTGGCAGAATGGGGATTTGAAACCAGCCCTGGCTGTTTTGGACTCACAGGGGACTTTTATTATGCCACTCAGTGATTTCTCCCAGCCCACTGGCTAGTCTCTCATGGGTAGGGTTGCCAACCTCTAGGTGGGGCCTGGAGATCTCCTGCTATTACAACTGATCTCCAGCCAATAGAGATCAATTCTGCTGGAGAAAATGGCTGCTTTGGAGACTGGATTCTATAGAATGTTTACTGTGCTTGCTGAGGTCCTGTCTCTCCCCAAACCCCAACCTCTCCAGGCTCCACCCCCAAATTCTCCAGGAATTTCCAACTCATAGCTGGCAACCCTATGGGGCACAGTTTGGAGGCCACAACCACAACTCATATGCTTTGACGTGGGTGGGGGGCCACATTTCATCCCTATCAGCTGTAATCCTACAAGATCCCAGACTGCAGGCCGGGTCTTTGGCCTGTCTCTGATCATGGGTCTGCTGCCAATCAGAGTGGACTCTATTGAGTTAGATGGCCCAGTATTCTGACTCAGTATAAAAGACATTTGTACGCTGAATTGCTGAACTAGAACTGAGCACCACAGGAGGCTCTTTGAGCAAAGGGAGAGGGATTTGGGGGAGTGTCTCTGCCAGCTAGTGATGGGAAGGGGCTGTGCCTCAGTGGTAGGCAATCTGCTGGGCAGGCCCAAGGTCCCAGGTTCAGTCCCCAGCATCTCCTGTTAAATGATCTGTTAGTGGGCGATGTGAAAGATGTCCGTCTGAAACCCTGCAGAGCCGCTGCCAATCCGAGTAGACCTGAGGACTGGGGAGCCTAATGGTTCCTGTGCTGAGGCAGGCAATGGTAAGCCACCTCTGTTTGTCTCTAATTTTGAAAGCACTACAGGGTTGCTATAAGTCAGTTGCTAATTGATGGCACCTTCCACCTCCTGCTTCATTTTTACCCTACCCTTCTCACTGAGATTCAGTGTGGATTGGGAGAGGGGGTGTCAAATCACAGCCAATGTAGGGCAACCCCTTAGGGCAGGGGTCTCAAACATGCGGCCCGGGGCCGGATCAGGCCCCTGGAGGGCTTCTATCAGGCCTGCAGTGGAACTGGCTGTCTTCTGCTGCTTCTTCCAGTTCTGCTGCTGCTGCTGTGTCATTGTAGGTTTGCAGCTTACAGATACACACCTGAACAGCATACTCAGGATTGCAACAGCACAGACATTTTGATGTAATAATTCAGAGCAAAAGGTGTCCGTTATCCGACACTGTTAAATTAACAAAATATTGCAAGAGTGCTAATGTTTTAAGCATGTTTTTATTTTAAGTTAAAAAGAGCCCTTTGTGTTTGTGTCCTTTATAATGTTTATATCTCCACTACCCGGCATTACATTTTATGACGCACATGGCCCGGCCCGACAAGGTCTCATTTATGTCAGATCCGGCCCTTGTAACAAATGAGTTCGACACCCCTGCCTTAGGGTTTTCAAGGAAAAAGACGTTCGGAGATGGTTCACCATTGCCTGCCTCTGCATAGTCACCCTGGACTTTCTTGATGGTCTCCGATCCAAATACTAGCCAGGACCGACACTGCTCAACTTCATGAGATCTGATAAGGATGGGCTAGCCTAGCCTACCCAGGTCAGGGCAAGGATGGGTTACAGAAATATAATGAACGCTGCAGTCAGATTCTATAAAACATCCAGTGCACGATGCAACAGGACTAGGATTGCAAAATTAGAAAAGAGCGCAAACAACAACAACAACACCTGTCTAAAGCACAACTGCAAACTCTGGGCTGGGCTTCTGTTTCCTTGCTTGTGTTCTCTGCAGCTGCTATGAGCATGGGTGTGACCAGAGGCACATGTACCTTTGGCATAACCTGAAAGTCAAGAGGCAAAGAGCGCATCGTGGCCCTTGGCTCTTAGTCCGTGGCCCACAGCTGTGGCCACGAACAAGCCAGCCCTGGGGATCCAGGATCAGCCCTGGGTGTAGTCTTTTGCAGTATACTGTTGGTTGTAGATCAAGATGGGTAGCTGTGGTAGTCTGTCTGTAGCAGTGGAAAAGAGTGAGAGCCCTGCAGCCCCTTAAAGACTAACAAAATGTGTGGTAGGGTAGGCATTTTCATGAATCATTGATCTGGTATCTGAAGAAGTGAGCACTGACTCACGAAAGCTCATACCCTACTACAAATTTTGTTAGTCTTTAAAGGGCTACTGGACTCTCACTCTTTTCTACTGTTGTTTGTATTATCGTTTTTATACTTTTAATTTCAGTTTATTGTACTTCTTTCCGGTTTCAATTGTACTTCTTTGTAAACCACTTTGGGTTCCCTTTGGGGATACAAGTCGGGGTAGGAAGGGCCCAAATAAATACTGGACAAACCAACACTGCCGGAACATTGAAGGACAATAATCCATGGCCCAGGCCAAAGGCAGGCGTACAATCTAATTGTGGTGATTTGCCATATGAAAGACTCTGGAAAAGGTCACGTCTTCAGAAGATGTTTCAGTAGGATAACTTCCAGATAAGACCTGCTTCGGTGAAGAATAGTCCTGTGGCACCAGGAAGCTTATATTCATAATAGGCCAACTTCTTTTGAACGGCTTTCAGTCTAAAATAAAACAAAACCAAACCAAAAAACACCCAGTTTTTTATCAAGTTCCAGATTCATCCAGCAAATCTAAACACATTGCCCTGAACAACTACAAAATAGAACTCAGGCTGCTATTTTGGACCGTGACGAATGTTCTATTTTCTTAGCGGGCGTGTTGGCTAAGGTCATCATAATACAGCCGAACATTGTTCACTCTCGACACCTCTTGCCCTTTAGGATCAGGTTAAATGTTCTTGCTTTAATATCAGATTGTTCAGCCTGGTCAGGAAATGGGATGCTGTCCCATATTGTCTTCCTAGTTATTATGGATCCCCCCCCCCACCCTGTACGAGACATTTTATACACACAAAAAGGGCATGGTTATTCTGAGGGGGGTCCCTCAGCTTTTTTAAAAATATACCTCTTCCAACAGCTGCGGCTGTGACCGTTCCTCTCATCAAGATCACCCCCCTAAAAAAAATACAACTGTCCTGAACTGAAAGCATCTCTTTCCTGTCTCTCCACCCAAGCTATGCATGTATCACCATGGATGGGCACTCCATTTCCTCAGGATAACTGCCCCACCTGGATCAACCCTTCAGCTTCTCTCTTCCTCCCAGCCTGCCCAGATTTCCTGTGTGGAAGATTCCAGGTTTTGCCTACATTTGTAATACACCACCATTCACGAGAGATGAGCAGAGATAAAGATCACCAGGCCTCATACAAAACCACTTTCATATTTCCTGGATTATCACACAGCTAATTCAGCGATAATGTCCCAAATGGTGGGTGCCACGAAAGAATTGCTACGGGACCAAGATAAACGAATCAAATTAAACAATGCCAGCTCTTGGTTGGGAAATTCCTGGAGATTTTGGGGGTGGAGCCTGAGGAGGGCGGAGTTTGGGGAGGGGATGTAGGGTTGCCAGGTCCCCCCGGGTCACAGGTGAGGGATGGGGAGGTAGGGTTGCCAAATCCAGGTTGGGAACTTCTGGAGATTTGGGGATGGAGCCCGGGGAGGACAGGGACCTCAGTGGGGTACAATGCTGTAGAGTCCACCCTCCAGAGCATCCATTTCTTCTGGAAAACTGATCTCTGTAGTTTGGGGATGAGATGTAATTCTGGGGGATCCCCAGGTCCCACCTGGAAGCTGGCATCCCTAGAGGGGAAGGACTTCAATGGGATAGAATGCCATGGAGTCCACCTCCCAAAGTGTCTATTTTCCCCAGGTGAACTGATCTCTGTTGCCTGCGGATCAGTAGCAATCCCAGGAGATCTCCAGCCACCACCTGGAGGCTCCAGCCACTAGTGGACCGCAGTGGCTCAACAAAGGTTGCACCCCACCAGTATTCACTGTGCAAAAATTATTAGTCCCATTACAGTCCACGAATTTGCTTCTCCTTTATTTGTTTCTTTATTTTACCTCATGCCGTGCTGCTGCTGCTGCTTCCAACAATCTGTTTTCCTCAATGCTTCGTCAGGTCGCTTTATACTTGGAGCTGTTTTACAAATAAATTACAAAATAGTTACAACTCTTATTCATTTGTTCTTTTTCAAGTATGAGTAATCAAGGACATTCCTACCCCATGCTCTATGTCTACAAGATTAATTCTAAGTAGGAGATAGAGCATGGGGTAATAATGTCCTTGATTATTCACACTTGAAAAAGAACAAATGAATAAGAGTTATAACACAGCTCCAAGTATAAAGCAACCTGACGAAGCATTGAGGGAAACAGATTGTTTACCCGGAAAATCTGTAGTCGCATGGCAATTGTTGGAAGCAGCAGCAGCCCTGCATGATGTAAATAAAGAAACAAAAAAGCAAATTCATGGACTGTAATTGGACAAGAATCATTTTGGCACAGTGAACATTGGTGGGGTACCACCTGGCAAGCCTAAAAGGCTTCCATGATGAGCCCAAAGAACCAACCCACAGAAGAGGTACATAGATGTCATTTTTCAGTTCAGTTCAGTTTATTTTCTAATGTTGCCTTTCTAATGTTTCATTTTGCACGTTTTCACTACCAGTGATTTCATTTCTTTTTTTTTTACAGCATTTTAGACCATTTTTTACGTCACGCTGTATTTACACACAGTAGACACAAAAGCAGTGTTAACTATTGCATACATTTAACAAGAAGAAAAAGTAGACACAAAAGTAGCACAAAAGTAGGCACCAATTCAATTTGCATGAGGGAAAAGCGACAATAATTTTTGAGTCGAAAATCGGTAATATCATTAGGAAAAGGCTGCTTGTTAAATCTCCACACAAGTTACAGTACATGCAGATTTCCTGAAATGGGAACTCGACAAGCAGGGTACCACAACCAAAAAGGCCCCCCTTATCATAGATATTAATCATTCCTCAGATCGCACCGGCATTTGGATCAGAGCATCAAGAGAAGATTCAAACATTTATGTAGGAACTCCACCTCAAAACTTGCAAAGGAGATGTGATCCTTGCACTTTTCGGAAATGTTCTTGAATTCTGAATCAGGTGTCCCCATTCTTTCCAAAGTGATAAACCTTTCTCAGAGCAGGCAGTAAAAATGTTCTTTAAAACTGTCATGTATGTGGCTCTCCTGGCTGGTCTAATGGGATTTCTTAGTGTTCAATTAAAAAAAACCCCTTAATTATCGTTAGAGGACCCAATCGGTTAAATCACACTAATCAACTGTGGAGTAGCACTGGAAAAGCCTTTAATCAATTATCAGTCCCAAAAGACAGACTCAACAAAATACAGCCAAACAAATATATTTTTTAAAAAAAAAACCTCTGCAGTCAATTAAATTAATTATCTTGCAGGCTGGGAGGTTAGAATGATGGATTGTAAACGTTTCTGATCCTGAGATAAGACCGGCTAGGCTATGGAGACATCATGGGTGTGCGTGCACTCTCTTTTTCTCTCACAAACACACATGCACATTCTATAAATTAACAAGGAAGTAATTTCCAGATGTCTCCCAAACAGGCAAGGATAGCAGGTAGCCATGTTGATCCATAGAAAAATTCTAAAAATAGTGTAGTGGTTAATAGTGTGGTGTAGCAGACTCTAATCTGGGAGAATCGGGTTTGATTCCCCACTCCTCCACTTGCACCTGCTGGATGACCTTGGGCAAGCCATAGTTCTGGCACAGCTGCTCTTGAAAATGAGCAGTCTCTGTCAGAGCTCTCTCAGCCCCACCTACCTCACAGGGTGTCCGTCGTGGGGAGAGGAAGGGAAAGGAGTTCGTAAGCCGCTCTGAGACTCTGAGTGAAGGGAGGGGTAGAAATCCAATCTCTTCTCTTTTTCTTCTCTTCTAAGTAACTTGAAAGCTGCCCTGACCAGAATGGCCTAGGGTGGCCAGCCAGATTTAGGCAGATCTTGGCTGCTCAGCAAGCTCCGCCCTGGTTAGTACTTGTGCGGGAGACCACCAAGAAAGCCCAAAGTTCCTACATAGAGGCAGGCAGTGGCGAACCATCTCTGAATGTCTCTTGCTTTGGAAACCCCATAGGGCCACCATAAGTAGGCTGTGACTTGACGGCACTTCCCACCAACTTGAAATCTCACTCCAGTCCAAACTATTTCATGATATTTTGATTTATCCTAATGAAAAGGAGGACCTTGTTTGGTTTGGAATGCCCAAGGAGAGCATGACCTGCCATTCCCCATTTTTTGTGTTGGTCGTCATCAAAGACTTCCACTTAGAACAGAAAGGGTTGGTTCCAGTGATCTGTGGGTGAAAGGTTTACGGATCTTTCCCACATCTGCCTCTTTCCTGCTGTCCTTTCCAGCCTTGGGAAAGTTCATTTCTGGGGTTGCTGGACACTGGTTGACGTCACACGGCAACACGAGGTTGGGCTGAGGAGGAAGAAAAGGGTGAAAAAGCCACTCCAGCCTCTTCTATCACTGCATTAAACTAAGAGGTGGGACAGGTTATTGTTGTCACCTTCCCCCTCCACCTTGCAGCCCCCTGACTAGGACTGCCAGATCCATGTTTGGAAATTCCTGGAGATTTGGGGTGGAGCATGGGGAAGGCAGGCTTTGGAGAGGGGGAGGGACCTCAGTTGGGTATAATGCCGCCCTCCAAAGCAGCCATTTTCTCCGGGGAACTGATCTCTGTAGCCTGGACATCAGCCATAATTCCAGGAGATCTCCAGGCCCCACCTGGAGGCTGGCAACCCTAACTCTGACCCATGTGGCTATATAGGTCCTCCTACAACACTAGGGTTGCTGACCTTCAGGTGAAGCCTGGAGACAGAATCACGGAATCGTAGAGTTGGGCTGAGTTCAGACTGGCAACTTGCCCCGGTAGGGACCCGGGCCAGCAACGATTCAATCCCGCAGTAAACTGGGCAGTCACACAGGCACATCTGCCTGGCATCCCCCACTCGTAGCCAACCCATGCTGTTGCGCTTCACCGCCGGATTAAAAAGATACCTCATGTAACCAGTAGCAAATCCCAAAAGCACGCGTGTGTCACACGTTTCTCCGCTCCCAGGAAGTCTGAACACTCCGCCGATAAACCGGGAGCAACTCGCGTTGGGCAGGAGGCAGCAGTGGTATGATTGGCCGTGCTCCGTTCTACTGCCCAATGTGGTGCCAACGCTGCGGGGTCCTCCCCCAATCAGCAAAATGTGCTTATGCGCACATACACCCACAGCCGAATTAATGGGGAAACACCGAATACAGCGCGCCTCCGGGGCAGCAGTCTGAACGCACCCGCCTGCCTCCGCCCTGTAACTTCCGGCAGCAGCTCAGGCTATCTGAATGGGAAAACTCAGAACAGTTTGTTCCGGGGCTTTTTTGCCGCGATGAGTCTGTCCTCAGCCTTGGAAGGGATCTCCAGGGTCATCTAGTCCAACCCGCTGCACAAGGCAGGAAATTGACAAATACCTCCCCCACATACACACCCAGTGACCCCTGCTCCATGCCCAGAAGAAGGCAAAAAACCTCCAGGATCCCTGGCCAAACTGGCCTGGAGGGAAATTGCTTCCTGACCCCAAAATGGCAATCAGCATTTCCCTGGGCGTGTAAGAAAGGGCCATGAGATCTCCAGGAATTACAACTGATCTCTAGATGACAGAAATCAGTTTCTTCGGCACCTTCAGAGGATAGACTCTACAGCATCACATCCAGTGTTCCCTCTAAGCTGAGTTAGTGTGAGCTAGCTTGCAGTTTTTTAGCCTCTGGCTCACACATTTTTGTCTTAGCTCAGGAAGGACGGCTCCAGAGCAAACTAATTTATGTAGTAGCCAAATTGCTCGCTCACAACCTAAAAGCCAGTAGCTCACAAAGTAGAATTTTTGCTCACAAGACTCCACAGCTTAGAGGGGGCATCGATCACATCCCCACTGAACTGCCCCCAAATCTCATGGAATTTCCAAACATGGAGCTGGGAACCCTAGACAACATTGCAAGAACTTTTCTGTGGTTGGATGGGGCTGCTGGATAACAAGGGACAGACTGTTAGCGTCTTCTGCTTATGGATCTCTGGATCCAACCAAAATGCCCCAGAATTAAAGAAAAAGAACATAGCAACATTCTGCCCCTTTGGAGACTTTTCAAATCAGGAGTGACCTTGGGTAGGTCACGAGAAGGCCTTGCATATCTTCATAACTAGTTCACAAGTAGCCCGTATCTCTTACCTGCTGAATTGTCCATTCCTGGATTTCACATGAGAATTGCTTTTTCTAGTCTGTCTAGCTGGGATTGAGTTTAATCCTATGGAAGAGGAGTGTTGGGGGTGGGCTGATGGGGGCTTTTGAAAAGTTTTTATGCTTTAAAAACCTTTATGTACTAAACACTCCCATTCACCCTTTTAAGCTATATTCCTGTCTCAGAGCTGGTTTTATATATAGGCATGCATGTTTTGCTTTTAATCCTCTCCAAAGACGCATTCCATAAATCGCTCGCATCTTTGCCAACCTCTCGGTCTCTCAGCAAGCCTACATACCAGCTTTAAAGTAAGCCTCTTGAAAACCAAAGCAACAGTCCTGCGGCTCGCGTTTATATTATTTCCAGATTTGTATAGCTGCAGGCTGCTTCTTAAGAGTTGCAAATGATAAGCCGGTTCTTTGTTGCCAGCACTTTTTTTTTTTAAATTGTGATGTTTAAACATCGTTCACCGATGCACTTACTGAAAAACAGACTGCACTAGCTGCTGGATGACCAAGGCGTTCTTACATTTACAGGGGGGATAAGAAAGATATTCTTCCATGGCAGTAGTCAAGCCCTAAAAGACCATTTTTTTGACATCAGGGAATTCTCGTGCTTAAAACAGGAGATGGTGCAGAACTAGAAAACGGGACAAGTGGTTAGGTTGCCAGTTAAGATGCCAACTATAAAATGAAACCTTAAAAAATATTACTTGAATGTAGGAAGGAAGAGGAGACAAGGGAAAGCTCAAGCGGGGATATGAATTGTATAACACAAGCGTGGATATGCACCTTTCAGCATACATTCATTGAGGAGCCATATTTATAGCAGAAACTCCACATATATGGGCAGACCCAACTGTGTTTGCTTTTGGCCGTCAACTCGCAGTCAACTTATGGCGACCCCGTGTGGCTTTCAGGGCAAGAGACGTTCAGAGGTGGTTTGCCATTGCTACACTGTGTGTGGCGACCCTGGTATTCCTTGATGGCCTCTTATCCAAATACTAACCGGGGCCGACCTTAGCTTAGCTCCCGGGATCTGATGAGATCAGGCTAGCCTGGGACATCCAGGCCACACCCAAATAACCATCCAAAAAATAATGACTTCCAGACCCCCGTTTTCCTTCCTTCCTTGGTTCCTAACAGGTGCTCAGGCCAAGAGTAGGGATCACATAAGGATCATTCATCACATAGGGTTTCCATGTTGGGGATGGGAAATTCCTGAATATTTGGGGGCATAGAGCTGGGGAAGATGGAGTTTTGTGAGAGGAGGAAGCTCAGCAGGGTATAATGTCCTACAGTCCACCCTCCAAAGACACCATCTCTTTAGAAATATAGTTAAACTGTTTAGGTTTAGTAGAAGAAGTTCCCAAATTCAGCCTCTGGTATAAAAGATGTTTGTTATTGGGTAACAATCAAACGACATGACATGGAGGGCTCTTCCACGTTCTCATTTTTGTCACTTGTGTGTCCCTATTGCTTTTTCCTTTTCCGCACATGTTTTCCTCCCTCTAGCGGTCAATTTGATATTACACCTCTGTTTGTCTGGCATAAAAACCTGCAGTTTAGGATACAGAGTTTTAAAATCTGGGTAAAATGCAGTAAAATATATATAAGACCATAAAAGTATTTGACAGATCCAATAAGAAATATAAAAGGCAAATACAATTTTATAAATTTAGCCGCACCTTTCTAATACAATAGCATGCCGCCCAAAATTTAGCCACAGATTCAGTAAAATCTAATATCATTTTTTGCCATGATTGTCAAAACCTGGGCAGAAATGGGATGTCCATTACTAGAATGAGTCCTAAGCTAGATCATATACACTTTGATTGCTGACCTCCTAACTGGATCTTATATTTTCAAATTAATTATCCTGGACAAGTCTGCCTTTGTTTCCCATAGTAATTTATCATGGTTATAGTGAATAAGCTTATCCAGTTCTTGAACAAGACATATTCCCAGAGATCTTACAGCTGTTTTCCTCCACAGCATAAGACAGGTGCTAGAATTCAATCTTTATTATCATAAATAGTACCAGGCCATTCTGATTTATTTAGATTAAGCTTTATACTCCAAACTGTGGGCATACAAATTTATTTTAAGCATGCTTTCCCCTCCTCAGTAGCATATTATCTCTAATTGCAATAGCTGTAGGTACAGTTGATAAGGTGAAAAACAACACCTTTATCTTGTACATCCATATAATTAAAATGCACCTGAAAAAACTCTGTTCACAAATATTCCATAAATGGGACAAGAATACATCCTTCTGTTCCATTAAAAAAATTCACATCTGATCCCAAAAGCTTTCTGTGCCTGTAATAAAGCAAGACATTTCCCACTCAATCCAGTTAAATTCCTTCTTAGCAGCTAAAAATAACCATGTTTATCACTCCTTTCAGACCAAAACTGTATGTATTAGATTTATTAATCTGCATTTGATGAAACCTGTTTAATCATAAATATATTTACAAATCAGATCATTCAGTTTTTACTAGCCTACTGGACATCTCCACGCCTTGAAATCCTTATTTAGGATCAATATCAGCTGTTTATGTAGCCTTGTTATTTTAAGCTCTTTCCAGTTTTCAGCTAATTTATATAATCAAAAAGTTAATTGAAGAGGTGTGTATTCCCCATCAAGATCATCGGCTCCTAGTAATTTATTATTTTTCAATCTCAGAACTCGCCTCCTCTGTTGTTCATTAAATCTGCTATACGAACATAAGAGAAGCCATGTTGGATCAGGCCAATGGCCCATCCAGTCCAACACTCTGTGTCACAGTGACCAAAAACTCAGGTGCCACCAGGAGGTCCACTAGCAGGGCCAGAACTCCAGAAGCCCTCCCACTGTTGCCCACCAAGCACCAAGAACACACTGTATCACTGTCCCAGACATATTGTTCCCTCTATACCTTGTGGCTAACAGCCACTGATGGACCTCTGCTCCATATGCTTATCCAATATTTACTATACTAATTTTACTACTGTCTTTATTATATTATGGTCTACTTCATTTACTTGTCAACCTGTTAAATGGAGCCCCTGTAAGTGTTTCTGAATAATATTCTTCTAAAAATAAAATCCTGTTTCAGCACTTGATATCCTTGCTAAATCATTGTCCTCTTTAATTGGAGTTATTTTAGACGTTTGCTTCTTATTCACCCTATATGGTGAATCTGTCTGGTTTATTGTCTTTGCTTCAAAAATCTCAATGGCTTTTCTTTCTGTGCCCAGTTTATAAAATCTAATAGCTTCCTCAAGAACTCTCACCTTTTTAAATGTCCTCTGAGAGCCTGTCCTTTCATGTTCTTGTTCGTGCGGCTGAATCTTTCTTGTTCTTTTTTCAGATAAATTCCTTTTTAAAATTAATATTCCTCTTACTATCCTTTTGACATTTCAGAGTTGGTTAACTGGTTCCTGCCTGGTATCACGTTTATACAAAAATCTTCCTCTAATGCATCTGATACAGTGACATGGCTTGGAAAGTACTTGGATAATACTGCTCCCTAGTTTCTTGCTGATATGCATTAGGGAATAAAAATAACAATCAAACCACATCTCCTGATTCACTCCCATATGCCAGTTATGCACTTCATACAGCCTGCTCCTTGTGATATCCTCTTTTAGGATTGTCCGTATGGAAGTGGCTAGATCTCAGGCTTTCTCTTTGGTAGATCCATTCCTCTGGAATAGCCTACCAGAATGGGGATGGAGGGAAATCTTCATTCGTTGCAAGACAGTTGCATTTCAAAGGGCATTTTGGACATTCTATACTATATACTAGTACATATATACTATATACTAGGGGCCGCGGTGGCTCAGAGGTTAAAACACTGACCTGCAGACTGGAAGGTCGGTAGCTCAGCAGTTAGAGACCCGAGTGCTGCATGAAGGAGTGAGCTCCCATCTCTGGCCCCAGCTCCTGCCAACCTAGCAGTTTGAAAGCAAGAAATTGCAAATAGATAAATAGGTACCGCTTTGGTGGGAAGATAACAGCATTCCGTGCACCTCAGCATTTAGTCATGCCGGCCACATTACCACGGAAAAAGTCTTTGGACAGTGCTGGCTCTTCAGCTTGGAAACAGAGATGAGCACTGCCCCCTAGAGTCGGATTCGACTGGCTTTCAAGCAAGGGAAACCTTTACTTTTATAACCTTCTTAGGCAGATATAGCATGGATTTAAACCTTCATGGGGTTTTTTTAATCTGTGCGCTTGTTTTTCATCTTTGTTTTTCATTAGTAGTGGTTTTAACTTTTTTATCGTGTGTGTGTGTTTATCTTGTTAATGAACATGTTTTGGTTTTCTTGACACTTGTGGCTTCATTGTTACCTGCCTTGAGTGTAAGGATATAAATGATTTAAATAAGTATATTGCACTTTCTCTCCCCAGTCTCCTAATATGCCTGATGCATGAATCTGAGGCAATAAGATCTCCATGCATAAAGTTAACATTTTAATGCCAAGTACTTATGTGATATCCAGTGCACATGGGACCAGATTGCATAGTTGATTTCTGGATTTTATCTCAAATATTTATCATGCAGCTTGGATCTATCTAGGGTTTTTCCTGCATTCTCCTTTGCCTCCCTTGTAAGTTCCTGTTTCTTCGAGGGGGGTCCCGTTCTGCACATGTTTTGCTCCCTCTAGTGGTCAATGTTATATTACACTGGTTTATGTCTGGCATAAAAACCTGCAGTTTAAATCTGCAGGGAGATATGCCAGATATGAGCAGGTGTAATATCAAATCGACCACTAGAGGTGCCAAAGCACATACAGAACAGAAAAAGACCCCAAAGAAACAGGAAGGTACAGACAAGGTAAATGAAAAAGTGGAAATGCCCCAAATTGGATGTTATGTGTATATTCCCTACTCAGATATTAGTTCCCTGTGTGGATGTCCACTATGACAGATGCATCCAGTAGCTGGAGCAGATATGGGCAGTCTCACTCCCTCAAATGCACATAAAGAGATTAGAAATGTACAGATATGCCCTTTTGCATTTCTTTTGTTTTCCATGTGCTGACACTGGGAGCATGTTTCATTCTACCCACTTGTGTCAACAGGGTTCCAGATATGTTTGTTTTAAGGCCGCTGTATACCATTTCGGCATTACTGGTGTTGATACGCCATTGGTGCAAAAATAAAGATGAAATATAATTTTAATGGGGACAAATTGGTGCAAGGAGATAGTGGACAAAAGAGAAGTTAAATTGAAACTATGGATAATCAACATGTTAGGAAGAACACTAGCCTAGAACCAGTCTCCCTGACAGACTAATTTCCCACAGACTGAGCATTTAAAAACAAAACAAAACATGGAAGAGCGTTCAGTAATGCCATCCTTCACTTTCACCTCATCATGGTACAGTCTCAAGAGTACTGAGATCACGTGCTTCCCCTGATCATTCTAAAGGGGGCAGCAACCCTTTACACAGGGCATCCATGATCAGATCTCCTATTGTAGTTTTTTAACATTCAGAAGTGTGTGTGTCGGGAAGCAATTTAGGTCAGCGCTGAAGCACTGGATGAAAGGAGTAACTCTTTCCCCCTCTGCTGGTTTCCTAATAAAAATAAAAATCCTAATAAATAATAGAAATCATCCCCCCAGAGATGCTACTGGCTCCAGTGGTGGGGGGTGGGGGGAGATTAACTGGCAGAGCACCTGTTTTGCATGCAGAAGCTTCCTGGTTCATTCATCATGAAAGCCAGTTTGGTGCAGTGGTTAAGAGCACGGATTCTAATCTGGGAGAGCCGGGTTTGATTCCCCACTCCTCCACTTGCAGCTGCTGGTGTAACATTGGGTCAGTGACAAGTTCTTTCAGAGCTGTTCTCTCATGACCAGTTCTCTCAGAGCTCTCTCAGCCCCACCTACCTCACAAGGTGTGTGTTGTGGGGAGGGGGAGGGAGAGGAGATTGTAAACCACTCTGAGTGAAGGCTGGGGTATAAATCCAATCTCTTTTCTTCTTCATCAGCATCTCCAGTTAAAGCATATCAGGGAACAAGTGCTGGGAAAATAAGACTGCCAACTCCGGGCTGGGAAATTACTGGAGATTCGGGGGTGGAGTCTGGGGAGGGTGGGGTTTGGGTAAGGGAGGGACATCAATGCGGTATAATGCCACAGAGTCCACCCTGCAAAGCAGTCATTTTCTGCAGGGGAACTGATTTCCATTGCCTGAAGATCAATTGTGATTCCGGGAGATCTCCAGGCCCCACCTGGAGGTTGGCAATCCTTGGGAAACACCCTTCAAACCATGGCTTCAGGTGCTGGCTTGAAATACCCTCTATAAGCATAGCCAGCAAATGTGGCCAGCTTTTGGATGGCCACACTAACTAGAGATTGTTTAATTAAACAATGGTTTTTTTATGACGTCTGACTGAGCCAAGCCACGACAAAAAGAAATGGAAGAGAGCAACATCAGAGAAACAGGAATGGCAAAAGGCCAAAAAGGCAACCCCATTTTAAAATTTTATTTGGCATTAATAAGAACTTAAGTTTGAGTCCAGTAGCACTTTTAAGGCCAACAAAGTCTAATTCCGGATATAAACTTTTGCATGCATGCACGCTTTTTCAGATACAAAAGCTTTTGCCCAGAATTAAACTTTGTTGGTCTCAAAGGTGCCACTAGACTCAAACTTTGCTCTAACGCTTCATACTAGGGTTGCCAAGTACTTACCGTAATTCAGCAGGGGACACACAGTCCCCAGCTGGAACATTCCTCCTTGGAACACCCACACTGCATGATGCCGTCGCCAGGAAGTAACACTGGGCGACGCTCTGGCAATGGGGCTGGAAACTCGATGGTACCATCGAGTTTCCAGCCCCTTTGCCAGAGCATCGCCCGGCATCACTTCCTGGCAATGGCATCGTGCGCCACATCTCCCTCCCACCCCCAGGAATGGTCCTGCCAAGAAGTATGTGCCCCCCGCCAAATTACAGTAAGTTCTTGGGAAGCCTGCTTCATACCGACACAGCTGCCCACCTGAATTTAAGTCCCCTAAAGCATAGCTGCTGCATTCCTTTGTACTAATTCCATTCTTGCTAAAGAAACAAATTTTAAGAGAAATATTCAATACACACAATAGGACACCTCTTCTGTGCCATCCAGCTGTCTGGCCAATAAGGAGAGCTTTTCGGCCTTGTTTTTATGCATTCCTAAATTCAATATTTGTAAAGGAAATGGTAAGCAGACCTCTCCTTTTCCTAGGCTAGAAACCGTTGAAATCCAAGGCACAGCTGAGTAAAAGGGATAACGTTTCAGAGAGCGGAAGGTGAAACCAATCCAAGGATACAGCTCTGACAACGAAAAGCCGGACTAACAGAGCCTGCATGTCGAGTTGAATTTAGCATGATTATCTATGGTTCATCAGGGACACCAAAAGGAGAAGAGCTACCGCCACCTGCTGGGAATACTTGCACATTTCACATATACTATCATTCGACAAAAATTGCAGAGTACTGATTTGGCTGCACCCGCCCTTGGCTGGCTATTGCAATGATGTAGGGTTGCCATATTTTGAAAAGCAACATAAGGACTTATTTGCCGACTGGCCACTTCAAAAATGGATCACTATGACAAATCTCATTTTAAATACCCCCTACTATTTAAACTGCAATAATTGCTACTACGGACTAGGAATATTCCTAGTCTTGCAAACTAAAAAGAGGGCATTTTCATCAGGTTTTTTTTAAAAAAAGCCAAAAAGACAGCAGGCACAAAAAAAGGAGGACATATCCTCTGAAAAGAGGACATAGACCCTAATTATACCACAGCAACAAGATTGTCTCATCCACACAGACACATCCAATTGCAAGTGATATCATCTTGCAACATGGATTTCTACTTTTGCAATTCACTTTCTACATTGTTTATGGTATTTCATCTTATGGGGTTTTATTTTTGCATGTTTTTCCTGTTTTTGAACTTTTTAAAAATCCTTTACACACAAAAAATATGCTCAACAGAAAATTCAATGAGCTAAGCATGCTATCAATACAGTATTTTAATTTATAATTCTGTGAGACAAGCAGAATACATGTAGCTAAATTTATCACCACCTTCAAACAAGGAGTTGCAGTGGCTCAAGTGGTTAAGACGCTGAACTGCAGGCTGTGGAAGGTCAGTAGTTCAACAGTTCAAGACCTGGGTGCCGCAAGATGGAGTAAGCTCCTGTCTCTAGTTCCAGCTCCTGCCAACCTAGCAGTTCGAAAGCAAGAAATTGCAAGTAGATAAATAGGTACCACTTCGGTGGGAAGGTAACAGTGTTCCGTGCGCCTTGGTGTTTAGTCATGCCGGCCACATGACCACGGAAACTTCTTCGGACAGCGCTGACTCTTTGGCTTTGAAACGGAGATGAGCACCGCAACCCTAGAGTCGGATTCGACTGGCTTTCGAGCAAGGGAATCTTTACCTTTACTCAAACGTTTCAGGTAAACCAAAATTAGTTGTCCATTTAATTCACCATCTATTTCCAAACATCAATATGATTTAAAGGCTTTCTTTTAAAATAAGCCATCAATCTAATCATACGAGGAGCCTGGTCACGCGTGCCAGATAACACGGGGGGGGGGGAGTGAGGCTATTTGCTCCTCAGCAGTTTGACCCGCCACTGCGTGATCAGACGCACCGGCAGGTGAATCGGGTTTTTTCTGTTGCCGCGTGTTTCCAGTGCACTTCAACGAGGGATCACTGATGCAATGGGAGCGCACCAGAGCGATCTCACAGGGAAGTCCGTCTGTGGCCCGTTGCAAACCCATTTGATACTGCCTTCCCCTACTATTTTTTAACTCCGCTTCTTTGGTGGAGTGAGACAGATTGCCGACAGGTGCGGGACGTTTGCCAGATGTTCCCGTGTGACTGAGCCCTTAAAATCCGCCTGGCAGTCATGCCGATCGCGTGGCTACTTCTGCGTGTGACCAGGACCAAGATGTATCTTTTAACTTCTCTAGCCACTCTTTTTTACTTGGAGGAGAAATTTTCTTCCATTGTCTGGCAAAGTCGATAAGAGCAGTTTATTGCACGTATGACCAGTTCTTGAAGGGAAGATGTGATGCAAACAACAAAACTTAACTAAATGTGTTCTGGTGTATAAGCGATTGTATGGCCTTATGCCAGCTGCAAGCCAGTTTGGTGTAGTGGTTAGGAGCATGGACTCGTAAGAGTTTTCGGCTAAACATTAGGAAGAGTTTTCGGCTAAATATTAGGAAGAACTTCCTGATGGTTAGAAAGGTCCCTCAGTGGAACAGGCTTCCTCGGGAGGTGGTGGGCTCTCCTTCTTTGGAGGTTTTTAAACAGAGGCTAGATGGCCATCCGACAGCAATGCGGATTCTGTGAACTTAGGCAGATCATGAGAGGGAGTGCTTAGTTCTTGTGGCCCTGTCTTACACACCAAGGGAAATGCTGATCGCAACTCTGGGGTCAGGAAGCAATTTTTCTCCAGGCCGGTCTGGCTGGAGATCCTGGAGGTTTTTTGTCATCTTCTGGGCATGGAACAGTGGTCACTGCGGGTGTGGAGGGGGAAGTATTTGTGAATTTCCTGCCTTGTGCAGGGGGTTGGACTAGATGACCCTGGAGGCAGGCCCATAGCTACATTGGATCATTTCGGGGCCCGGCCCCTTGACTTTCCATCAGGGCCCTCCAATTTACTACCCTGGACAGGCAGGCAGGCAACCAGGTGGTCACAAACAAGATGTGCTCGCCAGCTGGCCAGTGGGCAGAGTGCCCGGAAGTCCAGTGTGGCCCTCCTCCTTCGCCTCACTTCACTCTGTGGCATTCCACTCCGCCCCTGGCTGGGCTGCTCCCAGTGGCCACCTCACCATCTCCAGACCCAGACGGTCCTTCCCATGCTGGGCAGAGCGAGCGAGCGCCGCTGCCTACCTGGGCGCTGACGGTCGGGACAGAACGGTGAGTGGGTGTGGTGGGGGCTGCAGACCCTCTTTCTGGAGCGGGGAGTGGGGCCCCTGGCAGCAGGGTGTCCATGCACAGACCGGGCAGGTGACTCCTTCATCCCGGGGCTCCAGGACAATGACTCATGCTTTGGGCCCAGGTCTGAGTGGCGGGGGCAAGGGAAGGGGGAGCTGGGCACAAGGGAACTTCAAAACCTGTGTCCCCCCCAGCAGCGTACCAGGACTCAGTTGGGGCTAGAAGTCAAGGTCTTTGGAAGGCCCTGATTCGAACCCTCTTTATTTTAATTTCAGTGCCCCCCTGAATTATTTAAAGGCCCCCAATTTAAGAAATCCTGGCTATGGGCCTGCCTGGAGGTCCCTTCCAACTCTATGGTACTATTATTCTAATCTGGGAGGACTGGATTTGATTCCCCACTCTTCTGTATGCAGCCACTGGCAGTGTTCCCTCTAAGTTGAGTTAGTGCGAGCTAGCTCACAGTCTTTTAGCCTCCGGCTCACATATTTTCGTCTTAGCTCAGGAAGGATGGCTCCAGAGCAAATGAACTTATGCAGACGCCAAATCGCTCGCTCACAACTTTAATGCCAGTAGATCACAAAGTAGAATTTTTGCTCACAAGATTCCACAGCTTAGAGGAACATTGGTCATTGGTATGACCTTGGGTCAGTCACAAGTTTGTTCAGAGCTGTTATCTCACGAGCAATTCTCAAAAGAGCTCTCTCAGCCCCACCTACATCACAGGGTGTCTGTTGTGGGGAGGGGAAGGAGATTGTAAGCTGCTCTAAGACTCTTTTGGGTAGTGAAGGATGGGGTATAAATCCAGTCTCCTCCTCCTCCTCCTCCTCCTCCTCCTCCTCCTCCTCCTCCTCCTCTCTTCTTCTTCTTCTTCTTCTTCTTCTTCTTCTTCTTCTTCTTCTTCTTCTTCCTAGTCTTAGTGTCCTCTGTTTTCCAGTTTTTTCATCCGAGTCCTACTGCTTTGTTCATCAGATGTCTTGCACTGCTGGATTGCATTGTTTTTTATATTTTGTAATGTGCTTTGAGTCTCAGAAAGACAGGAGAGCCAGCATGGGGCTGTGGTTAGAACATCGCACTAGGATCTGGGAGACCCTCGTTCGAATCCCCACTTGTGCCATGGAAGCTTGCTGGTTGACCTTTGGCTAGTCACACCCTCTCAGCCTAACCTACCTCACAGGACTGTCGTGAAGACTAAATGGAGGAGAGGAGAATGATGCATGCCATGTTGGGTCCCCACTGGGAAGAAAGGTGGTGGATAGATGAAGTAAAGAAACACATAAATATAATGCAACAATTGTACAATATACAGTGATGCGTGAATGCAACCTTTGGTTCATTAAAAAAAAATCTAAAAGTGGCAATTGGACAGTTCCTTTATTGGGACTCGCTAAACCATTATCGACAAATGAGCGTGCCTTTGAGACCGTTAGCAAAACCTACCTAAGGCTGAGGAGATTTGGCTGGACGGGACAGCAAGCCCTGTCCTACACATTGTAATCCTTCTGAGATGGAATAAAGAGGAAGGGTTACGGGGACTTCATTAGATGAGGCTGTGCTTGGTACAAAAGAAAACTCTCAGGTTGCACCAAATGCTACGTGAGGCAAACGGGAGGGTGGTCCCTTTCCCTTCAAAAACAGAGAAGTCAGCAGTTATTCAGTTCTGTCTCCAGCATTAAGTCAGAACATGGAGGTTCCTGCTGTTTTATTTAAGAATTAAGAACATTTACGTCCCACCTTTCTTCCCTCGCGAGGGCCAAGACAGCTAACAATTTAAAACAGGGGTCCCGCCCCTAACATGATGTGGTTGCCAGCTCTGGCTTGAGAAATACCTGGAGATTTTGGGGGTAGAGCTTGAGGAGGACAGGGCTTGGGGAGGGAAGGAATTCCGTTAGAGTATAATGATAAGGAGTTCACCTTCCAAAGCGACCATTTTCTCCAGGTGAACTGATCTCTATCGCCTGGAGATCAGTTGGCATCCCAGGAGATCTCCAGCCACCACCTTGAGGTTGGCAGCCCTACATGGAACCCACCAACTTTTTTTTTTTTTTTTAGGGCATGGGTGGGGCCAAGTGAGGCTTTTGCCCAGTAAGGCTTCTGATGAACTATTGGAGATTTTTTAAAAAATCTTGTTTTGGTGGTGGCAGCCTCCACAGATCTATACTGTATTACTTCAGTCAAGCCACGGCAATCATTCTGTGGGTGGCTCTGCCTCCCTTGGAAGCCATTTTGTGGCAGCCATTTTGTTGTTGCGGCCACCGGGTCATGTTCGATTTCCAAATATGCCTGCAAGATCAAAAAAGCGGAGGGCCCCGATTTAAAACATACATGATAAAACCACATTTGAAAACCACCAAAAACCAACACCCGCCCAAGCCAAATATAATTAAAACAGTTAAAAACAGAGTTAAAAGATGTACAAGACACAAAAACAACAATAAAACTTTGGTTAGGAAAGAAAGCGCACTGAGGGAATGCCAAATGAAACACAAAAGGCTCCACCTGCTGGTGGAAGATGGCAACAGCAGGGGACAGACTAATCTTCCTGGGAAGAGAGTTCCAGAGTTTACAAAAAGTTGGTGATTTATTTTAGGAGGTCAGTAAGTGACCCCAGCTCTCTTGAGTCTCACTCAGAGTCTCAGAGCGGCTTACACTCTCTTTCCCTTCCTCTCCTCACAACAGACACCCTGTGAGGTAGGTGGGGCTGAGAGAACTCTTTGGAGGACTGCTCTTGAGAGAACAGCTCTGAGACAACTGTGGCTTGCCCAAGATCACCCAGCTGGCTGCATGTGGAGGAGTGGGGAATCAAACCCAGTTCTCCCAGATTAGAGTCCGGGCTTCTAACCACCACACCAAACTGGCTCTCGTGGAATAACTCTGTACGTTCTACTTTTTTGAGTTCCTTAAGAAGTAGGGCAAGGGTGTAATTTGTAATAAGACATTCTGTTCTACTAGAGTTTTACAGCCAAAATTATTAGGGGTTGCAACAGGATTGACGGTTATCTCACTAGGAAGCCTCATAAGAAGGAGCGGGAGATGTAAATGTCCCCTAAGGGGACATTAAACAAGCAATCCATTCAAACTCCCTAAATTATTGCACATTTTCAAACGACAGGGGAAGACTGGACCAGCTTTCCAAAAACAAAAAACGAAACAGATTCTGGTGGGTAGCCATGTTGGTCTGAAGCGACAGGACAAAGTTTTGAGTCCGGTGGCACCTTTAAGACCAACAAAGTTTTATTCAAGGTATAAGCTTTCGTATGCATGCACACTTCTTCAGATACAAGAGCCTTCACCCAGAACTAAATTCTGCAGGTCTTAAAAGTGCCACTGGACACATAAACTAACTAACTTAGCCTTGAATACCTTTGCATTTTCCTCACAACTCTCCACTGCTTCCCTCCATCTCTCCCTTGCAAATTATCTTCGTATTGCTCCTGACCGTTAAGTTCCTTGAGTTTCATCAGCTGGCCCAGACTTTCCCAAGCCTTTTGGAAAGGTTCTGGTTGTGTTCTGAGCAGGAAATGTCTGGTTATCTTTACTAGGCAAATGGACGAACTCCATGCCAAATGTTTTTTGGGATGGTTTTCAGTCATTCAGAAGTAACTTACTCCTCCAGACCTATTGTTCCCCCCCCTCCGCTTCTCCTCCTCCTATTTCGTTTAATAAAATTATGGCATCTATGACCCCTGTCTGTGCCCCAAAGCAAGGATTAAAATGCTAACCACAAGAAAACAGCCATAAATAATGAACCCATTGTTCATAGGAGTTCCCACCAACCCTCTAGATTATACAGCAGACTCAAGTAACAGGGCGTTTTGTCTACTGTTCGGCTTTGTTTTCTACCACATGGCAACCAGTCGTCCATCCCACCTCCTTCCTTTGTCTCAAAAATGTGATCTGAGTGCCAGTGTGCTAGGGTTGCCAACTCTGGGTTGGGGGATTCCTGGAGATTTGGAGGGGTGGAACCTAGGGATGGAAGGATTTGGGGAGGGGGAGGACTACATCAAGGTATAATGCCATGTAGTCCTCCCTCCAAAGCAGCCATTTTCTCCAGGGGAACTGACCTCTATTGCCTGGAGATTGATTGTAATACTGGGAGATCTCCAGGCCCCACCTGGAGGTTGGCAACCCTAGTTGCCCTGGAGGAAATGGCAGCGTCAGAGGGTGGGCTCTATGTAGGGTTGCCAGGTCCCTCAGAGCAGCTGGAGGGAGGTGGGAGGTACACTTACTGGGAACGGGAAGGAGCATCAGAAATGAATGCCTGGTGCCTACATGACCCGGAAGTGACGTTGGGACATTGGAGGGAGATGCTCTGGTTTTTGGACAAAACTCTATGGTAGAATTAGCTTCTACCATAGAATTTTGCCCAAAAATCCAAGTGTCGCCTTCCCCTGACATGCCTATGTCACTTCCAGGTCACATAGGCACGTCATGTTAATTTCCAGTGTTCCTGCCTTTTGGGGGAGGCACTTCTACCCTGCAGGCCAGGTGGCTGGTGGCAGAGAGGTGGGGGCTGAAAGCAGGAGACCCCACTGCGGGGGAGGGTCTGGCATCCCTGACTCTATGGTGTTTTATTTATTTTACAAAATGTATACCCTGTCTTTCTGCCCTCATAAGTGCCACCAAGGTGGTGGCTAACAAACCAAAAACATTCATAATTAATATCACATCCCCGCTGGGCTCTCTCTCTCTCTCTCCAAATTCCACCCTCCTCACCCAGGCACCACCCACAAAGCTCCAGGAATCTTCCAAGATGGAGTTAGCAACCCCACTTACGTTGACGACAAGAATCCAGAGGTAGGGTTGCCAGCCTCCGGGAAGGGACTAGAGTTTTCCTGGAACTACAGCTGCTTTCCAGACAACAGAGATCAGTTCCTGGGGAGGAAACGACAGCTTCAGAGAGTGGGCTTCATAGCATCAAAATCCTTCTGAGGTCCCTCCACTCTCCAGCCTCCCCAAATCCCCAGGAATTCCCCAAGCCAGAGTTGGCAACCTTACTTGGAGGAGCTGTGAAGAAATCCATTTTGTTCTTTGGAGGTTCAAAATGGGCAAAACCTTTTAAAAGGTCCTGTCCCCCACCCCCATGCAGAGAACAAGCAGGAAGGGAGGAAGTCAGTTCAATTGCTTTCCAGACTTACCTCAGCCCACCCTCATACAAATGCTAATAGGTCTATAGATAATGTGATGGTCAAGATCTCCAGGTCCCACTGGAAGGCTGACAGTCCTGACAAAGACCCTGATGGTTTCTAGCAACTGTGTGCCGTGGTGGGACAAAGGAAAAGATCTGGAGCACTTAGGTTTGACCGGAGAGAGCTTGGCTTAACTGCTTGTGAGACACCCTCCACCCCCTCGGTTGCCAGCTTCCAGGTCTTTTAAACAGTCTTTTGTAGGACCGGCAATAAACATCAACAAAACTACAAATGAAAACTCCCCCCCCCCCTTTTGGAAGGCTTCGTGCAAGTAGAAGCGGGCTTGTAATGCTGGAAACTCCCATTGGGGCTTGACTTTTAAAATGCTGATGCAAAATTGACCGGTAGTTGTTAAACTGAATGAACTGAATATATGTACCTGACAAGGATGTTATAATAGCACACTATGTGCTTTATAGAATGACAGTTATAAATAGAACACGTTAATTTACAAACGTTTCTTGCAGTGTATATTTATTCATTACTTGACTCTCCTAACACTGTAGCTCGGGTTGCTACAGCTTCCAGGTGAAGCCCGGCGATTTCCCAGAATTACAACTGATCTCCAGATGACTGGAATCATTTCCAGTCTGCTTCGGAGGGTGGACTCTATGGCTTTATATACTGCTGAGGTCCCTCCCCTCCCCAAACCCCTCCCTCCAAAGGCTTTACCCCCAAATCTCCATGAATTTCCCAACCCAGACCAGGCAACCCTACTCCCTGTGCCCCCAATTGGTGGGAAATATTTTTGCCCCTGCTGCCCAGGTGAGGCAAGTCAGCCCTCCACCCATCTGAGTTTGATGACTCCGCTTTGAAATAAAAGTGCCAGTCATTCAAACACTGGCTGTGGTGAAAGAAGAATGTAGCCTGGATCTAATCCTGTGGGCATGGACAGGCCCCTAGATCACTGATGGGTGAAACGTGCCTGGTTTTGACGGGCAAACAGCCTCATGTGTGGACTCTATAGAAACAGTGTCCCTTTCTTGAGGAGGGGTGCGAATGGGGATGGAAGGCACGATTCCTAATTTCATTCGAGAGTGCCAATTATTTCTTTTTGAGGAGATACAGGCTAATTTTCAGGGCACTCATTCTACATTTGTGGAGAAAACATGGGAAAAGAGAGCCCTGAAAATTATACCCGAAAAGAAATAACTGGCACTTTTGAATGAAATTAGGAATTGTGCCTTCCGCCCCCATTCGCACCCCTCCTCAAAAAGGGACACTGTTGCTATCGTGTTTCGTAGCCATCACATCTGGCTTAAATATGCTCACCACCTTGTCAGTCTGCCATAAACCACACGCATACCCAGACAGCGTGAACACCTCGGCTGCTGTGCTTCACCAAAACTCTTCATGTATGGCTGCAGCCGGGGGGGGGGGCGGGCAGGCAGTGGAAAACCAAGCCCAGAGAGTCGGGACATGAAAGGCAGGGCTTCCCAGAAGCTGGGATGCTCTCAGCCTGAACACAAGTGGAAAGCCAGCCTCAGGTGAGGGAGAGGCTTTGGGGTGAAAGAAGAACACGGAGGCCTAGGTTTAATTTCTCAGAGAGGCACTCTGGAAACAGCACTCTCTGATAGCAAAGGCATTACCCAGAATCCCCCATTTACAAGGCTTCTCTGGGCTTCACGTGGGAGAGAAACATGCCCAGCAGCTAGGATTCAGGGCTGCCAGCTTTCAGTCTGGAAATTCCTGGAGATTGGGGGGGGGTGAAGCCTTGAGAAGGGAGGGGGTTTGGGGAGGGGAGAAACCTCAGCAGTGTATGATGCCACCCTCCAAAGCAGGCTGTTTCTCAAGGGGAATGTATCTCCGTTGTCTGGAGATCAATTGTAATATTGGGAGATCTCCAGGCCCCGCCTGGAAGGTGGCATCCCTACCCAGTACTTGTTCATGGGCACTTTCATCTGTTCTTCATGTATTTTCAAATCTGAGCCCTGGCTTTGAAAGCAAATGACCTGCTGAGCCCCAGGTACTAACCTCTCCACCCTACCTGGGTACAATTATCAACAGTCTCTCCCAGCTTGTAAAAACATGACGTCTAGCGTCTGTAAATGTGACTTGGAGGCAGTAGGGGTGAACCGTCACTGTCTAGTCAATCTACAGTTCATTTCTTACTATCCTGTCTTGTCTAGTCAATCCGCAGTTTACTTCTGCCTGTCCCACCACACTCTCCAGAGGTGCTGTAACTAGTTATTTCTACCCAGGACAATTTTGTACCCACTTTCACCTGTAGCCTTGTGAGAAAAGCAGAAGGAGGAGGAGGAGGAGGAGGAGATTGGATTTATACCCTGCCCTTCACTACCCAAAGGAGTCTCAGAGCGGTTTACAAACTCCTTTCCCTCTCCCCCCACAACAGACACCCTGTGAGGTAGGTGGGACTGAGAGAGCTCTGACAGAAACTGCTCTTTTTCAAGGACAGCTGTGCCAGAACTATGGCTTGCCCAAGGCCATCCAGCAGGTACAAGTGGAGGAGTCAAACCCGGTTCTCCCAGATTAGAGTCTGTGCACTTAACCACTACACCTAACTGGATCATTTTCTGCGCTGAAGAACTACTTATGTATGAACTGGATCCTTTTCACAGATGTTGAATAATGCACTTTCGATGCATTTGAGCGACTGTTTGCAAACAAGAGCCAGTGTGGTATAGTGGTTAAAGTGTCAGACTAGAATATGCGTAAACCAGATCCCCACTCTTCTATGGAAGCTTGCTTGGGTGACTTTGGACCACTCACCCACTCTCAGCCTAACCTACCTCACAGGGTTGTTGCTGTGAGGATAAAATGGAGGAGAGGAGAATGATGGAAGCCGCTTTGGGTCCCCATTGGGAGAGAAGGGCAAGGTATTAATAAAGTAAATCAATTAATTAAGTAAACTTTGCCATTTCTCGATATAAAATTTAGTTGCAAAGTGCATTGAAAGTGGATTGAACATGAGTTACTCACTGTGTATGTGAAAGCATTAGACTGCTAATAATTTATAAAAAAATCATTTCTAGATTTGTCCTCTTGGGCTAAGCTCTTCCTGCATCCTTTATGTGAGAACAGCAAACTGGCAGCGACTGAAAGCAGTTTTTGTGCCAGCCACACAGTGCTGCATAAAGAGGTGTGTGTGTGTGTACATATACTAAAGAATTATTATAGATTCTTCAAGGATTCTGCTAAAATAAAAAAGTTCTCATTCTTAAGGTGAGGCTGCCATGTCATCATACTTTGCTGAGCTCCCCCCTCCCCAAACCCTGCCCTCCCCAGACTCCACTCCCCAAATCTCCAGGAATTTCCAGCCCAGAGCTGGCAACCCTATCTCCCTGCCTTCTCTAGTCACAAGCAGAAAGAGCGGCTTTGTCTATGGGAGGCATGAAACTTCCACTGGACATCTTATGCAAAGTTCTCGTGTTGTTCTCGAACTAATACGAGGACTTTGCAATAGGGAGATGGATCCTTATTCTGGGGAGTTTGTGTTTGTTAAAAAATTAACCGTCCTGAGAAGAAATTTCGATTCTCCTGAATGGGTAAAGTGGTCCCAGCGTTCTGTCTGTCTTCCTGCCTAGGGCAGCAAAAGAACCCATCCCTTCCTGTAGGCCTCAGTGAGGATTAATTACATGTAAAGAGCCATGATCTAATGCCCTTGTGTTCCCTCTTTTGCAAAGAAAGAATGTATTTTTGGCTTCAGCTACAGAAAGAGATGGGTGGTAATGTTTCAAACAGTCAAACTCCATCTAGTTTGGGAGGTTTTTTTGCTACTGCTGTCATAACAGTCCCGGTTTCATTTCATGTAGTGAATAACTCCACTCAAAGAAAGCGTTCCTTGGGAACAGTCGTCAGAGACAGAACTCTGAGGGATTTAAGGGGAGCAAAAAAATCAGTTTCAAAATAAGAGAGAAATATCTATGGAAATAGCTGTGAATAAATCACAAACACTTTGGCGTTGAACTCTCACTGAAATCCGGGAGGACTTTTTTACAGGGCTCTTTTTGTAGAAAAAGCCCAGTAGGAACTCATTAGCATAATAGTCCACACCCATCAGCAGAAACTCATTTGCATATTAGGCCACTCCCCTGACAGCACAGCTCATTAGCCTATTAGGCCACACACCCCATGTTACCAGAACCCACCTTTGGCTTTTTTTGGAGCAGGAACTCCTTTGCATGTTAGGCCACACACCCCTAATATGGCCAATCATAATGAGTTTCTGCTGTTCGGTGTGGCCTATTATGCTAATAAGTTCCTGCTGGGCGTGGCCAAGTCGGGAGCCAGCCAGAACTCTGTTCCTATGCGTTCCTGCCCAAAAATAGCCCTGCTTTTTTACAATATGCTCTGCAGTTAAGACAGAGCATCTGAACTAGGGTTACCAACTTCTAGGTGGGCCCCTGGAGGCCTCCAGGAATTATGACTGATCTCCAGACCACAAAGATTAGCTCCTCTGGAGAAAATGGCAGATTTGGAAGGAGGACTGTATGACATCACATCCCTGCTGAGCACCCTTCCTTCCCCCAAACTCCACTGTCCTCAGGTAATGCCCCCTCCCCAAGTCTTCAGGAATCTCCCACACGGGAGTTGGCAACCCTAAGTGGTTTAGGCCAAGATTTTGGCAACGTGGCAGCCATGTGGGAGAGGAAGAGCACATAGTAGAAATGGTCTTTTTTAAATCTCCCTTCTCATTAGTGCAATTACAGGTGTCGCCGTGTTCTTCAGGAGGCAACCCAACAGCCCCATAGAGAATCTTCCACCCATCGCCATTTTGTTAACTGGAAAATTAGGGACAATCACAGTTCTGTCAGTGAGGCAAAGTTAACACAGCGCCTTGTTACGTATCACTATCATGAGGATCTAGTTGCTTTCTAAAGATTGATGAAGACAGAATTGAAATATCACATATTGATTATTGATGCATATATTTATTTGGTTCGTTTCTGTTACATTTTTTGGCTGGGAGCCCAGCTCGCAGAATAAAAAATTATGAAAACACCACAGGTCTACCAAGCCAAATCAAAGCATCAGCAGCCTCAAAACAACTTCAAAATAAGTTGTAAAACCACAGTCAAATCATCAATGAACTCTAAAAGCTAAGCAGTCACAGAGTTAAACCTGCAAACACCACAGTTCTATGAAAGGCATTTCCAAACAAAATAAGTCCTAACAAAACACTGAAAGGCTGGAAACAAGACTGCCTGGCAAGTCTTTCCTGGGAGAAAACTGCAGAGGATGGATGCAGCCACCACTAAGAAGACCCTGCCCTTTGCAGCTAAAAGCCTAACTTCAAACTGCCAGGGCACACAAAATCACTTCTCAAGACTTGTTTCAAGCATATGGGTCATATACAGACAGACAGACACAGAGACAGAGAGAGAAGGAGAGGGATATATCTCATTCCAACTTTGGTGGGAGATGCTTCCATAAACCACAGAGGCCTAATGAAATCTACAAAGCCCACCCTTTGACCCCTCCCACTCCCCTCCACATAAACCACACCCCTAGCTCTGCTCCTACAGAGTGGTATATAAACTATTCTTAACTCCAAATGGGTGTGGGAACATGCTTGGCAATGCCATCCTAAACAGAGTCACACCTTTCTAAGCACACTGATTTCAGTGGACTTAGAAGGCTATAACTCTGTTTAGGAATATAATGTCTTCAGTTCAGACTGCAGATTGTTCCCAGGTCAAAAAAGTTCTACTTCTACTAAAGCACACAGACAGTAGAGAGTGAAAGTCTTATTACTGGGTTCCTGTTACACACCTTTTCAGTTTGTGTTCACTAGGCTTATAAGGATTTCAGAGTCTAGAAAGAGAAATACTCCAGTTAAGTATGAACCTTAACAAGGTAGTGATTTCAACAAGTGATTTCAGCTTTATTTATCAGCAAACTAGACAATCAGACCACACACACAAAACAGTAGAGCACAGCTCCCTTTTTTAAATAATCCGGGCTGTCAAAGCCACACCCATAGTTATGTTAACAACCAATGATAACACAGGGATAAAGACCAATGAGGTCTGTTCCCTCCATAAACATATATACAGTTCTGATTGGCTGTTTACAAGGTTTCACGGAAACAACCAATGGGAATGTCGACTCTTACAATCCCTTTTACTGACTCAAGCTTAACATGGTAAAACATAGGACTGATTCAGAGTCAGAACATAACAACTCCTGAGTGCTGGGCTCACTGAAACTCTCCCCAGGAAACGGATAGCCACAGGGCGGATGGCAAGGGGTGGCAGTGAGACAGAGTGGATATTACTCCTTTTGCCAGCTCCACTTGGTTGCTGAAATCTTGCACCAGTCTGTTCTCTACAATTTACTTTTCGGGTTGCCAGCCTCCAGGTAAGGCCTTGAGATCTCCCAGAATTACAGATAAGGTTGGAGGTAAGAGATCAGCTGGCCAGCAGGGGAGACTTACCAGGACCAGGTATGTACTGGAAGTCACATCATCACATTGATGATAGCACAATGACACTCTGGTATTGGGCAAAAACTCTATGGTAGAAGCCCTTTTTACCACAGAGTTTTTGCCCAAACACCAGAGTGTCACCATGACAGCACAACATGATGACATCACTTCTAATACACACCAGAAGTGATGTCGCTATGTTGCTGGCGACGTAGCTGGTCCTACTTCCCACTCCTGGTAAGTCCCCACACACACCCCAGGAGGGACGTGACAACCTTAATTACAGCTGTTCTCCAAATGACAGAAATCATTTCCCCTGGAGAAAATGGCTGCTTTGGAGGATGGACTCTACAGCATTATAGTTCTATCCCCAAATCTCCAGGAATTTCCCCACCTGGACCTGGCAGCCCTAACTTGGCATACAACTGCAGGGAGATAGGGTGGTGCAATTGCCCCCTTGGACTTTTCTGATCTAGGCATTAAGGTAGCCCATTGCATGAGGTTTCCTGGCCCCATGTGAATCGCGTGCTGCTTTTAAGTAAATAATAAATAATTATAGCCTCTTAGCATTTTAGTCTTCCCAGTGGAGATGACAAACTAAATAACTGTATTGTGCACATTTCTACAAAACAATGTATTAGTTCTTTTTAAAAAATAAAATAATAAAAGCTATTGCTGTTGCTTTTGGCTTCTTCCTGGTGCATTCCCCCCCACCACCACATGCATATTTTTGAAATGCAACACAGCTCTAATTGATGTTCCATCAAGAAAACGATTTGGCCTTCATAGGAAATACAAACACCCTCCAAAGTTTTCTATAAACTAAGGAGACAAATCCAACAATACGAATTATCAAGGGACTGCTGACGACCCGAACCTGAACCCGTGACTCTTTTACTTAAAGCTCCCCATGTGCAGTCTTCTGCTGAGAAGTCTGCCTTGCTTTGTGGCTCCTTTAAACATTTGGGGCAATTCCCAAGTCCCCGATCAGCTTCATAAATCTACAGCTGTTTGTATGGCTAAGACTTTATCAAGACAACCAGTAATTTACTAAGAAGCTCAGGATGGGGAATTGGGATTCTCTCTCTGAGCAAAAAAAAAAAAAAAGTCAGGGGGAGGTGATGTGTCAACAAAGTATTAAATAGTTCTTAGAACTGGGAATAAGTTTCCAACTTTGTGGATTTTTTTTTAAAAAAAAACCTCACTGATCTACCCATTCCTGTTTCTTGAGTTTAATCTATAGAGCTTAGAGTTTTTACACGGTGTGATCGCTAAAGAAAACTAGAGGCCAAGACTCCAGTCCCGTGGGAAATTCTCCTGTGCAAGCCCCATGGAAATGAATGGGAGAAGTCCCACACGTCTCAGTGAGGCTTGCAGAGAGAACTTCCTTGTGGTTTATGACTAAGGAGAAGCCTGAGAGAATTCCAAGCCACTGACTGGCTGTAAAATGAATTAATTGACTAATGCTTAGAACACAGAAGAAACCCAGCTGTGCGTCTCCCATGTTCGGAGCTGGCAACTCAAAGGAACGCATCGACTCCCCACTTTTAAACTGATCCCTCTAGATGCCCCCGTGATGTCAGTTTGATCTGCAGCAAGTAACAGGCGATATTATTTACCCCCATGCCCTGACAAGCTCCACCTGCCAATTTCCATATAGTAAGCTTCTATTAAAGGGCATAACATTTGGCACCTTAGCCAGTTGCAGGAGCCAAATCGCTTGCTCACAACTTTAATGCTGGTAGCTCACAACATAGAATTTTTGCTCACAAGACTCCACGGCTTAGAGGATGCATTGGTCTTGTTTTAGCCGAGAATAGAATTTCTTCTGCTTCCAGTTCTGTAATCTACTTGATTTCTACATTGGCCATCTGGGGATGCCTGTATATAATTGCCTGTTCAGTAGCCTGAAATGCATTCACAACTAACAACTTTTTGTTTTCACAGAATTCTGTGAGATGCTCTCCTGCTCCATTTCATGCTTTTAGCCCAAATTTTCTGACATTTTATTTGACTTTGTTTTTTGCTTTTGCGTTCCAGTCACCTATGATCATCTGCATACATACATACATGCTTAGTGACAAATACATCAATAAAAGAGCATCAGGGTATAGTAGTTAGTCAGCCTAGAATCTGTAAAACCTGTGTTCAGATCCTCACTCATCTATGGAAGCTTGCTGGGAGACCTTCCTCCAGTCACGCTTGCTCTCACCCTAACCTACCTCATAGGGTGGTTATTGTGGTGGGAAAATGGAGGTGAGATGATGCTGCTGTAAGTGGCTTGCATCCCCCATTGAAGCCCTGTCCTGGATAGCCCATTCCTGTCAGATCCTGTCAGGTCCTGACTAGAATTTGGATAGCTGACCGTCAAGGAATATCAGGGTCATGACACACAGGCAGGCAATGGCAAACCACCTCTGAAATGTCTCTCACCTTGGGGGAAAAAACAACTCTAGCTTGCCACCTAGTGGTGCATAATACTAAAAAAGAGCTAGTACTTCCGGCTGCCAGACAATTTTAGGATCTCCTGGCTATACTACACACACTGCCATGTGATAATTAATTAATTTAACTAATTCATCCCCCATTGGGAGAAAGATATCTAAATAAATAAAAGCTATGACATGATCATTTTTTCCAGTCCCCATTTTACTGATTTAAAATTACTTTGTGCTTAGGATGTATAAGCATAAAAGAGGAAAAAGAACAGACACTTTTGGTGGTGGTTTGGACCGAGAATGATGCAGCTGAAATCTGGACACTAGTTGAAAGGATTCTTCATAGATATATCAGTCATAGATCTAACCGCTCGGCCTCAATTTCCTGAAAAACAAATGTTTTGATTGTTCATTTGAATATGCAATTGTCTCAAACGTTTCCATAGGTCAGACCACAGTTTGAAATTATTACCATATTATTTATTAAGATTTCTAACAAAATGTTCCTGCCAACTGCCAAGAGGCCCCTGTCTGCCTGTACACAATTAAAACACATGTAACAGATGCTTTAAAAAGATATGAAAGGGAAGGGCTGCACCAGCTGTCAAGCACAAGCTGCAAATCTTAAGCACACTTATCTGGAGGTAAGTCAGTGGGTCGCAGTTGACCTACAGTGACCCTGTAGGGTTTTCAAGGCAAGAGGCTGATTTGCCATTGTCTGTGTAGCAATAGCTGGGCTGTCTTCAGTGGTCTCCCCCATCCAAGTGCTAACCACAGCTGACCCCCTGCTTAGCTTCTAAGAGGTGATAAGGTCAAGCTAGCCTGGTCTATCCAGCACAGGGCTGATAGAATTTTTTCCAAGTAAATACGTACACGTCAGATCTAAATTTCCTTGGACTAGTCAAGATGGACCACCACAAAAGTGACTGGGACAGATTACTGGACTGTAAATTATTACATCTGGGTATTACCCATGATGCGATAGAAGTCACGAGTAGGCACAAACTGACACAGCTCATTAGAAGGTGTCTGAGAGACTCTGGTGACAGGAGCACTTTGATTAGAGCCCGCAGAGCCTGCTCGTCCTTTTCAGCCTCCAACAACAATGCCAAACTACTTATCTGAGTTAATTCTTCCAAAGTATAGGAGGGCATTCATACTAGCGCCGCCTGAATGCCCTACCTTCAGCTGCGATGTCAGGAAGATTTAATGGGATTTCGTACCCAGACAGACTCTGCAATTGCAGCAGTAATAAAATCAACTCTGTGGATCATATTCTGCTTGATTGTCCCAAATTTTCAGTTCTAAGAGATGAACTGATCTCCCCTTTATTTAATCAGGACTTCCTCTCTCCAAAAGCAAGATCATCCTGGCTAGGTAGAGATGAAGACAAACTTCCCTGAGTGTGGCAAAACTGGATAAACATCTGGAGCAGAGATCCATCAGTGGCTGTCAGCCACAAGATATAGATAGGAATTCTCGGTCTGGGGCAAGTGATGCTTGCCCTCCTGATGGACCTCCTGATGGCCCCTGGTGTTTCTGGCCACTGTGTGACAGAATGCTAGACTGGATGGGCCATTGGCCTGATCCAACACTGGCTTCTCTTATGTTCTTATGTTCTTAAAATTTCTAGCAGCTGTTGCCAAATCACGTGACAAGTTTTGTAGTAGCAGCCTCTAAGTTCTTCCATGTTTTCCAGTCGGGCAAGGTTTATTGTGGGAGGAGGATTTGCTGTTTATGACCCTGGTTGTAAAAAAAAGTAAGAAGTAATAACTAAATAACGTCAGACTGGTAGGTGACTGGAAGGAGTAGGAGGTGTGAGTGAGTGAGCTGGAGGCGAGTGAGTTGGAAGCAACATTTGCAGGATCAGATGCAGAGAGGTAAGTCTTGACTAGATGTCATTCAGGGTGGAGCTGGACCCAAAAGAGAAATAAACGAAGAGCGGGTCCAGGATAACCAAGCACAGTTGCCAACAAGCCTGGAGGAAAATGTCCTTTCCCTTGAACAGAGGCTTAATGTATGGAAACGGGCAGCTAAAGCTTTTCAAAGCATGGAGGTAAACAACATGTACAAGTAAGCAGGGCTATTTTGGGGCAGGGA
The DNA here is from genome assembly GCA_029375565.1 of Gekko gecko. NCBI lineage: Eukaryota > Metazoa > Chordata > Lepidosauria > Squamata > Gekkonidae > Gekko > Gekko gecko. The sequence continues at coordinate 29,130,454 of JAPDNY010000005.1, read as the reverse complement.
CGCACAGGAACGGAGTTCCGGCTGGCTCCTGAGTCGGCCACACCCAGCAGGAACTCATTAGCATAATAGGCCACACCCAGCGGCAGAAACTCATTAGGATTGGCTACATTGGGGGTGTGTGACTAATATGCAAAAGAGTTCCTGCTCCAAAACAAGCCCTGGGTTTTGACAAGAAACAAGGTAAACAGAATAAGAAGCAAAAGGTGGGTGTGGCTGGATGACCACACTTCTGGTAACACGGGGGTGTGGCCCAATATGCTAATGAGCTGTGCTGTTAGGGGGTATGGCCTAATATGCTAATGAGTTTCTGCTGCTGGGTGTGGCCTATTATGCTAATAAGTTCCTGCTGGGCTTTTTGTACAAAAAAAGCCCTGCAAGTAAGATAGATTCAGGCAGGTAGCCGGGTTGCTCTGAAGCAGCAGAACGAAGTCTGAGTCCAGCAGCACCTTTAAGACCAACAAAGTTTAATTCTGGGCATCAGCTTTCGAGCGCATGCAGACCAAACCTTATATCCAGAATTAAACTTCATTGGTCTTAGAAGTTAACATACCGTTAAGTCTCTATGAAAGGGGCAGGACATTTTTCTCTAGGCAGTTGGCAACTCTAGCACAAAGACAGGCAAAAGCATGTAACTGATGCGCCGATAAGGACTACGTGTTTCCCTAGTGTTGCAATAACACTGAAAAAAACCCTGAGTTATTCAAGCCTCCAGCTATGTGCATTTGTCTGTTTTTATTGGGGAGAGTTCTATGCCACCTCTTCAGAGTCCTCCTTAAGACAGCTTACAGTGAAAGAAATAAGCTTTTGTCTCCTGAACTCTGTGCAGGGAGCAGAATTGTAAAATCCAACCAGCCTCTCTCTCTCTCCCTCTCTCTCTCTCTCTCTCTCTCTCTCTCTCCACACACACACACACACACCCCTTTCTGACCAAGCCATAGCCACAGGGGGCCTGGTGCCCTCAGTGGTCTTCCAGCCCCCTTTTCTGAATTTCCAGTTTTTTGATTGAAAATGACATATGGGTCTACTGTCCACGGATCCTCAACGTAGGGCCCAGGGACACTCCTCCTCGTGCTCAACAAGCGTTTTTTGAAAGTGCATTGGGCTCTTGCCCAGCAAGATTTCTGATTGGCTGTGCAGATTTTTAAAAGTGCTGCTTTGGCCACAGCTGCCACTACAGTCCAAGGATCTTCACTGAGTGACAGCAGGTAAGCCAGTGCAGGAAGTTTGTAGCTAGCCCCACCCTCAGAAGCAGACGCTTTTTTGGTGTGCCCACCGTGCTGTGTCGGAATCCATAGGTGCCTGCAGGCTCAGAAAGGTTGCCCTTTTGTCCGTGGAAAGGGAACGAAAAGCATGCATGCAGTATTTCTACCACACTATATTTATATATTCATATTTATATTTACATTTATATTCCCCCCTCCCTGCCATTCGGCAGGCTCAGGGCGGCTAACAACATATATAAAATACATTAAAATTCCATTAAAACTATCAATCAGTATAAAATCATACAACTTATATTAAAAGATGGCGAATCTTCCGATATCGGCTGTCAACAGAACACTGAACACTGTCCACCAACTCACGCCCACAGGGTATAGATGGGAATTCTAAGTCTGGGGCAGGTGATGCACTCTACTTGATTGTCCCAAATTTTCTGGAGGGGGCAGCAGTGGGAGAGGGCTTCTAGTGTCCTGGCCCCACTGCTGGACCTCATGATGGCACGTGGTATTTTTGGCCACTGTGTGACAGAGTGTTGGACTAGACGGGCCATTGGCCTGATTCAACATTGGCTTCTCTTATGCCCTGCTATAAAGCCTCGGTTGGTGGCGCCGTTGATACTGTTGGTGACACCGTTGATACTGATATAGTTAGAAGAAATCCTGTTCCCATCTTGTAGCTAGTAGATGTAAGGAAAACAGGTTAACTGGCAAGCACCAGTCAGCTCTGCGTGTGTGTGTGTGTGTGTGAAGTACCGTCAAGTCGCTTCCAACTTATGATGACCCTAAGAATGAATGGCCTCTAAAGCAGCAGTACTCAACTTGTGGGTCGCGACCCCTTTGGGGGTTGAACGACCCTTTCACAGGGGTCGCCTAAGACCATCAGAAAACACATATTACGTATTATATTATTAGGAATTACATATTGTTTTTGTGATTAATCACTATGCTTAATTATGTTCAATTTGTAACAATGAAAATACATCCAGCATATCAGATATTTACATTACGATTCATAACAGTAGCAAAATTACAGTTATGAAGTAGCAACGAAAATAATTTTATGGTTGGGGGTCACCACAACATGAGGAACTGTATTAAAGGGTCGCGGCATTAGGAAGGTTGAGAACCACTGCTCTAAAGTGTCCTCTTCTTAACAGCCTTGCTCAGGCCTTGCAAACAGAGGCCCATGTGGCTTCCTTGATTTGAGTCCATCCGTCTTAACGCGGGGTTTCCTCTTTTCCTGCTGCCTTCAACTTTTCCTAGCACGACTTGTCTTCTCCAGTGAGTCTTTTTTTTTGTAAGAAACTTTTATTTTTCATAAAGAACAAACATACATACATGAATTGGGGATTTCCATTATGTCATTAAATTGTCTATTTAAGTATCTCATATAATATTCAATTATTCGTCTTCTATATTCCACCTTGTGTTTTTGTATAAGTCTTTTGCATTGGGGCTAAAAGTAGAGTTCTCTTTTCCTCCTAAATTGGTTGTATATCAATTATATTTCATTCGTTGTATTCTTCAACCCATTTATAAAACCTTGACCATGTGTTTTCAAAGCTTCCTTCTCAGCATTAATGTTAATTTGCCCATTTCAAACATTTTATTTATGATTTCTTCTCTTGAAGGTACCTCATTTCTTCTCCAGAGAGTCTTGTCATCTCATCATGTAACCAAAGTACGATAACCTCAATTTAGTCATTTTAGCTTCTAGGGAGAGATCAGGCTTGATTCGATCTAGAACCCACTTATTTGTCTTTTTGGTGGTTCACGGTATCCGTAAAACTCCCCCTCCAATGCCACATTTCAAGTGAGTCAACTGCCTTCCTGTCAGCTTTCTTCATTAAGAACATAACATAAGAGAAGCCAATGCTGGATCAGGCCAATGGCCCATCCAGTCCAGCACTCTGTCACACAGTGTCCAAAAATACCAGGTGCCATCAGGAGGTCCAGCAGTGGGGCCAGGATACTAGAAGGCCTCCCTCCCACTGCTGCCCCCCCAGCACCAAGAATAGAATGCATCACCTGCCCCAGACTGAGAGTTCCTAGCTATACCTTGTGGCTAATAGCCACTGATGGACCTCTGCTCCATATCTATATATCTAATTCCCAAGTGGCCCACTGCGTGCGGATATCTAAATCCGCAGATTGGGGGCATCTGGGGGCAGGGAGATTTTCCTGCGCATGTGGGACAGTCCCCACGTGTGCAGAAAAATCTAAAAAGTGTTTAAAAGTCTAGGGGGGATATCTAAATCCCCCAAAAGTAAGAGCGCTCCCTGCGCATGCGCAGGGAATGCTCTGGGAACTCTGCGGCGGCTGGCGGCTAGAAGGCGCTCAGTCCTCGCCACCAGAGCGGGGGGGGGAGAGGAGATCAGCAGAGGAGGAGGATCACCGGAGCGGGGAGGGGAAGGAGATCGGTGGGCTCAGCGGCTGGAAGCCGCTCAGGCCTCGCCTCCGGAGCCGGGCGCGGGGAGGAGGAGATCAGTGGTGGCAGAGGAGGGGGACATCGCCGGAGCCAGGTGGAGGGAGGGAGGAGATCGGCGGTGGCGGCAGAGGAGATTGCTGGAGCTGGGGGGGGGGAGAGGAGAACCGGGTTTGATTCCCCACTCCTCCACTTGCACCTGCTGGTGTGACCTTGGGTAAGTCATAGTTCTGTCAGAGGTGTTCTTGAGAATAGTAGTTTCTGTCAGAGCTCTCTCAGCCCCAAATACCTCACAGGGTGTCTGTGTGGGGGAGGGAAAGGAGTTTGTAAGCTGCTCTGAGACTCTGAATGAAGAGTGGGGTATAAAACCAATCTCTTCCTCCTCCTCTTCTTCTTCTTCTTCAGTCAGCTACTTATGCTTAAATTTTATTAAGTTCAAGTGTCATCTTTAATCAGATTTTTTTTCTTGCCGTCGAGTCACAGGTGACTTATGGCAACCTCATAGGCTTTTCAAGGCAAGAGTTCTGAGGTGGCTTGTCATTGCCTGCCCCAGCATCACAAGCCCAACCCGGGTATTCCTTGGAGGTCTCTCATCCAAATACTAGCCAGTTTAGCTTCCAAAATCCTTGGAGGTCTCCCATCCAAATACCTGTTTAGCTTCCAAAATCTGATGAGTGGGCTATCCAGGTTGAGGCAGGATATTTAGTTCTGTCAACGGCCTACAGTCTCTTGCCATGGTGTGCCCTTGAAGTCCCTGGCCAGTGGCCACCCCTAGGGATGACAACTGTGAAGAAGGAGGAGGAGCTTAGATTTATACCCCACCCCTCACTCAGAGTCTCAGAGAGGTTTACAATCTCTTTTCCCTTCCCCTCCCCACAACAGACACCCTGTGAGGTAGGTGGGGCTGAGAAAGCTCTTTTGAGGGCTGCTCCTGAGAGAACAGCTCTGAGGGAACTTATGACTGACCCAAGGTCACACCAGCAGCTGCATGTGGAAGAGTGGGGAATCAAACCCAGCTCTCCCAGATTAGAGTCCACCGCTCTGAACCACTAAACCAAACTGGCTATCCCAATGAAAAATGTCTGGTCCCTTTGACAAAGGTTTAATGTGTGGGAATTGGCAGCTAAATCTTTTCAGGATGCGCAGCTAAATGACATCAGCCTGGTAAATAAGATCACATTAAACCACTGTTGAAGGAAGGCATTTCCCCCCTTCCGGGTTGTCGGAAACCCTGGCTGCCCGGTTTCTGGCTGTAGACAGGGCTCTTTTTGTAGCAGGAACTCATTTGCATATTAGGTGACACACCCCCAATGTAGCCAATCCTCCAAGAGCTTACAGAGCTCTTCTGACAGGGGCTACTGTAAGCTCTTGGAGGATTGGCTACATTAGGGGTGTGTCGCCTAATAGGCAGAGGAGTTCCTGCTACAAAAAGAACCCTGGATGAGCCCAGCAGTCTTGGCTCGGGGAGCTCTGCAGCTGCGACAGCCGATGCTTACTCATGGCACAAAGGCCTGTTGCCTTCTCTTGCACAGCTGCTTCCCCCTGAGCCCATGGGCGGACTCCTCTTCCCAAGGACTCATGTGATGCTTCTTTCCTTCCCTCTCCCGTTTTCTCACCAATTGTCAGACAAAAAGAACCCACTCCTTGGCTCAGGAGAAACCACCAGCTGCTGCTAGACAGAGGACCGGAAGGGAATAAGGCTGCTAAAGCCGGCCAGGAAAAGAGATGTCCTATCTTTAGTAGAGGCTTAAATCGGTGGAAGTGGGTAGCTGTGACGGCTTTTCATGGCATGGAGCTCAGTCACACGACCTGGAGATTGCTGCAAATGCTGGAAGAACAGCTAGAGGGAGCAGTTTAAAAGCTCTGGCAACCACACCCGTGGCCAGGATTTTGTGGCTTGTGGTGGGCCTGAAGTTCTCAGTGCAGAAAGAAAAGCCATTTAGCCAATAGAGAGCTGTTACCAGGGTAGATCTCTAAACCGCAAGGTGTCAACCACTTTAGAGGACAGTTCTCAGCCGCTGCAAGTTAATCGCTTCTGCCAGCCCAAGTAACAATTCTGATAACAAGCCGGCAGGTGGGGGTGGTGACTTCTATAGTCAAAAAAGCTAACATTTAGGAAGAAGAACTCTCTTAAAGGAGACCAGTTTCCTGAGACAGAGTTAGAAAGGATCCCAGAGGTCGCCTACTTCAATCCCCTTGCTCAGTGCAGGAATGAGTCAACTACAGCACCCCACTCTGCTTAAAGGAGTGCACATCTTTAAGGAAATGTTTAAAGATGACTGAAAAAAAGCATTTACAGGAGAAATTCTTGTGGGGCTGTGCCTTTAAGAAAGGGGGCAGAGCCCCCAAAAGCCCCACCATAGCTGTGGGCCTACTGGCAATTCTAGCAAAGGAAGGGAAGTGGTAAATTTTGAGAAAGCAGTAGAGAAGGTGCCTGGGAAGGCGAACTTATAGGGATGCCAAGCTCCAGGTAATGGCTTGAGATCTCCTCTAATTACAATGGTTCTCTAGGGTACCTAAACTGCTGATTTATTATTTGTTTAGCTCCTGAGATCTAGCCTGGGCTATCCAGGACAGGGCTATAAAAAAGGTACCTACACTGAATTTCTTCCTGAAGTGCTGCTTTCTCTATGTGCAATGAATTTTTAATATGGGGGGCATACCATCCCTTGTCTAAGGGATGTACCAGTCGTTTGCACGGGCAGATAGTCCCTAGGGACCTCCCCTGTAACCCAGTTCTTCAGTAAAAGTTCCCTAAAGTGCCCCTTTACCTGCATTTGTTTTTGGTGTTTTTCTGGAATGTTTACCAAAAGGTTGAGAATGGTAACCAAATAGGTTACCTTTCTTGTATATAGGGTTGGTTTCGCCTTTTTTGGTTTCGCCTTTTTTCTGGAATGTCTGAGCTTTGGAACAGTGAAGATGCAATCTGTCATTGTGATTGATCGGATCTCACCTCCAGATCCAGGCACCTGGACCCAAGACTGAGATTAGACCTGACGCCACTTAGCATGGAAACTTGGTTTTAGGATGTCCAAATGCTGGCTTGGAATTCCCTGGATGTTTGGGGTGGCATCTAGGGAGTTTAGGGAGGAGAGGGAGCTCGACGGAGATGTTTCTTCCATAGGAGAAAAAGAAGTCCTGGAACTGGGGGGTCCCCAATCTTCTTGAGCCTGTGGGCCCCTCTGGGATTCTGACACAGGGTGGTAGACACAAATACAAAATGGCTGCCACAGAAGACAATCACCAAATGTTGGGAAGTGAAGTTGTATGTAATTCTAATAGTTAATCTCCAACATTTCAGGCAGAAGGTCTGCTTAACAGGATGCCTTTTTAAATGAACATTTTGTTTTAAAGGGTTTTTCTTTTTCATACATACCATTTACCTACAGTCATGCAGTGAAGATCCTTGTGCTGTGGTGGCAGCTGCCACCAAAGCAATTGAGAGCCGGTTTGGTGTAGTGGTTAAGTGTGCGGACTCTAATCTGGAAGAACTGGGTTTGATTACCTACTTCTCCACTTGCAGCTGCTGGATGACCTTGGGCAAGCCATAGTTCTGTCAGAGCTGTCCTCTCAAGGACAGTTCTGGAAAGAGCTCTCTCAGCCCCATCTACCTCACAGGGTGCCTGTTGTGGGGAAGGGAAGAGAAATGAGTTTGTAAACCGCTCTGGAACTCTGAGTGAAGGGTGGGGTATAAATCCAATCTCCTCTTCTTTTCTTCTTTGGGATCTGCACTGCCAATCAGATCTTCAGTGGCCAATCAGAAGTCTTGCTGATCAAAAAGCACCATCCGGCCCCTTTTCTAAAAAAAAAAAAAAAGCTTCATGGCCCCCAGGAAAAGGCTCAGTGGGTACCATGTTAGGAAGCCCTATCTTAGAGCATCCACCCTCTGTATTTCTGCTCCCTTCCCCAGTTTTCTTTCCCTACACACACTCGATAGTAACCAGTCCTCTAACATGTAATGAAGACATATACAGGAACAAGGAGAAAAGAACTGAGGAGGGGAAAGAGGACAGAAGAGCGCCTGCCTATCAAATTTGGTGGCCCTTTAGCTAAAGAACAGGCATTTTTTATTTCAGTTTCTACCTGGAAAGGCAAAACTGACTGACTCAACCTTGTAGGCCACAAATGGATCCTCCTCCTGCCATTACAATGTCCTACACTGAGCATGCACGGCAGATGGCAGCCATTTTGCTGAGCTAGCAATGACATGTTACATCACCTGGATAGTCCAGGCTAGCCCCATCTCGTCAGATCTCGGAAGCTAAGCAGGGTTGGCCTTGGCTAGTATGTGTTTTGGAGTTTTTTTAGGGAAAGGGAAAAGGAGGAAGAGGAAATTACAAAAATATTCAAAGTTCCAATTTAGCATTGTGCATGAGTAGCTTCTCAGCCTTGGCTAGTTTTGAATGGGTGACCTCTAAGGAACACCAGGGCCCTGATTCAGAAGCAGGCAATGGCAAATCATCTCTGAAGCATCTCTTGCCTTAAAAAACAAGTCTAGCTCGCCACCTAGTGGTGCACAATAAAAAAGCTAGAACTTCTGTTTGCCAAACAATCTTGGGATCTCCTGGCTCTACTATACACACTACCATATGGTAATAATAATAGTTATTATTATTATTGGGACCAGACGGTTGGGCTGTCTGTTCTTTTGGCTGTTATGAACTAGAGGCTGCTGACAGGGCTTAGATCTACTGATAATTTGCCCTGAAGTCGAAAGTGTATGTTATGAGGAAATGTATGGCTGCCACTGACTCACATCTGACTAGAAATTATATCATCGTCTTAACATTTTCCTGCCCTCCATTGGCTGTCTGTTGTGTGTGTGGAGGGGAGAGCAGAAAATGCTAACACAATGACAAGCATTATTTTTCTCAGCTACACATTATTGGGGATACTGGTAGGGTTGCCAGCTCCTGTATTGGAAATACCTGGAGATTTGGGAGTGGAGCCAGAGAAGAGATTGGATTTATACCCCATCCTTCACTTGGAATCTCAGATCGGCTTACAAACCCCTTCCCCTCCCCACGACAGACACCCTGTGAGGTAAGCGGGGCTGAGAGAGCTCTGACAGAAACTGCTCTTTTCAAGAACACCGGTGACAGAACTATGGCTTGCCCAAGGTCATCCAGCAGCTGCAAGTGGAGTAGTGGGGAATCAAACCCGGTTCTCCCAGATTAGAGTCTGCGCACTTAACCATTACACCAAACTGGCTCCCACACCAAACTGAGGAGGGTGAGGACCAGGGAGGGGAGGGACTTTAATGGGGTCTCATGCTGTATAGGCCACCTTCCAGAGCAGCCATTTTCTCCAGGTGAACTGATTTCTGTTGCCTGGGGAATCCGTTGTAATCCTAGGAGATCTCCAGCCACACAGTTTGTTATTAATTGCTTTTGGAACTTGTGTTTTTTGCTTACTGTACTAATTACTTAGCACCTACATTCACAAGAAAAATAGCACCTGCATAAATTATTGTGTGCCTGAACACAGAAAAAAAACCCAGCACCTTGTTGCTTTAAATTTTGTTGAGTGCCTGTGAGCATTATTTTGTGCATCTGAGCTGTTACCCACCGGCATTTGGATGTTACATTTGTGTATGTTTATAGTTGTAAGAGGTGACACTAATAGACTATAATATAAGCATTTTATTATAGTTTGTGACGGTTTATCTCGGTGTTCTGCTCTTCCTTTTTGCTAATTATAGGCTGGGGGTCTTTCCCTGCTTGTTTACCACCTGGGGGCTGGCAACCCTAGATACTGGGGAGAAAAGCATAAGTTGGTGGCACCAGGGCTTTTTTTGTAGAAAAAGCCCAACAGGAACTCATTAGCATAATAGGCCACACCCACCAGCAGAAACGCGTTAGCATATTAGGCCACACCCCCATGTTACCAGAAGTGGTCATCCAGCCACACCCACCTTTTGCTTCTTATTCTGTTTACCCTGTTTGTTGTCAAAACCCAGGGCTTTTTTTGGAGCAGGAACTTCTTTGCATGTTAGGCCACACACCCCTGATGTGGCCAATCCTAATGAGTTTTTGCTGTTGGGTGTGGCCCATTATGCTAATGAGTTCCTGCTGGGTGTGGCCAACTTGGGAGCCAGCCAGAACTCCATTTCTGTGTGTTCCTGCCCCAAAATAGCCCTGGGTAGCACCCACCTGTATCCCCACAACATGTAGCTGGGGCTCAGCAGGTACTTACCAGGTAGCATAGTATACTGGCAGGAATGTCATGAGTCCCAATCCAAAGAAGGCCTCCGCAGTGCTCCAAAAACTAGTTCCCTGGACCCAACTCATTTAAAAATGCCATGTCTGGTTTGGCTCACAGCAGGCCTTTTCTGATGTCCTCCACTTCCTGTGTAGGGAAAAGTAGAGGGGCCGTGTGGTCTATCCCCTCCCTGTGTCCCTTCCAAGCAAGACGGGAATTCATCACTTGCTTCTGTACTTGCCTGTGTGCTGAAGACCGCTAGGTCAGAAGGGGAGCTACGACGCCCCACTCCAAAGCCTAAGAGAGGCGATTATTACGCTGGGGTAGCATTGGTTTAAGACAAGAGCTTTCAGCGCACTGATCTAGTGGTGGAATTACTTGGATCTGTCCTGGGAAATGTCAGAGAACCTCCAGAGCCCTGATACCTCATGCCTTTCCCTTCCCTTAAAAGGAAGGGGTGCCCAGAAGTGAAGATCCCTGCCAGCTTCAACCAACACTTAAAAATTTAGCAAACAGGAAGCAAGAGAGGAGGAAAACCTTCCTGACATGCATTAGCCATGCTATGCTGCTGAGAACAGCCGTATGCCATTACATTTTCCCCATTTAAAAGCTATTTCCTCCCCCCCTCTCTACTTATTATTTTTCAGTAAAATTGCCCATTCATTGCTTTCCATAGAACTCTCAGCCATCGGTGTAGGACCCTGGGAATTGCCCAAACATAACATCCACACACCACCGAGTTTATTTTATTTAAATATACAGATATATATAATTTAATATAATCTGTTGACCGCTTTATCTCTTGGGCTCAGAGAGGCGCCTAAGATTTTAGAATATAAATATGGCCAACCCAATGTACTACTGGAAAAATCCTCTGTTTATCCCTGGCTGGGAAGCTTTTGCTGGACTAAATACACATTACCACCATAAAGTGCTCACAGCTGGCCTTTAACGTTTAATGGATCGCCATTGAAACGGAATTCCAGCCCAAAAGAACAACCCTTAATACTCAGATTCTTGGGAATCAAAGAGATTTTGAAGCAGAAAAACAGATCTGTCCTAGGAAGGTTTCTAAGAACTCGACTCAGGTCTGTTTAATGGGCCTTACACCCAGGAAGGCATTTTTAGGATTGCACTATAAGCATTACTGTTGCAACTTGCAAAATTTATGATGGTGTAAATCCCCCTTAGGATAGCACTGCTAGCCATGTGAAAATGTTGAGAAGCAGATCTCTTGAAATCTTTCTGAAGTCATGTGTTGTTAAAACGCTTGGGGCTCTTTAGCTTGGAGAAACGACGGCTGAGGGGTGACATGATCGAGGTTTATAAGATTATGAATGGGATTGAGCAGGTTGAGAAAGAAGTACTTTTCTCCCTTTCTCACAATACAAGAACTCGTGAGCACTCCATGAAATTGCTGAGCAGTCAGGTTAGAACAGATAAAAGGAAGTACTTCTTCACCCAAAGAGTGATTAACAGATGGAATTCACTGCCACAGGGGGTGGTGGCAGCTACAAGCATGGACAGTTTCATGAGGGAATTAGATAAACATATGGAGCAGAAGTCCATCAGTGGCTATTAGCCACAAGGTATAGATGGGAACTCTCAGTCTGGGGCAGGTGATGCACTCTATTGTTGGTGCTGGAAGGGGCAGCAGTGGGAGGGCTTCTAGTGTCCTGGCCCCACTGCTGGACCTCCTGATGGCACCTGGTATATTTTGGCCGCTGTGTGACAGAGTGTTGGACTAGATGGGCCTTTGGCCTGATTCAGCATTGGCTTCTCTTATGTTATGTTCTTATGTTTGTTGAAACTGTATATAACCGCCTTTGGAATAATTTTTATTTTTATTAAGTGTTGATTTGAAGGCTGGTATATGCTAACAGCTCTCCGAAAGCCCTGAGAGTCAATTATAGGTAACCCAATGCTATTAAAGTTGAACAAGGTTCAGCATACATGAACACATAAACCTGCCTTATACTTATACTATGCCAGTTTGGTGTAGTGGTTAAGTGTGTGGACTCTAATCTGGGAGAACCGGGTTTGATTTCCCACTCCTCCACTTGCACCTGCTGGATGACCTTGAGCAAGCCATAGTTCTGACAAGAACTGTTCTTGAAAAAAAGCTCTTGTCAGAGCTTTCTCAGCCCCACCTACTTCACAGGATGTCTGTTGTGGGGAGGGGAAGGGAAAGGAGTTTGTAAGCCGCTCTGAGACTCTGAGTGAAGGGCAGGGTATAAATCCAATCTCTTCTTCCTCTTCTACTTAATCAGACCCTTGGTCCATCAAATGTCCAATCTGCATTGGTATTTCCCACCGTTGTGCCAATGATCTCACATCATCTCACAAATTTCCGTCTGCATTTCATGCCGCATCCACTCTCCTATCGTTTCATCTCAGAATCGGCTGTCTGCATCATTTTATTGCCATTTTCTAGTGACTCCGAGGTCACTGCGGCATCCCACCGCCTTATCTGAATGTGGTTTTAAGGTGGTACAACTGCTCCTCCCCACCATCGAGCTGCTGTGAGCAAAAAGCAGACTACTGGGGCTGAATTCTCCCCCACCCCTCTTTTCTAAGGTGATACGCAGATTGTCACAAAGGAAACAAGTTCGCTGAAAATCGAGTCATCTCCATTTAAAAGCAGTCAGGGAACATTTTCCTGTGATCATATGGGGGGGGAGTTGGAAACACACCCACCTCTGAACCATTTGTTATTTCCTGGGACAGTCTCCAGAATGCCTGGCAACTGCTGGGTGTTTTGTGTTTTTTACCCAGCTTGTTCCATCTTTCTTGCCCCCCCCCCGCCATGTCACCCCCTTTGACTTTCTATGGGGGGGGTCCCAGGTGCCATCTCCTCCCTGCAGCCCAGCACAGTGCAGTGCCCTGCTGGCGCCCTCAAAGGCCACCCCCCCGCGTGCGCACTCTCCCTAAACAACTTGTGTCCTGATGCAGATAGAGGAGAGCTTTATACTGAGCCAAATGGGAAGCCGGCGCCACAGCATCATGGAACAGCTTTACATAGCAAATACAGATTGGGCCAAAGTCAGTGTTGACTACTCAGACCAGCAGTAGCTCTCCAGGGTCTTTCACATCACCTACTACCTAATCCTTTGAACTGGAGATGCTGGGGATTGAAAACTGAGACCTTCTGCATGCCAAGCAGATGTTCTGCCACTGAGCCATGGCCCCATATGTGCCTTGAGGGGACCTGTTTGGAACCTCCATGCTAAGGCCAGCATCAGTGGAGCCTGAGGTGGGACGGTTACCAGGGCCCCCATCTGACTGGGTCAACTGCCTCTGACCCCACCTACACTCCATTGAACATAAGAACATAAGAGAAGCCAATGTTCAATCAGGCCAATGGCCCATCTAGTCCAACACTCTGTCACACAGCGGCCAAAAATACCAGGTACCATCAGGAGGCCCAGCAGTGGGGCCAGGACACCAGACACTGCTGCCCCCTCCAGCACCAAGAATAGAGTGCATCACCTGCCCCAGACTGAGAGTTCCCATCTATACCCTGTGGCTAATAGCCACTGATGGATTTCTGCTCCATATGTTTATCTAATTCCCTCTTGAAACTATCCATGCTTGTAGCTGCCACCACCTCCTGTGGCAGTGAATTCCATCTGTTAATCACTCTTTGGGTGAAGAAGTATTTCCTTTTATCTGTTCTAACCCGACTGCTCAGCAATTTCATGGAGTGCCCACGAGTTCTTGTATTGTAAGAAAGGGAGAAAAGTACTTCTTTCTCAACCTGCTCAATCCCATTCATAATCTTATAAACCTCGATCATGTCACCCCTCAGCCGTCGTTTCTCCAAGCTGAAGAGCCCCAAGCATTTTAACCTTTCTTCATAGGGAAGGTGTTCCAACCCTTTTATCATTCTAGTTGCCCTTCTCTGCACTTTTTCCAACGCTATAATATCCTTTTTGAGATGTGGTGACCAGAACTGTACACAGTATTCCAAATGAGGTCGCACCAATGATTTATACAGGGGCATGATGATACTGGCTGATTTGTTTTCAATTCCCTTCCTAATAATCCCCAGCATAGCGTTGGTCTTCTTTATTGCAGCTACACACTGTCTAGACATTTTCATTGAGTTATCCACTACGACTCCAAGATCTCTCTCTTGGTCCATCTCTGCCAGTTCAGACCCCATCAACGTGTATTTATATTTAGGGTTTTTGGCTCCAATGTGCATCACTTTGCACTTGGCCACATTGAACCCCATTTGCCACGTTGATGCCCACTCACCCATCCTCAACAGATCCCTTTAGAGTGCCTCACACTCCTCCCTGGTTTTCACCACCCTGAACAACTTCGTGTCATCTGCAAATTTAGCCACTTCACTGCTTACTCCCAATTCCAAATCGTTAATAAACAAGTTAAAAAGCATCGGACCGAGTACTGATCCCTGTGGTACCCCACTGCTTACCACCCTCCACTGAGAAAGTTTCCCATTTATGCTCACTCTCTGTTTTCTATTTATAAGCCAGTTTTTGATCCACAAGAGGACTTGTCCTTTTATCCCATGACTATTGAGCTTACTTAGGAGCCTTTGATGAGGAACTGTATCAAAAGCTTTCCGGAAGTCAAGGTAAATAATATCTATTGGGTCCCCCTTGTCCACATGTTTGTTCACTCCCTCAAAAAACACTAACAGGTTAGTGAGACAAGATCTTCCCTTACAGAACCCATGCTGAGTCTGCCTCAATAGTTTTTGTTCATCAATGTGCCTACTAATTCTTTCCTTCATAACAGTTTCCACCAACTTACCCGGTATCGATGTCAGACTGACTGGCCTGTAATTTCCCGGATCTCCCCTGGAGCCCTTTTTAAAGATGGGAGTGACATTAGCTACCTTCCAGTCCTCAGGAATGGAGGCAGATTTTAAAGAAAGATTACATATTTTTGTCAGGAGATCCACTGCTGCCACCACCCGTGCCCCCTTCCCCGCTTCCGCTCACAAGCACTCCTCCAGAGATGGGCATTCAAGTGGTACACAGCAGCAGCAGGGTTTTTGGCAACACTCCCCAGTTGCCCACACCACCTCACACTATCAGGCTTATGAGCAGGCAGGGGAGCACAGGCCAGGGGGGGCCAGGTGGGTGGGCAGGAAGGGAAACACAAGAGGGAGGGCCCTGGACACTCTCTGCCTGCCCCCCCCCCAAAAAAAAATCCGGAACCATTTCTGCGTCCATGCAACTATTGGGGAGGGACCACCTGAGACCCTGGAATGCTGCTGCTGCCAGTCTGAGTAGACAATACTGGCCTTAATGGACCAACGTGCTGATTCAGTACAAGGCAGCTTCATGTGTTTAACATAATACTGTTTAACGTCTTTGACCACTGCAATGGCTCTAGGACCTCTAAACCAGTTATTACCTCTCCATTTTCCCCCAAGAGGTGTGCTTGGCAGACTGCAATCCCCATATTGACACAGATTGTCAGTTTCCCTGATAAGTACCATATAAGGTGGAGCCAGTACTCTTAACCCTATAACTACAGATGGGGGAAATCAAGGCAAAGAGAAAGTGGCTTGCCAAAGAGCGCCTACGATGCCATCCAAAGCTTGTTTACTTAGAAGTGCCACTTTATTCAATGCCACTTACTTCTGAGGTTACTATGCATGGGACAGTCCTGATGGGGGCTAAACCCTCAAGATTCCCACATCACAGCCCCTTCTTTTAGCCACTGTGCTATACCGTTCTTGAGCTGGAAGGAGCCAATCCAAGTTTCCCAAATCATGGAATTTTAAAGTAGGGAAATAAATATCAGGGCTTGCTTCCTTCCACCACCCTTCCACTTCGTTTTTCTTAACGCTCTGGCGCTCCCTGCTGTTCATTCGTATCTTTGCAATTCAGTTAGGTGCCCGGTGGACCTCCGCAGACGGGTCTGTTTTTGGAGCAATAGCTCTTAAGTATTTCAAAATGCATTTCCTTCCAGTGACACACGTCTCCCCACCCTAAGCCACATTTGTCCCCAAGCTGCTGTGGTCCCCAAGCTGCTGTGGTTGTAATGCTTTTCCCATTACAATATTTTGCATCATGTTTGGCTTTTTTTTTCTTTTGGGTGGTGGCGGTGAACAAAAGATATATGGAAACCCTAGCACATTTCCCTGCGGTGTTACCAGTATCAGGGATGCTTACATGGCATTCTTTTTATTTCCAACAACAATCAGCTAGGACTCTACCTTACATCGTTTCCCCCTGCTCTATGGGGCTACCAACAGGTTCGTGGAGGGAACCCCAACTCAGGTGCAAGGTATATTTACAAGCAAGATGCTCACCAAATGGTAGGTCATGATCTAATTCCGGAGCAAGGCCCAACTTGCTATTGTGAGCTCTGAGCTTTCAAACATGCAAATTGGGGTGAAGGCAAAGAGCAGATTGGTTTACTGGCTGCTGATGTCATGTTGTCCCTTAAATCTGTACTGAGAGCCTTTCCCTTAGAACTTGTCCCTTGGGGATGGGTGGGACATATGTGGGACATCCCACATAAAAAGCCCCAAACATTCCCCACCATGCATCTCCAGCTCCAGTGCCTTCGAATGAACTGCTTTGTAAGCTGCTAGGTAAAGGTAAAGGTTCCCTTGCTCGAAAGCCAGTCGAATCCGACTCTAGGGTTGTGGTGCTCATCTCCGTTTCAAAGCCAAAGAGCCAGCGCTGTCCAAAGACATTTCCGTGGTCATGTGGCCGGCATGACTAAACACCAAGGTGCACGGAACGCTGTTACCTTCCCACTGAAGTGGTACCTATTTATCTACTTGCAATTTCTTGCTTTTGAACTGCTAGGTTGGCAGGAGCTGGAACTAGAGACGGGAGCTCACCCCATCATGCGGCACTCATGGGTCTTGAACTGCTGAACTACCGACCTTCCACAGCCTGCAGTTCAGCGCCTTAACCACTTGAGCCACCGCAGCTCCTTTGTAAGCTGCTATTTGCCCCCAAAGTGGCATAAAAATCTAATAAATGTCATTACCATTTGGGTCAAAACAAATTCTCCTCGTTTCGTAAAGACACCAACACGACATTTCGTATGCGCAAACCGAATTATATTTATCCCTTGGTACAGATGTAGAAGCAGCTTAGTTCAGGAAAACAAAGTAGTGCAGACGTTTCAGACCTTCCCCGCAATTTCCGTTTATTTCCCCCTGCCAACCCTCCACGGACACAACTTTTTGTGACGCCTTTCAAGTGTTTGAAAAGAATGTACGTGTCTATTTGGAAACAGCTCCCCACTGAATGACAGAATGCGGCAAATGCGAATGCTAGCCGGGTGGGGGAAAGGGCTGCTACGGATCAAAGTTGTAGTGACACCCCCACACACTGAAGCTCCTTGGTGTCTCTGGAAAAGAAGAGTCGGAAGATGATGCACTCTTTCCTCCTTCGTCCTTCCCCAGTCTTCTGTATGCCAGTGCGGTAGGGAGAGTGTAGTGCTCATAGCCGTTATTCATACATAGCCTGAAAGAATGGATAAATTGACCCTTGGATTGCCATGGTCCAGATCCCTGGATCGGAAACGTCTCCTTCAGAGCCTTGTTGAGAATGCTCATTGCCAACTTGACCAGGACCCCAACTCCGAAGGAATCGCCTTCATACTGCAATTCAGGCCTGCACAACCTGTGACAACCTCCCAACCCCCCCAAGCTGTACACAACACAACAGTCCCATATTGCATTGAACAGTGGCAAACAGAAACTGGGAAGGCCTTTATTGGACACCCGTGCATGGCTGCTGGGAAGCCTTCAGCTCGATGAGTCACAAGTTGCGTAGGTCGGATGCTGTTCCTCCTTCTGGCAACATGGAAGCAGACATTCATTGAACTAAACTATCCAGGACTATGCCACAGGGAAAAACCATGTGCAGTGCAGATGTACAGACAACCAACATACGCATATCAAAGACAACCATGAACCTGTAGGCTGCCTACTGGTCTCTCAAGCACACAGGGAGATTGCACAGAGGTTTGCACTTGGAATCAGGGCCGGCCCATTATTGTTAAATTTTAGACTGTCGCCTAGGGCGACGGCTTGACAAGGGCATCATTCTGGTTGGCCTTGTCCCCTCCTCGCCCTGCACAGGAAGCCGCCCTCGCTGGCTTCTTGCTCTGTCCCCGGCAAGAGACTCCCCTCTTTGCAGCCCCCCCCCAGACAGAAAGAGAAGAGGCCGGGGGGACAGGCCGGGGGGGGACAGGCCGGGACAACGGGAAAGTGCTGCTCGCCCTCTGCCGCCCCACCCCTGTGGTCTCTTTGGAGCTCCTTTTGCAGCCTGGCACAGGCCCCCTCCCTCTCTCCCTCTCCTCGAGCGATCCCGCTCACTGCATGCATTTGCAGCTTGCACCCTTGGCCCACCCACCGCGGCTCCTGCGCCCGCCCCCCTGCATGGGACAGTGCACCAGAATGTATTCTCGCCTAGTGGGCGAAAAAAACTGGGGCCGTCACTGCTTGGAATGCAGCCCTATGCATCGTTACTCCACTCCAAGCCCATTGATCTCCATGGCTTTAGACCAGAGTAACTCTGCACAGGATAGCACTGCCAGAGTGGAATAATTTAAAACTTTAAACAATGCATCCCAAAGTCAAATTATTATTATTATTATTTTTTATGGAAGGGACACCCCCCCCCTTCCCCTGAACTCCATGGTGAATGAAACTCTGAGCAGGCGAAAAGCAGTGGTTTAAAAAAAAAAAAAAGTTTCCAAATGCTGTTCACGCATTTAAAAACGAACCGAGAGCTCCTCACCAAGAGGTCAAGCTGTGCTCCACCAGCACAATGAGCCCAATTCAAAGCATGATTCATCAGGGCGAGATGTTACGCCAACTGTGTATCTCAGCAGCGGGGAAGAGAGCAAACGGACAGCCCGTTCAGTGTCAAAAGCCCGGGATGCCCTTAGAAGTCCAGCAGGGGAGGCGAGGATATAAAGAAAGAGGGGCCACTGAACTGCATCTCTGTGTGACTC
The DNA here is from genome assembly GCA_029375565.1 of Gekko gecko. Lineage (NCBI taxonomy): Eukaryota > Metazoa > Chordata > Lepidosauria > Squamata > Gekkonidae > Gekko > Gekko gecko. Next base: position 29,111,641 of record JAPDNY010000005.1, on the reverse strand, counting down.
ATATTCTTAGAGAAAGTGTCATGTGGACATTCGACCCAGATTTGCACGTTCACTTTTTAATGTGAGACGTCCAAGAACAACCCTTGTCATTGTTTTTTTTTCCCAATGGGGAACACTCTCCCACAGTGAGATCTTCTTGGACAGAACATCGGCGTAACTTTAGTTTCAAGTCGGTGCTGCCAGAGGTTGTGAACCTCCAGTCTCAACTCAAAGAGGAGGGGGGGGTATGGACAGAAGAAACGGTTCAGAAGTCCATCTTTGGACCTCATCACAAAAAGATCAACCTCGCCTCACACAATGCTTTTTTCTTTGGGACGCTGCTACTCAGAAAGCAGAAGAGACTTCACACACAGACGTCAGGGTGTTCGTTCCATTAAGAAAAAAATCATGTTGGAGGAGAATGGCCAAAGATCAAGTCAGGGGAAGATGACTTCCTGGCAATCGGAATCAGTTCCAAATGTGTGGAAAGACTCAGCTGGCTTTGCTCAGTGTGTGCAGGAAGGAGGACAGGGAAGACGAAGAAGAGATTGGATTTATACCCCACCCTTCACTACCCAAAGAAGTCTCAGAGTGACTTACAAACTCCTTTCCCTTCACCTCCCCACAACAACAGACACCCTGTGAGGTAGGTGGGGCTGAGAGAGCTCTGACAGAAACTGCTCTTTTTCGAGAACAGCTGTGCCAGAACTACAGCTTGCCCAAGGTCATCCAGCAGGTGCAAGTGGAGGAGTGGGGAATCAAACCCAGTTCTCCCAGATTATTGTCCACGCACTTGACCACTACACGAAACTGGCTCTCAGAGGAAAAACAAAAGGAACACACATAGAATCTGTTCCCTGTGAGTTGCAGAGCATCCTTTACTCCTTCCCAAGGAAGTAACACAGAGCAACGAAGCTGTGATCTTGGACACACAAAGTTGCCTTCTACTGAATCAGACGCATCAATCTATCAAAATCAGTATTGTCTACTTAGGCTGGCAGCAGCTCTCCAGGGTCTCAGACAAAGGTCTTTCACATCACCTGATCCTTTGCCTGATCCTTTGAACTGGAGATGCCAGGGATTGAAACTGGGACTTTCTGCATGCCAAGCAGATGCTCTACCACTGAGCCATAGGCCCTTCCCCAGATCTTTTTTTTCTGAAAGACACACACCCCCTTGGTAAAAGGCTCCAGGTTTGTGCTTTCACAAAGACCCCCACTAGAAAAACACGTCTGCATTGATCAAGCTAAGCACCATGCACATGGGTAATTCAGCTTCCATGTTTAAAAAGAAAGGCTGAAATCCCACCCATTGGCTGTTCCAGAGGGGGAGTGATGTGGCAGATTCAGGCCCTTCCCATTAAACTGTTGATTGGTGGGATCTGAAGCTCTTGTTCACCCCGGCACACCCTCCCGGATTTAGCGTTGCCAGCTTTGGGTTGGGAAATACCTGAAGATGTTGGGGGTGGAGACTGAAGAGGGTGGGGTTTGGGGAAAGGAGGGGCTTCAGTGGGGCATTACATCATAGATCCCCACCTTCCAAAGTGGCCATCTTTCTCCAGGTGAATTGATCTTCATCGCTTGTCATAGCAGGCGATCTCTATCCACCACCTGGAGGTTGGCAACCCTACCTGGATTGGAGCCTGCATTCGTATGCATCATTTATCCAAGGACAATCCATGTCTAGCTTAATTTGTCTACCCACTCTAGCCCGGGAACAGGGAAAAAATCATAGATATCCAAGGAGGACTGCCTCTAGAGGGGCGGGGGACACACACAGATATTTTAAAAATTCCTGGAAGCTTAATGCTTGTGAACTACAGAATTTTTAATCCTCCCTTGAGACAAGTGTTAAACAGAAGGTGCTTTCTGCAGAGTGTGGCTGATGTTCCTTGAATTTGATCTGTCACACCCCTATATTTGTTTTGGGTGTTTCTTTAGGATCCTAATTGTGGGGCATTTTTCTTTTTTCAATATGGAAAAATTGATTTTTTTTTTGTACCCTGAAAATCCCACCCCCCGCGGTCCAATTTTTACTCTGCAAGGGAAAAGAGAATGGGGATAACACATGGGGATTGGGTGAGCGGGAGTCTACTGACAAAAAAAGCACAAGCAGAAATCGTTAAGAAGCCCTCTCCCTCCACCCAAAGACCAGCTTCCCAATTTGAACTGTAAAGAAGAAGGTGGATCTACAAGAGAATCGTGGAATTGCACACAGCATTAAATTTCCCACCTATATACACAGGGTTTGGGAAAGTTACGGCAATGACCTTTCAATGCTCTAGCTGCAATCTAGTGAATTCACTTCCTATCAGACTAGAATTTGACCTCAAGGCGCCAAAGACGAAGTGTTAACATCTAGCCACCGCTACCTACCGCTTACTGAGCACTTAAAATTAAACAAAAGTTGGCATAGTGCAATCACCGAGCATCATCTGTTACCACATACGATAACAGATGAGGGAGTGTGCATTGGGGGGGGGAAAAGTGGTCTTTATTTCTCCACGGGCTTGGCTTTCCCTTGATCTTCCACCTTCTTGATGGCGGCCTGGATGGCTTCTTGGTCACCCAGAAACTGGTGTCGCCCAAGCGGACGTAGATCCTCATCGAGCTCAAGGAGGACTGGAATGCCGGTGGGAAGCGTGACGTTGACAATAGCTTCATCAGAAATGCCTGAAAAGAAGCAGAGTTGCATTGAAAAGAAGGGAAGAAGCAAGATTTATGCTCAGACCTGACAGTAGGTGGGCTGGGGTATGGCTACCATGACACGTCTCCCCAACAAGTATGTTTCCCAGACTTTCAGTATCTGTGACACACATTTTTGTGTGTGTGTGCGCGCGTACGTGCACATAAGAACATAAGAGAAGCCAATGTTAGGTCAGGCCAATGGCCCATCTAGTGCAACACTCTGTCACACAGTGGCCAAAAATAACAGGTGCCATCAAGAGGTCCAGCAGTGGGGCCAGGACACTAGAAGCCCTCCCACTGTTGCCTCTCCACTCAAAGCACCAAGAATACAGAGCATCACTTGCCCCAGACTAAGAGTTCCTACCTATACCTTGTGGCTAATAGCCACTGATGGACCTCTGTGCTCCATATGCTTATCTAATTCCCTCTTGAAGCCGTCCATACTTGTAGCCGCCACCACTTCCTGTGGCAGTGATTTCCATGTGGGCAGTGAATTCCATGTGTTAATCACTTTTATCCATTCTAACCTGACCGCTCAGCAATTTCATTGAGTGCTCACAAGTTCTTGTACTGTGAGAAAGGGAGAAAAGTACTTCTTTCTCAGCCTACTCTACCCCATGCATAATCTTATAAACCTCAATCATGTCAACTCTCAGCCGTCGTTTCTCCAAGCTAAAGAGCCCCAAGCGCTTTAACCTTTCTTCATAGGGAAAGTGTTCCAACCCTTTTATCATTCTAGTTGCCCTTTTCTGCACTTTTTCCAGTGCTATAATATCCTTTTTGAGGTATGGTGACCAGAACTGTACACAGTATTCCAAATGAGGTTGTGCCATTGATTTATACAGGGGCATTATGATACTGGCTGATTTGTTTATAATCCCCAGCATAGTGTTTTTTATTGCAGTTGCACACTGTCTTGGCATTTTCAGTGAATTACCTACCATGACTCCAAGATCTCTCTCTTGGTCAGTCTCTGCCAGTTTGGACCCCATCAATGTGTATTTAGTTGGGATTTTTGGCTCCAATGTGCATCACTTTGCACCTGGCCACATTGAACCCCATTTGCCACATTGACGCCCACTCGCCCATCCTCGACAGACCCTTTGGAGTGCCTCACACTCCTCCCTGGTTCTCAGCACCCTGAACAACTTCGTGTCATCTGCAAATTTAGCCACGCTTCACTGCTTACTCCCAACTCCAAATCATTAACAAACAAGTTAAAGCTGCATCAAAACTGAACACAGACTTCTCTCTTACACTCAAAAAGATTACATATGAGCTGAGAATCTGCCGTAGCTCAGTGTCAGAGCATCTGCTCGGAATGCAGAAGGTCCCAAGTTCAATCCCCGGCAACTCCAGTTGAAGAACAGGTAGGAGGTGGTATGAAAGACCTCTGCCTGAGACCCTGGAGAGGGCAACAGCAACGAAGCCATTTCTAACCTCCCATCTGACCGCAGCCTATGTCTGGGGCAGTGATGCTCTGTATTCTTCTGGAGTTTTGGCCCCACTGGAAGGGCGATGGAAGGCTTCTGGAGTTTTGGCCCCACTGGTGGACCACCCGATGGCTCCTGGGTTTTGGCCACCATGTGACACAGAGTGTTGGACTCGATGGGCCATTGGCCTGATCCAACATGGCTTCTCTTCTGTTCTTATGTTACCAACAGAGGAGACATGCTGCCTTCTCAGAATAAAAGGAGGTCCACTGGTCACTCAGTTCCCACACCAAGGAAAGGGGTAGGAGGATACCCCGGAAAGCTCAAAAACCAAAACCCTGTACCTGCTTGGGAATAAGGCCCTCTGAAACGAGAAAGTCCTTGGCTTCTAAATAAGCAACCACCAGATGAGAGCGAAAAATGACGACCCCGGTTCACACTAACAGACGCCTCAGTATATTCCTATTTAAAGCTCTTTATTGATTGCACGACTTTTAACTCACGCTGGCAGATGCTTTCGTGCACACTCTCTCCTCTAGTTTTAAAGCTCTCCGCCAACTGCAACTCTTTCAGACTTTTTTTTTTTTTTTAAAAAAAGCTCTGCAAGCAAATCCACGAGCTTGTCTGCCCACCTATACCTACACTTGCCAAGCTGTGGTATATTAATAGACTGGTGGAAGGGAGGAAACAACCCCTCCCATTACTCACCGGAGGCCAGGGACCGCTTGAGAATCTTTCAAAATAAATCAATCTGTTTGTTGCCCCCCCCCCCAGGATGGATCATCCATGAAAAGGGGGCCCCCTAGGACTGGGCAATGCAAATCAAGATGGTGAAAAGGGGGGAGGAGCCTTTTTGTGATGAGAAATGTGGGTGCTCTTGCCAAGGCAGTTCAGTTCCCATGTTCAGAACACGGAGCAGAGAAGCCTGTTACATGCACACACACACACCCTGCCCCTTGAAACCAGCCCTTCTAATCGTAAGTACAGTACTGAACAGATGGCACAACTCTGGGGGGGGGTGTCTCACAGTGGGTGAGATAACAAGACTCAGATTTGCTCAAAGAAATAAGGGTGAAATCTGGACAAGAGCCCAGGGATGACCCTCTGTAGTCTCCACGGATTAAGCCAATGGTTAAACACCTTCTACAAACGACACGTAAGGTGAATGTCAACTCAGGCCAGTGTCTGGTTACTCCACAGGGCTTGTAACACAAACCGGTTGACCTTTCTTTGCATTTCTGCATCTGTATCAGGTTGCAGTGCAGTCCCCAGTTCATCAATCTCAGCTGAGATGTGCTTCGGTTCCCTACAACACCTCAGTGCAACAGGAAATCAACAGCCTTCCACGCCAATGCTCCCTCTAAGCTGTGGAGTCTTGTGAGAAAGAATTCTACTTTGTGAGCTACTGGCATTAAAGTTGTGAGCGAGCAATTTGGCTGCTGCATAAATTAGTTTGCTCTGGAGCCATCCTTCCTGAGCGAAGACAAAAATGTATGAGCGGGAGGCTTAAAAAATTGTGAGCTAGCTCACACTAACTCAGCTTAGAGGGAACACTGGTCCAAGCCTACATTAAGAAATGGACCTTGTTTAACCATGATACTTTCCCTGATTGATGACTGCTGTTTGTTAGAGGGCCAAGGGATATGCTCCACCCGATTTTCAAAGGAGAGTCATTCAGGCGGCTCGCTCGCTAAAATGGGCAAAACCAACATGGCTGCCTTCTATGGGGAGTACTGATCCATTCATTATTGTAGCAGAGTTGCACAGATAAAATGTGAGATTATGCACAGTAAAACACTTGCACGAGGGTGTGGAAAGCAGATGGAAGCCTAATCCAATTTTCCCAATAATAACTAGCTGGCTGTCCAGCAGCGGGTCAATAAAAAGTCAGCAGGGTCTCCCAACCGCAGAGAAAGGACTTCCCTCTTGGGATTATTTTTTTTTTGTATGTGTGTGTGTGTACATTTGTGCCTGGAAGTCATGACTGACTTCTGGCGACGCCTCATGGGGCTTGGATGTTCAGAGAAGCGGCTTGCTATTGCCTGCCTCTGCATCCCAGCCCTGGTACTCCTTGGAGGTCTCCCCTCCAGACACTTCCCAGGGTCGGCCCTCCTTAGCGTTCGAGATCTGATGAGGTCAGGCTTGCCTGGGCTATCCAGGTCAGGGCGAGAGGTCTTCCCTCTTGGAAGACCATAAGGAGAAGGGCAGAACGCAAAGAAGAAGAAGAGGAGTCAGAGAGGAGCTCCCAGCTTTGACAAGGAGAGGCATCCTATTCAGTTAAGAGCATAACATACGCACAAGGAGAAATACAGGGCCCCTCCCAACATCCAAACACGATGCGTCACCTTTACTCCAACACCTTTGTTCCGTCTAATGGGCTCCAAGACTTACGTCTTTTCCAATGATTCTTGTATTCTCATAATGCGACCAAAATACAATAGCCTCAGTGTAGTTATTCTACGGAGTCTTCAGGCTTCATACGGTCTATATAATTATAAAGTCACCAAATTTAAGTTTCCAATGCAACAAAACTAAATTCCATTACCTTCTTTGTCAACGTGCATTTCTTTCTGAGCACGCCTTCAAAGGGGCAAAGCCAAGCCGCAGGGACTGATATTAGAAGAAAGAGTCAGAGGCGGCCGGTGAGAGCTACGTGTACCTGCTGAGCCACAGGGCAAAGGACCACTGAGCGGGGCATTTTAACGCATCCTGCCCAAGCCTTCCCTGCCGCTTAACAAGCACAATGGAAGCCTTCTTCGGCGTCTGAGCCTGCGGCTTCAGGCAAGCTTTTATGTGGGCAGGAAAACCTCAGATCTCATTTTCTCCCCCAATTAAGGAGAACGTGGAAAGAATTTTCAGCCTTCTGTTAGAAGAGGCTGCATGAGTCAGAGGAGAGAGTCAGACGGATGACAGAGCTGACGGAATACTTTTGCTTGAGAGCAACAACTTTTTTTTTAAAAAAATGCCCCAGTGCAAGGAAGTGAAATCTGGTACCCAAGTACCGAATGCGATTCAAAGTCTCTCCACTTTGATCGACAGAGTCTTCCCTGCCTGGATAGCTTAAGAAGAATGCAACCCACCCATTTTACTGAAGCCTCATCTCTTTTCTCAGGCTCAGCGATGGGCAGCCGTGTTGGTCTGAAGCAGCAGAACAAAGCTGGAGTCCACGGCCACTTTTAAGACCAACAAAGTTTCATTCAGGGTATGAGCTTTCGTGTGCAGAGACACACTTCTTCAGATGCACACAAAAGCTCATACCTTGAATGAAACTTTGCTGGTCTTTACGGTGGCCCTGGACTCAAGCTTTGTTCTACAATAACCCACAGTACAGGCTTACCCGACAGACCAGATACACTGGTTTTCTTCTGCATTACTCTTGAACTTTGGGCATCTTTTCTACAGCTTCTCCTAGACTGTTTTCTTGAGTTCTGGGCACAAGAAACCAGAACAGCCTAGCCAACGCTATGCCGCTCTCTGAAATATCTCCCAAGTTCACATGCTAGCCCAATCCCGTCAGATCTTGGAAGCTAAGTGGCATCAGCCCTGGCTAGTATTTGGAAGGGTGCCCCCCCAAGGAATACCAGGGTGTGACACAGAGGCAGGCAATGGCAAACCACCTCTGAAATGTCTCATGCCTTAAAAACAAGTCTAGCTCGTCACCAAATGGCGCATAATGCTAAAAGAGCTAGAACTTCTGAGTACCGGACAATTTTAGGATCTCCTGGCTATACTATACACAATGCCATATGGAATAATAATAATAATAATAATAATAATAATAATAATAATAATCCAGTAGATGCCAACTAGAACCAGGTCCCCTCCAGCTTTAATTAGCCATGCTTAGAGAAGGAAATAGGTTTCATTCTCTGGGGTGAAAATGGCTTCCCATTCCAGCCATGGCAGGAATTCAGTGCAAACTCAATCCCATCTCCATACAAGCACCGCTTGATCAACAGTGGAGGATGAGAGTTACGTCAGTCTGTTTGATGACCAAGGGACTAGATGCAGAAGAGAGCAAGAATCCAGTAGCACCTTGAAGAGTAACAACATTTGTGGCAGGGCATGTGCTTTCATGAGCCACTAGAAGTGAGCGGTGACTCACCAAAGCTCACACCCCGCCATAAATTTTGTTAGTCTTCAAGGTGTTACTGGACTCCTGCTCTTTTCTGCTGCTACAGACAGAATAACATGGCTGCCTGTCTTGATCTATTTCCACGAAACGGACTAGATGTTTTTCAGGAGAGGAGGGTAATAAATCTCCCAAATTTCTGTGGCTTTTTAAAAACTTTACAATGAAACACAGCCACAGGAGGCTTTTCCCCATCTTGACCATTCCACAGCTCATCATGAGCCACAATACTTGCTTGCTCTCTCTCTCTCTTTTTCTCTCTCTCTCTCTCTCCCCCCCCCTCCTCTGACCTACAGGCCTTGAGTAGTATCACTTCCAACTAGGAATAAAAGGACGACAGGAATACTTTAAGCCAGAGGGGATACACTACAGAGAAGATGTCTGCCCAAACTCTCATGGCCTGAACAAGACATTTAGCTAAGCAAAGAATATTTGCTGGCCTGGAACCCATGAAACAGTAACTAAAATACCTAGGGGAATCTCATCTCACTGGAACATAAGTGGATTCATCCATTTCTCTCTAGCCTCCTTATACCACGAACATTCATACAGAACATGCTTCACAGTTCATGCAAAGTATAAGAGTCCTGCTGGATCAGACCAATGGTCCCTCTAGTCCAGCATCTGGTCTCACGCAGCAGCCAACCAGTTTTCTCTGGACGGCCAACAATAGGTACTCAAGGGTATACCTCTGACGAACAGAGGCTTGGAACAAGCAAGAGCCAACTCCACAAAGCCTTGTTCGCAAACTTCAGGCAAATCACTGGGTGACTGTTATTTGGCCTTGGTCTGATCCAGCAGCTCAATAGTAACTGCGTGACCTCAAGCTGCAACTGATTCATGGCAACCCCAGAACCATGGGGTTTTTCAAGAAATAAGCCCTTGCTTTCCTCTGCATAGCAATTCCCCCTTCTTCCTGGGTGGTCTCCCATCCAAGTACGAACCAGGGCCAACCCTGCTTAGTTTCCGGGCTCTGCCAAAATCGGACTAGTCAGGGCTATTCAGATGGTTACTGACACATTAACTTAAAACGAAAAACATTCAAAAAGGCTGTGGGTTTTGGAACCCCTCCCCCCGGCAACCCTTTCTTGTCAGCAGATTTATTTGCGGGTCTACATCATTTCCCCCCCTTATACAGTTCACACTACAAGGATGCAGTAGAGTTACTTTGCTCCCCTCTCCTCATTTATTAAAATGGCTCTGCCTTTCCCACATCTCAAGGTGGTTTAAGCGGCTTTTCAGAAAGGATTAGCCACATTTATGGAACGGCGCTTTGTTAATGGTCCTCATTCCCGATGGTCTAATGGAAACTCCATAGGCAGGAAGAGCGCCAAACACTGGGTTCCACGACCAAAGGGAAGACCAGCATTTTCACACCCTGCCCATGAGATTCCAGAGATGCCTGGCTGGCTGAACGCTGGAAGAGATGGACTGTGGGTCTGATACAGCAAAGCATCCTCGGGGTAAGGCTGGAACACAACAGCATCCAGGTTGCCAGCACGTCAAACAACTCAAGATCCCCGGGGGCTGGTTTTATACCATTTGGCTGGCGTTCCCCCCCCCACCACCACCAATCACCCCAATGTAAACATCTCTCAGATAACCAAACCAAAAACTGGGACAAGCCACAGTGGACTCTACTTGTGACCTACGCTTACAAGAGAACAGAACGTCTCGCTTGGGTGAGAAGTGGAAGAATAATCAGAGAAGCGCCAGGTTAATTTACGGAGGCTCCAGTCTTTGAGTCTTCCCCGTATTTTTGTTTTAAGGGGCCTGGCCCGGTTCTGGCAATGGCTTAAAATGATTATTAAGGTCACCCTCGTTCTACAGAGGAACTGGCAGTCCCATTGCAGGGCCCGACTGCTGCTGGTTTGCTTGGCGACTGACAAGTAGGTCTCCCGTTGGGAAACATCACACCAACGTAGGTGTGAGTTAATAATCAATTTCAGAGGACAGGGTGACACAGTCTGCTGCGAGATACGGATCGATTGCCCGGGACAATAAGAGCCCCACCCCAAAGAAAACACGGCATCAACTCTCTGTCTCTCGCACACAATGGCGACTGACCCTTTGGGGACAAGAAGGACAGAAGACAAAGCCCAGGTAGGAGATACCGCAATTCTAGCATGTGCCATACGATAATAACAACAATGCAGCCATTCCAGCCTACACACACACACCATACCCTGGAGTTGTTTTGTCTACTGCAGAGAAGCAGTCAATAACACAATGCTGGAGAGGTGGGCAAGAGGGTAACCGTGGTTTTATGTCACAGTCAGGCCTACAGGGCCTCAGGTACTCATTCAGGCAAGCGACAAACACAATGCCTGTGCTACCCACAGCCCCCCTCTGTAGGGGTGGCCACCCATGCTCTACCCCAGGGGTCCCCAATCCTGTTGAGCCTCCAGACACCTTTGGAATTCTGACACAGTGTGGTGGGCGGAGCCACAAAATGGCTGCCACAAAATGGCTGAAACAGGAAGCCACAAGAAGAGCCAGCCACAGCTTGCCTTCAGTCACACAGTGAAGATCTTGGCGCTAGGGTGGCGGCGGCTGCCACGGCAACATTTTTAAAAACCTGCAGAGCCAATCAAACCTCTAGTGGCCTGACTGGGCAAAAGCCCCACCCGGGCCTGCCCAATTTTGAAAAAAACGTGGCAAATGACACACTGGGGGGAGGGGCCCCCCACTCTGCCTCAAGCGACATGACGCAGGATAAACACACAGTGGGCCAATCTGGATCCAGTGTGGTATGGAGGGAAGAGGACAAGCGTTGCCTCTAGGGGGCACATGGCATTTATCAAGCAGCCATGCACAAGGCAAGCTCCTGGCTTAGCCCACTTCACCGACCTATTGGGAACATGAGTTAAAAAAAGAACCGAAAGGAGTGGCAGAAGTTCTTCACAAGCACCGATCCAGATGGCTGGCTGGCTGAGCAGCCTGAAGTTTTGTGAAGTGTACAGTTCGTTTGGGAAGGGAATAGCTGCACCAAAGAAACCTGAGAATTGTGGGTGCATTTGACCGCATGGACTCCAAGGATCTCTGACAGAGAGGGGAGAGGCTGCGGCTGAATGGCAGAGCTTTGCACACAGTGCTTTGCACTCAGAAGGTCCCAAGTTCAGTCCCCAGTATCTCTCACTGAAAGGTTCAGGAAGCAGGTGACACAAAAGTCCTCTGCCTGAGACCCCGGACAGCAGCTGCCAGCCAGAGTAGACAAGACCAACAGTCCAACAGTCTGACTCAGTATACGGCAGCTCCACATGCTCAGACAGCAGGACTCTTTCTGTACTACAGTCCCCAGTTTCCATACGACAGTTCTTACTGGGAAGTCATGGCAGTTAAAACCAAATATAAATTTGTAGTGTAGTTGTCACCAATGCGCCCTCTAAGCCAGGGGTGTCGAATTCATTTGTTATGAGGACAGGATCTGACATAAATGGGACCTTTCTGGGCCGGGCCATGTGTGTCCTAAAACGTGATGCCAGGTAGCAGAGATATAAACTTTATAAAGGACAAAAACACAAAGGTGGGGGGTTTTTTTTACTTAAAATAAAAACATGCTTAAAACATTAGCTCTGCAAACTGCAAACCTACTTTTGATTTATTGACATTCACCACAGAAATCTCATGCTCAGAGTTCTCAGTCTAGGACCCAGGGGGAAAACATGAAATGGCTGAGGGATTAAGAGAGTCTGGCGAAGCAAGCTATGATGCAGCAGCAGAACTGGAAGCAGGAGATGGCCAGTGCCACTGCGGGCCCGATGGAAGCTCTCCGAGGGCCTGATCTGGCTGCCAGGCCACATGTTTGACACCCGCTGCTCTGAACTGTGCAGTCTTATGAACAAAAATTCTGCTTTGTGAGCTACTGGTATTAAAGTCGTGAGTGAGTGATTTGGCTGCTTCATAAATTAGTTTACTCTGGAGCCATCCCTCCTGAGCTGGAGGCTAAAAAACTCTGGGCTAGCTCACACTAACTCAGCTTAGAGGGAACACCTAAAAGATAACACACACACACAACGCTGCAAAAATTGGGTGTGTTTTCCTGAATTAGCATGCAATGAAAACATATTGTCATTGGTAGGATTTATACTATATTTACAAGGTTTGTTTTTTTTAAGCCGTTCAATGGCAACGTTACCTTCCAAATGCTTCAGCAGAGCTCGCGTGCTGTTCCCGTGAGCGGAGATGAGAACCGTTTTGCCCTTCTTCACCTCCGGTGCTATCCTCTCGTTCCAGTAGGGAAGGAGTCTGTCCAGGACCTCCTTTAAGCTCTCAGCCTTGGGGAGTTTCTCCAAGGGGACATCACAAAGCTTATACCTGCGGTCGTTATAGATTTCGTGGTAGTAAGGATGGGACTCGGTGATGGGAGGCGGGGTGACGGCGTAGCTCCTCCGCCACCGCTTCACCTGCTCTTCCCCGTGGTTCAGGGCCATTTCCGCCCGGTTGAGGCCGATCAGCGCCCCGTAGTGCCTCTCGTTCAGCCTCCAGGAAGCCTCGGTGGGGACCCATTCCTGCCCCATCTCCTCGAGCACCAGCCAAGCAGTCTGGATGGAGCGGCTGAGGATAGACGTGAAGACGAGGTCGAACTCGAAGCCCAGGTTTTTGAGGTGCCTGCCGCAAGTCTGGGCCTCCTTCACCCCATCGCTGCTCAGCTTCTGGTCCACCCAGCTGCAGAAACGGTTCTCCTTGTTCCAAGCCCCTTCCCCGTGCCTCAGCAGGATTAGCCTGCACTTGGCCATTTCAAGGAGGCCAGAGTAGCTTCTCAGGACGGTGGCAAGAGTAGCGTCTAATGAGAAGCCATCTGTGCAGAAATGAAACAGAGAAATCAAATGCTTTGGACAGATGGTTTTTCAAGATGTGTCCTGGGCGGCCCTGGAGCTTGACTGAGACTGAAACAGCCGGCGAGCTTCCCTGAAAAATAGCTTGCCTACCACGAGCAATCAAGCGTGGGTGTGCCCCGGGTCACATTCTCCATTCAAATAGGGCAAGGTGAGCCCAGATGCGATCAGCTCTTGCAACCCACAAACTAGAACGGGGATCCAGGATCCTCTGCAACATGGTAGGGCCCCCCCCCACGGTGTTCCCTCTAAGCTGAGTTAGTGTGAGCTAGCTCACAGTTTTTTAGCCTCTGGCTCACACATTTGTCGTCTTAGCTCAGGAAGGATGGCTCCAGAGCAAACTGATTTATGCAGTAGCCAAATCACTCGCTCACAACTTTAATTCCAGTAGCTCACAAAGTAGATTTTTTTGCTCACAAGACTCCACAGCTTAGAGGGGGCATTGGTCCCATGGCAGACCTGAATCAGAAAAGGAGGAAGGGGGTTCCCTGAGATCTGATCAGTAATTGTTACGGGCCACAAACAGGAAATGAAGACATCACCAGATTGAGAGCGCACTGCCTTAGTGCTTCAGAGGACAGGACTGACAGCCCTCAGAGTGCGAGAATCCAAGCGCAAGAGGAAATGTGGTAAAGACGTAATTAGATTGGCCACTCGCTTTTTGGACCCCTGACAATGCAAGTACAATTTCTTGCAGCCAAACGATGGCTGCACCACACACCTGGGAAAACTCAATCCTCAGGTTGACACGTGGTAAGAAATGGACTGGCGACCAGTGTCTTAAGAACATAAGAAGAGCCCTGCTGGATCAGACCAATGGCCCATCTAGTCCAGCATCTTGTCTCACCCAGTGGCCAACCAATTGCTCTGGATGGCCAACAACAGAGCATAGAGGGCGAGGCCTTCCCCTGAAGTTGCCTCCTGGCTCTGGGATATTGAGGCTGACTGTTTCTGAACACGGAGGTTCCCTTAAATCACCATGCCCAGTAGCCACTGATAGACCTCTCCTCCCTGAATCTGTCTAATCTCCTTTTAAAGCTGCCTTTATCTGTGGCCATCAGTACATCCTCCGACAGCAAATTCCACATTTTAATCACTCGTTGTGTAATGAAGTAGTTCCTTTTGTCTGTCCTGAATCTACTGCCTATCAGCTTCACTGGATGCCCTTGAGTTCTAGTATCCTGGGAAAGGGAGAAAAAGTTCCCTTTGTCAGCTCTCTCCACCCCATGCATAATTTTATAAACCTCCATCATGCCTCCCCTCCCTTAGTTGTCTCCAGGGCTTTTTTTATAGAAAAAGCCCAGCAGGAACTCCTTAGCATAATAGGCCACACCCAACAGCAGAAACTCATTAGAATAGGCCACACCCCTGACAGCATTGCTTATTAGCCTATTAGGCCACACACCCCATGTTACCAGAAGTGTGGTCATCCAGCCACACCCACCTTTTGCTTCTTATTCTGTTTACCTTGTTTGCTGTTAAAAACCAGGGCTTTTTTTGGAGCAGGAACTCCTTTGCATGTTAGGCCACACACCCCTAATGTAGCCAATCCTAATGAGTTTCTGCTGTTGGGTGTGGCCTGTTATGCTAATGAGTTCCTGACGGGCGTGGCCAGCACAGGAGACAGCCGGAACTCCATTCCTGTGCGTTCCTGCCCCAAAATAGCCCTGGTTGTCTCTTTTCTAAACTGAGAAGTCCCAGATTTTTCAGCCTTTCCTCATAGGGAAGGTACTCCCACCCCCAAATCATTTTGGTTCCCCTCTTCTGCACTTTTTTCCAGCTCTGTGGCGTCCTTTCTGAGATAGAGTGACCAGAACTCTACACGATATTCCCAATAAAGCTGCACCACAGGTATATACAGGAGCATTATAATACTGGCCATTTTACTTTCAGTCCCTTTCCTATTAATCCCTAACACAGAGTTTGCCTTTTGCACCACTGCAGGACACTGGGTTGACACTTTCACTGAGCTGTCCACTACGACCCTGAGATCTTTTTTCCCTCCCAGCTTGTGCTACCTGTTTTTAGCATTGACGCTGGCGCAGACGTAACTCTGCACCAGGGTCAGCTCGGAAAGAACATAACATAAGAACATAAGAGAAGCCAATGTTGAATCAGGCCAATGGCCCATCTAGTCCAACACTCTGTCACAGGGTGGCCAGAAATACCAGGTGCTATCAGGAGGTCCAGCAGTGGGGCCAGGGCACTAGAAGACCTCCCAGTGCTGCCCCCCAGCACCAAGAATAGAGTGCATCACCTGCCCCAGACTGAGAGTTCCCATCTATACCCTGTGGCTAATAGCCACTGATGGACTTCTGCTCTATATGTTTATCTCATTCCCTCTTGAAACTGTCCATGCTTGTAGCTGCCACCACCTCCTGTGGCAGTGAATTCCATGTGTTAATCACTCTTTGGGTGAAGAAGTACTTCCTTTTATCTGTTCTAACCTGACTGCTCAGCAATTTCATTGGGTGTCCACGAGTTCTTGTATTGTGAGAAAGGGAGAAAAGCACTTCTTTCTCAACCTGCTCTATCCCATTGATAATCTTATAAACCTCAATCATGTCACCCCTCAGCCGTCGTTTCTCCAAAGAAGAAAGGGAGGGGGAAATCTGAGAACAGTGGACAAGAGACAGAGAGCAAAGGATTGGGATTCCCAGCTTCCTAACTAGAGAAACTGGGAAATGTTAGATCTACAGTGGCCCAATGTGGATTCCATGCAAGAGCTGGCCCGTAATCACAGTGGGGCTACTGGGGGCTCCGCCCCTTCTTTATAGGCCCCACAAGATCTTTTGAGAAGAAGATTTTTAAGAAGAAGGGGGACCCATGCACAGGCACCCCTGCTTCTTATCAAAAGCATTTAAAGGGATCCTTTAAATGCTTTTGGGAAGAAATGGGGGATGGCGCACACCCCTCTCCCTCCCCTGTTGCAAGGTTTAAAGGGCCCTCCAGCTGATCGGCAGGCCACGAGCTCCCCGTCAATCAGCTGAAGGTCCCTTTAAATCTTGCAGCAGGGGAGGGACAGGAGTGGCCGCCGGCGAGTGGCCTTGGGGGCGAACTGGGGCTGACATAAAAATAATGGCAGCCCCACCCAAAAAAATTTTTTGCCCCACAAGCCACAAAATCCTGGCTACGGGCCTGCCCAAGAGGCTTCCCCAATGACATAACAATCCTCGCTTTGCAGCAATCCTAAAACTAGGACAGAAATAAGAGCCGGTGGAGCATTCCTCTTCTCCTCCTCTGCTAAGAAGGGAGGGCTCAGAAGCAGTATCTGCGGTCTCATCGGTGCTCTGCAATCTCGTCAACAGCTCCCTACTGGATTAAGGACAGTTTTCACTTGCTAATAGGGCAGACCAAAACCCGTGGGAGTGCAGACTCCAGGGAAGCAGCATGCTTCACTCACGGGGACTGCCAGGAGCACATCCCAGATGGAACGGGATTCGAGCACAACTTACACGGCCTTTATGTTGCAATCTCTTTAGCTTCCAGGTCCCATCCACAAGTTCTGAACCAGGCAAGTCCCCCAGATAACACAGGGACTTCCCACACCAATGCCACATATAAACTAGGCCCAGTATTCTCCTACAGGTGTTTCAGACTGTTGCAAGGACCTTTGACTATGCAAAGAACATGCCTCCATATTCAACAAGTCAAGTAATGAGTCATTTCAAAAGGACAGGGTACTCACCTCAGCCGTCCCAAGCGCATTCATCCTATGCAAGTCTCTGGCAAAAAGACACAATCGTGCAGCCTACCTAAGAGAAAAGAGAAAGCAGTGAAACCTCCTGCAACTGGAACTGTAGAAACGGAATCTGACCGTTTCTCTAAGGCTCACCAAAGAAAACCCAAATCTGGACTGTACTACTTCAGACCGCAAGTAGGGATTCACAGTACTGAATGGTGCTAGAAAACTCCCTCCACGTAGAAAATCGGATATATGCTGTAATGGTTCCAGCATAGCCTTCCCCCCCCCAACATGCTGTTTATGAGCAGGGGATATTTTCAGAAGGTGAGCCTACACCTGTAAGTCTGAAGTGGTACAGCCCAAACTTGGTGGTAAACCTGCATCCGAACTATATTTATGCTGCATGGTAACTCTACAGAGCCAGGGTGGTATGGTTAAAGAGGCAAACTATGTTCTGGGGGACCCAAATTCATATTCTCACATTGCCATGGCCTTCACAGGCTGGACCCTGTGAAGCCACACACAGTCTTTCCGCCTAATCTGCCTGCAGTTATGGGGATAAAATGTGAAACGAAGAGCTTGCTTGCTGGAGGAAGCGTGGGATAAATATGTACGTGATACAGACATTCATATGTTCCTAGAAGCACAAAAATACAAGTAACAGTGACTTGCTAATAAACTAATTATCTGGCGGTAATATCCCAGGATTTTTAGGAAACGTTACATAACAGAAGCATATCGCCAGATCACTTTCATGTTATCAGAAGACAATGTGCTCTCTTGACTTTCTAGCCCAGTATTCTGTTTCCAACAGTGGTGGTCAGATACCTCTGGAAGCTGACAAGCCGGGCACGATGCAAATGCCCATTGTTCACCTCCAAGCAGCCAGCATGCAACGATATTGCCTCTGTACGTGGAGGTTCCATTTGGGTGCTACAGACATCAGTAGACCTGAATGCCATAAATGTGTATAATTCTTTCTTGAATCAGTGCGCCTTGTACTGGCAGTAAATGCCATCAAGCAATCCCCCCCCCCGAGAGACACTGGACTTGGCAACGATACAGCAGTGGCCCATCTGGACCAGACCTAAGAGCTGAAGCTGTAGAGAACTGAAGAGCTGCTTCAGACATTCGAGAAAAGCAATACCAATCCTCTGCACAAAACAGTCATGCATAGACCTTTCACAGTCCCACTTAAACACACAAAGGGAAATTTGTGTGCCTCTCTTGCATTGAGGACTACAAGTTCCAACTGAGTGCGGAATACCCCTGTTCTGGGTCTGCAGTATCCTGTCGATCCTGTACCGGGGGGGGGCCAAACTTGCTTGACATAAGAGCCACATCGAATAAACATCAGATGTTTGAAAGCCGCAAGACACGAACAAACGTTACATGTTTTTACTGGTAAATATGCAGATTTGCTTTTTATTAACATTAAATGAGACTGCCAAAAATAATAACAAAAGTGGTAAAAGCAGATAGTGATATTTATTTGTCCAATGATATTTGTTTGCCAACGAAATTTAGCTTCCCCAGCCGCCCTGCCGGGAGCCGCACAATATGTGTGGAAGAGCCGCATGAGGTTCCCAAGCCACGGTTTGGCCCCCCCTGCTGCAGACATTCCAGGAGAGGAACAAACCAACCATTTGCTTTCCGTGCAATGCCTGAAGCCATCTCGAGCACCCCAATGAGACGCCCAGGGACTCTTGGCAAGCACAATCTCACACGGAAAAGCTGCTGTCCTTGGTCACGTTGCAAGCAACATGCAGGAAACATACTTCTACAAAATGGGGAGGGATACAGAAGTACCATGTGGGGGAAAGTAGATCAGCTGATTAGAGAAGCTGACCTCATCTGTTGTGCTCGAATGCAACACCCACAGCGATCTTGATCTGCATGGCAGGACTTGATAAAGGACTTGATAAAGGATGATAGTCGTGCCAACGTGCTCCACAGTCTCCCTGAACCCAGGAGAACATTCGGCATACAATCCATACACACACACCCCCCCCACGCACAACCACGTGTCCACAGAACCCTCAGTGTCTACGGCCCACGTATGTACAACCACCTCTGCCTCTGAGAAGAAGATTGCAAATTTCAGCTTGGATCATTAGCCAGTCACTATTACCAGGAGCCATTAATCCTGTCACACCCCCACCCAATGCTCCCGCTAAGCTGTGGAGTCTTGTGAGCAAAAATCCTGCTTTGTGAGCTCCTGGCATGAAAGTTGTGAGCGAGCGATTTGGCTGCTGCATAAATGAGTTTGCTCTGGAGCCGTCCTTCCTGAGCTAAGACAAAAATGTGTGAGCCGGAGGCTAAAAAAACTGTGAGCTAGCTCACACTAACTCAGCTTAGAGGGAACACTGTCCCTCCCCCACCCCCCAACTTCAAGTCTTTTAGCACAGAAAGAGCAGGATTTTGCCTCTCCATTTGCAGACAGGCTCTCAAGAAAGTCAGAAGCAAGGGAATACTCTTGCTGCTTCCCAGTTCCAGGATTACCAGTTCGTGACAGGCACCGGGAAATCTGTCTCTGGAGCCGGGCCCTATGCGCTACTGACCCTGTTTCTTCCTTGAATTCTAGAAGCATGCCAGAAGACTTCTAGAAGCATGCCAGAGAGTAACAGAGGGCCTAGCTGGGGGAAAAGGGGTCAAAGGATTCTGTGGCACCTAGCCCCATACCCCTCCCTGAATTGGTGGTGGTCGGAGCATCCACACAGACGTTCCACTTCCACCTGTAACCACCCTTCAGTTCCTCCTTCTGAGTCAGATTCAAGGAGGCATTTCTTTGACAGAGCTCAAAGAGGAAAGCCCTAATCCATGTCCTGTGGAAGCCCCTATTAAATTGGGGGGGGGGCCTTCCTGCATTCTAGAGGGAAGAATCATTGTGTGAATGCAGCCACTGTAGCTAAAAGCCTGCTCGTGGGGCCAAGCATCTATTTCTGTAGCGTAACTGAACTGGGGTGGAACAAGAGGTGTGAGAAGAAGTAGAAGTCAGCGGTGGAAGAAAAAGGAGGGAAGAAAACAGACCTCCTATGGAAAAGAGTTGGCCCAGCAAAGTAGAAAATAATGGGAACTTCTCCAGAGACCAATGACTAATATCCAGCAGGTGACCCGTATCCAATGGTACTTTGGAATCATAAGAAGCTGTTTGCTTTTGGATCTGCATATTTGCCTCAAGCCTGTTTACAGATATTATTTAGTCACTTTATGATACCATTACTGCCTTAGAAACGGAAGAAACATGTGCTGAAGCAACGACATCCATCAGCCCAGAGATGGGTTACCATCTCCCTGTATCTACAACTGATAGGCCCTGTGTTCTAGAATGATGCTGGACAGGCAGCTTTCTCTATTCAACGGTCCATTGGCACAAAGCATTCCAAGTCCCTTATTTGATGTGGAAAATAAGCAAAGGTCAACTATTACTATAGGTGCTCAAACAGCACACACACCCAGCTGTAGCAGTTACTCCCCGTGACCCTTCCAAACATTAATTATTATGGACCTCGTGGACCTATCCTGCAGTGCTAACAATGGCGCTCTCCACCAGCTCAAAGAGTCTTCTGATGCAAGAGGCTCTTCAACCAGCTATTGTGTTAGCGGAACGTACTGTCTTTAGCGATCCAGCCAAGGATGTCACAGCACACACGTAGATTCAGCAAGGAGGCTTTAAACTTCAAATTAAGTATAATTCGTGCTGTTGTCTACAAAGAATGGGGAGGGGGACAGCTATGCTGTTTGATGCGTTATAAAAAGGAAACCTATGCGTGAAAATTGAGCTCTGATGTCCATAACCTTTGCTTAAAACCTAGTTCTGTTTACTGCCCACTTATGATACACAAGCACTGGGGAACAGGCCTCCTACATAATCTATTCTCCCCGCCAGGCCAACCTTAGATCAGCTGTCTGCAAAAATTATTCCATTTCCTAAGAGAATCAAGCAGTAGGGTTCCAGAATTCCCCCAGGACCTTGAACCAACCAATCCGCTCCACTGCCAAAGAGCCATTATGCCAGGACACATCAATGTGGTTCAGTTAACATCCCACATGTGTTTTATAACGGCCTTAAAGGATTCATTCCATTCCTTCCCAATTTAAGCATAACAACATTTCAGATTGTGAACTCTATTGGCCAATTTTAAGAGAATTAGTGAACACATCTGGCACTTCTATAGATCTGCATCATCTATGTATCTGGTATAAGCAACATCATCTTCGTTTTTGCTCAGCTGCAACCATCAATGGAAGAGTGCACAGCCAACGGCGTGCCTAACTGAATACACAGCATGACACACATCTAGGAGATGTCTCTAGATTCCTCAACCGAGTTACACCCTTCAAAGGCCACTGACGTCAGTAGACTTGGAAGCACGTAAGTCTTCTTAGGACTGCAACACAAATTACGCGTGGCTCTCTGGACCCCATTTCACAAGGGACAGCATCACTGCACACCTAGCAATCACATGATAATATTAAAATGGCACGTTTCCCGATACTGACCCATGCTTTCTCTCCAGAGCCCGGTTACTACACCACTCAATAGCTCAGACATCTGTTATCACCTATCTATATGGTGAAAGGAATTTTACAGGGTGTCACATGCAGATGTGCGTTCTAAAAAACAACAACAGTCTCTATCCATCCTGTACCTTCTCGGTTTCCTGTCCTTGGATCCTCTCCACAGAGTCATTTTCTGAAACAAATGCTGCTGATAGCAGTGGATCAGAACCAGCAGGCCCAGAACTAACATAAACCCTTGTGTCTGGGCAGACTCTCTGACTCGCTAACCTTTTCCACTTCATATATCTGGCCAAATTTAGATTTTGCCAATTCTTCATGCACAAACCCTTTTCAGTTGTTACAACTTTGTGTCCAACCCATGCATTAGGAGAGACTCTGCTTCCAGATGCGTGTGGTTGTCATTTTGTGTGAACCGAGCAATATTTTCCAGCTTCAGGACATACAATACCACATGATGCTGTATTCACACAAAATGGTAACCACTCTTATCAGGAAGGCGGCAGGTAGTGCAAACTCCCCCTTATGTATGGTTTGAGCACCACAACGCCATAACTAACCAATTAAGGAGGGGGGGAAGCCTAAACTGAGGCTACGAATCAGTTGAGAAGTGAAATTCTAGCAAACTGCAAACACTGCATGCATCTCTGGCTGTCAAACTGGGATTCAGCACACCGTGTCTCTAAAAGCATTTTCAAAGTCTCAAGTGTCAGCAATTCCTACCAGCTCCGAATCCAGGCAGGCTACCATTTCTGATCTAGTTTCCAGTATTTTAAATTACAAACGCTACTCCTCCTGGAGAGTTCACAGTTTGCTTGCCACCTTTTTAACACCGGCCCTGATCCTATGAATCTTTTCCTAAGCAGCAGCAGCAGCAGCTAAGTTTAGTGGGTAACGTTTTTCGTAGCTTAGTGAGGAGAAAGGCAAAGAAACGGCATGTAAGAAGGAGTCAGTCTTATTTTTCATGGGTTGAATTTGCTGGAAGCAGTCGCTCTTTTTTTTTTTCTGGCAGGAATTTTGTGTCTTGTTAACAGCTGAGTGACGGGAAGAAATTACACAGGTAGAGCTCCCCCTCCGCAAGCAACTCAACGCTACCCTTAGAAAGGCTGCACAGAAGGAAAACAGGAACCATTTACTTCAGCGAAACAGGACGCACATGCAAGGCTAAAGCGTTCCTTTTGTTCCTCCTGTCCCGTCGCCTGTTCTTTTTTTAAAGAAAAGAAAGGACAGCTCTTCTGTGGTATCCCAGGAGGCTGCAAGGGAGCAAATGAGGACAAGCAGGCTTCAGCAAAGACCATCAGTGTTAAAGATGCAAATGAGGCCAGGGCAGCCATCTGTCGGGAAAGACCTAGCTTTGGAGTACTAAGCGGGTTGGACTGGGCAGCCCGTCAGGCCCCTTCCAAGCACAGGGCAGGACTAATCACTAGTCACGACCAGTGTTCCCTCTAAGCTGAGTTAGTGTGAGCTCGCTCACAGTTCTTTAGCCTCCGGCTCACACATTTTTGTCTTAGCTCAGGAAGGAGGGCTCCAGAGCAAACTAATTTATGCAGTAGCCGAATCAGTCACTCACAGCTTTAATGCCAGCAGCTCACAAAGTAGAATTTTTGCTCACCAGACTCCACAGCTTAGAGGGAACATTGGTAACGACACGAGTAAAAATTCCTGGGCCCTGACCTAGACAGGCCAGGCTAGCCCCATCTTGTCAGATCTTGGAAGTGAAGCAGGGTCAGCCCCGGTTAGTACTAGGATGGGAGACCACCAAGGAATTCCAGGGTTACTACGCAGAGGCAGGCAATGACCAAAACACCTTTGGATATCTCTTAATGGCAAATAGTCTCTGAACCCTACAGGGTTGTCATAAGTTGGCTGTGACTTGACAGCAAAAAAAGATACCTGGGCATGACTATACGGGAAGGGGGGGGGGCTCTGTGCATATCCCAAACACAACCCAACAGCACAGTACATATACACTAGCCATTTGAGCCCATGGTAGGTCTAGTCTGTATATCAAGATATGTCATTTCAGCAGAAAAGGAAACAGGGCCTTCTTTGTGTGTTACGTTTTATCGCTCTTACATTAGGCAATATATCTCCTTCCTACAATGATTAATGCAGTTCTTAATAGCCTCAGGCGTTATGCAGGAATCCTTTCCCACTCAAACACACCAGAGTTCTGCACCAGGGCTTCATTGTCCTACAGAGATGTTTTCATTTCTGAATACTCGTTTTAATGCAAGTGACCCAACAAGGAGTGACCGGAAAACGGGGGTGCCCAAGAGGCTTCTGGGAAGGAGTGTTAAATTCTGTGGGAACAGATGAATGCACAACCATATCCGTGGTTCACCATGTGCATTTCTCTGGGTGCGCTAAAATCAGTCCCTGGACAATTTTCAGTGACTTCAGTGTTTTCCTTCAACTGAAACAATGTAAGGGAAGTTCATTGTCATCTTGTCTTTAAATTTTTACAAATATTATTCCAATAAAAACGTATAATTTCTAACTAAAGATTCAAATGTGTTTGAATACAACATTTAAAAGCTTGCCATTATATGGCCCAATAGCAATAAATGCTTGAACTGGAATATTTAAGCGATGCTGGAAAGTGCTGCCAAGTCACAGCCAATGCTCCCTCTAATTTTATTTCCCTACATCCTGAGCAGAACAGAACTGCTGTAATCTTCAAATGGGCAGTGCCAGATCCCGAATAGGGCTCCCTGTGTTAATGCGCGGCTGCTCACCTGCACATCTTAGAGGGAACACTGGCAAATTATGGCGGCCTCGTAGGGCTTTCAAGGCAAGAGAGGAACAGAGGTGGCTTGCCATTGACTGCCTCTGCCTAGGAACCCTGGGCTTCCCTGGTAGTCCCTATTCAAGAACTAGCAAAGACTGACAACAGTGCTCGGCTTCCAGGATCTGATGAAATCAGGCTAGCCTGGGCCATCCAGGTCAGGGCAAAATATTTAAGGAGGGGGGGAGTAAATCAATGTGAGAAACATTAGTAAACAAAATTTGTAAAGTAAGCCAACGTGAGCATGCTGAGACAAATCATGCTCTGTTTAGGATATCCAGAAATTTCCCCAATTCCGGTTGTCCCAGGAAACCCACATCCCTTTCTCAAACGCAGGGCCCTCCTCAGATGCAACAGAGAAAAAATGCAATACTTGCACAGGAGAGATCATTACAGGCTGCGGCCACACACACTAAATGATCCACTTTCAATCCACTGCCAGTGCATCTCCCATCTCCAAAGCCCTTTCTGCACTCTCCTTTTAATCCATATTCAGTGTGGTGTCCTCCAAGCAATTCTGTACTAAAATCAATTCCAACCTTCTTTTTAATCCAGGGTTGTTTTTTTTCATTCTGCACTGAAAGTGGATTAAGAACATAAGAGAAGCCAATGTTGGATCAGGCCAATAGCCCATCCAGTCCAACACTCTGTGTCACACGGTGGCCAAAAATACCAAGTGCCACCAGGAGGTCCATCAGTGGGGCCAGGACACTAGAAGCCCTCCCACTGCTGCCCCCCTGAACCAAGAATAGAGTGCATCACCTGCCCCAGACTGAGAGTTCCCATCTATACCTTGTGGCTAATAGCCACCGATGGACTTCTGAAAAGTGGTAAGTGGACTGAAAGTGGATTATGTAGTACGTGTGACCACAGCCTCAGTGTGTTAAAATGCACCTGCTGAAATGTCAGCTTCTAGACCAGGGGTGGCCAAACTGTGGCTCGGGAGCCGCATGCGGCTCTTTCACAGATGTTGTGTGGCTCCCAGCAGGGCAGCCAGAGAAGCTAAATATCATCAGCAAACAAGTATCATTGGACAAATAAATATCATGATCAATATCTGCTTTTACCACTTTTGTTATTATTTTACCGCAGTCTCATTTAGTGTTAATACAAACCAAATTTGCATATTTCCCAGCAAAAACATGTAATATTTGTTCATGTCTCGTGGCTCTCAAACATCTGACGTTTATTCCATGTGGCTCTTATGCATCATTAAGCAATTTTGGTCACCCCTGTCCTAGACGAATATGACTAGGCATGGGGTCTGCCTCTTCAGCTTTTACTCTCACACAGTGTCTTCTACCTAGCTACCTTGGGGCTCAGGCTGCTTGGACAACTGACAGAGCAACTGCAAAGCTGCAGCACAGGTGACGTGGCCACTTTCTCACTACCCCTCCTTTGTTTGAAGCAGCATACCAGAGCAGGGTACTTCACAAAGCACAAGAAACCAAGGCCCTGCCCCGAGGAAGTTACAGACTAAAAGAGCCAAGCAAATATAAACTGGAAAGTGCCTCTTCTTTTATTTTAGGATGTATTCCTAGCTAAGCTCTCCACAGAATTTGAAACCTACAAGAAGAGATTTAATGTACATACATACATTAACGTCATGTGCTTAAAGCTGTGTTTCCAAATGTAAGCCACCCTGCCAAACTAGAATCACAAGCAACTGATCTACAGATGTGCTCTTCTGGAACTTCCAGGTTTGAACTAACAAACTGAGCCAGTAACATGGAAAGCTCCCACGAAGGTGTGCACCATTACAGAAATGCATTTAAGGCCCCCTTGGTACACATTTTAAAAAAGAAAAACCACCAAGCACCAATTTAGGATATGCACAAGAAAATGCTTTCAGTCTGCTGGTTACATGATGAGAAGCACAGCGAAGACTGCTGAACCCTTCATGAGAGCGTAAGGCTGAATGAACTACCACTTCCATGAACACACGTGTAAGGCACAAGTACTAGTCAACAATACTTTTGGCCTAAGTTTGTTTTAACAAAACAAGAAGTTCAGGACCATGTGGCCTCCTTATCATTGAGGAAATATTTGCTATCCCGCTAATCCCAGATGGGTAGCACTGTTTGTCTGCAGCAACAAAACAGAAACAGGAGTCCGGTGAAACTTTAGAGACTATTCCAGCATAAAGTGAGCTTTGACTCACAAAAGTTTATCAGACACATGGATCAGTCGGGCATCTCCATGCAACTGTTGAAGCAAGCTCTGACTCACAGAAAGCATCTGCTGGAATAGTCTGTAAGGTGTCAACAGACATCTGCTTTGTTTTAATTTTTTGTTGAACTTGTGCAAATCAACACTACATTTTTGTTTTGCAAGCAGACCCGTAAATGACCAGTTAACTCAGTATTCCATAGCCTGGATATCCCTGGATTTCAAAAACCTCATGAACTCATTATGTGGCATTACACAAACCACTAACCCCTCCTAATCTGGGGATAATAAATATTAATAAATGGGGGGAGGGTTGCTAAGCCTTGGTCGTGTGCTTTTAACAGCACATCAAATTGCATGAACCATGGAGGAAACCTGCATTTCTACCTGCGAGGGACTATGGATCAAACCCTGTTAAAAAGCAAAGTGCGAAGACTGCAGAAAAAAAATCTAGGAAACCCCAGTGTACAGACTTGTAAGCACTAGCATTCAGAACTGAAAACTCTTTATTAATATATTGTTTTACAAAAAACGTTCCCCCACCATTCTTACCGCTTTACCTAGAATGAAAGGACTTTATACCAATTAACCTTTAAGGCTGAACCAAAACCGGCATGACATGCGAAATTAATCCATCTCTGGGCGCTTGGGATCAAATCCTGATCCGGGTCACAAGGGAAAGCGACCTATAAGATTACCCTAGTGACACCTCCATAGAAGGCTGGCTACCTATGTCTAACACAGATCAGCGTAGCTTTCCAGCATTCTGGAGAAAAAAAACAGCGTCAAAAAGAGAGAGCCAGAAAAGGCGAACCACAAATAAAAACAACCAAGCATGCATCCATTCACACGAGACATGCTCATTTCACTACATCTTCCATCTAAGACTGCAGCTAAATGAAACCTACACCCGAATAACGATAATCCCAAATATTAAGGCTTACCTTGCAACCATATATAGCCCCTTCCCCCGAAGTTAAAGCAACGCTGCTGACCCAACTGCATTTACAGTTCTAACAGCTTAGTGCTGACTGCTAATGGAGAACGAATTAGAGGCGGGTAGTAGTTTCGCCCTGTGATTGGAGGCTTGCTTGCCACTCATTTGTAGGTTTCCTCCTATCAGGGAAAACCCTGCCGCGGCTAATGGGGAGGGACTACGTGACCTAATAAGTCTCGTTCGGCTCCAGCCTCTTGTGATGGTTTACGGAAGGAGGCAGGGTTTACCAGAAGATCGGCGTGATGTGCGTCCAATAGCAATTCTTTTACCGGCCCAGGTTGCTACGTAGAGATGCTGTGGAATTCTGTCCTCCCGTTTTGCTCGTGCAATGCCTTCCGACGTGCGCGTGTACTCGGAAGTGAAAGGGAGTTCAGGGCTGTGGCTGTAAACAAGGGAGACTCCGAGAATTTGGGAAATCTTCATCTGCAGTTAAGCACTCTTACCAGTTCAAACGCTGTGCACACTTACTCAGGAGACATTAGTCTGTCAATCGCACGCCTACTACCTCTCTGCATATCACACCCAATCATAAGAACATAAGAGAAGTCAATGCTGGATCAGGCCAATGTCCCCTCCAGTCCAACACTCTGTCACACGGTGGCCAGAAATACCAGGTGCCATCAGGAGGTCCAGCAGTGGGGCCAGGACACTAGAAGCCTTCCCACTGTCGCCCCCCCCCCATCCAATCATACCTTCTCTTGTCATTTGCCTATGTTTAGTCAAGTTTGGAGGAGCTGCGGTGGCTCAAGTGGTTAAGACGCTAAACTGCAGGCTGTGGAAGGTCAGTAATTCAGCAGTTCAAGACCCAGAGTGCTGCATGATGGAGTGAGCTCCCGTCTAGCTCTTGCCAACCTAGCAGTTGGAGAGCAAGAAATTGCAAGTAGATAAATAGGTACCACTTTGGTGGGAAGGTAACAGCGTTCTGTGTGCCTTGGTGTTTAGTCATGCCGGCCACATGACCACGGAAACATCTTTGGACAGCGCTGGCTCTTCAGCTTTGAAATGGAGATGAGCACCGCAAACCTAGAGTCGGATTCGACTGGCTTTTGAGCAAGGGAACCTTTACCTTTACTTAAGTTTAACGTATTTAGAATTGTTCTTTTAGGTTCCTAAACCAATTCAACAAATGGAAATATATAAAAATGGTTTTTTATAATTATACTGTACAACTTTGAAGATATTTCTCAATCCATTTATATAGCCTTGGCCAAGTTTTCTCAAAGATTTCTTCTTTTTTATGTTGTAATTGTAAAGTTAATTTGTCCATTTCCATTATTTCAAGTAATTTATAAATTATTTCTTCTTTTGATGGAACTTTTCTCCAGTATTTTGCATACAAAATCCTAGCCATAGTTATAACATGTATAATCATATAAGCATCTGGCTTTTTAAAACTCTCTGGTATAATGTTTAATAAAAAGAATACTGGTACAAATGGTATAGTTTTTCTAACATTTTTTGCAATATCTCATGTATCCAAATACAATATTTTTTATTATGTTACAAGACCACCACATATGGAAAAAGGAGTCCGTATTTTGCTTACATTTCCAACATACATTTAACCTACTCAGATAACATTTTGCTAAAATCTCTGGTGTTACATGCCATCTATAAAACATTTTATATACATTTTCTTTATATGATATAGCTTTTGTATATTTTATATTAGTTTTCCATACCTTAGTCCATTGATCTAAATGTATATTATGGCCTATACATATTCTTGCATTTTCATGTCTAATAGCAGAGTATAAAATGACTTTATAAATTTTTCATCTATATACAATAAAGTTTTATTCAATTCTGTAGGCTTTTCATAAAAACCAGTTTGTTTATCCTTAGCATATCTAGAATCAAGTTGTGCTCTTTCCCATCAATTCAGACAAATACCCTGTCTTTGGATAATATCTTGTGGATTTAAGTTATTTTTCTTGTCTAAAAGATCTTCATATCTCCATAATTGATCTTTGGTGAATAAGGTGGAATTTATAAAGGCTTCCAGTGGTGAAACCCATTTAGGTATTTTTGTTTAGAACCTAATTTTAACCTCTTCCCATATCTTCAACAATGCTGCTCTTAAAATATGATATTTAAAATATTTATGTATATTGCTTTTTTCATACCATACAAAAGCATGCTAACCTAGTTTCAAGTCATGATCTTCTAGCTTTAACAGTCTTGGATTTTCCAATGTAATCCATTCTTTCATCCATGTCAAGGCTGCTGCTTTATGATAGAGATACCAGTCTGATATCTACTGCAAATCCTCCTCTCTCTTTTGTATCCTGTAATACTTTCATTTTTATTCTGGTTCTTTTCACTTGCCAAATAAATTGCCTTATCAATTTGTCCACTTCCTTGAAGTACTCGTGACTTTTAAAAATTGGAATTGTTTGGGGGGAAAAAGTCCAATATATAGGACCAATGGACTCACATTCTAGCTGTATCTGAAGAAGTGAGCAGCGACTCAGGAAAGCTCACATCCTGCCACAAATTTTATTAAGTCTTTAAGGTGCTACTAGACTCTGGCTCTTTTCTTCTGCTACAGACAAGAATCCAGTAACACCTTAAAGACTAACAAAATTAGTGGCAGGGTATGAGCTTTCATTAATCACTTCTTCGGATACTTACTCAGGAGTAAGCCATATTGATTCCAGCGAAGATTTCAAGGCTGAGTTCAGACTGGCAATTTGCCCCGGTAGGGACCCGGGCCAGTGACAACTCAATCCCAGAGTAAATGGGGCGTTCACACAGGCACATCTGCCTGGCATTCCCCACCCGTAGCCAACTTGTGCTGTTGCGCTTCACTGCCGGATTTAAAAGATACCTGATAAAACCCGTAGCAAATCCGAAAGCCCGCATGTGTCGCGCGTTTCTCTGCTTCCGGGGAGTCTGAACGCGCAGCCGAAAAGCCGCGTTGGGCAGAAGGCAGCAGCGGTGTGATTGGCTGTGCTCCGCTCCACTGCCCAATGCGGTGCCGGCGCGGCGGGGTCCTCCCCCAATTGGCAAAATGCCATACACCCACAGCCGAATTAATGGGGAAACGGCGAATATTGCACGCCTCCGGCGCAGCAATCTGAACGCTCCCATGCGCCTCCGTCCCGTATCTTCCGGCAGTGGCCCCCGCTGTGTGGACGGGAAAACCCAGTATAGTTTATTCCGGGGCTTTTTTGCTACGACTGGATACCAGAGCAAACTGCCAGTCTGTACTCAGCCCAAGAATTTGGAAAGTCTTCACCCGCAGGTAAGAGTTTTTAACAGCCCAGAACCTGTGTGCACTTACTCAGGAGTGAGCCATATTGATTCCAGCAGAACGTGGTTCCTAGTCTGCGTACATGGAATGAGATTGGGCTGCTCATGCTCACCATGGGCTTTAGGAGATTTTTAGGTTTCATCGAAAAGCTGTGGTACTTCACTATGGCTGGATTCACATTCTTTATCATCTACTGCTTTATACATCTGGCCCCATTCAGCTTTGTGCGAAGCAAAATCTATTCTTGGGTGTGTTTTGAAAAAACTTTGAAATGTATGCTTTCTCTCACAGATTGGAATAAAAATTGCTAGTATTATTTGCATACGGCAATTTAAAGACAAAGCATGGTTTTCTACTAGTGTTGCCAACTTTTATTCTAGAAACAAAAGGGTCATGTCATGTGCCTTTCTGCTGTTACAAGATGGTTTTATGTTCAACAACTGGACTTTTTCCTGGAATGAAAACATAGTCATGCCTCCTTTGAACAGATTGAGCGCTCTCTCCTTCTGCGTTTTTTTTTTTTGTTTGTTTTCTTTCACTCTTTTTAAAATCCATATTGTCTGCTGGGCTCGTTGCTTTTTCTGTCTTGTATTGTTTTGCAGCTCATTTGCAAGCTGCCTTGTATATGTTTATGTTGGGGTTTCCAGAGGTCCTCTTTTTAGAGGACATATCCTCTTTTTTTGGTGTCCCTCCTCTTTTGGGCCGTTTTTAAAAACCTGACGAAGATGCCCTCTTTTGGGGTTGGAAGGTTAGGAGTATTCCTAGTTAGTAGCAATCATCACAGTTTAAATAGTAAGGGTATTTAAAATGAGATTTCTCATAATAATCACTTGTTTGAAGCAGTCAGTCGGAAAATATGTGATCTTTGTTGCTTTTCAGAATATGGTAACCCTATTTGTAGCTAGAGCAGGATATTAATATTTTAAATAAGTCTATTTGTTCTGCACCCCTGACCTGGATTGTCCCGGCTAGCCCGACCTTGTCATATCTTGGGAATTAAGCAGGGTTGGCCTTGGTCAGTTCTTGGATGGAAGCCCACCAAGGACAACCCCGGGCTGCTACACCGGGGCAGGCAAGGGTAAACCACCTTTGAACATCTCTTCCCTTGAAAGCCCTATAGAGTTGCCATAAATCAGCTGCAACTTGACAGGACTTTCGACCACCATATGGGGAATGCCGACTCTACACATTTGTCCTGGCTGAAGCCTCATTTGTGCATTCCAAGTAGGGCTGCCAACTCTGGGTTTGGAAATACCGGGAGATTTGAGGGTGAAGTTTAGAGAGGGGAGGGACCTCAGTAGGGTATGATGCCATACAGTCCACTTTCCAAAGCAGCCATTTTCTCCAGGAGAAGTGGAATAAAAATTTTAAACAAATAAATGAGCAATCTATGTCTGGAGATGACCTGTAATTCCAAATCTCCAGCCCCCACGTGGAGCTTCACAACCCTAACCCCAAGCATTGTGATAACTGACATCCATACTGCAATGGGCTGTTCAGACTACTATTCCAGATTAAGTCATCTGGAGGAAAACTGTGTGATCTCTTGCCTGTAGCAGTTCCAGGCAGGGCCAGATTAAGATATGCTAAGGCTGTAAACTATGTAATTGTTAGGAGGCCCCAGAGCATTACCTCCAAAATGGTAACTTAGTGATGATCTGAGGCACTGAAATGAAGAAGATTTATACCTTGCCCTTCACTGCTCGAAGGAGTCTCAGAACGGTTTACAATCTCCTTTCCCTTCCCCTCCCCACAACAGAAGCCCTGTGAGGTAGGAGGGGCTGAGAGAGCTCTGAGAGAACTTCTCTTGAGAGAACAGCTCTGAGAGAACTGTGACTGACCCAAGGTCACATCAGCAGCTGCATGTGAAGGAGTGGGGAGACAAAGCCGGTTCTCCCAGATTAGAGTCCACACTCCTAACCACAACACCAAACTGACTCTCTGAGGCACTAAACTGTAGTTTGCTTAGCTTGTGCATAAATCCAACTCTGAACCCAAGACTCCTCATGTAGAGTTGCCAGTTCTGGGTTAAGAAATTCCTGGAGATTTGAAGGTGGAGTCTGGGAAAGGGAGGAGTTTGAAGAGGGGAAGGACTCGACAAGGTATCATGCCGTAGAGTCCCCACTCCAAAGCAGCCATTTCCTCTGTGGTAACTGATGTCTGCAGTCTGGTAATTTCAGGCGATCTCCAGACCTTGCTTGGAGACTGGTGACCCTATGCCTCTTCTGGACAATTTCAAGGTTCAGTACCACTTTTGCTCCCTGATACAGATTCTTTTATTCAGAATAGTAAATTTTACTTCAGGAAACTGCCAACATCATGTGGGGCCTTCCCAGTCTCCAGGCATTTCTGACGCAGGCAGCTTCCGCACTATTTGATAACAGGCCTTACTTACAACAGGCTGGTTGCTATGGCAGCAGAACACGGCCCCCGCTTCCTGGCCCAAGGGCCTCATTAGATAGAGCAGAAATTTATATCGATCCATGACTTTAAAAAGGTCCAACTCAGTGCTTCTGCACTGCCTTATTTTAAAAAAAAATAGGATGAGCCAAAAAAGATTGTTCAGTAAAATCCACTGCACTTTTACCCAGCTAATAGTATTGAGGGGGATGTTACCCAAAACCAATGATATAACTCACTTCCCCAATTTTTATATCTTTCCCAGTACAAATTAGCAAGAAAAGATAACCTTAGCAGTGTGGTTTTTATTTGTCTGATTTTGGCCTCGGTCACATGGGCTAGATAACGCGGGGGGGAGGCGTGGCTATCTGCACTATCGCAATCTGACCCGCCATTAGTTAATCAGACATGACGGCGGCACATCGGGGCTTCTTCCGTCGGCGTGTACAGCAAAGAGGACAACCCGGGGGAATAGCCGCACGCCAGTGCGATCACACCGCGGTAGTCTGTAGGCAGCCCGTGGCAAACCATTTGCCAGTAGGTTGATCCAGGGACCTTTTAAATGCGCATCTTCAGCGGCACACCACGGGTTGGCCACGGGTGCGCTACGCCTCCCAGATGTTCCGGTGTGATCGTACCTGGAAAATCCACCGGACTATTGTGCCTTCCGCGGGGCAAATGCTCCGTGTGACCAGGGCCTTTATTTATTTGTCTGATTCATTAGTACCTACGGATGCCAGCCTCCAAGTGGGACCTGGGAATCCCACAGAATTACAGCTCATCTCCAGACAAGAGAGATCAGTTCCACTGGAGAAAGTGGATGCTTTGAAGGGTGGACTCCATGGCATTGTATCCCACTGAGGTCCCTGTCCTCCCCAGACTCCACCTCCAAATCTCTAGGTGTTTCCCAACCTGGATTTGGTAACCCTATTCCCCCCCTGCTAGTGGCCAGGGGGCACCTGGCAACCTATTTGTACCCTGCCTTTGTCCCCAGTGGAGACCCAAAGAGGCTTACATTGTTCTCCACTCCTCTGTTTTATTTTCTCACAACAACCCTGGGGGGGGGTTCTGACCAATGCTCCCTCTAAGCTGTGGAGTCTTGTGAGTAAAAATTCTTCTTTGTGAGTGACTTGCATTAAAGTTGTGAGTGAGCAATTGGGCTGCTGCATCAATTAGTCTGCTCTGGAGCCATCCTTCCTGAGCTAAGACAAAAATGTATGAGCCGGCAGCTAAGAAACTGTGAGCCAGCTCACACTAACTCAGCTTAGAGGGAACACTGGTTCTTCTGACTGGTCAGGGAGCAGAACTGAGTGAGGTATGGGGCGGGGTGCACATTTGTTTGATCACAGTGACAAACCTGGGAAGGTTGGCTTGTTGGTGGTAGAGCTTAGTCATGGCTCAGGATATAGGGCCGGGGAGGGGGGGAATTATTGTTGAACAATATAATACAATGCTCCTGTAGCCACTAGAGGTCGATGTTCACTAACAGGAAACGTTTTGTTAATCTCTGTCAACCCTGAGACATCAGATCCTATTTCTTGGTTTCCGTCTCTTGTAAATCATGACCCCTTTAGGTCCCATGCTCTCCCTTGGAGGAAGACTTGAGAATGCCCGTTTAAAATTAATAACCATATGCACTAGAGTTTCTGTTGTAGAAGTCCAATCTTTTTCCAGATATTTCTAGAAGTTACGTGTGTGTAGGGGGAGTTGTACCTTTGATTCTAGCATAATGTCATGTGATATAAGTGCATATGCCTGAACACTGTGGCACCAGAAAGTGCACATCTGAGCCTCCCAACATGTGCACTGCAGGCAGGGCCAGCCCCAGGTGTCTGGGCGCCCTAGGCAGGACAGCCTGGGGCGCCCACCCCACCGGGGATGCCAACCTCCCGGTGGGGCCTGGAGACCAGGGGGGCAGCGGAGCCCCCAGGTTCAACCCCCCGCCCCTTCCCTCCCAGCGCCAGATTGCCTCGGCGCTCCACAGCTGCGGGGGCACCGAGGCAAGCCAGGGAAGGGGCAGGGGTTCAAACACCCAACCCTTCCCTCCCTCCCAGTGCTGGCTTGGAGGAGAGGGGAGGTGGCGGGGGGGAGTGCCAGCGGGGGAGGGCAGGCAAGCTCTGTCGCCACCGCTGTCTCCTGAGCCCCGCCGGTGTGCTTCACTGGCACCGGTGGTGGGGAGGGGGCGGGGGGGCGTTTGGCGCCCCTGTGGGCCCGGCGCCCTAGGCGAGTGCCTAGCTTGCCTAATGGGTGAGCCAGCCCTGACTGCAGGTGGTGGTGGTGGTGGCGTGGTGTGTGCAATTAACTCACGTGATTCCAGTCTATCTATGATTTCCTGTTATAGCTTTAATCAAAAGATCACCTTTCCCCCTTGTTTTAAAGCTGTGTATGATTGGCTCCTGCCGCATCAATGAACATATAGTGGTTAAAGTGTCGGACTAGGGTCTGGGAGACCTGGGTTTGAATCCCCACTCTGCCATGCTGGGTGACCATGGACCAGTCACACAAACTCTGCTGACCCTACCTCACAGGGTTGTTGTGAGAACAAAAAGGAGGAGAAGAGAATGATGCAAGCCGCTTTGGGTCTCCATTAAGGAGAAAGGCAGGATGCAAATAAAGTAAATAAATAATAAAACTCTGAGTGAGGATTTAAAAGCGATTTACAAAGCTTGGAAAGGAGAAGAAACTGGCTGAGTGGGAGTGTGGCAGCTCTCAATGTGAGCTGCCCTGAGCCCACTTGCAGGGAGGGCAGGTTATAAATACAATCAATCAATCAATCTCAATGGCAGATTTGGGTCGATCTTTGCATCATGCGTAAATTGGCCATGAAGTGTAGAACATGGTTCTGTAATGTTATACATGTTAAACTTGAAAAATATAACTGTGAGAGATTCCTGCATTTTAAGTTAGGGAGGGGCAAAAGGGGTGTGGAGCTGTTTTGTGAGGGGGTCCCAAAATGTACAGTACATTTAGAAGTAGGTCTCATCCCAAAAAAGTGTGAGAACTGCTGTAGCAAGAAGAAAATAAACTTCATCAGTACGTACTCGGGCTAAGTTCTATGGTAGAAAGAAAGGATGTTAGCAAGATACAAGAGCAGGGCCTTTTTGGTGGTGGCTCTCACCAGTTCTGAGTACAGGCACCTTTGGGGGGGGGGCTCTTCCTGGACCTGAAGGGGGAATTGGTGGAAATCACTGCAACCTCATATATGAGTACTAACACTTTAAAAAAAACACAAAAGCAAGAAAAACATAAGCATTGCACAATAGTATCCCAGTTTTCAACTGTGAAATATTGGGGGTCAAGTTCTTCCTTTGTGGCTAAATGAATGACAAAGCTTGTTCCAGAACCTGCAAGTCTTTCACTGTAAACTGAGCCATGCTTTGTAGCAGGCTAACAGTACTTTAAAAAAAACCGCACACGTAATGGTGACTAAAAGAAGACAACCATGCTAGATCAATTGTGCTTATAATGATAAAGGTCATGTGGTTGGATGCCACTCTCAGAAATGACTTTGAAGTCATTATTAAGGTCACACATCATTGTATGTATGGGTGAAGCTAATTCTGGAAACATTGTTGCAGATCTGAAAGTAATGAACTCCTTTGAATGTGCTATACACCAAAATGAAGGTGCAACCAAATATATAGTCACAGTGGAACTCTGTCAAATGCATTGTTAATAAGGCCTCAAGTGACAGAAACACTGAAAATTATGGCAAAAATGAGACTTCAGGCTGCCGTACTGTTGTAACTATTCCAGTCAGATATTGCCAACCTGTTATATATTTGACAGTCAGTTCATTTCTCACAATTTATAATTATAGGAAACTATTGTGACAGAAACCATAAAACATACTAAGGCTGAAGAGTGCCACTGAAAAGTACTGAGCCCGGAGCAGAATTCAGCTCATAAGCTTATTAGGTAGGGAAGAACAAGACAAGGGAACCATGCTTGCAGGCCGGCTTATATTCTGCATCAAACCACACCCCAAACACACACACACAGGATAGGGTTATTTACAGTGGAACAGAGTTCCATAGGTCTTTCTCGGATCCCAGCCCTTTGATAGGTGCGGGCTAGGATCCGCTTGTGGTCCAAAGCTTGAGCTCTTTGCCTAGCTGCGTACGGGCCTTGCCTCGCACACGGATGAACCCAGTACATAACAACCATCTAGAGTGTCTGGGATCTTGAACCCCTGAAAGTTCCAGTTTGTACTTATTTGTCAGAGGCTGATTCTGCATTGGCTTTTCCCGCCATTGTTTTAGCAAACCCATGGTGGAACAGAAATTCCCCTCTGCGTTGCATGTTGCTTTCACTTCCTTTGATCATCAGATTTTATGGGACCTTTTGCATAGATTTATGTCCATTCTATGGCTTTTCAGGGGTGATTTTGCAGTCAGTACGGCGTTGGCCTGGGGCATTTGAATGTGGTTTTGAGCTGCACTTTTTCCTCTCAGTTGAGAAAATGTGGAGCGAATGCTAGATAAGTTCAGAGTAGAGTTTGGACCTACTTGTCATGGAAGTCCGGAGCCATTGACAGATGCTTGATAGACTATATCTTACATGGCTCTGAACTGTAACAATAGCCTTTGACATCAGAGGTGGAGCTTTGCATGGGATTCACTAAAACAGCTTGCCACTCTTAAAAAGGAGGCTGGCTTGGGTCCAATTCCATTTAATGTAAATATCTTGTAATTTGAGATTTCCTTTAGGGCTGTCATTTCTGGGTTAGGAAATACCTGCAGATTTGAGGGGTGGAGCCTGACGAAGGTGGGGTTTGGGGAGGAGAGGGACTTCAGTGGAGTACAATGCCACCTTTCAAAAGTGGCCGTCTTTTCAGGTGAACTGATCTCTGTCGCCTGGAAATCAGTTGTAATCCCAGGAAGTCTCCAGCCACCACCTGGAGGTTGGCATCCCTACTTCAGTTTTCAGCCTTCAACAGAAACTGACAACCCCTTTGACTTCTTATTACTGCAAGGAACTCCACACATGCTCTGAGGAACCTGCTGCAGCCCAGGTAATATGTGTTCAGCTTAGCTAGTTAAACTGTATTACTTTTCATTTGAAAACCTCTGTGCTGTTGTTGCTGTGTCCCTTCCCTGAATTGTATTTTTTGCCCCTTTTCCACCACCTTTTGAACACAATCACCCTTTCCCTTTATTCCCTGTCTTTTATAATTAATCTTTTTTTAATAAAGACATTTTTTGCTTCACATAGAACAATTTATTTCTCTTCTCTTAATCTCTTCCCCACGTCCTAGGCTGCACGGCTATTACCTAGTCAATAATAAGGTATTTTCTAGAGTTTCTTCCCTGTCACTTTGGTATTGCGCTAGTACTGTGCGGGAAGAGTGCCTTCTCAGCGGGTCAGTCTAGATGTTCTCAGGAGGTCCCGAGTGGTGGCTAGCAGATGGTGCTTTCCAGGGAATCTTCGGTCTAAGGGAGTTTTCCAGTAACAAAAAACACCATTTCCCCCTTCCTACCATAACAACTATAGTATGCAATGTACACACTGGGCTGATACTTACAAAACTGTGGCTCTGATTAGGAGACATGGCATCCGCCTAAGTAGACGATGAAAAGCAACTGCTATAAATAGTGAGTACATATAAATATAGTTTGGCTGCACTTTCGATGCACTTTAAATAATCCACTTTTGATGCACTTTACAACTGGATTTTACTGTGTGAGCTGGCAAAATCCAATTCGAACGTGGATTGAAAGTGGATTATTTAGTGTGTGTGATCGCAGGCTCTGTGTACAATCATGTTCAGCTATGTGAAAGACCGAGATTTGTAGAATACATCAGAATTTGGTTACCATTTGGCTGTAATGTAAAAGGAAGCTGTTCAGCAGTGGGATTGGACTAGTCAATGGCATCATAAGTAGCAGGACATTTCAAATCAATACACATGAAGCTGCCTAAGACCACTGGTCTATGAAGGCCAGTATCAGTGTTCCCTCTAAGCTGAGTTAGTGTGAGCTTGCTCAGTTTTTTAGCCTCCAGCTCACACATCTTTGTCTTAGCTCAGGAAGGATGGCTCCAGAGCAAACTAATTTATGCAGTGGCCAAATGGCTCGCTCACAACTTTAATGCCAGAAGCTCACAAAGTAGAATCTTTGCTCACAAGACTCCGCAGCTTAGAGGGAGCATTGATCAGTACTGCCTACTCTGAATGGCAGCAGCTCTCCCATGATCTCAGGCAGATGTCTGTCTTATTACCCACTGCCAGATCTTTTAACAGGATGAAGCAGGGGATGGAGCCTGGGATCTTCTCCATGGACTACCACTGAGCTACAGCCCCTTCCCAGACCTTTTTTGAAATGGATCTTGCTGTGCTACATTTTCGTTTTGCATCACATTATTCCAGGCAGGCCACGGTGCTTTAGTTGTTTCTGATAGGCCATGAACACAGGCAGGAACCTTGTCCAGACAACTGGTAAGTCATTGGACGCTTCATCCAGGCAGAGGAATGTTCAAGGGGTCCTGCAGTCAGTTCTTTGCCTGGATCTTTTTATCTACAGCTTAATTTTTACTAATGTTATATGTAAATTTTAATGTTTTGTGTTTTTTTTAATGCTTAAGGTTCTTTATTAGTTTTATTCAGAATACAGTTAGAAGTAAGATTTTTTTTTATAACTTTATTTTTATAACAATTTTAAAACACACAACTTTTTTTAAAATAACCAATAAGAGTTCAAAATAGGTCACCAAACAACACACAACAGGTGACTTAAATAAAGAACTTACAAAACCAATCAATAAAACACAAAATCAACATATTTAGTAGGTAGTGCAGTCAAGCCGTTATTAACATTGTTAATATATTCAAAGAACACAAACCATTTTTTCAAAAAATTGGATTTCTTTTCAGGGTAGTCCGCTTCCAACAATTGTGTTGCTATTTTATCCATAGCTACTATATCCCATAATTTAGTAAACCATTGTCTAACAGTAGGAATCTTGTCTAATTTCCAGACCTGAGCTATTAAAGTTTTTGCAGCAATTAACATAAGAGAAACCAGATCTTCCGTTAAAGGAGAAAAAAGCCCCCTATCCCAATAATTTAAAAGAATTGATTCAGGTGTGAAGGGTATCTTAATTCCCAATATGGTGTTCATTTTAGCGATTATTAATTTCCAGAAGTCTTGTATTTTTGGACAAGTCCACCAGCAATGAATGAATGAACCTGACTGGTCACAGCCTTTCCAACACTTCGAAGTTGTTCTAAGGTGGATTGAATAAAAGTGATCTGATCCGTATTCGGTGCATACAATGATGCCAAGGTAATAGGCTTGCCATTTAACTTACCCCTGACAAAGATGAACCTGCCCATGCGATCTGATTTCGTAGCCTCCCATTGAAATGGAGTATTTTTAGAAATTAAAATAGCAACCCCCCTAGCTTTAGAAGTACCTGGAGATTGATAGGTCTGAGAGAACCAAGCTGTTTTTAAAACACTTTTTTCTTTATGTTTCAGATGTGTTTCCTGCAGGAACACTAAGTTTGATTTTTCTTTTAACACCACATTGGAAAGACGTTTATGTTTAACAGGGTTGTTCATACCCTTACAATTCCATGAGATAATTTTGTATGAGTTCATAAATGCAAGAATTAGAGCCTAGTCAGCAACACTACCAATACTAAAAAAAACAGGTTAAAAAAAATTCTATCAAGCAACAGTCAACTAATGCCTAATCAATAGGCTAACTTAACAGAGATTCTGCCAAAAGGCAGAAAAAGGGAAGATAGAAGAACACTAGAATCTCCCCATCTGCTAAGGTCAGTTATCCCAAAAGTAAAGTACCAGTAACTTATTACAATCTTTTCCCTCCCCCATCCACATTTTTAAGAGGTTGAAGTAATACCTTCATGAACTAACCATAAAGGCTTAATACTGAAAATAGCAATCAATGTGCAATTTTCTTTTTAAGAATAATCACATAGGAAGTAATATCAACACCAGAACTGTCAAGAATCAACTGGATCAACTAATCATTAAGAAAAGGCATAAGCGTATAAAACTTTGCAATAATGTCCATAATCCTAAATCATAAAATGAGACTGAATAAACTTATAATCAATGAATTGTTATTGTTCTGTTTTTTTAAAGTTATTATGATCCTATTGGTATTTGTAGATATATAAACCCATACACACATAGTTCCATACATGCATAAACTTATATGTATCCACCAATATCTACCAATACACACATAACTTCCCATATATTCCCACGTAAACATACACCTACATACCTGCATATATATTTATACATACACATACATACTTACACCCACTTTTTGTTATCCTTTTGTCTTTTCTCCCCCTTTATAACAATAAACACTAACTTATTAATAAAAGTTATTAAAGTTTTCCAACAATGAGCTCATAGAGTAATACTGTAAGTTAATTCATAACTGTTAAAACATTACTATAATATCTATAACCTGAATTAAGATGTATAGATGAAGAGAATATATTTTTTAATTTTTTAGGTTTTTATAATTTTTTGTGTTTTTGTATAAATGTATATATATTTTTTCATTTTTTATCTTTTTTTTAAATAAAGGGTAAAATAGCTAAAGATATAAACATCAACTCTTAACAACTTTCCTAAGGAACCAGAAACTATTCAAACAAAACATAGGACCATTGCAATATATCTATAATTAGAGTGGGCAGTCACAGTGTTTAAGTGATTAGACCTTAGTTCCAATATTCAATCTCCAGTATCCTGGTTTTTTCCAAATGAAGGATGAGCTTCAATGGCGTCTTTTTCTTCCTGAGATAACTGCAGATGCAAGAAGTCGAGCAGTGCCAGTCCCGTTTTAAGGTCTGATGCTTGCACAAGAGTTCCATCCTTGTATACAGAGATGTTGGAAGTTGCAGTCCAACGAAATTGGATCTTTGCCTCTAGTAGTTTAGTTGTAAAGACTTTCAAGAGCTTCCGCTTTTCTAAAATTTCTGGAGGAAGATCTAAGAGAACCAAGATTTTGTGACCATTATATGAGAAGGAGGTGTTTTGCCGTGCCTCTCTAAGAATACGGTCCCTGGTGTTGGCATATACAAATTGGACCAAAATGTCTCGTGGGCGGTTTTGGCGGGCGGCGGCTATGGGGCCTAACCTGCGCGCCTTCGCAATTGCAGGGGCATTTCCTTCCTCAATATTAAGGGCTTTAGCTAGCCAGCGGGATATAAATGAAGATAAATCAATAGATGCTTCCACCCCCTCCTCCATACCTCTTAATTTTACGTTAAATTGCCGCCATCTGTTTTCCAACGAGATGAGTTTTGCCTGCATCAAGTTTTCTGATTGTTGCAAAGATTTCACGTCTGCTTGGAGGGCCTCCGTGGTTTCTAGAGCCGATTCGGCAGCTTTGCAGGCAGAACTGAGTCCCTCTGTGAGCTCCTCCAATTTTGCGCTGACTGGTAGTAGTAGTTCAGACATAGAGTCTCTGAAGAAACGTTGAAGATCTTCTTTTAGATCACACAAGTCCTGGTTTTTTAGCTGATCGTTGCCGTGCTCCATTGCTCCGTTCTCGGCAGCCATTTTGAGGGTTGAGTTGTTCCCTGATGTCTGAGCTGCGTCTCTAAGAAAATAAGCAGCAACCGAAGCTGGAGCTCTTTTGGATGATTTGCTTTTGTTTCCGCCCGATTTTCCCATTACTTTCATTAAGTTCTGAAGGAGATTTCACGAAGAATTGTGGACAGGGGAAGGTAGGTGTTCTGGAGCGTTCAAATTACACGACCGCCATGTTTCGGCGTCGCTCCGCCCCCCAATGTTTTGTGTTTTGTATCTTATGAACTATGTCCTGTACATCGTCCAGAGCCCGGCATAAGCCAGAATGGGGCAATTAATAAATCGAATAAATAAATAAATAGTATGTGCATCATGCTCTTGATAATAATAAAATGTTTTTGCCATCTGAGACACCATGCCTAGGACACACAAGGTCATTTGGGAGGATGGTATATACCCACTTTCTTGTCACCCCATGTACTAT
The DNA here is from genome assembly GCA_029375565.1 of Gekko gecko. Lineage (NCBI taxonomy): Eukaryota > Metazoa > Chordata > Lepidosauria > Squamata > Gekkonidae > Gekko > Gekko gecko. The sequence goes on along the minus strand of JAPDNY010000005.1, from coordinate 29,068,752 downwards.
TTGGCATGGGTTCTTGCTTTTAATATGCCCACGTCAGTATCTCATTTTCTAAAGCACTTTCTGGATTTCAGTTGATCTACAGTTAACTAAGGAAGTGCATTCTGCACATGCTCAGAGATCAGTGGCTGTTTTAGAAACAAGGTGGGAAACAAGTAATATACAATGTAGGAAGAGTTCTGTCGCAAATGGAATGAAAACCTGGAACATACTTCCTTGCCAGTGAGACCTGTTTTGCTGTTTCGAGCTCTTCTGGCAGTAACGAAAATGGGTCTGTAGTACTGAACATAAGAGAAGCCATGCTGGATCTGGCCAATGGCCCATCCAGTCCAACACTCAGTGTCACACAGTGGCCAAAACCCAGTTGCCATCAGGAGGTCCACCAGCAGGGCCAGAACTCCAGAAGTCCTCCCTCTGTTGCTCCCCAAGTGCCAAGAATACCGAGCATCACTTGCCCCAGACATGGTGTTCCATCTATACCTTCTGGCTAATAGCCATTGATGGACCTCTGTTCCATATATTTATCCAATTCCCTCTTGAAGCTGTCTGTGTTTGTAGCTGCCACCACTTCCTGCGACACATTAATTCACTCTTTGGGTGAAGAAGTGCTTCCTTTTATCTGTTCTAAACCTACTGCACATTCATTTCATTGAGTGCCCACAAGTTCTTGTACTGTGAGAAAGGGAGACAAGTACTTATTTATCTACCTTCTCTATACTGTATGATGTATAAATCATGATACGGTTCCCGTAACCTATCAGCTACCAAACTCTGGGAATACTTCTTAGTGTATGGATTAGCACTGCATTTTCGGTATGTAATAAAATACATACAAATTCCCCGTGAGGCCATTTGGCAGCGCAGAATTTCCCCATGAGGTAAAATTAATTGTGATCAACAGCTCCAAGGTTGCTGTGCTTTAACTGCCTTGACTAAACCATAGAAGAACCTTGACATTATTCATGAACAAGTTGGGGCCTGTGGAGAAGAAAAACATAGTTGGAGAGGGGACATTTTTATCTCAGGGGATGTCCTGTGGTGCTTTGAATTGTAGGGAGGGTGTTCTGTGGGGTGCATTCTCTGATGTAAAAGATGACAACTGTGGTGTCTGTACACCAGACACTCGATTCACTGTACAAGGAGTGATATTCACTTTTATGGTCACTGTTTACTTATCCTCAGATCTGGGTTATTTTAACTTGCTGGTTTTTTCCTTCCTTTTTTCCAAGGCACAGTTGCTTATATAAAGAAACCCTTTCTGCTAAACTTGCTAAGAGACAGCTGGCAGCTAGGTTAGTGAGGGGCAGGAAAAGGAGGTAATTTTCACAGTACAAATAGCTACAGGTTTCACAATTCTTATTACTTACAAAGAAAGGCATGATGACAATTCTGGGTTACGGAGGCATTCCAAACAAATACAGCAAGCTTAAGATAGGAAAGCTAGAACAGTAAACTAGCAGTTAGTGGGAAAAGTATAAAGCAAAAAAGAATAAGACTCATGGATTTGTACAGAACAAAGTTTGAGTCCAATGGCACCTTTAAGATTGACAAAGTTTTATTCTGGGTATAAGCTTTGGTGTGCATGCACTTCTTCAGATACTCTTCTTCAGATACATGCACATAAAAGCTTATACCCAGAATTAAATTTAGGTCCCAGTCACACAAGCAGGATACTGCGCTGCTGAAGGGAGGCAAATTAGAGCTGGGGGAGGGAGGGGGGAGGGAGAGAGAGAAAGAGAGAGAGAGAGAAAGAGAGAGAGAGAGAGAGAGAGAGAGAGAGAGAGAGAGAGAGAGAGAGAGAGAGAGAGAGAAAGAAAGAAAGAAAGAAAGAAAGAAAGAAAGAAAGAAAGAAAGAAAGAAAGAAAGAAAGAAAGAAAGAAAGAAAGAAAGAAAGAAAGAAAGAAAGAAAGATTGTTTTTATACCCCACCCTTCACTTGGAGTCTCAGAGTGGCTTACAGACTCCTTCCCCTCCCCTCAACAGACACCCTGTGAGGTAGGTGGGGCTGAGAGAGCTCTGACAGAAACTTCTCTTTTTCAAGAACAGCTGTGCCAGAGCTTGTGACTGACCCAAGGCCACATCAGCAGGTGCAAGTGGAGGAGTGGGGAATCAAACCCAGTGCTCCCAGATTAGAGTTGGCACACTTAACCACTACACCAAACTGGCTCAGTAGCGTGATCAGACGGGTCCCCGAGATGCCACGCAGACGCCGATAGCCGGTGATCACACGGCAATGTTGAAGTGCATCAAAGGGTCTTGCGCATGCACATTCTTACGTTTCTTCACATACTGTGGAAGCATGGAAAAAACACATCCGGTGCAACGAGACGCATGCACATGCCAGATGCGCCGGATTAACTCCAATGCTCGCCTGCGACCTGCGTTTTCTAGTTGCTACTACCCTTTTGCTGGTACTTTTTAAATCCGCTTCTTCAGGCCGACGGTACAGGTTGGTGAGGGGTGCGCTTAGTTTCCCAGATGTTGCCGTATGATCGCGCCCATTTGATGTGCCCTCAACTCGTTCTTTTTGTGGGGCAAATCCTCCTATGTGACTGGGGGCCTAAATTGGTCTCAAAGGTTCAACTGGACTCAAACGTTGTTCTGTTGCTTCAGATCAACATTGGTGACCCACCTGAATGGATTTGTACATTCACTTAATTCCTGGGGGTTTCATTTCAAGTTGGCAAATTGTGGGTTCACTTTCATTGCACAATACCATCCAAAGCGATTGGTTTAGAAGTGTACAAGTCTTCTGAGGACTGAACTAATAAAATGTTATGCCAGTCTTCACCCTAAAGGGCCTGGGAGACCCAGGTTCGAATGCCCTCTCTGCCATGGAAGCTTGCTGGGTGATCTTGGGCCAGTCACACACTCATATACCTACTTCACAGGGGTGTTGTGAAGATAGAATGGATAAGAGGTCCGTAATGGGGAGAAAAGTGGGGTGTAAATGAAGTAAATAAAACTGTGACAAAGTGCACGAGAGCCATTCATACGGCCTTGAATTCCTTGGCTTCGAATTTTGAATTGCGCAAAAGGGGTTCTTGGAGCGGCGCATTCCCCCTCCCCCGAACTGTGCATTTAGCATCCGGTTGCACATTTTTTAAAAAGCCGCGATTGGTGCTTATTTTGATATAGGAAGTGGGAGGAAAAGGCAGTTAACACGATTTGCAAACTCAGGTACCCGTAAAACTGGCCGAACACAGTAGGATTTATCCCGGCGTAACGACGCACGAAAGCACGCCGTACATCCCACAAGCTCCCGCCGGCCTTCTTAGCAGAAAGCGCCTGTCTCAAAACAGCACAGGAAAAGAAGGGCGCCAAAAGGGCTTTTTATTTAGCAATGCAAAATCTGCCCCCAACTCCAGCCTAGCGCCTCCCGGGGCGTGGCCAGATCTATTAAAACGGGCTCGCTTTGGGGGGCGGTGTCGTTTGCTGCTGCTGCTGCTGCGTTTTCCCGGCCTAGTGTTGCTGTGCATCGGACGTGGGAAGCCATGGCCAAGTACGTGGAGCTTTACACGAAGGCCAAGATGCCCATCCTCGGGCTGGGCACCTGGAAGGTGGGTATTTGCAAGCGAGGCGGTACGATGCGTGTCTGCGGCGGGGGAGGGGGTAGTATTGCATCTGCCATCCGTTCATCTGTTTCCTCCCTCCATTCAAATTGCGTTCGCCGACCTCTCTCTCTCTCCAGCTGTCGCTCCCTCGATACAAAGCTTTCGAATGTATCTGCAAAAAAAACTGCCAGAAGGACTTTCCTTGTGCATGCTGCGCCCTGCCTACGAAAGCAGGGCGAGCCGCTAGGCTGGCAGGAATTTGTGGCTTGATTTGAAATCTACTTTCGCTGATGTCCCGGTGTGCCGTTTTGCTGCTTGCGCTTGCGTGCCTGCGGTTATAGGGGGCGTCAGAGAAGAGCGGGGAGAAATTCTATAAATCCTCTTTTCTGGTATGCTGCGGAGACAGCCGTGCTCTACTTTTCAGCAGTTTTATTTCCTCTACCCAGTTGTTACGCAGTGGCAGAAATGAGATCTCATTTATTGTTCCGCCTGTCTTGAGTCTTGTGCTCTTTCTTGTCCTTTTTTGTAGGAGGTGAAGAAAGGACCGGGAATAATACAATTTAAGTGGAATTCAAAAATTAGAATAACAGAATTTAAATTAAATTTGAAAAAATTATACCCGACCTATTTGCTCTTGTAGAAAAGAGCAGGAGTCCAAAAGCCCCTCCCCTGCCACATATTTTGTTAGTCTGTAAGGTGCTGGTAGACTCCTCTTTTTTACTGATACAGACAGACTGAAAATATACATAATAAAGTATAAAACCAGGAACAAACACCAGAACACAGAGTTTACACACTAAATAACACACTTTCAGTCCACTTTACAACTGGATTTTACTGTGTGATATGGCAAGATTCACTTGCAAATAGTCGCTGAAGTGGATCGAAACTGTATTTTTTAGCATGTGTGAAAGGGCTCTCATACCAAAGCATAAAAAGAGTAAAACAGGTAGGAAGGAACACTCTGGGGGAAGAAGGGGGCGAACAAGTCTCCCTGGGGAGAGAGGTCAGGAGCTGAGTTGTGGTGCCACAGCTAAGAAGGCCCTCTTCCAGGTTGCTACCACCTGATCTCAGAAGGTGAGGGCACCTGAAACCGGGCCTCTGAAGATGACTGGAGTAGTGGGGCTGGTTCATAACAGAGCAGGTGGTCCTTCATGTATTTGACTGAAATCTTGCTTCAGATTGGCTATCTTGGATGGGGGGGTGGTATATTTACAGAGATGCTTTCAACTTTTGGCACTGTTCCAAGGTTACACATCAAGAACCAGAAAGGTGTAAGGAAAAAACTGGTGTAGGACCAATAGTTAAAACCTCATATAAACTTATAAGTAAAAACATATGCACTTATTTTGAGAAAAGTCAAAAAACATATAAGGGCCCAATGAAAGCCTCATTAACAAATACAAATGACATGCACTCAAGAAACACTTATTGTAAGCTAACCTGTTTTGGCCCAATCAGGCCTTTTTCAGAGGCCAAACAGCATGAGGTACATATAGACACATGTTACAAAGAATATGTTAATACTGGACCAAGAAAGGAATTTTCCAGAAAGAAATTAATAGAAACAGGACAGGAATGTTTGTGAGGCTTCTTAAGATTAAATCTGTCCATTGCATATGCACAGGTGGTAAATGGTGTTACTTTTGAGTATCTTACAGTAGTGGTCCAGAAAGTAAGGATGTAACCAATTAGTAAGAGCCAAAATGTCCTCAACAGAAAGCAGTTGATTGCACTTAAGGAGCTATTCCCTGTTAAACTTGGTGAAACTTGCGGACGAATGTGTTTGACGATAAGGTCTTTATTTTTAAAAAAGCTAGTGTTGGCATAGTTTCACTTTAGGATGACATTCCTATACCTCTTAATTTGACAGCAAGCCCCAGTTAACTCAGCAGGGCTGAGCCACACAGGACTGGGTTTCATAGTTAAACCCCCCCCAACAGTCAGAAATTCAGAAAATGAAGGGTTGGGGGAGTTCTGTGACTGCATGCAAATGCTGAAGGGAAGAGTTTCACCTCTTGAATTTCTGCACATCTCTCAGTTTTTAAAGGCCCAGGGGCCTGACAAGAGGAAAATATGGTAGCCACACAGCCTGGTTTTACGCAGTAGGGTTGTTTTATGCAGTAGGTCTGGAAGTCACCCAGAGCTACAATTACTCCAGACAACATAGATCAGTTCTTCTGGAGAAAATGCTGCTTTGGAGGGTGGGCTCTACAGTATTATACCTTGCTGAGGTCCCTCCCCAGGCTCCACCCCTAAAATCTCCAGGTATTTCCTAGCTCAGAGCTGGCAGCCCTACCCATGGGGCCTGGAGATCTCCTGCAATTACAACTGATTCCGAGATAATATAGATCAGTTCACCTGGAGAAAATGGCTACTTTGGAGGACGGACTCTCGGGCATTAGGATGACTTGCTGAGGTCCCCTCCCCTCTCTGAAACCCATCCTCTCCAAGCTCCGCCCCTCCCAAATCTCCAGGAATTCCCCAAATCTTGAGTTGGCACTCTTATTTATGCATGTTTACTGGAAAGTGTGGGGGGGGGGATTGCAGTTCAGTTTGCATTTGACTTGGTTATGCTGCTTTCAAGGAGAATACTAAAAAAGTGAGACCTGCCATTACCTTTTGAGTGCTGCCAACAGCATTTCTAGAGTCAAAACTCTAAAAAGAAACCATTTATTTAAAAGCAGATCTTCATGTTCATTTTTCCTGATTGACAGAAATATTATAAATACTCTTTTAAAAAAATTAAACATAGAATGCTTGGGACGAATGGTGAATTATGTACTCAAGGAGCAGCTAGGTTAACTGGAGATAAAATTTCTAGAAAGTTCATTGTGTTTCCGTTTGTATTCCTGGGGCCGATCTCATTTTATTCCAAATGACGGGCGTGTGCACGCATCCGTTTTTTGTACAGGCCTACTCCACCCACAGCCAAATGAGATATGAGAACTTCAAAGGGAAAGTGAAAAATGCCTACTGTATACTCATTAGCCACCTGAATAGCTCTGACTAGCTCAGTCTCATCAGAACATGGAAGCTAAGCAGGTTTGGCCACAGGTATTACTTGCGTGGGAAACCACCAAGGAAGACCGGGGTTGCTGTGATCATCTGTTGCCTTGAAAACCCCGTGATCCTGGGGTCGCCATGCGTCAGCTGTGACTTGACAGTACACGGTTAATCCAAAAAACCCCAAATTCTCATCTCTGTTTATATTCTCTTGAGATCTCTTGAACTCTGTACGTTGATAAAGCTCTTGATCTTTTACCCAGAAATACTTGGATAACTTTGACATTGTTACTGGTTGACAAATCTTTATAAACCAGTGTTTCTGGATTGGTGGATGACTGCTGCCAATATTTTTTTGCTATTAATATTCCGGCTGCAGTTAGCAAATCCCAAACCATTCCATGAAATTAGATTGTTATAAATCCTTGCAAAACTTCCAGAGGGCTGTATACAGAGGCAAAATTTGCTCAGTCATTTGTGCAGTGATGTTTGTAATTTTAAGTCTGATGCTGACATAAAAAAACTCACCAGTTTTGGAAAACACCTATTTTAAACCATATTAGTCTAAAAGTAGTTCTGTTGTAGAAATTAAAATGCGCCTTGGCAAATGGATTATAATCTAACACCATAAAATGCAACATGGATAGGGAACAGGAAGGGAAAGAAATAATGCCAATAAAAAATAAAGTGTTGTGAACACGAATGGTGGGGGGGAATCTTACTGATTGCCAGTATAAACATCTCTGATGGGTGGTGAAAGGCTGAAGAGAGGGGGTAGGTCTTCAGAAATTTCGTGGATGAGGAGACCGTACTGTCATGAGATACAGGAAGGAACTATGTTAGCAGATTTAAATTGTCTTATGCCATGTGTAGCTAAGGTTGACCGCCATTGCCTAGTAACCAGTGGGATGAGGCAGAGACAAGGGGGAATGACATCACACTATTTGCATGCCATCACTTCCGGTGCAAACCTGGAAGTGACGTCACTCCTTTACTGTGCCATTTTACCATAGGATTTGGGGGGGCTTGCCTAGAGCATCCCTTTCGGGTTTGATCCAAATGTGACAGCATGACAACACACACACCACTTTTCGGTCATCGAGCACGCACTTGCAATGACATACAATACAGCTATTAATATTAAATATCTAACAATAGCCTTTTTAATTACCAGATTACTTCTGCACATATCAGGTTCTCTCTATATACTGCTGTTGAACGTTAGCCAGCCCTTGTGCATTTGGGGGGACGGGGAGGGCTTCCCTCTCAGCCTGCCAGCTTTCTCCTCAGCATGAGGCAGACTCACTCTGGCGAGAGAGCAAGATTGCCCAGGCGCATGGAAAGGGAGCGAGTAGACTCTGGAGAGCAGGGAGAAGAATCATCACCTCACTGTGGCCAGCTTACTCCTTTCCTGGATGGTTAACGTGGTGGTGGTTTTATTCTCTCTTCTTCGTGGCCAGGTTGCTCTCCTCCCGACAGGTGCTCCGATGAGAATATGGGTGATGCAGAGAGCGGTAGGCAGGCAGGCAGACGTTTCAGGGGATAGTCCTTTCCATCCCTGGCACAAGGTCCACAGTTCAGAGAGTCTTTCCGCTTACCTGTCCGCCAGTCCCTCCAGCTTTTCAGGGTGGGGTACACCTACCAGCCACGAGCCCTCTTGGGCACTGGTCTATCCTTATATTTTCTTGGAATTTGGGACGGGTGCCATATTGAAGAACAGGGCTCAGAAGAGCCACAGGTGGTGCTGAGTGATAATCACTGCTCTGGCCTCCGTCACCAGCCAGAGAAATAAGGGATGTCGGGAAGTTTTACTTCGTCACTTCCTGGGGGAAAAATCACGGGACGGAGAAGACCGGCCTGGCCCAGCCCTCAACTAATGAAGCAAGAAACTCGGAGCTTTCTTCCCCTTCCCTGATAGAAATAGTCCTACTTCAACTGCCAGTTGCCCTGAGGCTGGAGAAGAAAGGGGAAGGGAAAGGCCAAGGCCAGCCTTTGTCACTGCCCATAATGTTGTAGGATAGATACACTGCTACAGCATATTAATCCCAATGAGAATCGCCTGGACCAGCTGCATTATAAATTCTAAATGTCCAGCTGATCTCCCAGTTTGGTGTAGTGGTTAAGTGTGCTCTGATCTGGGAGAACTGGGTTTGATCCCCCACTCCTCCACTTGCACCTGCCTGGATGACCTCGGGCAAGCCATAGTTCTGATAAGAGCTGTTCTTGAAAAAAGAGCAGTTTCTGTCAAGAGCTCTCTCAGCCCCACCTACCTCACAGGGTGTCTGTTGTGGGGAGGGGAAGGGGAAGGAGTTTGTAAGCCGCTCTGAGACACTTTTGGGTAGTGAAGGGCAGGGTATAAATCCAATCTCCTCTTCTTCTATTTTTTCCCCCTTCACTTTCCTCTCCTTGTATGTCTTTGTCTTTTTAAATTGTCCACCTGTCTAGTTATTGATGTAAGCCATTTTAGGGAGACATTTGTCTGAAAAGTGGGATATAAATAATATATAGGGTTGGATCCAGCCTGCTTTTCTGCTGTTGAAAAAGGAAGGAGAATGTTCCCTTTGATCCCCCCCCCAAGGGCTGTTTTGGGGATCGTGGGTCCAGAATGGATAAAAGTCATGAGGGACAAGGGGCTGTGATAAGAAGGGGAATTGAGGGAGAATGAGTGAAAAAGCTGTCTGGATTCAACCCGGAGAGATAGTAGTTGAGACTGAAGAATGGACAGAAGAGAAAGAAAGTCAGGATGAGGACAGGGAGAGCCAGTTTGGTGTAGTGGTTAAGTGTGTAGACTCTGATCTGGAAGAACCGGGTTTGATTCCCCACTCTTCCACTTAAGTGTGCGGACTCTAATCTGGGAGAACCAGGTTTGATTCCCCACTTCTCCACTTGCATCTGGCTGGATGACTTTGGGCAAGCCGTAGTTCTGATAAGAGCTGTCCTTGAGGGAAAAAAACCAGTTTCTGTCAGAGCTCTCTTAGCCCCACCTACTTCACAGGAGGTCTGTTGTGGAGAGGAGAAGGGAAAGGAGTTTGTAAGCCGTTCTGAGACATGGTAGTGAAGGGTGGGGTATAAATCCAATATCTTCTCTTCTTCTTCTACATATTGGCTGTTGCATGGGAGAGGCAAATAAAGAGGCATAAATAGGGAAAGGGCCTTTGGGCCAAACCTGGATGAACTAAACAGCTTTTCGGGGGGAAGATTTATGAAGGTGCACAAACTCTTTCAGGCCTGTCTGCTGTTCTCAGGACCCTCTGGTCAAAAACCCTGTGTTCCCCCCAAAGCTTACAAGCGTGGTTTGAAAATAGCGGATACCACAATCTCTTCCTGATTCCCATTCTTGGCCTTTTCTTCTTGGTAGGCGGGTGGCACGGTTTACCATGCACAGCACACGAGTTGCCCATGCTTCAGCCTGATTTAGTTAATAATCTGCATCATATATAAAATTAAAAACTAAGGGGGGGGAAGGAAAATTATTCCTTCCGGCAACCTGTAATCTTTTCTTTGCCGTTTGTTCTTCTCAATAAATTAGAGTCATAGAGCAACCCCGGGAGGCGAATAACTGCCACTGATTAGCGGTGACAGGGAATTAGCTAGACAGAGTCTCTGTCTGTAGGGACCATCTGTCCTTATCAGTTGTCTGCTTCTGGTTCTTCTGTCTTAGACTAACACTGCAGCCTTCAGCTTTTAAAGGTGGGGTCTAGACATCCTTTGTCGAATGGGCCTGCAAAGTAATTGCCTTTGGTTGTTTATCCCTGCGGTGTAGCAAGACAGGCCTGGACTAAAAGTTCCTGCAAGCACTCAGTATTTTAAGCTAATAGAAATAATCACAGCTTTCTGTGTCCCCCTTGGATGTGAAATGAAAAGTTCACGCTCAGCCAGGCTTCAAGACAGGTTTACCTCACGTGCCTCTAGGATACACAGTTTTATTTTCTGCGCATTGGAACACCCTCAAAGAAGTGCCTGTGTGAGGCTACCACACCCATTTCTTTTAAGTCTCTCCTCAAATACACCTACTTCCTTAATATCTTTGGCTTGCAACCCTCAGCCCCCTCTCCCCTGCTGAAGCTAAACATAAGAACAGGCAGTCAGAGTGAACGTGTGTCCTTTCCCACGCGTTTATCCCTGCCTTCAGCTTTCTCCTTTCCAGGTTGGAGCCATCAACACTGTCTAGTTTGACAGTAACTGACACATTCTTTGTTGTAACTTGCTATTCTTTATGCCCGTGCACTTAGGATCTTTTCTCTGTTGGCCTCAGAAACCTATGATTAGGTGCTCAGATCTCATTTCAAGGTTGTACAGGAAGGGAGATACACACCAAGTCACAATCAAGATGGCCTTTTAAAAAGATAGCTCCTGTACAGCGAAAGGGAGACGTCTATCCCAAGTTTTTTCTTTCACATATGATGCAAATAGTTAACTAAATCAGTACTGACTTTGCTGCGCTCACAAAGCTGCCATATATGGTGTTAGGCCATTGGTCTATCAAAGTCCAGGGCTCCTTTTGTAGCAGGAACTCCTTTGCATATTAGGCCACACACCCCTAATGTAGCCAATCCTCCAAGAGCTTACAGAGCTCTTCTTACAGGGGCTACTGTAAGCTTTTGGAGGATTGGCTACATCAGGAATTTGTTGCCTAATATGCAAAGGAGTTCCTACTACAAAAAGAGCCCCATTATCTACTCTGACTGGCAGCAGTTATCCAGGATCTCAGGTGGAGGTCTCTCGCATCACCTGCTACCTGAGCCTTTTTAAGTGGGAATGGTGGGGGCTGAACCTGGGACCTTCTGCATGCAAAGCAGTTGCTCTGTCTCTGAACAGGGGCATCTCCAAGATCCTGTGCCTGGGGCAGGACTATTAGAAAAGATTTGGAGTGGAACAAAGATGTTTGACAAGATAGCCAAATGAGATATTTGAACAGGGTTTCTCTTGATGGTTAAGTCTCCCCCAGGGAAAGTAGCTGATGCAGTGAAGAAGGCCATTGATGTGGGGTATCACCATTTTGACTGCGCCTACGTGTACCAGAATGAAAACGAAGTTGGCAGTGGAATCCAAGAGAAGATCAAGGCAGGCGTTGTGAAGCGAGAGGACTTGTTTGTTGTCAGCAAGGTATTTATTTTATGTTATTTAAATCTGTGCCCCTTTGCTCTGCAGGTTTACTTACAGTGCAGTCCCAGTCAGAGTTGTTTCTTAGACATCAGCTTTGCTTAGGATTGTACTGTTCAAAGCTTATACCCTGAAGATCTAAAGCAAGATCTTCAAGGCAGCTCACAAAGGTTTAAAAAGCAGAATGTAAGGCTGATTGATCTGTTTGTATGCCCGGGACAAGATTTGCCAGTAAAATGGATGAGTACTTGAAATCATGGCATGGAATATCATATGAAGACTCTGTGAACAGTAGTTCTTCAAGAGAGATTACCACGGTGCTTCAGTGTGTTTGGATGAAGTTGTGAACCAAACGAAAGTCAACTCCAGGGAGTTTCGTCAACCCACTTTTTTCTGTACTTATGGTGTGCTTATGGGGAAAAGAGTATGCAAAAATGTGGATATGTTAATTACTACTATAAAGTAACATTGTTAAATCATTAGAAAAATTGCATTTCATTTCATCCTGAAGCGCTGAGTGTCAGCCTGCTCTCTGGTTCATTAGCTGAAAGGGCATCAGACACAAAATCCTCTCTGGAAAAAACTGAAAGTGACTCGCAACAAGATAGAATGTGGAACAGCCAGTGTGTTTGGAAACAGCAGCTACATTTTTTAAGATCAACAAATTTCAAGGGCACAGAAGGCATGCTAGGAACTTTTCTGCAGGCTTCTAAACATTTCCAAAGCAAGCCTGATAGATCTGGCTGCAGAAAAAAGACCAGTCCGTTATGTAAAATGGCCTCCCTTGCAATGACATTCAATGCAGCAAGTTCTTGCATTTGGGTGGAGTATGTGTGCATGCACCATATATGGCTTTATAAGCCTTCTCTGAAATTAAGCTGTGGAGGAGAGAAAACAATTGTGATTCTGTTAACAGACACTGGTTTGGAATGTAATGGCCATGCTTTTTGTTACAATAATTTGGGGTTTTACTTTACTCCTATAATTAGGGAGCATGGGGAATTCCTTTAATGTGTCTGTTGCTGTCGAAGGTGTGGATTTTTTTTTTAACTGGGGACTGAGAGGAAGGAAATGTTTGGTCCATAAGGCTTGTAGTTATCCACTCAGTGACGGAGTGTGACAAATCTTTCTGGACATGCCTTATTGAGAATATTCCGTTGTGTAGGAATGGATGGTCAGGCTGTTAATTTGTTTTTAAACTTTTCTGGGTTACAGCTCCATGTTGTCCAGATCTTTCCAAGTCTCTGCTTCCTACAATAAAACATAATAAATTTGAGAGTCAGCATGGCGTAGTAACAAGAGCGTGAGACCAGGATATGGGAGACCCAGGTTCAAATCCCCCACACTGCCATAGAAGCTCAATGGGTAATCTTGGGCTAGTCACATTCTCTTAGCCTAACCTACCTCACAGGGTTGTTGTGAGGATAAAATGGAGGAAAGGAGGATGGTGAGCTGCTTTGGGTCCCCTTGGGAGAGAAAGCAGGGTATAAATTAAGTAAATAAAATAAACACGTAAAATAAAATCCAAGTCGATGCTGTTCTGAAAATTTTCTGCAAAAGTCAGCTCTGTTGTTTCAGAAATAGGAGCATTTGCTATACCCATGACTTTTCTGAACATTTGTCTCTGGGTTGTCCATCACAGACCAGCTACCAGACCTCGTTGCTACACTGTAGAGGAAATCTTCAAGCTTTCTAGAGCTGGGACCCACCTTAAACCCCAGGTGGTAGTGCAGAATCCACTGAATTGCAAGTGCCTGTCAGGAACCTGTGTGACATCACAGTCATGTGACAGGAAGAAGAGGCCCAGGAGTCTCTGACACTGCCTACGCTAAAAAGGAATCCTGTGCACTGCTGTGTGAACTTGATTTGGGATCTACTGCTCGTCCTGGTGTGCATGCAAAGAGAGGCGGGGGTATGGTGCCCATGGTCTTTGCATATTCACTTTAGCAGCAGGCCTTTTTGAAAGGAAGCCAAAAAGGCAGCTCTTTAGGGGTCTGCTACCCAGCAAGTGGGGCTCTGTAATTATAAACCATGTGTTGAAGTGTTCTCTGAATGCAATCCGGTGGCCAGTTCATGTGGTAGACCTCTGACTCAGGAAAAGACTGTAGGCTACACTAAATATCTTTGGAGCGATCCATGATTCCTCCCCTCTCTCTGCAGCTTTGGTGCACATTCCATGAAAAACATCTGGTGAAGGGGGCATGCAAGACCACCCTGACATCCCTGAAATTGGATTACCTGGACCTCTACCTAATTCACTGGCCTGTGGGATTCAAGGTACGATGAATGACTCCCTCGACCCATCTCACAAAGCCCTTGGCCCGCTTAGCAGCTTTCCGGCTGACTGTCTCTCCGGGCAAGATTGCATTGGAAGACTCTTTGCCTTTTCTCCTTGGACTCCTTCCATCAGTACCCAAAGATGATGACAGAGTTGACTTTAAGCTCTGGAAGCTGTAGGTCACGCATTTTGGTTGGCCCAGACGGCACCCTCAAATTTTGGCTGGAAGTGGTGCTGTGTCTCTCCCAGCAATTCTAGAATTTGCCAAAGCATGTAGTTTGCAGGAACAGCTTCATGTGTTTACCACAAAACACACTTAAGTTTGTGCCTTGTATTGACAGGCTGGCGACGAACTGTTTCCTGCCGATGAAAAAGGCATGACCATACCCAGCAACACAAACATCCTAGACACCTGGGAGGTATGTTCACCTGCGATCAAAAGTTTCTGATTGCCTTGTGTAATTGTTTGCACGTCCAGTCTTGGCGTCGCTTGCAACTGTTCCATTACAAATGTTTCAGATTTGTATTTGTTAAGATTGTGCTGTATGCCTTGCTTGGGCAGCCAACCAACACTGAAGTTTTCCACTTCCCCAGTAAGTCAGACGTAAGAACTAAGCTGGGGGAGGAGGGGACCCCTCTCTGGCATATCTAGAACAATGTATATGGAAAGCAATTTGCTTGTAGGCTTGGACATAGGCCTCATTCCACACATTGGCTGTGAAAGACTAGCTGCTCTGTGAGAGAGATTCCTTTCACGTGGGGAGCGTTTCCCTATTGTGCTCTCATTGGCTTTACTGCAGTGACAGTAAGAGGTTCCACACAGAAGAATTCCCTGTGGTATCCATTTCTCCTCACCATTACAGTGCTTTTTACTGGCCAGCCAGAGCAGACACAATTTTATCTTTATTTATTTATCTCTACTTTACCACTCTTTCCAGAAGCGAGATGGCTTGCATCAAAGTAAAATATGAGACAGTAAGCAGTCTTAAAAGCAATAATAATAAATATAGGACACAGTTTAAAACCAGGGGTATAAATCTCCCGTTGAATGTGGCTGCATCAAACAGCCCAACAGTGAAATGATTCAGTGGAAACAATACAGGAACTGCAAGACGTATGTGTAGAGTTTTAGGAATATAGGATGTTGGGTGGAGCAGTGAGACCGCTCGGTTTGCATATCGGGCAGAGTGTGTGTAGGAGTGACTGGAAGTGGTGTGTGGAGCGTGAGGCCTAGTTTCTCCAAGGACTGGATTGCTGAAAGGCCTCAGCTGAAGAAGTTTTTGTCTGGTGCAGGTCCTCCCTTTATGAAACCTCTTCTTGTGGAGGAGTTAGCCCCCAAATCAGCCTTTGAACTGAAGCTAATTTTTCCTCTCGGATGGGGAGGAGGGGGGCCCTGAGAACTTTCCTTCCCCCTGGAGGCATGCTTCTGAGGGACTGTGGCTGGGCCAGCTTCAATAAGAAAACAGTCCTTCTGGGACCTCTGGTTTGGGAGGAGAAAGGAGTTTGGGGATGGGGAGTACCATACCCTGTGTGCAAGATTGTATTTTCCCTGTTGTAATAAATAGTTCCTTTGCTGAAGCCAAGGTGTGTGAGTGGGAGGGGGGCTTTATGAAAGGAGGCCCTAAGCCTTGAACTTGCCCTTATTTCCAACACCCGGGTTACATAGGGAATGACTAATTAAAAGCCTATTGGAAGAGCACTGTCTTGCAAGCCATGCTAACAAGATCCCGCAGGGCATGCATGTCCTCTGATAAAATGTTCCATCAGGACGCAGCCATCACAGGAAGGCCTTAGTAGAGGAGAGGAGGAGCAACTCAAGGCCAGGCACCACCAAAAGATTTCAGAGAGCCTGCTGTTTTGTGGCAGACATCTTCTGTATGTTAATGCCCTGACCTGGGTAGGACAGGCTAGCCTGATCTCACCAGACCTTCGAAGCAAAGCAGGGCCAGTGCTGGCTAGTATTTGAATGGGCGACCTCTAAGGAATACCAGGGGCATGACGCAGAGGCTTTAAAAAGAAGTCTAGCTCTCCGCCTAGTGGTTCATAATGCTAAATGAGCTAGAACGTCTGGCTGCCAGACAGTCTTCATATCACACTGCCATACGATGATGATGATGATGATAATAATCTGTATGTTAATGTTTGACTTTTGGTATGCTCTCAGGCAATGGAGGAGCTGGTGGATGCGGGGCTAGTGAAAGCCATTGGGGTTTCCAATTTCAATCACGAACAGATTGAGAGAATCTTGAACAAGCCTGGACTGAAGTACAAGCCAGCAAATAACCAGGTAAAGTGCGTACAGTGCCGTCCTAAACCAAGTTAAAACCTTCTACACCTATTGCAGGGCCCCCCAATATGGTGTCTGTGGGCCCCATGGTGGCCACCAACACCTTTCCCGGTGCCTGCCAAGTGTTTTAGAAAGTGGACAGGACCATTTGCCCAGTAAGGCTTCTGATTGGCCAGTAGAGATTTGATTGGCTGTGCAGAATCTTAGCTGCCACCATAGCACAAGAATGTTCACTGTGTGACTGAAAGTAAGACGTGGTAGCCATTTTGTGGCTGGTACACCTCCTCCATTTTGTGTGCGCGCCTACCACACTGTGTTATAATTCCAGAGCTCTGAAAGCTTCAGCAGATTTAGAAGGGTTTAATGCTGTTTAGGATTTCATTGTTAATGATGGACTTCTGCTCCATATGTTTATCTAATTCCCTCTTGAAACTGTCCATGCTTGCAGCTGCCACGACCTCCTGTGGCAGTGAATTCCATGTGTTAATCTCGGCTGCCCCTATATTAACATACAAATCAGCATCCTGGCAGGCTGAAGGCTGTTTAAAAAAACACACACTTTGATCTGCTTGTATCCTTGTGAAGGCGGCTTTCTGATGACCTCTGAGTAAATTAAACATTTACCTGGCGAAGTTACATTTCTTTTACACTTGTGCCTAGAAATTTCATTTCCCTACATGGGCAGCAAAGCTTAAGAAATCTACGAGGTGGCCTGTGATCAAAATTTTTGAGCCTTCTGCTTTCCCCATAGAAGCTTCCCTCTGACTGGTTCATTAAGAGTAATTTCCTGAGCTCAGAGGCACGAAGATAGGAATTTTACTGTTCTTTTTCCGTTTCTTTGTTTATTCCTTACCGCAAGGAGAAGGGGAAACTCATCTCTTTCTCACTGTCCTGTCCAGCACGAGCTCCGGCTGAGCCTGCGCTTTCCTAGGTGTGAGCCAACGCACGACCACTGAAGAAAGCTTAAATCATCTTTATTTAACTTCACATGCATTCAGAAGATCATTTACTCACAGTCAAGCTGATCGCTGGGTGGGGAAGTTACATCTTTGTGATCTAGGTCAATTCTAAGGCCGTGGTGAAAAAGAGATGAGTTTCCCCTTCTCCTTGCGGTAAGGAATAAACAAAGAAACCGAAAAAGAACAGTAAAATTCCTATCTTCGTGCCTCTGAGCTCAGGAAATGACTCTTAATGAGCCAGTCAGAGGTAAGTTTCTGGGACTACAATTCCCAGGGGCAACTTCTCTTAAAGATACACAGCAGTTTTACTAAACTACGGTTAACGCTGACTGGGGCAGCACACTTTGTGTTGTACCTCTGCATCTTGACTCCCTTCTTTCCCACACCCTTCCCACCTTCTGACTGGGACTCTGGGATCTCCATTCTTGCTTGTATCTGACAAAGGGAGCGTTGACTCTGAAAAGTTTATACCCTGAAGATCTTGTTGGTCTTTTAAAGTGCTCCTGGGCTCCAGTCTAGCTCATCTACTGCAGAACAGCACAATTACCCATCTAACACTTCATCCATTGCCCAACACTGTTCCTCAGATTAGCCAATATCTGAATGTGGTAGTTTCTGCTTTCCAAGAATCTTTAAGCCACAAAGCACCAAGGAATTGCTTAGAGAGGTGTTAGATCCAGGTGGGTAGCCTTCAAGTATCTGAAGGAAGTGAGCAGTGACTCACGAAAGCTCATACCCTGTCATCACCAATTTTGTTGGTCTTTAAGGCACTCTTTTCTACTGTTGAGGAGCTGCGGTGGCTCAAGTTGTTAAGACGCTGAACTGCAGGCTGTGGAAGGTCAGTAGTTCAGCAGTTCAAGACCTGGGTGCCACAAGATGGAGTGAGCTTCCGTCTCTAGTTCCAGCTCCTGCCAACCTAGCAGTTCGAAAGCAAGAAATTGCAAGTAGATAAATAGGTACCACTTCGGTGGGAAGGTAACAGCGTTCCGTGCGCCTTGGTGTTTAGTCATGCTGGCCACATGACCACGGAAACGTCTTTGGACAGCGCTGGCTCTTCGGCTTTGAAACAGAGATGAGCACCGCAACCCTAGAGTCGGATTCGACTGGCTTTCGAGCAAGGGAACCTTTACCTTTCTACTGTTAGGTGTTGTTGGTTCCACTTTGAAACTGGGTCCACTGTTGTAAAAATATTATCTCTGCCTTCACCCTTAGATTCAGTAGGATCCTTTCAGACAACATAATTCTATGAGCTTCGAACCATAAAGGGATTATAAAATAACAATAACATGCAAAACTTGGCATCTGAAATCAACCTAATTATGTGTTCAAAAGGGGTGGTTGAAATGTGTGAATGGGAAAAGTGATCCTGGCTCTGCCCTAAAGAGCAGTGGAACCCAGAATTAAAGTATCGTGTCACAGAAGCACCAAGCTGTTTAAAGGATAACATTTCATTCTAAATATAGCTTGTAGGATCTACATTCACCTCTCTGCACAGATGCCTCACCACCTATCCCAGTTTATTTTTCCTCACACAAGAAAGTGACTTTCTCAGTGTTGGTGAAGCAAAGTATCCTGCTGAGAATTTCTTCAGTCGTGCCTCAGGGGAAACTGGTGACTAATATTTAAAACATGAATGTGGGAGTTCTGGGAAGCTTCCCTCTCAGCAGAGCCCCACAGCGCGGCCTAGAAATAAACTTCAGGAACTGTGTAACTCTATCCAGTACAGTTCAGCTTCCCTGCTTGCTTGTTACCAAGACAAGATAGAATCTGACTGAAGGCCAGAGACTGACACTAGCTTTTTTTTCAGTGTGTTGAAGGAGGAAAGAAAAGGGTATTATTGCCTTTAAGGTATGGACATCCCTCTAGTAACTGGATGTCACTGCAAGAGATAGCCGTGTGGCAAACTATGTTTTGTGTGTTGGTCAGCGTCTGTGGTCTTCCACATAAGAGTCTTCAGATTCTTTTCATGGTTCATTTCGGGCAGCCGTTGAGACAGGCCATTTTCCTGTCAGCATACAGTGAAACATTTGGTGCTTACTTCAGAGATATAGAACCCGTGGTGGGGGGCGGGGGGGTTATAAGTAACACGGCCCTGTTTAGATGAAGATTGGGTAGCCATGTTAGTCTGTCTGTAGCAGTAGAAAAGTGTAAGAGTCCAGTAGCACCTTTAAAGACTCACAAAAAAAAATTGGTAGGGGTATGAGCTTTCGTGAGTCACTGCTCACTTTTTCAGATACCCGTATCTTTTCTACGGCCCTGTTTAACCACGGTATAAAATTTTGATTCAACTGCCCGCTGGTGGTAAAGAGCAATACCTCATAGCTCATGTAGATAGATCCCGTTGGTCAGCCGTGTTGGTCTGAAGCAGTACAACAAATTTAGAGTTCAATGGCACCTTTTAAGACCAACAAAGGTTGAATAATACCTTGAATAAACCTTTGTTGGTCTTAACGGTGCCATTGGACGCTAAATTTGTCATAGCTCATGTGTGGATTCAGTTTCGGCTGACTCAGCGTTTAGAGGCCCAGAACCAGTTGGCCCTCCTGAGTCTTAAGGAGGCCAGGCTGTCAACAACCAGGGTCAGGGCTTTCTCAGTGGTGGCTCCATCCTGGTGGAACAAGCTCTCAGAAGAGATCAGGGCCCTGTGGAAGCTTTTACGGTTCCATTTAAATTGTCTTCAGCCTACTTACTTCCTTTTGTCCATTTGCTATAGTTGTGTCCTAGAGGGTTGGGCTCTGTTCAAACCCCAACACTGATTACACAGCAAGTAACATTACAAGCCTGGAAAGAAAGAAAAAATAACTGGGAATCCAGATCTGGATTACAGAAATGTTAGAAGTAAGAAATGAGTTACATATAAGAGATTTTGGAAATGAATGGAGACAGCTAGAATAATTGAATAGTTTATTTGGGTGTAGAGGACAAAAATCTTGGGAAATGACGTCCCTCTCCAATCACTTCCAAGTTCTTTTGAAAACTGCTGTCTGATTGCAGTATGGCTGTTCTCCCGTTTTCATTTAGGGGTCCAAAGCAGTACTTTGAGTCAGTTTGGTGTAATGGTTAAGAGCGCAGACTCTAATCTGGGAGAACCAGGTTTGATTCCCTACTCCTCCACGTGCAGCTGCTGGTGTGACCTTGGGTCCGTCACAAATTCTCTCAGCTGTTCTCCCAAGGGCAGTTCTTGAGAGAGCTCTCTCAGGCCCACCTACCTCACAGGGTGTCTTTTGTGGGGAGGGGAAGGGAAAGGGATTGTTAACCACTCTGAGAAGGGTGGGGTATAAATCCAATCTCTTCTTCTACTTTCTGGAGGAGGGAGGGGACCATGAATAACTCCCAAAGACCTCCTTAATTATAAAAATTACTTTGCTTACATTGTTTCCTGTCTGCTGCTGCTGCTTCAACATTTTTTCCCTTCCAGTTACTTCTTGAATTAATCACATGGATCCCGACTGCTCTGGGGCTCACATCCCCAGCATGTTTCGTAACATTTGCAGTTGGATGTATGGCTGGTTGTCTGCCCGAATGCCCATCTTGCTGTTTGTACTTACAGGTCGAGTGCCACCCGTACCTCACCCAGGAAAAGCTTATAAATTACTGCCAGTCCAAAGGGATTTCCGTCACAGCGTACAGCCCCCTCGGCTCTCCTGACAGGCCATGGTGAGAACATTTGGGAGGTTTCTTCTTTTAGCACTTGGCATCACGTACAGCAAGGCGATTGCTCCCTTTAAGCTATGGAGCCTTGTGAGCAACAATTCTACTTTCTGAGCTCCTGCCATTAAAGTTGTGAGTGAGCGATTTGGCTGCTGCATAAATTAGTTTGCTCTGGAGCCATCCTTCCTGAGCTCAGACAAAACACCTGTGAGCTGGAGGTTAAAAAACTGTGAGCTAGCTCACACTAACTCAGCTTAGAGGGAACACTCATTGGAACTCCCCCCCCCAATTATGATTTCTTCCTCAGTACCCGTCCTGACCAAGTAAGTAAACAGGTGATAAAAACAAGTGTAGGGGATATTTACCTGTGTCTTGCACTGCTTTGTAGAGGAGAGCCAGTTTGGTGTAGTGGCTAAGTGGAGGAGAGCCAGTTTGGTGTAGTGCTTACGTGTGCGGACTCTAATCTGGGAGAACCGGGTTTGATTCCCCACTCCTCCACTTGCACCTGCTGATGTGACCTTGGGTCAGTCACAAGCTCTGTCACAGCTGTTCTCTCAAGGACAGTTTCTGTCAGAGCTCTCTCAGCCCCACCTACCTTACAGGGTGTCTGTTGTGGGGAGGGGGAGGGAAAGGAGTTTGTAAGCCGCTCTGAGACGCCTTTGGGCAGTGAAGGGCGGGGTATAAATCCAATCTCTCCTTCTTCTTCTTCTTCTTCTTCTGTATGTAAAAAGGCACGTTTAAGAACATAAGAGAAGCCATGTTGGATCAGGGCAATGGCCCCTCCAGTCCAACACTCTGTGTCACACAGTGGCCAAAACCCAGGTGCCATCAGGAGGTCCACCAGCGGGGCCAGAACTCCAGAAGCTCTCCCACTGTTGCCCCCCAAGCACCAAGAATACAGAGCATCAGTGCCCCAGACAAAGTGTTCTGTCTGTACATTGTGACTAATGCTAATGATGGACCTCTGCCCCGTATGTCTATCCAATCCCTTTTTGAAGCTGTCTGTGCTTGTAGCGGCCACTACTTCCTGTGGTAGTGAATTCCATGTGTTAATGACTCTTTGGGTAAAGAAGTTTGTGTAGTAGTGATGAGGGGGAGAGTGTTAAATCAGTCTGAGTGATGTGGATTGATGCAACATAGGATAAGACTTCTCTGCTTTGAATATCTATGTACCAGAAGCAAGACACCAGAGGGAAGGGAAGAAGACTTAGTTTTTATAGCCAGCTTTTCTCTGCCTTAAGGAGTCTCAAAGCGGCTTACGGTCGCCTTCCCTTCCTCTCTCCACAACAGGCACCTTGTGAGGTAGGGAATCTGATCACTGTAGTGATTTTATACATTCCCCAATCTTGTTAAGCCTATAGATGTTTAGGACGCTGAGAACAGGGGATGGATGCCTCCATATGTTGGCTGCCGAGGTTGGTTTGTGGCCAACCGTAAAACAGCTGTTGTGGTAGCTGGGGCCAGTCACAAAACATTGGGACTTCTCAACTCAAGCATCGTCTTATGCCAGAGAGTAGAGTTGCCAGCCTTCAGGTGGGGCCTGGAGATCTCCCAGAATTACAACTGATCTCCGAACTACAGAGATCAGTAACCCTGGAGAAAATAGCAGCTTTGGAGGGGGAATCTATGGCGTTATACCCCACTGAGATCCCTTATCTCCCCAAACTCTGCCTTCCCCAAGAACCATTCCCAAGTCTCCAGGAATTCCCCAACCTGGAGTTGGCAACACTGTGCCATAGGGAGCTGTTGCCACAAAGTTGATTTCTGCAGATACAACAGTGACATCTCCTGGATATTTGAGGGAACTGCCGCTCCAGTGAGGTGGCAGAAAGCCAAGACTGACTCTATGCTTTAGGGAAGAGATGCTTTCAGGAGGAAGGAAGTGGGCTGGCGGAAATATGTCAGCAGGGCCCTTGATACCCACAGACACCATGCTGGGGAACACTGTCTTATTCCAATACTTACCTCTGTACCTAATAAATACAAGGCTCCCCTTCTTCCACACACACACCCTTCAGACTTCCTATTTTTAATTAACTGTTGGCTTTTTTGGCAGGGCCAAGCCGGAGGATCCATCTCTCCTGGATGATCCCAAGATCAAAGAGATTGCGGCTAAGCACAATAAAACTGCAGCTCAGGTGTGTTTCTTTGAAGTGTGTCTGTGTATGCAAGTGAGGAAGACATCCATGTTGTCCATTGGACATCCTGTATATTTTTCTTGGCGATTAGCACTTTTTTTAGAAAGCAGGAAGACTCATTCTGTTTTGGTTGTGATCTGGTTATTAGGTCCTGATCCGATTTCATATCCAAAGAAATGTGATCGTGATTCCCAAATCTGTCACCCCGGCTCGAATTGAGGAAAACTTTAAGGTAAGAAGAAGCTTGGACTCAGATGTAGTATTTTGACATCTCAGGGGGGAAACAGAGGATTGTGTTTGTCATCTTGATGGTCAAGGCCAGTTATTAAGTGAGTAGAATAGTAAATACCTTTTCACCTGTGCAGGACTGTTTGTCCACATTCTCCTGAATTGCTTTGCCAGCATGGGAAGGATTTTGTGAAAACAAAGAGAGGGGAAAGTTAACAGTCCCTTTTATCAAATATTAGCGCACACACATCCCAGTCTTTCGAACATACTTTGGAACCTGCACTAAGCTTTCAGGGAGCATATGTGAAAAATGCAATAAACAAGTTGGGAGCGGTTGTGATTCAGCAGAAGAGCATCTGCTTGGCATGCAGGAGGTCTCAGGTTCAATCCCTGCCATCTGCAGTAAAAACGATCTGGCAGGAGGTGACGCAAAAGGCCTGTCATAAACCATGGAGAGCAGTTGCCAATCTGAGTAGAAAATGCTGATCTTGATGGACCAGTGGCCTGACGTCATGCCAGCCTCATGTACGTGTTCAGGGTTTGCCTCCACAAATCTTGCGAACCTTTACGGAGTACTTGGGATTGATTAGATTTTTTTTTTCTGGCCAGGTGTTTGACTTTGAGTTGTCCAAGCAGGAGATGGAGACCATCCTTAGCTTCAACCGGAACTGGAGAGTTTGTGCCCTGAGCACGTAAGTAGCTGGGCTCGAAAAGCATTTAGTTACGTTCTGAGCTGACTTAGAATTGGGCTGCAGTGTCTAGCCAGTGGGTTAATTGACTAAATACGTTTTTGATCACGAGAAGTTGGATAACATTTTTTTTTTAAATGCAGGTAGATCAAGATGGGGAGCCGCGTTAGTCTGTCTGTAGCAGCAGAAAAGAACAAGAGTCCAGGAGCACCTTATAGACTAGCAAAATTTGAGGCAGGATCTGAACTTCCGTGAGTCACTGCCCGCTTCTTCAGAACGAAATTCTATCTGTATCTGAAGAAGTGAGCGGTGACTCATGAAAGCTCACGTGCCCCGAATTTTGTTGGTCTTTAAGGTGCTCCTGGACGCTTGCTGTTTTTTGAAATGCAGGATTGATAAAAACTGCCCCAGGAGAGGCATTTTCCCTCCCCCCCTCAAACAAGAGGGAATGCCTTTCTTAGAATGATTTGTTGCAGTTTATTTACAGGAATTGCCCCCACACTTCTAGTGTAGCTCACCCTGATATGACAGACTTATGAAACCTCTGGAAATAAAATGCTCCCCCATTAGAAGTACTTTTAACATATATAGATTTGATTATGCTACATTCTATATATATATATATATATATATATATATATTTGCCTTTTGTGTGTATGTGTGCGTGCTTGTGCCTAGAAGTCATGGTGACCTCTGGCGACTCCTACTGGGACATCGAGGACGTTCAGAGGAAGTGGCTTGATAGCCTGCCTCTGCGTCCCGGCCCTGGTATTTCTTGGAGGTCTCCCATCCAAATACTCGCCAGGGTCGGCCCTGCTTAGCTTCTGAGATCTGACGAGACTGGGCTTCCCTGGGCTATCCAGGTCAGGGCAGTTAAGCTATAGTATAGATACCGATATGATAGAGGTTGACTAGAACCTGTACACCCCTGTGCTGGTCCACCCCCCCACCCCATCCCCGGTTAGATCCTGGGTTAAAATTGCCTTTCTTTAACGGGAGCAACCTTTTAATTAAACGTAGGATTTGCAAGGCTGTGGTTTGAACAACCAAACGTGTAAATATTACATATCAGTGCTATGCAGAGCCATTTTTGTAGAAAAAACCCTGCAGGAACTCATTAGCATAATAGGCCACACCCAACAGCAGAAACTCATTAGCATATTGGGCCACACCCCCATGTTACCAGACATGTGGTCATCCAGCCACACCCATCTTTTGCTTCTTATTCTGTATACCTTGTTTGTTGTCAAAACCCAGGGCTTTCTTTGTAGTAGGAACTCCTTTGCATGTTAGGCCACACACTCCTAATGTAGCCAATCCGAATGAGTTTCTGCTGTTGGATGTGACCTTTTATGCAGATGAGTTCCTGCTGGGCGTGGCCAACTCGGGAGCCAGCCGGAACTCCGTTCCTGTGCGTTCCTGCCCAAAAATAGCCCTGCTGCTACGTAATTCTGGATTCCACTAATTATGAAACCCTTTGAACAACAAAATCTGGTATCAAGAGTCGGTAAACCCTTGTGGTGGCTTTCAGGTTTTGTACAAGTGCTTTTATGCCGTGTTCTGAAAGCCCACACTGTCCGCAATCAGGCCTGCACATCTGGTGACTCACCAGGCTGAAGGTAACTCAGCAGCTCCTGTTTTCCCAGGAGCCCCAGTCTTCGCCAGGAGAAGAAGGCAACCAAAGTCAGAAGTCCATTGTGCCCCTGACGAACCAACACTCTTGGCTCACAAGCTGCGTTTGGCTTGATTGGGCCCCAGGTTTGCAGGGTGTGTGGAATATTGTGTTTGGAGAGGCTGTTGAAATGCAAGCCACTTCCTTTTTCTTCTGCATTAAAAAAAAAAGTGAACTGCTGTATGTATTAGTATTTTTTTGTTTGTTTATTTTGCCGTCAAGTCATAGCTGAATTACAGCAACCCCATAGGGGTTTTCAAGGCAAGAGACATTCAGAGGTGATTTGCCATTGCCTGCCTCTGTGTAGTGACCCCGGACTTCCTTCCTGGTCTCCCATCTAAGTTCTAACGAGGGCTGACCCTGCTCAGCTCCCGAAATCGGGCTAGCCCTGTTATCCGAGTCACGAAAGCGTAACATTTTAGCAAGATGTAAAGATTTGATTCAAGCTTCTAACTGACTGTCTCTTTCCTTAGGTGTGCCAGTCACAAGGAGTATCCTTTCAAAGCTGAATATTAAAACCCCATTCTCCTGAAAGTCATGGAGAGAAGGATGTCTGTCTCAACCATCTTGGCTTGTTCGTCTGTGCTCTTTCAACCACATCTAAAAATCTTCACTTTTCCAATATGGGTTCAGTATATTCTGAGCAACGGAATTTGGGGTCATGAATCGTTTTGTCCTCCTTGTTAAACAGAAACACCTTTGCCAGAATTAGCGGCTGGACTATTATGGAGGTGAACAGCAACTTTCTAAGTCCTTCTTCTGACTATACCTGACAAAGAGGCACGTGTTTCATGTCTCTTGCAGGAATCAAGGTTCAGTGTCTTTCCGTTAAAATGACTGGGTCATACTCTACTGCCGTTTTGCTAATGGAAGAGGGAAGATCTTCCCCATTTCTGTTCCTCACTGCAGCCAGCCATCCCAGAAGGCTTTTTGTTTACAAAGATCCTCTGTTCCCAACAGTGTCTTTTCACGTCACAGGAGGAGGGAGGGAAAAGATTTGTATCTTTCGGCAGAGTGGTTGTAGGTTATAACTCAGTGTTCCTAGACTCTACATTCAAATTGGGAGTTTTTGTAGTTACAGGTATGCAGTTTCTGTTCAATTAGTTTACGGTTTAATCTTCCCAAAGATTTTGAATTGTATTTTTCAGTCAGTGTTGTTTCCAATAAAACCTGTCTAGTTGGCATGTTGTTTGTTTGTAGCACCGCAGCTACATTATCCCATAAATCTCTCTCTAACCAAAAATCCCACTTTTGATGTATATTCAAATTCAGGAAGTTTACTTTTCTCATAGCATCTCTCTAGAAAGGGTTAATGTAGAACTTTTGTTAACCAAATTGTTAATCAGTTCTGGTTTCTTCGATGCCAAATGGTAAGACAGGTTCAATAAACTTTCGTATAAATCAGGGATGGTTAGATTTAAATTTAGGCTACTCAAATCATGATAAAAAAGAGATGCCAATTTAAATCAAGTATTTCCAAAAAGAGTGTTTATGTAGGCTGCTTGTTTCTAACTACTGAAGCAGACTGTGAAAGTCAGAAAATGAAGAAAGCTGACAGGAAGAAAGTTGATTCATTTGAAATGTGGTGTTGGAGGTGAGTTTACAAATACCTTGTTCTGCTGCAAAGACTAATAAGTGGGTTCACTTTGGTCCCATTATGAAAAGACAAGAGTCACTGGAAAATCTACTATGGAAATTTTCACATAGCGTGCAGTTTTAAAAACGTCAATGCAGAGGGTTTCACTATTGCAGGGGGTTTCACTACTGCGGAAATGGTCTCATACACGCCTTCATTCATTCACCTTAATGTTTGGAAAGGGCTAAAATTGTGGAGAATTTTCTAACCTATGAGGTGCAGTTCTCTGTGTCTACACTAGAGGGACCTCAACACGATATTAACCAATTGAAAGAACTCTCCAGCATTGTTAATATAAAGGCTGTTCTGTTTCTGCTTTGCTCTCAACCTTTTTAAAGGATTTTGAGAGCAGAGAGATGTCTGATCAACCACTGGTTGTCATGCTTTAAGCTAGATGACTTCCCTTGTTGCTTTTTATTCTCAGCATACTATGGCTACAATCTGGTACCAGCTAAGCACACCTGGGCCCACTGCGATCATCAGCAGAACACCCTCTGTAGGATACAGCCAAAAGTACTAGACACTTACTGCATCCTCATAATATTTGTTAACATAAGAGAAGCCAATGTTGGATCAGGCCAGTGGCCCATCCAGTCCAACACTCTGTGTCACACAGTGGCCAAAAATACCAGGTGCCATCAGGAGGTCCAGCAGTGGGGCCGGGACACTAGAAGCCCTCCCACTGTTGCCACCCTCCCACACCACAAGCACCAAGAATACAGAGCATCACTCGCCCCAGATTGAGATTTCCTATTTATACCTTGTGGCTATTAGCCACTGATGGACTTCTGCTCCATATGCTTATCTGATTCCCTCTTGAAGCTGTCCATGCTTGTAGCCGCTGCCACCTCTCTCTAGGGCCTAAAGGGGGAATTTTTAAAGGGCCATTTAAACATCGAAGAGGTAGTTGTGAGGAGAATCTGGAGTGGGCACAGCTGGGTGGGTCTTATAAGAGGACTTTGGAGCACTGTTACGTTGAGGAAGGGGAGTGGATCAGCTGCCAGATCTTTTTCTAGCCAGAAGTGTTTGTGTTCTAAAAAGAAGTTCTTTTGAGCATCACAAGTCAATAAGCCTGTTTAGTTTGGTTTTAAAAAAAAATTTAAACGGAGGATCTTATTCACTGGGCCCACCTTGTCTATACCTGCTGCAGACACCAGATCCGAGACGGAGAGAGCCTGTTCCCCAAGAAGAGAGCCCGTCCCTCTCTTCAGTCCACTCGCAGCTCTGCCTATCCGCATCTGTCTCTGTCTGCTCCAAAACTGCCAACGGCTGGTTCTCTGCGCTTGCCACCTTCCGCTCAAGAGTGACGCTGTCTTCAAACTCTGATAGGTATCAGGAGATCCTCTCCCAGATAATTAGCTTCCACTGAGGAAACATCCACAGCCATTTAAGAAGATATGAAGTTTGTTTGTTTGTTTGTTCTTCCAAATACTTTGATTCCCATCAAGTGCCAGATCACAGTGCAGTAATCATCCATCTGCAATAATCGGACACTTACGCAGTATCTGAGACACAGCAAAAAAAATATGTTTGCCCTGTTAGACCAGAGCCAGAGGTACATCTGATTCCAATAGCAGTTAGCAAAATACCGCCAGTATTTCAAAAGCAGGGCATGAAAATGCATTTTTAAAATCCCGGCGATGTTTTTATTTTTTTACCCACAAGCATGCAGTGCTTACAGGTATACTGCCTCTGTACGTGGAGGCTCCCTGTAGCTAATAGTTGTTGACTGACTATTGTCATTAAAGTGGGGGTGGTCTGAAAAGATAGTGGCTTGCTGAAGGGAAATTAGGATTCATACTTTCACAGGTCACATTCTGCTACACCAGCTCAAGAGGGCTGAATAATCACAGATGTATGTTTAAGGGGAGGTACCTGTACATGAAAAAAATTAAATTGTATGGTCAGTTTTTGCAAGGAATACAAAAAAAGCTCACAAACACTATTTTTCCTTCAATGAATGCAGAGCAATCACACTGTCACTGAAATGGGGGGGGGGATCTATATATGATTAGCTATATGAGACCCCCATCTGCGGAAGGCTAAATCTGGACTGAGGTCACACAGAGGCTCAACATTTTCCAGCAAATTTAGGGCACTCCCCAGGTTTGCATAAAAATCTGAAAATCTTTTAAAAATACACTGGGGGGGGGGTGGCTTTAAGTCCCCTGAAAAGTAAAGTAGCGTTCTCTGCTCAAGCACAAAGGATTGCACTTGAATGATAAAAGGGTTGGAACACTTTCCCTATGAAGAAAGGTTGAGGCGCTTCGGGCTCTTTAGGTTGGAGAAACGATGGCGGAGAGGTGACATGATCAAGGTTTATAAGATTATGCATGGGATAGAGCAGGTTGAGAAAGAAGTACTTTTCTCCCTTTCTCACAATACAAGAACTCGTGGGCACTCAATGAAATCGCTGATCAGTCAGGTTAGAACGGAGAAAAGGAAGTACTTCACCCATAGAGTGATTAACACATGGAATTCACTGCCACAGGAGGTGGTGGCGGCTACAGGCATGGACAGCTTCAAGAGGGAATTAGATAGGGAGCAGAGGCTAATAGCCACAAGGTACAGATAGGAACTCTTGGTGTGGGGCAAGTAATGCTCTGTATTCTTGTTGCCTGGGGGGGTGGCAACAGTGGGAGGGCTTCCAGTGTCCTGGCCCCACTGCTGGACCTCCTGATGGCACCTGGTATATTTTGGCCACTGTGTGACAGAGTGTTGGACTGGATGGGCCACTGGCCTGATCCAGTGTTGGCTTCTCTTATGTTCACTTACCTCAGGCAGTGGGGCGGGGAATTGCGCTGTGTTCTGCGGAGGCAGCACAGTCCAGGGAGCCTTGCTGGGCCTGGCAGCATCGGTTAATGTTCTAACTGGTTCTATCATCTTTGTTTTATGGTTTCTGTACAGAGCTCTGGGCGATTCATAAATATTAATGATGATGATGATAGTTTAGCCCTATATTACACTGCATTTCTGTATAGTTCATGAGTGCTAAATTTAATAACCTACTCATGTCAGGGCATATTATACTAATACACTATATAATACTATTACCAATCCCATCTAGGTTTTAAAGCCAATAGGCTGTTTGACCAGAAAAAGCCAGCAGTGTAACAAAAAAGTTATTGCTGTTCAATATTCATTAAAACAAACAACATTTAATTGCAGCAACTATATATTTACTCACATCTTATGTTATACCAAAATCCAGGCCTGCTAACAGAGTCATTAAGTGATAGTGAGAAGAATATGATACTGTTATACTGATACGAGTGGCCACTACTGGGCTCAAACAGGCTTTGGAGAGCCTTCCATCAAATTTTTTTAGTGTAAATACCAATCGGCAGAGCTTTAGCTGCCCGCTGAGTCCATGTCTGGCCGGGATTCTCTTTAACTGTGGCAGATTAGTTTATGGCTAGTAGCTGTGTAATGGTAGGGATGACTGCAGCAATGAGCAATGCAAAGATCTCTCTCAGTGATCTTTCTTGAAAGGGTAATCTTTATGGTTTCGGCACCTGCAAAGAAAAAAAGACCTTGGTTTTATTTCTTATGCATGAATTTGCTAATCAGTTGTCGGGGGGAGGGGGGTAAAAAAAATACCATATTTGATTTTTTTTTTAGTTCTAGAGTTTAAAAGCAGTGATGTGGGGCATAGCTCTCCGATGTGGCACCTGCGGGCACTCATGAAAGCAAAAAATCGACCCTATTAATTCTGAAGCAGGCTAAGGTGCACTAAATGTTTCTGCTTTAGGCTGTCAGTCATTTCTTGAGAGACTCTTCTTCCTTTGTGAATCTTGTTGGCTTTCTGGCTCTTACCTGAGGTTCACAAAAATCTGATATGGAATTTCCTTTTAACTGGCTATCATTCCCAAAGATGCCAGTTCAATTTTACAATAGATTTCATTCCACACTAGATTCTTGGAGGTCTGGGTTTTTGTTTTTTGCAGTCAGTACCTAGAGAGCCAGGAAGGCACTTAACTCGTTTAGTCTACAGATTCTCTCTCTCTTGTTGAAGCTAAGTAGAGTTTCCATTTCTTCTTGGCTTAGTTCAAAGTCAAACACCTGAAAAGTTCAAGGAGAAAGATTTAGCCAACAGTGGAGCAGTAATTGCAAGCATCTCTGCACACAGATCTATCTATCTATCTATCTATCTATCTATCTATCTATCTATCTATCTATCTATCTATCTATTCTTGTCTTTACATGGAAGGAAGAACTCAAGCTACTCATTCAAAAATGTATTTGGAGCCATAGCAATAATGAAGAGCTTGTGGGTGTGTGTGTGTGAAGTCTTAGTGGAAGGTATTTACTTTTAAATTCCAATACAAGGTCATTTTCAATTATATTTAGCAATAAGATAATTAAAATAAAATGCTTGTTTGGCCAAAAATCAGATGGTGGCCATAGCACAAATTGGCTTATGGTCACCAGGTAGCATTGCCAGCTCCAGGTTGGGATATTTCTGGAGCTTTGAGGCCTAGGGATGGCAGGGTATAAATGCCACAGATCCACCCACCAAGGCATCCATTTTCTCCAGGGGAACTGATTTCTGTCACCTGGAGGTCAGTTGTAATTCCGGGGTTCTCCAGGCCCAACCTGGAGGTTGGCAACTCTATCACCAGGTCAGTATAAGGGTTCTGCCATTGCTCCAGATGGAGCTTGAGCACTTGGTTTATAAAGTCTGTTCAGCCATGATCGGGACATTTAGTGGATTCCTTATGTCTTTAAAAAAATGCCTTTTTTAAAAAATGCATAAACTACAACCCATTCTTGGAGGAAGGAGTATTAATAAGTATGTCAATCTTGCTTTCAGCAAGAACTCTTGGAAAATGGATTCAGTGTTACTTTCAAAACAGGGCCATGCTCTCTGATGTTCTCCAGCAGCATGCCGCTGTTGATGTAACTTTCCTCCTTTAAGATCATGTTAACATTTGGTCAAAAAAATCAAAGTTAGCTGTTTTAAGAATAAGGTCTAAAAAAATACAATTTTTAAAAAGCTAACAAATGTTGAATATAAAAGCAAATGGGGGAGAAGCACTCTAAATGTGCTTCAAGTATATGAGAAAGTGTTTCTCTCCATATAAGTGAAAATAATTTCCATGTAAGATGAGCAAGGATATCGTCCTATGAGCAGCCTTACCTCAAAATTCTCTTTAAGACGATGTGGAGTAATTGATTTGGGGATGACAGCCACATTCCTTTGAATCTGGAAACGGAGCAAAACCTAAGGGAAAGCAAATCGCAGTGGTTAAACCTAGGGACATAAGAAGAACCCTGCTGGATCAGACTAGTGGTCCATCTAGCCGAGCGCCCTGTCTCACTCAGTAGCCAACCAGTTGTCCTGGGGGGCCAACAAATGGGCATAGATGCTGAGGCCTTCCCCAATGTTGCCCCCTGGCACAGATATTCAGAGGTTTACTGTCTCTGGAATGTGGAGTTCCCTTTAGTCACCATGACTAGTAGCCGCTGATAGACCTATCCTCCCTGAATTTGCCTAATCCCCTTTTAATGCTGTCTGTTATGCCTGTGGCTATCTCTACATCCTCTGACAGCAAATTCCACATTTTAATCACTCATTGTATACACAAGTATTTCCTTTAAAGGGACAACTGCTCCTCCATCCAAATGGCTCCTTGAGGAAGTACAAAATACTGATCAAGCACCAGGTCTCAGTTTATTTCACACCATCAACACAGATAGCAGTGGCAGACGTGGCTTACGCCTACTGTTATCTCCTAGGCTTTTGCCACCACCAGCCAGGTCTGAGGCGAGCCCCTAAACTGCTGCTGGGATAACAAAATAATTTGAACCAATCCCAATTAAAGCTTATATTGAGAGGCAAAAGCACCCCCTTTTGCTGTACTGTATGCAGGGGTCTTTTGGGGGGGGAGCGCACCGGAGCACAGCTCCGGGAGTTCAGGAGCCAAGCCCCGCCCCCAGCCGGCGTCCCGGAAGTCTTTCAGGCAGCCGAATGTCAATTTCAGCTCCATTATATCCTATGGGCCATTGAAGTCAATGGTGAAAACATGGCATATATTCTGGGGGCTGGAGGGGAGGGGGTTTGAGGGAGAGGCTCCAAACTCACAGGGTAGCTGATGGAGCCTCTCCCCAAGTTACCCACCAAGTTTCAAGAACATTGGGTCAGGGGGTCCAATTCTATGGGCCCCTAAACAGGATGCCCCATTCCCTCCATTGTTCTCTATGGTGGGAAAAAAATAACTTTTTTTCCCACCATAGAGAACAATGGAGGGAATAGGGGCAACCTCTCCTCTTCCTCCTTCTGGTGATGTCAGGGGGTGTGGCATATGCTAATAGCCTAATAGCTCATTAGCATACCATATGCTAATGAGCTCCTGCAGCAGTTTTTCTACGAAAAGACCCCTGACTGTATGTATGGCTCCACTGTTGACTCTAGTTAGAATATATTTGTAATTAAATACAAAAACAGTGAGGCATGAATGTAGGTCTGAACTGAGCAAGCAGTTTGGGCCTACACATGCTGGATTTTACATGAGAATATCATATTAAAGCATTACACCCATAATGGAGAGCGTGTGTTCTGGGAGGCAGGTTTAGGCATGCCTTTCCCCCCCACCTGTGGCAGGTAACTCCTCACCTCAGCCTCAGTTTTGTGCAGGGAGAAGATCAAAGAGTCTGCTCTGAACCAAGCCATAGTTTTCATAAAACAAAGGCCAAAGTACACATGATATTGGGGTTATGTGAATGCATAAGCTCAAAAGTTTTTAAGCTCAAAAGTAGCCCAAGGAGTTCAATACCTGTCTTTCCCCCTCATCAGCTCTAACAGTAGCTTGTAGGTGGGTGGGGTTCCTCTGGAGGGAGAGTTAATCCCTCATGCCAGCACCCCAGACCTCATCCACCGCTGCTTTTTTATCTTAAATTACACGCGATGATCCAGTCACTGATATTCTCTCATCTCTCCTTATATATAATTCTATTTTGGTGTGAATGCTCCACACGCTCCCACAGCCTTTGGCTCCCTCAGCTGCCACTCTGAAGGTCAGCCAATCCCCCGGCTGCATTGCCTCACTGCATTGCCTCGGTCCTGCCCACGGAGCCAGCGGCCAGCATCTCGGCCTCAGTCTGGAGGGAGCTGGTGAAAAGGATGGATGCTCCACTGAGGGAGCAGCAACCCTTCCACGGGGGAGAAGGAGGCAGACCGAGCGAGCAGCAGCAAGCACAGGAAGCACTCACCTTCGCTGCCCCTCACAGCCCCTCTCTCTCGGCCACAAGGCCAGTGCTTCATCAAAGAGATAGCTCAGCGGGCTGCACTGCAGTGAAAGGCTCCCCCTGCCTTTCTTCAGCAGCAGCAGCAGCGCCAGGGAGAGTCTGGATGAGAGGAAAGGATCTGTGACTCCTTGGAAACTGGACGCCAGGAGGAGGACCAGGAAGGAGCTGGTGCCTAATGTGCTGCAGAAGCGGCAGGTGGCGCTGTGACCAGAGCAGGAAGTGCGGACAAGAGGCAGAGGAAGCCCTGCCAGGACCCACCAAGGAGCTGCCAGGTAGGCAGGGGAGCTGGAGGAACTCCCCCTCTCACCTCACTGAGGTGGCGGAGCACCTTGGGGAGGGTCTGGGGCTGCCTGTCACTCAACGGTCACCTCCATTCATTCAGAGACAGCAGGCCGGGCACAAAGCCTTCTCCCCAAATCTGCTCGTCCCCCACCCTGTCGCTTATCATGGAGAAGCTGCTGAGCGTGCATTCTCTTTCTCCCCTTCTGGCCACGGCTCCACAGAGAGAGGGCCACCACTCTCAAGGGAGGGAGGCGGGCAGGTAGAATAGACTGTGCGCCCCCTTCACGTGGTGATGGGGGGTT
This sequence comes from Gekko gecko, assembly GCA_029375565.1. Classification (NCBI taxonomy): domain Eukaryota; kingdom Metazoa; phylum Chordata; class Lepidosauria; order Squamata; family Gekkonidae; genus Gekko; species Gekko gecko. The sequence continues at coordinate 29,033,723 of JAPDNY010000005.1, read as the reverse complement.
CCTTTGCTGCCCTTTCCATCTTGCTAGTGCCCGTTGTATTCCTTTTACAATGGGCTTTGCTAGTAGTTCATGATAAAAGGCATCTTACAATGCTGGCACAAGGAAATGACAATCAATAAAGAATATATATTAAGAGGAAATACCTGTGCTGTGGTTTTATTGTGTTTGGCTGCAATTTCTTTGACCCTGGGATCATCCAGGAGGAGAGGACCCTCAGGTTTATCCCTACAAAAGCAGAATGCAGGTTTTCATTTTTAATGGCTGTTTAGTTCTCCTTGAGAGTCCCTTGGACTGCAAGGAGATCAAATCATTCAATCCTAAAAGAAATCAACCCTGATTGTTCCCTGGAAGGCCAGATCCTGGAGCTGAAGCTCAAATACTTTGGCCACCAAATGAGAAGGGAGCATTCACTGGAGAAGACCCTGATGCTGGGAAAGACTGAAGGTCAAAGAAGAAGGGGACGGCAAAGGATGAGATGGTTAGACAGTGTCATCGATGCAACGAACATGAAATTGAGCAAACTTCAGCGGACAGCGGAAGACAGGAGGGCCTGGTGTAATCTGGTCCATGGGGTCGCGAAGAGTCGGACTCGACTGTGGGACTGAACAACAACAAGTTCTCATAGGGGCCACTGGAATACTTCTGAAGTTTATTACTTGTTTATTGTCGGCAGAGTGAGTTTCTGTTCCTTCAAAACCATGCTGGGAAATGTGGCCAGTAAATAGAACAATTTTTTAGGAAAATTACATTACTGGATAGAGAGGTTTAAGTTTCTAGCTACATGACTGACAGGGAGAAAAGATAGATTCAGGTGGGTGGCCATCTTGGTCTGAAGCAGCAGGACAAAGTTTGAGTCCAGTGGCACCTTGAAGACCAACAAAGTTTTATTGAAGGTATAAGCTTTTGTGTGCTTATACCTTGAATAAAACTTTCTTGGTCTTAAAGGTACCACTGGACTCAAAAGAAGAGAAAAGTTAGTGGAAGGAAGTAAGCCTGAGAGTTGCATTCTGGGGGCTATTCAGGCAACAGCATTCAACAAGTAGAAAGAAGTGAGGCACCCATATACCTGACTAGCTTTCCCATCTGCCTCCCTCACCCCTCTGAGTTTATAGCCCCCCTCTGAAGTCTGAGGCTAAGAGACAGCATAAAGTCCTTCACTTCCCACAGATTCCATGTGTCAGGATCTGTTCTAACTTCCACCCTCTGACCTCTTAAGCTCGCTAAACCAGACCATTAGAAGCCACTGAAATTAATGTATTGCTGCTATCATTACTATAACAGATGTAATAAGACTTTTTTCAGTTCATTTCTCCCCATTTATTTCCAAACAAAAGCACACCCATAATAAATATAAACATTACTTTAAAATAACAACGATGACGATGATAAAGATGATGATGAAGTTTCACAAAGCATCCTTACCATATCCAGTTGGGAGCTCCAAGAGGACAGTAGGCAGTCACAGAAATCCCTTTGGATTTGCAGAAAGTCACCAGTTCTTCCTGAGGCAGGTATGGGTGACTCTCAATCTACAAACACAGACACGAAATCCCTGGTCGCAAGACTATATAGGGGACGGTATCTGGCATCTGAATGCAAGAATATATGGTGGTGTTGGAAAGGGCTGCCCAGTCACAGCCAAAGCTCCCTCTAAGCCATGGAGTCTTGTGAGCAAAAATTCTACTTTGTGAGCGACCAGCATTAAAGTTGTGAGCAAGCAAGCGATTTGGGCTGCTGCATAAATGAGTTTGCTCTGGAGCCCATCCTTCCTGAGCTAAGGCAAAAATCTGTGAGCTGGAGGCTAAAAAACGATGAGCTAGCTCACACTAACTCAGCTCAGAGGGAACACTGCTGATTTATGGCAACTCCTGGTTGCGTTTTCAAGGCAAGAGACATTCAGAGGTGGTTTGCCATTGCCTGCCTCTGCGTCACAACCCTCATATTCCTTGGTGGTCACCTATCCAAATACTAGCCAAGGCTGACCCTGCTTAGCTTCTGAAATGTGACAAGATCAGACTAGCTTGGGATATCCAGGTCAGGGTGAGACAATATATGGGGGGGCAATAGCCTATGCTTGAGTGCGCAGGGATGGGGCCAGTTCTCTGGAGGAGCATCTTGATATTGACCACTGGTGGCCCTTCTCCTATAAACATTTTATTTTGCTAGGGCTAAGTTCAGCCAAACAAAGGCAAATAGTGCCAGACTGATAGGGGTTTCTCAGGAAGTTGTGCTACATCCCTCATTCTGACTGTAACTTGTATCCCTGTCCAATGTTTATTTTGTTTACTTTATTTCTTGACTGCCCTTCTCACTGAACGGTTGATTACGTGGTGTAAAGCAATGCAATCAAATAGCACGAGACCTCTGATAAGCCATGCCATAGGGCTGGGATTACAAAAAACAGAAACGATGCCTGAGCTATCCAAGTCAGGGTATAATTACTTTCAGCTATCAAAACAACCCCTGCAAATCCACAAAAACATCGTGTTTGGACAGCAGCATTATTATGTCTAAGCAGCATACCTGATTATTTGCCGGCTTGTGCTTTAACCCTAGTTTGCTCAAGAGCCTCTCTATCTGTTCACGGTTGAAATTAGAAATGCCAATGGATTTCACCAGACCCGCATCCATCGCGTCCTCCATAGCCTATGGAGAGAAGGGAAGGGAAGGACTTAACGGCAAGCCCTGGTGGGGTTCTCAAGGCAAGAGATTCCAGAGGTGATTTGCCATTGCCTGCCTCTGCATCCTGGCCCTGGTATTCCTTGGAGGTCTCTCATCCAAATACTTGCCGGGGTCGATCCTGCTTAACTTCTGAGATCTGATGAGGCTGGGCTAGCCTGGGCTATCCAGGTAAGGATTGGAGACAAGAGACATCGGCAGACCAGGGCAGGGAAGCATTTAGAGCAGAATGTAATAAACAACTCAGACTCACAATTCAGCTTCCACTCTGCAGAATAGAAAGCACGACAATCGTCTGCGACAATCTGCTGGGAATGTGTCCTGAATGCAACTCACTGAGAGAAACAGAATGCACACACACACACTCACACACACATATATAAAAAAATGTAGGAATTTGTGCAGGAACATAATTGCTATATACACAATTTCAAAGCAGTACACAAAGGATATGTTCCTAACTGAACCATTCAGACTCAGGATGCATACAAACCTACATAATTTCAGCCATGCACCTGCTGTGGAAATAGATTCATTGCATTTGGGGCACACATACCATCTTCTGCTAATCAAGTTTAACGGAAGCCTGCTCTTCTGGTTGGCAGGATAAACTGGATTTGCACAGCGCTCATTGGCCAGCATTTGAGTCGGTCACAAAAGCACCAAGCCCAATTCCTGGAGCAATTTTTAAATTGTGATTTTTTTTGAAAATGTGCTAAGTAAACATTAAGCAGACAAACTTGCTAGACACTTAGGAATAAAGCAGAAGATTGTCATCTTGAAGGATGGGAGCCATACTAAATCTAGAGGATATATACTTGTCATCTGAGGAATTTATCTCATGGGGGGGGGAACAAACCAATACCCCCTAATACCCATCTCTGTACCTACTCCTTTTGGAAAGTTCAGCTCTATGCCGTCTTCCAAACAAGTTCCTCGGGGTATTTGCTATCAAGATTAAAGGCAGGCAATTTCCAGACCACGATTACAAATTACTATCTACAGCGTGAAAATTGAAGAGGAACGCCCCCCCCGACCTACCTCCCATGTGTCCAGAAAATCTATACTGCTGGGCAATATCAAACCATTTTTATCGGTAGGGAACAGTTCTTCTCCAGCCTGCCATGAGAAGCAAGAAAGGTTAGCAACAGATGCATTATCCCTGCAGTGCCCAGACATTTTGGATAAGGAACTGCTGTTCACGTAAAACATTTCATCAGGACCTCCCATTTTTCCATGTCACATGTAAGCAAGACACCACAACTGGTGTTACTTCTAAAAGGCCAGTGTCCCGTGTCCAGGAGGCACTGCAAAAATGGAATTTTTGGTAGCGGCCCCAATCTATAGAAACTGTTCCTACTTGTGATTTGCCAAAGGGAGGGTCTTTGTTTCAAAGGGCTTAAAGAGCTATTTATTGATCCAGCTTTGGTAACTAAGGTACCTGGTGCTCTTTACCGACTGCTGCTTTAATACTTAATCTCTTTGACTGATTTTTTGGTGGAGAGTAAGATAGAGATGCCAGGTACATGCCCATGCTCCATGGGAAATGTTTTGGGACAGGGCCCAGGAGGGGAAAGCCTCACCGATGTTTCGATGCCACTCCTGGGCAAAGGTCCAGAAGTGACATAATTCCCCATGATGCTCTGGGGAATCCTCCTAACTTTATGGTAAATGCCACAGAAATTTGTTCAGACTTGAAGGTAATATTGAAGAGCCAGAAGGGACTTCAAAATATCAGCAACATGATCCTATCTCACCCCACCCCATTTCCCTCCTGTTGCTCACCAGAGCAAAGGCAAGCAATAGAGGGTGGGGGCAGAAATTCCTTGCCCTCAGTGGGCACCTGGAAACCCTAAAGTAAGCCCTGCTGAATAACACGGGACTTACTTTTGAGCAGGGCTATTTTTGTAGAAAAAGCCCAGCAGGAACTCATTAGCATAATAGGCCACACCCATCAGCAGAAACTCATTAGCATGTTAGGCCACACCCCTGACAGCACCACTCATTAGCCTATTAGGCCACACCCCCATGTTACCAGAAGTGTGGTCATCCAGCCACACCCACCTTTTGCTTCTTATTTTGTTTACCTTGTTTGTTGTCAAAACCCAGGGCTTTTTTTGGAGCAGGAACTCCTTTGCATGTTAGGCCACACATCCCTAATGTAGCCAATCCTAATGAGTTTCTGCTGTTGGGTGTGGCCTGTTATGCTAATGAGTTCCTGCTGGGCACGGCCAACTTGGGAGCCAGCCAGAACTCCGTTCCTGTGTGTTCCTGCCCAAAAATAGCCCTGCTTTTGAGTAAATCTATTTAGGATTGCTCCATATTGCAATAGACATCTCCAACATTCTGGTCAAGGTGTTCTGGTTTATTCTCCCCTAAGTACTCTATAGCCAAGAGCCTTAGTGGCCACTGGTATGTCTCACAGTTGAACTCCATTGCTGGCCATCTCACCCCTTGGATGCAGAGGAGATGCTTCTTCTCATCATTGATGCAAAACAATCCTCTTCCTCTCCAGAATCCCCTTGGTATCTTCCCCGTCACTGTTTCACGTGGCCAGATCTAGTCATCCTATGCTGCTGCTATAGTTCTTATCTGCTATCGCTGTGCCTCAAGATAGTATCACTTCCAGATGGCTAATCCTGCATTGTATGCCTGTGCCAGCTCCCACATGGATGCATGTCCTTCTAAGCTCCTCCATCATTTAACAAACTTCTACAATGTCACATAGAGCTTATTCATGACCTACGGTCTGCTGCCAATGACCACTCATGGGCTGTGGCCTTATGGGAACCAAAGAACCTGGTTCCATAAAACATTTGCCATAGCTTTTCTGAAGCACTACCGCTAAGAGCAGACTCAAATTATATAACCAACATTGTTGACTTCAGAAGCAAGGAAAAAGAGGACTGCCTGTCAAATAGAATACACTTGTCTACAGACGCCCCAACAAGCTCAGCAGATAGCTGAAGTAGCTGACAATTTAAAGAAGGAATCCAGGTCTTACAATAAGAATATAAGCAAGCAAAGTACCTTGAATCCCATGGGCCAGTGCATGAGGTAGAGGTCCACATAATCCAGCTTTAGAGATGCAAGCGTTTTTTCACATGCTCCCTTCACCATGGATTTCTCATGGAATGTAGACCACAGCTGCAAATTGACCAGCATACCACTCAAATAAGTGCCTCAGAATGACTTCAGGGAGGTTCATCCTATCAAATTCCAGATGTGCAGATTTTTGCACAAGGCCTGGTGCCTGGTACGGATGATTCTTGAGAAGTTTAGGGCTTAAGTCAATACACTACGGAAGATCTGAGATTGTCTTAACTTTTTCTTACTTCCAAGTAAATGAAAGTGGAAGTGATCCTGCAGGAAGGGATACTTAATGCTTTCCTTCAGGACCCCCCCCAAAAAAAATACTATAAGCTCTGGGGGGGGGGTTGCAGGTACCATACAGGTTACTATTTTCCCCCACAGGGGCAAATGGTGGTTTCAGGAGGTGATTTCAGCTGGGGAAAAGGCACAGGGGGAAATTGTTATGTACCCCTTCTCCAGTACCACTACTCTGATTCAGTTTGATGCCAAAGTCACCAGGAGATCCAGTGACATCCTATATCATGTCTATTTTTGCTTTCCATTTCCATTTTTTTTTTTTAAAAAACCCTTCCCCTCTTTTGCACATGCATAGGCAGTCACTGGCGCACATGTTCTCTGATGCACAGACAGAATTCTGGTCATTAATTTTGCACGGAGGCAGCAGGTCTTCTCACACAAAAGAACTTGCACACAAAACTGCTTTCTCTGCTGAAACGAGTGAGGCACCCCTGGCGGATGAGGAGCTCTGCATGTGCACTGGAGAATAATATTCGGAGCATAACAATTAAGGTGTGTGCCCCCCCCCCCCCATGTTTTCAGTATCCTCAGTCACATTCTTCCACGTGGCCGTACCTTACTGACGACAAACAGATCCTCTCGTGCCACAGCCCGTTCCTTTATCTTCTCTTGGATGGCATCTCCAATCTCCCCTTCGTTCTGGTATACGTAGGCACAGTCGAAATGCCGGTATCCAATGTCAATAGCAAGCTTGATTGCATCCCTCACTTTCCCTAAAGGAGACTGGAAAATAAATCCGTGTCAGGGTTTCAAAACGTCTTTTCAGTTTCCCCACTAAGATGGGATAAGAGAAGAAGCATCACCACTCCACAAAGTTGTACAATCTCTGGGTTATGTGTCTGTCTTAAAGGGAGTCCTACTGATTTGCTTTCTTTGGTGCAAAAATTAAACCCCCACCATGTGGCTGCCTCTATCATGTCAAATTTGGCCCCAAGAAAAGAGCTAGGGATAAGCTAGGGATAGGGCTGCGGCTCAGTGAGAGCCAGCATGGTTAAGAGCGATGGACTTTAATCTGGAAAACTGGGTTCAATTCCGCAGTCCTTCACATGAAGCTAGCTGGGTGCCCTTGGGTCAGTCACAGCTCTTCAGAGCTCTCTCAGCCCCCCAAAAAACAAGTCTAGCTCACCACTTAGTGGTGCATAATGCTAAGAGAGCTGGAACTTTCGGCTGCCAGACAATCTTAGGGTCTCCCGGCTATACTACACACAATGCCATATGATAATAATTATTGCTGCAAAAATTAAACCCCCACCATGCGGATGCCTCTAGCATATCAAATTTGGCCCCAAATTAGCTAGGGATATGGCTATGGCTCAGTGGTAGAGCATCTGCTTTGTTTGCAGGAGGTCCCGGGTTCAATCCCTGACATCCCCTGCTAAAAGGATTGGGGAGGAGATGATGTGAAAAATCTCCACCCGAGACCCTCCAAGTCAGAGCAGACAAGGCTGGCCATAATAAACCAAAGGTCTGTCTTTGGACAAGGCAGGTTTGTGTCTCCATGGGAAGCACATGGATCAGCCTCCACTTGATTCTTGTTTCTCTTGAGCAGGACTCCTAAACAGCTACCACATCAACCCGAGTCATATTGCCCGTTCCTTTCTCAGCCAGGCTACTGGTGGTTACAATTATGGCCCCTCTTGACATTCTTGGTAGGGTTAATAGCAGCCTCAAAATAGAAAGTGGTCTGACAGCTTTATACTAAGTCACGTGGAAAGAGGAGAGGCAGCTGAGTGCCTTGAACAAGAAAGAAGGAAGGCACTCCTGGCTTGCTAGTCAACAGCACCATTTCAAACTCTCTCACTGCGCCATCTGCCCTGGCCTGCATGGCCCAGGCTAACTTGACCTTATCAGATCTTGGAAGCTGAGCAGGGTCAGCCCTGGTTAGTTCTTGGAGGGGAGACCACCAAGGAAGCCCAGGGTTGCTAGGCAGAGGCAGGCAACAGCAAACCACCGCTGTTGTTCTCTTACCTTGAAAAACTTCGGAGGTTACCGCAAGTCAGCTGTAACCGGATGGCACTTTCCACCACACCACTGGTGCTGCCTGCTGTTACTTGCCTTGCTTAGCTTGACTTTCCCTGGATTTGTATCCTTTCTTGATTCCACCTGACCTCTTCCTATGCAGCCACAGTCCCTTCACCCTGGCTTGCTCCTTTCTAGGGATGCCAGCCTCCTAGTGGGACCTGGAGACCCCCCCAGAATTACAGCTCATCTCCAGGCTACCGAGGTTCCCCTGGAGAAAATGACAGTTTTTGGGGGTGGACTCTGTTATGCCTCCATTGGAATGCAATGTTAAGCTTGAGCCAAGGCAAGGATTGTAATCCCTGAACTCCTATTGGTTGCCTTTGTATTACCGTCCAATCAGGACTCAGCGTAATGTTTTGGAGGGAACAAACCTCATTGGACGTTATCTTTGTAATCTCATTGGTTACTTATTGTACAGTAGGCGTGGCTACATTAGCTCGGATTGTTTAAAAGGAGCTGTGCTCCACTGTTAAGTTGTTCGCTGTTCTGGTTATTGTTGAGCTGTTATCTCTTAGAAATAAAGCTGAAATCACTTGTTTGCTGAAATCGAGTTAAGTCTCATACTTAACAGACTCTGTGGCGCTGTACCCCACTGAGGTCCTGGATCTGCCAACTCTACCCCCAATCCCCTGCCAGTGGCCATGGGGGACCTGGCAACCCTACTTCCTTCCCCAGTTTCTGACTCCTGTTTCTGCCTGATCATAATCACGTGTAGCTGTCTCCTCTGACAAAATCTTGCAAAGACTCTGCAGTCCCATTGGATCTCTTCCATCTCTTCAGTTGCCAGAACGGAAGAGACCTGCTTGGCCAAACACTTGGCTTCTGACAGCTGTGACTGCAGAACTGATGCAGACCGGAGAGCTCTGTGAAAGTGTCCAGGGTAGGTTCCTTTGCGCTGCAGTTGAGAGGAAGGCGCATGGGTGGGAATTGCAGAGAATGCTAGTTACACGACAGTGGCTCAGAAAGAAATAATCCTTGGCATTGAATTACACTTTATTCACTAAGCATTCCAAATTGCTGGGAACCAGGCCATGAAACTAAAAATCCTGTTGTCATGCATATATGCCAGGGAGGTGAAGGAAGAAATTCTCATGGGTATAGCCTTGACTCAATAATCCCTAAGCATACAATCATAATATCATCACCCAATGTCAAATACAAGAGTTACACTGAAGTGCTTAACAATGCAATCCTATGCACAGTTCCTGTAGTCAAACCCATGCTCTAGACAGCACTAACTCTGCATAGGACTGCTCTTTGTGCTCAGACATCTCATTATTGATTTCAGTGGGTCACAATGGGGCTTCACTTTCTCTGGAATGGGCATTGGTTTTCCACTGCTGTCATTCCACAACTCTATTGTGTGAGTGTCCCAAACTACCGCACCAGAGCAAAGAACAGAGTGAAACCAGCAAAAGAAACAAGGATGGAGGTTTCCCAAGACCAGAAGTCCCCCCCCACACACACCAAAAGCAAATTTTAACTTGGTAATCATTAATTTGCAAAAGCTCCACCCAGTGCTTGAGGTGAACGTCACCGGGGTGGTACCTGCTTTAGCATCTGGAATCAGTTGCATAAAGAAGAAGAGAAACCACAATAAGCCGAACCATTCTTCCCACAACGTTCTATCTGGCAAACGTTCTGCTATAATTCAAATTCATGAGGAATGCCAGCAAACCTGCCAGTTACCTGCCATGTGCCTAATCCCAGGATAGGCATCTTTGCCTTGTTAATGAGTTTCAGGTAGGGCTGCATGCCGCATCAGTCGTGTTCCCTTCACAGAGAAATCCAAGTGCAGAATAACCGTCCCCACTCCTGTCAATGACAAAGAACACAACCCAAGAAGGGGGACGTGCCTGAAAGCGGCACCTTCTCTTTGCCCCTCCTTCCCCTCCAGGTTGCCTTTCATGGAGAGCAGGTACATTGATAATCCCTACAGAATTTTTAGAAATCCTTGCGGCAACTCAGTGAAACACAGATCAGTAACAAGAACAGGGTTGTCATGTGCCCCGGGAGCTTTATTGCTTACAGAAGGAAAACAGTGAATGTTAATTGGTTGTACTTTGAGGGTTAGGGTTGCCAGCTCTGGGTTGGGAAATACCTGGAGATTTTGCAGGTGGAGCCTGGAGATGGTGCAGTTTGCGGAAGAGCAGGACCTCAGCATGGTTCAATGCCATGGAGTTCACCCTCCAAAGCAGCCATTTTCTCCAGGGGAACAGATCTCTGTTGTCTGGAGATCAACTGTAAAAGAAGGAGATCTCCAGGTCCCACTTGGGGGAGATATTACTTACTAATGTTTGTGAAAATTGTAGGCTCTTTGTTGTGTGTATTGCATTCTTTGTTGTGTGTTTGATGCTGTTTTTATTGCATTGATGATTCAGCCAGGGGTTAGAAAATCCTTAGCAATTTCAAATTCTTCATTGTCAGCCTTAAAGTTGTGTAATTCCTCAGTAGTTATTACTTTTGACTTCTTGATGTTCTTGTTTTGGTACTCTCTCCTTTAACCTTCATCAATACTCATGTCAAGTCTTCACTATTTTCAACCAGTAATGTGGTATCATCTGCATATCTCAAATTATTGTTCCTTCTAACAATTTTCACTCCATCTAAATGTAATTCAGTTTTCCTTATGATGTTTTCTGCATATAGATTGAGCAGATAGGAAGATAAAATACATCCTTGTCTAATACTTTTGCCAGTTGGAAACCATGCTGTTTCTCCATATTCTGTTTTAACAGTTGCCTCTTGTCAAGAGTATAGGTTACACATCAAAATAATCATATGTTGTGGCACACTCCTTTTTTAAAAACCAACTATAGCTTTTCATGGTCCACACAGTCAAAAGCTTTGCTGTAATCTGTAGAACATAAGCTGATTTTCTTCTGAAACTTTCCATATGGTCCAGTAATCAATGTACATTGGCAATATGATCTCCAGTGCCTCTTCCTTTTCTGCATCAAGCTTGAACATCTGGCATTTCTCATTCCATATATGTTAACAGTCTTTGTTGTAAGTTTTTGAGCATCACTTTGCTTGCATGAGAAATTCATACAATGGTCTGATTAGCTGCTGCAATCTTTGATGTCTCCTTTGAGTATTTTCAGTCTGTGGGTGATTGTTTTGTTTTCTACATTTGTTGGTGTATTTTTGTTAATATTTTGATAGAATCCATTTCCAAGTCTGGAAATAGCTCTACTGATATCCCACCTGCTCCTGGTGATCTGTCTCACCCAATTGCTTTGAGTGCCACTTTCACTTCACTTTCTAAAATTGCAGGTTCTTCCTGAAAAGATTCTTCTTTGAAGGAATCTGTCATCCTTTCTTCTCTTCTGTATAATTCTTCAGTGTATTATTGCCCATATTTTCTAGATTTTGTCCTGTTCAGTTAATGTGTTTCCATTTTGATCTTCCAACATCCATATCTATGGTTTAAATTTCCCTTTGATTTCTTGGATCTTTTGGAACAGATCTCTTGTTATTACTACAGTAAACAATAGCTCCAAGAAGATCTGAGAAATGATGAACTTTGTTATAGTCTAAAGAGTGTATAGGAGAAATTTCTAGCCCACCAATACAAAAGTCAAAAAGAGAACGACATTCTGGCAATTCTAATTGTTGCTAATAATTGATATTGGACTCTGAGGCAGCAAGTGTAAGGAAATTTACTTGGACACCCTCAGGGGTAGGGCCTCAAATACCTTTATCTAGTGATGAAAATAGAATTAGCAGCTTATGTTATTTCACTTGTCGCGGGCAGGATAAAACCTAGGAATTCAGATGGAATCTGACAAAGCATGGACAGAAACTAGTGGCTCTTTGGGACCATCGATGTGTCTTTTAAAACCACCCCTGCCTAAATCCTGAGAACGTCAGTGTTATGTTAGAAATAGATCCTACTGCTGAGTTTTTGATACAGCTGCAACACCTGAATATCCAAATGACACAAACCGCTCCTTCACAACATATGAGGCATCATCCGCCTCTCCCCCCCAAATCTGAAATTCCCTCTCTTACGCGGAATCCCCCAGCCATTTCCACACATTTCCTCTTGAATGTAATGCATTGTGCCTTTATATGTACAACATGGACATAGTGGCTCATATTTTCTTCCCACACCCAAATCATAAACCTATTTGAAGGAGAAATGCCTGTAGCTATGACTGGCTTGTACAGGCGTGTGAAGGAACTGTACTGAAACCTAGCATGTTCCTTTTTTATGGGCCATACTTGCCTCAACAGAGACTTCTCCTCCAATCAGTCTTGCTGTTAACCTCAACCCAATGTTTTTTCAGGGAGTGGAACTAATAGACTGTGGAGAAGAAATCAGGATATCTCATGATCACAACTTTACAGGGTGGAGCAGAGATCTTATTTTTCAAGCCATTCTATCCCATTTTCTTCCAAGGAGTTCAGGATAGCATACAAAGTTCTCCTTCCCTATTTTATCCTCACAACAACCTTGTGAGGTAAGTTAGGAAGGGAGCAAGTGACTGGCTCAGGATTTGAACCTGCGCCTCCCCAGCAGTCCCTGTGCCTCTCATAGTTGTGTGGCTATAAGGTATTTAGATCCTCTACTCTCCCCTGACATGGAAAAACAGCAGTGAGAATAATTTAAGCTGGTTAAAGGCACAAACTGCATCAACCAGATTACTGAAGAGGCAGGATATAAAGGCGCCAGATAAAAAGATGCTAAATAAATTAGTTGCCAAGAGGAAAAAAAACTGGTAATCCAACTAATCTGTCAGAGAGCTGAGGGACTGCTTTCTCTCATATTAAGATATTCATTGGAAGCCCTGTTACCTTACTCCTTTTTTGGAGATAAGAACTCTTCCTAGAAAGAGGGCCTTTTGGTTGTGGTGTCCTAATTATGGAACATATGGCACCACGTATTTACCTAGGGCTCAGTGTACTGAGTTGCCTATATGCTTTCCCAGGAACGTGAAAGGATTTCCCCCCCTTTCTCCTTCCCATTTTTGACTGTTGGCTCAATTTTCTTCTACTTGCCCTCTTGCCTTTATAACCTGGTCATTGTATTTTTTATTTTTGGCCATCAAGGCACAGTGGACTTACAGTGACCTCATGGGGTTTTCCAAGGCAAGAGAGGGAGTTCACCATTGCCTGTCTCAGTGTCATGACCCTGCTATTCCTTGGTGGTCTCCAGTGTTCCCTCTAAGCTGAGTTAGCATGAGCTAGCTCAGTTTTTTTGTCTCCAGCTCACACATTTTTGTCTTCGCTCAGGAAGAATGGCTCCAGAGCAAACTAATTTATGCAGTAGTCAAACCACCTGCTCACAAATTTAATGCCAGTAGCTCACAAAGTAGAATTTTTGCTCACAAGACTCCACAGCTTAGTGGGAACATTGGTGGTCTCCCTTCCAAATACTGACCAGGGCTGACCCTGCTTTGCTTCTAAGATCTGATGAGATCGGGCTCGCCTGGGCTATCCAGGTCAGGGTAGGTTATTGTAAAGTCTGACAGATTGTTCTCTTCCTTCATGTGTTTTTGTCAGGCAATAGCCTGCTGTGTGGCTGCATGCACTTTCATGGAGTGTCAGCAGCTCATCGTACCACGATTCCTGGTTCACTACACTCTGCAATGCAATTGTTATATTCCTTCTCCTGTGTTTGCTCTGTGTAGGATCCAAGCCAATGTTTCTGTCAATGTTAGAAAGCAATTGTTTGGGGGAGGGGGAAGGATTTGGATCTGAGTCACAGCAGTGAAGGATGGAACTTCCGCCCTTCCCCAATTCCTACATTGCACGTTTTTTTCTTAAAAGACTAACAAAATTTGTGGCAGCGTATGAGCTTTCCTGAGGTACCTGAATTGAGCAGTGACGCATGAAAGCACCTACCCTGCCACAAATTTATTAGTCTTTAAGGTGCTACTGGATTCTTGCTCTTTGCTGCTGCTACAGAGGGACTTAACACAGCTACCCATTGTTATCTTTTTTTCCTTCTTACTGTAGCTACTGGTCCATCTGGGAGATGATGTTGGTGGGGAAATGGTACATGGAGGCGGTTTAAAGTCCTCCTGTCATAGACCCATTCCTCTGATTCGGCCTCCTCACTGCCCTCCCCAGGTGCTTCTTGGCCTCAACCAAAAACATGAGGAGATTCATTCACAGATTTCTGATGTAATGTATAATTTGGCTATCAGGAAAACAGCTAGTGTTCTGTAAGCCTTTCGCTGACAAGAGTTATCAGGTGTTCTGCAGTTCTGACTGTGGGAGAGAAAATGGTTGTACCTGGCCCGGTACGCCTGTTTCTAACTCACAGGGTTGGGGTGAGGACAAAATGGAGAACGAGAGAACAACAAACATTGCCCTGAGCTCAGGATCTGTCAGGGGATGTATGTATCCTAGTATGGCAAGGGTTGAAGGATGTGGGGGTAGGGATGCCACACAGAAGGCTTTACACTGGCATCCCTTGATGCTAGGAGCAGCAGTGAGAGAGAAAAAATTTAAAACATCAGCAGAAAACTAGAAGTGACATAGGGTAGCTCTAAGAATCACTGGAAATTCTATGGTTTTACCATAGAGTTTGTGGCGATTCCTAAATCCACTCTACAGAAAACCCAGAAGAGGCATAGCGGTGCACACAACATTGCAGATCCTCCCAAGTCCCCTGAGCCTCCAATTGAAGGTATGAAGAAGAACCTGGCATTACCTGGTACCTTAGGGTGGAGGCTGGAATGGTATGGTATAGCCCAGTTTTGTCAGATCTCGAAAGATGGGAGACCGATAAGGAAGACTCTGCAGAAGAAAGCAATGACAAGCTACCTCTGCTTCTCACTTGCCTTGAAAGCCCCTTGTTGGGGTCCCTGTAAGTTGGTTGCAACTTGACGGCACATGCACAGAGGCTGATGGACATAGGGGGTAGGGAGCATGTAGTAAAGAGAACATAACCTGTGCTTGGTGATTCTAGCTAGTCCTTTGCCCTCAGATTTTATTCCTTCTCCTGGAGACCCAGAGAAGAAGGCTAAACCCCTGAAGCCTCCAACCAAATCCTGACATCTGTCAATCCTACTTTAGAGGCTTGTGCTGATTTTTAGCCCAGTCTCTGGACAATCAGATCAGGATATTCAGTGGACCTTCAGCTTAAAATAGAATATAACAAAGGGATATAATTCCAGAGCAGTCTTGCCCCAGGATTCTGGAATTTGTAGTAGGCCCATTCTGCGTCTAGCATTCGCTCTGTTGTTTTACCAAACCCACACTGGAACAGAAAAAGATACGGCTCAAAACCACATTCAGGCTCTGGTCACACTGCATAGGTAATTGTGCTTTGTTCCCGCTTTGTTTAACATTTTTCTTCGCATTGGGCTGACTAGATGCAGCCAGCCCCCTCTCTTACAGCACCCGCTCGCCTGCTGCTGCGCTGTCCCTCCAGGCGATCCTGCTGGCCACGGGGGAGGCTTGGGCGGCTGCTGCTTCTGCCGACACTTTGGGGGGGGGTGCCGCCGCCACCGCCATTGCCCCATGAAAACAGGCTCTGCCGTGTCCGCCATCCTCCTTGCCGGCCCCATCCAGGCTGCCGGAGCCCTCACCTCTCATTCCCGCCTCCAGGGCCGTCTTTTGTGCGTTTTTTTTTAAAGCTTCCAGTTTGAGTGCTTGACTAAACATTCGCTTAATAAATCCATTATTAAACGTTAAATGGATTTATTAAGTGCATGTTTGCTCAAGCGCTCAAACTGGAAGCTTTTTTTAAAAAAAAAAAGCACAAAGAGCGTTCAGACGGCCCTAATCGCAATCATTGCAAAAGATGGGCTGTCCAGATAGGCGAAATCGCGCATTCAAAGCTGAAGTGCCAGGAAAACACTTGATTTTCCAGGGGTCAGGAAAACCCGGCATCATTGCGCGAGTGAGCCTGCTTCGGGGCGGGAGGCGGATTGGTGCGTGCGAACGTGAAACTGACATGCACAAGGAAACAGCAGCGAATCCCGATCAAAACGGCATAAAATGGCCATAAATCTATGCAGACAGTACCATAAAACCAAGAGATCAAAGGAAGTGAAACTGGCATGCAGTGTGGAGGCCACCATAAAATCCAACAAGCAATGTTCCCTCTAAGATGAGTTAGTGTGAGCTAGCTCACAGTTTTTTAGCCTCTGGCTCACACATTTTTGTCTTAGCTCAGGAAGGAGGGCTCCAGAGCAAACTGATTTATGCAGTAGCCAAACCTCTCACTCACAACTTTAATGCCAGTAGCTCACAAAGTAGAATTTTTGCTCACAAGACTCCACAGCTTAGAGGGGGCATTGCCGACAACCAAAGGAAGTGAAAGTGGCATGCATCACAGAGGGGAATTTCTGTTCCAATGTGGGTTTGGTAAAACAGCAGAGCAAATGCTAGATGCAAACTGGGCTGTAGGCAGATTAGATGGGTGGTTTTCAGGTTAGGGCTGGCCATTCTGGCCTTTGCCTTCTGCTGTTTGCTAGAAGTAAAGACTAGAAGCACCAGTTCTCATCCAGTTTGCCCTGAAATGAATCCAGTATGTTTTTGCAAACTGTGTCTTTCATAAGTGATATATTACAGGAACATTCAATTCTCTGAAATCTGTACCCCAAAACAAAACATGCTTGCTGAAATATTTTGCATTTCTTCCTGATATCCCCCTCCATCCAGGGTTGGTGCAATCAGTTCCCTCCAGGAAGTACAGACAGTTTGTGATTTAACTCAGGAGAGGGCAGAAAGTCACTCAGGAGTGACAAGTCACTCTACAAGCAATACAAAGTAGCTCTCTGCCCCCTCCTCCGGGTGCTGCAGAATAGTTTCCTTATCCTTCCACTGCTGTGGTTTCTCTCCACTTTGACTTTTGTGCGAAGGCAGTACATGCTCTGGATGGGAGAACAACAGCACCGGCACCTTTCCCCATCTACCTCTCCTCCTCCTCCTCCATGCACACACACCTAGGCAACGTGATACACCGCAGTAATTGGTCCTATGTACATTAAGAATGAAAAAGATGCTGTGTATTATTCAGCACTGGAGCTGGACGGTTCTGGTGTTCCACTTTTGAGGAAGCAAGGCGATACGGCAACTTGAAGCCAGTGGGGCTGTGGAGTAGATAAACAAGCAGCGAGACAAGTTTTTTGAGGAGGAATTCTAAACACTAGATTTGGCCTGTTCACTGTTTGAGGAATTTGACTTGGACTATTCCTGAAGGTGAATTAATAGGACTGTTTTTATATTTGGACCATGTATTTTTGAGTTTCTGACTACTATATTGTATTTTTGGAAAACTACTCTATGTATTTAGGTTAAATTATTACACTTCTTGTGTGTTGACTATGTATTTTCCATCATTTATGCACGGTTTGATCTTTTGTGCCTTTTGTATTACTTACTCCCTTCCGTAACCACTCTTTGAGGTAAGTTAGGCTGTGTGACTATGACTGGCTTACGAAGTGTCCACACACACAAAAGCTTGGTGTAGTGGTTAAGTGTGTGGACTCTAATCTGGGAGAACCGGGTTTGATTCCCCACTCCTCCACTTGCACCTGCTGATGTGATCTTGGGTCAGTCACAAGCTCTGGCACAGCTGTTCTTGAAAAAGAGCAGTTTCTGTCAGAGCTCTCTCAGCCCCACCTACCTCACAGAATGTCTGTTGTGGGGAGGGGGAGGGAAAGGAGTTTGTGAGCCACTCTGAGACTCCAAGTGAAGGGCAGGGGATAAATCCAATCTCTTCTGTTCTACTTCTTCTTCTTATACCCAGAATTAAACGTTGTCGGCCTTAAAGGTGACACTGGACTCAAACCTTGTTCTGCTGTTTCAGACCAACACTGCTACCCACCTGAATCTAAGATCACCCAGTGAGCTTACATGGCACAAGTGGGGATTCGAATACAGGTCTCCCTGATACTAGTCCAACACTTAACCACTACACCCATCACCTTAGTTAGTCCAGTAAAGACATAGCTTTGCTTGGACAAAGTGCCTTAGTCTGGATTCTGAGTTGTTTTACTGGGGCAGCTGAAACAAAGAAAAGTTAAACCTAGTTTGCATCTTTAAACTGTCATTCTCCTTGTGAAAATAATGTTAAGTCAGCTATCCCTGTGTCAAAGTGACCACTGTTCCAAGCCTTGAGACATCCACACGGAGCGTCTACCAGGAGGCATAAAAGACACCCTTTGTTGGACCCTGTTCAGATGCTAGTAATATTTGACCGGCCTCTGGCCAACAGTAGGCGCTTCCCCCACCCTCCTCGCTGCCTTCCTAAGAACTTTGCCTGGCCACTCCTGTCCCACGACTGCTGTTGTATTAAGCCTCACCCTTTTTTCTTCCTGGAGCATTTGTTTTCACAGTACAGTGACGTTTCAGCATTCCTCAAAGGGCTGAATCGGCACTTAGAGAGATGGCACTGAGCAAAGATCATGCCATTAGGATGAACGATGGGAACAAAATCCCTGTGCTTGGATTTGGTACCTATTCCCCAGATGATGTAAGTGCCCCCATTTGTTTCTTATTATTCTAACGACTTGCATTTCTTATTATCACTACAAAAAAAAGCCTGTTTTTATGATAATTGTGGTGGGTGTCAGGTGCCCTTCATTGTTTCCTTGTGGTGTCACTGTGAATAGCTTTGGTCAGCCTGTTTCACTTGCTGATATTATGCAATGTATATGATATATGTAGCAGCTCTAAGTTTAGGGCTGCCAGGTCCCCCTGGCTACTGGCAGGTGATGGGGAGGTGGGATTGCCAGATCCAGGTTGAGAAACTCCTGGAGATTTAGGGATGGAGCCTGGGGAGGACAAGGACCTCAGTGGGGGACAATGCCCATAGAGTCCATCCTCCAAAGCCTCCATTTTCTCCAGGGGAACTCATCTCTAAGATCTGGAGATAAGCTGTAATCCTTGGGGATCTCCAGATCCACCTGGAGCTTGGCATCCCTATCGGAGCTCAAAAGCTAAGCAGGGTTGTTACTTGGATGGGAGAGACCACCAATGAAAACTGGTCTCTCCAGTGTAAATTTGCTCTGAATAAGATTAAGCTTGCTACTAGAGCAATATCCCGCTTTTTCTTTACAGGGGGAGGCAGATATATCCCCAATGCAATTAGGGTGTTCAGTTCTATTCCATATTCAGATCGTCTCTGCCGTTGTGGTCAGGGAAATTTGACACTCTCTCTCACATAACATCGGAATGTCATTTTTTTACTACTTCTAGGAACCATTGGATCTCACTGCTTTTAACACTTTCTTCATTTAATAAACTTCAGGTGGTTAATATTCCCTATCCGATGCTAGACAGTGATCCGAACACAACCTACTTGGTCGCCAAATTTCTTTTTGGTAGTAAAACTCTCCTAAAGAGGAGAGAATTTTATTCTTTTTATGTAAGAAAAGGGTAGGGTAGACAGATGGAGAAAGAAAAAGATGGAGTGAAGTTTTTTTTCTGTTAAAAAGGGTTAGTTTTAGTTAGTAATCCATACCATTTTAGGCATCCATCATGGTTAGAAGATCTTCTTTTAAACTTTACAAAGTCCAAAATCACTCTGTTACTACAGTTAGTAAAGTCCATCAGGGTTAGTAAATAAACAGCTCCTTCCAGATGCAACACGAACAGTTCTCAAGGTGTCTTCTTTTTAAATCTCTTCCAGTTATGGATTGAGTCCTTTTTAACACGAATGTCTTCCGTTCCATCGCCTCCTTCCCCTGGGCTGCTGTCATCTTCACCGCTTGTCTCAATTTTGAGTGCTGCGTCTTCCTCCCAGCTGGCGTGTCTCTTCAGAAGTTTTTGCGTTTTAAGGATGTATTCTATTTTCTTCCTTATCTCTTTTTCCTTGTACTTCTGAACTCCAAATTTCCAGGGCGCCATAGCCACTTCACTTGAAATTGGATCTCTGATATATTGCCTGCTATGTTCAGCCTCCCCTTTTACTGGCAGAGTATTTCCTTTTATAAAAGCGGAATAGGCTTTGGGGGCCATATCCACCTCTTCTTTTAATTCTTTCACTTCACTGCCAGTTAGGGGTGCCAAAACACTCGTCAAGGTAAATCCGAGATCTTCTTTCTCTTCCTCTTTTTCGCACTGAAGACTTAAAATCAAATTTGTTTTCTGTTCAATTTCCGCCACCTTCCTTGATGTTTCTGATATTTGGTCCTGTCGCCTGATAAAGACACTTTCCACTTTAAGCAACGTTTCGTTGATTTTCTGCATTTGCTCCAGCAGAGGGCGCAGTATCTCATTTTCTTGTTGATTGACAGCAAGCTCTTGGGGGGCTACCCGGACCGGAAGTCCCACCTCTCTTCTCTTCCGGTTTCTGCAGGACTTTCCCCGTTGTCGACATTTTGTTTTATTGTTTACTTTTACAAAGTTCGTGCCGCATCCCCCAGGAAGCTAAAAGAATCGCAATCTTCTGTACAATCCCGACGGTACTTTCACCAACACTATTTTTTCTTTCTGCCCCCTTCGCGCTCCCTTTTTAGTTCTTGCTTCTCAAACGGGGTAGGGACTCCTCCCTCCTCCCTTACAGTTAAACGCTTTCGGGGGCCTCAAATTCACGCTTCAAAATAGATCTTCAACTCACGATTGGATGCCACTTCTTCTTTTTATGTTAAATCATATCGCTATCTTCACTCCTGGAAGTCGGTGGCGCTGCTAGGTCCCATTACGCAGCGGGGCCGATTGGGGCGGGGAGAAAGCCTCAATTTCCCGGCTATCTGCCGGCAAAGAGGCTACTCCCCAAAGCGCCCCCGGTTCGGAGCCTTTACCTAAGGCTCACTAGGGTCTTTCGCACATGCGAAGACCCCGCCCTGACTGCGTGTGGGCTAACCACCTCCGGGAGTGTCCCGAGAGGCGGCCGCCATTCGCAGCGCCGAAACTGAAACCCCTTGGTCGCCAAATTTCTGTCTAACATTTCCCTTTAGTAAATAACGTATTATTCTTTAGTCATTGCTCAAGATCACCTGAAAAGGAAAGTAAGACTGTAGGGTTGCCAGCCTCCAGATGTGGGCTGGAAATCTCCTAAGATTACAACTGACCTCCAGGTGACAGAGATCAGTTCACCTGGAGAAAATGGCCATTTTGGAAGGTGAATTCTATGGCATTATACCCGTCTGAAGTCCCTGCCAAAACCCTACTCTCCCCAGTCTCTGCCCCCAACATCTCTAAGAATTTCCCAACCTGGAGTTGGCAAATCTCCTGGGGAGTAGTCCTTGGCATTCCTTGCCCCCCCCCCCATCACTTCTGTTGGAAGGGGGAGTCTGAAACTCCCAGTCAGGGACTGTTTCACAAGAGGGATAGGGGTGGAAGGCCTCATTAGCAAAAGTGAACTTGGGGGTGCTTACAAGGGATTGGGAACCTTCCCAGCAGTCATATCAGAGCAAAATGGTGCCTGAGACGTTAACTAAATTTTATTCAGAACATGCTTTTGTGCACCACATCCCACTTTTTACAGAAGCAGTGCATTGTAGTTGTCAGTCTCTAGAATACAGAGATCAGTTCCCATGGAGAAAAGGGCAGCTTTGGAGGGCAAACTCTATGGCATCTAGGGTTGCCAGACCCCTTCTGGGGGGCCCTGCCCCCACTGCTGGTTAGCTGGTGAGGGGGCTTACTGGCAAAAGAGGCAGACCTAGACCACTGCCGCTGGCAACACGATGATGTCACTTCCAATGTGCACTGGAAGAGACATCATCACATTGCTGGTGACACAGCAACACTCTGGTATTCAGACAAAAACTCTATCGTAAAAATGGCTTCTGTTATGTCCTCAGTGACATAAAGCAAGCACGAGCTGAGCAGGTGCTCATTATGCAGATCGAAAAGCTGCACAAGTAGTGCCCAATCAGAGGGCTTATGGTGGGAACAACTGTGATTGGTCATAAGGTACATAATGATTGGTCCTTATACCTGAACTGTGATTGGATGTTTTATACGAATGTTATTGGCGCGTTTTGGATTCTGTGGGTGTGGCTACTACAGCCTGAAGTGTATTTAAACCTCTGTGTTTATAGACTGTTTGTCTAGCTGGTCTAGCCCTTAGCTGGTCTAATCTTGGAGCTAAATAAAGCTGAATCACTTGTTGAACTTACCTCCTGCGTTAAGTCTCATACTTAACAAGTGGCGACGAGGATGGGATATAACGGGTAGGCAGCCCCGCTGAGAAAATCACAGAGGAAGTTCCGATCGACCGCGAGCCTCTGAGGGAGCCGTCCGCTCCAGAAGGCGCCGCGATGAGCTCCAAGTCTCGGTTCGAGCCGTTCGAGCCGGCGACGGAAGACTGGGAAGCGTACCTTACCCAGTTCGAGTTCCACCTCGAGAGCGGCGGAGTGACGGATGCCGCAAAGAAATGAGCCGCACTACTTAGCTCGTGTGGCAAAGAGGTGTTCGACATCGCCCGCTCGCTTGTCACACCTGATGATATTAAGACCGTGCCATATGCCAGGCTTACAGAGAAGTTGAAGGCCCACTTCGCGCCGCAAACCTCTGAGATCGCTTCCCGGCACGCGTTCTATGAAAGGCGGCAAGGCTCCAGCGAATCCGTAGCCGAGTTTGTGGCGGCATTGAGGAAGTTGGCAAGGGCTTGCAATTTTGCTGATCTCGAGACAGCCTTGCGGGACCGGCTGGTCTGCGGTCACCGCGATGCCAAGCTGCAACAACGCCTGTTCACCCTCAAGACGCTGACATTCAAGGTCGCGTTCGAGGAAGCCATCGCCGCTGAGACTGCTGAAAGGTCAACGCGAGAAGTGCGACAGTGGCCTGCGGCAGCTGAATCCAGCATTCACCTACAGGTCGAGGACCGTGAGCCAGCGGCCGCCGTGGATGACGTACGAGAGCCTTGTTCCAGCAGCCAGCCGCGAACCCAAGTGAAGACTGCGCCAGCGCGTCAGTGCCTTGGTTGTGGCGGGAAGCACGAGCGCGACACCTGTTGGGCCAGAGAGTTGGTTTGTCGGGGTTGCGGAAAACGCGGGCACATCGCCAGAGTCTGCAAGTCGAAAAGATCGCCGCCTACCTCGCCTCCACAGCGCTCTCAGTTCCGAAGCAAGGTCAACACAACCTGCTCTTCATGCCTGTCGTCCCGAGACCCGACCCTGTCGTCCAACCCCTCTTCATCGTCCGTCCTCACCACGGGAGCACCTCGGAGGAAGAAGATCTTCGTCACCTTGTTCCTTGATGGAGTTGCCTACCCTTTCGAAGTCGATTCCAAGTCGGCTAGAACAATCATTTCAACGCGCACATTGGATCGTCTTTTTCCGAGCTGAAGCTGCCACCGCCTCCTGCCCACTGACGCCCGTCTAGCAGATTTCCAAGGGCACCGGATTCCATTGGCAGGTGAGGCGGAATTTGAAGTCCGTTTCAAGGAGTGTAAGGCGGCTCTGTCCCTGATTGTTGCCGAAGGGGACAGGGTAAGCCTATTG
This sequence comes from Gekko gecko, assembly GCA_029375565.1. Taxonomy (NCBI): domain Eukaryota; kingdom Metazoa; phylum Chordata; class Lepidosauria; order Squamata; family Gekkonidae; genus Gekko; species Gekko gecko. The sequence goes on along the minus strand of JAPDNY010000005.1, from coordinate 29,010,276 downwards.
GGGCTCGATTGGTTTGAGCCATTAGGCATTGCTATTTCTGGTATTAATGCAGTGTGTTGTGATAAATGGGATTGTTTGTATGACGAGTTTCCTCAGGTTTTTGGAAAGGGATTGGGAACCCATACAGGTTCCCCCAGTTTCATTTGAGCTGGATCCAAATGTAAGGCCTATCAGGCTGAAATATAGGAAGGTACCGTTAGCATTGCGACCAAAAATAGAAATGGAGCTCGACAAGCTCATTGAGCAAGGGGTCTTAGAGCCGGTACCATACAGCAAATGGGAAACACCCATCGTTACTCCTGTCAAACCCGAATTTGTGCAGATTATAAATGTACAATCAATAAGGCGTTGCAACAGCACTCATATCCTGTACCTGTGATAAGCCATGTACTTGCGTCTCTGGGGGGGGGGCAAGGTTTTTGCAAAGTTGGACCTTGCCCAGGCTTATCAACAACTGCCTGTGGATAGCAATGCTGCAGAAGCACAAACCATCGTGACTCATAGAGGTGCGTTTCGAGTTAAGCACCTCCAATTCGGGGTAAATGTCGCACCGGGAATCTTCCAGGGATTAATGGAAGGGTTGCTCAGAGGCCTCAAGGGAGTAATTCCTTACTTCGATGATGTGCTTATTACAGGGAAAAATGAGGAGGAATTGCTTGAAAGAGTCAGGCAGGTGTTACAGTGTTTTCATAAAGCTGGGTTGCGTGTAAAAAAAGAAAAGTGTACCATTGGGGTTCCCAGCGTCGAATTCCTGGGATTCAAGATTGACGATACAAAAATGTTGGTTCTGGCGGCTGACGCGTCGCCGTTTGGTATTGGGGCAGTTCTAAGCCATGTTATGCCTAACGGGTCTGAGGCACCAATTGCCTACTATTCTAGGTCGCTGAGTGGGGCTGAAAAGAACTATGCCCAAATTGATAAAGAGGGGCTGGCGCTTGTGAGTGCAGTTAAAAAGTTTCATGACTTTTTGTACGGCAGACATTTTCTTTTAGTTACTGACCACAAGCCGCTACTCGGGATTTTTGCCCCTGACCGCCCCACGCCTAACATCCTGTCGCCCAGGATGTTAAGATGGACTCTGTTCCTCGCTGCATACGAGTACAACCTAGAGCACAGACCGGGCAAGTGTATTGCTCACGCTGACGCCCTGAGCCGATGCCCCCTGCCTGAGACTGGTCCAGATCTGGCTCCAACGGCAGACATCTTCGCACTCGATGAACTATCTAAGTCTCCATTACGGTCCGAGGACATTGCTACATACACCCAAAGGGACTTAATTTTGTCCCGCGTTTTAAACTGGGTGTGGAGGGGGTGGCCGAGTGTGTGTAACGAGCCTGAGTTTAAGGCATATTGGGGGAGAAGGGCTGAGCTCTCTATTTCTAAGGGCTGCATTCTGTGGGGAAGTAGAGTGGTAATTCCCCCCAAACTAAGAGAGAGCGTACTGAAATCCCTGCATGCCGGGCATCCAGGAATTGTTCGGATGAAGGCCCTGGCTAGGGGGTACTTATGGTGGCCTGGGCTCGATGCTGACATCGAGGAGTGAGTTCGGGGCTGTGTGAGCTGCCAGCAGTCCCGGCCTGATCCTCCACGCACACCTCCGGCAGAAATGAACAGAGCTGAAAAGCCTTGGTCAAGGCTACATTTCGATTTCGCTGGCCCTATCAACGGCCAGATGCTGTTGGTGGTCGTAGATGCCTTTTCGAAGTGGCTGGAGGTAGTCCCCATGCGGTCAACAACAGCGGCGAATTTAATAAAAGCTTCACGCCAACTTTTCGCCACCCATGGGCTGCCTGAAGTGATCATCAGCGACAACGGCCCTCAGCTTACCTCTAGGGAGTTCGCCGGCTTCCTAGAGGGATACGGCATCCGGCATATCACCACAGCACCATTCCACCCCGCCTCCAACGGCCAGGCGGAAAGAATGGTGCGGACGGCAAAAGAGACCCTTGCCCGGCTGCAAGGCGAGGACTGGGACCATCGAGTGGCCGATTTTCTCCTGTGGCAGCATGTCACTCCAAGCTCTGCTACAGGGAAAAGCCCGGCCGAGCTTCAGATGGGGAGAAGGCTAACAACTCTCCTCGACCGCCTGCACCCAGACCTGGATGGCAGCAGATCTGTGCGGCCTGAACCAGTCACTCCATCCAGGGAGTTCCAGCCCGGAGACTGGGTGTATGCAAGGAACTACGCCGAGGGGCACCAGTGGCTTTCAGCCGAAGTCACCAACAGATTGGGGTCCAGGATGTATGTGGTGAGGCTATCTGACGGCCGAAAGATACGCCGCCACATAGACCAACTCCGGCAGCGGTGGTCTCCTGAGGACCAGGAGATTGAGGCCGGAGATTGCTACAGGCCCAGGGAGCAGTCCCACTTGCCTCCGGATGAGGTGAGTGCTGCTGGTTCTCGTCCAGAACCTGAGGCAGGGCAGACCCCTGCACTCTCGGACCCTATGGACCCTGACAGCCCAGCAATGCCTGGCGCTGAGTCCGACCCCACAGCAACAGAAGCCCCTGAGTTAAGGCGATCCGGGCGAAGTAGAAGGGCCCCTCCCCATTTAGCAGACTATGAGTGTGTTCCATCTAAGGCGGGAGGAGTTGTTATGTCCTCAGTGACATAAAGCAAGCACGAGCTGAGCAGGTGCTCATTATGCAGATCGAAAAGCTGCACAAGTATTGCCCAATCAGAGGGCTTATGGTGGGAACAACTGTGATTGGTCATAAGGTACATAATGATTGGTCCTTATACCTGAACTGTGATTGGATGTTTTATACGAATGTTATTGGCGCGTTTTGGATTCTGTGGGTGTTGCTACTACAGCCTGAAGTGTATTTAAACCTCTGTGTTTATAGACTGTTTGTCTAGCTGGTCTAGCCCTTAGCTGGTCTAATCTTGGAGCTAAATAAAGCTGAATCACTTGTTGAACTTACCTCCTGCGTTAAGTCTCATACTTAACAGCTTCTACCAGAGAGTTTTTTACCCAAATACCAGAGTGTTGCTGCATCACTGGACGTGATGTCTCCACGTCAGTGACATGGCCTAGGCCTCCCTCCTGACACTGGTAGGTCCCTCTTCCTCAAACCAATTGCCAGGAGGGACTTGGCATCACATCCTTGCTGAGCTCCCTCCCTCCCCAAACTCTGCCCTCCCCAGGCTCCACCCCCAAATCTCCAGGAATGTCCTAACCTGGAATTGGTGGATGCCAGTCTTGCTTCCTCCAAGATGGAAGCCCAGGCTAGCACAGGCCTGACTGACTCCTCTCAAAGAGCAGATGGGATCATCTGGGAATAGACATTCCTTTAAATGTGAAGTAACACTGAACAACAAACATTTACTGGCAAGTTTTCCCTCTTTAACCGGCAGGTTGAAAAAAGTAAGTGTGAGGAAGCTACAAAGATAGCCATAGAAGTTGGCTTCCGCCACATTGATGGCGCTTATCTATACAACACCGAGGAACAAATTGGGCGAGCTGTTCGTGAGAAGATTGCCGATGGCACGGTAAAAAGGGAGGATATTTTCTATACAGGAAAGGTAAATGAATTTGAATTTTTTTTAAAAAAAAATTTCCAGGTCACAAGAGGAACAGAACTTTGTCCTGAGTGTTGAAAGTGGAGAGATAGAGGTGGTCTTTGGGCTGGCAAAAAGCCAGCCATTATTACTAACACTTAAAAGGATGTTTCATTTTGTGTAACAGGATAGGGAGAGCTTCTAGTGTCCTGGCCCCACTGGTGGACCTCTTGATGGCACCTGATATTTTTGGCCACTGTGTGACAGAGTGTTGGACTGGATGGGCCATTGGCCTGATCCAACATTGGCTTCTCTTATGTTCTTATGTTCTTATAGCTTCACTCCAAACAATAGAAATTCTGATTCCTTTTCAGAATACGGTTCCAGTGTGACCTTCAGTGCTAATTCTTCTTTGATAGACGCATCAGTTTCTCCTGTAGTTGAGGTGTATAGAGAAATCTGCTTCACAGTTCTGAACTAGATGGACCACTGTAAGCCCTAAAATTCTATGGTTATAGAAAGGAAGGAATGAATCTGTATATATTTCTGACAGTTGTGGAGCACCTTCTACCATCCTGCATTGGTTCGGACATGCCTAGAACAATCACTGAAGAAACTCCAGTTTGATTACATGGATCTATTCATAATGCACAACCCTTATGCTCTTCAGGTAAATGTTTCTTGAAGTTGTAATGCAAGCACTGAGGACAATATTTCAGTGAGACAGAACAGATTGGCCACTATATAGGAAAAGGTAGGATATATTTACACCAGTTTGATGTAGTGGTTAAGAGCGGCAGACTCTAATCTGGAGAACTGGGTTTGATTCCCCACTCTTCCACATGCAGCCAGCTGGGTGACCTTGCATCAATCACAGTTCTCTCAGAGCTGTTCTCTCAAGAGCAGTTCTCTCAGAGCTCTCTCAGCCCCACCTACCTCACAAGGTGTCTGTTGTGGGGAGAGGAAGGGAAAGGAGATTATTGTAAGCCGCTCTGAGACTCCAAGTGAGGGGCGGGGTATAAATCCAACTCTTCTTCTTCAAACAGATACGGGTACTAGTTTAACTGTCATGGCTACTCCCAAAGAATCTTGGGAACTGCAGTTTGGTGACACTGCTAAACCTTCTCTGTGAGAAATTCTTTCCCAGAACTACAATTCCCAGGGGTTCTTAGGGCAAAGGTAGATCACTTTCAAACACACTCAATTGATCATTAGGTACATTTTGTCTTGCCTTCTCTGCAGTATGCTTGCTGTGAAGCAGGGGTCCCTAACATTTTAGAGCCTGTGGTTGTCTTTGGGATTCTGACACAGGGTGGTGGGCACAATCACAAAATGGCTGCCACTGCCTCAGGAGATGGAACCAACCACAAAATGCCACAGAGCAAGCAGAAACTCTGTTTAACAGGATGCCTTTTAATCTGCTCAGTCAGTCAGAAGCCCTGCTTGGCAAATGCCTCCCAACTAGCCCCTCCCACTTCCTGAAAGTACTTGATCAAGATGGAGTTGATTAGAAATTTGGGTTGCCAGCTCTGGGTTGGACAATACCTGGAGACTTTGGGGCTGGATCCGGGAGAGGGCGGGGTTTGGGGAGGGACGTTAGTATGGTATAATGCTATACAGTCTACCCTCCACGGCAGCCATTTTCTCCAGGGGAGCTGATCTCTGTCAGCTGGAGACAAGTTGTAAAAGTGGGAGATCTCCAGGCCTCACTTGGAGGCTGGCAACCCTCTTAGAAACAGACTCTAAAATTCCTAAAAAGAGGGAAAGAAATTGATTGTTGGATTTTAGGGAGACTTCGGGAAAAGAGGAGTTAAGATATATATATTTGGTTAACAATGCTAATTTAGAAATGTACAGTGGAAGGGACAGTTTGAAACCAGTTTGAAACCAGCCATGTTGCTCAGCTGGACTAGGCTCCTTCAGTGTTTGCCTTTCTGGCAGAAGGAAAGCCTTGTGTTGGAGCAAGGAGAACCAGGGAAAACGTGGGAAGAGGAAGAACAAGGGACAGTCCTAAGCAGGGCTTTTTGGGTAGAAAAAGCCCAGCAGGAACTTGTTAGCATAATAGGCCACACCCAACAGCAGAAACTCATTAGCCTATTAGGCCACACCCCCATGTTACCAGCAGCGTGGTCATCCGGCCACACCCACCTTTTGCTTTTTATTCTGTTTACCTTGTTTGTTGTCAAAACCCAGGGCTTTTTTTGTAGCAGGAACTCCTTTGCATGTTAGGCCACACACTCCTAATGTAGCCAATCCTAATAAGTTTCTGCTGTTGGGTGTGGCCTATTATGCTAATAAGTTCCTGCTGGGCATGGCCAACTCGGGAGCCAGCCGGAACTCTGTTCCTGTGTGTTCCTCCCCCAAAATAGCCCTGGTCCTAGGGAAGATAATGGGGAAATGAGGATACAGAGAGGCCTGTGGGTGGGGGAAGAGTAGGATAGCTTAGAGACGAAGGTGCTGGGAGAGACACTGAGAAAAGACGGGATAACGGGGTGCAAAAAGGCCAATGGATGAAAAGGGGCAACGGACAGATAGAGATGAAATCCTGTGGGGAAAGACAAGGAACTATCCAACAGAGAAAGAAAAAAGGGGGGATTACCTGAGGATAGACAGAAAGTACTGAGTTAAATATTATAACTGAATGAAGCCCTCAGACTGACTTGAACACACACGAAGCAGCCTTATACTGAGTCAGACCACTGGTCCATCAAAGTGAGTATTGTCTACTCAGGCCAGCAGCAGCTCTCCAGGCTCTCTGGCAGAGGTCTTTCATATCGTCTATTGGCAGATCTGTTTAACTGGAGATGCCAGGAAGCCGGGGCCTTCTACATGCCAAGCTGATGCTCTACCACAGAGCCACTGCTCCTCCCCGAGTGGAGCGATCGCTCCTCTACTGCGGAATCAGCCCCTTCCCTGCCTTATTCTTAAGTACTAAGTGCTAAAGGAGAAAAGAATGAGAAATCACCAGCGCCAGTCGTTTCTAGGTCACTGCTGTATTCCCCTTTTTGTTTGCAGCCTGGACCAAATCCACTTCCTTTGGGAGAAAATGGAAAACTGATTTATGACAATATAGATCTGCGTCAGACCTGGGAGGTAGGTGCTTGAGGTTGCCGAGCTCAAACCTTGTTAGGGTTCCTGTGACTTTAAAAAATTGGTGTAGAATGGAGAATCCTCCTAGCAAGGGTGCCTTTCTGCAGCAAAGTGCCCAGGTGTTTGGAAAATGGTCTCTTCCCTTCCAAGGTTACATGTACCGTAATAGGAACATGGCAGACGTTCCAGCCATTGTAAAACATCAGTCGCGCCTTAAGAATGGTCAGGGCTCTTTTTGTAACAGGAACGCCTTTGCATATTAGGCCACACACCACTGATGTAGCCAATCCTCTAAGAGCTTACAGAGCATTTCTTTCAGGGGCTACTGTAAGCTCTTGGAGGATTGGCTACATTACGGGTGTGTCGCCTAATATGCAAAGGAGTTCCTGCTACAAAAAGAGCCCTGAGAATGGTACTGTACTGCATTCTTCTTTCCTAATCTGTGAAATGGGAACATGGTTGTCATGAGAATGAATACAATAAGAATTAAGGACTTACTTTGAAGAAGGTGACTCCGCATAGTTCTGGCTGTGCTAATAAGCACCTGCTAGAGGAGTGGGTAATTGTGACGTTTCTTTTCATCAGGTAGGTCTGGAACATTCGGTGCAGAGACACCCAGAATTACCATTCCTAATGGGAGGCACATGCAGAACAGCAAGCCACACATACAACACCTCTGTATTATACAACACATCTGTGTTGTTGGGCTGCCAACCTCCAGATGAGGCCAGGAGATTTCCCAGAATTGCAACTGATCCTCCGATGACAGTGATCAGTTCCCCTGAAGAAAATAACTGTTTTGGAGGGTAGACTTTATGACATTATACTCCGTTGAGGTCCCTCCTGTCCCCAAACCCCTGCCTTCCCCAGGCTCCACCCCCAAATCTCCAGGAATTTCCTAACCAAGAGTTGGCAACCCTAGTTCACACTCTAAAGACAAACTTTTTTTGAGTAAAGGAGCAATCCTAAACAGGTCTACTCAGGTGTAAGCCCCATTTAATCCAAGGGGGTTTACTGCCAGGAGGGCATTCTTAGGATTGTAACCAGAGCAACAGAAGGGTGCCTCTAGATTAAAAGCAGGACTCACTTGCTAGAAATGTGAAAGGTGCTGCTATTCTTTTGTAGGCAATGGAAGCATGCAAAGAGGCTGGCTTAGTGAAGTCTATTGGAGTCTCCAACTTCAACCGTCAGCAACTGGAAATGATCCTCAACAAACCAGGACTGAAATACAAGCCCGTCCTAAACCAGGTGAAATGGATGACCTTTTGTGGACTTTGCAAACTTTTGTTGAACTTTTATTTATTACTCATCTGATCTGAGGACTGTTACACACTTGAGTGTCAAACTTGGTGTCTCGTTTGCCATGAATCACATTGTTGAGGGGCCTCGAATGGGAACTGGAATTCCTATGGAGGGGTGAGTGGATGCATGTGAGAATGGCTTTGTTGTAGTTAGGGTTCCCAAGTACTTACCGTAAACTGGCGGGGGACACACAGTCCCCGGCCGGAACATTCCCCTGGGCAACACCCACGCCGCACAATGCCATCGCCAGGAAGTGACGCCAAGAGACACTCTGGCAATGCGGCTGGAAACTCGATGGTACCATCGAGTTTCCAGCTGCATTGCCAGAGCGTTGCCCGGCGTCACATCCTGGCAACAGCATTGTGTAGCGCATCTTTCCTTCCCTCAGGATGTATGCGTCCCCCGCCGGTTTACAGTAAGTACTTGGGAAGCCTGGTTGTAGTGGCTGGATAACTCTTTTCTAAGATGCCTCCCTTCCCAGTAATTACTCCCCTCCACAGTAATAGATAATATAATGGTAGACTTGCAGGTGGGGGCTGGAGCACGCAAAATCTGGGCGGGCTGAATGTGGGCTACAATTGGACTGGACCATGGGGGGGGGCTTGTTTGAACTGTGTATAAATCTGGGCCTTGCCACCAGAACCTTAGTTTTGACATAGAAAGTCTTAGCTTGAATCATCTTTATTACTCAATAAACAAATCACTGCCAGCCAGTGTTGCTGAGAGAAATTTTGTTCAGGAGTCTGACATACAGCTGCTACCTTAAAGAAGTTATTTAAGAGTCTTGTGACACTTTAAAACCTAACATGTTTTTATTCTAGCACAAGCATTTGTGGAGCTCAGTCAAATGCATGAGGTGGGTCTTCACATGGCAGATGAGGTTACCAAGTACAGTTGCCAGGACAACCATGGGATCTTGCAGGTGGGAACATGGAGGGGTGCTGGCATCACATATACCATGATGTCACTTCTGAGGAGAGATGGAAGTGATGTTATGGCACTCTTGGATCCCACAGAAGCTGTAATGTTCCTGCTGAATCCTAGAGCAACATGACATCACTTCCAGGTTCACCCCAGAAATGGTATCATGCTGTTGCTGATTTTTGCCTTATTTTTTTCTCATACCAGCCTACTGATTTGTAGTGGGGATTTGGGTTGGGGGCTGCCGGTGGGAGGTTTCCTGCTATAGTAACCCGGTTAGTCACATCTTTTCGTTTTTTTAGGTTTTATAACACCTGGTAGTGTTTCCAGTGCTCTTGTGCTCTAGTGAATTGAAATTGCTCTAGCAAATTGAAACTGTATTTTGGTAAATAAAGATCTTTTTCCTTCTAAATATCTCAGACTGTGTTCAGCGCTCTCGCCCAAGGCACCTGACTTGCTCCGCCACACTTACGGCTTTTCTGCATTCTTGTTTGCCTTGTTTGTAAGTTCCTGTTTCTTTGGAGGGGTGCGTTTCCGTTCTGCATGTGTTTTGCTCTCTCTAGTGGTCAATTTGATATTATACTGGTGTATGTCTGGCATATCTTCCCGCAGATTTTTATGCCAGAAATAAACCCATGTAATATTGAATTGACCACTAGAGGGAGCAAAACACATGCAGAACAGGATCTGCACACCAAAGAAACAGGAACTTACAAGTGAGGAAAATGAAAATGCAGAAAAGCCCTTACACCAGAAACTTCTGACTAGGCTAAAGCCATTTATCATGCAGGAGAGGAAGGGGTGTGAAGCCGTGCACGTGCACACCCATAGCCTCTATCTACAAAGGTTATGTAGAATAAAAATGAGTTAATCTTGAAGGTGCAGAGAGACTCCTGTTTATTTTTGCTGCTACAGACTACAGAGGGGGCTAACCCCCTCCAAGACTGCCTCTCTCCGTATCCAGTGAAAATACTTCCTCCTTCCTCACTCTGCTTTTGTTCGCATCACCGGAATTGTTTTGTCCGGCGATGGTGCAGGTTGAAAGCCACCCTTACCTGAACCAGAGCAAGATGTTGGCCTTCTGCAAATCAAAGGACATCCTCCTGGAAGCATATAGTGTCCTGGGATCCCAAAGGAACGCTGCATGGTAAGAAGAGAAGCTGGATGACACTCAGGGCTCTTTTTGTGTCAGGAACTCCTTTGCATATTATGCGACACACACCGTTATGTAGCCAATCCTCCAAGAGCTTACAGAGCTCTTCTCACAGGGGCTACTGTAAGCTCTTGGAGGATTGGCTACATTAGGGGTGTGTCGCCTAATATGCAAAGGAGTTCCTGCTACAAAAAGAGCCCTGATGGCACTATTCAGTAAGGAGGCCTAGAGAGGGACGAAGGCGATAGTCCTGTAGGGAAAGAAAGATGCTAAAACAACATCTGGCGCATTAATGAGACAATGGGTTTCTGACCCACTCCAGGAATTAAGCTAGCCCAATACAACCAAGGTGACTGTGTCGTCACCAATTACAGCTATTGTGCATCTGTGCTTATCTTATTTAATGTGGAGTCTTGCACAGAAACATCACAGATTAGACCTCTTTCATGGCTTGTCTTCTGTTGAGAATTTTCTTCCCTCTATATCTGGTATATAGGCGCGTACTTAAAATTTCCTGACCGATGGTTCATGCATTTGAAGAAGTGGCCTCTAGCCCACAAACAGTTACGCAGGTTGCGCTTCAAGGCTACAAGAAGCCTTTCTGGTTTTGAATTTAATTTGTGCTTGTGATTGTCAAGGCGAAATCAAAGGGTGGCATTTATGCCGGAATCAGATATGAAAACAGCAATATCCCAGTTAAGGGATGCAAGTTTTTGAACCGCCCATTCAAGTAGCTCTTCTGATTAGTCTTCCGAATAGAAAATATTGAGGCCAAATAGAAAATATTGAGGCCAAATAGAAAATATTGAGGCCGAATAGAAAATATTGAGGCCAGCGGTGCGTTAATTCAGGCCGGTTTTCTTCTCTTCATATTGGAAATGCTCCCTTTTCCCATGTGGTTCGCTTGCAGGTTAAATAAAGAGACCCCCGTTCTGCTTGAGGACCCCCTGCTGGCTGCTATTGCAAATAAGTACAACCGAAGCCCGGCCCTTGTGGCTTTACGCTACCAGTTGCAGCGTGGCCTAGTGGTGCTGGTGAAGTCCTACACCAAAAAGCGGATAGAAGAAAACATTCAGGTAAGGCGATGAAGAGAGGACATCAGTGCCGCTGAGGTGGAATATGGGTCACTTGTTCTTCCCACCGCTGGTGCTGTTTGCATCTCTTCCTAGGTTGTACCCCTGCTTCGGGCTCCGTTTTGAGATGTTTTCAAGCTGGGAAAGAGCCAGTTTTTCCAGCAAGGCGGGTTATAAATTGAAATAATAAATAAATAAATAAATAAATAAATACCACTCCATTCCTTTTTACCCTTGTCCCCTCCCTTTCCTCCTCTTGCATTGTTTCATCCCTGACTGTCAGCATTTAGATTAAGGGTTCCCAGTGCGGCACTTGTGGGTGCCGTGGCAACCATAGGCATTTTTTTGAGGAGCCCGCCAAGTGTTTTTAGAAAGTGGGTGTGGCTTTTGCCCAGCAGGGCTTCTGATTGGTCCCTGGAGATCTATTTGGTGGTGCAGATTTTTTTTTTAAGTTACTTTGACAGCAGCTGCCACCACAGCACATGAATCTTCACTTCATGGCTCAAGGTTAAGCAAGAAAATACATTTAAATAGTATGTTAAATTTAAAAAAGACATCCTATTAAATAGGGCTTCTTCCTGAAATGTTGAAGAGTTAGAGTTGTGCATAACCTCGTTCCCTGGCATTTTGTGGTTGGCGCTGCCTCCTGCGGCAGCCGTTTTGTGGTTGTGCCCACCACCTTGTGCCAGAATTCCAAAGGGGCCTGCAGGGTCAAAGAGGGGGGGACCCTGGTTAGATTGTAAGCTCCTTGAATGAATGCATCTTTGAACTCTATACCTTATATTTGCTGTCTGAAATGCCTCTGATATGCAATAGGATGTGTGATACAAGAACAGAGGGATAACTTAAACCTTTCTCCTTTTTTGGTTAGGTGTTTGATTTCCATCTCTCTCAGGAGGACATGAAAGCCATTGATGGCCTTCACAGAAACCAAAGATACTTGAAAGTGGATGCGTGAGTCTTTCATCTCTCTCTCTCTCTCATCTGTCTGTCTGTCTGTCTGTCTATCTATCTATCCATCCATCCATCCATCCATCCATCCATCCTCCATCCATCTATCTATCCATCTATTCATCCATCCATCCATCCATCCATCTATTCATCCATCCATCCATCCATCCATCCATCCATCCATCCATCCATCTATCCATCATCTTCGGAGAATGTCATGCTAGGTCTCAAAGCAAAACAGCAGGTGAAGGAGGGGAAAGTATGGGATTAATGAGTAATTAGGTGCAATGAGCAGTTACAGGAATGGATCCCTGCACCTAAAGTCGCCTACCTCCAGGTGGTAGCTGGAGATCTCATGGGATTACAACTGATCTCCAGGTGACCAAGATAAATTCACTTTGGAAGGTGGACTCTGTGGCATTATAATCTGCTGAAGTCTCCTCCCCCAAACCCCACCCTTCTTGACCTGCACCTCCAAAATCTCCAGATATTTCCCAGCCAGGAGCTGGCAACCCTACCTGCACCTCTCCTGCATCTATAAGTAAAGCAGGTACATTGCCAAATAATCTCTCCCAAACAGAATAGGATTAGATAAAGGAGGCAAAAGAGCTGCCTTGAGCCAAGATCACGATGAGTAGCCGTGTTAGTCCGTCCGTAGCAGTGGAAAAGTGCAAGAGTCCAGGAGACTAACAAAATATATGGCAGGCCATGAGCTTCCATAAGTCACCGCTCACTTCTTCAGTACCTGGAGAAGTGAGCAGTGACTCACGAAAGCTCACGCCCTGCCACATATTTTGTTAGTCTTTAAGGTGCTACCGGACTCTCGCTCTTTTCTGCTACGTGAGCAAAGAGAGAAGTCAGAGTATAGATATATAAATAAATAATAACCCTTGGCATAGTGTTTGTTAGATGCTAGGCACCCATGCAAATGCCATATTTGAATGCTCATAGGAAGTTTGACACATTAAGCAGAAAAGTTCTACCCGCCACTCTCAGTACTGAGCTAGTTTCCTACCTGCAGGGAATAGTTTAGAAAACCCACCAACCGCAGAATGGCTTTTAAAAATGTGACCTTCCCCTTGTAGTCTGAAATGGCACACTCCACTCTATCATCTGATTCCCACACCATTTCACTGCTTTTGTAGATCCAGTCTCTAATCTTATTTATGTTATTATTGTTCTACGTTGCTCTTGTAAGCCGCCCTGAGCCTGCTTGGGTAGGGAGGGCGGTATATAAATTAAATAAATAAATAATTTTTATTTATTTATTTTGGTCTTCAAAGTAAAGTAAGCTACATGGAAAAAGAGGACATTTATTGACCAATAATTATAACTGAAATCCTGTCCCAAAAACTGTGCACAATTAATTTTTACATCCTTTGCTTTTAAGGGTTGTTTAACCTACCCTGGGGCAGTTGACTCCTGAGAGTCAGTGTGGTGTAGCGGTTAAGAGCGACAAACTCTAATCTGGAGAACTGGGTTTGATTCCCCATGCTGCCACATGAAACCTGCTGGGTGACCTTGGGCCAGTCACAGTTCTGTCAGAACTCTCTCACTCCCCCACCTACCTCACAAGGTGCCTGTTGTGGGGAGAGGAAGGGAAGGGAGATTGTAAGCCTCTTTGAGGCTCCTTAAGGTAGAGAAAAGCGGGATATAAAAACCAACTATTTTGTGCCGTTTCTGAAAATTATGTCATTGGATATTTCTTTTCTGTTAACTGACCCGGGGTTAAATTTATCCCAGGACCCAGGCAAGGCATCGCTCACTATCCCTAAAACCTGAGATAAAAACAGGTGAAAGAGCTCTTCAACATGCACAGAGCACATTTCCTTTACAGACAGATGAGTGGTGGAAAATACTGTCAAATTGCAGCTGACTTATGTTGACCCCGTAGGGTTTCCAAGGCAAGAGACGAACAGAGGCCGTTTTCTCTTGCCTGTCCCTGCATAGTGTGACCCTCAGCGTCCTTGGCAGTCTCTCATCCAGGCATGAACCAGGGTCGATGCTGCTTAGCTTCCACAATGGGGCTGGCCTGGACCATCCAGCCCAGGGCACAAAGACTAGGAGGGAAACACCTTCCAGATCAGGGGGGTGTTGTTTCCAGAATGCATGGTTTCACTGTTGTTATGTTCTGTCATACATAATATAGAGCTTGAGTCGAAAGCTGTATCTCCTCAGGGTATTGTAAAGCACTTAATCTGATTGGGTGTTCCATACAGTCTTCCAATAAGAACACCAGAACGGTACTGGAGGGAAACAAGTTCATTGGTTGTTATCTGTAAATACTGATTGGTTCTTATCTGAGTTATGGGCGTGGCTTACTAAGCCGGACAGTTTAAAAGTGAGCCTGTTGCTCCAGTGTTCTGTCTTCATTCTTCACCTATCTAATAAAGCTGAATCACTGTTTGGAAAGAGCTGCGTTGAGTCTCGTACGTAACAACTGTCTGGTTTCAGTATCCCTGCTGTCTATTGTCCAGTATACAAAGTAGAGGAGGATGTACCTTTAGGGATGATATGTAAAATAACATTTTAGCAGAGCAGGCAAGGGACAGCTGTTCCATCTGCTTGCCTGCCCTAAACTAAAAGAGGAGGAGAATCATAGAGTTGGAAGGGGCCACCAGGGTCATCGTCCAACCTCCTGCACAATGCAGAAAATTCACAACTACCTCCTCTCACACACCCAGTGGCCCCTGCCCCATGCCCAGAAGAGGGCAAAAAGCCCTCCAGGATCCCCAGCCAAACTGGCCTGGAGAAAATGGCTTCCTGACCCTGAAGTGGCATCCAGCATTTCCCTGGGTGTGTAAGAAAGGGCCACAAGAACTAAGCAGTGATGCAACCCTTCCCTGCCCTCCCTTCTTGTGATCTGCCCAAGTTCACAGAATCAGCATGGCTGTCAGATGGCCATCTAGCCTCTGCTGAAAAACCTCCAAAGAAGGAGGTTTCTCTCCAGAAGAAGAGGAGTTGGATTTATACCCCACCCTTCACTCAGAGTCCCAGAGCGGCTTACAATCTCCTTCCCTGCCTCTCCCCACAACAGACACCCTGTGAGGTAAGTGGGGCTGAGAGAGCTCTGAGAGAAGGAGGTTTCTCTCAAGAAGAAGAGGAGTTGGATTTATACCCCACCCTTCACTCGGAGTCCCAGAGCGGCTTACAATCTCCTTCCCTGCCTCTCCCCACAACAGACACCCTGTGAGGTAAGTGGGGCTGAGAGAGCTCTGAGAGAAGGAGGTTTCTCTCAAGAAGAAGAGGAGTTGGATTTATACCCCACCCTTCACTCGGAGTCCCAGAGCGGCTTACAATCTCCTTCCCTGCCTCTCCCCACAACAGACACCCTGTGAGGTAAGTGGGGCTGAGAGAGCTCTGAGAGAAGGAGGTTTCTCTCAAGAAGAAGAGGAGTTGGATTTATACCCCACCCTTCACTCGGAGTCCCAGAGCGGCTTACAATCTCCTTCCCTGCCTCTCCCCACAACAGACACCCTGTGAGGTAAGTGGGGCTGAGAGAGCTCTGAGAGAAGGAGGTTTCTCTCAAGAAGAAGAGGAGTTGGATTTATACCCCACCCTTCACTCGGAGTCCCAGAGCGGCTTACAATCTCCTTCCCTGCCTCTCCCCACAACAGACACCCTGTGAGGTAAGTGGGGCTGAGAGAGCTCTGAGAGAACGGCTCTTGAGAGAACAGCTCTGAAAGAACTATGACTGGCCCAAGGTCACCCAAGCTGGCTGCATGTGGAGGAGTGGGGGAATCAAACCCAGTTCTCCAGATTAGAGTCCGCCACTCTTAACCACTACATCAAGCTGGCTAAACTTCATTCGTTATTTCTCAATCCTCTCCCCCTTTACAAGTACTCACCACCTGCCTTTTACTGGATGAGACTATTAGTAAGTCATGGTCAGTACTGTCTACTGTGACCAGCAGCAGCTCTGCACCGATTCAGTTAAAGGTCTTGTCACATCACCTGTTACCTCATCCTTTCCCTGGAGATTAAACCTGGGGCCTTCTGCACGCCAAGCAGATGCTCCACCACTGAGCCAATAATTTAGGGTTTCAGTGCGAAAGAGAAGCAAACCCTCACCTGAGTGACACTAAACAGCTACAGGCATCATTCTGTTCTAGTCTGTGTTCTTGGCTCTTGTGCTACACCTGGTGTTCTGTGTTGGAATTAGGGTTGCCAGCTCTGGGTTGGGAAATACCTGGAGATTTGGGGGGGGGGTGGATCCTGGAGGTGACAGGGTTTGGGGAGGAGAAGGACCTCGGCCAGTTACAACGCTATAGAGGCCACCCTCCAAAATAGTCATTTTCTCCAGGGGAACTGATCACTGTACAGAGATCAGTTGTAAAACCTGGAGGTTGGCAGCCCTAGCTGGAATTTGTTTGCAACAATCGATCATTTTATATGCCAGATTTTGTATTGCACTTATATGCAGTGTACTCCTCAGCTGTTGCAGCGGATTCTGGCTTTGCCATCACATACAGCAACTTTGGAGGTAAAGAGCTACCTGAAATCTAAAACCTGAACATGTCTAAGTTGCAGTGCCTTTAGAGAAGGCACTTCTGTGTGGGAAATTGTAGCTTGTCACATTGGCTGGCTCTGCATGTACTGGAAATTCACACCTGGCCTTCAGGTGTCCTGTTAAATTCTGAACTGTTGGTATGGAATGTGGAAAATGGCCCCCAGAGAACCAGTTTGGCAACAGGGCAGTTTAGAACTGGTATGTCTTGAAGTTCCACTGTATTATTTCTCTTCCTTCCAGATTTTTGGGGCACCCACAGTATTTACCACTAGACGAAGACTTGGATGACGATAAGCTATGAGATCCAAAACAAATCTTTAAACTTGGAGAAAAATATGTGCAAAATACAAGAGGATTTTTGACCCATGCCGCCTTGCAAGAAGAGCTTAATTACAGGTTTCAGCCCCAAAAACCTTTAAAAAACTTTTTTGTTTGTGTTCAGATTTTACCAGATTTAATATGAAAGATGCAATATTTGTAAAGTACAGCCATCGACTATACTCTGAAATGTGGGATTCTTTACAGAAACAAAGAGAAAAGGAAGAAATAAAGAGGGGTTGAGAGCAATTAATGAACAGATGAATTAGACAGGCTGTGATAATGAAACCCTCTTATCCCACTGAAAGCTGTTTGCATAGTTATCTTCACAACAACCTTGTAAGGAAGGACAGCACTTTTAACCTTCATATTGAATGTAAAGGGTAGCGGAGTGTCTTGTTAGTTAATGGAGGGAGATGGGGAAGCAGGGATCCCCAACATGGTCTCCATGGGCAAGATGGTGCCCTTCAAGTGTTTTTAGAATGTGGGCAGGGTCAGGTGGAGCTTTGGCTCAGCAAGGCTTCTGATTGGCCACTGGAGAGTTGATAGGCTGTGCAGATTTTTAAAGATGTTGCTTTGCCAGTAGCTGCCACCACAGCATAAGAATCTTCATTATGTAACTAAAGGTAAGCTATGGCAGCCATTTTGTAGTTAGCTCCACCTCCTGCAGCAGCCATTTTGTGGCATCCATTTTGTGGTTGGGCCCATCATGCTGTGTCAGAATTCAAAGGTGCCCGCAGACTGGAAAAGGTTAGGTGCCCTGATTTATGCCATGCTTGGAGATTTTAGTCGGATTCACAATGGTGGTCCCCCTTTCAGAGCTCCAACATGTATATAAAAAAATTAAATAAAGATGAGATCACCCCTGGACATACACAGAGTGCTAGTGGTAACTCACTGCATACCTGCAAGGCAGATATCCACCTATCTGAGATTAATGAACTGAGCACAGCCTGCGATTTCTGGTTGTTTTAGACATTGTTTTAGGAAGTGAGCGCTCTTTTGCAAACCTTTATTCTGCTTGGTGGAAGAGTAAGAAAACCTGCTCCAGGAAGCCTCCTGCAAGCTTTGCCAATCAGTGGTACAATGTGTAAATACTAGCAAACAGCAGGAGGCCAGGGCAGCCAGAATAAAAAGAACCTCCTTCACCCGGTTGAAAGCAGTTCTATTATGAAATAAAGACCTGGTGGACAAAGGATTGTGAGATTGCTGAAAGAGGCATGGGGATGAATCAGATTGCGCATCCCTGTGCAGGCCCGTAGTTACAGTGGGGCATCTCGGGGCCCGACACCTTGACTTACTGCCAAGGCCCCCTTGACTTCCCATCCAGCCCAGGTGCTCCCTTGGAGGTGTGTGCAAGGGGTCTGTGCGGGGTGCCCCCTGATGTATTTAAAGGCCCCCTCAATTTAAAAAATCCTGGCTACAGGCCTGTCTCTGTGACTGACAGGCAGCACTTCCAATCTGGACACAGCTATAAAAAGCAAGCAAGAAACAACAGGCATGAAATTCCAGCAGAGCTTTGAGCCTGATGGTAATGGTATGTTGGGAATTTTGCAGATCGTGGTAGGGAGGCAAGCAGGGTCCTGCTGTATCTTGTCTCATTGCACGCCTTCAAAACTAGTCCTCTGTGCACAGAACAATTTTTTAGAAAATGCTTTCTGTACACAAACAGTTACTCTTGAAAGGGGCTGGAATCTTTGTTGTTTCTAATAGCAACCCAGATATGCGATTTCCCCAGGATCCTTGCATTTTTGTGATAATGTCAAAGCACATATGTGGGACTTTGAAACTTTAAAGAAAAATCCCCCATGTTCACAATCTTGTGGACTCTTAAGGAAACAATGAGGGCAACTGTGGGGTAGGACTTGCCTGTTGGGTTCTCTAAGCCAGGCAGAGATGAAGTGGACATTTCACCAGGGCAAAGTTTGAGAATACAACTTTTTTGATCTTAAAAGTGTCCCTGGACTCAAACTTTGTTCTGTTGCTACAGAGCAACACGGCTACAAGTTAAAGGCCAGTCTGGTGTAGTGGTTAAGTGTGCGGACTCTAATCTGGGAGAACCGGGTTTGATTCCCCACTCCTCCACTCGCACCTGCTGATGTGACCTTGGGTCAGTCACAAGCTCTGGCACAGCTGTTCTCTCAAGGACAGTTTCTGTCAGAAGTTCTCTCAGCCCCACCTTCCTCACAGGGTGTCTGTTGTGGGGAGGGGAAGGGAAAGGAATTTATAAACCACTCTGAGACTCAAAAGTGAAGGGCGGGGTATAAATCCAATCTCTTCGTCTTCTCTTCTCTCTTCTTCTAAAAGAATAGAAAGAAGAGAATAGGAAGAAGAGTCTCTTTCCCCAAAAGTGCTGAGCCGCCAGAGGAGATCAGCGACTGGGCAACTCTTGCACAAAACAGTGCCAGATTACAGAGGTCTCGGGCTACCATGGTGGGTTGCCAACCTCCAGGTATGGCCTGGAGATCTCCCAGGGAAAATACCAACTAGTCTCCAGGTTACAGAGATCACTTCCCCTGGAGAAAATGGCTGCTATGGAGGATGAACTCTATGGCATTGTGCCCCTGATGCCCTCTCTGCTCTCCCCAATCCCCTCCCTCCCAAGGCCCCCTCCCCCAAATGTCTAAGACATTCCCAGCCCAGAGTTGGAAACCCTAATTAGGCAGAGGAGGCTTCTCTCTAGGCAGCCCTAGGCAATTGCCTCATGCGCCACAGGGGAGGGGAGCATCAAATAGCATCCCCAAGTGGCGCTCCTGGGGCAAGCCATGAAGGATGGAGGGAGAGCAGGCTGCCACCAGCTCAGCAGTGCTCCCCAGCCCGACACATCACAGCATGGCTGCTCCTCTCCCTCCCAAGGTTGTGAGCACTGGGCTTGGGCACAGCAGATCAGGTTGCCAGCTCCGGGTTGGGAAGTACCTGGAGATTTTGAGGGTGGAGCCTGAGGTGGGCGGGGTTTGGGGAGGGGAGGGACTTCGATGGGGTACGACGACATGAGGTCCACCTTCCAAAGCGGCCATTTTCACCAGGGGAACTGATCTCTGTCGCCTGGAGAAAAGTTGTAATCTCGGGAGATCTCCAGCCCGTCCCCCACCGGTGGCCAGTGGGGACCCGGCAGCCCTCCCAGCCACCACTTGGAGGCTCAAACAGCAGAGAAGCACGGGAGGGAGGGAGGAATACAGAGGATAACAAAAGATCAAACTGTGCATAGATAACGGGGAACATATATTCAACGATCCAGGAGTATAATAATCTAAACCTGTATCAATAGAGTAGTTTTTCATAAATACAGTAAGATGATCAGAAACGCAAAAGTACACAGTCCAATTACAAAAAAAGACCTATTAAAACACCTTGAGAAATAGTCCAAGTCAAATCCCTCAAACAGTGAAAAGTCCAAATACAGTGAAAAGTCCAAACAGTGAAACATCCAAATACGGATGTTTCTAATTCCTCTTCACAAAATTCTCGTCTCACCACTTGTGTGTCCACAGCCCCGCCGGCTTGAAGTTGCTGTATCGCCTTGCTTCCTCAAAAGTGGAACACCTAAACTGCCCAGCTCCAGTACTGAATACACAGCACCTTTTTGCATTCTCAGTGTCCCAATTACTGTGATACTGGATGTAGGCTTTTGGCTGCATCCAGTGGCACTGGTAACACACCAGTGGGATGTTTTGTGCCACTGCTTCCCACTGTTTCTTCATCGAATGGAATAAAGCGTTGTACTGACCAGGGAGTTACACTGCCAAATCTTGGTGACTTGGGGCATTAAGAGCAACGGCTACCCCGGAGCCGTTCTCTTCTTCCATTCCTCGAGCTTAAGTACAGCAGTGCATTCCAATCCAACCTGGAGGTCTTGCCTTGCATAGCATCTCTCCAGCTGTCTGCACAGGGCCCGGGATGCTGGAGTGAGGATGGTAACTCCTCCTGGCCACAGGTATGTAAAGCATCAGAGTTTTCGAAACTAGTGAGCCCACTATAGTGTTAGTGGTGGGACAGTGCTGTTCCCAAAAGGGAGAGGGAGAAATGTATCCCTGCTGGAGACTTTATCTCACATGACATTAATAAGCAAAGACAATTGCAGTTTGGTGCCTCTTTGGTTTGCTTGCTTGTTTACTTCAGTGTCCTGTTGTCTTTCTTTGGTGCATGTGATGGGGAATTGGCCTATGAGCCAAAGAGGCCTGGTTGTCATTTGTGCAGTTCTGCACTGTATACTTGCAATGTTACCGTTCAGAGTCATTCATAGGATCGTAGAACTAGAAGGGGCCAAACAGACCATCTAGTCCAATCCCCTGCTCCATACAGGACCGGCCTAAAGCATCCGACAAATATTCGTTCAGTCTCTTCTTGAAAGCTGTCAGTGAAGGGGAGCTAACCGCCTCCCTAGGCAGCTGATTCTACCTTTGAACCACTCTGATCATAAAAAGTGTTCCTAATATCCATCCAATACCTTTCTGCATGTAATCTAAACCCTTTGCTCCGGGTCCTATCCTCTGCTGCCAACTGGAACAGCTCCTTGCCCTCCTCCAAATGACAGCCTTCAAATATTTAGAGAGCAGTTATGTCCCCCCTCAACCTCTTCTTCTCCAAACTAAACATTCCCAGGGCCTTTAGCCTTTCCTTGTAGGGCTTAGTCTCCTCGTCGCTCTCCTCTGCACCCTCTCGATTTTGTCCACATCCTTTTTGAAGTGAGGCCTCCAGAACTGCACACAGTACTCCAGGTGCGGCCTGACCAAGGCAGTATACAGAGGGGCTATGACCTCATGCAATTTCAACACTACGGCCCTTTTAATACAACCCAAGACTGAATTTGCCTTTTTTGCCACCACATCACACTGACTGCTCATATTTAGTTTACAGTCCACTCTTACCCCAAGATCTCTTTCGCATACACTACTCCCCAGAAACATCCCCCAACCAGTATTTGTGCTTGACATTTTTGTGGCCCAGAAGGAATACTGTGCGTTTATCTTTGTTGAATTGCATCCTGTTTGCAACCAGTGTTCCCTCTAAGCTGAGTTAGTGTGAGCTAGCTCAGTCTTTTAGCCTCCAGCACCCAGATTTTTGTCTCAGCACATGAAGGATGGCTCCAGAGCAAACTAATTTATGCAGTAACCAAATCACTCGCTCACAACTTTAATGCCAGTAGCTCACAAAGTGGAATTTTTGCTCACAAGACTCCACAGCTTAGAGGGAACATTGTTTGCAACTGCCCACTTCTCCAGAGTATTCGATTCGTCTCGATGGCAACCACCAATGAGGCTGGCGGTGGAAAGAATAACAAAGGATGGGTAGCAATGAAAGATGGCAGTGCAAGGCAAATGTTCTTTCTTTTGCCCAGTTCACTGCATGTTCTACTGCAAAACAAGAAAGAGGCTTGAACAGGAAGCCTGAAGAACAGTACCTTTCTGTGACTGAATCCTTGCTGTGTAACCATGACTGGTCAATGGCCCCACCTATGACAAGGGGGCATCTGTGTGTCAAATTGGTAGCTTTCTCCACTCACTGTTGCCTTCCCTTGATGTGTGTCCCCCCCCCTTTGGCCCTCCAGGGGAAGGGAAGGGTTGCTAGCTCTGGGTTGGAAAATACCTGGAAATCCAGGGGGTGGAGCCTGAAGGCAGGGTTTGGC
Source organism: Gekko gecko (assembly GCA_029375565.1). Taxonomy (NCBI): domain Eukaryota; kingdom Metazoa; phylum Chordata; class Lepidosauria; order Squamata; family Gekkonidae; genus Gekko; species Gekko gecko. The sequence goes on along the minus strand of JAPDNY010000005.1, from coordinate 28,987,831 downwards.
AAGGGGAAGGACTTCAGTGGGGTATAATGCCACAAAGGCCACCTTCCAAAGTGGACATTTCCCCCCCAAGGGGACTGAGCTTTGTTGCCTCGAGATCAGTTGTAATCCTAGACCTCCGGCCACCACCTGGAGGTTGGCAACATTAGCACATGCTAGGCCCATTAACCAGGGGCCTGGCATGAGGGATGTCTTACAGTACTGATGGAGGGAGGGGTGGTGCAGGGAGGGGGAATGTGTTCCTACCAGACACGGTGTCTTGCACTTCCTACGGTGGGATCAAGGGCTGCATGTGTGAATGAATCAAACATGCACGTTTTAGTTTTCTTAAAAGTGCACAATGCTGTCATGAGGCCACTCTGGAATCACCAGTGAGTGATGTGCAATGGGTGCGAACTGCTGATAAATTATAAAAAACACCATGAAATGGGCTGCTACTGCATCCTTGACAAAGCCAAAATCACTTTTAATGGATTTTTTCTTCATATTGTCTATTTGTACAACATATAGTGCCTGTAATTATTCCGTTTCAATTAACTCCTTTTCGAAATATTACAGTCCAAGTGTACTTGTGATTCAGTATCTGAGCATTATTACTCTTAATCAACTCAACCAGCTCTTCTCCCCCTCTTGGCGAGTCCCTAGATGAACACGCTTGTTTCGTCCACTGACATTCTTCCTCTGAAGTAATGACTTTCAAGAGCTGGAATTGATGAATCCAGAGAAGGATTTTCCAACTGAGAAACTGTAGGAGATCTTTGATCCCCAATTAATGTTAGATTGGAGCCCTCCTACTAGTATTGTCCAGAAACTGGATTCATCATTTCAGCTCTTGAAACTCACTTATCTGCATCAGACACTATCTTCCTATTACTTGGTGCAAACTGTTGACACAGAGGGAAATTACAACTCCCACGTCCTTTGCAAGAGCATGCCCACTTGAAAATCATATTGGCAGGCATCGCTGAAAGATCATAACGGAAACAGCAAACGGTAGGGTCCACTTTAAAATGAATTCATTTTGCCAGGCACCCACAATTTAAATTTGTTTGCAGGAAGATTTTTGCCTGTACAGAAGTGCCATCAGGCTGTAGATTGTTGTTCAGTCGTAGTCAAGTCCGACTCTTCGCGACCCCATGGACCACATCACGCCAGGCCCTCCTGTCGTGCTCTGTTGTTTGCTCAATTTCATGCTCGTTGCCTCGGTAACACTAACCATCTCATCCTTTGCTGTCCCCTTCTTCGACTTTCAATATTTCCCAGCATCAGGGTCTTCTCCAGTGAGCGCTCCCTTCTCATTCGATCCTCTCTCACGGATCACTGCCTTAATGTGGCAAGGGGGCTTGCGTCGTTCAATAAGGCTGTGGGCTATGCCATGGAGGGCCACCCAGGACAGACAGGCCACAGTGGAGCACTCAGACAAAACATCCACTGGAGAGGGAAATGGCAACCCACTCCAGTATCTTTGCCAAGAAAACCCCATGGACGGTAACAAAAGAGACGATGCATAGATGCAAAAACTGTGTTTCTGCATGCAGAAACTATGCAAAGGACCTGGCCTGAGAGACTTTTATTATGCCTTTTCTGGGACAAATCCCTAACAGGAAGCCTCCCTCTAAGGGTCACGACCAGATTTCATTTCCAAAGCCCAGAAGAGCCCTATAGTGTGTGGAGGAGGGAATGGCAGCCACAGGGCTAAGGCAATGCAGGGCGGCTGCAGGATCTTCAAGAATGCACTTTCCCATCCATGCAGTGACTAAAGGCACTTTCATCTGCAATTTTTCAAAAAAGAAATGACAACAAAGTGTGGGGGAAACCTAAAAGCAGGGCAGAAAGAAGACACCATGTGGATGCTTCCAAGAACAGAGCTTCAGTAAAGAAGCCGCAGAAAAGCACAATAGCCACGCTGGAAGCAACTGCAGACAGTCCAATTTGACCACGGTCAATGACAGATCGGACTGCCAGGTCCACCCTGACCACCAGCAGGGGATGAGAGGGGTAGGGTTGCCAGATCCAGGTTGGAAAACTCCTGGAGATATGGAGATGGAGCCTGGGGAGGACAGGGACCTCAGCGGGGTGCAATGTCACAGAGTCCACCCTCCAAAGCCTCCGTTTTCTACCACAGATCTGATCTCGGTAGTCTGGAGATGAGCTGTAATTCCAGGGGATCCTCAGGTCCACCGCGAGGCTGGCACCACTAATGGCAGAAGGGCACTGCTTGCGCTCTGGTGCTGGAGGAGGCTCCTGTGCATTCCTTGGACAGCAAAGGTGACAAACAAGCAAGTATTGGAGCACATAAAACCAGACATGTCACTGGAAGGAAAAATCATAAAACTGAGACTTATTTCAGCCACGTCATGCGGAAGAGCTCACTAGAAAAAGCAATTATGCTTGGATTGGTTACCAGCAAAAGGTAACGAGGCCACCAAAGGACATGGTGGCTAAACACCATAAAAGTCAACACCAGCCTGAGCATGGAAAGACTCAAACAAACAGTACAAGATCGGAAAACGTGGAGAGCGCAGGCCCATAGAATCGCCAAGAGTCACACACGACTGAATGGCTAACAACAACAACAAAATGGCATGATAGCTACACCACGGTAGAGAAGGTGCAAGCTAACAAGCCCTTGATACCGTGGCAACTGTTGTTGAGTCCCCTGATCGTGGCTGTCAGAGAACATGGATATTGAGTTTACAGGCTTCGTTGCAGGGCCTAGACCCTGTTCCTGTGAAACAGCTGCCCCAGGCTGAAGGGGTGTCTGCAGTCAGGCACACTCCTTGCCCTCCTCCCCTCTGTCTTCTGGCTGAAAGAAGGATCGTTCCCCCAGTTATGCTCCAGCTTGCTCTGCAAGCCCACGGTTCGTTCAGAACTCAGCTCTGCGGCTCCTCAGCCAAGCCTTCCAAGAAGCTGGCGTCTTTCTCCCAGAGATGCAGACAAGTTTGAAAACCACTTCATTAATGTAAATGACTTGATGGGGTAATCTGTAACCCGCTTCTTGGATGAAGAACAAGAAACTCCATTGGGAAGCAACGTCCAAATAAACCTGCACAGGACTGCAACCGGATTCCATATCAGCTATAATTCCCCAAAGACAACAGGAATAGATCTTTGAAAGTTGAGCCTGGAGTGGAGCTAACAGATCCCCCCCCCTCTTTGCAATATCAGGAAAGGAGTATTTCCATAAAACGATTTTGCTGCATTTAGATTCCTATGAAAACAAGACATATGGCACAAGACATATGGCTTCCACAATAACTTACCACTTTATTTCTTCATATTAAATATTACGTCATATTTAAATACTCTTGTCTTCTCCCCCCTCATTCATGACAGTTCTCCCCCCTCATTCATGACAGTTTTATATAGGTACCCAAGATCACACAGATCTGGATTTCAAACATTTGAGTAGATAAAATAAAACGCTGAACTCATATGAAACTCCTTTCCATACTGGTAAGCCAGAACTGAATCATTATCTGCTCAGCTATCGGTACTCACTGATCATGCACAATAATTAGCCACCCTGAAGGGCATTGGATGGCCAGAGGAAAACAACACTGCCTCCCAGGGGCGGCGTGTGGAATGACTGCACAGGATGCCCAACAATACCAGCGGCTTTGACATTCATGAGTCGGGCGCAACCTTTGGATGCCTTGGTCCATTAAGTTGCACAGGGGCTGTTCACACTGGGTGCCCACTGAGCACGGTGGCGGGTTGTCTGCGGTGCCTCCTGGACAGTAGGAGTTGTTTTATAAAAAGGTCGGTCTGGAGTCTGCGTAGGTAGAGATGGGCTGCTGACCCCGAGGGCAGATCAATCCTACCAATAAACTGGTTTTAGCTCCCATTACCCTTTCCAAGGAAAGCCTGGAACCCAAATTCTGTGAAGGGGTAAACCTCTTAACAGAATTCTCACCAGACTAGATCTAGGATTCTCTAGAGAAAAACCTGGTAACTATCAACCAGCATAAAACCCATTCAAGGTTTTGTATTGTAGATGCTGCCTAAGAGAATGCCAGAAGGTGCTGTTCAGAGGAGATGTCGGATCCCCCCTTCCTGAATTGCTACATCTTGTTTTTGGGCCTGCAGGGGAAGTGATGCTTCAGCTATAGAGGAGGCCCTCTGGAAACCAAGACGGCACAGCTGTCCAAGACTCTCTGCACGGAAAGGCGCTTCATACGCCAGCTCTGTCCCCTGCTGAGCGTAGTCACACCAGAACCATTCAGAGTTATCTGTGCATGATGAAAAACTGCGTGGATCAGACTGGAACTGCTGACTCTTTTTTCCGGTAAACCAGAAGGTAGGCTGTTTCACTCCTGTAGGAAGAAACAAGAGCAAGTCCTAACCAATTAGCACACAGATTAGGCCGTGGCTCGTCCTCAAGAGTGTGACGTGAATGGCTGACAAAGGCAAGCCAAGCCTACATTAGAGGAAGTGGCTATTAACTCAGCCTCGGCCGTGTTGCACATTGCACAGCAAGAATGTTTGCAGATGCAAGTGACATGAACTATAAAACAGGGATACAGGAAGACAGCCAACAAGGGATCCTAGGCAGCTAGCCAATAAGGGATCCTAGGCTCATATCCACTGCATGTCCCCTCTTTGTTAAACCCGCATTTTAGCATTCAGTTTTTGAGCTTTACTCCTGCAAATGCGTGGCAAAAAGACCATTCATATGAAAAGTGATTAATCAGCTCTGAGCCTGGCCACATAAGAACAAAAGTTACGTGGCCTGCAGGGGAATTCTCCTGTATGACTTCCTGCTCCTCTATGACTTCCTGAATCTTGTGCTCTGCTGACTCTTAATGAATGAAGGCCAAAATAAAAATTCAATGCATTTGTTTTAAAGCGGGGGATGACCTCCCAAACAGCCATATTCTTGCACGAGTAGACCGAATCAAGAGTAGCTGGCAGTTGGAGGTTCCAGGATTGCAGCAAAAGGGGTCCAAACAAAAGATTTCTCTGGCTTTTCTGGTATTGCCAAAGGCAGTGCAGCCCGCTATACGCCCCCCTCCTCTGCCTGTCGTAATGCATAAAAGAGAATTCTCACTTCTTTTACCACCACCTTCCAGTAACAGCCGGCTCTCTAGACTAGCCAGTTAGCATTGCAACAGTGTGCTTTCGAATATGCCTCTGAAACTCTGCATAGAGCCACTTGTCTGTGGGCGGGGGACATGTTGGGACAGGGAATAAAGTGGGAGGACATTAAAAGGATAAGGCATGCAACACTCTCCAACCGCCACATGAAACTGCTTCTTTAAATACCAGTGGAGCTCTATTGCAGACATCAGGTGTCATCAGCCCCCTCCCTCCATCCCATTCCATGGGACAAACTGTGCCAATTGGCACTTGGGGAGAAAAGCAAGGCCGCAATACGCTAGCCGTCCTCCTTGGCCCTTGTGCCCAGGATGAAAGAGAAAGCAGATTGCCCTCCTTACCAGCGGAGACCTGCACGGCCATAGGTACACTTGACATCATCCCAGGACACCTGCAGGGTAGAGAGCACAAGCAGCACTCTGAACTGGGGTTCTTCAGAGCACTGATCACGTCCTTCGGGAATGCACGGGACAATGATCAAACTTTTTCTCATGACAGGATTTTTAACCAGTTTGCTGTAGTGGTTAAGTGTGCGGACTCCCATCTGGGAGAACCGGGTTTGATTCCCCCACTCCTCCACGTGCACCTGCTGATGTGACCTTGGGTCAGTCACAAGCTCTGGCACAGCTGCTGTCCTTGAAAAAGAGCAGTTTCTGCCAGAAGTTCTCTCAGCCCCACCTACCTCACAGGGTGTCTGTTGTGGGGAGGGGAAGGGAAAGGAGTTTGTAAGCCGCTCTGAGACACCTTTGGGTAGTGAAGGGCGGGGTATAAATCCAATCTCCTCTTCTTCTTAACAGAGAGATACTTATGGTGGCGCTGATCTGGTTGGCCCAGGCATCAGATCTCAAAAGCTAAGCAAGGTCAGCCCTGGTTAGTACGTGGATGGGAGACCACCAAGGAACTCCAGGATCATTATGTAATAGCAGTCAATGGGAATTAATAATTATCATATGGCATTGTGTGTAGCATAGCCAGGAGATCCTAAGATTGTCTGGCAGTCTGTATTACTAGCTCTTTACTGTTATGCACCACTGGGTGGCGAGCTAGACTTATTTTTTGGGGGGGCTGAGAGAGCTCTGAAAGAGCTGTGACTGACCCAAGGTCACCCAGCTGGTTTCATGTGGAGCAGTGCGGAATCGAACCCAGTTCTCCTGATTAGAGTCTGCTGATCTTTACCACTACACCATGCTTACACTCAGGGTGATTTCCCACTAAAGCTGCCGCGGGGTTGCGCCGCCGTTTGCCCCGAGATTTTTAGTCAATTTCACACCCGAAGCCGCGGGGCTGCATTTTGACCCGCGGCTTCGCCCGATTTCCCCGCAGTTTCGTAATCCTGTTTTTTGAGGATTACGAAACTGCGGGGAATCGAGCGAGCCGCGGGTCAAAATGCAGCCCCGCGCTTCGGTGTGAAATTGACTAAAATCTCGGGGCAAGCAGCGCAACCCGCGGCAGCTTTAGTGAGAAATCACCCTCAGTCAATGACAAACCACCTCTGAATAGCGGTAGTCAATGGCAAACCACCTCTGTTCACCCCTTGCCTTGAAAACCCCATAATGGGTCGCCATAATTCGGCTGTGACTTCGCAGCACTTTCCACTGCCATACTGATAGTGGCCTTGATCCAGCGATTCACGCTTCCTGCACAAGTAGACCTCCTCCCCTGCAACAATGTCCAGCCCCCCCAAAAGAAGTTGCAGACTAGTGGGCTTGCAGAGGGAAGAGGGGCAGGTACTAAACTGTTCCCTCTTCCATCCTCACCCCACTGGCCTGCATGGTGGAATGAGCTCCTGTACTCTGTGAGGCAGATTAGGCCAAGAAGAAGAAGAGGAGACTGGATTTATACCCCACCCTTCACTACCCAAAGGTGTCTCAGAGTGGCTTACAATCTCCTTTCCCTTCTTCTCCCCACAACTGACACCCTGTGAGGTAGGTGGGGCTGAGAGAGCTCTTGACAGAAACTGCTCTTTTTTCAAGAACAGCTCTTATCAGAACTACGGCTTGCCCAAGGTCATTCAGCCAGGTGCAAGTGGAGGAGTGGAGAATCAAACCCGGTTCTCCCAAATTAGAGTCTGCGCACTTAACCATACACAAAAGTCATACAGAGACGCTGTCAACACGAGCACAACCCAGATCCACAACCTTCCAAGAATTGAGAACTACATTCCCTAACATGCACTGTACCTGGACAGTTCCAGTGGCAACCTTCCAAGTACTAAAGTTCTACCTTCAGTCTGTTCTCCTTTTCCTGCACACCCCGGCCAAGAGTGTGTGACTGGCCCAATGTCACCTAATGAGCTTCCGTGTTAGAGTGGGGATTCGAATCCGAGTCTCCCAGATCCTAGTCCTATAGTCTAATCACTGCACCACACTGTCTCCCTGGGAAGATCCGTGATCACCAGTGCCCTCTGCTGAGAGATCACTGGATCCAGCTCAGTGCTAGCATGCAGGCTGCTTTCTTTTATAAACCAACCAGGGTGACCCATTTAACTAACATTTGTAACTCAGTCCCCTCAGTTAAGGTCTGACCCAGAGTAAAAATCAAGAACGTGCATCCCAGAGAATGTAGCAGCAGTGTAGTGCTTTGAACTGTACAAGTGTTCTGGCACGTGACTGAATGGTTTTCATGCTATCAGCGACGTCTGCATGTGACTAGAACTGGACTGGGCGCATAGTCTGGTACACAGATCCTGGGCTGCAGGACTGGGGGTGCTCTAAAGAGGGGTCTGGCTTTCTCACCTGACAGACGCTGGAGTCGTTGAAGCAATACCACCTGTGCTCCGTGAGACTCCAAATGTAGGCGCAGTAGTGGCCGCAGCTGGCTGATCCCGAGTGTGCGACAACCGCAAAGAGATCGTACAACCCAGCGCCCTGCAAAAAGCCATGCAGAGAAGCCGTCAACACGAGCACAAACCAGATCCACAACTCTCCAAGAACTGAGGACTACATTCACAGGGAGATGAACCTCATATCAAAGGACGGTGCTTCCACTACATCAGTTGTTTTAAAAATTTCATTTCTCTACTACACGGTTTCCCCCAGTAAGTTTCTGTTCTGCTCTTTATGGGTTTGCATTCCAGAGTGTAGCACATCCTGCAAGTATCTCTGGCTGCTGAACCTCCAGATTCAGGGGCATGAAGCCTCTGAATCCCAGAACCAGGAGGCAAAACAGGGGAAGGCCTCGGCCCCTATGCCCTGTTGTTGGCCCTCCAGAGGAACTGGCTGGCCACTGTGTGAGACAGGATTGCTGGACTAGGTCAGGGGTGGGCAAACTTGCTCAATGTAAGAGCCACGTAGAATAAATGTCAGATGCTTGACAGCCACAAGACATGAACAAATATCACACGCACATTTTTATTTAGAAAATATGCAGATTTGCTTTTTATTACCATTAAACAAGACTGCCAAAAATAAAAACAAAAAGGGGTAAAAATGGATATTGATAATGATATTTATTTGTCCAATGATATTTATTTACCTAAGAGAGAGAGAAAGAGGGGGAGGAGGAAAGAAGGAATGAAAGAGGTGGAAAGAAAGAGAGAGAGAGAAACAAAGAAAGCAAATAGATAGGAGGGAGGGAGGGAGGGAGGGAGGGAGGGAGGGAGGGAGAAAAAGCATGCCTCCCCTTCACTTCCCCAACTGCCCTGCTGGGAGCCACACAATATGTGTGAAAGAGCCGCATGTGGCTCCCGAGCCGCAGTTTGCCCACCCCTGGACTAGGTGAACCCCTGGCCTGATCCAACAGGGCTCTTCTTATGTTCGTATGCTGTTCTTATGATCAACCTAGGTGGCCACTGTGAACAGATTTATTCCCCAACATGCACTGTACCTGGACAGTTCCAGTGGCAACCTTCCAAGGACCAAAGTTCTACCTTCAGTCAGTTCTCCTTTTCCTGCTCATCCCGCCCAAGTGAAACTTCAACAAAACAGGCTGACAAAAGGCACAACGGCCGGAAGTTACAGACAGCACCAGCGGCTCCTGGCTAACTTGGAAGACGGTGACCTCTACCCTGCAGCCATGTGCCGTTTCAGACAGCCTCTCTAACTCGGTACCAGCTGGAATAGCTCAGACTAGTCTCAGCTTGTCAGAGCTTGGAAGCCAAGCAGAGTTGGCCATGATTAGAATTTACATGGGAGACCACCGAGGAGGAGATTGGAGTTATACCTCGCCCGTCATTACCTGAAGGAGTCTCAGAGCGGCTTACAATCCCTTTCCCTTCCCCTCCCCACAACAGACACCCTGTGAGGTTAGGTGGCGCTGAGAGAGCTCATTCGAGAACTGCCCTTAAGAGAATAGCTCTGAGAGAACTTATGACTGACCCAAGGTCACACCGGCAGCTGCATGTGGCGGAGTGGGGAATCAAACCCAGTTCTCCCAGATTAGAATCCATGCTATTAACCATTCCTCCAAACGGCCTCTCAGACCAGGGATGCTATAAGAACACAAGATAAGCCATGTTGGATCAGACCAACAGCCCATCCAGTCCAAAACTCTGTGTCACACAGTGGTCCAAACCCAGGTGCTACCAGGTGCTCAACCAGTGGGGCCAGAACTCCAGAAGCCCTCCCACTGTAGCCCCCCCAAGCACCAAGAATACAGAGCATCACTGCCCCAAATATAGTGTTCCCTTTATACCTTGTGGCTAATAGCCACTGATGGACCTCTACTCCATATGTTTAGCCAATCCCTTCTTGAAGCTGTCTGTGCTTGTAGCTGCCACCACTTCCGGTGGCAGTGAATTCCTTGTGTTAATGACTCTTTGGACGAAGAAGCACTATGTAGAGGAAGGCAATGGCAAACCACCTGTGAATGTCTCGTGCCTTGAAAACCCCGTGGAGGGGGCACAAGTCGCTTGGCACTTGGTTTATTATTATGTAACTTGGTACCGTTTGCTCTAAGAGCAGTGCTCTCTGTTGCCTAAAATCTTGGGTGCTGGTTTAGGGTGGGGACTAAGATGGGAAATCCTCAGTTCAGATCTCACGTGCCCTTAAACTTACGGAGCCTCAGCCATTTCTAGGACATACTCCAGGAATTTCAAGTGTTAAACTGTCTTAACTGGCCACTATCGGAACGGAGATTTCATCTGATGACTGTTGCACTTTTAAATTGTCAGTGCTCACACAGGAAGCTTCAAGGACCAAAGCAATAAGAGCAGAAGAGAAGCCATGTTGGATCAGGCCAATGACCCATCGAGTCCAACACCCTGTGTCACACAGTGGCCGAAACCCAGGTGCCGTCAGGAGGTCCACCACCAGGGCCATTTCAACACTTCTGAATTCTATTTTCTGCATTCCTAGTTAGAATCATGACAGAAATAAGTAATCCACCTCCTCAAGAAAGTCTGGCTGATATTGCTCTGGTGTCAGGATCTGGCTGAAATCTAGATTCTGAGGGAACGACAAGTAATGGCTGATCTTCTGAGTGTTGTTGCCATGCTTGGAACAGAAACGTTTCAGGTGCAATGTCAGGGTCTGAGGTAGGCAGGTTACTTTCATGCCCTGCAAGTCAGCAGACAGAAATAATCAATACTGGAGAATGGAATGCGGGGATCAACAGGAGAGAGTCATAAGATAAGACAGACGATCTGGATCTGGTGGTTTCATGCAGGGTACCTGTTTGGTGACGAGCTCACCCTAAAAGGGAAAAGCCATGAAATGCCAAAGAGGCATTTGTGAATTTCCTGCACTATGCAGGGGTTGGACTAGATGACACCGGAAGTCCCTTCCAACTCTATGATTCTAGAGAGGGCGGCAACCCTTCCCCCCGCCTCGGCAGCACTTGGGGTGGATACCCACTTTACCTGCAGGCACACTGTTTTCTTGTCACACCGCTTACAGTGACACATGTTGTCCCCCGTCAGATGTTCTGGTGCAAAGAAGCAACGCAACGAATCTTCCTGCAAGCACAGCAGGAGGATTGTATTAGGCAAAGAGAGCAGCTAAGCGCCCTGACCCCACTTTTCTTCTCTTTTTTCATCTCTCCATGTGGAACAGGCTAGAAGGGAATGTCTGTCTGCCTGTCTATCTATACACATGCACATAAGCGTGTGCAATGGAGCACTAAGCTTACCACAGTCCTGACCCGATGAGAATCGTGGCTGAACATTGGGAGGGGAAGCATCAGCATGTTGCTGTTCTTCTTTGTCTCCAGCAAACATTTCTGACACACCAAATACTCTTGCAATTGGATGGTGTACAGATCTGTCAGACTTTCAGCCTTAAAGGAAAGGGGGGCGGGGGGAGAGACAACCACGAAGCAAGTAAATAACATTATCAATGGTGGACAATAACGGCAACAGAGTTAGAAAAGAGCCAGAGTCCGGTAGCGCTTGAAGACTAAAAAAATATGTGGCAGCGCACAAGCTGTCCTGAGTCACAGATCACTTCTTCCAATACATTCTAGCTGTCCCGGAAGAAGGGAGTGGCGACTCACGAAAGCCCACATGGTGCCACAAATCGTGTTAGTCTTTAAGGTGCTGCTGCACTCCTGCTCTTTGCTACTGCTACAGACAGACTAACACGGCTGCCCATCCTGCAACAGTTTGTTCTTTTACGTGCTGTGTTGAGACCCATCCGAAAAATGCCTCCATGCTTGCCTAATTCGAAGCCTGTTAAATTTTCATTGCCAGGTAGAGTTGCCAACAACTTGGGAGGAAACGGTCCCGTTCCTTTTTCTGTGTGAAGTGGCATTAAGTCACAGCCGGGTTATGGCAACCCTGGACTTCCTTGGCAATTGCCCATTCGGATACTAACCAAGGCTGACCCTGCTTAGCTTACAAGATCGGATGAGGTCAGGCTAGCTTGGGCTATCCAGGTTCAGGGCCTGTCCTTTTAATAAACGCTTAAGGAGTAGAAATGGGCAACTTAAGTTTTCAAGGCATGGAAAGCAGTTCCGTGGCCAGTTACAGGGTTGCCAACTCTGGGTTGGGAAATACTTGTAGATCTGAGGCGTAGAGCCTGGGGAGGGCAGGGTTTGGGGTTGGGGAGGGACTCAGCATGCTATAATGCCGTAGAGTCCACTGCCTAAAGCAGTCCTCCAGGACAACTAATTTTGGTCATCTGGAGGTCAGTTGTCATAGCTGGAGATCTCCAGGTGCCACTTGGAGGTTGGCAATATTTGGGGGAGGGGGAGGTCTGTTAAGGACTTCAGTAAAATATACTGCCACAGAGCTCACCCTCCAAAGCAACCATTTTATCCATGGGGACTGATCTCTGTAGACTGGAGATCATTTGTAATTCAGGGAGATGTCCCGGCCTTCCCTTACCCAACCCCTTTCAATTCCAATGCTGCTTCTTGTTTAACACTTTAACTGATTAACGCCTTGACTGACTCCCTGCTAATGCCCCACAGCCTCTTGGGACTCCCAACTTGGGAGTTGTAGTTCTAATTCCTTTTGCTAGGGTTGCAGTAAGGCCAGCTGAGAACTACAACGCCCAAGATGCAACGCATCAGAAGTGGGGTGTAAGAATGGAGAAGCCGGTGTGATGGGCCAATAGGTTGCCAAGACACTTCCCCAGTGGCCAATGGGAGAGTAGGTGAGTCATTGCCAGCTTAGCTTACCATACATATATATGATTATATGATGTACACAATGGCAAAGATTAAAAGATTAAAAACATAAGGTCTGAATATCAGACTGCACAGAACATCAACCAAGAGTTGCAATAAGGCAGACTTTATTGCAACTGTTGGTTGATGACACACACATCCAGATATATTTGAAATTTTATACCAGATTGTTATATCATTAAAGATTTTTGTTGCGTGAGTGCAGTTACCATTAGAAGGATTCCATGGCCTGCTTTATAAACTTTCAACAACCATACAACATATGAGAAAGCAACACCTGGTCTGGATTTTTTACATATAATTTTTTACATTATATATGCGCCTTGGAAACTGAAACATGTATGGTCTTATTACTCATTTGATGTATTCATCAACTGTGTATATGAAATGATCAATTTTGTATGTGAAATTACTACAGCTAATGTAAAGCACATGTTGATATTTTGATAATATTTCACTTGACCCTTTGCAGCATTATTGATATATTTTGGGTTGAGTTTTTTCCCCTTTACCCCTTTTCCTTTGCTTGCATTTGCTGTTACGTCATTTCTGGGTTTTCCCAGAAGTGATGCAATGACACATGTGCCGTTGCTCTCCCTCCATGTCCCAACCCCCAGTTCTTCTGCCAATTGCTAAGCATGGCCTGGAAATGCTCCCCCCTCACCAGGACGGCGATAGGGAAAGCCACGTTTGGAGAAACTCTCCCTTCTATAAAACGTTCCCAGGATTTGGGCCCTTGGTTAAAAGTGATTATTAGTGGGAAAGAATCATTCAGTGAGACCGTATAAGCAGGGATCCTCAACGTGGTGCCCCCCCCACAAGTGGTTTTAGAAAGTGGGCAGGGTCACGTGGGGCTTTCCCCCAGCAAGGCTTCTGGCTGCCTGTGCAGATTTTTTTAACATGTTGCTTTGGCAGCAGCTACCACCAGAGCACAAGGGTCTTCGATGTGTGACTGAAGGTGAGCCGAGAGAGCCATTTCGGGGTGGCCATTTTGTGGCTGAGCCCACCACGGTGTGTCAGAATTTCAAAGGTGCCCACCGGCTCAAAAAGGTTGGGCACCCCAGCTGTATAGTACCTCTTAGGGTGTAGACAGCTGCTAGCAAAGCTGTAACTTTAATGAGGTCTGGAATATTGGTACTGAAATCAAATTACTAAGAAGAAAGAGCACTAATATTACACAGAACCAGGGTTCCCTCTAAGCTGAGTTAGTGTGAGCTAGCTCACAGTTTTTTAGCCTCCAGCTCACAGACTTTTGTCTTAGCTCAGGAAGGACGGCTCCAGAGCCAACTAATTTATGCAGCAGCCAAATTGCTCGCTCACAACATTACTGCCAGTAGCTTACAAAGTAGAATTTTGGCCCACAAGACTCCACAGCTTAGAGGGGGCACTGCACAGCACCTTGGCTGATTCCAGAACTTTTAAGAACGAAGACTGAGATTAACAACAGCATGTTCCTTTTTTTACAAAACCAGGAACTTACCAGATGTAAATCTGTGATTTGGCTCTTTATTAGGTTCCAGAGGATCAGGTAAAGTTGGGAAGCATCATAGAGAACAAACACTGAACGAACAGAAGTTACAGTTTAGCACTGTGGATCTTCGTTTCCTGTGAGCACCTCCCAAATTCCAACATTCTACCCATTTCCTCTCCTTAATCCTCCCCCAGCATCCCATCCTGGCCCATCATCCACTAAACAGAGAGCTCTTCCGCATCCTCATTCTCATCTCTATTGCTTCATTTTTTTGGTGCTGTGTCTAAGCCAGTTTGATGTAGTGGTTAAAAGCGCGGGCTATAATCTGGGAGAACCGGGTTTGATTCCCCACTTCACCACATGCAGCTGCTGGTGTGACCTTGGGTCAGCCACAAGTTCTCTCAGAGCTGTTCTCTCAAGAGCTCTCTCAGCCCCACCTACGGTGAGGGGAAGGGAAAGGAGACTGTAAGCCGCTTTGAGACTTCAAGTGAAGGGTGAGGTATAAATCCAATCTCTTCTCTTCTTCTTTTCTGCATGTTTTGCTCTTTAGTGGTCAATTTAACATTACACTGCTGTATGTCTGGCATAAAAACCTGCAGTTTAAATCGGCAAGGAAATATGCTGGACATATTGAGATATAGTATCAAACTGACCATTAGAGGGAGCAAAACACATGCAGAAAAGGACCCCCCCAAAAAACAACTGAGCTATTCAAGCAATGAAAATGAGAATGCACAAGAGCCCGCAGCCTAAACTGTAATATTTTTCCACCATGCCCAATCAATTGCATTCTCCCATTCTTCAGTTACATGGGGAAGAGGGCGATTGGAAGAAACCCTCCCGTTTCTCCTTACATCTGACTCCATGCTTTGAAAGACACTTGGCAAGAGCCACAGGATGCACCGATTTGTGTCTGCCCCGCTGCATCGCCTCCAAAAGCAAGAGCATTTGGTAAGGGACACTCTGCTTCTGCTCCGCAGCGTCAAACGGCACTTTGATCCTGCAACAGAGAGGATAGGGACCATGACCAGAACATCACAGTCAAGCAAAAATCAGGCCCCGTTCTTGAAGGCTGTACTCCTAACTGTAACTTGCTTGGAGATAAGCCCAATGGAAAAATAACTGGACTGGTTTCCCAGTAAGCATGCTTAGGGGTCACACTGTAAGCAGCAGAAAATTAATTAACATGCTCCCTTCTGATTTGTTCCACAATGGAAACATAGTTATCTATAAATTCTTTCTTGTCTCCTCTAAAGGTGACAGGCAGTGTGGCGTAGTGGTTAGAGTGTCAGACTAGGATCAGGGAGACCCAGTTTGGAATTCCCACTCTGCCATGGAAGCTCGCTGGGTGACCTTGGTCCAACTGCATACTCTCAGCCTAACCTACCTCACAGGTTTGTTGTGAAAATAAAATGTAGGGAAGAACAATGTACACCACTTTGGATCTCCATTGGGGAGAAAGGAAGGGTATTCATGAAGTAAACAAATCAATAAAATAAAGTTGATGATATTGGATTTCTACCCTGCCCTTCACTACCTGAAGGAGTCTCAGAGCGGCTGACAAACTCCTTTTCCTTCCCCTCCCCACAACAGACACCCTGTGCGGTAGGTGGGGCTGAGAGAGCTTTTTCAAAAACTGCTCTTTCAAGAACAGCTCTGACAGAACTATGGCTTGCCCAAGGTCATCCAGCAGCTGCAAGTGGAGGAGTGGGGAATCAAACCCAGTTCTCCCAGATCAGAGTCCGCGCACTTAACCACTACACCAAACTTCAGCGGTAGCTTTGTCCAGTTGTTAAAAACGAGTAGAATAGGCACTGACCTGGATAGCCCAGGCAAGCCCAATCTCGTCAGATCTCGGAAGCTAAGCAGGGTCAACCCTGTCAAGTACTTGGATGGGAGACCTCCTTGAAACACAAGAGGCAGGGGCAGGCTTTATTCAACCACCTCTCTGAATATCCTCCAGGCTCCCAGTAGGGGTTAGTCACCCGAGGCCGCCATGACATCCAGGTGCACACACGTGCACACATAAAAATACAAAATAAACTAACAAAAAGACTAGATTAGAGTGCATAAAGAGATGGAAGTCATTTTGCAATGCACATTTCATTGCTCACCGAAGCTTTACTTATTGAATGAATCTGCCTCAAAAGTGTCTATCATCTCAATTGGGCACTGGTTTGGGGGCAAGAATGGCAGGGGCACAGAAACGGAAGGGCCAGCTGGTGCCACCCTAGGGACTATGGTTAAACACACGGACAATGAACAAGTTATCACTGTATGGAAAATTTTATTCTAAAGTATTAATAACTCCTATGTGTTTTGTGTTAAGCTTCCTCAGGTGGATCTATACATATGTGAGCTTAAGAATCCACTCTGACTTTCTTTCAAGAATCATGTTTTGGCTATCAGATTTTTTAGGACATAATCATGCTCCTGCTGATTTCTTTTTTCTGGGATGGATATAGATCTGACAGCCAGAATCATAAGATTCTCCTTAGAAGGGAAGCTGAGCTGGGAACACTGGTACCACAAGGGTTTAATGGAAATATTTCTTCCCTGGCTTTGACTCACTCAAATTTTATTTTTATTTATTTACTTTAGTCAAATTTATATCCTGCTCTCTCTCCTCTGAACGGGACTTGGGGTGGCTAACAGTATGTAAAATACACACAGTAAAACAACATTTTAAAACCTAAACTGATTAAAAGTCTGTCCCCATTAAAACCTATCCACTACCAAGGCAGGGCAGGATGTGTGGATGATGAAGACTCAACGGAAGTGTCCCAGTATACAATCACCCAAAGGCCGTCTGAAAAAGATCAGCCTTGCAGGCCCAGTGGGACCTAGCGAGGTCCCCACAAGGCACGCATATCTTTGGGCAGCTACTGAGAAGACCCTCACCCTTGTTGACACAAGGCGGACCATTCATGGACCAAGGAACTTCAATAAATGCCAAGATGAAGACTGGAGAAGAAGGAGAGGATCATGCCAAGAGAGAACAGAATGCAGGATGAGAACAGCACATTTTTTTCCGAAGCTGGTTTAACAGGAGCATTGCTTGCTTTTTATGTTCCACTGGTCAGTATAGACTCTTTGGTTCACTGTATTTTTGAAATAAATAGCTCTGGAGCACTCTCGTTTTTTCCATGCCTGCAATAATTGTTCTAACTTTATTCTAAGCTCCCAGTAGTGTTTTGGTGGCTCCTGATAATTAAGTGTTCTTCTTTTTTTTTATTTAATCTATACATGTCAATTTCATACAAAGAACACCAAAAAATGTGCTAGCTCATCTGAGTACAGTTAAACCATCTAAACATTCAGGCTTCAACAAAGGAAAGAAAGTTGGGAGGCCAAGAAAGAACTAGAAAAAGATCATATCTTTGTATATCGGATTATTCGGAATGATATCCTGTTCAGACCGAAAATGCATTAGTGGAAACCAAGTAGTAACAAAATTACTGTAAGCTTTCTCAGAGTATGGTCGCATACTGCCAACAGCAATCTTTGCCATAACAAAATAGGACCAAATTCCACTTAACCAAGTATTGATATGGGGAGGTAAAAGATTTTTCCAATGAGCAGCTACAGTATTTCTGGCTGTAGAAAGTAAAATAGAAATTAATTCATTACGCTTTGTACATGCTCAGAAGTTCTATCTTTCTAAACATGTTTCTATCATCGTTTTGATATTCCCCCTTTCATTTTTTGACACATGTATTGATCCCCCTGAGGATGATTAATGTGAAATGCGTAGGGGTTATTAATATTTTGGAATAAAATTGTCTTTCTACTGCACCATGTTTTTTTGTCTCTGCTCCAATTGGTGCCGCCCTTCATTTTCCTCTCATGGTATGTGAAGAGGATATAATTGTAGAGTTGTAATGTTTGGCTTTTTTGAATAGAAATAAAATTTTAAAATTAAGAAAAAAAGAAGTGAAGGCAACTTCATGTGTTATGACTCCCACGGAAAGCTTCGGGATAGATACAATTATACAGAGCGGCAGGTCTATAGTAGCTGTGATCTGAGAAAAAGCCGTTCACAGTGTAAACTGTACAGAGCATTCCCATCCTAGCTGCAAGTCTGAATTCAACTAGAACTCTGTTCAGATGTTACAGTGAAGGAACACACCTCTCACATGGCCATGCACAATCCATTTGTAAGGAAAGGCCAACACACATTCATTTTACAGATGAAACAGGTATACTTATCTGGATAACTGTGGAGTGTTAAGTCCACATTCAGTTGTACATAACTGGACAGTACACTAGAATTGCTTGATGCACATATAAAGAAGAAATCAAGAGTACACTGTACACGGATTGTGCTGCGTTCACCCTAACTTGTCACCAGGGCTGGGATCATCCACATGGTGAATGGCTTTTATTCAGTGCACCTGCCACACAAAACCAGCACCGCCTGGAAACATGTTCAGCGGCCCATGTGCCAGTCACAAGACAAGAACAAGCCCATAGTGTTCAAGAATGAAAGAACACGAAGGATGTGAAGTGCGCTTCTTAAACAGAACTCCATGTAAGTGTGGCTTGAGACAGTGAACTTTTTATTCTCGGTTTTAGCCTGAAACAGTCAAGGTTTTTTGGGGGGGGACGGGACACAGACTTTCCTGGCCTCACTCACCTCCGGAGTATCGCAGTAAAGTTTCTGTTCATGAAGAAAACCTGAAGCAAAGAGTTGAGGCAGCAGCTGAGTCCAATATTGTACAGGCCAACAGCTTCTGAAGGCAGAGGGGAAAATGAAACACAAATGTTGTGCAAATGGGCAAGGCGAAAAAAAAAGATGTTCATTTGATTGCTTGCAGTACTATCTGTGACAATACCAAACAGAGCTGCTATTTAAAGAGAGGAGGAAGAGGAGGAGATTTGGATTTATACCCCATCCTTCACTTCCTGAAGGAGTCTCAGAGCAGCTTACAATCTCCTTTCCCTTCCCCTCCCCAAAACAGACACCCTGTGAGGCAGGTGGGGCTGAGAGAGCTCTGAGAGAACTGCTTGTGAGAGAACAGCTCTGAGAGAACTAGGACTGACCCAAGATCACCCAGCAGCTGCATGTGGAGGAGTGGAGAATCAAACCCAGTTCTCCATATTAGAGTCCACCACCCTTAACCACTACACCAAACTGGCTCTCATGTGGGGCAGGTTCCCACCCACATGCCCCAAAGTATCTGCACCTAGCACATACCTGCTCCCTACCCCAATCTATCCACAAATCTCAAGTTATCTGCACAATATATGGAGATCTTTGGAATGACAGAAATTTATTAAGGTCTGCAGATAGAACAATTTTGCTAAGGGTTCCCTCAAGATGGAAGGATGGATTGGCAGGAACCCTTTGCAATTTCTTTATTTATTTTACATACTACATTTATACCTTGCCTTCCTCCCTGATGGGGACCCAAAGCAGCTTATATCATTCATCTCTCTTCCATCTTGTTCTCCCAACAACCCTGTGAGGGAGGTTAGGCTAAGAATGTGTAACCGGCCCAAGTCGCCCAACAAATTTCCACTGCAGAGCGGGAATTCGAACCTGGACCTCCCAGATCCTCCTCTGACACTCCAGCCACTACATCTTGTAGAATTCTGTGCCATGAGAGACCCTCAAGTCCCCAGCTATAGACTCAAAGGAAAAGGCAAACTATTTTGAAGAGCTCCCTCCTCAAGCAGTTCACAAATAAATAAAGCGTCCTTGGGCAAAATAAGGATACTGACCTGGATAGCCCAGGCTTGCCTGATCCCACCAGACCTCAGAAGCTAAGCAGGGCTGGCCCCAGTTAGTATGGGAGACCAGCAAGAAACACCAGTTCTGCAACAGAGAGGCAGGCAATGGCAACCCACCTCTGAACATCTCTTGCCTTGAAAGTGCCAAGGGGTCTCCATAAAAGTCAACGGTGACTGCACCGCAAAAGAAAACCCACAATGCAAAATCAAACATCTGCGATACCCACGCCTTTCTGGCACGAGTTGCAGCCTCCCAACAACTCCGTTACAAGCTTCCTCACAAGCACTTGAACGGAGCACATCTAACCACAAGGACGGGAAAGAGGAACACGGAAGGAGGGAGAGAGAGAGAGAGGAAGACCCAAGCGGGCATTCAACAAGTACCGTTCTTTAGGTCGGCCTGTCCACATATGGCTTTCAGCTTCTGACTGTGCTTCTCTGCAGCATCCTCGGCGCACTCTGCCGCCGCCTCCTCTTCCTCCTCCTCAGCAGTCATGATGGTCTGATATCCTTCCAGCCTGAGGCTCTTGCTTCTCTTTGGCCGTCCCACTCCCTGGCCCATCAACTGTACTGTGCAACCCAGGGGAACAAAAAGTGACTTGTTTTACTTCAGGCAACAGCTCAGTTTTATCACCTGAAAGGTTTTTCAGGGGGGCGGGATGGGGCACACACTTCCAAGTGAAGTTTCTCCTCTCTCTTTCTCCTTAAAAGGGTTAGAGCCGTGACTCAGTGGCAGAGCATCTGCTTTGCATGCAGAAGGCTCCAGGTTCAATCTCTGGCATCTCCAGAGAAAAGGATTGGGCAGGGCGTGCTGTGAAAGGCCTCAGGTATGAAAGACCGTTGCCTGAGACCCTGGAGAGCTGCTGCTGCTGCTCAGAGTAGATCATACTGGCCTTGACAGACCAACGGCCTAACTTTGTAGCCCTGTTCTCGTGCGAATGTGAACCTATGGGCAACCTTCACGTCCACTTGCATGTAAACAGGTATATACACCTGTTTGTCAGAAAAGAACTAAGCCTAATTTGTTTTACAACTTAAATCAGGAACCAATACTCAGAGAAATGTGGGGTTTATATCCCACATTCAACTGTGCATGTGTTGAATGTAACATGAGAATTATTCAGTGCCTGAAGAAAGAAAAATCAAGGGTACCCTGTATACAGATTGTATGTATGTTGGTGTGTATGTTCCATGCACTGGTGTATGCCCAGTATACAGATTGTTATGAGCACCAGGCATAGGGATCGTGCATGCATTGTAGTGTACCCTGTACGAGGACTGTGTGTGCACTGGAATGAATCCTGTATATGGATTGTGCATGCACTGGGGGGGTATCCATTTATGGATTGCGTGTGCATTGGAGTGTACCCTGTATATGGATTCTGTGTGCATTGGCATTCACATGGATTGTTGTGTGCTGCGGAGCCCCCAGGAAAGCCAGGGAAGGGGCAGGGTTCCCTCCCAGCGCCGGCTTTCCCTCCCAGCCCTTCCCTCTGAGCCCCAGTGGGCACTCAAAGGCAAGCCAGTGCTCCGAGTGCCGGCTTGCCTTTGAGCGCCCGCTGAAGCACTCTTCGCTGCCCACCGCCACCCCCGCCTTCTCTCCCCCAAGGGGGGAGGGGGAGGGTGGGCAAGCTCTGCCGTGGTCTCCTGAGCCCCGCCGGGCGCTTTCGCTGGTGGCGGGGAAGCAGCAGCAGTGGCGGTGGCAGGGGGGGGGGTTCACGGGAAGACGGGGGCTGTTTGGCGCCCCTGCGGGCCCAGCGCCCTAGGCGAGCCGGCCATGCTGATAACCTACACAAACTTCTAGCATTTGAGAGTTGCCAAGGCTGCCCTGGTTGGTGGGACGGTGGGGTTGCCAGATCCAGGTTGGGAAACTCCTGGAGATTTGGGGAAGGGTCCTGGGGAGGACAGGGACCTCAGTGGGGTGCAATGCCTCAGAGTCTACCCCCCCAGAGCATCCGTTTCCTCTAGGGGAACTGATCTCTGTAGTCTGGAGAGGAGATATCATTCCAGGGGATCCCCAGGTCCCACCTGGAGGCTGGCCAATCTACTGTTAGGATAAGATGCTGGATAAGAACTATTTTCTTTTAATTTCCAATTGTTTTAAGTTTTTTCCTACTTACAACGCAGATGCCCCTACCAATGCTCCCTCTGAGCTGTGGAGTCCTCTGAGCAAAAACTTTACTTTGTGAGCTCCTCATGTTAAAGTTGTGAGCGAGTGATCTGGCGACTGCATCAATTAGTTTTCTCTGGAGCCCTCCTTCCTGAGCTGAGACAAAAACGTGTGAGCCGGAGGCTAAAAAACTGTGAGCTAGCTCACACTGACTCAGCTTAGAGGGAACACTGGTCCCTACCATTACCACCCTTCCTGTTAAGCATCTCTCTACGGTAATAATTATGCTAGTCAAGGTCGGGTAGTTCTTGTTGTTTTCCAGGATACAAATGAGAGTGAACTTGAAAAATGTGCAGGCTTTCGTGAAGACTTCACTTTAACATGCAAAGCAGAACAGGAAGGGGAAGGAGGGGCCGTTTAACCTTCTCCTTCCCAGTTAACTGTCCTTCCATCATCTCCTGATTTTCCTTACATTTCCCCCTGGAGAAGTAAAAGGATTCAGGCCCCCACAAAACATAATACCGCTGTTAGATTTGGGGTGGGTGGGGTCTTCTTAACATAAACACTCTTGGGTCACACAGGCTTGCCAACCTCCAGGTGCTGGCTAGAGGTCTCCTGGAATTACAACTGCTCCCTGGATGACAGAGATCAGCTCCCCCTGAAGAAAATGGCTGCTTTGGACGGTGGACCCCACTGAGGTCCTTCCCCTCCCCAGACTCCACCCCCCAAAAATCTCCAGGTATTTCCCAACCCAGAGCTGGCAACCAGTGTTCCCTCTAAACTGAATTAGTGTGACCTAGCTCAGTTTTTTAGCCTCCAGCTCACAGACTTTTGTCTTAGCTCAGGAAGGACGGCTCCAGAGCAAACTAATTTATGCAGTAGCCAAATCGCTCACTCACAACTTTAATGCCAGTAGCTCACAAAGTAGAATTTTTGGCTCACAAGACTCTGTGGCTTAGAGGGAGCATTGCCTCCAAGGTCCAAGAGGCACCTGGAGCTTTCCTAGAATTACAACTGATCTTCAAGCCATGGAGGCTGGATTTCCTGAATGAACCGGCAGCTTTGGAGGGCGGCTTCTATGGCATCACATTCCACTGAGCTCCCACCCCCAAAACACAAACCAGCCACCCTGGCACAAAACGCTACGTGCATTTTCCGAGCCAGACTCCCTCCTCTCCAGGCCCCATCCCCAAACCTCCAAGAATTTCCTAAAATGCAGTTGGTGATCCTAAGTGAAATCCCAGGAAAAGGCACCTGGCTTTTCCACCATGCATCTGTAACTGCTACACTTTGTACTTCATGTACTAGAAAAGGATTATTTGCATAAGGGCCGATGATAAGAGTGGAGGGGAGGAGAGGAAGGAACCATCCCTATCAGCAGCCGCCAGCAGGAAATTGCCTGCAATACGGCCAAATTAAGGTGGAATCTGCATTGGTATTTTCCACTGCTTTGGCTACACTCTCACTCCGTCTCCAAAAAAGAAGTCCACATCTCTTTTGGTTTCGGTCTCCTACTGCACTGTTATAATTTCTGCTGTCTGCATTATTTTATTGCCCTATGGTTTTGGCTCAGTCATGATTGTGGCTTCTCTCCGGCTCAACCGGATGTGATTAAAAGCACTCTAAGCCACCACCCCCCAAGCGCTAATCAGAGGCTTATCTGCTCTGTTTACCTTCTGACAGCACATAGAGGAATGTAAAAAACTTTTCCCTTGCTTGACAAGCTAAGAGTGAATGATTTTATTTTGTGATTTTTATATTGCCTGAAAAGTTAGAGAAAGATCCCTTCTACATACATACATACATTCTGCAAACTAAACCCCCAGTCTTTACATTTTTGGGGCTATTTTGGCTATTTTTGCTTTCTTGTTTAAACCAAAAGCTTGGCAAAACTGAAAGCTGAGAAAATCCTTCTCTTTGAACGTAAAGAGAAGTTTTATAGCTTGTTGGCCTGTTGCCTTAAGTAATTTATTGCCTTGTGTAAAGCTGATGGTGCCGGCAAACGCCAGGGGCGTGCTAGAGAAGAGGGAGGAGAACAACAGCATTCCCGGCCAGCAAGCAGGAAAAAATAGCAGATTTTTTCATATCACTTTGGCCTGATCTGCATCTAGCATTTGCTCCGCTGTCTTACCAAATCCACACTGGAACAGAAATTCCCATCTACTTTGCATGCCGCTTTCACTTCGATTAAGTGTTGTATTTTATGGCACTGTCCAGGCTGCACACTGCTTTCACTTCATTTGATCTCTGGTTTAATGGTGGCTGTCTGCATAGATTTATGGCTGTTTTATGGCCGGGGCGGGGGGGGGGACCTCTGCAGTCAGCACAGTGTTGGCCTGGGGTAGCTGAATGTGGTTTTGAACTGCATCTTTTTCTGTTCCAGTGTGGGTTCGGTAAAAATGCTAAATGCAGATTGGCCCTTTGAAACAAGCATCACACCAGTATAAAGAAAGAAGGCATCAAGACTGCTTTAAAAATGAAGATGCAGATTCAGCCTATGTCTGTCTTGGCAGCCAGGACCTTTTTTTTAGTGCTGCAGAGCAGCCCATGAAAATCATCTGCATTTACATTTCAGCGATGTATCATTTAACAAAAATCAACTCCCCCCCTCCCAATTTTAGGAAAATGGAATTCCTGAATTACTTATTGCCTTCTAGTTTCATAGGGTGGGCATGCCAGTCTGCAGTAGAACGCCTAGATTCGAGTCCCATCACAAGAGTTTCAGGATATGAGCTTTCGAGAGTCACAGCTTCCTTCGTCAGACGTGAGAAATGGAGCTCTCTGAGTCATTTTATGCTATTTAATACCTTCTCGTTTCCCCTTCACATAAATCCATGGGAAGCCAGAACTAAGCTTAGGTCCAGTGGCACCTTTAAGACCAACCAAGTTTAATTCTAGTTATAAGCTTCTCTGTGTTTGCACATGGCCTCAAGCCTTGTTGCTTCAGACCGACACGGCTACCCACAGGAAGGTAGTAGCACATAGAGATGTAGACATTTCGGAAAGTCCGAAAACATGGAGGACGGGGGGGAGGGTTCTTTTCTGCTAGAAACAATGTTAATTTGAAGGAAAGCGGAAATATATGCAATACATGCTATCTTACCTGCCTTAAGCTCGGCTCCTAAATGCATCCCTGAATCCACCAATGCTATGTGCAGGGAACTTGGGAGTAAGGCTAGAATTATAGGTTGCTGAGCAGCTTCAAATCCCTAGCAGTTGTGCCTCTGCTGCATACCTGCATGGCAGAGTGGCCGTTTGGGAGGAGAAACCTGGGGGGAGCAAACTGGATCTGCCACCCCCTGGACTGTCCCCCAGCAACTTCTCTCCCTGCTAGGGTTCCAAACTCACATTTGCAGCAAACCCTTACACAATGTGTGATTAAAAATATGGAACTCGCAGCTGGAGGATGCCGTGATGGCCACAGGAACAGAGAACTTTGAAAGGGGCTTAGATAGATTCATGGAGGAGATAAGACTATCGGTGGCTACTAGCCATGATGACGGAGAGGAACCTCCACGTTCAGAGGCACGAAGCCTCTGAATCCCAGAGCCAGGAGGCAACATCAGGAGAAGACCTCAGCCTCTGTGCCCTGTTGTTGGCCCTCCAGAGGAACTGGCTGGCCGCTGTGTGAGACAAGATGCTGGGCCAGATGGACCACTGGCCTGAGCCACCAGGGCCAGTTTGGTTTAGTAGTTGAGTGCACAGACTCTAACCTGGGAGAACTGGGTTTGATTCCCCACTCCTCCGCTTGCAGCTGCTGGATGCCCTTGGGCAAGCCATAGCTCTGTTAGAGCTGTTCTCTCAAGGACAGTTCTTTCTGAGCTCTCTCAGCCCCACCTACCTCACAGGGTGTCTGTTGTGGGGAGGGGAAGGGAAAGGAGTTTGTAAGCCGCTCTGAGACACCTTTGGGCAGTGAAGGGCGGGGTATAAATCCAGTTTCTTCTTCTGTTTCTTCTTACGTTCTTAAGAATCAAATGGGTTCCCTTTCAGCAGAGAAGCATATAAACAGTCCCATTTATAACAATGGTTCTCAGAATGCAGGGAAGCCAGAACACCCCCCCCCCCAGCCTGGGCTGGCTTCAGATTTGATGCAAGGGGGTCCTGAGCACCACGGCCTCTTGTGAACACCCCTCCTTCATGCACGGTCCCACGGGTGTGCATGATTGCACCCTCCGTCAGAAACAGCAAAGCCTTGCTGGCAACTGCTCTGCGCTTTATGTGTCTGGGGCTTGCAGGAAGCAGGAGAGCCACACTCCCACAGGTGCCCCTCCCAGCCAGAAACTGTCCCAGAAGCCTTTGCAACATCTGAGGCTTTCTTCCATTGCTGACTGGGAGCGGCAGCAGAGCATTCGCTTCTTAACTCCCTGCTGTCAGCTCCTTAAGCCTCACCTGGATGGCCCAGACTAACCTGATCTTATCACATCTCAGGAGCTAAGCATGGTCAGTCCTGGCTAGCATTTGGATGGGATTCCTCCAAGGAATGCCAGGGTCACTGTGCAGAGGCAGGCAACGGCAAACCACCTCTGCAAATCTCTTGCCTTGAAAACCCGACAGGGTCACCATAAATCAGCTGCATCTTGACAGCAATAAAACAAACAAACCACCAGCTCCTTCCCCCTCTGGCAGGCTTTGAGAGGCCAAAGAAGATGCAATGCAAATGTGTGAACCCCTGGCCGGGTGGGCGGGTTTCCTTTACCGAAATCCAGCTGCAGTGGAGGCTGCGGGGGTCACTTCTCTGTTCCGTTACTCCCCTCAGCTGCTTTGCACGTGAAATGGTCCCATCCCAGGTCAGACCACTGGTCCATCAAGGTCTGCGTTACCGACCCCAGCAGTGGCTCTCCAGTTAAGATCTTTTCACATGGTCTGCTACCTAATCTGGCAAAGGGAGCTCTGAGTCTCGAAAACATATACTGCAAAAACCATGTTGGTTCCTAAAATGCTACTGGACTCGACTCTGGCAGTTCTACCAAAGACCAACATGGCTACCCTCTGAAACTATCTATTTACCATCGTCCGGTCCTCCCTGGCGACTGGTAGGCAATAGGGAGGTAGGGTTGCCAGATCCAAGCTGGAAACTCCTGGAGATTTGGGGACAGAGCCTGGGGAGGACAGGGACCTCAGTGGGGTACAATGCCATGGAGGCAGGGCCGGCCCCAGGTGTCTGGGCGCCCTAGGCAGGACAGCCTGGGGCGCCCACCCCACCGGGGATGCCAACCTCCCGGTGGGGCCTGGAGATGGCCCAGCGCCGTTTTCCTGGGCGTCTCACAGCTGGAAGGCGCCCAGGAAAGCCGGGGAAGGGGCGGAGTTAGAACCTTCGCCCCTCCCCTCCCAGCGGTGGCGCCGCCGGCTTTTCTGGGCGCCTCGCAGCTGCAAGGCGCCCAGGAGAGCCGGGGAAGGGGCGGGGTTAGAACGCCTGCCCCTTCCCTCCCAACGGCAGCGCCGGCTTTTTGGGTGCCTCACAGCCGCAAGGCGCCCATGAAAGCCGGAGCTGCCGGTGCTGGGTGGGAAGGGGGGCTTTTCATGGGGGGGAGCATTTTGGCGCCCCTGCAGGGCCAGCACCTTAGGTGAGTGCCTAGCTCGCCTGCTGGGCGAGCCGGCCCTGCATGGAGGCCACCCTCCAAAGCATCCATTTTCTCCAGGGGAACTCATCTCTAAGGTCTGGAGATGAACTCTAATTCCAGGGGATCCCCTGGTCCCATCTGGAGGCTAGCAACCCAATACTGAGAGCCAGTTTGGTGTAGTGGTTAAGTGCACAGACTCTAATCTGGGAGAACCAGGTTTGATTCCCCACTCCTCCACTTGCACCTGCTGGATGACCTTGGGAAAGCCATAGTTCTGGCACAGCTGTTTTTGGGAAAAGAGCGGTTTCTGTCAGAGCTCTCTCAGCCTCACCTACCTCACAGGGCATCTGCTGTGGGGAGGAGAAGGGAAAGGAGTTTATAAGCTGCTCTGAGACTCCTCTGGGTAGTGAAAGGCGGGGTATAAATCCAATCTCTTCTTTTCTTCATCCTTGTAACCTGAACTGGAGACTTTCTGCTTACGAAGGAAATGCGCTGCCAATGAGTCAAAGCCCTTCCATGAGCACTTTCCTATTCAGACGGGAAATGCAAGAGGATCCCCACAGTTTTTTCTTTGGAGGAAAAAAAGCAGCTTCAGGAAGGGATTTTGAGTGGGGGGGGATCCTGTGGAGGAGGGGAAAGGGTTTGGCACAGCTACTCTAAGTGTCTGCTCCTCATGGCCCTCAGCAGCTGTCTCTCAGGACAAATTAAAACTGAGAGACGGCTTATGCATCACACCCTGAGATGCTGGTGGCCACCTTAGCTGCGACCCTAATATACAGATCTGTATGCCCGTAAGAGTGAGTTACATCCATGAAATTACACACCAGTCCAGCAGCATCTTAGAGACCAACAAGAATTTGGGGCCATGAGCTTCCAAGACAAAGGAAGCGGAGTCTTAGAAGATAAAGCCATGAGAATCTTGTTGGTCTCCAAATGTGGTAAATGGACTGGAATCTTGCCATCCCACGGCAGACCAAACTGCAAGTGTTCCGTGCATCCAGCTGTTAAAGGAGATGTCTACAGATTTGGGAAAGGGGGGAGCCTGAAAAGACAAACAAGCTTTTGAAAATGCCAAGACCTCTGATTTGTCCAGAAGTAGAACTTATCGACTTGTTGGGGAGGACTGCATCCTCACAGGCTTCCATACGTGACGTTTAAAACACCATCCACCTTCTCACATGCTTTGGCCCTGATCCAACAAGGCAAGTCAGGAAGGGAAATGTTGTACTGCGCATTTCCAGATGCTGGCAAGTTTAGTGCAAGAACCAGAGCCGTCTACATGCTTGGGGAAAGGGAAGGGAGACCAAGGGGCTAGAGTCATAGCTCCCCCACAACAGATGATCATATATTTGGGCTGCACATGGTGCCAACAGCGGGCAAAAGAAAGATGAGGCAGGGGGAAGAAATGTGGCTGAAACGGAGCCTCCCACCTTCTGCTATGAGCCCCCCGCCCTGATTCTGTACCAATAAGAAATGTAAGTTAATTTTCACCCCCACATGCAGCTCCAGCTCCCAGATCGGACTTTTTCATGCTTGGAAGGGCATGCACCACACCATTTGGCATAGGGGATCAAGGCAGATAGATGAATACGATTTTTAAAATGTGGGACAGAAAAGAGAATCAACTGAAAACTGCAGCCCAATTTCCCGTGAAAATGCAGAAACACACTTACTGTGCAGTAACACCTTTCTGGCGTGGTTTCACCTGTGAAGTGTAAATCATTGTCAGTGTGGAGTCACTAAAGACAGCCAAACACTTCTGAACCAATTAGATTCAAATCCTGAATGGCACCTGAGAGACCAACCCGGTTTTCAGGATATAAGCTTTTGAGAGTCAATGCTCCCTATGCCAGGTAGCCTTCACTGTTGCCCTGTAAGAGCCAGTTTGGTATAGTGGTTAGGAGAGCGGACTCCAATCTGGGAAAACTGAGTTTGATTCCCTACTCCTCCACATGCAGCTGCTGGTGTGACCTTGCGTCAGTTACAAGTTCTTTCAGAGCTGTTTTCTCATGAGCAGTTTCTGTCAGAGCTCTCTCAGCCCCACCTATCTCACAGGGTGTCTGTTGTGGGGAGGGGGAGGGAAAGGAGATTGTAAGCCGCTCTGAGGCTCCTTCGGGTGGTGAAGGGCGGGGTATAAATCCAATCTCCTCCTCTTCTTCCCCCCCAAATCTTGGTCTCTCAGATACCACTGGACTCATGAATCTAGCTTTTCTACTGCAATTCAGCACAGCCATGAAATGATCTTCTGACTCAACGAGTCTAGAAATGCCCACCAAGCTTAATCTCAAAGTATGTATGCTCAGGTTTGCAGCTCCTGACAACCCCATTTTATATGCATGGCCGTATGTTCCAATGACAAAGGGAAGGCAGGATATGAGCACCATACATCATCCTACGCACATACCTTTAGTCTCTTTGACATCACTGGGGCTTACTGAAGTATAGGACTGGGCCGCGTAATTTCTTAGTATCGAGGACAACAGGTAGACATCTCCATCATGTTTACTAGCCAGTATGTTCAGTGGGCTTACTTGTGAGTAAGTGTTCAGATGCCCAGAATTAAACCCAGAAGTATGGCCCCGTTGCAGGGAAAATGGCACTTAAAACAATGTCAAATTTTATTCCAGCGAAGGCTTTCACGGACTAGCACCCACTTTTGGTTGCCAATCCAAGGACACTTTCCTCGGAGTAAGCCCCACTGACCAATGTGGGGATTACATCTAAGTAGACCTGCTTAGTATTGTCCCCATTGTGGGAGGAACCACCCCACATATCTGAAGAAGCAGGCACAAAAACAGGCGGGAATGAATCCTATTCAGTTTTTTCAAAGTACTCATTATTAAATGACCCCCACAGACAGCCAGAATGGCATTCAACAAAGGGGGGAAAAAGATATTGTTTCCAAAGCCAATAAACATTGGATTTCTCTAGTTCTTGCATGGGGGAAAGAGACACAATTTTTAATACTGAAAAATAAATATTCTCTGTAAAGATACCCACATTTTTGATTTAGCAAAATAAAATCCCCCCATTTCGCTTACCTACCTCTGCAATCTTCCACACCCTTACTGGCGAGGAAGCCCCCTAAGTAAGCAGACGCACAAATGTTCTGCTTTGCTTCACTACAAGGATTTTACTAAATTTTTGATCAGACTGTCCCGATCTCAAAAACAGAACGAAGTCTTATTCTGGGTAAAGAAGCGTTCGTGTGGATGCCCACTTCTTCAGATATACACTGAAACAAGCCTTCCTCTCAACCATTACACGTCGGGGTGGGGGGGGAGAGTTAACTGTCAGGATGGGCTAATTAGTATCAAGATGCCTAAGTGACTGAGCGATAAGTATACCTGAGTTTGGATTAAAGCAGTCGGCTACAACCACCACACACACCCCCATATGTAATGGTTGAGGACGTCTTGTTTCACTGTACCTGGAAAAGTGTGCCTGCACACGAAAGCTCATACCCAGAATTAAACTTCGCTGGTCTTAAAGGTACCCCCCTGGACGCAAACTTCGTTCTGTTGCTTCAGATCAACACAGGCAGCCACCTGAACCGCTCTCAAAAAGCCTCCTTCCCGGGATCCGCTGCCCTGACACAGGTTGCCCAGGCTAGACAGGTCGGCCCATTAGGACGGGGGACCGCCAAGAAAACTCCAGCGCTGCTGCGCAGAAGGCGGCAATGGCAAAACCACCTCTGAACCGACTGGAGAAAAAGTAACGGGGAGGAGGGAAGGGGGTCCCCCGCGGAACAGACAGTCTCCTCCGAAGGTGCAAGACTGGAGCAAACGGGACGCGCGACTTACTGTATGCGAGGGGAGCTCGGCGCTTCCCGCTCCCCTCCTGTTTTCCCGAGCCGCCGAACGCTCCGCCTGCGCTGCTGGACCGAGCGCCTCGTCTTCTAGGGGGCAGAGCTGCGCAGCGCCAAAGACGCTCGCCTGAGTTTTGATTCCCCGCCGCAGCAGCAGCGAGAATAGAAACCGAAACTTAACAAGTGGCTTCCTCCGGCGTCAGCTTGAGGAAAGACGGAGCGGTCCCCCGTCATCTGGAGCCTTCGCACCGGTCTGAAGTGGGAGGAAGGGGGCGCACGGAGAGGGGCCGTAGCCCTCTCCCCTTTCGCAGGTGCGGGTCTTCTTGACCCGCACACGTGTAACTGCGTGCAGAGTTTTGGTTTCCCGATGTGCGTTTACTTAAGGAGAAGGTGCCTCCTGGGTTCAAGACCGCGCTTGCTTCTGTGCAAAGATGGCGTATAACAAATTTAGCGTCCCAGTGGCACCTTTAAGACCAATAGAGGTTTATTCAAGGTATGAGCTTTCGTGTGCACGCACACTTTATAAAATATGTTAGCATGGCAGGCAAGGCTCAAACTTATAGTCAGAGAATGAAGAGCAAATTAACATACAACATGATGATGATCAAGATATGCACTAAATAACAAGTTAAGGTCATAGGGTCACTTTCAGCAGTTGTAAAGCAATAAATATGTCAAACTAGCAGATAAATGTCTAAAGGTGGCTTTTCTGATTGTGGGAAGCGAGTGGAGAGCACTTAACACTACCTCCTCCAAAAAAAAAAATGCTGTTATGTCAGCAGGTATCCTAATATCCCTTGCATACATTCAGTATTCTAATACACTGTTCTGAAAAAGAAATACACTAAAATACATTAAAATACAGGGGATTCATAGCCCTTCTTGTTGAGAATACATCTGTGAGGACTGAATGAGTTAGCGTATAGTGTGTGTTTTCCCCTGAGAAGAGTGTCTCTGAGTATGCACAGAGTTCCATTGAATATCCTTTTTTTGCCATCCTATAGGTAGGGTTGCAGTCCTGCAAAACCAAACTCCTTGTCCGGTGGATTTCCTGCTTCTCCCACAATAAGGGGGGGAGCCCAGCCATGAAATATTTATTTATTTATTTAGGCTCTTATACTGCCCTCCCCACAAGCAGGTTCAGGGCCGTGTACAACAAAAGTTCTGGAAAATACATATAAAATCATACATAATCTAAAGTACAGTTCTAAAATACCCCCAACCCACATGGCGCTGTAATACAATTTTACAGTCCCCCAGTTTACTTTACTTTAACAATACCTTAACAGTGGGGAACGGGGGAGAATAGAAGCAGTTAGTGCAACAGCATCTGTTCACTATTGATTAGCCCGCTAGACCATTGATGTTAAAACCAGTTGATGTTAAAAAGCTGTAGCTGTTAAAAACCATTGCTGTCCTCAACCATATGCTTGGCAGAACATCTCTGCCTTGCAGGCCCTGCGGAATTGTAACAGATCCTGCAGGGCCCTGATGTTAGCAGGCAGAGAGTTCCACCGAGACAGAGCCAGCACTAAAAAGGCTCTGGCTGAGGACAGCCAGACACTCTTTGGCCCAGAGACATCCAGTAGATGTCGATCACTTGGGCGTAGTGCTCTCTGAGGGACATACCAGGAGAGGTGGTCCTGTAGGTACCGTTCAGGGCCTATTAAGGGAACAAAAAGAAGAAAGGGGAACTTTGTACATACTCTGAGATACTCTGCTAAATCTAAAAGAGGGGAAAGTTTCAGTCGCAGTTGATTCATAAATATTGAGGCTCCAGCATTTCAGCAAGAAAGACAGACAGTGAATAAGAGCATCAATAAATAAAACTCTGGTACTGGGATTGCCAGTTTACCCACAAACACTATTCCCCTGCCTTTTAACAGCAGTTTTGATCTGCAGACATTCGCAGGCAATAACCTCTGTCTCCCTGTTGTGCAAAGCTGCACCTGTTGGTTTCTGCCAGTCAAGCCACAGGCAAAACCAGATCTTCAGCTAGTGGTCATATAAAGTTGCCAACTTCCAGGTAAGGAATCGCAGCTGGTCTCCAGATGACAGAGGAGGTCAGTTCCCCGGCAATATAATGATCACTCTGGTGGGTGGACCCCATAGCATTATCCTCCGCTGAGGTCCCTCCCCAACCCAACCCTGCCCTCCTCAGATCTCCACGAGTTTCCCAGCCTGGTGCTGGCAACCCTGCTCATCTTACATCTTTCTGTGGCCTTAAAACAGCTGTAATCCCATGTGCGTATGGGAATATCCAGTGAGAAACCACTGAGATTTAATTCCAGATGGGTGTAGGGTTACGGTTGATCAAGCAATATTTTTTCCCAAAGGCATTTACTCTGCAATTCTGTTTGTCTGAGACTGAACCATCATTTCTGTGAATTTGCTGGGTTCGTCAGCACCACTGTCATTGGTTCCACACAGAGATTTGGCTTCAGTTTGATATGCAAACTGAAATATCCACAGGACATCACTCTCCTTGAGGGTCTGCTTTCTGGGTTTTAATGGTGTAGGGCTAGGGTTGCCAATCCCCGATTGGGGATCCCCTGGATTTGGAGGCCCTCCCCCTGCTTCAGGATTTTCAGAAAGCTGGATGGGGAGATGTCCCCTGGGTGCTCCATTATATCCTATGGAGACTGGTCCCCATAGGGTAAAATGGAAAATCAATCCGTGGGTATCTGGAGCTCGGGGTGGGGTGGTGGTGTTTTGAGGTAGAGCCACCAAATTTTCAACACAGCATCTGGTGCCTCTTCTCAAACCCCCCCCCCCCAAGTTTCAAAAAGATTAGACAAGGGGGTCCAATTCTGTGAGCCCCCAAAAGAAGGTGCCCCCATCCTCAATTATTTCCAGTGTAGGGAAGGCATTTAAAAGGAATGCAGTCCCTTTAAATGTGACAGCCAGAACTCCTTTTGGAGTTCAATCGTTCTTCTTCCCTCCCCTCTCCCGGAGGCTCCTGGAAAGTCCCCTGCCAGCTTGTCAGCCTCACCTGGCAACCCTAGGGCCACCATCACCTCTGTGTGTCAAGCGTCCTCAAGTCACACCCAATTTACGGCAACCCCATAAGGTTTCCAAGGGAAGAAATGAGCAGAGGTGATGTGCCATTGCCTGCCTTTGCATTTCAAAGGTGGACTTTCTCGCTAGTCTCCCATTCAAGTTCAAACAGGGACTATCCTGTTTACCTTCCAAGATCGGGCCAGACTGGGCCATCCAGGCCAGGGCCACAGTCTCTGGACTGCCAGTTGGCAACTTTCTAGACATCAGCAAAGGGGAGAATGCCCCCAGGGTGCTGCACTGCAGCAGTGACGAGAGCTGCCCAGGGACCATGGCCGCCTTGCAAAGCACCCTTGTTTTACTGCAGCCTTGTTTTCTGCTGTCTTATTCGGTTCAGTTCTGTTGACAGACTTCATCATGTGAAATGTTACTTGACACTACATAATATCCAGCACAAGGATAAAGGATACCATCTAGGTCCTCTCATCTCATGGTCTTGTAGTGGCTGGGCATGTCCTTGACCTAGAACTGGATGGTTTATAATATGATATGAAACTAACCTAAGGTAGCCACACCCACTGTTTCCCTGCTGCTGAGGACAATCTTAGAATCAGTGGAAATGAAAGTTTGAAAAAGCAGTGAAAGGAGGGGGGGAGAAATCTGCAATGCCCCTAGGGGTGTTGTTCATCTAAATTCCACTACAGCCTGCTAGTCGTTTCCAGGCAAGGGAATAAAAATTCAAAGCACGCCCTAGGTGATTAAGTTTTAAGGTCTAGAAAAGCACAAAACTGCTGTCAAATCTGTGCTTCTTCAAGGAGGAGAATCCTGTACTACCTTGAAGACAAACAGTCTTAAAAGGTGATCTCATGCAATGCCTTACTCAGGGGTAAACCCCATGGAGTTTAATGAGACTTTGTGTATAATAGTGCAGTTTTATTGCAATGTGGGTTTTCAGGGTTCAGAAAGTGCAAGAGAGTCAGTCTGTCCATTTTGACGCGAAGATAAACATTTGCGTAAAAATAGCTGCTTCTGTCCTGGAATCTCCCTAACTGATATTTATTTAATCCCAGAGTTATACATAGAATGCAGGAAGCTCCCCTCCCCCAGTTTTAAATCCATATGACCTCATGCTTATTCAGGACATTTTTCTCTCCACTCATTTAAGCTTCTCCCTCCCCGCCCCAGGTTCATTATTACGGCTGCTGCTACAGCCAGTTTATCCTGGGGCAGATGCTTCTAGGATGCTTGCAAGCAATGCTCCCTCTAAGCTGTGGAGTCTTGTGAGCAAAAATCCTAGTTTGTGAGCTACTGGCATGAAAGTTGTGAGCAAGTAATTTGGCTACTGCATAAATTAGTTTGCTTTGGAGCCTTCCTTCCTGAGCTAAGATAAAAAATGTGTGAGCTGGAGGCTAAAAAACTGTAAGCTAGCTCACACTAACTCAGCTTAGAGGGAACACTGCTTGCAAGGCATGATGGCTACCTCCTGTGGTTTCGTCACCAGGATCTAGTGCTCAGAGGTATACTGCCTCTGATCACGGAAGCTTCATTTACTTATCATCATTAAAGGGGGTGCCAATCCATGGGGGAAATGGATCCTAAAAGCAAAGAGCAGTGCATGAGGGGTAACAATGAGGGTTGCCAACTGATCAGAAAAAAAGGACATGTCCTGTTCTTGTGTCTTTTCAGCTGTTTTAAACTTGAGACATCAGCAGGTGAAGGTTTTCAGGACTGGGCGATAAGGATTATCACCTGCTAACGAATGTGGCCAAGCGGTTGCCTAGGACACAGGAGGAACAATTTAAACCTAGCTGCAACCATATTCCCTTTCCTTTGACTGTATTAGCTGCCTTTCTGCCTTGTGGAACCCAAGCTGGCTAACACAACAATAATTATTAAATCAAACAATAACTAAGAGACTACAATTTAAAATCTCAGGACTTCCAGTAAATAAAAACCAAATGAGCCAAATGCAGTCTTAAATAAAACTCGTCTTAAACTGCCTTCCAAAAGTGAGGGGGCCAGGTATGCCTCCCTGGGGAGGTTCTTCCAAAATTGTGGGACTGCCACCCAAAAGGCCATCTGTCATCACTAATTATCATATGGCAGTGTGTGTGTGGTATAACCAGGAGATCCTAAGATTGTCCAGCAGCCAGAAGTTCTAGCTCTTTTTAGCATTAGGCACCACTAGGTGGCAAGCTAGACTTGTTTTTACGGCAAGAGACATTTCAGAGGTGATTTGCCATTGCCTCCCTCTGCGTCACACCCCTGGTATTCCTTGGAGGTCACCCTTCCAAATACTAGCCAGGGCCGACCCTGCTTAGCTTCCGAGATCTGACGAGATCAGGCCAGCCTGGACTATCCAGGTCAGGACCATCTCTCATGTGCCCACCAGACTAGCTTCTTTGATTGGTGGGACAGGCAGGAATTCCTCTTCCTGTGATCTTAAACCCCAGGCTGGAAAGTATGTGAGAAGAGTGTCCTACTGTAACTCCTGTGCTGCCAAGGGGGACTTTCCTTCCAAGTAAATGTGCATAAAATTAGGCACCGGGTTGCCAACAAGCCGGGAGAAAAATATCCCCTTTGGCCTGAAGTTTAATAACATTGCCTGTTAAATAATACTCCCATTCAACCTCTTGCATCTATCACCATTCAACCTCTGTTAAAGGGAAAAGACTTTTTGTTTCCCTCCAGGAAGTTGGCAACCGTACTTGAACAGCTTTGTGATCTGCAAGCAATAACAGGCAGTCCTAAAGACTGCAGAAATGAAGGTCTGAGCACTGTGTAGCCTTTGCCACTGATCGGATGCCTGAAGACAGCCAAGAGACTGTACCTCTCTGCCGCTGAAGTTCCTCAGGGGGTGTTATAACAGGGTCACACACACACACAGGGAGCATGCTCCTCCAGTTGCCCAAAGACATCAGAAATAAGGGAACAGTGAGGGTTGCCAACAAGCCTGAAGAGAACTATACTGTTCTGCTACTAGAGCTTTAATGAATAGAAATGAGTGGCTAAAGCTACAATGGACTTTATAAATAGGTTACGAAAAATATCTCAGGTTGATGAAGTGGCCCTGCTAGTTACGTTAGACATTGTCTCCCTATATACAAATATTCCACAAGAGGGGGTGTTACATGTAATAGAAAATACACTCTACAAGAGACATGTCGAGTGTCCATCCTCCACCTCCTTTCTGGTAGCACTCTCCGCAATCACCCTCAAGAAGAACTACTTGTATGTTGAATAGAAAATTCTGTTGGCAAATGAAAGAAGACGAGGAGGTTGGATTTATAGCCTGTCCCTCACTTCCCGACGGCTTCTAGTAGTGGCTTACAAACTCCTTTCCCTTCCCCTCCCTACATAACGACATAAGAGAAGCCAATGTTGGATCAGGCCAATGGCCCATCCAGTCCAACGCTCCGTCACACAGTGGCCAAAAATACCAGATGCCATCAGGAGGTCCGTCAGTGGGGCCAGGACACTAGAAGCCCTCCCACTTTTGCCCCCCCAAGCACCAAGAATACAGAGCATCACTTGCCCCAGACCGAGAGTTCCTATCTATACCTTGTGGCTAATAGCCACTGATGGACCTCTGCTCTGTATGTTTATCCAATTCCCTTTTGAAGCCACCCATGCTTGTAGCTGCCACTGCCACCTTCCTGTGGCAGTGAATTCGATGTGACACTCTGTGGGGTAGGTGGGGCTGAGAGAGCTCTTCCGAGGACTGCTCCTGAGAGAATAGCTCTGAGAGAACTTGTGACTGACCCAATGTCACACCAGCAGCTGCATGTGGAGGAGTGAGGAATCATACCTGGTTCTCCCAGATTAGAGTCCAGTTGAGATCCAGTTTGAGAAACTCCTGGAGATTTGGGAATGGAGCTTGGGGAGGACAGGGACCTCTGTGGGGTACAATGCCATAGTTTTCTCCCTCCATCTTCTCTGCCTGTTTTTCTGCCCTCAGGTGTATTGCCAGGCTAGACAAAAAAACCAAACCCTCTCTTCAGCACGTACATTATTTGGCTTGTCATAAGTTTCATTTCAGCAGTGGGATGTGGTGTAAAATGAGATCATGGGTGCTCTTTTGGCTTTGCATTTTGAGGTGTGGTTATTTTCATGTTGCTGTTTTAGTCACAGGACGCGTAAAATTGGTACAACAGAAATCTGTAGGAACCATCTTTAAACCAGTGATTCCAGAGGGGTGGCTGCGTTAGGGGGAGGAAAGGCGGCATGGTACAGCATGATATCATCAGATCTCAGAAGAGGAGGAAGAGGAGATTGGATTTATACCCCGCCCTTCACTACCCGAAGGAGTCTCAGAGCAGCTTACAAACTCCCTTCCCTTCCCCTCCCCACAACAAACACCCTGTGAGGTGGGTGGGGCTGAGAGGGCCCTGACAGAAACTGCTCTTTTTCAAGGACAGCTCTGACAGAACTATGGCTTTCCCAAGGTCATCCAGCAGATGCAAGTGGCGGAGTGGGGAATCAAACCCGGTTTTCCCAGATTAGAGTCCGCGCACTTAACCACTACACCAAACTGGCTCTCAAGCCAAGGAGGGTCAGCCCTGGTTAGTACTTTGGAGACCTCCAAGGAAGAATGCGGAGGAAGGCCAATGGCAAACTTCACACTAGCCTTGAAAGTCCCTTGCTGGGTCACCATAAGTCGGCTGT
The DNA here is from genome assembly GCA_029375565.1 of Gekko gecko. NCBI lineage: Eukaryota > Metazoa > Chordata > Lepidosauria > Squamata > Gekkonidae > Gekko > Gekko gecko. The sequence goes on along the minus strand of JAPDNY010000005.1, from coordinate 28,948,826 downwards.
AACTTGATAATACTTTACACACACACACACAGCAAAAATAAAGAGGGACCTTCTGGGAACCTTACAAACAATGTTACCGTACTATTGCTATTTCTGTAAGATGTATTTTGATGTGACTTTGTATTCTAATTTTCTCAAAACAGAAATATAAATCTGGGGGAACAACTTTAAGGCACATGCCCTGCTCACCTTCCACAAAAGTTTAAAAGGCATCATCAAGGACTCCCCCCAAATCCAGACTATAAGAATGTTTTACCAGGGACAGCTAGATACAAGTTCAGTAGCCCCTTAGAGACCAGCAAGATTTCCCAGGTATGAGCTTTTGCTTGGCGTTCTGACTCTCGAAAGCTCATATCCAGAAACTCTTGTTGGCCCCTAAAATCAAATCTGCTACTGCAAACCAACATGGCTACCCTCTGAAACTCACTAGGGACCGAAGCATAGAACATAAGGATAATTTGCACTCTGTGCCCCTTCCAGGAGCACTACAAACTCTGAGCCAAAAGGTCGGGCTATTGTGCCATAGAGCATCCTGGCTCAGTTGTAGGAGTGGACAACCTTGCTGGCCAGAATGCCCCAAAACTCATGATGCTGCCTCCCTGTGAGAAGTAGGGTGCTGGTATGCAGACGTTGGGCAGGGGGTTATGCATGTCCTTGGCCAGACATGCAATGGAAGCCAGCGGAGCCCCCCGGGCAGTGCCAGGGATTTGCTGCTAGCCTTGGGCAGAAGCCAAGCACTCTGGCCCGCCTTGGTTTGGCACACATCCTGGGGGTTGCTTTACCCCTCTTGCGTTGCCTGCTGTGCTTTCCCTTGGACTGCTGAATACAGGGAACCGCCAGGTCTCGTTTCCTTGTGATATGAAAGCTAGCAGTGGAGAATTGGTTCTCACTCTGACAGTCCGTTTTACTGAAAGAGTGAGGCCCGACTATCAGTCCCCCGATTTCTGCTGTGCAGCCACCATTCCTTTCAAGGGCTCTCGCGCACGAGCCGTGTGGAACGAATGGAAGCCACACAGCAAAGAAGCCGGCGAGTGGCACCCTGGGGGAAAGAAGAGCCGCCAAGATGCCTTCGGGCTCAGTCAAGAGCAAACTGTATTTTAAAATTCTTGTGCCTCATTTTCTTCTTCAACGGAGTCCATTCCGACTTCCTCATAGTCTTTCTCCAATGCAGCTAAATCTTCTCGGGCTTCAGCAAACTCTCCTTCCTCCATGCCTTCGCCGACATACCAGTGGACGAAAGCTCGCTTGGCGTACATCAGGTCAAACTTGTGGTCCAGCCGGGCCCAAGCTTCGGCGATCGCTGTGGTGTTGCTGAGCATGCAAACAGCTCTCTGCACTTGGGCCAGGTCGCCCCCGGGGACCGCGGTGGGAGGCTGGTAATTGATGCCCACCTAGAAATGCCAAGGAGAAGGGAGCTTAAACAAATGGACCGTGGGAAGAACATCAGGTGAACAAAAGGTTTCATATGGGGCAGAGGAATGCAGGAGGTAGCTCGTAGCTGATCCTATTAAAAGATCGAAGGCATTTGTCTTTTTAATCACCTTGCAGAAAGTGGCTTGGTGAATTCTGCCCCATCCCAGACTTAAAAACTGGCTTCCGGATATCTGATTGGTTGTGTAAATTAAAACAACATCGTTTTGGCAGCAGCTGTGGTGGCTTTACTCTCTCTCACTCCTTGTTCTCACTATATATTTAAAAATTACAACCGTTGTACCCTGCACTTTGGGCTTCCTCTGTAGGTATGTGTGTGTTTCTACAGCAGCCATTTTGTAGCTTGCCCCGCCTCTCATTGTGGCCATTTTGTGGTTGCACCCACCACCCTGTGTCAGAATTCCAAAGATGAGACCAAAAAAAGAAACTAAAATATAGCTACGCATATAGTGCTAATGTCCAAACTATCGTATATAATTTAATTATACATTCAAAAGTGCTAAAATATAATTTGAAAACCACAGTCCTATGGTTCTGCATATGAGTATCTAATCCCCCGGTATAATTCTGTTTTGGTCATGGACTCCCCTGAACATTCCAACATGCTCCGAAATCAGTTCACTCCCTGATCTATCATTCAGATGGTCTCCCTATCCACTGGCTGCTTTGCCTGAGTCCTGCCTCCAACATTGTAACAGTTTGCTGTTCCTCTCCCCCCCACAGCCAGTCAGAACACAGAGGTCATTTGCATATGCGGCCTCACTGGCCATTGCCTCTAACATTCTAAACAGTTTGCTGTTGCTGTTTTGAGGTAAAATACATTTCCTCTTAGTGCTTGTTGGGGGAAACCACTGTTGCCAATCTCCAGGTGAGGGCTGAAGATCACTCAGAATTACAACTGCTTTCCAGATGGCTGAGATCAGGTCCCCTGGAGAAAATGGTGGACTCTGTGTCCTTATATACTGCTGAGATGGCCCCTGTATGACAGGCAATGTGATATAGCAGTCAGGGCTTCAGAGCATGGTAGAGGCTGCAGGTGGGGGGAGTGGAAAGCTGAAGAGTGAAGAGAAAATAAAGGTAGGTTGATGATTGGCTGGGAAGGAGATAGAGTTGCCAACTCCAGGTGGGAAATTCCTGGAGATTTGAGGGATGGAGCCTGGAGAGGGTGAGGTATCAGGAGGGGTGGGACCTCAGAAAGGTACAATGCCATAGACTCCCCCTCTGAACCAGCCATTCCCTCATGGGGAACCATTGTTGCCAATTTCCGGGTGGGGGCTGGAGATCACTCAGAATTACAACTGCTCTCCAGGACGGAGGGGGAGGAGATGGAAAGCTAAAGTCAGAGGGGCAGATCAAGGTAGGTAGGTTGATGGTTGGCTGGGAAGGAGATAGGGTTGCCAACTCCAGGTTGGGAAATTCCTAGAGATTTGAGGGGTGGAGCCTGGAGAGGATGGGGTTTCAGGAGGGATGGGACCTCTGACAGGTACCATGCCATAGACTCCACCCTCCAAAGCAGCCATCCCCTCATGGGGAACCATTGTTGCCAATCTCCAGGTGAGGGCTGGAGATCATTCAAAATTACAACTGTTCTTCAGGTAGCAGAGATCAGTTCCTCTGGAGGAAATGGTGGACTCTGTGTCATTATACCCTGCTGAGGTCGCCATAGCAAATTGACACTGAATGCCCAGGACCGGGGCACCCGCCCAGAGCCTCTTTCTAGAGCTCGTTGTATTTATTTCCACAATGAGCCTTATTCCTAGTCCTAATATAAAGACAAATGTTTTGGGGTGGGGGTGGACTACCATAGTACTGATTCTTTTTTATTTGTACCTGAGCACTCCATTGGAGATTTGAGCATTGCAGATTGGGCCTACGTAGGTAAATATTGGACCATTTAGGGTTCCCCCCCCCCAGTTGGCTACATACCTTTTTTGTAAAATTTAGAAGACTTTTTAACTTACAGTTGTTTAATCATATGCTTTATGTGTATTTTAGATCCATGGGTATATCAAATATTGTACATCTTGATGAGTTGCCCATGTTGCATCTCAAGAATATTTATCAGCACTTAACTCCATGGGTGGACATCTCAGTATGAGTATGGTAGTTATCCCAGCTCCATGTATTTCAAAATATTTGTTTTTTAAAAAATTGTTGATTAACAGATATATAGATAATTTAGGGTTGCCAGCTCTGGGTTGGGAAATACCTTGAGATTTCAGGGGTGGAGCCTGAGGAGGGCGGGGTTTCAGGAGGGGAGGGACATCAATAGGATATGATGCCATAGAGTCCAACTTCCAAAACAGCCATTTTCTCCAGGGGAACTGATCTTGGTCATCTGGAGATCCACTGTAAAAGCAGGAAATCTCCAGGTCCCACCTGGAGGCTGGTGACTAAGATTATTATTCCCCCCCCCCCTTTCATTTTAGGTGCATTCTGTATATGATGAGTTTTATGTATATTGCTGGTAAATTTATGGAGTGCTCAGTTTGAATTTACCACTGTGGAAGGCTTTTAGCTGAAATGTGTTTGTTATCGGTTCTTATATATGGATATAATTTGTACCTTTTAACCTGTATTTATATGATTGGATGTTTGTCTTTATATTAGGATTAGGTACTACTCATATGCAGAACCATAGGATTGTGGTTTTTAAATGATGTTTTAACACTTTTGAATATATAATTAAATTATATATGATATTTTGTGCATTCGTGCTGCATGCATGGCTATATTTTAGTTTCTTTGTCTCAAGCTTTTTGGTTACCTTTCTTGTGTAGGGTTGTGTTTTTCTCCCCCTTTTTTTTGGTCGCACCAGAATTCCAAAGTTGACCAGGGGCTCGAAGTTGGGTGCCCCTGCTATAGCCACTGTGCTGGCTCCAAGTAATGCTTGAATAGATTTTGAAACAAAATAATTCTGAATTTTCTGTCCAGGGCTGCAAGTTAATCACACACTTCACTGGGTATTAGTAGTCTGAATGACTTAACATGATTTAAGTACTATTCGGCTCTACCTCTCTTTTTAGTAGCAATAATAAACAGGAGCCAATATGTTTCCTGTACAGATTCTTGCGTGTTTCTTTGAACGTCAGAAACGCCAGTGAATCTAATAAATCTGTGGGATGAATCTAAAATACCTAAAGATAAACAAGATTTGATTTTGGTTGTGTTTACAGCAGCAGAAAAATGTTATAGCGCTAAAATGGAAGGACAGAGAACCTCTAATTCTACAGTCTTGGTTACTTAAGTTTTGGGAATATTTTATTTTGGATAAATTGACATACGATATAGGAAAAACTCATTTCATGGGGTCTAAGTCAAACTTTATGAAGAAATGGTTACCTTTTGTGGGTAAAGATTTAGGTAGGAATGCTAAAAACCTAATGTTTTACAATATATGGAGTTTTCTCTTGGCTTTACGTTGAAAAGTGTAGCAGTTATATGTTATTCATGCAATAAGGAATTATAGATGTCTGTTCTTAAAACTTACATTAAGACTGCTTGATCAATGTTTTGTTATTATTATGCACTGTTCTTTTTTATTACAGTTTAATAAAAGAAACTTTTTTAAAAAGCCAGTGAACACGATGGCGCTTGCTTATGGGTAAATGTGGAAACAGGATGCGTAAGTGAATGCTCTTGGAGGAGGGGTGGCATTCCCCCCAAATATTCCCCTCCCTAGAAGAGGTGGGAAGATCAAAGAAGTCCCCAAACAGCACTCAGATCTGCGGAGTTCAGACTTTCCCAACTCATTACTCTGAAGGATTCACAAATCCTCATTGCTAGTTCCAAGCCTGCCATGCTTGCGTTCAATTATCGAGCAACTGATTTCCACTCCTCTTCTTAACTAATTCTTGGAAATGAAACAAGAACAAGAGTTCCACACCCTTATTTTTCAGCTTCCTTTTGGCCGTGGCCACGTGCTGTGCATTAATACAGAATGGAGGGAGTAGTTCTGTCTCCCCCGCCCCCAAGTAAGCACTGGGGGGGGGGCTGTCCTGGTCCTTTGCATTTGTTGCCCCCACCTAAGGTCGCCCAGCAGGCTTGCCACCTCTGAAGGAAAATGTTCTGTACTTTTCACAGTGGCTTAGTGTGATCTTATTTACCAGGAGATGTTATTAGCCTCCATGCCATAAAACGACTGACCTTCCCCTTTCCGCACATTGGTAGTGGAAAGTGCTATCAAGTCACAGCCGACTTACGGCAACCCTGTAGGGCAGGGCTGTCAAACAAAAGGTCCACCCAGGGCTGTTATGTGGCCCACGAGCAGCTGATGCAAGGGAGGGAGTGCTGGGGGGGGGAGTGGGCGGAGCCACTCCATTGTGGCTTCAACACGGTAGAACAACCTCATCTGCAGCAGTCAAGCATCATGGGAGCATCTGCCCTGCTGCCTCTCCCGTTCACCTATGTGGGTTTTCCTCTGCACCTCCCTCCCAGGCCCTGGGGCCTTGCCGTGAGGATCCATCAACTTGAAGCTTAGCAGCCGATGTACAGTTTCTGTCTCCGGTACCTGGCATCATGTTTATGGAACACATGGCCCAGCCCAACAAAATGACATGTCAGCCTGGCTCTCGTAACAAATGAGTTTGACACCTCTGCTGTAGGGTTTTGAGGCCACGAGACTAACAGAGGTGGTCTGCCATTGCCCGCTTTCACATAGAGACCCTGGACTTCTTGGTGGTCTCCTATCCAAGTACTAATGAGGGCTGACCCTGCTTAGCTTCTGAGATCTGACAAGAATCGGGCTAACCTCTATTAAAGGGACATTTTCCTCCAAATCTCCACCTGACACATTTCTGTACAATAGGGAACTGAGTGAAACTGGTGCTCCTTAAAGTGGTAATCCCACAGAGTGTCATTTCTTAGAGATGAAGGGGAAGAGGCAGCCTGTCTGCAACCACAGAAGCCGGACTTTTGTGGGTTTCCTTGGAAAGTGTTGGTGAAGGTGCAAATGTATGACTGGTGCTGGGGAGATGTGAGGATGTGGAAGGAACTCATCAGCGGTGCTCTGACACATGAGAACTCAGCTGTGGAGGGGCAGGGAAATAAGTGGGCATCAGGAAATACGTCTGTAGCAGTTTCTGCTCCACGCTGATCTCTTCCATTCTGTGCAAGGAAGATGGCTGCCTTCAAAGCAGCCTATAAACCACACACACTGATGTAGAAGCCCTGAACCTAATTTTGCTCCTAAGCACTTCCTCTTTGAGAACAGACTGTATTTTCCAATATATTCCATGCTTCCAGAGGGATAACTGAATTAGTCTGTTGAAGCAATTTTTTAAAAAAGTCTAGTGGTACCTTAACAGATTGACAAAAAACCATAAATCAGTCACAACTTAATCCTGCCAAAACAGTGGAACGGGACTTCCCCTTAAATTCCACTGGTTTCAATAAGACTTAACCATATGTTAGATTTACCCACAATTGTGTAAGAGATATTTTACCACAAGTAGATCCTAAAAGAAATCAACCCTGACTGTTCCCGGGAAGGCCAGATCCTGAAGTTGAAGCTCAAATACTTTGGCCACCAAATGAGAAGGGAGCACTCACTGGAGAAGACCCTGATGCTGGGAAAGATTGAAGGTCAAAGAAGAAGGGGACGGCAAAGGATGAGATGGTTAGACAGTGTCATCGATGCAACAAACATGAAATTGAGCAAACTTCAGCGGACAGCGGAAGACAGGAGGGCCTGACGTAATCTGGTCCATGGGGGTCACGAAGAGTCGGACTCGACTGTGCGACTGAACAACAACAACAACAAGTTCCTATGCAGCTGAGGTCTGTATATATGAAATTATGCAACCATGCGAACAGCACCAGTTGTGCAGGCCTATCCCATGAAATGGTTACCCTAAAATGGGGACAGAATATTCAGTTGTTTCCTCCAGCTGCATAGGATTGGTGCATGAAAATGCAGCTCCGGTTTCACTACAATTAAGGACAGCTTTGTTACGACAAAACGTTGCTGCGTTGTGTAGGGCCCCCAGTTGGGGGCAGGGGTTCCCCTGGTTTGGAGGCCCTCCCCCACTTCAGAGATATCAGAAAGCGGGGGGGGGAATGTGTGCTGGGTGCTCCATTATACCTTATGGAGACTGGTCCCCATAGGGTATAGTGGAGAATAGATCTGTGGGTATATGGGCCTCTGGTGGGGCTGTTTTTTAAGGTAGAGCCACAACATTTTCAGCATAGCATCTGATGCCTCTCCTCAACCCCCCCCCCAACCAAGTTTCAAAAAGATTGGACCATGGGATACAATTCTATGAGCTACAAAAGAAGGTGCTCCCATTCTCCATTATTTCCAATGGAGGGAAGGTGTTTAAAAGGAAAGCGGTCCCTTTAAATGTTATGGCCAGAACTTCCTTTGGAGTTCAATCATGCTTCTTCCCTCCCCTCTCCCAGAGGCTCCTGGAAAGTCCCCTGCCAGCTAAATGGTACCAATGTGTGTGGCTTGGGTGGAGAATGAGTTGAGAGCTACCACTGTGTTAGAAGCACAAGCTCCTACCATGGAATCACAGGAACCTTCTGGATATGGGAGGTGGACCTGGAAGTGACATTACAAAAGTGAATGTATAATTAAATTATACAAAAGTGATGTCACGTCCTTGCTCCAGCCTCCACCCCCAAAGTCCCCAAATATTTCCTGAGTCAGACCTGGCAACCCTAGCGTTGTGCCTTCTAAACCAAAAGCCCTATAAAGGAAAGCCAAAACGTGTCCCTCCTGACCTTGAAGCCAGTTGGACACCAGTCCACAAACTGGATGGTCCTCTTGGTCTTGATAGCAGCAATGGCCACATTGACGTCTTTGGGCACAACATCTCCACGGTACAGCATGCAGCAGGCCATGTACTTCCCATGGCGGGGGTCACATTTCACCATCTGGTTGTTGGGCTCAAAGCAGGAGCTGGTGATTTCCGCCACAGAGAGCTGCTCGTGGTAGGCCCTCTCAGCAGAGATGATGGGCGCGTAGGTCACCAATGGGAAGTGGATGCGAGGGTAGGGCACCAGGTTGGTCTGGAACTCAGTCAGGTCCACGTTGAGGGCACCGTCGAAGCGCAGGGAAGCGGTGATGGAGGAGACGATCTGGCTGATGAGACGGTTCAGGTTGGTGTAGGTGGGGCGCTCGATATCCAGGTTGCGACGGCAGATGTCATAGATGGCCTCGTTGTCCACCATGAAGGCACAGTCGGAATGCTCCAGGGTGGTGTGGGTGGTCAGGATCGAGTTGTAGGGCTCCACCACGGCCGTGGAAACCTGGGGTGCTGGATAGATGGCAAACTCCAGCTTGGACTTCTTGCCATAGTCCACGGACAGGCGTTCCATCAGCAAGGAGGTAAAGCCAGAGCCCGTCCCCCCACCAAAGCTGTGGAAAATCAGGAATCCTTGTAGACCAGAGCAGGAATCAGTCTGAAAAGGAAACCACAATTACATGAAATCAGATTTCCAGGACTCCTTCAATCACATTCCAATTTTTGCCGTATTCAGCTATTATTTCTTGAGTTCAAGCCAAGTGTGTTCAGTTGGTTAGAATTCCAACATATATGTTTTTTACATCTGTTCAGTGCCATTTTCACCTCCTTTCAGGTACTGCTTCAGAACGCTCTCTTTTTTTTTTTTAATCTCTCTCCCCTTGTTGGCTACATGTTCCAACCAGTCAGGTATCACATGGCACCCATGTTGATATCACAACACCCGTGAAACAGGACAATGCATTGCCCTCAGGCTGTAAGGGCGCAAAGGAGTGAGCATTCAGTGAAGCTTTAGCTCAAGTCCGTATACTGTGCACATGCGCAGGAGCAGCCATAAGCTTTAAGCAAGACAATCATGTACTCATATTCTACTAGCCATGCTCAGTTCAACACCAAAGCTTAACCAATCAGTGTGTGTGTCAGCAATAATTAATTTGTGCCTGACTAAGAGATTTCTGACTAATCGATTTGATCGGTTGATCTAACATAGAAATGAAATAGTATATAAGTGCTTGTATCTCTATTATACAGGGTTCTTTGGGCGGAGCCTCATTGAAGCCGTACGTGTACGTAAAACTGTGTAATCTGAAAGTGCAGCTTACAATTGGTAATAAACTGCCTAACCTTTTGCAGGATGTTACTGGGATTTTTAGTAGCCAATTATGCCAAGAACTAATTTCCGATACAATTGGAAGCACTGTGAATACTTTTGCTATTGTTTTCAGCCCCTCCCATTGCTGAAAGTGGGGAGGTTTTCAGAATGGGTGAAAATATTTCCAAAGAAAAGTCTCCCTTCCATGTAGGTCCAATGGAGTTGGCCAGTGGCATTTCTGAACGGAATGGTTGATCTAGAATCTCCAGGAAATCCAGGAAATGAAACCTAAATGACTCAACCCAAATGACACAAAACATTGCATAAGCTTTTGTCAGGCAGATGTTACAAAAATAAAAAAATTAAGGAAGAAAAAAGCAAGGTTACAGGTCCAGAATATGCCCGGGAATGTTCTGTGACACAAAGGTTTTGTGGGAAGTATGTGTAACCCATGTCATTTTCACTTTAACATTTCATTTAAAAGGATTATAGTTTAGGACCTAGGGAGAAAAAGGTCACATAGTATGGGCCGTTGGTAGGGTTGCCATGACCCCTATTCAGTCCGGAGGGGGGATTTGAGGGGCATTCTGGGGGTGGGCAGGGATGCCCCAAGCCCTTGCCCCAAGCACGACCACCCGCCTGGCCACCCCTCGCCTTCGCCTCTTGCCACATTTAAAGGGCTTCAGCTGATGGCAGGGATCACATGGCCTGCCAACCAGCTGGAGGGCCCTTTAAATCTATCAGGAGGGAGGGAGGGAGAGCGGCGATTGTGGGCCACATGCTAGGCTTGGAAAAAGACCACATAGCCCCCGCCTTCAGCTGAAGCCCTTTAAATCTGGCAGGAGGGAAGGGAGCGGGGTGGCCAAGTGGGGGGCTATTCTTGGGGATGGGGCTTGGCGACAGGGCTTCCCCCACCAGTTACCTGGCCAGGGGTGCCAGGGGAACCCCCACCCAGACCTGGAGGCTGGCAATCCTAGCAGTTGGTAAAGTTGTTCACATATTGCTAACTGCAAGAGCCCCACCATCTCAGTAGGGCTGCCAGGTCCCCCAAAGTGCCGGAATTGGGCCGACGCACCCAGCGTGATGACATCACCCAAAGGTGATGTCATTGCACCGGGCACATTGTTGGGGGGATGCTCTAGCATTTGGCTTTAAAACTCTATGGTATCATAGAGTTTTAAAGCCAAACACCAGAGCATCCCTTGATGGGGTGCCCCACTGATGACATCACTTCCGGGTGATGTCAAGCAACCCTATGCTTCAGTTGGTCTGCCCTGCAGCAGGAGAGAGAAGACCCAGCACTCGACTGAGGGAAACCACTGATTTTGTTGCAGGTATGTGATGGAACCAACCAGGGAGAAATTGTCTAGAATTTCCCCTTTAGGAGTTATTATAAATAAAGGGTTTGTCAAGCTGATTTGGGGTCTTTGAGTTGTGATTGAAGCTATGGTTTAAAACTCTTTCCCCCCCTGACTGAGTCAGTCTGGGCTGCAGCAGGAAAGAGAAGGCCCAGAGCTTGGCTGAGGGAACTGCTGATTTCTTTGCAGGCCCGAGCCAGAGAGAGTGTCCCAAACAGCAGCAGCCAAAGCAACAAGCACCATCGAAGAGCTTATGGGGAAGAAGCAGGCCTTCATTTCTTTAAGTTAACATTTTGGCTTTCCTCTTCTCCTTGTGTTAATGGGCACTGTTTGTGACCGATTTCGCACAAGAGCCGCGCCGCCGTCACGCCTCCCTGTGCCCCGTTTCTATTGGTCAATTTCCCACTTGAAGCTGCACGGATGCATTTTGACCCGCGGCTTCGCCCAATTTCCCCTTCGGTTTCATGATCCTGTTTATTATGATTTCATTTTACCTTTATTTGTAAAGTTGTTAGGTTTATGATGAACATTTGTTAGGTTGAACACCGTAACACCTTGAATGCTTTTTAAAAAAAATTTAAAGCAATTTCACATTTGTTTGCCAAGCCATAAGAGAGCTCTGACATTCTATTGGGTTGAATCCCTTCCTCTCCCGCCACCCTCCTGTTAGTAAAGTAATTTAAGAGAAGGATCTATGTAACCAGGGTCTTGGCTGGGTTACATATGGAAGGGTTGCTTGGCGGACATGGAAACTGTTCTCTTCAAGGAGGACAGTATGAAAAATGCTGGCCTAAACAATTCAGTGGCGTCCCTCAAACTCATCGTGAACTAAACAGCTGTGAACCAACTCTTTGTCACTTCCAATGGAATCATTTGTACTCACCAGTTTACGAATACGGTCGAGGACCATGTCGATACTCTCCTTGCCAATCGTGTAGTGACCACGGGCATAGTTGTTGGCCGCGTCTTCCTTGCCAGTAATCAGCTGTTCTGGGTGGAAAAGATGGCGGTATGTGCCCGCCCTCACTTCATCTGGAAACGACAGGAAGTGCACACCCTGATGAAGTTTGGCGGGGGGGGGGTAATTTTGGTCATGGGGACGATAATATGTCATGGGCAGCATTTTCTGCATGTTAAACTGTATAAGCCCTGACCTGGATGGCGGAGGCTAGTCCTTTTTCATCAATTCTCAAAAGCAAAGTGGGGCTGACCCTCGTTAGTTGTTGGACGGGAGACCACCAAGGAAGCCCAGAGCTGCCACACAGAGCCAGGCAATGGCAAACCACCTCTGTTCATCTCTTGCCTTGGAAAACCCTGTGAGGTTTCAATAAGTAGCCTATGCAGAGCCAGGCAATGGCAAACCACCTCTGTTCATCTCTTACATTATTCTGGCTTCATCCCCAGTCAGGGTGATCCCAGATACAGAATTTCTAGAATGCTAAAGACATCTGTGTAAGATGCCCACAAGCCATAGGCGCACAGTGCCAGTCCTGAATTGATTGTTGATCGTTCAAACTACACATCGGAGAACAGCAGGATTGGTGTAGGTGGTCCACTACCCAAGAGCCATTGCTTCCTTGCCCTGGTTAGTACTTCCTTCTTGCAGTACCTCCAGTGTTCCCTCTAAGCTGAGTTAGTTTGAGCCAACTCACAGTTTTTTAGCCTCCGGCTCACACATTTTTGTCTTAGCTCAGGAAGGATTGGCTCCAGAGCAAACTAATTTAGGCAGTAGCCAAATGACTCGCTCACAACTTTAATGCCAGCAGCTCACAGAGTAGAATTTTTGCTCACAAGACTCCACAGCTTAGAGGGAGCATCCTTCCCCCCAAAATGCACATCTGTTTAATCTATTCACAGATTCTGTTTAATCTATGAACCCGGGGACTGTTAAATCAACCACAGGGAATCCTGCCACACTTGAGTCAGTCCTTTATTTTCAGCTGCACTTCTCCGTAAAGGAACTTTAAGGATCTTTGAAATCCCTAATTCCATCCAGAGTTATTGGAGGTAAAACGAAAACATGAAGGAAGGTAGCATGATATCGCCTGATCTTGCCAGATCTTGGAAGCTAATCAGGGTCAGTACTTCGGGGGAGAGCAGGCAGAGTTGCACCAGTGCTTAGTTCTCGTGGCCCTTTCTTACATGCCCAAGGAAATGCCGATTGCCACTTTGGGGTTAGGAAGCAATTTTTTGCCAGGCCAGTTTGGCCAGGGATCCTGAAAGGGGGTTTTTTTGGGTTGTTGTTTTTTGTTTTTGCCATGGAGGGGGAGGTAGTTGTGAATTTCCTGCATTGTACAGGGAGTTGGACTAGATGACCCTGGAGTTCCTTCCAACCCTATGATTCTATAATTCTAAGGAAGACTTTGCAGAGGAAGGCAATAGCAAACTACCTCTGCTTCCCACTCGCCTTGAAAGACCCTTGCTGGGGTCACCATACGTCTGTGGTTGTGACTTGATGGCACTTCACACACACACACAAAAAAAACATAGGGGGCTTGGTGTGATGTCTCCTATGAGACCATCTGTAGTTGGGGGGCTTGGCGTCATCAGTATGTGGACAACACCCAGCTCTATATGTCATTAAGGAAGCCTTCTGAAGCTATCATCTCTGTGCTGGGCCAATGTCTGGATGCCGTGCTTAAGTAGCTGAGTGAAGATACATTGAAGTTTAACCCAAGCAAGACAGAGATGATGCTATTGGCTAGACTGAGGTTCTTGAGGAAGTTGTGTTGCTGTTTTAGATGGGATGAGTTTATTGAGTATCCTTTTGGAGTTGTCTTTCTTATTAGAAAGACTACTGCAACAGCAAAAAATGCTTTCCACCAGCTACAGATAGCAAGGAGGGAGGCAGGCATTCCACCAAGGATGGAAGGTATGCAAAGTTCAGCCATCTTGGCTGCCTTCACATCTGGTTACCGCGCTTCCACCCTCACCACCAACATCCACGCAGTAGGCTCCTCGGCATTTGCCTCTGTTCTCACTGACCTACAACGGTGGGTTCCAGGTCTACCATGACAGCCCGCGGCACATGTTTCCCTGTGCACGTTTCACTGAAGAATGTAGTAAAAGAGTCGTCGTCAGTAAACTTGTTGGGAAGGTTGTGAAATGTACCATCCGGTTGGATGCCGTGTTCCAAGCAGAAAAGCTCCCAGCATGCGTTGCCAATCTGAACTCCAGCTTGCCCAACATGGACAGAGATGCATTCACGCTGGGGGGGGGAGGGGAAGAGAGAAAGGTAAAAAAGAAACAACAAATATTATCTCCATTTGAGCGTCCATTTGTTCTTCTTGTGTGTCCTCTTTGGTGGAAGATCACTACGAAGAAATCTGAAAGACAAATTTGGCTGTTCTTTGGCAGTGTCAGATTCAGGGTTGGAGAGGAACGATGCCAGTAGTTTCCAGACTTTCAGGAAACCCTTGCCCGCAGAGAAACTCTGTGAGCTGCAAAGGATTCTGGGTTATATTCCAGGGTGAATGGTCAGCTCAACTGGGACTCTGGCATGATTGTTATGCCTGGCTAGCTGATTCCACATGGAGGTTTTTCTCCTCTTTGGTGTCCAGGCTGGAGTGATTGGGGGGGACGGACAGCTATATGCCGTGCAATAACTGAGTTTGACTTGCACTTTCTCCGTGCTCTCCCAAACCTGCTTTGCTATGATTTTATTGGAAAAAGTACAGTCCAAGCACATTATCAAGCCATCTGGACAGGAAAGGGTGCATTTTCAAAGGTCCCACCCACAGTGATGCCACTGCCTCACCTTGAGGAGCCTGTTTTCCCTGTTGTAGCACTAGTGGGCTTTGGGGAGGTAAAAGAAAAGATCAGTATCTCTTCTTATTATAAAGCGCTGTTCGTGTCCACATGCCCCCATAGCCTTTTGCCTCCCCCAACTGCCAGTCAGAACGGGGTCCCTACCTACTGGCTGCATGGCCTTCATCCCACCCCTTCCACCTGCAGACGACCTGCCCAGCATCTCGGCCACAGTGGGCTGAGAGCAGCTGGACAGGCAGGATGCTCTGCTGGGCGGAGCATCTGGAAGCCAAGCCTGACAGGAGCCAGTGCCAGCTTCTTCACGCTGCAGCCCCCACAAGGAGTCCCTGTGTGGTGCTTGGTCGGAGGTGGCGATCCACATCACCTGGGAGGCCCCAGCTGCGCTGCACCCCAGCTTGTCCTGTGAGCCCCACACGGCATCATGCCGGCACCGTGCATGACAGGGGCCCGCCCTGCCTTCCTCGGCCCACAAGGCCAGGTACGATTGTCACTTTGAGGCAGGCAGCTGTGACACAGCATGCGCTCTGATGCGGCACTGCCGCAGTGCCAGCCGCCTCCTCCTGCCTGGCCCCAGCTGTGGGAGCCACGACGCCAGCGCCAACAACTGCACGCCCCTTCTCTGCCGGCTGCTGGGCCTGCATGGCCACGGCGCCGCCACTCCTTCTTCTCACAGCAGGGGAGGGCTGGGGAGGCCGCTGCCCGGCTAGAGTCCGTTGCATTGATCTCCGCAATGGGCCTTCTCACTAGTTTGCTATAATGCTATACTGTTATACCAATGTTTAGAAAGCCCTCAAAATGCCCTCTGATGGTGTGGTGGGGGAAATGCAGGACAAAAGGTGGCCGATGGAGGAAAGTGCACAGAAAATCCCCATGTGGGAGTTTCGCTGCTGGTGTAAAGGTCTCTGCATCTGCAGCTTAGGGGTGCCAACCTCCAAGTGGGACCTGGGGATCTTCTGGAATTACAGCTCATCTCCAGACTATGGAGATCAGTTCCCCTGAAGAAAGTAGTTGCTTTGGAGGGTGGACTGACTCTATGGGCATTGTCCCTCGTTGAGGTCCCTGTCCTCCCCAGGCTCCACCTCCAAATCTCCAGGAGTTTCTCAACCTACAATCCTAGCCCCCATCCCCTTCCAATGACAACCCTATGCAGTGGTGATTAATCTAAAAAAACAGAGATTCTTTAGAACATAAGAACATGTCGGATCAGGCCAATGGCAATGGTCCAACACTCTGTCACACAGTGGCCAAGAATACCCGGTGCCATCAGGAGGTCCACCAGTGGGACCAGGACACTAGAAGCTCTGCCACTGTTCTTCACCTTGTGGATGCAGCCACTGTAGCCCTGCATACATAGATGGTGTGTCACCTAGAACATATCCAAGATAGTTAAATGGAGAAGAGTTATGAAGCAAGCTTGGCATCATTACTGCACTTTTCACAGAGAAACACCAGGGGTTGCCCAGAATCTATTTTGAAACCCATTGGCAATTCTGCCATTCCCCCAGTGCAACAGCTTATTACTTACCGTTTTCTCAAGATATGTACAGTTGCTGTCTAGTTGTCAGTGATAATGGATCATAGCCTCCAAATGTAACTGTCCGGCAAGCACCCTTTTGTGTTCCCAATATGGTACCAGGTGAATATTATTTAGCCTGTCTAATAGTGGTTAGAGGGTCAGACCAGGATCTTGGACAGCAAGTTTCAAATCCAGTGAACTGTTATGAAACTTGCAAGGTGATCTTGGGCATGCCACCCCTCTCAACCTAACTAGCAGGGTTGTTGTGAAGATAAAATGGAGGAAGGAAAAACCACATCTCCCTCTCTTAGCTCCTGGGAGGGGTGGTGGGTTTAAAATGTACTGGACTGACAGCTGACAAGCAACAGAGTTTGCTTCAAGTACGGCAGTCAGTATAATTCTAAAGTCTGCAAATCCAAGGAAGATCTGTATTCTCTGAATGTCTCCTTGCAGAAAATGTACAGAGGTGAGCACAGTCGAGCCCTGTGATAGATCTCTTGGGAAGGGGACCCTGTGCCAAGTGGGTTTATTTTTACTTCGGTCTGGGACTTGGCCCAGCGCAACAGAATTTCTCCACCTCGGTGTAACTCAAGAAGGCCAGAGGGCCTTTTCGAGTTGCAGGACTGACTACAGGCCCTCCAAAAACATGCCCCTCTACCCTCCTGACCATAAAAGTAGCTCAGGCTCATGCATCACAGGAGATTAACAACCAAACTATTACAACTGAATAACGTAGGAGTTGCAATTAAAGTTTTTAAAAACTTGCAGATGCTTCTAAGTTAAAAACAACAACATGCTATTCGCTCCTCCTCTTGCCTTGCAAAACTTCTGATAACTGGGAGCCAGGGAAGTTGGTGAGAGGGACACAACTTTGTTGCCAGCAGGCTTGTAATCAGACTACTCCCACTACGCCCCCATAGCTGCCTGCCAGGAAAAGGAATGGCAATCATCTGCAATAACAGTCCTTGCATAAGGTTGCCAACTGACATGGAGATAAATGTCGTATCCTTTTAATAGAGGCTTGCTATGTGGACATGGCTGGAAAGAATCAAATTTTCCTGCCCATGTGGGTGTCTCACGCCAGCTTTTCTATGATTTTTCCTGAAAGTGCAGTAAATAAGAATGGGAAAGTTTGCAGGATGGATGAGGAAAACGGGAGAGGTGCATCGAAACGACACAGCGCTGGGGAGAAGTGGGAAACAAACTCACTTCCCTGCAGCAGCCAGTGGAAACAACTCATGCATAAGCAGACCAAAGTCACAAGAGCAGCCCGAGGAAACTGTAGTCCGCTGGCGACTGTGCCTAGCCCAGGACTTTTCTAAATACAGTCTCCAGAATCAGATGGGTGATTACTGGGGGGTCACATCTGGATAGCATTTCACAATGCAAGCTCTGTCTTAGGAAGTTTATCCACAGTACTTATGGCAATCTTTAAGTCTCTTCCTTGTTTTGGCTTTGGTAAAGTAACAAGGTTACCCCTCTGGAATCGAAATAGCCATTTCCTGCCCTCTACAGTCTGCACAGCTGCACAAAACATACATTCTTCAACCTTTCCATTCTCTGGAACGAGGGCTGGCAGTTTCCTGGGGGGGGGGGGGAGTCCCTGCCTCCAGCTGTTGTTTCCCTCTGCCTCCCCTGTAGCCAGCGGGAGAAAAATCATCTTAAAAGACTGCTGTTATACAAATGCATTTTGCTCCAATTTCTCTGGAAGTGACATCAGCCTGCTCTAGGAAACACTGCAAACTATGATCTTATAAATCACTGGAAAACCTATTTTTTTATTATTATACTGCCCCCCATGTCTCCTTGCACACACACCCAAACTCCCGTAGACTAGAAGTCTCCCAGAATTATAACTTATCTCCAGACTGTGGAGATCAGTTCCCTCGGAGAAAACAGCTGCTTTAGAGGGTGGAGTCTATGGCATTATATCCCTCCAAGGTCGTCCCCCCACCTAGCATTCCCAGGTCTTACCAGGGTCCTGGTGAGGGGCTCCAGCCCGGCTCCTGGAGTCTTCTGGCATGCTCACAAAGTACGCACACCACAATGTTGTCACCCAGAAGTGTTTTTAACCAAATGCTACAGCGTCCCCCGCATGACGTGCCCAGTGCAATGACGTCACTTCCAGGTGACATCATTGTGCAGGGCGCGCTAGGCATGACGGGGTTCTTTGAGGGCAAGTCGGATGCAATGGGGCTCTTTGGGGGCACATGGAGACATTGGGGACCCAGAAAGTGGGTGGACCCCTGCCCCCATTGGTGGATTGGCGACCCTACCCAAACTTCACCTTCACCAGGCTCCACCCCCAGATTACCTCACAAGTTTCAAGGGCACATATAGGGGCCTAGGGTGGGCAGGGACCTCACTGGTATATAATGCCATAGAGCCCACCTTCCAAAGTAGCCATTTCTTCCAGGGAAACTAATCGTGGTCATCTGGAGACCAGTTGTAAAAGCAGGAGATCTTCAGTTCCCACCTGAAGAATGGCTGTTGGAGTGAACGACTCAGCATGCCTGGACGCTAGGGGGTGCTACATCCCTCTAAGTGTGTATAGGTGTCATCTCCTTGAATGGGATGTCTCTCTTTGTCTTAACCTGGGAGCTGCCCTCTGACCCCTCCTCTCTCCCTCTTTGTCCTTTCACTTGTCGCACATGGCCTTCCATGGAGACACATGTCTCTATAGGTCTCTCCTGTAGCTACAATGCCCTCATTCTCCTCCACATGTGATACTGGACAAGCTGGCTATTTATGACAGGGACAGTATGGTTTAGATTAGGCTTCTCTCTCTTGTTTCGACTGCAACCTGAATGTGAATCTGGATCTACTTGAATAAATGTAAGTTTGCCCTTTTTTGCAATATACTTCTTGGGAGATTTGTTTACTGCATTCAGTATCATACTTCTGTGACTGGGCAAAACTGCTGTATTAACCAAATATCCCAATAATGGCCGCCCCTACCACAGAGGAATGCTCTACTGCTGAATGACCTCCTTTTGCTTTTCATCTAAAGGTGTGTACAGAGAGGCAGCAACAATATATAAAGGGGCTTAGAACCCAGTGGGTGGGGCTCCGTGGCCCACAGCTTGGCCACAGCACTAAACCATACTTTTGGGAAGTGAACAAGCCTGGCACTTTTCCAAAGCAGCTGTCTGTTTTGTGGGCTTGTTGTGCAGCATCTCCTGTGTACATAACACAATCCTGTACTCCTCACTGCCTGCAACATCAACCAAATGGGGTACCCAGAGGAATAGCGTAGGCAGTTTTGAATAGCCCAGCTTGAATAGCCCAGGCGAGCATGAGTTCATAAGAAGAGCCCTGCTGGATCAGACCAATGGTCCATCTTAGCCTAGCATCCTGTCTCACACAGTGGCCAACCAGTTCCTCTGGATGGCCAATAACAGGGCACAGAGGCCGAGGCCTTCCCCTGATGTTGCCTCTTGGCTCTAGGATTCAGGGACTGAGTGCCTCTGAATGTGGAGTTTCCCCTTAGTCACCATGGCTAGTTTCCTCCATGAATCTATCTAATCCCCTTTTCAAGCTGCTTATTCCCGTGGCCTTCACTGCATCCTCTGGCAGAGAATTCCGCATTTTAATCTGTGTAAAGTGCTATTTCCTTTTGTCCCTTCTGAACCTATTTCCCATCAGCTTCATTGCATGCCCTCCAATGTAGTTTTCAATTAGGGCTGCCAACTCTAGTTTCCAAAATTCCTAGAGATTTGGGGGCGGTGCCTGGGGAAGGAGTTCAGAGAGGATGTGATACTGCAGAGTCTACCGTCCAAAACTGACATTTTTCTCCAGAGGAGGTAATCTCTGTAGTCTGGAGATGAGTTGTAATTCCGGGGGGTCTCCAGGTACCACCTGGAGGCTGGCAACCCTATATCTAGATTACAAATTTAAACTGATCAAAAAATAGGCCTGCCAACTTCCAGGTGCATCCTGGAGAGGTCCTGGAATTGCAGCTGGTCTCCAGACTACAGATATGCAGTATTGTACCCCCTCTTCCCAAACCTAGGAACAGGTAGGGTAGTGGTGTACATCTCTGCATATATAGAGCCAGTTTGGTGTAGTGGTTAAGTGCGCAGACTCTAAACTGGGAGAACCGGGTTTGATTCCCCACTCCTCCACTTGCAGCTGCTGGGTGACCTTGGGCAAGCCTTGAAAGGACAGTTCTCTCAGAGCTCTCTCAGCCCCACCTACCTCACAGGGTGTCTGTTGTGGGGAGGGGAAGGGAAAGGAGATTGTAAGCCGCTCTGAGACTCCTTTGGGTAGTGAAGGGCGGGATATAAATCCAATCTCCTTCTCTTCTAAATATTTTATTTAAAAATTGTATTTAACATATTTATAGGCCCACCTTGTCTCCTGAGTTTCTGAGAACCCAAAGCACATATATTAGGATGAATTCCCTAGGTATTACTTTGGGATAGAAAGGGCCAGCCCAGTGATTTTCATATGTTCGCTATCAGAGGGCTGTCAGAAAGAGAAAATAATAATCTTGCCAAGGAAGGGGCGGAGGGGGAATGGCTCCGTCCGATATAATGACCCCTCACTTATCACCACAGAGCCAGGGGCTGAGAAACAACCTCCCCACCCCAGTCTCTTTCTCTTTCCCATGCTCCCACTTACCATCGTGTTCTGACTGATTCTCGCTTCCCCTTTTGATCAGGAGTTAAGCCACAGAAAGTTCTGTTTTGTCTCTGTGCCCTTCTCTTGAAAAAGCTTTGCGCTGTAATGCAGGAGCAGAGCTGGGACCGGTACCAAGCAGCTGCTAGTGCCCTTCAGTGTCACAGAGCAGAGGAGGAAAGAGGTCATAATTACCACCCCAGGCACATTCACACCTTGGCCTGCTGACATCACCAATAGCCCTTTGCAGGAACTTATCTCTCCTGTATGGTAATTCCTATTTACATGGGGACGCATATTCTTTCTGAATTAATGGAGATGAAAACATGGATGTTTTGGAGGGAGAGAAAGTACAAACCTCGGTATATAGATCGCTGATAAAACAGTGAGGAGCATGAGTTTTGAAAATATTTTACTTAAAATTGGGGGACGGGTGCTGCACTCAACAGCATTTATTTGCTTGCATTATTTATACCACACCTTTCTCCCTGAGGGGGGCCCAAAGCAAAGATTACAAATTTAAACTGATCAAAAAATAGGCCTGCCAACTTCCAGGTGGATCCTGGAGAGGTCCTGGAATTGCAGCTGATCTCCAGACTACAGAGATGCAGTATTGTACCCCCTCTTCCCAAACCTAGGAACAGATAGGGTAGTGGTGTACATCTCTCCATATATAGAGCCAGTTTGGTGTAGTGGTTAAGTGCGCGGACTCTAATCTGGGAGAACTGGGTTTGATCCCCCACTCCTCCACTTACACCTGCTGATGTGACCTTGGGTCAGTCGCAAGCTCTGGTGCAGCTGTTCTCTCAAGGACAGTTTCTGTCAGAAGTTCTCTCAGCCCCACCTACCTCACAGGGTGTCTGTTGTGGGGAGGGGAAGGGAAAGGAGTTTGTAATCCGCTCTGAGACGCCTTTGGGCAGTGAAGGGCGGGGTATAAATCCAATCTCTTCTTCTTCTTACACTGTTCTCCATTTTATCGTCACAACAACCCTGTGAGGGAGGTTAGGATGAGAGCTTGTGACTGGCAAGCAATGCATCCACAGCACGAGTGGGGATTTGACTTTCCCAAGCCCTAGTCTGACACTTGAACTACCACACCACACTGGCTCTCAACACAGCTGTTCAATATTTAAAAGGTAGCTTTATCTAATTCGCATTTTAATCCTTCATGCAAGCTAATTGTAGCGTTTTAAGATAAAATTCAATCACCAATTGTGAAACCTGTCCGAACTTCAGAGGCAGCCTTGACATGTTTCTGTGCCCCAACAGATGCTGTTTGCAGTTCTGAAAGGCTGCATTGAAAAATATTCCGTTCAATCTCAAAGGGTTATGGGATTAGTAGTCTGGATTGCACTCCTCAATATTAGTGATGATATTCTGTCTACCAGATTAGATATTGCTGCCTTCCAGCTCCTCTCCATTACATTTGAGCCCCACGGAAACCCTGAATCACCCTATTAGATGGGTCCATCCTATGCCCCTCTGAGGATCATCAACCTCTGGCTATTGGTAATGATCAGGGTTTACAAGACCGTATTGCATCCTTTCCGGCTATTCACTAATCCTTTGGGGCTATTCAAGCATCTTCTTTACAACACAGCTTCTTCCAAGAACCCATTTCCTGGCTCTTTAGCACTTCCCTTCCTTCCTTACAATGCAGAAATCTATCTGCTACTCGCCTCCTGATTAATTATTCATCCGGAAATTTAGTCAATGGCAGAATTTATGACAATCTACCCGTCTCCTGGCCCTTTAGCACCTACTGGATACTCAGGTGACCCGGTTACCTCACCTAGGCACTTTGTTAGCATCTCATACAAAAAAAAAGTTTCAAGTCTTCCCATGACAGCTTGGATGATAGTATTTTCCCTAATGGGAAGATGGATTCTAATACTGAAGAAGAATAAGAGTTGGTTTTATACCCCGCCCTTCACTACCCTAAGAAGTCTTGGAGGGGGTGCAGCTAGTCTCCTTTCCTATCCTCTCCCCACAACAGACACCCTGAGAGGTAGGTGGGGCTGAGACAGCTCTGAGAGACTGCACCAATCAAAGAGTAACCCCCAGTTCACCATTGGCAACCAAGATCCTGAAATATGGTATAATAACAAACACGACCAATTCTTTTTTGGCATCAATAGTAAAGATCCAAGTAAAAACTGTATAAAAATGGTGCTCCAAAAACCAATCTAATCCCCAAAATCACTCCTCCAGCAGCAGCACTGTGGGCCAGAGACTCTCAGTTTCCATCTGAGTCCTTCTCTTGCTGCTTTGAACACGCATCCTACGGGATTTTTTATTTATTAATTAGATTTTTACCTTGCCCTCCCAGCCAAGGGTAACTGTCTGCTCTGCCCCTTTGACTTGCCGTGGAACAGTTCCCATTCATTTCAGTGGGGTGATCTGGAGAACTTCGGGGGGGGGGGCTGTACCAGGAGGCCAGGCAGTCACATGCAGTCACTGTGCATCTGAGAGCATTATAGGCTTGCCAACCTCCAGGTGGGGCGTGGAGTTCTC
This sequence comes from Gekko gecko, assembly GCA_029375565.1. Lineage (NCBI taxonomy): Eukaryota > Metazoa > Chordata > Lepidosauria > Squamata > Gekkonidae > Gekko > Gekko gecko. The sequence goes on along the minus strand of JAPDNY010000005.1, from coordinate 28,925,561 downwards.
CCGGTATTTAAAGCTTATCTCCAGATGACAGAGATTAGTTCTCCTAGAGGTCCCTCCCCAAACTCCACCCCCAAAATCTCCAGGCATTTTCTAACTCAAAGGTGGCAACGCTTAAGAGCAAGGTAAGATGGGAGGAGATGCATGTTATTTGTGTTCATTGGCAACAAGTCCCCACTATACCAGCCGCATCCCTGGAAGTGCTGGAGAGTTACTTAATTACAAGTCCTAGAGATAACTAGGACCACGGTGGCTCAAAGGTTAAGACGCTGAGCTGCAGACCGGAAGGTCTGTAGTTTGGCAGTTCGAGACCCTAGTGCCATGTGACGTAGTGAGCTCCCGTTTCTGGCCCCAGTTCCTGCCAACCTAGCAGTTCGAAAGCAAGAAATTACAAGTAGATAAATAGGTAACAGCTTCAGTAGGAAGGTAGCAGCGTTCCGTGCGTCTCAGCGTTTAGTCATGCTGGCCACATGACCACGGAAACGTCTTCAAGCAGTGCTGGCTCTTCGGCTTGAAAACGGAGATGAGCACCGCCCCCTAGAGTTGGATTCGACTGGCTTTCAAGTAAGGGAAACCTTTACCTTTTACCTTAGAGATAACTACTGAGAGCTAAAATGGGGGAGGGAACAGACCTCTTGACTTTAACTCTCCATCAAAATCAGCCAAACAACTATGTACGGATGATTTCCCTTTGAAGGAAATAGTAAGTGATATCACTTCTTATTCTACTTCTAGTATATTTAATGTGTTGAATGTAGAGGAGAAGCAGTTACTACAATCAGCTCCAGACTTACACCTCTCTAATGGAACTGATAGAAATAAACTTTCTAGTACATTTAAGAAGTATCCCCTGCAATCGACTCCCCCTCATAATAAAAGGGTATTTTCAGAGAGTGGGAAGCCAGTTATGCAACTCCAAAAACACTTCTGAATTAAGTTTATAGGAGACCCATTGCTTACTAACTGGGGAAACGGTAATGGCTATTTTTCAAGAACTTAATAGCACTTCAAACAGGCTAAACTTATCAACATCACAAAGGCCTCTAATGAGAAGACCTACAAAGGAGCAAAGTTTTCAATTCACATCCACAACTCCCCAATTCATCTTCAAAGCTAAAGAAAATGCCAACTTTACCCACCCACCAAGAAGAAGGGGATATTTCAAAAGGGGAAAATGTGGGTTCTACTCTCTGTTTCCAAGCAACTCAAGTGGCGCTGTATATCTCCTCTAACTACTTGAACTGTAATCGCTGGGCTAATAAAAGAAAAATCATACTTTCTTTGAGCCAGCTTTTACGAACTGAGTTCCATTTAATTGACCTTGTTTGAGAGACTCCCTGGTAATTTCCTTAGATTGCTCTTAACCTTTGCCTCCTCAACAATACCTTTGATGCTACTAAAAAAAAAAATACCTTGCTTCCAATGCTCCCTCTAAGATGTGGAGTCTTGTGAGTAAAAAAACTGCTTTGTGAGCTACTGGCATTAAAAGTTGTGAGTGTGCGATTTGGCTACTGCATAAATTATTTTGCTCTGGAGCCATCCTTGCTGATCTAATGAGACAAAAATGTGTGAGCTGGAGGCTAAAAAACTGTGAGCTAGCTCACACTAACTCAGCTTAGAGGGAACACTGCTTGCTTCCTTTGCAATTTTTATTTATTTATTTATTGGATTTATATCCCGCCCTTCCAACGTGGGCTCAGGGCGACTCCTTGCTCAAAGACTATTTGCAAATATGAGAGTTCTCCCACTTCTGCCATCTGCAGCATCCCAGTCTCTGGATTTAGTTCCATCTCTGTGTGAGCGACACATCAATCCCAGGTCAAATGTCTGCACCAAAACAACTGTACACCTTTACAAGATGAGCAAGTACATGCTGCCTCCACTCTAGATAATTTAAAGAACTCTACTCAAAAGCTACGAGCTTTAGTAGGACCTCTTAATCAGTGGACCATAGAGGGACTGGCAGACAGGAAGAAATCCATACCCCAAGATCATAACAATACTGAAGGTCTCAATTTCTCTCTCTTTTACATCCTACCATCATGAGGTTCAGAGGACAGCTGAACTGGCACATCTACCCAATGGAACCGCAATCAAAACTTACATGCAAGGAGGTGAACCAATAGTTGAAGATGCAGGTCATTTCCCCCACACCCCCAGCATACGAATAAAAAAACCCACACTTGTTTATTGGGCTGGGCTTGACATTGATGGGATTCTGGAATGTTTTGAGGCAAAGCTGAAATTGCATCTTCGACTTCAACCCTTCCTTGAACAGTTTAACGACTGACTTCCATGACAGTCCAGCTTCCTTTAGTTGTTTTCCTTTTCCCGCCCTTTTTCTTTCTGCTACCCCTCCCCCCCTTCCCTAAACTTCACTGTGAGCAGTACCGCTGGATGGGGCCGAGTAGCATCAAGTAGCATCCTTTTTGCTATGTAAGATACTGGGGAGTCCATCTGCAAATTTGATCCCATCTTGTTAAATTTTGATTGTAACTATTGAGCACTTTAACGTTGATTGTTTTATCTTGTTTTTATGTTGTTTTATGCTTTGGCACATGGTGCCCTATTGTAAGCCGCCCCGAGCCCATTCGCAGGGAGGGTGGGGTAAAAATGTAAATAATAATAATAATAATAATAATAATAATAATAATAATAATAATAATAATAATAATAATAATAATAATAATAATGGATCTTTTTGGGGGGGAGCGCACCGGAGCACAGTTCCGGGAGCTCAGGAGCCAAGCCCCGCCCCCAGCCAGTGTCCCGGAGAGTCTTTCAGGCAGCCGAATGTCAATTTCAGCTCCATTATATCCTATGGGCCTTTGAAGTCAATGGTGAAAACATAGGGTATATTCTGGGGGCTGGAGAGGAGGCAGTTTGAGGGAGAGGCTCTAAACTCACAGGGTACCTGATGGAGCCTCTCCCCAAGATACCCACCAAGTTTCAAGAACATTGGATCAGGGGGTCCAATCTTATGGGCTCCTAAACAGGTTGCCCCTATTCCCTCCATTGTTCTCTATGGTGGGGAAAAATTAACTTTTTTTCTCACTATAGAGAACAATGGAGGGAATAGGGGCAACCTGTTTGGAGGCCCATAGAATTGGACCCCCTGGTCCAATGTTCTTGAAACCTGGTGGGTATCTTGGGGAGAGGCTCCATCAGCTCTTCTGTGAGTTTGGAGCCTCTCCCTCAAACCCCCTCCCCTCCAGTTCCCAGAATATACCCTATGTTTTCACCATTGACTTCAATGGCCCATAGGATATAATGGGGCCAAATTGCCGCCAAATTTCTTTCATTCCCTCCTTTCCTTCTCTCTTTTTCCTCTTTCCCTCCTTCTTCTCTTCTCTCTTTCTTTCTTTCCCACCTTCTTCTCTTCTCTTTTTTCCTCCTTTCCCTGTTTCCCTCCTTCTTCCCTCTATTTCTTTCCCTCCACTTTCCTTCTCTTTCTTTTCCTCTTTCCTCCCTTCTTTCCTTCTCGCTACTCTCTCTCTTTCCTTCCCTCTTTCCTCCTTCTGTGGCCCAACTCTCATGAGAAGGAGTTTAAATTTTAAACCCCTTCTCTCTTAGCTCCCCCACCCAGACCAGCTGGGGAAGGGAAGGGGAGGTTTTTGAAGATGCCTCCCCCCCTTTTGCTTCCCCTTCTGACATCACTTTCAGTGATGTCAGGGGGCGTGGCATATGCTAATAGCCCAATAGCTCATTAGCATACCATATGCTAATGAGCTCCTGCAGCTGTTTTTCTACGAAAAGACCCATAATAATAATAATAATAATAATAATAATAATAATAATAATAATAATAATAATAATAATAATAATAATAATAATAATAATAATAATAATAATAAACAGCATTTATGGGATTCTCCTTGGTGTTCCCTAGACTCAAAACCCCTCTTTTAGCCTGGATCAGAATTCAGTTGGGGAAATGTTCCTTTTCCTTGCTGGGGAAAACAGGGCTAAACCCCTGAAGGGGGGAGGGCAGTTTATGACTCCTGCGGGGTGTGGGCTGTGATTTTGTAGGAATGGAAGGTGCCCTGGTCCAGCTCCTTTCTGTCTTTGCCCCCCTCCTCCTAGGAGGTCTGGATTTCACTGTCTGGACCATCTCATGGGTTTAGGAGAGGGAGGTTAGGTCCTTGGGCGGGGGACATGTTAGGATTAATAGAGAACTACATTTAACATTGCCTAGAAGGAATAACTCTCATTTCAGTAGTTTCTAATATTCCCAGTTGTGGTTGGTATTGAATACAGAGACTGGGAAGAGGATTTCCCTATATGCAAATACCCTGAAAAGTATATTGTAATATTAAGAAGCAACCTATGGGGTACTTGGGGAAGGGGCATCTGCACTATGGAGGGGGAGGGGGTGTTGATTCCTTGTCTTACTCCACCTGCCTTGATAATGAAAACAGGGAGAGAGTATTGTATATCTTATTTTTAAATGTTTTGTATACACTGAATTCCTACATATTTCTAGTATATAAGGATAAAGGGGTTTTTTTAAAGTCCCTGCATTGCTCAGACCAGGAAGCAAGCCCGATTCACAAGATTTTAGAGGGGTCAGGGAGCATCAGTATCCATCTTTCAAACACGTGAAAGAACGTCCCCTATACATGGTTCTTCCCTTTGCCACTTTATCCTCACCTGTGAGGTAGGTTAAGCTGACAGTGAGCAACGCATCCAAGGTTGCCCAGGAAAATTCACGGGTGAGAGAGGATTTGTATCCAGCTCTCCCTAGCTTTGGTGTTGGGTTCTACCCACAATGCCACATTGACTCACACCTAGGCTTACCCTTCCCACTCCTTCACTCCATCCCTCGTGCTTGCTTGACAGAGTGATGGGAGGAAAAGTATGGGGAGGATGACAGCACAGTGTCCACAACATTCTAGGAACTTCCCAAATCTTTATGGTGTTTTTCATAGAGATTGGGGGAAATTCGTAGAGCATCATGGGTGCCATTGCAGCTTCAGTGACACTCCCACTCCCCAAGCTCCACTCCCACCAAACTTACTCTGACCTATTGGGACAAGGAATCTTCCTTGGCTGCTGTTCATTCATTTCCTTCCTTTCAGCAGAACCGGGTGGTGGCATAGAAGGAGAATCCCTACTTCGGGTGGGTACGAACTGGGAAAATGGGGATTGGTTGGAGATTCATGGTTCAGGGCTTTCATGAACCATGAACCTCCAACAAACTGCTCTATTGCACAAACCCATTCATGGTTTGGGAGTTCGGCCCACCCAGAAGTGAGCTCCAAAGGCATTTAAAGGCTGGCCCATCTGAGCTGAACTGAACTGAAGGCCTTTATAGACCTTCAGAGCTTGGTCTGAAAGCTCAGTCAAGTCAGGTTGCCCAGCTCAACTGAGCTCCCAGAGCTCAGCCTGGTTCATGCTCAAACCAGGGGTCATTTGTGGGTTTGTGCCCATCCCTAATCCCTACCTATCATACATCAGGGCACTTGGGCATGGCCTGCTGGGAGTTTCAGTCACAGATTCATATTCCCACATACATAAAGTGCAAATGCAAAGAGAGACAGAGCCCACTTGATGCACAGAGAGGAGCAAACTGTATTTTAGATTTCCTCGCCATCCATTATTGACTCAAACGAGTCAGTTGCCACTTCCTCATAATCCTTCTCCAATGCAGACAGGTCTTCTCGAGCCTCTACAAACTCCCCTTCTTCCATGCCTTCACCAACGTACCAATGCACAAAGGCTCTCTTGGCAAACATTAGGTCAAATTTGTGGTTCAGCCTGGCCCAGGCTTCAGCAATGGCTGTGGTATTGCTAAGCATGCAGACAGCTCGTTGGACTTGTGCCAGGTCTCCTCCTGGAGTGACTGTAGGAGGCTGGTAATTGATGCCAACCTGTTTGGGACAGAAGAAGAAAGAAAACAAACAAAAAAAATAATATCCCCTTAAACCACAATGCTTAAGTTTACCACAATTCTTAAGTTTACCTGACAAAAAAGCCTAGAGCAGTGATCCCCAGTGTGGTAACTGGGGGTACCATGGTGCCTGCTGATATGTTTTCTGGCATCCACTTGCTCTTCCCCCATAACAAAGAGCCAGTCTTGGCTTTCTCCACATTGGTAGAGCAAGAGGGGCTTCAGAAGACCCAGGAGGCATCTCCTTATAGCTGCTCACATCAGAGGATAATGTTTGGCTTGGGACCTCTCAATATTTTGTGAGAGACATCCATGGCAGCCATTTTGTGACTAGTCCAACCTTCCACGGCAGCCATGTTGTGTTGTCATCTACTACCCTTTTCCAGAATCCCATTAGTGCCCATGTGCTTAACCTAGAATCCTTGGCCTAGAGTGACACACAGGTAACAGCTGAAAGCTGTCATTTGCCAGAATGTTTAACAATGCGCTAAATTCTTTATATTTGAAATGTGAAAATTCTTGAAATGTGAAAATTCTGTATTCAAATTCTTGAAATGTATTCAATTCTGTATTCTGTATTCAAATTCTTGAAATGTGAAAATTCTTTATATTTTGCATAGGAAGACAGAGTGGGCCAGGCCCCATAGCCATCTTCAGATAAAGGGAACTGGATGGTGGCATCAGTCCCTGTGATCAGCAGACCATATAAGGCCTCCAGACTGGCTGGGCCAAATATCGGTATTTGGAGGTTGATGTACTGCCCTCACCTGGTCAACAGAACCAAACGCACTTTGTCTTATGCTTTCAGCTGCAGTTACTGACTGCAACTGGAGAACATTTAAGGGCCTAAGCACATATTACAACTGTGTCCCCTTCGGTCCTATCAAACAAGACATGCTCTGAGACTTTTCTGCTCAGAACTTAATTTGCAGGTATCTGGGGGCCTGATTCAGATTGGGACCCCAGCATGAGGGGAGAACTGGTATAAGCCTTCCCCTTTGTGACATTTTCCCATGTTGAAACAGCCCCAGGGAGACATTATTTATTCCACTTAGGAAATTTATGAGTACTGATGGGCAACATGTCAGTTTTCCCAATGGAGAAAACAGAATCTCTCTTTGGCTATTTCAGGCTAGGAAAACAAGGAAGGCTTAAGTGCCTCATCTCTGCCTCCTTGGTCTCAATCCAAATCATAGGGATGCCAGCCTCCAGGTGGGACCTAGGAATCCACTGGAATTACAGCTCATCTCAGAATACAGAGGTCAATTCCCCTGAAGAAAAAGGATACTTTGGAGTGTGGGCTCCATGGCACTGTACCCCACTGAGGTCCCTGGCCTCCCCAGGATCCACCCCCAATCTCTAGGAGTTTCCCAACCTGGATCTGGCAGCCCTACCCCTCCATCTGCCCACTGGCGGCCAGGGGGGACCTGGCAACCATACAGCCTGCACAACTTAGAAGTTCTGAGCATGGAGTTCCCAGACCATGTCTATTCAGGACTCTGGGGCGGATGTGGAGGACCCAAGAACTTTGCAACATGTGCTTAGGGCTATATTAGCTCTGCAGCCCTAGCCCCAATCAGCTGTCACACTTGGAGGAAATGACAGTCCAAGGCAGAAGAGAAAGTGAAGGCGATCTTGGCCCTTTTTGAAATCAGTTGGAAGAGGAAGAAGTAACAGTTCTGCTTTCTCTTCATCCTCATGTATGCCAAGCCTTCTGGGGAAGCCAAAAACAGGTGCAGAGAAAAATGGCAAGGTACACTCATCTTCCAATACTGGCACTGCCCCTTCCTTACAAGTATTAGCTAGGGCATGGCTTTTCAGCCTTACAGAAGTAGACTTTGACCACAGATACTTCAGCCCAAGGCAGCAGAGTCTGCCTGTCTCTTTAGGGTGATTTCAGCCCTTCCTAAATTATACCGCTTGGGATTTCACCACCATCACTCAGCCTGGATTTTGTTTCTGGCATGCTCCTGAAGTGCACGCCAAAAGCCACATTCAAACAGCACAGGCGCACAGCTCTCTCAACAAGAGCTGGATCCGGACTTCGGTGAATGGAAGGGGCTTCTGCAAGTGGATGATCTTCACCTTCCCACAGCAAGTCCTCCCCACCACATATCCCAGAATTAATGTGCGGAGGATCAGAAGCCCCTTGTAAACAGAAAAGCACCATTCACCAGAGGCTGCAGTGAAGACGGGGGACCAAGCAAAATTGCCTTCTGTTGCCCTTGCAGGAGCACAGCAAATTCAGCTCAAGGACTGGTGATGTCACTTGACTCCTCCTCCTCGCTGCAGCTTCCAGTGCTGGCATGCCTTTTCTTTACCACATACACACGGCATGATTTCCAGGGCTTCCTGAGAGCTGCGGTGAGAAGGGGAAGGAAGAGAAAATCTGCTTTTGCCAGCTCCTGCCTGCCTGCATAAGCCTGGATCCATTCAACACTTGGATCCATAACTTTCAGTTTTATAAGGAAGGCCACAGGTTTAAGAAACTAGCAATCAAGAAACACTGATCCAAGAAAAGAGAGGAGCTAGTAAGAATAACATTGATCACTGGAAAGGTATGTCTAATTATACAGTAATGCCTATACAGATGGAGGAACACACCTATCTAATAGATAGACCTGATTTAACCATAATATTTACATTGGCCTGGGGTTGAATCATGCCAGCTTTTTCACTGTGTCTTTTGGTGGGGGGTATTTTTGCATTTTTGTGCGTGCATCTGTGTGTGTGTGTGCCCATGCTTGGAAGTCATGGCAGCCTCTGGTGACTCCTACTGAGGCACGGAGGACATTCAGATAAGTGGCTTGATAGCCTACCTCTGGCCTCCCAGCCCTGGTATTCTCTGGAGGTCTCCCATCCAAATACTTGCCAGGGTTGGCCCTCCTTAGTTTCCAAGATCTGACAAGATCGGGCTTGTCCGGGCTATCCAGATAAGGGCACTTTTTCACTCTGTCTTGTCCAATTTCCCTGTTTACTGGAGCCCTCATTTCACTTGGCTTTTGTATATATAGGTCCCATGATCTCCAACATAGCCTTGTTGGATGGTCAAAGGGGATAATTCCTTCCTTTTTATCACTAGGAGAAAATGGTTGGATCCAACCCCTGGATTGCATGTCAGTACCCCTGGAAGACAGAAGAAAATTTGATTCTCCTCACCTTGAATCCAGTTGGACACCAGTCAACAAATTGGATAGTCCTCTTGCTCTTGATAGCAGCGATGGCCACATTGACGTCTTTGGGCACAACATCTCCACGGTACAGCATGCAGCAGGCCATGTACTTCCCATGGCGGGGGTCACATTTCACCATCTGGTTGTTGGGCTCAAAGCAGGAGCTGGTGATTTCCGCCACAGAGAGTTGCTCGTGGTAGGCCCTCTCGGAGGAGATGATGGGCGCATAGGTCACCAATGGGAAGTGGATGCGAGGGTAGGGCACCAGGTTGGTCTGGAACTCGGTCAGGTCCACGTTGAGGGCACCGTCAAAGCGCAGGGAAGCGGTGATGGAGGAGACGATCTGGCTGATGAGACGGTTCAGGTTGGTGTAGGTGGGGCGCTCGATATCCAGGTTGCGACGGCAGATGTCATAGATGGCCTCGTTGTCCACCATGAAGGCACAGTCGGAATGCTCCAGGGTGGTGTGGGTGGTCAGGATCGAGTTGTAGGGCTCCACCACGGCCGTGGAAACCTGGGGTGCTGGATAGATGGCAAACTCCAGCTTGGACTTCTTGCCGTAGTCCACGGACAGGCGTTCCATCAGCAAGGAGGTAAAGCCAGAGCCCGTCCCCCCACCAAAGCTGTGGAAAATCAGGAATCCTTGTAGACCAGAGCACGTGTCTGCCTGAAAAGAAGTCCATAATGGAATGCTCGCTTTCCACATGCAGGGTTTGTCTCTTTGTTTGTCTTTATCTTGGAGGGAGGATTCAAACATGAGCTAATCCCCCTGTGTTCATTTTTCCCTCTTATTTATTGTTTCTGTAACTTGGGAGGGGGAGAATTCATGGCTCTTTAGAGTCATTTCACACTTAAGATATCTATACCTCTTTTGTTCCTGCAATGAGGACCACAATCAGGTTACAACATAATTCTCCCCTCCTCTAATTTATCCTCAAAGCAACCACCCAGAGTCAGGGCTGGCTCATCCAGGGCGCCGGCCCTGCAGGGGCGCCAAAATGCCCCCCCCCCCCCCCATGAAAAGCCCCCCTTCCCGCCCAGCGCTGGCAGCCCTGGCTTTCCTGGGCGCCTCACAGTTGCGAGGCGCCCAGAAAAGCCGCCGCCGCCACTGGGAGGGAAAGGGTGGGCGTTCTAACCCCGCCCCTTCCCCGGCTCTCCTGGGTGCCTCGCAGCTGCCGCTGGGAGGGAAGGGGCAGGCGTTCTAACCCCACCCCTTCCCCGGCTCTCCTGGGCACCTCGCAGATGCGAGGCGCCCAGAAAAGCCAGCACTGGGAGGGAAGGGGCGAGGGTTCTAACTCCGCCCCTTCCCCGGCTTTCCCCGCAGTGCAAGGCGCCCAGGAAAATGGCACTGGGCCATCTCCAGGCCCCACCGGGAGGTTGGCATCCCTGGTGGTGTGGGTGCCCCAGGCTGTCCTGCCTAGGGCACCCAGACACCTGGGGCTGGCCCTGCCCAGAGTGGAATGTTCAGCTGAGAGAGAGTGACCAGCCCAGGGTCACCGAGAGAGCTTCTATGGCAGAGGGGCAATTTGAACGTGAGCCTCGCGGATCCTAGTCTAGGAGCACCTTAAAGACTAACAAAATATGTGACGGGTTATGAGCTTTCGTTAGTCACTGCATCACAGGTAGGTACCTGAAGAAGTGAGCAGTGGTTCGTGGAAGCTCATCGCCTGCCCCATATTTGGTTAGTCTTTAAGGTGCTACGGCTACCCATCTTGATCTAGATCCTAGTCTGACACCAACCACTAGACCACGCTAGGTCTGTGAGGCAAACAACGAATATTCCCATTTCGCAGATGATGTGAAAGTGAGAGGGTGCAAGCAGGTTCACAGGACTGGCGTAATGTTGTGCACTGATCTGGAAATACTCCGCCCAAATGTGGAGGGGCCATGGCTTAGTCATAGAGTATCCACTTGACATGCAGAAGGTCCCAGGTTCAATCCCTGGCATCTCCGGTTAAAAGGATCTGGTGAGCAGTAATGTGAAAGACGTCTGCCTACCTGAGACCCTGGAGAGCCACTGTCAGTCTGAGTGGACAGTACTGACTTGGAGGGACCAATGGGCTGATTCAGTACAAGGCAACTTTGTGCGCTCATCCTAAAATGTGCTCCCCCCACTATGTTACAAATTGAGGGCACTAGGCTCTTACCAGTTTTCTAATGCGATCCAAGGCCAAATCGATCCTGTCTTTGCCAATTGTGTAGTGGCCACGGGCATAATTGTTAGCGGCATCCTCTTTGCCAGTGATCAGCTGTTCTGGATGGAAAAGCTGCCGGTAAGTCCCAGCCCTCACTTCATCTATAACAGGAAATGAAAGGTAAACTCCGAGACATCAGCAAGAAAAAGAAGAAAGTGTTTCTGAGTCACAGCCGTCTTACGGAGACCTCATCCTCAGCCTGTTCCAGACAAAAGATGAGCAGAGGTGGTTTGCCCTTGCCTCCCTCCACACAGCAACCCTGTCTTCTTTGGTGGTCTCCAGGCCCATAGCCATGGTGGGGCTTTTGGGGCTCTGCCCCCTTTCTTAAAGGCACAGCCCCACAAGATTTTCTCCTGTTAATGCTTTTTTCAATCACTTAAAAACATTTTTAAAAGTGTATGCTCCTTTAAGCAGAGTGGGGTGCTGTAGTTGACTAATATCTGCACTGAGCAAGGGGGTTGGAGCAAGTGACCTCTAGGATCCCTTCTAGCTCTGTCAGGAAACTGGTCTCCTTTAAGAGAGTTTTTCTGCCTAAGTGTTAGCTTTCTTGACTATAGAAGTCATCACCCCCACCTGCCAGCTTGTTATCAGAATTGTTGCTCAGGCTGGCAGAAGCGATTAACTTGCAGCAGCTGAGAACTGTCATCTAAAGTGGTTGACAGCTTGCAATTTAGAGATCTATCCTGGTAATAACTTTCTTTTGGCTAAATGGTTAATAGGCTAAGGGTGATTGCTAGCATAAGAACACTTATGTAGAATAGACAGCTTGAGAGGACTCAGAGAGGGAAGAGTAGCTGAGTCATAATCTTCAGAATTTTGGCTTTTCTCTCTGAACTGAAAACTTCAGTCCCACCAGAAAAAAATTGCCCCACAAAATTGTGGCTATGGGACTAAGGGTCTCCCCTCCAAGTATTAACTGTGGCCGACCCTGCTTAGTTTCCAAGTTCTGAAGAGATCAGGCTAAGCAGGGATTTTCAAGGCAAGAGCCATCAGAGGTGACTTGCCACTGCCTGCCTTGGCATAGCAATCTTGGACATCCTTGGTGGTCTCCCATCCAAGAACTAACCAGGGCTGACCTGGCTTAGCTTCCAAGTTCTGATGAGCTTGGAGTTGTCTGAGCTCCTCTTACATACAGGGATGGCCAAGTTCATTCCAGCAAACTCCATAATCAACCTTGCCGAGGGTCTGTTGTGGAAGAGAGCTGTTTGCTGATAAGTCATTTAATATTTTATTCTTTTTATCTTGTTGCTGCTCACTTAGTGGTTATCTGCTGCTTAACATTTTGCTGCTTATAATACTTGCTGTTTTTCAGGTTTTTATCCTATTTTAATCGATTGTTTTACCCCATGTTCTTTATTATAAGATAACATTTTAATAATTTTCATTGCCTAACATTGTTTTAATATGTACATTTTTTTTTTTTTGAAACAAAATTTTTATTGGGATATATTCGACATTTCCAATCACGTTACCAATACAGTTTCCAAAAAGTAAGATCCCAATCCCCCCACCCCCCTAATAGGCTTCCAACACTGCTAATAACAAACAGAAAAAATTATAAGGCAATCAAGTTTAGACTTAAATACCTCGACAAACCAGGTAACACATTTAAATTATATATAACCTCTACAATTTCAGCATATTATGTATAACAGTACATACAGTTCAAAATTCATTTCACTTCTCATTCAATATCCGTACGTATCCAAATTATATATTTTCCCCTTCATTCTATATTCAGTTTCTAGATACAGTTTCAATCCTTCCCAGTCTTTTAAGTACTGTTCTGCCATTTGTCCATTTAATTTCTTTGTCATTTTGTCCATTTCTGCTAAAAATAACAATTTTCTCAACCAGTCATGTATATCTGGTACCTTCTCCATTTTCCAATGCTGAGCAAAGGCCATTCTCGCCGACGTAATCATGTACCATAACAGTGTCCTTTTCTCTTGTGGAATTTTTTCCATTGTCAAACCGAGGAGAAAAAGTTCAGGCTTTCTCTCAATTGGGGTTTTCAATATTTTCTGCATCACACAATGTATATTAGACCAGTATGCTTTCGCTTTATCACATGACCACCACATATGGTAAAAAGAACCCTCTACTTTTTTACATTTCCAACATTTATTACTCAAGTTCTTATCCATGCTAATATTAGCAATCTTTTTTGGTGTCATATACCATCTATACATCATCTTATAGCAATTTTCTTTTACGTTAATACAAGTGGACATTTTAAAAGATCTTTTCCACAAAAATTCCCATGATTCCATAGAAATTTCTTTGTTCATATTTATGGCCCACTTTATCATTTGTTCTTTAACGGTTTCATCCAAAGTATATACAGTCAACAAAGTTTTATACATTTTTGATATCATTTTCCATTCTTTTTTCAACCATGTACATTTTTTATAAACTACCCCCGGAACATTCCAATGGAGAGACCGAAGAAAATGATTGCCCTAGAATGTCAAACATCTCCGTTTGTTCCAGTGTTTGAAAACAACACAAGCAAAATTCTTATCTAATCATTAAGAGTTGGGGATCAGGCAAATTCACGGTAGACAGGCCTATCTACAATAATTACCCACTTTAGCTAAATGGAACTGCAATATACAACAGCAGTGTTCCCCTGAAGTATGGATGGGGACAAACAAAGTGATATTTATCACCTTTATTCATGGCTTGCTTATGAATTTCCCAGAGGCATCTGCAATACAGTCCTAAAAAAATCTACTCAGATTCTTATTGAAGTCTTCTTAGGGGAGCTTACTCCTAGAAAACGTTTTGAGGATTACACTGCTAGTTTACTGATCGTTGGAAACAGCGCTGGACTAGACAGATCTTTGGACTAATCTAGCATCATGTCAGGATCTCACCCGGGCCAGCTTTACCATGGAAGGAAGACTCTTCAGGTAGGGTTACCAGGCATGGTGTGACAACCAATGGGAGACCAGGGGAGGTCGGGACATGGTGGGAGGTTGTCAGCAACAGGGTGGCATCGCTTCCAGAGAAAACCTGAAAATGACATCGCACCTCTCTAGGAACTGCTGGAAACTCTGTGGTAAACCCACAGAGTCTCTGGCAGTTCCTACAAGGGCTTGACGCACTTCCAGGTTTTCTCTAGAAGTGATGTGTCACACCATCGTTGACAGCCTTTTTTATTTTTCTGGGGATGGGGATCTCCTGCACCCAGTCCAGGACAGGTGATCCCGCCTGAGAGGGAGAACAGTCACCCATGGACCACACTATACAAGAGGCTCCGAACACCTCAAGGTGTCCAGAGCAAAGCCCCATGTTCACTACACAACACGATTAGGGGTCCTGTGGAGTTGGTGGCCTGCCCACCTGAGGACCCATACTGTCCCCTGTCAGGGGATCATAGGAGCAAAGATGACAGCATACCCAAGCAGAGGAGTGCATATCTGGCAAAGTTGTCCTACTTGGGAGGAGAGCACTATACTGTAAGATTTGGCAGAATCAGGACTCTTGCTCCAGTGACAAGAAAGGTTGGTGCTATCAGTTCCCTATAGAACTCCCCATTGTGGATCTGACCTCTACAGAGTGGGGATCTGAACCTGAGTCTCCAGATCTTAGTCTGAAACTGTAGCTACTCCCCCACAACTGGCTTTCATGGGGTGCCTGCTGTTGAATAATATTGAGCAGCCAGGCGTGGGTGAGTCACAGAAGTCAAGCGGTAGCATGGGGGGAAAGATATTGTTGACATCACTTCCGGCTAAAATCGAGAAGTAGGGTTGTCAGGTCCCTCCAGCCATTGGAACTCCTGAAGATTTGGGGATGGAGCCTGGGGAGGAGAAGGACCTCAGTGGAGCACAATGACACAGAGTCTACCCTCCGGAGCATCCATTTTCTCTAGGGGAATTTATCTCTGTAGTATTTGTTTGTTTTTCAGATTTTTATCCCGGCCGAAGCTGGCTCGGGGCGGCTCACATAAAACAGATAATTACATTAAAACACAGTTGCAGTTAAAACAATTATAAAACCATAATAAAGTGCTAGGAATTATTGGTATTCATATACACAGTTCCGCTCGCAGTCAGCTCTCGGTGTTTGTTTGAGTATCCTTGCAGGGCTCGCTGTTCTTTTAGGCTGTTGATGATGATTTCCAGAGTCCAGGGCCCCTCTCCCTTTTAACCAACCAATGTTGGTTGGTTGGAGAAGAACTGTAATTCCAGGGGATCCCCAGGCCTCACCTGGAGGTTGGCATCCCTAGAAGAAGTGACTTCACTGACACTCCAGGATCGCACCAGGAATCGGCAAAATCCTTGAGTGTCTTTTCAACCATTTTTTTTTTTTTAATTCAGGGGGCTTTTAAATAAGTCAGCAGGCCCCCCAGTGTACCCTCCCCCCAGCGACCTGCCTCCGGGGGGTGGGAGGAGCCAGCAGTCTGTGCTCCTCACACACACACACCGCCGGGGCCTCTCCAGCCCTGAGAGCAGAAGCCACTGCCGCCTCCTCCCTCCTTGTGCCAACACAGCCAGCGCATCAGTCTACAGGCAGTGCTTGCCCACACCCCAGACCCGTGTCCTTCACCTACTGCTGCTGTCAGATCTCCCTAGCTGATGGAGCCAGGCTCCCCACTCGCCCCGTCTGTTGCCATCTTCCCAGTGGCACAGTGAGCCTGGACGCCAAGCACAGGGGGGAGGCAAGCCCAGTTGACAAGAGACAGCGGCTGGGGCTGGCAAGAAGGATCCGCCATGGCTAGCGACAAGTGCCATAAATAAAATGAAAAATTGAAGTCAGGAGGCCTGGGTGGGAAGTTGTAGGGCCTTGGCGGTAAGTCGGGGGGGCAGGCCTCCAAGAGGCCCCACTATAGCTATGGGCCTGCTTCACCCCCATTTCCCCCCACTGCAAATTCAAACAGCAGTAGGAGCCAAGTGGTGGCAGCAGGGGATTGCCTGCCATAGTGAGTAAGCTGGAAGCCCTAGCCGAACCTTTCAGCCTTTGTGACTGAGCCCAGCTCCCTTGGCAGCCATTTTGTGGTGGCGCCCACTACCTGCTCTCAGCCAGGTTTGGAAACCTTCTCCTCAACTCACCAACAACTGTTTGCTCCAAATCCACCATGATGGCCCGTGGCACGTGCTTCCCGGTGCCTGTCTCTCTGAAGAACGTTGCAAAGGAGTCGTCATTGTTGACCTTGTAGGTTTCGCCGAAGGTGCCATCTGGCTGGATCCCATGCTCCAGACAGAAGAGTTCCCAGCATGCATTGCCAATCTGAACTCCAGCCTGGCCAACGTGAACAGAGATGCACTCACGCTGGAGGACAAAGAACGAGAGAGAGAGTAAGAAGAAACAGCGCACACTGCTCATCCTTGTACCCCTTCTCCCCACTGGCCCAGATAGTTCCATTTGTCTCTGTTAAGGAAGATGGCAGAACCCTGGATTCAGCCAAATGTGTCCAGGCAAACTAAGCAACAGCCAGAACCAGTAGTAGGAGCTGGCTGGACTCATTCGGGGTTTTAAGCCAGCCTTTCTGAAACTGGTCTCATTGCTACATTATAATTTGAGGGAAAACAGAACTGTGTTATTTCCAAGGAGCATCTTAACACGTGACCAAAACTGTAGGGTTACCAGCTGCCTGGACAGAAAAATGCCACATCCCTTTAACAG
Source organism: Gekko gecko (assembly GCA_029375565.1). Classification (NCBI taxonomy): domain Eukaryota; kingdom Metazoa; phylum Chordata; class Lepidosauria; order Squamata; family Gekkonidae; genus Gekko; species Gekko gecko. Next base: position 28,908,675 of record JAPDNY010000005.1, on the reverse strand, counting down.
AGGCTTAAGGGAATGCCATGAAAAGCTACAGCTGCCCCTTTGCATACATTAATATTTCTGTAAAAGATATAGCTCTCTGGCCTGAATGGCCCCAGGGAACCCGGCTTGCGAAGCTGGGGCAGCTGATGGCAAACCACCTCCAAACGTCTCTTGCCTTGAAAACCCTACGAGGTTGCCATAAGGAGGCTGCAACTAGATGACAGAAATGATTTTTGAAAAGGAGGCAGCACATTTTTTTCCAGGTCTGTTGGCAACCCTACCCCAAAGTATTGTTGTTTTTTAATTTACCCAGATATATCTAGAGATCTTCATGTTTTCTAAGAGGCCCCCAAACATGTTCCTTGGGGAAAGTCTGCATTGCAACAAATCTGCCGCTCAGCAGTGCACCAAATGGCCCCTGCTATGTAACCCAGCTGCATTGTGCACCTTGGATGCACAAGACAGGCATGCAAACAGTTGGCGGATGAAATTAAATGGTGCACGCACTCTTGTGTCACTTCAGTCTGCTTAAGACAAAGCCACTTTGAGAAGCTGTGAGAGAATGAGGGTGCCTGGGAAAGAAAAGGCCCCATGCACCCCCACCCTGCCTTCATCCAGCTCTAAGGCATCTTGGTGGGTGAAAAGAGGTGGGTACCAGTGTTCCCTCTAAGCTGAGTTAGTGTGAGCGAGCGCACAGTTTTTTAGCCTCTGGTTCACACATTTTTGCCTTGGCTCAGGAAAGATGGCTCTAGAGAAAACTAATTTATGCCGTAGCCCAATCGCTCGCTCACAACTTTAATGCCAGTAGCTCACAAAGTAGAATTTTTGCTCACAAGTCTCCACAACTTAGAGAAAGCATTGGTGGGTACCTGTATCTTTTTCTTTGCAGGACAGAATAGGGTTGCCAAAGGACCTGGGGGAAACGTCTCCCATCCCTTGAACAGAAGCTTAATGTGTGGAAATGGGCAATTGAAGCTTTTTGTGACATTGGGGCAAAGAGCATCAATTTTTAAACAATATCCCATTAAGAACCTGTTAAAGGGCCAGGCCACTTTTTCTCCAGACAGTTAGCGACCTTAGCAGCAGCTTGTAGAGCAATACCAAAATTATACTCCTTTAAGTCCAGTGACTTCTTTGGACTTAGAAGGGTGTGACTCTGTTTAGGACTGCTTCAGTTGATAACAGGTGTTGGAGAAGTCAGAAGAAGAGATTGGATTTATACCTGCCCTTCACTACCCAAAGGAGTCTCAGAGCAGCTTACAAACTCCTTTCCCTTCCCCTCCCCACAACAGACACCCTGTGAGGTAGGTGGGGCTGAGAAAGCTCACTCGAGAACTGCTCTTGAGAGAACAGCACTGAAAGAACTAGTAACTGACCCAAGGTCACACCAGCAGTTGCATACGGAGGAATGGGGAATCAAACTCGGTTCTCCCAGATTAGAGTCCACTCTCCTAACCACTACACCAAACCAAAGAAGGGCACCATGACTTTAAGCAGAGGCTGGAAGATCCATCTGTTGGAGATAGGGATGGGCATGAACCTAAAAAAGGTGGTTTGGGGTGGCCCATTAGCCAAATGGGCCCCACACAAACTGAAGCAGACTGGCAAGTTCAGTTCCCCCTTTCTCATGGCTGCAGCCTACCACGCCTGGGCAAAAGGGGGCAGGAATCACCCGGGAAGGGGGCTTCATTTAACCCTTCAGGTTTGCCCCCCCCAGCAATGGGGAGCAAAACCAAAGTGTTAAATGTCTGCCAGCCATTGAAACCTAACAGCTGAATAGTGGCCCCACACTGCTCAGCAGTTAGGCTTAAGTGGCTGGCCCTAAACAGCCAAACCGACCTGGTCAAAAGCCCGGTAATTGTTTGAGGAATGCGCCTTCCCGAACATTGGTTCCTGGGGTCTGAACCAGCCCTAGTTCAGCCCAAATTTTGGCTCATTAGTTTGTGCCCATCCCTAGTGGGGATGCTATAGTTGCATACCCCTGCACCAAACGGGGTAGGGCTAGCTGACCTCCAAAGTCCCTTCCAATTTTAACACTCTGTGATTCTGAGATCTAGCACTGGGGTGGGGGGGTTCAGCTTTGAGGGCAGAAACTGAAATTGAAGCCTGAGATGTGAGTTTTCCACACATCTTTAGCAGGACAAGGTAGGCAATCTGGGGAAAGAAAGAAGAACCTGGGAGTGTGTTTAAAAGTAGGCAGCCATTTTGTTTTGGTTGTTAATTAGTAAATTGACAAAGCTATGTTTTGCTGCAAACCTGGGGAATTCCTCAAGTATGTGAAAGCTCTTCCTTTGAGCAAGCTGTTTTTGATTTCTTTGTTATCTGTGCGGGTCCACTTCCCTATTAGGTATAGCCAAAATAACAATGATGATGTGTACCACAGATTTACATGGTACTTTGCAGAGTTTCTTAAGCAAAGAACAGACAAGCCGCCACCTCCAGGGAGTTTAAGTTTTGGCACTGGGGAGGCAACAGAAAGAAAGAATGTGAGATGGAAAGCAGAGGTGGAGGAGACGAGTAGAAATGTGGAATTTGTTCCCATTGCGGGTGATGGGGTTAAGCTGGGCTGTGCAGCTAAAGTTCACACGGATCCCATTTTTCCTTCTTAGGAGGGTACTGCTTGAAATGAAGTCTGCAGGTTCCATAAATGTTTCATGGAAAGCTACTGAATACACGGCTACAGCAGTTGGTGATGGGCAAAGCAACTGCCACATGTATCTCAAAGCTCTTTAGCTGTTCTTATGAAATTACTTTTACCACCTCTGCATCCTGTTGCATGTTGCAGAGGTGTGACAGCCATGCTTAAGGAGTGTACCAATTGCAGCCCTTTCTCTTCATTGCACAGAAGTCAAGGGAGTGATAAGAAAGAAGATGCCCAATATTTCAAGAGGATTAGTGAAATTCCTTTGAACATATTGAAAGCTGTAATTTCCTTTATCCAAGTGGGATGAGGGAAAGAAGGTTCCGGTCAGGAGAAGGGAACACAGTTGCCCCAGACCTCTGGGAACATTGTCCCAAGGATCGTGCCTTCCCATAAAGGATTTTCCCAGCAAGTGCGGAGCCCTAGTCCCAGAGCTGGGAGGCACATCTGTTTCAGAGCCACACCTGTCACCTGAAAGCCTTGCCCCCAAATCTCAGATGCACAGAAGTGGCTCAGGTTATGCAAGGATTAGCTGTGCAAGTCTGTCGAAGACAAAGCAAGAATGAATCTTGCAGCACCTTAAAGCCTAAGACGTTTATTGCAGCAGTCTGCTTCTTCACTCTCATCAGCCAGAGACAGACATTATCACTCTGTGCAAGCTCACGGGCATTCTTTGTATTGTTCTTCACGCCTTCCAGACAATGAGCCATCCCATTTATAAACGGCTGAGCATCTCAACCCTGGCTTGAATTCAGCCCGGTAAAAAACCACTTTGGAAATCCAGGCCTGCATTTTGAAAGCTTCACATGCCATCAGCATCTGTCTCCCTTTAAATGACGTGTTTAAAACAGACGTAGGCACGCTGCAAACTTCAACACAAACATCTCTGACAGGAAAAGATGCCTTCTTCAAGCATCACTTCCTACCCATCAGGTGAGTCTCTCACCTGTCTCACCCTCATTATTATTATTTATTTATTGCCTCATCCCAGTTTGTGCCAGCCTTGGGCGATGTACAGCAGAGGCACAAAGCCACAAAACGAATGTACAAAACATTAAAATTAAACTATAACAAAAATAGAATGACAGTTTAAAAAAAAAAAAGAAGTCCCAGATGGCATCCTTAAAAATTTCATCCTGGTTCTGGACTGCCTGGCCACTTTCTGGGCAGGGGGAGAGGAAACACAAGATCAGAATTAAGGGGAAAGGAAAAGGGTGCAAGCCATGATAGTAAACCATTGCTGTCCTCAACCAAAAGCCTGGTGAAACATCTTTGCCTTACAGACCTTGCGGAACAGCATAAGATCCCACAGGGCCCTGGTGGTAGTAGGCAGAGAGTTTCACCAGGTTGAGGCCAGGGCCAAAAAAGCCCTGGCCCTGGTCAAGAACAGCCGGACATCTTCAGGACCAGGGTGCAGAGTGTAAAGCTCTCCTGGGGACGTACCAGAGATGGTCCTACAGATACAACCACATAGTTCAAACACTGAACCAAGCATCTTTATGGCTATGCTGTAACCAGACTTGCTAACTTTGTCTTTACAGCTTGCAGTCTTCTTCGATACCTGCACCATAGGGTACTAGGGTTGCCAGCAAGCCTGGAGAAAAAAAATGTCTTGACCCTCTAATAGAAGTTTCATGGGATGTAATTTACCCCCATGCCATGAAGTTAAAGCTGCCTGTTTGGAACAGGACACTTTTCTCCAGACCTTCTGGCAACCCTACAGGGGACACCAGTCTCTCCTAAGGACACATCATTAAATTGCATCAATCTCTCCTAAGGACAAATGTCATTTAACTGCCCAGATCATTTTGCCCCCCTCTTGTGCATGAGTAGCAGGAAGCACCATCTGAACAAACTGGATACAGATTCATCCTCCTATTAGCCAACTCCAAATTAAGAGAGCTTTTCCCTTAGAACTTTTAAATTTCTAGCTGCATTGATTGTACTTTGATGCTACCCCAGCCTGCATTTAATCCTTTCCATCCTCCTCCCACCCTGGCAGGATTTTCCAAGTGTTTTCCTGCCACCACCACAACATGCCCAGTCGTGATGTGAACAGTTCCTTCCCTAGTCTTCCTATGCAAACATCTGGATTATATCCATTCTCTCGCCATTGGTGTAGCCTGTTGGCCTTGAGAAATGATTAAAAAATGAGCTCACCAAAGAAAACTGCTCCTTCTATAACTTTTAACACTTAGTTATACTTTTTATAATATTTATAATGCTGTGACACGCCGGGTCTGCTCCCCCGACAGTCTCCCGCCCATAGCCGTGGTACCCAGGCCTACTTTGGGGGTACGGTGCTGGAGGTGACAGCGGGCTTAAAGGTATCGGGGTTTTGGAGGCCTCCTGGAATGCTCTTTGAGGCGTCCTAATGGAGCTGTGAAGTGGACAAAGCGGACTGAAAAGTCTTTGTTTTTCAAGTTCCTAAACAATATTTATCACTTCTTCGTTTGAAAACATGTGGATCCAAGGAATGCAAGAGATAAAGAGAACACGCTTTCCTAGGATTAAGCAGTGGTTTCGTATATCTTTTTCAACTCTATCACTCCTTCGGTGTTTGTCACCAATCTCTTGACGGAGCACTGCAGGAATGACAACAGGGATCAACGCAACATCCCTCTTGTTGTTGTTGTTCAGTCGCACAGTCGAGTCCGACTCTTCGCGACCCCATGGACCAGTTTACACCAGGCCCTCCTGTCTTCCCTCTAATGTCTTATAAATGCAACATTTCTCTGATGTCTTATAAAAAGTATAACTAAGTGTGTTAAAGTTATAGAAGAGTTGTTTTCTTCGGTGAGCTCATTTTTAAAAAATTTTATTCACACCAAAGCCTGTCTTGGCCTTGAGAAGCAGGCTGTTATGACATGACGGGTGACCCCCCCTCCACATTCTATCCATTCCCCCAGACATTCTAGAAGCTCAGGTTGCCTCGGTTCTCTTTCTTTTGACCCAGATCCGGAGCAGTATTATTGCCAAAAGCAGTTTTCTGTGTCCTTGGTCCTGCTTCTTTGGGACTGAGAGCCATTCTTCGCCAAAAGACCCTTCTTACCATGGTGCCTGCGGTGGAGCGCCTTCCCCCTTCCTGATCAACCACAGCAGCTTTGGGTGCCGATGTTCCCACTGCTGCCTCGCTCTCAGCAGTTTGGTGCCAAGGAGCCTAAGCCAAGCATGTTATCCCAGGGGGGTGTCCGGGAGCATCACAGTGCAGTGGAGGACGGAGGTCACAATCAGCCCCAGCAACCTCCATTTCCCTCCTGCTGCCCCTCTGCATCACTCACCCACACTCAAAAGAGGTGGGCTCAGCCAGGGCCACAGGTGTACACTCCAAAGACAATGGAATCGTCATACTTGAAGCAGTAAGCGAGTGAGGAGATTTCCTGGACTCTTATGTCATGCTGCAAGTCAGGTTTTGACTGACTCTCCAGCATTAAAAACAAGTAATGTCCAGCACATGGAGAAACAATCAAGATGGCCAAGGCTGGACCTTTCCTGCGGTCATTTTAATGTTCTACGTGCAGGGACGATTCTCCACCCAAATACGCACAACAGCTTTCAAGCACGCAAACGCAGCTCTTCTGCACAGCTGCATAACCCCAGAATCCTAACAAAAGACCAGAAACCCGCGAATATAACGAAGAATTTATTAAAATAAATTTTTATCAAATGTTCCAATCTGGATATCGAATAATGATAAAAGGGTTGGAACACCTTCCCTATGAAGAAAGGTTAAAATGCTTGGGGCTCTTTAGCTTGGAGAAACGACGGCTGAGGGGTGACATGATCGAGGTTTATAAGATTATGAATGGGATTGAGCAGGTTGAGAAAGAAGTACTTTTCTCCCTTTCTCACAATACAAGAACTCGTGGGCACTCTATGAAATTGCTGAGCAGTCGGGTTAAAACAGATAAAAGGTAATACTTCTTCACCCAAAGAGTGATTAACATATGGAATTCACTGCCACAGGAGGTCGTGGCAGCTGCAAGCATGGACAGTTTCAAGAGGAAATTAGATAAACATATGGAGCAGAAGTCCACCAGTGGCTATTAGCCACAGGGTATGGATGGGAACTCTCAGTCTGGGGCAGGTGATGCACTCTATCCTTGGTGCTGGAGGGGGCAGCAGTGGGAGGGCTTCTGGTGCCCTGGCCCCACTGCTGGACCTCCGGATGGCACCTGGTATATTTTGGCCGCTGTGTGACAGAGTGTTGGACTAGATGGGCCATTGGCCTGATTCAACATTGGCTTCTCTTATGTTCTTATGTTCTTATGTTCTTATTATACAAAATATCTCTGGATGCCAGTTCAATATGGAAAACACCTCCAAGTCCCAACAAACTAACTATCTGAGCCAGTCCTCAGTTCAATATGGAAAACACCTCCAAGTCCCAAAAACTAACTATCTGAGCCAGTCCTCAGTTCAATATGGAAAACACCTCCAAGTCCCAAAAACTAACTATCTGAGCCAGTCCTCAGTTCAATATGGAAAACACCTCCAAGTCCCAAAAACTAACTATCTGAGCCAGTCCTCAGTGAAGCAATAAGGTGCGATGTTGATGGAGAGAAAGCGACCCAGTTAACGGGACACTGGTAATATCCCATTTCCACAGTTCTTCTTTAGGAACAGGTACCGCAACCAAACATAATTGATTTTTGTCTTAGAATACAGAGTCCTTTGAAAAATTTGGAGCCGTTTTATCAGACCAAACTAGGAAGCAGGAAGATTAAATGCAATATCAATTAATTATGTTTGATTGCAGTACCTGTTTCTGAAGAAGAACTGTGGAAACAGGATATTACCAGTGCCCCATTAACGGGATCGCCTTGTCTCCATCAACATCAGACCTTATTGCTTCACTGAGAAGGACTGACTCAGGTAAGAAATCTGTTGGGACTCGAAGGTGTTTTCAATATTGAGCTGACACCAGAGATATTTTGTATAATATTCGTTATCCAGTTTGGAACATTTGATAAACATTTACAAGTTATTTTTATAAATTCTTTGTTATTATATTCATAGGTTTCTGGTCTCTTGTTAGTTTTTCCATACCATGAATCTCCACTTTTTGCATTAATCCCAGAATCCTGGCAACCACTTGGGAAAACCAGGACATGTAGTACTACAACTAAACAGACACAAGACACAGAATACTGTACCTGAAGTTCATACAGCACTTAAATATACAAAGATCAGTAACACTAAACTAAAAATTAACATGTAACAATCACCCTCTGGCAGCCATTTTGAAAACCAGCAGAGGAGTCTTCATAGCGCTTGTTCTTCATAATGTTTCCAGAGCTGGATTTCTGATGTCTTTGGGAGGAAATGGGCGCTATGTTTTGGCCCTTCTATTGTGGAATTACCTTAGCAATACAGCCTTGATCAAGATGCAGTACAGCCGCTGCCCAGTTACTACACCTGCGCCATTTACCTGTCCTCTAGACAATGAAAATCACTTTATGCATCCGCTTCCAAACCCTCAGCACTAAATACCCAAATACAGTCTTCAAAAAAATGAAATGATTTTAATGTACGGATTAAATGGAAGGTAACAACGACTACTTTAAAATGTCTGCTTAAAAATCATAACATCTTTTTAAACCCTTCCCCCCCCCAAAACAGAAAAGAGTTCTTTATCAAGCTGTTTCTTTTTTCAAACTAACCGGCACACATGCTGATAAAAAGTTAAAGCACTTCCCTTATACAAAATCCACATTATGAATTTGTGGCGTACCACCAGAATCACCACCTTTTCTTCTTGGCAAGGCTCCAGTACCTTTTAAATGCCGTGTGTGGCAAACAGGAAAAATACAGCAAGTAAAGTTGTGTCTCTTCATGCTACGAAAGACTAGCTATTGGATTCCTACTTAACACATGTAGATTGTTAAATGCACAGGAGCTGTAGCAGAATTTTCTTTGGCAACCTGGATTGTCGTAATGTTGAAAAGGGTGGCTAAACACACCCTGCTTTGCTTGCTGTTCAGCCAAAGCGAGATCCAGAAAATATGTGGCAGTTCCCAAACTTTGTTTCCCCAGTGAGCAAAATGGCTCATCGCTCTTGACAGGACAACACAAGTTTCCTAGCACACACCAGGAGAAGTCACAGAATTAAGCGGAAATTGAGATGTCTCTTTTAAGAGATGGGGCTGAATCAAACATTGAGCGTTTGAAGAGGAAACGTAATGCTCCTCATCTTAAACACATTTAACTTGGGGGGAAGCTCCATTGCTCTCAACAGAACATGTTTATAAGTAAAGTGTTTTGAGTAGTACACGAATTTTGGCAGGTCACCAATGGGCTTGTGGGTAACTTTGTAGACTCCTCAAGAGATGGATAACAGGGAGGGAAAAAATCAGTGAAGATCGTTCTCAGGCCAGATGCATCATCAGGATTTTTAAGGACTCGAAGAAGAAGCTTCCACAATGCTTGCAACCTTTTCTCTCCTCACAGCAACAGGATCACTCCTACAGGGCCTCTTTTCAGTGGTTCTCCAGTGTGTAGTTTCATTACTGAGGAAAATGGCCCTGTTTCGCCTCAAACTGGAGGTCTGTAATGTGGGGGAAATACAGCCGAGCGGGCTTGATGGAAAAGCTGGGTGAGTCTGTAGATGAAGGGCAGGGAGGTAGGAGATGCTGAAGAACAGAAGAAGAAGAACACATTTAATTTTTCACCTACACAAGGCAGCTATCTAGTCCAGCCACAACGTTAAGTATTACTAATGAAATCTGCCCTCCAAATTCTCAAGTAGCTAAAATAAACCCTCACCACAGCTGGAACCCCACTGTGACAAAGAAGTATTTCTGTCAACCAAATCCCTTTCACTGTTTCTTCATCCTAACCCTATGAGAAGCCACTGGGTTTGGAGTCTTCAAGGCCCTACTGAATGTTCAATCTCTCTTTCTGGCTATCACTGAAACAAACATTCTGTAGCAACCAAAGTGCAGAGAATGTCTAGGCCAGGGATACTGGATCTTGGTTAACCTGTGGGTACTTTTGGAATTCTGAAATGAGGCAGTGGGTGTTGTCACAAAATGGCTGCCACGGCGTGCGGCAGTCAAGGGTAAAAATGTTTGGAGGCTGCAAGCCAGGCATCCTATGATGAAGGCAGCTGTTACTGAATTGGTGCTGCCTGCAGACACAACCATGATCCTCCTGGGTTCTTCTAAGCTATGGTTGCCAGTCTCCAGGGGGCAGACTGGAGATCTCAGCTCAAAGGCCTCATAGTTTTACTTGTCTTCCTAATACTGAACATGGGAGCAGAAATACATTGAGAGAAGGCCTTAAACTTACACCCTGGGCTTTGAGTCTAGTGGTTGTCCCTCAAATTGACCTTTGTCTTCCCTTACTCCCAGAGTAACCCAACCAAGTTTGAGTCCGGTGGCACCTTTAAGACCAATAAAGTTTAATTCTGGGTATAAGCATTTGTGTGCATGCACACTATCAGATACATGGAAACTAGGTGGAGTCAATGTTCTGGAAGGAACCTTGAAGATCAAGCAATCAAATTAGTTTACTTCAGTATTTATATGCTGGTTTTCTTCCCAATGGAGCTTACAACAACCTTCTGCCTTCCTCCATTTTATCCTCACAACTACCACCCTTGTGAGATGCGTTAAGCTGTGAAGTAAATCAAGCTGAGAGACAGTGACTCAGGGAAAGTCACCCAGCCAAGTTTCCATGGCAGAATGGACATTTGAACCAATCTCCCCCAAATCCTAGCCTGGACCTCTAACCACTACACTGGCTCCAACCCCCAAATCAGCGCAGGAATACACAATTACAGCTTCCCCAACAGATGGCCACTCACCTTCTGCCTGAAGACCTGGTGCCCTTACTTTGACCTCTTTCAGACCGCTGGAGCCTTACATTATTATCACTGGCTATCTGCACGGCTTCAACATAGCTCTAGACATTCCCAAAGTCCCAATCCTTAACACACCAAGCTTAGACCATGCTGCCTAATAATTCAGCCCCCTCCCACTTTCAAAATCCAGCTGTGCCAAATCTCTCTGTAAGCCAGAAGTTAAAAAATTAGTAACTGTTTGAAAGCATCTCCCCTTCACATACCTGGGTCAAGTTTCACAACAATGAGAAAAAGCATGAAAGCTGCTAAGAGAGCCGTTTTGTAAGGGATGGAGCCAAACTGGCCGGCTAGGGACCCCAGCACTCTGCCCAGCTGTGCCAAGATGGTCAACACCTTCTGGGACACCGAGCCTACAAAACAATAAAAAAATCACAGTGGGAGAGCGGCAAGAGAGAGAGTTTTCCCCCAAAGATAGCTTGTAAGAGTCTTTTGAGACAATGTGTGTGCTGCAGTGGTGAAAAAGGCATTATTAGGAGAGGGACTGAGAATAAATCGGCTGATATTGTAATGCCTCTGTATAGATCTATGGTGTGGCCTCATCTGGAATACTGTGGAATACTGTGGTCACTGTATCTCCAAAAGGACATTGCAGAGCTGGAAAAAAGTACAGAGGATGGCAACCGAGATGATTAGGGGGCTGGTGCATGTTCCCCATGAGGAAAGGCTGAAGAATCTGGGACTTTTCAGTGTAGAAAAGAGATGACTAAGGGGTGAGGGGGACATGAAAGGGGTTTATAAAATTATGCATGGGGTAGAAAGAGTTGACAAAGAGAACTTTTTCCTCCCTCTCCCAAAAGCGTCCCGTGAAGTTGATGGACAGTAGGTTCAGGACAGACAAAAAGAAATACTACTTTACACAGAGAGTGATTACAATGTGGCATTCGTTGCCAGAGGACGTAGTGATGGCCACAGGCATAAGCATCTTTAAAGGGGGATTAGATAGATTCATGGAAGATAAGTCCATCAATGGCTACTAGCCATGGTGACTGAGGGGAACCTCCACATTCAGAGGCACTAAGTCTCTGAATCCCAGAGACAGGAGTCCCAGACTAAGCCTCAGAATCCAAAGCCTCGGCCTCCATGCTCTGTTGTTGGCCCTCCAGAGAAACTGGTTGGCCACTGTCCGAGACAGGATGCTGGACTAGATGGACCACATTCCTCTCTAAAGTTCTGTAGCCTATCAGAGTATATCCTAGCAGTGAGTAAAAAGCCAGATTGGTCAAAACGATTAATAGAGCAAAGGAGAAAAGTATTATAGGTAAACAAGAAAACAGATATTGGGAGTTCCATCCCAGAAGAAGAATGGGAATAGTTCTGGGAGAGTATTTCCAGAAATACCGTTACCCTGAACTACATTTAACAATTGTTTAACTGTTGCAAAGTTAAGACGGTATCTGACACCGTCACTGTGGAAACATATGCATACAACAACTTTATTTAAGAATCATGAACACAATTGGGTAGCCACGGTTCCTACTGCAGAAGAAGAGGGTTGAGAAGAAGCCTTACCCAGCGGAGTCTTCCCTGCTGTCTCTGCCTGCTCCTCAGAATCTGGGTGCTCCTTTGCCTGCTGCAGCCACTGCTGCCTCTTCTCTTTAATGACCCTGTGTGCCTCCAGCCGCTGCTCCTTGCTTAATGCCCTGCAGCCTTCGGCCATCTCCTGTGCTTCTGCAAAGTGCCCAAGCGGCAACAGAACGTGAACGAGATGCAGCTGAACCAACAGGCCGTAAGTCGGCAGGTGCTGATTGGCTGAGGCACGTAACCAGTCGCTCCCGATACCCAGCATCACATGAGGCTCTTTCACTTTGCTATGGAGCAGGATGCTGGGGAGAAAGGAATAACAAAACACCGCTTTAATGCACTAACAGCTGCTATAGGTCCACTATTGGGAGTTCTCAAAACACAGGACATACTGAAGGCCAGTGAAGTAGAAGGAAGAGAGAGTTGATCTCTGCAGGGAAAGCTGGACTCTTGGTCTGCTGTGAAGTGCATGAATTGCCAAGTGACTTTCTCCTGTTCAGCCTCATTTATCTCACACAAGCTGATGCAAAGCATGCTTATGTATGCTGCCCCAAGCTGGAAGGGCAGATATAAAACTTACAACCAAGAGACAATTCTAGGCGAATACCTTACATGCACAGTGAGGAGTGTGTAGTCCAAATGGCCCCAATTCCTGGGAGATGCACATTTGACAAGATTGTCTGATGCAACACAACTGCCATTTCTCCTGGGGTACTCCGAAAAGGATAGCAGCAGATAGCTTTTGCAGGTACTTTTGTGCTTCTGGACAGAAATGATTGGGTAGGATGCCCATTTCATAACCCCGCCCCACACATGAAAGACCATCAGGATAGGCTGCTGTAACCGAGTGACTGAAGCCAAGAGCAGAAGGACCACCTAGACCCTGTGAACTGCTGAGATTCCTGCAGAGAACACTGGACTATATGAACCTTGGAGTGATCTGGCAGAGCTCATTTACATTCTTAAGCATGAGCGCAAACACAACCAGGTTTACTTCGCATGTGCTCTGGTAAGAAAACTTGAGTATGCACTTTTGCTTTACAAATTTTATATATATATATATATCAGACTCTGTAAGCCCTGAACTGGATGACCAAGCTCATCCAATCACAGAAGGCAAGCAGGGTCAGCCCTGGTTAGTACTTGGGCGGGAGACCACCAAGCAGTCCAGGTCTGCTATCCAGAGTCAGGCAATGGCCAGCCACCTCTGAATGTCTCTTGCCTTGAAAACCCTACAGGCTGGCCAGAAGTCGGCTGTGACTTGACGGCACTTTCTACCACCAAACTTCAGAGGTTGTAGGTGGAGGAAAAAGCAGCCCATCCCCTATTTAAGTAAAATTCATTTGGAAGACTTATGAGGAAAGGTTGAAGGAGCTGGGTAGGTTGAGCCTGGAGAGGAGAGGATTAAGAGGTGATATGATAACCATCTTCAGGGACTTGAAGGGCTGTCATATAGAGGATGGTGTGGAGTTGTTTTCTGTTGCCCCAGAAGGTTGGACCACAACCAACGCGTTGAAATTAAATCACAAGAGTCTTCATTAGGAAGAACTTCCTGACTACCAGTGGTTCCTCAGTGGAACAGGCTTCCTCGGGAGGTGGTGGGCTCTCCTTCTTTGGAGATTTTTAAACAGAGGCTAGATGGCCACCTGACAGCAATGCTGATTCTGTGAACTTAGGCAGATCATGAGTGGGAGGGCAGGAAGGGTTGCATCAGTGCTTAGTTCTTGCGGCCCTTTCTTGCACGCCCAGGGAAATGCTGATCGCCACTTTGGGGTCAGGAAGCCATTTTTCTCCAGGACAGTTTGGTCAGGGATCCTGGAGGTTTTTTGTCATCTTCTGGGCATGGAACAGGGGTCACTGGGGTGTGTGTGGTGGGGTATTTGGGCATTTCTTGCATTCTGCAGGGGGTTGGACTAGATGACCCTAGAGGTCCCTTCCAGCTCTATGATTCTATTATCCTAAGAAGCAAGCATAGTGAGATTACTATAGGGCTTCCAAGAGCCATACAAAAAATACCCTGCATGAAGTAAGCTAGTGTTCAGGGAGAAGACTATGCTAAAATACTGGTTACTAACACTTGGTTTTCTGCATGCATGGAATCATTTTGTATAACGTTCTATAATATCAGCCCTTCACCTGCAGTCTGAATGGTACAGCCCAAACATGGGTTTACCACCTTAGTGAGAACTTGATCTGTATACTCGAGAGGAACTCACCATAGTTCCAGAAGTTTGGGAGGCAAGTATGTAGGAACTTGGTAGTACTGGAGGACCCATGGGAGGACTTCTCTCCACCGGTTCATTTCAGCGAGGGCCTGGATACCCACGACACATAAGGAGCACCTCAGTTCTTCAGAGCTGGGTCATGAAAGAAGACACAACAAACAACAACAGAGAGAGGGGAATGTTATTGTTGCAAGTAGCATTCTAACCCGGAGGGCAGTTTAACCAGACCCCCGCACCTCTCCAATGACTACAGAAAAAATTAAGACTTCCTATCTATAGCTCACAGGCTGTAGTAAAGCTCCCTTTTATTTTTATGGGAGGACTGAAGCTCAGATCTCTTTCCCTCTTCAGGTGGAGTTAAAGAGATTAACATTTGCAAAGTGATACTCAGAATCATAGAGTTGGAGGGGGCCATATGGGCCATCTATTCCAACTCCCTGCTCAGTGCAGGATCAGCCTACACAATATCCCTGACAAATGTTTGTCCAGATGCTGCTTACAACTCCATACAATACTCCAGGTGTGGCCTGACCAATGCAGTGTACAGCGGGACTATCACATATTGCGATTTGAATGTTATGCGCCTCTGTTGATACACCCCAAGATCACATTAGCCTTTTTTGTCGCTGCATCACACTGGCTGCTCATATTTAATTTATGGTCCACCAGTACTCCAAGATCTTGTGCACACACTGTTACTCAAAAGTGTATCCACCATCCGGTATGCGTGTTCCTCATTTTTGTTACCCAGATGTAGAACTCTGCACATTTGTGTTGAATTGCATCTTGTCCGTATCTGCCCGCTTTTCCAGTGTGTTCAGATCTCGTTGAATTCTATCTCTATCTTCTGGTGTGTTCACTACTCCTCCCAATTTGATATCAGCCGCAAATGTAATGAGTAGCCCCTCCACACCCTCATCCAGATCATTTATAAAAATACTGAAAAGTACCAGGCCCAGAACTGAGCCCTGTAGCACCCCACTGGACACCTCCCTCCATTTAGATGAAATGCCATTGACAACTACTCTCTAAATGTGGTTCTCCAGCCAGTTCCCTATCCACCTAACTATCTTAGAGTCCAGTCCACAGCCCTCTAGTTTACCCATCAGAACATCATGGGGAACTCTGGACAGCATCTTAAATACCTTTGCTGCAATACTGCACTGAGCATTAAGAACATAAGAACATAAGAGAAGCCAATGTTGAATCAGGCCAATGGCCCATCCAGTGCAACACTCTGTCACACAGCAGCCAAAATATACCAGGTGCCATCAGGAGGTCCAGCAGTGGGGCCAGGACACTAGAAGCCTTGCATTGAAGGGGTAATGCATCATCCGTTCAGAGGGTTGGGCTCCCCACTACCACCACATTTCTACTACCACCACATTTCTACAGGTCAAGGCACAGGAGTTCTGGAAAGCCACTGTACTCTTACCACCTGCCTATGTAATCAATCCACCCTCTTATGACAGATGAACAAATACACACCTTATCACATGTGACATTGTACATATAAGGGGTGTGTGCATGTGTGGACACAGGCTCACTCTCAGAAGGTTGAAGTGCCAAGGCTCAGCCAGGCAACTCAAAGAGGCCAGTGCCTCTAAGCATGCATTCAATGCCCTTTCCATACCACAAGATAAACACAGCTCATGGCATTTCTCCAGGGAAGAGGCCTCATGGGAAGAGGCCTGATCCTCCAGCACCTTCTTTGTTCTGGAAATCAACCCTCCACATCCAAACCTTATTGCATGATCCCCAGTTGCAATCTGGAAGTTCATTTGACAGCTATGAGCAGCAAAACAAGCACGGTCCCTCACTCCTCTCTGCCATACATGCAATGATCACAACATGCAGGAAACAAAAGCCTTTAACATGTTTTTTCCGCACAACTGCAGCCCAGCTCAGCCTGGGTTTTTCTGGATGAACATCACCAATCATGGTGAGGTTCGGTACATACCTGCGGGAGTCTTCACTCTCCAGCTCTCCCAAAAGGCTCTCGCAGCCCTTCTCGCAGCGGTCTACGGCAGCGGCGAAGTCCATGTGCACCACCAGCAGATCTGCCGCTTCCTCCAAGAGGGAGGCTGCTTGGGACGCCACCGGAGAGAGAGAGGCAGGCTCGCTGCTCCGTAGGACGCTTCCTGCGCCGCTGACGCCGGCAAACGCCACCGACAGGTCGTTCCTCATGGTCCCGGGATGGCGGCGCCCCCGCCCGGCCCGATCAACGCTGCAGACAACTCCGCTAGGCCCGCATGAAGTCCTTGACGTTTTCCTTTATACCAAGTCCCATGCAGCGCACCCAGATCATCAGCTCGGGGGTTTGCCTTTTCGTGCGGGTGGGGCGATTATATGTGCGCTTTTCTCCTTTTCAGAGGACGGGTCTTGTCTTTTGCAGTGATGCGCCGGCTAAGGCAAGGAAGGGGGAGGGGAAGGAATCTAAGTCCTGCAATAAAGAACAGTTTAGACTTTGCAACACCCCTCCCCGGGCTATCTAGTAGAGACGTTCCAAACAGCTACGCGCAGGTAGGAGTTTACAACAACACAAGAGGCAAGTAGGGAAGTACAATTTATATGATCCCAGAACCTATCAAACGCACCCAAAACAGAGGAGAGACCTTTGGAAGTTCCTAAAGACGGTATCTTCCTATACAGCCGGCAACAAAAAGAGGGCTCTCCAATTGCTGTCTTCTTTGCAGCCGAGTCGATGTCCTTCCTGCTTTCCTACTCGCGCAGAGAAGCTCGCGACGGAAAAGCATTCTGGGGGTTGTAGTTTTGTGGACAAGCACCGCCGCGCGGCGGGAGGAAAGAGAGGATAGTTGGGGAACGCCGGACTACAACCACCGGAACGCATCCTGCTACAGGAAGCCACGTGGATGTTGTCGTAAAATGCTTTGTTGCTAGCGTTGCCAGCCTTCAGACAGCGCATGGAAATCTCCCGCTCTTACCATTGATCTCTCAACGTGAAAGATCCGTTTCTCTGGAGAAAATGACAGCTTTTGCGGGTGGACTCTGTGGCATTATATCCTGGTGAGGTCCCTCTCCTCCCTAAACCCTGCCCTCCCCAAAATTTCCAGATATTTCCCAGCCCAGAGTTTGTAACTGTGTTTGTTGCTGACTTAAGTCAGTGTTAGCAAAGAGAAAAACTTCCCAAAGGGAACACTGAGTGTGAAACTGAACAATTAGAATTTATCAGAACGTTTGATGGCACTGTCCACCCAGCGCTCAGCAAAGACTCTTGAATTTCTCTTGCCACACTACAGGTGTTAGCATGGCAAGCCTAGCAAGATTCTCAACTGCTAACAGCTGCGATCAGTTGTGCTTGTATACATTTGAGTTTAGCATGGAAATGTCACAGAACTTCACTTCTCATCAGATTGTGCCTCTATGGCATTCCTCATGGTTGTAAAACAAAGTTGGAGTCCAGTGGCACCACCTTTAAGACCAGCAAAGCTTTATTCAAGTGTGCATACACACTTCTGCAGATACAGTGAAATGGAAGTTCCCTGTCCATACATATAGGTAGAGCTGGGGTGTTGAACTCATCTGTTATGAGACTGGATCTGACATAAATGAGACTTTGTTGGGCTGGGCCATGTGTGTCATAAAGGGTAATGCCAGGTAGCAGACAAACTTTAGAAAGGACACAAACACAAAGATTTTTTAATAACCTTAAATAACACATTTCCAGTGAGTTTGACACCTCTGAGGTAGAGGGTGAGCGGGAAATTATCTGTCTTCATGCATGTAGTGGTGAAAACCTCTACCACAGAAAATCTGTTAGACCAAATGCACCTGGGCTTCTTAAAGCACTATTAACCCCTCTCACACTGTTGGTATTTTACATGGAAAATGAGCAGTGAAGGAAGGGACAGCGCACACACAGGTTTCACAGGAGGGGTTATAGAGCTCAAGAAACCGGCAGATAGTGTAGAATGCCATCTCTATTCTTTCCTATCCAGTTTGTAGTTCCTCATAATAAAGGACTATTTTTATACTGAAGCAGCCAGTCTCATGTGAACTTAATTGCTAAGCGGCAGCACAGGCCCACTGTGCAAAGGGGCACTTGCTTAACAAAAAACAGAGTCTGCCAGGTTTCTGAATTGATGGATGGTCATGCAGGAAGGTTCATTTACAATCACAATCATGTTATAATCTTCCATGGCTTTACAGTATATCTGAGATTTTCACCTTAACCCTTAAGATGCCACAAAACTCTTTGGCCTGGCTTCAACGGGCTGACACCACCACCTTTCTAGAACCATGTCAGAATCTAAGTTGCAGTGAGATTTGTTATCTAGAGGTGAAGTTTGAGTGTCCCAGAAGAGGAAGTTTTGTCCCCTTAGCCTCTATGTTCTACATGGGCTCCGACCATTACCAAGGTATATGAAAGACACTTTATGGGATTAAATGTAAAAAAATAATTTGCCTTGGAAGCATGGAAGCTTTACACAGTATTCCCTGTCAAAACCTCCCTTGCCCAAGGAAGATTTTGATAAGGGCAACATAACACAAAATTAAACAAAACCCTGGAATATATGCCCATGTGCCCCAGTTAGGTAGCTGCCACCGTCCCTTTGAGTCTATTCCAACAGTCAGAAGCCAAAGGGCAAGCCTTTCCGGGATTTAACCAGAAAGTCAGCCCTGCTAGGCCGGACACTTGGAAAATGAGCTTCCACAAAACAGTTAACCTGGTAGGTGAGTGCTATGGTCTAGATACCTGGATTTAGATTGAAGCCATCCAGAGAATAAAATGCCACAAAATATATTTTTTAAGGATTTATTAAAATTGTGCAAGGATATATCAAAGAGAACTTGGCACTGAGGAATCAAAACAACAAACTAAATTCAAAGTCTAGCTACACAGTGAAGACATTGGTTCAAATGTTACCAGATGCTACCATTCCAGAAGCTGAGTTGGTTGTAGCAGTCAAAGGCCAAAGGGAGCAAAGACCAACAGAATCCTTGGCCCATAGCAAACAATTAACAAGACACCATCTGGCATGAAGCTTAGCTTTAGCTCCAAATACTTAGTAACAAGGCAAAAGTCTAACATTGAGCTGCTAATCTCCTGCTATTACAGTTAATCTCCATACAACCAAGGGTCAACTTACAGGTGGCACCTGGAGATCTCCCACTATTACAATTGATTGCCAGATTGGTTCCCATGGAGAAAATGGCTGCAGTGGAGGATGAATTCCACGGCATTATATCCTGCTGAGATCCCTCCCCTCTCCAAACACTGCCCTCTCCACCCCCCAAATCTCCAGATATTTCCCCACCCAGAGCTAGCAACCCTACTAACTTCTTTATGGCTGTGATCCAATGTGGTCCAAGGGCCCTTTGCACCAATCAGATCTCAGTTCGGGTATGTCATTTGATGGTGTGATATAAAGAGATGACTTAAGTGAAGTCAACCTCACGTGAGAATGTTGAGACAGCTGCAGCGTTCCCTTTAATCTGAGTTAGTGTGAGCTAGCTCTCAGGTTTTTAGCCTCCAGCTCGCACATTTTTCTCTTAGTTCAGGGATGGCTCCAGAGTAAACTAACTTATGCAGTAGTCAGATTGCTCACTCACAACTTTAATGCCAGTAGCTCATAAAGTAGAATTTTTGCTCACAAGACACCACAGCTTAGAGGGAGCATACAGTCTAGCTGCCCATATCCACCAGGTGTAAATTCTGATCTCTAATTGAAAGGAATGCAGCCAACAGGTGAGAACCAGATAGATACAGATTCATTCCCCACAGCTGCACTGTTATCTAAGAGGCACAAGGCCAGAATACTCAGCTTCTCAGAATAAAAGCAGTATTTTTCCATTCTGTGTTTTACAGCTTCATCTCAGGCCCAGTATTTGAAACTGAAGCCTAAACCAATGTTTTCAGAAAAAAAGTAGGAAGGAATTCTATTTCCTTGACATCCCCAATCCTCCAGGTTTCCCAGTTAAGGGGAAATGCTGTTCAAATAAATCACAAAGATAATATGACTCCAATGGTAACAAAAGAAAGAAATTTTTACTTAAAAAATAGAAGTACCTCTTACATGACATATTCTATAGCTTGTTTGGTGTAGTGGTTAAGTGCATGAACTCTAATCTGGGAGAACCGGGTTTGATTCCCCATTCCTCCATTTGAACCTGCTGGATGACCTTGGGTAAGCCATAGTTCTGACAACAGCTGTTCTTGAAAGAGCAGTTCTCTCAGAGCTCTCTCAGTCCCACCTACCTCACAGGGTGTCTGTTATGGGGAGGGAAAGGGGAGGGAAAGGAGTTTGTAAGCTGCTCTGAGACTCCTTTGGGTAGTGAAAGGCAGGGTATAAATCCGATCTCTTCTTCATGTAAGTACATTTAACTTTTTGCAAACAGATTAACTTCAAAAAAGAAAAGAAAAAAAGATTAACTTGGTACAGTTCCAAGCCCAGGTAAGAGAGAAAAGAGGAAAGGTCCAATATAAGGTAAAACAGAAGGCAAGCAAGGGCCAAAGAGGCTCAACATCTAACTGATGGGGGGGGAACTGCCAAGAATATGAGAGAGAGAAAGAGATATCTCCCCCCCACCCCCGCCAGTCCCCTTGCATGCAGAGTTACAATATCCAACAGTTTCCTTAGGGCCTTCATAATCAAGCATGAACATAAGAAGAGCCCTGCTGGATCAGACCAATGGTTCATTTACTTCAGTATCTTGGTTCATACACACTCCTTCCTACTTGTATCCGACAAAAGAAGCTTTGTCTTTTGAAAGCCGATACCCTGGAAATCTTGTTGCTCTGACAGGTGCTACTGCCCTCGAATCTTGCTTTTCTACTGTAGACCAACATGCCTATCCAGCTGAAACGGTTTCATACAGCGGCGAACTGGTTGTCCTGGAGGGCCAACAAATAGCCCACTAAGGCCAAGGTCTCCCCCTGATGTTGCCTGGTATCCAGAGCCAGTTTGGTGTAGTGGTTAAGTCTGCAGACTCTGATCTGGGAGAACTGGGTTTGATTCTCCACTCCTACGCTTGCAGCTGCTGGATGACCTTGGGCAAGCCATAGTTCTGTCAGAGCTGTTCTTGAAAAGAGCAGTTTCTGTCAGAGCTCTCTCAGCCCCACCTACCTCACAGGATGTCTGTTGTGGGGAGGGGAAGGGAAAGGAGTTTGTAAGCCGCTTTGAGAAACCTTGGCTAAGCGCTGGTCTACTTAGCTCCTGTTCTTGCTGGGCCTCTGCCCTTCTATACTGGAGATCACCCCAGGGCTCCAGCTTGATATCATTCATCTAGTCTGGAGAAAAATGTTCTGTCTCTTTTATAGAGGGTGAATATGTGGAAATGAGCCTTAAATTTCCCATAACTTTAAGGTAAATAGTATTTCATTATGCCCCTGTTAACAAGACAGGACATTTTTCTCCAGGTTGGTCTGCAACCTTAACTATCAGAAGCACAGGAAATACTGAGTTTGGTGGCTGGGAGAAAAATTCCTCCAGTTCATAAGTGTACAAGCTACAGAAGGCCACAGGTAGCCAGACAGGGCAGGGTGCATAAGCACCAGATGGATCTCCTGCTGGAACTGGATGTCCTTTTGGTGACTGTCGTTTGCATCTTTTCCATTCCGGAGAAGTGTGAAAGAATCTAACAGGGATTAACATGATTGGCAGATGGAGCTGTTTTTCTGGTCACAAGGGGTCGCTCAACCCATGTGTGAATTTGGCTTAATTTGTAGGGCATAAGAGTGAGTAAATTAGGGTACAGTTGTTTAAATAATAACAGTCAGAAATAGGGAAATGCTGGGGTTTGTCCTAGTGAAGCAGCATTTAGCAAGCTACTTTTTGGGGAGGTGAACTGAATTACAGTACTTTTTTTTTACTATCTAGAGCTTCAGGTGGGAGCGCCTGGTTGGCATTGGGGAAGGAAGCATGCTTCCTTCAAAAATTCAGGATGCATGTCAGGAGGTTGTTGAAGATGGTGTGTTGTGTTCCTAAGCCAACCATTTTTCCTTTCAACATAGGTGTCTTGTAGGAAAAGCTGCCCCTCCCCTATCTTTTTCACCTCCCTAGCAGCCAACAGAGGTTCTGCCTACCAATCCAGATACTGCAGCTTGAGAGAAGTAGCCTTCAGGCAGATTGGGACGCAGCGAAATATCTCCAGATTACTTCCTCACCCTCATCTAATTAGGGTTGCCAACTCCAGCACGGGAACTTCAAGGGGATTTGAAGATGGTGCCTCGGGGGGGGGGCGGATTGGGGGGGAATATTTCCTAGAATCTGTGGTATGCCATAGATCTTGTGTTCTGAAACAGCCATCTTTTCCAGGGGAACTAATTTCTGTAGTCTGGAAATCAGTTGTCATTCCAAGAGAGTCCCAGGCCACATCTGGGGGCTGACAACCGTAATTCATGATCCAGTTTGACCTAAAGAGCATACTTTCTGATCCCAAATATCACAAGCAATTAAACCTCAGACATTAGTATAATGAATGCATCAACCTTTTTCCAAAGAGAATTGGGAGTTCCTAAGCTCAAGAGAGAGACTACTCTGTGCCCCCAGAGCTTCACTGTGAGTCCTAAATCTATAATATCTGACCTAGGGAAGCCAGCATCCAGGTGGGGCCTGGGGCTCCCCCAGAATTACAGCTCATCTCCAGACCACATTGATCAGTTCCTCTGGAGAACATGGCTGCTTTGGAGGGGTGGACTCTATGGTACTGTACCCCACTGAGGTCCCCCCCCAGGCTCCACCCTCAAATCTTCAGGAGTTTCCCAACCAGAAGCTGGCAACCCTACATCCCCCCATACCCTGCCAGTGGCCAGGGGGGACCTGGCAACCTTATCCAATACTGAGCTATAGAAACCAGAATTCTTTTAAAAATCATACTGAATTGATGTGGCTAAAACAGGGAAAGAAAACGAGGCAGCCTACAGATTTAAAGCAAAACATTAACACATAAAACCCAATAATTTTTGTACCGGTGCTTTTCATGGGAACTACAATTCCCAGTATGCACTATGAGGGAGAAGACTGAGTTATGCCAGCTTGTACCCAAGACAAATTCCCAAATATGGAGAAGGTTTGAATTCTGACAGTTGCTAACTGTTGAAAACTGGTCCCCTCCTGTGAATGAAGAAGAGGCAGAGTTTGGGAGAAGCCAAATGTGAGGTAAGCGAGAGCCGGCAAACATTCTCCTCAAACATGTTTCTGTTGGGAAGACGGCCAAGGATATTTGTGCACAGGGGCTGGGAGCAAGGCTGCATTGGGGATTGGTTACTGTGGAAACTGGTCTGGATTTTGAAAGAGGACTGTTGTTTCAGGTGGAGGGAATAATACAGCCTCAGGAAGCAGGTTTGGTTCTAAAACGAATCACATCCCTACTTTTCAGCTCTGCAGCTTCCAGTAAGGAACAAGGGAATGAAATATTGGTCAGGTGTATATTTCTGCTAGAGAAAAGGGACACAGTGGCTGAAGGGCCAGGGCACAATCTAGCCACGAGTTTCAACCGGAAAGCACTTAAGGCTGTACATTTATGCTTATTTACTAGACAGCAAGGCACACTAAACTCAATGGGATTTACTTCCAAATAAATATACAGGAATAGGCTACAAGTCTTTCCCAGTTAGAGTTGCCAGCAGCCTGGAGGAAAACAACATCCTGCCCTTTTGATGGAGGCTTCATATGTGGAAATTAGCAGTTGAAACATTTGGTCAATAACATCACTTGGCAAATGACAGCCCCTGAAGCCTTTGTTAAAGTGACAAGACCTTTTTCTCCAGGGCTGTTGGCAGCCATAACAAGATCATACCCAGCTGGTTCATGAATCCTATTCATTAAAATCAGAATCCTCATTTGGTGGGGAGAAAGAGCAGATAAGTTTAATTGGTGTTAAGAGCATAGTGGGCTCATGCCAGAACTGCAGGGAGAAGACCAGATGAGCTCACCATTGTGGATACACAACCATCATCATTACTATTACTCGTTATGTAATAGCTACTAATGAGCATTGAATATTGATACTTATTTTCTAATAGTCTCCTGCTTGGTGACAGGGTATTCCAATGATTAAATCTCAGTCAACTTTGTTGCAATAAAATCCTTACCAAGATGCGTGGACGTTTATCTAATAAAGTGAGCATTAACTCATGAAAGCTTATGCCCTGTAAAATGTTGTTGGTCTTCAAGGTGCTACTGGACTCAACTGTTGTCTGGCTACTATACACTAACACGGCTACCCTCCTGAAACTCGGTATGTGCTGTCAAGTCTGGCAACCCAGGCAAGGCAAGTGAGAAGCGGAGTTGGTTTGCTATTGCCTTCCTCAGCGAAGACTTCCTTGGTGGTCTCTCATCCAAATACTGACCCTACTTAGCTTCTGAGACCAGGCTATACCATTCTGACTTCACTCCCCTTTCGAAACTACATACACACTAATAACTGTAATGTCAAACGGGCATGATACAGGCAAAGTTATGCATTTTTAACCCCCCTGTCGTTTAGAACGAGAGAGAGTTGAAACTCTGACCTGTAACCAGGGGTCTTTTCGTAGAAGAACAGCTGCAGGAGCTCATTAGCATATGGTATGCTAATGAGCTATTAGGCTATTAGCATATGCCACACCCCCTGACATCACCGGAAGTGATGTCAGAAGGGGAAGCAAAAGGGGGGGAAGCATCTTCAAAAGCCTCCCCTTCCCTTCCCCAGCTGGTCTGGGTGGGGGAGCTAAGAGAGAAGGGGTTTAAAGTTTAAACTCCTTCTCACTAGAGTTGGGCCACAGAAGGAGGAAAGAGGGAAGGAAAGAGAGAGAGAGCAGAGAGAAGGAAAGAAGGAAGGAAAGAGAGAAAGAAAGAGAGGGAAGAGGGAGGGAAACAGGGAAAGGAGGAAAAAAGAGAAGAGAAGAAGGTGGGAAAGAAAGAAAGAGAAAAGAGAAGAGAAGAATGAGGGAAAGAGGAAAAAGAAAGAAGGAAAGGAGGGAATGAAAGAAATTCAGTGGCAATTCAGCCCCATTATACCCTATGGGCCATTGAAGTCAATGGTGAAAACATAGGGTATATTCTGGGGGCTGGAGGGGAGGAGGTTTGAGGGAGAGGCTCCAAGATTACAGGATAGCTGATGGAGCCTCTCCCCAAGATACCCACCAAATTTCAAGAACATTGGACGAGGGGGTCCAATTCTATGGGCCCCCAAACAGGTTGCCCCATTTCCTCCATTGTTCTCTATGGTGGGAAAAAAAGTTATTTTTTTCCCACTGTAGAGAACAATGGAGGGAATAGGGGCAACCTGTTTAGGGGGCCATAGAATTGGACCCCCTGGTCCAATGTTCTTGAAACTTGGTGGGTATCTTGGGGAGAGGCTCCATCAGCTATCCTGTGAGTATCGAGCCTCTCCCTCAAACCCTCCCCTCCAGCCCCTAGAATATACCCTATGTTTTCACCATTGACTTCAATGGCCCATAGGATATAATGGAGCTGAAATTGACATTTGGCTGCCTGAAAGACTCTCCGGGACGCCGGCTGGGGGCGGGGCTTGGCTCCTGAGCTCCCGGAGCTGTGCTCCGGTGGGCTCCCCCCAAAAAAGACCCCTGCCTGTAACCCACTTATGCCTGAAGAACTCCGTTTAACTTAAAAGCTTGCATTCAATACTATGACCATTGGTTGGTTTAATACCTCAACATTTTTTAGTTTCTTCCTCAGAAAACTGTCTGGTAAAAAGCAATAATACCCACAATCCAGCCCAAGCAAAGGTCTTCCCAGTTCCACTTATTATCAGTTGGAAAGAGCTAAGCACAAGCTTAACAGAGCAGTCCTAAGAACACTTTCCTGGGAGCAGTGTTCCCTCTAAGCTGAGTTAGTGTGAGCTCGCTCACAGTCTTTTAGCCTCTGGCTCACACATTTTTTGCCTTCGCTCAGGAAGAGATGGCTCCAGAGCAAACTAATTTATGCAGCAGCCAAATCGCCCGCTCACAACTTTAACGCCAGGAGCTCACCAAGTAGAATTTTTGCTCACGAGACTCCACAACTTAGAGGGAACATTGCCTGGGAGTAAGCTGCACTGAACAGACTGCAGTAGGATTCTTGAGTTCGACTTCCTTGATCTTGCTTTCTAAGCAGTGGAATCCTAAGCAGAGGCCATTGAGTTCAGTGGACTTTTTTTCCTGTCAAATCACAGCCGACTTATGGTGACCTTGTCGGGTTTTCAAGACAAGAGGCTTCAGAGGTGGTTTGCTGTTGCCTGCCTCTGTGTAGCAACCCTGGTCTTCCTTGGTGGTCTCCCACCCAAATACTAACCAGGGCCAACCCTGCTTAGCTTCCGAGATCTGACACGATCAGGCTAGCCTGGGCCATCCAGGTACCTAGAAAGCTGTAATTCTGCTTAGGACTGCACTGTAAGTTTCCCACTACAATCAACGGGATCCTACTCTTAGCGTAATGTGACAGTCTTCTTCTAACGCAAGAAACACCGGAGAGGATTGTTTTTGTATTTCCCCTTAGAGACCTCTGGGGGGCAGTGTGTAGCTATCAAGGTCCAGTCTCACTCAATTTCCCCTGCCTGCCCCCCCCCCCCACCAATGTAACTTGATAGTCAAGACTAATTTGAATTCCAGGAGGTGAGCAGCACTAATGTGATTGGTAAATGAAAGAACAAAGTTTGAGTCCAGTGGCACTTTTAAGACCAACAAAGTTTTATTCAAGGTATAGCATTCATGTGCATGCATACTTCTACAGATACAGTGAAACAGAATTTCCTCAACCTTTACATATAAGGGGGGGGGTTAGTGCTGTGAAGGGCCAATTATAGTCAAGACAGAGACAGAAACAAAAAAGGAAATTACCCATCCATACATAGTACCAGGCTCATAGCCAGGATTTTTAAATTTGGGGTGGGGGGGGCTTTAAATAAGTCGGAGCACCCTGCGCACACCCCTGCACACGCCCCAGGGGAATGCCTGGGCTGGATAGGAAGGGGGGGCTTGGCGGTAAGTCAGAGGGCCGGGCCCCAGGATGCCCCACTATAGGTACGAGCCTGCGTAGTACGTGAACTGGAGTCCCATTGGCCATCTTCTAACCCAATATTAAACCACTTCAGCTGACTCTCCCAGGATGAGGTCAACAGGATCCTGGCAACTGTGAAGCCCACCACCTGCCTCCTTGACCCGTATCCGTCATGGTTGGTAAAGGATGGCAGAGATGGAATATAGGTACCCCTGGGAGAGATTATCAACTTGTCCCTGACTTCAGAGACTTACCCAAGGTCTTTAAAGGAGGCAATAGTGAGACCACTCTTGAAAAAAACATCTTTGGACTCTATGGTCCCAGCCAACTACTGCCCAGTGTCACACCTTCCATTCCTAGCAAGGTAGTTGAGACAACGGTAGCAGAACAACTCCAAGTCTTCCTGGATGACTCCTTTATTCTGGACTCATTCCAGTCCAGCTATGGGATGGACACAGCACTGGTTGCCCTCACGGATGACCTCGAGAGACAGCTGGATCAAGGCAGGTCAGCACTGCTGTTGATGCTTGATCTAATGGCAGTGTTTGACACAGTCGATTATAATCTTATGACCAATTGCCTCACCAACGTGGGGATACAGGGACTGCCTTGCAGTGGCTGGTCTCCTTTCTCCATGGTCGGGTACAGAGGGTGGTCCTTGGGGAGAAGGTTTCTCCATGTTACCCTCTGGTATGTGATGTCCCTCAAGGGGCAATCCTTTCCCCAATGTTGTTTAAAATCTACAGGTGCCTCCCTTAACCAGTTGATCTGAGAGTTGGGGCTGGGTTGTCACTGGTATGCTGATGACACCCAGCTGTATCTGCTGATGGATGGACAGAAGGACTCTGCCCCAGATATTCTGGCCAGGGCTCTGGAGGCTGTGGCTGGTTGGCTGCAGCAGAGCTGACTGAAACTAAATCCATCAAAGATGGAGGTCCTGTGCCAGAGCCATGGTGGGGTGGGATCGGGAATCCAACTCCCAACCCTTGGTGGGGTGTCGTTAACACCAACGCCAGTGTTGAAGAGTCTAGGAGTGATCTTGGATGTTGGCTTTTTATCATCTTCAGCTGGTCAGGTAACTGGTTCCCTGTTGCTCCTCCCATGACTTGGCCACAGTGATCCATGCAATGGTCACCTCCAGGTTGAACTAATGCAACTCACTCTATGCGGGCCTACCCTTGAATCTGACCCAGAAACTTCAGCTGGTGCAAAATGCAACTGTGCGCCTCCTGACTGGGATGTCCTTGTGGGCGCACATACAGCCAGTACTTCCTCAGCTGCATTGGCTTCCAGTTGAGTACCAGATGAAGTTCAAGGTTAAGGTAGTTTTTTGTATTTTTGATATGTTAATGTGTTTGTGTGTGAATGTGTGCACCTGGAAGTCATGGCGACCTCTGGTGACTGCCTGTGTGCACCTGGAAGTCATAGTGACATCTGGGGGCCTGGAGGATATTCAGAGAGGTGGCTGAATAAAGCCTGCCCCTGTCCTCCCAACTGCTGGTATTCAAAGGAGGTCACCCATCCAAGTAGTTGCCAGAGTCAACCCTGCTTAGCTTCCGAGATCTAACGAGACTAGGCTTGCCTGGGCTATCCAGGTCAGGGCAAGTTCAAGGTTATGGTATTAACCTTTAAGTCCCTGTGCGGTCTGGGACCATCATACCTACAGGACTGCTGTTGTGTCCGCAGACCACTATGGGCCATCAACGAAGAGCCTGAGCTAGAGTACCTGTGAACAATGGGACTGGGGCTCCTGGCTTCCGCGTAGGGGAACCAATGGGAACGGCGGCGGGAATTCAAACCTGCCAATGGCACCAGGGGGCGTCCCCTTCGCTTGTATATAGTTGGCCTCCTGGCCAGATAACTTTGTCTTTTGTGTTGTATAATAGCGAACCATGCTGATCACTACATCGTTGTCTGTGGTTTCATTATGCGTCTAACCCACTATATAACAACTGCCTCTCCCAATATGTCCCCCGAACAGTTTTACGCTCGTCAGAACAACATCTCCTGGTAATCCCTGGCCCTAAAGATATCCCCTTAGCCTCGACCACAGCCATGGCCTTTGCAGCCCTGTCTCCGGCATGGTGGAACATTCTCCCAAGTGAGATCAGGGCCCTGCAGGACTTATTGCAGTTCCGCAGGGCCCGTAAAATGAAGCTGTTCCTCCAGGCTTTTAGTTAAGGCAATGGGTGTCTAATTACATCAGGCTCCCCTGCTCTAATCCACCCATATGTTGTGCACACTGTTCCCTCCAAGATGAGTTAGTGTGAGCTAGCTCGCAATTTTTTAGCCTCCAGTTCACAGATTTTTGTCTTAGGTCAGGAAGGATGACTCCAGAGCAAACTAATTTATGCAGTGGACAAATCACTTGCTCACAATTTTAATGCCAGTAGGTCACAAAGTAGAATTTTTGCTCACAAAGCTCCACAGCTTAGAGAGAACATTGGTTGTGCACTATGTCAATCTGTGCCGTAGGCATTGGGTTTTTTTGCCCACTTGCTCAATATATTGGCCCTTTCTGGGCACACATATAGCGTGCACCTGGGGTTTCGTTAAATTACCAGTTCACCATCTTCTATCATGTTAATCTGGGTTTTATAGGTTTTTAATTGTAATTATATGGAAATTGTTCTTAATTGTTTTACTCACTGTTGTAATCCACCCTGAGCTTGCTTGCAGTGGTGGGCGGGATAGAGATCTCATTAATAAATAATAAATATAGATAGAGGGTGAGCGGTAAATTATCATACAGCATAATGAAGATGTTTAACAGATTCAAGGATCAAACAGGAATAATAAACTTAGTTTAAATAGTTACCAATTTGGGTTCAATTCAGGGGGGGCGGGGACAGTGAAGGAAATAAATATGTCAGAATTGGAGATTGTTGTATCTTTAATTGTGGAATGTAGAGTAATTAATAGAGACATTTCAATATATCTGAGGAAGTGTGTTTGCACACAAAAGCTCATACCATGAATAAAACCTTGCTGATCTTAAAGGTGCCATTGCACTCAACCTTTGTGCTTCATCTATTTTTTGGACCATTAATATTCTCCCCAAGGGAAGGTGCACCATTCCTGGAGATACTGCAATACCAGGCTGATGCATGGAGTGGATGGAGCAAGCCCCTATTCCATCTCCTAGTTCCAAAAAACCCATTTTGTATATAGTCCTCAAGTAGAAGACATATCAGATATAAAACTGATAAGAACAGGTACTATGCTTGATCTTAGCCATAAGGCCAAGAAGCAATAAAGAAACTGTTTGGAAAAATTTATTTCGTATCAACCAGATAAACTTTGATGGCTAAGAGAGCAGCTCCAGGGCTTGAGGTACCCAGTGCCACAGCCAGCAGAGCTGGGGTCACAAGACCTCCCATTGCTTCGCAAGATTGCTGTTCTTTCTACCAGCCATGTAATCAGCCCCCTGAAAGATAGTTTGATGCCATAATTTGTAGATTCTCTTCCCTTTGTCAGTTTCGCAACTTTAAGTGCCAGGGCTCAGGCAGACATTGGCTAGTAATCTGCATAACTCCACCTCTTTCCCCATGTGCCCTGCAGTTGTTAACCATTTAGATTGCTCAGACGTTTCCCTTTCTGCATTCTTGTGTCTCTTTTTCTGGCTCCTAGAGCAATTGCTCAAAGAAAGAAGGATGTTTTACACACTTATGAAGAAAGGATTTGGAAGAAATATCACAATGGAAAGAGCGAGAATGCAGTGGCGCATTCTTACTGTTTGTAATGAATAACAGCTTATATGAACACACATCATGCCTCCCGCCTAAGGATGCCAGCCTCTAGGTGGGACCTGGGGATCCCCTGGAATTACATCTCATCTCCAGTCTACAGAAATCAGTTCCCCTGGAGAAAATGGCTGCTTTGGAGGGTAGACTGTATGGTGTTGTACCCCACTGAAGTCCGTGTCCCACCCAGGCTCCATTCTCAAATCTACAGGAGTTTCCCAACCTGGATCTGGCAACACTTTCCCCCATCCCCTGCCAGTGGGGCGGGGGAGACCTGGCAACCCTACAAGTCCCACCTCCTCCACTCATATTTTCTTCCTCTTCTTTCTATTTCCTCCTTGGGCGATTCTGCATCTAACATTTGCTCCACATTTTCTCAACTGGGAGGAAAAAGTGCAGCTCAAAACCACATTCAAATACCTCGGGGCAAGACTGCTGTACTGACTGCAAAGTCACTCCCCTGAACATCCATAAAATGGCCATAGATCTATGCAGAAGAACTATAAAATCTGATGATCAAAGGAAGCAAAAGCATCATGGAGTGTGGAGACTACCATAAAATCCAGTGATCAAAGGAAGTGAAAGCAGCATGCAATGCAGAGGGGGATTTCTGTTCCAATGTGGTTTTTGTAAAACAATGGAGGGAAAGCCCATGCAGGGAAACCCTTGCTTTCTCTAGCGCTGGCCATCCATTGCTTTCTGCAATCCAAATCTTATGCTTCTGTACTAATCTTCAGACTTCCCAAGAAGGATTCAAGCTGACTTTTTTTTTTTTTTAAAGCAGACCAGTGACTTAAAATAAAATTGCTGGAAGTATTCCTACGTACAAGTCTTGAAAAATCAGGCACAAGCTTGTTACAAGCACAGGTTCTGAAAGGATAAGACAGGCTTTTACTTTTGAATCAACACTCCCACCAACATCGGTGGTTATGGGCTGACCCTTTGCGCTGAGATCGAGCCACACCACTGTACGACGCCAGAAAGATCACTGAGTCGGAAATTGTCTGCTTGTTACGTCACGCAGCACGCCATCTTAATGAGGAAACAGTTATTCTTACTAGCACTTTGTGACTATTTGATTGTTTTACATTGTTTTAGATGTTTTATGTGGATTTTATGGTACCTTGTACCGACGAATGTAAGCCGCCCTGAACCCGTTCGCGGGGAGGGCGAGATATAAATGGAATAAATAAATAAATAGAAGCAACATAGCAATAGAAGCAACAGCGAAAGTCTTAGTGCCCCTGTTTTGGAGGTTGGGGGCGGGGTGACGACGGTGCCTCTCTGTCACATGTTAATGCCCATAAAGGTGGGACAGACCAAAAATGGACTCTATAAATCAGATGTGCATTTATCAAACTGATGCAGACAATGGAAAAATATAAAAAGCATCAGGTGTTATAAGAGACCCTGGAGGGAAATCTCAAGGAACAGAAATTCTGGAAATTTTTCTCTCTCAAAAGCAAATATTTATTTAATTTTTTAAAAAAATCTTCATTTACAAGCCCACCTAGTGTTGCCAGCTCCAGGTTGAGAAATACCTGGAGATTTTGGGGTCGAGCCTGAGGGGGATGAGAGTGGGGTTGGGGGAGAGGGACTCTAGAGTTCACCTTCCAGAGCAGCCATTTTCTCCAAGTGAACCGATCTCCATCACCTGGAGATCAGTGGCAATCATGGGAGATCTCCAGCCAACACCTGGAGGTTGACAACAACCCTAAGCCCACCTTTCTCACTGACACTCAAGGCAGATCACAAAACATTAAAAGCAGTTAGACAGCATAAGACATCTAATAAACAATGCGATAGGACTAGGATGACAGAATTTAAAACATACAAAACTTGCTTAAGGCACGACATACCATAATGCAGAGAGTGGCCTTTCTTTCCCTGACTGTGCTACATAGGAATACTTAGCAGATTTACAGTGAAATCCTAGGCAAAATTACCCCAATGGACTCAGACAGGAGAAAAAAAAATGCATTGCATAGAATTGTAATATGACAAGAGTTTTGGAATTCTCACAGCATGTATTTTGTTGTAAACCTACAGCAACTCTGTATTCTAGATTGACAGGGGAAAGGGGTCGAGAGATCGCGGTTTGACTAAGGGGTGACATTCCTGATTTGTGGCTCAAGTCTTACAGTCTTTACCAGCTCTCTGCCTTGAAAATATAAGAACATAAGAGAAGCCAACATTGGATCAGGCCAATGGCCCATCTAGCCCAACACTCTGTCACACAGCGGCCAAAATATACCAGGTACCATCAGGAGGTCCAGCAGTGGGGCCAGGACACTAGAAGCCCTCCCACTGTGGAAGCTGTTATGGCAGGTGGTGGTGCAGAAGAGCCATAGAGATGTCCCCTTTGCCCTGACAAATGATGAGCCGTCTGGTCCCTCCTCAAAAAAAATAAAGAGGGCTCCTAGGAGTTGCACAGCTAACGCAATGTAATCAGCACTCTCGTGTTGTGTTGGTCGGTGAATATATGTAGTAAGGATTTTGGAAAAGGAAAGGAAAAAGACTGATGCATGTTTGTGATTTATGAGTAAATTATAACATTCTTTCATTTAATCTAAGTGAAGAAGAAGAAGAGAAGAGATTGGATTTATACCCCGCCCTTCACTGCCCAAAGGTGTCTCAGAGCGGCTTACAAACTCCTTTCCCTTCCCCTCCCCACAACAGACACCCTGTGAGGTAGGTGGGGCTGAGAGAACTTCTGACAGAAACTGTCCTTGAGAGAACAGCTGTGCCAGAGCTTGTGACTGACCCAAGGTCACATCAACAGGTGCAAGTGGAGGAGTGGGGAATCAAACCCGGTTCTCCCAGATAAGAGTCCGCACACTTAACCACTACACCAAACTGGCTTTCTCTAAGTGGTCTAATACAACTCTATAAAAAGACATAAAATCGCTCAGTGTAGCTATCACTTGGGCTGAAGGCACACTTTACGTGCAGAAGGCCCCAGTACCTCCAACAGAAGAGATTCAAGGACTGAGAAGCAGAACTGTTGGAGTGCCTATTGAATTGTGGTCAGTCAGGATGGACAAATGAAGCTGCCTTATGCCAGGCCACTGGTTCCTCAAGCTCAAAACTGTCTACTTTGTCTGGGAATAGTTTTCTGGCATTTCGGGAGGATGTCTGTCCCAGCTCACCTCCCCCAAGCTCTTTTAAATGGAAGAATCAGGGACTGAATCTGGGACCTTCTGTATAAAAGGCAGTTGCTCCAGCTCTGAACCAAAGCCGCCTTCTCTCATCGGGCTAGATGGAACAGCATCTTACTCAGTGTAAGGCAGGTTTTTTCATATGTACACTGTAATTCCAGTTTTCCATAGCAGGTATGGCAACCAAAATATTATTATGCATTGTATTTCTACAAAACCCGTGAGATGTAGTGTTAGTGTCAGAGTAGGATGTGGGAAACCCAGGTTCGAATTCTGACTCTGCCATGGAAGCTTGCTGGGTGACCTTGGGCCAGTTACACACTCTCAGCCTAACCTATCTCACAAGGTTGTGGTGAGGATAAAATGGAGGAGACCTATGGAAGCCACTTTTGGTTCCCATTGGGGAGAAAGGAGGGGTAAATATAAAGTAAATAAATAACAACAACATTCCCTTATTAGGTTTTAAAAACTGACCTGCTTTCTGTTGTCTCCAGATACCACCACCCCTTCCTTTCCCTGAGTCACATTTTCAAAAGTGAAGGGGAAATTAAGTTTGCTTGTACAGACGTTTTCTGCCTTCTTAAAAAAACAATAGTGACAAACTTTATTCATGAAATATTTTTTACTTATCAGAGACAAAATTCCTGAAATGTGAACAAGCTGTATAAGCTATGAGCTGGTAAGATGTGATGTGCACCACCACATTTAACAGTCCTTTTTTCGATTACTCCTTATTCTGGTCAAGAGGCTCATCCCTCCACAAGAGGATGTATACCTGGGTTATCTGGTTCTAGTTACTGAGCAGATAAACTACAAATGCGGGAACACTTTATTGGATGCTTCTCTGACCACGCCCTCCCCAAATCCCTCATGTAGAAAACTAGTGTGTCAAAGAGGTTAGGCCAAACCCTTCTCCCTGATGTTTTCTATATGCAAGGTTGCTTTAAAAAAAACAGAGGGCCATCCTGTCAAGAAGCTCCTCTTCTGTATTCTGAAGCAGAACACGTTGGTGTGGGTTTGACACCTCAGTGAGACCTAGGCCTTGGTGAAAAAGAAGAAACATGTTTATCAATTAATAACTACAACCTATGAAGAGTCTTGCTGGGTTAGACCAAAAGTCCATCTAGTTCAGCATCCTGTTCAGGACTGGCTCAGCAGTGTTGTGGGGCGCTTGCCTCAGATAGCAGATTCTGAGGGGTGGCAGCCACCACAACTTGCCCATCACCTCTTTTGCCCTCAGCCTTCTTGCTGCTTCTCCTTCCATTCTCACAAGAGCTTGGGAAGGCCTGTTGGACACATGCAGCTTGCCCTGCTGTGTTTAAGATGCCTGGGGAATGAGAAGGGAGGGGGCACTGGCTGTTTGGGCTGCTGGGCAGGGGTAGAGAGAGACGGAGGGAAGGGATGAGGACAGCACTAGGCAGTGGGGCGTAGGGATGCCAGCTTCCAGGGACCTGGAGATCCCCCAGAATTACAATTAATCTCCAGACTACAAAGATCAGTTCCCCTGTATAACATGGATGCTTTGGAGAGTGAACTCCCTACATAAAATTGATGCTTTGGAGGGTGTACCCCACTAAGGTCCCTGTCCTCCCCAAGCTCCATCCCCAAATCGCCAGGCGTTTTCCAACCTGGATCTGACAACCTGGATCTTGCCCCCCCATCCCCCACCTGTTGCCAGAGGGAACTGGCAACCCTAGCAGGGTGGGGGTTTAGGTTGCCAAATCTGGGTTGGGAAATACCTGGAGATTTGGGGGGGGGGCCTGGGGAGGACAGCGTTTGGGAAGGGGAGGGACCTCAGCAGCATACAATGCCACAGATTTCACCAACCGAAGCAGCTGTTTTCTCCAGGGGAACTGATCTCGATTGTCTGGGGACCAGTTGTAATAGCAGAAAATCTCCAGGCCCCACCTGGAGGTTGGCAACTCTATTGTGGGCACAATAATAACCCATTGTTATGTTGCCACTGATCCTGTTTTCCATAGTGGCCACTCACAGCCCACAAGCATTAGAAGGTACTAGCCTTCCTCTGCTGTCACCCTTTTCAGCAAGGGGTCTTCAGTGATAGTGATACCTAGGGTTACAAAATCCAGGTTGGGAAATTCCTGGAGATTTGGGGGGGTGGAACCTGAAGAGGGTGGAGTTTGGGGGGGGAGGTACTGCAGCCTCCTATAATGCCATATAGTCCACCCTGCAAGGCAGCCATTTTCTCCAAGGAAACTGATCTTGTAGCCTGGAGATCAGTAGTAATTCTGGGGGATCTCCAGGCCCCACCTGGAGGTTGGCAACTGTGGTGCTACCTGTGAACACTGAAGTTCTCTTTAGCCATCTGTGACAGACAGTAAATGGTTAATGCTGTAACCTGGTCTGAGAACCTTTAGTGACTGGATTCAAATGGAATGTTTCAGTTGAGAAAGTCAGTTGGGAGTAGCAGTTGAGAGTTGAGAGTTAGGAATTTACAGTTGACTGGGAAGGAAGTCTAAGAGACTGTGAGAGGATGAAGAAGGATCCTGAATTAGTGAAGTGGGAAGTTTAGCCTATCCCTAACAAGTCTGAGGGAAATAGCTCCGAAAAGAAAGGGGTGATCCCTAGCCTGTGTGTAAGGAAGGAAACTGGAACTTATTTGAATGTTCCTTCCTTCGCCAGCTTAAGTGTTTGTGAGACCAAGATGCTTCTGCTAGTTTATGTAAGGAAAACTGCCAAGAAATCTCTCTCCTCAAGTTTTAAAGACCTGAATAACAGAAACAGTTACTTGTTCATTTAAAATTATCTGGTATTAATTTGCATACAAAGTTACCTCATTCTTGTTGTCTGTTCCAATCTGACCATTTCATAAGAAGATAAGAGAAGCCATATTGAATCAGGCCAATGGTCCATCCAGTCCAACACTCTGTGTCATGCAGTGGCCAAAACCCAGGTGCCATCAGGAGGTCCGCCAGCAGGGCCAAAACTCCAGAAGCTCTTCCATTGTTGCCTCCCCCAAGCACCAAGAATACACAGCATCACTGTCCCATACATAGTGTTCCATAATGGCCACTGATGGACCTCTGCTCCATATGTTCACCCAAT
The DNA here is from genome assembly GCA_029375565.1 of Gekko gecko. Taxonomy (NCBI): domain Eukaryota; kingdom Metazoa; phylum Chordata; class Lepidosauria; order Squamata; family Gekkonidae; genus Gekko; species Gekko gecko. The sequence goes on along the minus strand of JAPDNY010000005.1, from coordinate 28,871,534 downwards.
CCCCTCCTGAAGCTGTCTATGCTTGTAGCAGCCACTAAGTTAAATAAAACATTTTATTGTTTTTGAACTACCATCATCCTCTTGTGTGCTATTTTCAAAACACACATAAAAATGTTAGCCTCTCCCCTCAGTTCCCTAGGCTGGGTCAGCACATATCTAAATCCATTTAAGCAACTGGGTAGGGCAGCCAGAGAGAAAAACAAAAGGGAGCTGCTCAGCCAGAAAGAAGATAAAGAGAAACCCTGTGAGGGAAGGCAAAATCATCATACCATCATGGCTAATAGCCATGGATGGACTTCATGTTATTTCTGCACACCACCACTAGGGCACAGCGGCCTGCACATGGAGCTTGGCTCCGAGAGAACAATGGGGACTAGGATCCTGAGACTCTTAACCAGTACCTATGGGAACTGTGGCAGGAAATTCTAACCTGCCAATGGGACCTGTGGGTGGCACCCGAGAATTGTATATAGTTGGTTGTTTGACCTGTTGGAGCATTCTTGTGTTGTGTACAGTAAAATGTGAGCTGCTAATCACTCAGCGTCAGTTCTTCTTACGTGTCGAACCCACTACACAACACTTCATGAATTTATCTAATCCCCTTTTAAAGCCGATTAATCTAGTGGCCCTGACCACACCCTGTGACAATAAATTCATTTGATTTGTTTTTAACTCAGAGGATTCACAAGCATAGGATACTGTGGCAGTGAGTTCCTTTGGCTTTCAAAATGATGGCATGGAGAAACACTGCCTAATTGTAAAGGAACATTCATTTCCATTCTTCTCCCAAGCAGTTTGTTTTACATATTCATGTCATATTTCCTCTTTTTGTTTTCTTTTTTGAGCAGAATAGACTTACCATGCCATGTACAGAGGGCATTCCTTGCTCTCAGTAAACATTTTTAGGTGAGTGCTGTTCCTTTTGTGTCTGTTAAATCCCTTTTGGGGTGGGGCTAAGGCAGACAAAATCTAAGACTGCAGACTCCAAGTTAACATAAGAACATAAGAGAAGCCAGTGTTGGATCAGGCCAATGGCCCATCCAGCAACACTCTGTCGCACAGTGGCCAAAAAAACACAGGTGCCAAGTTGATAAATTCTTGGAGATTTGCAGATGGTACCTAGAGATGCAGGGTCTGAGGCTGAGCGAGAACTCAGTAGAATGCCACAGCAGCCTCCAAAGCAGCCATTCTCTCCAGGAGAACTCCTCTCTATAGTCTGGAGACCAGTTGTGATTCCTGGGAGAACTCCAGGCCCACCTACAGCAGCCGCAGCCACAGAAGGATCTGGTGAGTAGAAAGGTGACTGGGGCTCTTTACAGTCATTGTATAGGCACAATGCCAGAAATGGTGAAGTTCTGAATGCCACCCGGTGCAACTCAAGGGGAATTAGAAAAGGCCAGCACCTGCGACAAGGCCTCTGGGGCAAATCGCCTCACATGTTAATCCTGTTCAGAACAGTGCTCGGTCACAGGGCCAGCGGACGGGGTGGGCTGTCTCTCTTCTGTGTTAGTGGGCTGTTAATTGGAGATTAGCAGCACTAAGACCTTGAGCTGGAAGGAGCCAGGCCACACAACAGAGTCGGAAGAGGAACATGCCGTCTCGGCTTCCCCGTGTCCTAGAAGAGAGGCAAGCTATACCGGCAGCAGACCTGGAGAGGAGGGAGGGCAGAGTGTGGGGCAAGTACATGTCCTAGATGTTACAGTGAGGTTTACGGGCATCTTGCTCTTCCAGTTTCTTCCACAGGCTGCCATTCCCAGGATGCAATGCTCTGTGTTGATTGGCTGCAATATTCCTTCCCTGTGGTCTCATTGTACCTCGATGAGAGAAGATTATAAAATGCGTTCAGTTCATATTTGGCAGCTATTGTACCACCTGTGGTCTTCAGCAAGCACCTGGATTAATAACACCTCTGGGGACATTGGCAGTCCTTCTCTGCTACTGACAAAGAGAGCAGCTTGTTAGACCAGGAATCCCCAGCATGACACCCATGGGCACCGTGGCACCCACCAACACCTTTCCTGGCTAGTGTTGCCAGCCTCCAAGTGGGACCTGGAGATCTCCCATTTTTACAACTGATCTCCAGCTGACAGATGCTTTGAATGGTGGATTCTATGGCATTGAACCATGCTGAGGCCCCTCCCCTCCCCAAACCCCGCCGTCTCCTGGATCTACCCCCAGAGTCTCCAGGTATTTTCCAACCAAGACCTGGCAACCCTATGGTGCCTGCCAATAATTTTTAGCAAGTGAGTGGAGCCACATAGGGCTTTTGCTTAGCAGGGCCTCCAATTGGCCACTGGTAGGGTTGCCGGCTCTCAGTTGGGAAATACCTGGAGATTTTGGGTGTGGAGCCAGAGGAGGGTGGGGTTTGGGGAGGAGAGGGACTTCAATGGGGTATAATGCCATAGAGTCCCACCTTCCAAGGTGGCCATTTTCTCCAGGGGAACTGATCTCTGTTGCTTGGAGATCAGTTGTAATCCCAGAAAATCTCCAGCCACCACCTGGAGGTTGGCAACCCTAGCCACTGGAGATTGGATTGGCTGTTCAAATTAGAATAAGGGTTTTTTTTAGAGGCACCTGCTGCCACCGCAGTGTTCATTTTATTCTCTCTCACGTCTCTTCCTCAGTGTATTTTTTAAATTAGCCCTCTTCTCCCCTGCACATGTGATTTCTCTGTGTGTGCAGCTCTGCCTCCCAGGGCAACCATTTTGGAGTTGTCTCCATCTACAGCCATTTTGTGGTCGTCCTCACAGTCCCTGTGTCAGAATTCCATAGGTTCCTTCAGGCTCAAAAAAGTTGGGAAGCCCAGCTTTAGAACTTTGTCATATTTTGGATATCTTCTTCTCTCTTTGGATCTCTGTGTGAGATGCCAGTAAAGAGCTTGGAGTGAAGAGGCCTTAGACTCTCCATTCAGTTACCCTGTTAATAAATTACTGCATTTGGCTGCTTAACAAAAGGCACTTGAGTTACTGTTTGGTTACTAGGTATTGGTCAGTACAATAGTACAGTTAGCTTGAAATCTCCTTTGTAAACTTACAAATACTACACCTGCCACTGATGAGAGTCTGCCAGGTTTTGTGGCTATTTTGCCTCAAGCTGGACTAAATCAGTCAAAGGCAAAGCTTTATCTTCTCCATACAAAGCAAAGAATAGCAACAGAAGGGAACAATGACGCCAAAGTCCTGATGGGTAAATACGTTAAAATATAGGTGTCCATGTGACAACCAGTCAATTTATGGTGGAACTTCTGGAACTTGCTGGTTGCAAAGAAAGCTGGTCCTTCCTCCACAACCAGAATATACTGCTTCATACAGGTATATTAATAAAAACAAAGAATAAGCCAAACAAGACTGTAGTCATCCCATCTCTGCCTTAGAGAAATAAATACTAGTTTCTGTGCCATTGTTTAGCTACTGTGGTTTAAGAAATCACTTGTTTATAAATTTATGGTCAGATAACAGGTTGTCATTAAATTGGACCACTTAAACTTCATAGATGTCCCTCTATCTGTACTCCATTCTGAATGACATGATGTTTTAGGAACAAGGAGCACCTCGACTGAACTACAATAATAAGATGATACTACGGTTGTAGTCTGTCTTCCCTTTTAATAAACAGGCGGCCATTAGTTATTTCCTAGAGATTTACCAGATTGGCACAGGAAATGGTTTCATTATCTCTGGTAACAGTCAGAGGATCAAAAGTAAGAAGCAAGAGTAAAATCCAAAAAACAAAGCCCATGGAGTACATTTTATTAATACCAACCAAAATAACACAATAACGCAAGCCAGTTTGGTATAGTGGTTAGGAATGCGGACTCTAATCTGGAGAACCAGGTTTGATTCCCCACTCCTCCATATGCAGCTGCTGGTGTGACTTTGGGTCAGTTACACATTCTTTCAGAGCTGTTCTCTCAAAACCAGTTCTCTCAGAGCTCTCTCTCAGCCCCACCTACCTCACAGGGTGTCTGTTGTGGAGAGGAGAACAGAAAGGAGATTGTAAGCCACTCTGAGACTCCTTCAGATAATGAAGGGTGGGGTATAAATCCAATCTCCTCCTCCTCCTCCTCCTCTTCCTCTTCTTCTTCTTCTGTTATGTGAGATCCCTAGATCTTGTGTTTCTCCCCTTCCCACACAATGTTGGGGGTTTTGTTTTTGTTTTTTAACATCCAGTCTGATAAACAGTTCTGGAGAGCTCAAAACCCCACTCATTGTGTAGGGTTGCCATTAGGCCTGGAGAAAATGGTAGTGTTGTTTTAATAGAGCTTTAATGCTGGAAATGACTGAAGCTTTTCATGGTATGGAGGTAATTGACATTCCCTGATAAATAACAACCCACTAAACTACTGTCACGAACAGTTGGACTGGGTGACTGAACAACAACAACAAAACCACTGTTAAAGGGATAGGGGATTCCCCCACCCACCAGGCAGCTGGCAACCGTCACACCATGTTGTGTTATCTTTCATTGCTCTTAATAAAGGTATGATACAACTTTTGTTCCTTTGCAGCTGGAGAACCGATTCACACAAGCATGTCCATCTCTTGGGCTACAATCCTTTCCTGGGAGTAAGCCCCACTGAACAGAAGACTTACTTCTGAGTAGAACTGCTTGGGATTGCTCCCTTGGTCCCAAGTGGCTTGATTAATCAGAACCTGGTGACTCACAATTAAAGCTAAATGATGCAGGGGCGAAGTAAGGGCTCCAAAGTTTTTAGTCCATTTGATCTCGGAGAAAATTAGTCCAGAAAGAAAGTTGATTGGGCTAATCTGTACAGAGTTTCCTGCCTTTAGTTGTGACAGTCTCTGGTTTCTCAAAGAAAATGGGGCTGGTTGGGGTTCCTGATCCCAAACATGCCACAATTTATTTAAACTGTTTTCTATAGTCCATTAATTGGTTTTCTGATGTGAAATTCAGAGCTGGTGTTCTTCTGAATCCCTGCTTTGGTAGCCTCTGTGAATTAGCACTGGAACTTGTTGTTATTGCATAGTCCAAAGGATGGAACAATTTACAAACTAATAGAAGGAAGGTATATCTATCCGTCTTGCTGCCTGTCACTCCTGAGGCAGTTAAATGAAAGACTGTTTTGTACAAGCTGGCAATTCTCAGCAGTTGCTAGGTTACGGTGCCCTGTACTCAAGAAAGGATCAGCTAATTAAAGATTGTTCTGATGATGAAAAGCTTCTGTCTCAGTGCCTCGTTGGTTGTTGGTTGTGTCAGTCCAGTTTCTGCTTGGGGAATCTCTGGGTGGAATTCTGGAACCCGCCAGATACTTCTCTTTTGTCTTGCTTGGGCTGGTGTTGTTGTTGGAATAAGCAATCTCTGGTGTACAAAGAAGAGAAGAAGACCCTGCAGGGGGCAGCAAGAACACAATTAGATAGGATAGTGAGGTCAGCACCTTCTTTCCTGTTAAGTGTCATTCTCTGTCTGTCTACAGATAGTTGCTCTTAGGGCAATGCCCTGCTTCTTATCTGAAGTTCCATACTCAGGTTGCGGTCAGATGGGCAATTTAGTCTCTTTCTCTCTCTTAGCTAGTGATGTAGTGAGGACCTATCTCTGTCTCTCCTTCTTACTATCAAGTATGTTAGTTCCTGAATAAAGCTTTGTCTCTACTTTGATCAGGTTGTGCACCTTTGCTATGTTAATTACTCTGCCAACATTTTTGTTCATAAAGCTTAATATTAGACCTGATACTGTCTTCAAAAGTAAATCCCAATGGTTTGAATGTTGGATTTTGATGGAATAAATTGGGGTTTGTCAGTTTTCAGCTCCTTGGGACTGACATACCAGCAGGCTTAGGGTGTATTTGCTCCTTATTTTTAAAGTTATGTTTGCACATTTGGGCTTTGATCTTGAGAGAGAGAGAGCTGTACTCAGTACATTGCTTTTTCTTTTAGTGGTAGATTTGATGCCTCCTCACTGCCCTAAGTCTTCAGCAAACTGGATGCAGATGAAACTGGGATTAGATTTCTAATTAACTGTCTCTGGGCACCGTTGTTTACTTTTTTGCGCAAGGGAAAGGGCAGGCCAAGGAAATCTAATCTTCATGTTCATCCCCTACCTTTCAGCCCATGGAACCTGAGCTCTGAAGCACAGGCGTTCCTAGATACCTCTAAGCAGGGTGGTGTATATGCATCCGATGAAAATATCCTGTGCTTTGTGCCAAGAACAGCTGGATTCTGTGACATGTTTCAGTTATACCAATGAAGGTCATTTGCATGTATGCACTTATTTTGCATAGTTTAGGTGGCTTCTGCATAGGTCCAGCACTGGGGAGAGCAAAGAGGATGCAAATCAAGTGTTATCCAAGCATATTTCCAGTCCTACCTTGGAGTTTGGGAGGAGTGTCTCAGGATGCCCCTAGTAATTCTTTCTGTCCTTTCGATAAGCTTTTACAATACCTGGTTTTGAAATGAACCTTAAACGCATGAGTTTTATGGGGAGGAGTGGTGGCTCAGTGGAAGAACCAGGTAGTTGGTGATGTGAAAGGCCTCTGCCTGAACCCCGGAGAGCTGCTGCCAGTCAGAAGGAACAATACCGACCTTGATGGACCAAGAGTCGGATTCAGTACAAGGCAGCTCCATGTGTGTACCTGTGAGTTAAACTGGAAGCTGGGTACAGAAAGCTGTGAAGCCGTTTGTCCATTCTGCTTTGCCCTTGCCACTGTGTACTGGAACTGATGCTCTGAATAAAAGGCTGGTCCCCTTTTGGAACGCTTGCGGGTGCTCCTGCTCAGTGTCCTCCTCACTCACAGTCAAGAGACACGATATCTGCATGCATGAGGTTCCTTTATCAGCCAGCCTCATGACAGCTCTCCTTCCTTGCAACCTGTTGTGTGAAAGCAAGCATGCCTCCTCCTCGAAACTCAGGAAAGACCGTTAATAAGACCGAGGCAACCTGGAAGCCATAGAAGCAGGCCCAGGGGAAAGACTTGCTGACAGGCAAGATTGCTCTCCTCTGTATGACTCAGATGACCTATACGCTTGGCTGTTACTTGAGCCAGGGCTTAAGCCCAGAGAAAATTAGTTCTATCAGCAGTGGACAGGTGCATCCTGGGGCAGCTCAGGGACTGCTCTGGTAATACAGATTGTTCAGAACAGGAAATTATGTACCTTCTCTTAAAAGGAATCCAGGCTCCATGCTTTCTCTCTCTTTGTTGTTTTCTCCCTAGCTTGGTGAAAACAGTCTTAAAGTGCCTGGAGAAACAGTGTGGTGTAAGATTGAATGACTGGGCTGAAATCACACCTCAGCCATAAAGCTCACTGGGTGACCATACACAACAAATCTCCAGATGCCAGTTCCCCTGGAGAAAATGGCTGCTTTGGAGGTTGGACTCCATAGCATTATACCCCACTGAGGTCCCTCCCCTCCCAAAAACCTGCCACCCCCAGGCTCTACCCCCAATTATCCAGGAATTTCTCAACCTGGAGTTGGCAACCTTACCATATGTCATCTCCTCTCTCTTGACCTAACATGACTCATGGTACTGTTAGGATAAAATGGAGCAGGAGACAATAAAATGGGGCAGGAAAGGCAGGATAAAATACAACAGGGAGATAGAGAGCACGGGCTGTTAAGAAGTTATAATATATGTGTGTGCAACTGCTGTGCTCTGTGTGTTGGCAACCATCTTTACACAATCCCTAAATCAGACCTTTGCAGCTTGTTTGACCCACCAATCTGAATGCCAAAGTCATCCTTGTGGCCTGGTGTGACTTGTCAAATTTTGAAGTGCTTAGGCCTGAAAGGGGAGATTATGTTATTTGGGAACTCCCTTCTGTCGGTGACCTGCCCCCTTTCTGTGTGGTATACCATATTAGGAATTCTGTGCCACACACTGTGGCCAATCTGCACTTCAAAAACACAAGAGATGACAGCTCCAGTTCATTTCTTTCCCCTTTGATTTCCCAACTCAGAAATAATCTTGGGGTTAGTGGCTGTGGGCCAGACAGTGAGGAAAGCAGCTTTAAGAGGTTTTATCCTGTCTGGAGCTGCATTCGCTGTTTCAGTGCCTTTGAGAGACTCTTGACAGGACACTTCTCAGACCCTCCCAGAAAAGAATGAACACTATTTAGACCGCTGTTTTCATTTTGGTGTTTTAATCCTGAAAACATGCTCTGACAAGGGCGGGGTGAAAGGGGTATCTTCACAGGTGTGTAAACAAACACTGTACTGAAATAGTTTATAAGTGATTCTTCTGAGAGGAAAAATGCGGATGGGGGATGTGATGGATTGCAAAGAAAAGCAGACTTTTTAAAATGCTGCTTATGTCAGAGAATCCTGGAGAGAAGAGCTTATGTGATTGGCTTCTCCATTCACTCTCTGTTTGGCCAGCATCAGCTGAGAGAGGAAATAAAACAGCTGATTTGGAGGGGAAAGATTCATTTGCTTTTTGGTCTTGGTCTGAAATCTAATGTCTGGATCAGTAGCCAGAGGGTTTGGTGTCTGAGGGAAGAGACATTTGGGAATCAGTGTTTTCTGACAGGCAATAGTCAGAAAAGTACTTCTAGAGAGAGAAGAAGGGAGACCCCATTGTCTTAAATATATTAAAACTGCTCTGAGGGAGAATTTAGATTCTCAGTCACGAAAGCTACAGAACAGCCTTATACAAACAAAGGATACTGGAGAAGTATTTGGCAGAAGGTCTGGGCAGTTAGAGAGAACTCCCATACAAGCCAAATAGTAAAAAGAGTTATTGCTTCTTAGGAACAAAGAGAATAACTTCCTGCCAGTGAAAGGGGTTGGGAACCCTGGTCTGTGATAAAGGGGAGAAGCTTAGACACCTCAGGAGTTAGTGAAAAGCTGTAATATCTAAAGAGAAACCTAGAACTATGAAGGGATAAATCTAGAAACTTTAAGCAAACACTGTCCTCCAGAAGAAACATTAATGAGAAATATACTAAACAAAGTACCTCTCAAAGAAAGAACTAGAAAACCTTGAAACAAAACTACAAATACACTGTCTTGAATGTTCTAAGAATTCAGCTCTGTATATATTAGAAAGTTTTTACCTCAGCAATCTCAAAACCTTGACTACTCCTATTATACATATATTCCCTGCTTGTTTACTAAAATGTTTATTCTGTTTTTGAAAGTTAATCTGCCTCAAATGCCATTTCACAAGGGTTTATAAAACAGGAGAGCTCCTGTCTTTCCCTCAAGTTCCTGTACTGGGTCTAAAGCCTAAACCAATATCTAAACAAAGGGTGGGACAATTTCAAGTGTATATCAGTAGAGAAGCTATACACACCCTACTGTAAAGCGACTCAGTCACAGAAGGGAAACTGAAGTTTTGGCGGGGGAAATCTGCCAGATAGTTGGGGAGAATAGGGGAATTCACCCTCTTTGTTTTCCATATTTGACTGTGTGGTTCGAGGTCATCCAGTGAGCTTCATGGCCCTTGCAGGAATTCAAACCTAGGTCAGTGACAGCATGATGTTCCAGTAGGTTATGGTTTTGGGGAGCCTGCTGCTGGATCCCACCTTTTATGATGAGATTGTTGGCCAGGTTAACAAATGTGGTACATAGTCTGTTGTCTATATGTATAACCCTGTCCCCTGGAGCCACCAACAATAGCCTGTGCAAGATGCATAAAAGAAAAGCTTTATGAGCCGATTATTAGGCAGATCCTTGAATGGTGGCCGTCATCGCTAAACAAGTTGATTAATGTTCACTAGCACTTTATAATGTTGGAAGGTTTTAGGATTGTTTATAACTGTTATTTATGTGTTTTTATTTTTATGTAAGCTGCCTTGAGCTGGCCTTGGCTGGGAGGACAGGGTATAAATCTGATAAATAAGTAAATAATGTCTGTCTTCACAACAACTCTTTGAGGTAGACTAGAAAGAGAGGATGACTGGCCCAGGATCATCCATGGACAGTGTGGATATTTGAACCCAAGTCTCCTCAGTTGTAGTCTGACAATCTACTCACTATGCAACACTGCCTCTGTGTGATATAGCAAAACATTTAATTGCTGGTTTGCAATGGTATAAAGAAGTCTTCCTCATCTGTCTTCATCACTTCGTACCAGGCCTCATAGCCACTCCTGTCTTCAGGCTGTGTGTGAGGTTTCAGTCCCACGCAAACCAGCCTTGTACAGTTGTACTACCTTGTAGCAACTGTGCTGATTTTATATTCCATGACTGATACTTCACCCTTCGTAGTTCAGAGCATTTGAGGGCATTCTATGACATCTTTGTCTCAGATGCAAGGCGAAGAGATGGAAAGATAGATGATGGTACTATATTAATCCAAAAGGATTAATCCCAAACAAAGATTATAGACAGGGTGTGTGGGGTTTTTTTTTTTTTAAACCATACGTATCAGTAACATGCATGAGGTTAAGACAATTCCTTGTTTTTCTTGACAGCACACCTGGAAAATTCTACTCTTTCAGAGAAATATGGTAATTTTCTTTTGTATATCCAGAGTAAATAAATTGCTTTCTGCTAGCTTGCATTTTCCCAACACTGGAAATAAATCAACTGCTTAAGCTTTATTTTAGGATGGAATTGGATACCACAACTCCTTTGAGCTGAGGGAGTTCAGACATCCTTGCTTTTTGTTGTTATACCATGGCGGATCCGTTTGCCACCTGCTTTGGGTCACCGAGGTGCAAGAACTGAAAACAGATACCTACAGTAGAATGGGAACCTGAGATGTGGCTGATCAGTATTGGGTGAGGGACTCTTTGGAAAGATATTTTACCAAGAGGAGCTACAGGGTTTGAAATCACCATCACTATCAAAAGACTAGTAGGCTACAACAGTTCAGTGGGAATAAATGTTACCCAACGAGGCAATCTCCAATTAAGTTGGGGGAAATTAGCTAAAGGAGACAGAGCAAGAGGGGGTAACTGGGATTCTCCACCTGTGCATATGGGGATTTTTTCTCTTAAGAGAACGCTCAAGTAAACCAGGCAGATGTTCAACCAGAAAAAGTGTTTATTAAAGAAAAGAGAAAGAATTTTTAAAAACACACACAATAAACACACATACAAGAGCAAACTAAGAGAAACATAGGGAGGAGAGGGGGAGAGTGATTTTAGGGAAGGTAATAATTACCATTCTTGGAGAGGTTCACGGAAGCAGCAAAATGACCAGAGTTTTGAGAGAAAAGGGAGCCCAACAAAGTGGGGGCATATGTGGAGGATCCAAAGCGCAAGCGCATGCACACACACCCTGCTGAGAAACAGTGTGCTATTGATATTGGGCAAAACGTGCCATCTGGTGGGCATTATTATTATCAATAATTAGTTAATTTATACCCTGACCTCTCCTATGAGTGGGCTCAGGGCGGCTTACAACATAAAATCCACAAAACAATAAAACCAATAAAACAGAGGGAGGCACAATAAACAATAACAGGAAAACCCATGCCTCATGTCAGGTAGATAAAGGTATCCCAGGAAACTCCAGTATTGGAACTGATACAGGCATCTTAACTTATATGACTTGACCTTCTCCAGTAATTCCCCTTCTATGGATGGAGGTATGCAAGAGTCTAAAAATAGTATTTACAAGCCTTGTACAAAATATTGGGATTTGGACCCAGTAAGTGAACGAGATTATAGACTGGGAGAAGGATACAGGGTTGCCAGTAGGCCTGGAGAAAAAGTCTTGTCCCTTTAACAGAGGCTTAATGTACAGCAGTGGGCAGATGCAAGCTTTTCATGCATGGAGATACAGTTACATCACCTGGTAAATCACAGCCCATGAAGTTTCTATTAAAGAAGCAGTGTGTTTTCCTTTCAAGCAGCTGGCAACCCTAAATAAAGGAGCAAGGAGATGTCTGTACTTAGGAACATCAGAGTGAGTAGAACAGATACTGATATTTCTACCAGAGAGCAGGATGCAACCTTCAATGACAGACGAGAAACTACTTTATCTTGCATTCTCTTTCTAGAAGTCACCACAAACCCAGAGCATTGCCAAGAAGAATCCTGTAGTCAGTACAAGATATTTCCTTGTCATACAGCAGCACACTTCAACTGCATTTGCCAGAAAAACAACTTAATGGGCTTTTCTGAGGTGGACAATGATGCGTGAGAGGTTTGATGACCCTACAAATACCTGGCAGGAAGGGCTAATGGTTTAGGTGAATAGAATTAAACATTGCTTAATTAAGGTAAATGGGATTATTAGTCCAAGGGTGAGTCACAGATTTTAACACTTTAATATGAGTATCCCATCTAGCTGTATAGTGGAAACAGACTCCTAGATATTGAAAACTTTTGACCTGTTCCATCACTTGACCTCTAATATTCCACTTAACAGGTTTCCAGATTTTTCCAAAAGTGATTATTTTGGAATAGAGTCAGTTTATTAAGTTCACAATAGTCTAGAAAGCAAGATAACATCCTTTGCATCCCTTTTTCCGAGAGGGAAAGAAGCACCCCATCATCTGCATACAGGAGTAATGGGACATGGATCATCCCCAATTTTGGATTATGTCCATCAATTCCTTCAAAAAAGGGAGCCAGGTCATTTAAAAATAGGTTAAACAGAAGGGGAGCCAAAATGCACCCTTGTTTAACTCCAATAGTAATTGGGATCTTAGGAGTTAATTCACCCATCTTTGAGCATCTAACCTGGCAGGTAGTCTCAGAATGGAGCTTTTGAATCAAAAAGAGCAATCCCAAGGGTGAGTCAATAGGTTCTTGGGAGACCCATTATCCTTATTTATTTCAGCTCATATCCCACCCTACCCTGCAAGTGGGCTCAGGGCGGCTTACAACATTCAGTAAAACAATCATTAATCATTCATCAATAAATAATAATTCATAAAATCAACAATTGCAGTTAAAAATTCCTGATGGCGGCTTAACAAATTCTAATTACAGTGCCGCTGCGCTAATGTTAGGGAGGGCACATTCTTACAGAGACCTGAGTCAGCTGGTGCTGGTGCCAAGTTGGTAAAGGCAGTGCCCAGCTCCAACAGTTGTTATGGCACTCTCCTGCTCCTGGGGAAACCACCACTGTTCCTCTATCTCTCTCTTGCACTGCTCTTCCTGGAACTTTGTTTGAGGCACTTTCAGGAGCTTCATGACCTCTCCTTCTCAGGCATAATCCACGGCTGTGTGACCCATTTAATTTCTCTGCAAGGGGTTGGCACCCCCACTGAGAAGCATATTGGCGGAACGGTAGTTGTCAGCCAGCACTGCAGAATGCAGAGCTGCGCAGCCCTTGAAACTGGCCAGTTCAGCCAGTTGTTGAAGTCATCCTCCCAGGTGACCAGAACTTCCAGAGAATGCAGCCCCTTTTCTTTGGCAGTTTCATGGACGCTGCTGAACTCATCTTCCAGGTTTGGGTCAGCACCAGCCACAAGCAGAAGATTCAGCATGCTGGTGTTTTAGTGTATAACTTCTACCATCAGTGCTGTCCAGCTGAACTTATGCCGAGCATTCACGTTGGTGCCTTCCTACAACAACCTGTCCACCTCGGAGACATTGTTGATCCTTGTAGCTTCCAGCAGCGCCTCTTCTTTGGACATGTGGCTCTTGTAGCAGAATGCTAGCCCAGTGGCCACCACTGCCTCCGCAATGAAGGCAGTGATCCTGAGCTGCCAGCACTGTCCCTCAGGGCATCTCCAGTGGCATCTCCCAGCATGCTCTGGGTTGGGCCAAAGGCACAGCCCGCTAGGCTCCTTGGGGAGATGGACTGGGGGGGTCCCTGGGAGTTGCCTCTTCTGGGCAGGTCAGCCTAGGCAGCCAGCTCTCCCTCTTGCCCTGGGGGGACCATGCCCACCACATGGTAGTCCAGCTCCTGTCCCCTGCTGGCTACTGTCTGGCACTGCAACCGTGTCTCATCCCCACAGTGCCCCCGGAAGCAGTCCATGGGAGCTGCAGCAGGCAGAACACAAATGGCTCCACCACCTCGTGCTTGAAGTCAGCTTGCAGGTTGGTAGGGAAGGCCGCATCATCGTCATCACTCCAGTTCTCCTCCTGTGCCGGAGCTCCATGAATGGGTGGTGGGGGTCTGATTCCTGACACAAGGAAGTGGGCGAGACTTGATGGCAGCAGCTTGCTCATCTGGCAGGCCAGCATATCGGGTCCCCCCCCCGGACCGGCTGACAACCAGCCCTTCCAGTTGCCCAAGAAACTAAGAAGGCAGTTATGCATCTCTCTGCGTCATGGAGGAGGCAGTAGACAGTCAGCCACTCTTACACTTCTAAACTAAACTACATGTCCAGGCTTGTTTCTGACTAGTGGCACATTTTGTGTCATTTTGGGACCAGGCAGTATCTTGCATAGGGGTGGGCACGGACCAAAAAAATTGAGGTCCATGGAGGTTTGTTGTTCGTGGGATTTACAAAGCACGAACCATGAACCTCCATGGACTTTCCCATTTAATGGACTGGGTCGTGGTTCATTAGGTTCGTGAAGGGAGGGCATTCAAAATTCCCTCCCTTCACTCACTGAGTTGCGCTGTGGTGGCAGCATGCCTCAGCAAGTAAAAGGGGAGCATTTTGAATGACTTTCCCTTACACCCCAGGTTGTGCCACCACAGCACGACTTAGGAAGTGAAGACATTTAAAATGCCCTCCCTTCACTTGCTGAGTCACACCACCATGTCGGCACGCCTCAGGGAGTGAAGGGAAGGCAGTATGTGGGTGGTCTGTGAGAGTCAATAACCAGTCCAAATTATGACTGAAATGAGTTTTATTAAGAAGAAGAATTTAGATATTTACACGCAAATCAGAGATCACAAGTATATGAGAAGAAATAAAAAGAATTAGCTGGCGAATAGAGGGGGTAGGGAGATTGGGGTAACACTATACCAGTCCTGAAGAAGTGCAGAGGTCCAGAGGCTGGAGGGAGAAGGTGCGTGGATCCATCAGTGAGACCATGGAGGACATGAGTTATGATCACAGGTGATGGCTTTGTGTGCCCAGTTCAATCACACCATGCATATGGGAGACTGGGTATATTTATTCCCAAAATGTATCCTGAGGGTATGCTAAAGTGTGGTGGCTAGTTTCACAATGGGTTGATGGGATTCCCATCATGGAACAATAGTGTGATCTGGGTGCCAGACAATGGAGATAAGGTTTCTTAATGTGTGGCATGCTGAGCCTGGATGTGTGATGATTTAACAGAGATGGATACATCATGTTTACCTTGATGGGTCTGGCATTGGTAGGAGAAACACAGATGTTTTAGACAAACACATGGACACAGGAATATGAGGATTCTCCAGAAGGTATTTCCTGACATACAGGCGTGACAGGATCTGGGGCAAGGAACATACAACATATTCCATTCATGACACAGACCAGTGTCAGAGTCCCAAGCCAATCAAACTCAACAACAGTCCTTCAAGGAAGTTCAATTTATTGGGAGAGGTACTTACGACATCGTTTGACACATTCTGTGTCAGGAATGGCAGTTAAGCAGGAAAACAGATAGTTATACACAATTCATACTAGGGGCCCTGATGGAAAGGGACCAATAAGGAGGGTCCCTGAACATGCCCAAAAGAAAACTGCCCACCACTCCCAGCGGGAAAAAGCGGTGTGGTGGAGCTAAGCTTCAAGCACAGAAATGAGATAAGGGAAGAACCAGGGAGAGGGGAAGGCTGAACAAGTGAGAGATGGGGGAACTAAAAGCACCCATGGTGGCATCAGCTGACAACCAGCGGCTCTTTGTCCCTTCTGTCTGCCTGTACATTTGACAGATAAAAGACTGGTCATTTGGTCAGGATGAGATGCCTGAAGCAAGAGCAGAGATTTGTCCATTCTTTGCCTTATGGACTGAGCAGAGAGGAGTGGGGTGGTGGTGGTCTTGCAAGGAGGATGTTTGACACTGCTGCTAGCCCTGTGTTTTTCACTTGGCCTATGATCTAAGCCAAAATGGGATTCTCTTCGTCTCCCAGCAAAAGCCACTATTTAAGCCAAGCCTGGCTTCATGAGGGCACTGCCTGTGGAGGTTCAGAGGTTGTTCTGAGGTGCCTTTCTCTTGGGAAAGACCACCCCTATTGCAGGGCAGGAGCTGTCTGTTACACAGCCCAATCTCATTAGATCTCGGAAGCTAAGTAGGGCCAATACTTGGATGGGAGACCTCCAAGGAAGGCTGTGCAGAGGAAGGCAATGGCAAACCACCTCTGTTTCTCACTTGCCCTGGAAGCCCCTTGCTGGGGTTGCCATAAGTTGGCTGCGACTTAACAGCACTTAATACAAACATAAATATGAATACATATGGGAAAAAAATCCAAAAATAGCTTATTTATGTTTACAGAGCGCTTATGTGGACAAACATACTAGAAATTTAATAGAACCACAATACAATCTATCAGTTTGAAGTTGCCATTAAAAAAGAAATGAAATACATTCTAATACATACTTCTTGATCATAATCAAAGGATTATGAAGACTCTGAAATGTTATAGACAAAGACACACATTCTTCAGGAACCTTGTAAGTACACAGCCTACAACATCAGATGGTGCAACTGGTAAGATGCATTTTGATCTGATAATAGCATATTGCAGAACATAATTTTTCAGTATTTCTGACCAAATGGAATGCACCTACAGGGCAGGACAGATGGTCGCAGAGTCAAATACTATAGTACGTAATAGCAAATAAGAGCCCTCAGATTCAGGCAAACTAGACATTAAATGCAAGCACCTTGCCTTTTTTAAAAATGGAAAGCAACCCTGGAAGACTGAGTGGCAGCAGAAGAGGGCGCACAACACTTTTCCCTACTGGATGTTTTCCCACTAAAAGTTGCCCTCCCAACTGCTTTTCCCTCCACAAGGGGAAAATTATATCTCCTCCTCTGACTGGGGTGAGGGAAGCAGTGATTTTGAGCAGGAAAAAATGTCCTATATGGTGGAAAAGGTGGCACACTCTTTCCTCCCTTTCTTCTGATCAAAGCCTCCCAAAGGTTGTTTTAAATTTTAATGACAATTGTGGGTTACACATAACTGCATATAGTTTGACACTGAAGTGATCTTTGGTGTAAGAACAGAGATGTTGCAAATATATTGGAGTACCCCTATTTTCTGGTGTGGAATTTTGAAGGATACATTATCACTCTAGTATGTTGACTAAACCAGCTTGGACCACCTGCTCCCTTATGAATCTCCCTTTTAACATTGAGGCCCCTGGTCCCCAACTTCAGCACCAACTTAATGTCTAATAGCCTGGCAAGAACTCAGACTGCAGTGGTAGCCTGACCATCTAGATGCTGAGACAATGCCACCATCATTTATTAGTGCTATGTTCGCTAGCACTTATTTGCACATGTTGTGGTTTTTAATTTTATTACTGTTTTAATGTACCTTGCTGTTTTAATATATTAATATATATATTTTGTAAGCCACCCTGAGCCTGCCTGGCAGGGAGGGCAGGATATAAATTAATTAAATAACAACAACAACAACAACAATAAATCTGTCTTTACTTCAAGGACACCTTCTCAGGCTCTGCTCTGAGGTACCCTTAGCTTCTGACGCTAAGGAAGTGATGGCCAAGGACAGGGCCTTTTCTGGGGTGGTGTTTTCCCCAATGACGCTCACCAGGCACCAGCTTTACCTTCTTTTAAGTGCCAGGTTAAGATCATTTGATCCTCCTGAATGTTTAGATGACTGCTGCTTTTGTGCTTCTTGATCTGTTTGAAGTGTTCCTGCTGTTTTTTCTTTCTTTATTTTTCTGGGCTTATATACTCTTTGTATTGTCTGTTTTTAGGGATGTGAAATGGTATAGTATAGCCCCATCTTGTCAGATCTCAGAAGCTAAGCAGGCTTGGTACAGGGATGTGAGAACACCAAGGAAGACTCTGTAGAGGAAGGCAATGGTAGACCACCTCTGCTTCTCGCTTGACTTGAAAGCTCCTTGCTGGGGTTGCCATAAGTTAGCTGCAACCTGACAGCACTTTATGCTGGAAGGTCCAGATCCAATGTCCCCTGTCTCAGACCTCCAGACTGAGTGGCAAGAGAGGCTAGATAGCTAGATAGTCACACTGACCTTTCTTCCTGTCTCTACTCTTCTGACACTGTCCCCTTTGAAATGCAGATTGTGTTCTCAGGGACCATTTCCCCTTCCTTCTCTCTCACTCTGATGAAGACAAGCTCTCTTCCTGCATGCACCAAGAGAGAGACATGCAAGTCCTCTCTTGGCACCATGAGGCAGATGGGACTCTCACCATCTGCTTCCATTCTTTAGCTAGTAAGTTAGTACTCTATCATGTCCCTACTCTTTCCTATCCAAAGTGTACTTCTCAAATAAAGACAGAAGTATTTCTCTTCTAAACTTGCAATGTGTAGCTTTGTAAGCTGAGTAACCTGGTAAAGTAACGCTGCTGCATTTGTAGCTTTATTTAAGCACTCTGCTAACTAATGGTGACTGGAATAACCACACCAGTTAACCTAAATACTTTACACACATTGTCTGTTTTTGTGTTAGATAATTCGCTTATTTGTAAGGTTCCTTAAAGGTTTTTTAAAAAGTGAAAATACAAAATGATAATTCAGTTTTCCAAATACATATATAAATCGTCGGACCAATTCCTCCCCACCCCCAACCCAAAATTCTGAGGTTCCTAGAACTTACGATGTTGCTAAAACTGGCCCTTGGATTTGCCTTCCAGGAAAAGACCTGTTAAGCAGGAGGCCCAGCGCAAGCTGATGGTGACACAAACAGTGTCCTTTTTCCTAGATAACACAGAAACAAAGAGTCAAGTGTTCTGCCTGTCTCTTACTTTTTTCTCCTTGGAGTGGGTGAGATGTCACCCCCTCCCTCGACTGAGATGGCCCTCCAATAAGCGCTAGGGGCACTTTCAGGGCAGCTCCCCCCAACACACCAAGTAGCTCATTCCTCCCTCTCCCCCGCCGCCCGCCATAAGGTCTGCTGGGGATGGAGGATCCTGGCAGCTGGATCTACTGCAGGCTTCAGTCTTTTGTTCCAGGGCATTTCCCTGTTGGCACAGTTCAGGGGCTCTCTGTGTTGAGTGCTTCAACAATCACATGATAAAACACTTGAACAGCTGTATGATGCCAGAGACACAGAGGTCAGAGATGCTTGTCTCTTGTTATTTCTACTGCTACCAATCGGCCTGAACCATAAGCAGAGTTTGCCGGCATGTTGCTTCTCTGTGCAGTTCCAAGAATCTCCAGCACCCTGTTTACTATGCTCTTGCCATGCTTGCCTAGCAAGCCATTATTGGGATTAACTGGTGTGGTTAGTCCAGTTCCCACTAGTTAGCAGAGTGCTTTAAACAAAGCTACAAACGCAGCAGCACTTTGTGCATGCAGAGCACTGTGGTCTGCTGCTGAGCTATTGACCCTCCAACAGGAACTGGATTGCATTGTGTCAAGCACTGGGCCTAGTTCAGTTAAGCCTAGTGGTGAGTTTCCACTTTGTGGACATAAGCCAGGAAGACTGGCAGAAGGCTTAGAAAGAACAAAATTATAATAATTGGAGGAGGGGTGATAGGGCATAGGGTGTATGTGTTGCATTCTACAAAATCCTAGAAAGTGGTATTTTTAAAGATTGAAGCATTGGCTGTGGTCACACACACTAAATAATCCACTTCCAATCCACTTTCAGTGCACTTTGAAACTGGATTTTTACTGTGTGAACTTGCTAAATCCATTTGGAAAGTGCTTTGAAAGTGGACTGAAAATGGATTATTTAGTGTGTGTGACCACAGCCATTGTCTGTCACTAACCAAAAGTGGCAAAAATTTGTCACCCTATGGCCTCAGCAGAGATTGAAGACATTCCATCAGAACAGCTCTGCTGGATCAGACCAATGGTCCATCTAGTCCAGCACCCTGTCTCATACGGTGGCCAACTAGTTCCTCTGGCTGGCCAACAACAGGGCACAGAAGCTGAGGCCTTCCCCTGATGTTGCCTCCTGGCCCTGGGATTCAGAGGCTTAGTGCCTCCAACTATTTTGTGTGAGCATCTACCACTATCATCACCATTTTCCCTCTGACTGGGCCTGCAAAGTCAGTATGCATTTGAATCCAGGGTGTATCTGGCCACTTCCAGGGGTGGGTTGTGCAGCTGGAGATGCTGAATGAGTTTCCTGGCAACAGGCCCAGCATTCCAGCTTTGTCACCCAGTATAATAATAAAGAGTTGCCAGGTCTCCCCTGGCCCCTGGTGGGGGATGGGGGGTAGGGGTTGCCAGATCCAGGTTGGGACACTCCTGCATATTTGGGGATAGAGCCTGGGGAGAATAGGGACCTCAGTGGGGTACAATGCCATTGAGTCCACCTTCCCAAGCATCCATTTTCTCCAGGGGAACTAACAGGCCAGAATGAGCATTAAACACACAATAGTACTGCAAAAAGCACTGGGATGCATTAATGGCACTCTAGAACAATATTCTAGAAGTGAAAATGTGGAGCTCTCGCACCTTTATTAACCCTTTCCAGGCCAAAATGCCTCTGTAACTTCTTTAAGGCATCCCACTGTTTCTTGCGGTACCATTGTTTATGCAACGCCTGTTCCAGCCTGTTCCGAGGTGTTCCAGAGGCGTTTTGGCCCAGAACAGGTTAATAAGTGCAGAGTATCTCTATGTTTGAATTTCCGAAATATTGTTCTGGAGTGGCTTTAAGACATCCCAGTGCTTTTTGCGGTACTATTGTTTGTTTAGTGCCCGTTCCGGGGGGTTCCAGAGGCATTTTGGCCTGGAAAGTGTTGATAAAAGTGTGAGAATTCCGTGTTTTCACTTCTAGAATATTGTTCTGGAGTGCCTGTAATGCATCCCAGTGCTTTTTGCAGTGCTATTGTGTGTTTAATGCCTGTTCCGGCTGTTCCGGCTTTTACCCTGTCCCAAGAAATTTGAAGGATTCCCTGCTTTTCCTGGTCTGTGGTTGCAGAAGCAACATCCGTGTGCATCCAGAGCTGCATGCGTTCTCCGCGATGGCCTGGCAACCGTATCAGTGGCCTTGCCCATCCTTCACCAGTCACAACCCTGGGTTTAGAAAATTGAGCTGATGAGGCAGTTGATGAGAATGCTCCTGCCATTAGCCGCTGTCACTTTTATGACTCCCTTCATGAGTGATAGAGCAGATGAGGCCTCCTGATCCCATTAACCACCTCCGCGTGTTCCTCAGGCCTAGTAAGGAGCCGCCGCCGCAGCCAAGCAGAATGTCCAGAGAGCTCCCCAGGCAGACTGGAGCCAGGAGTGCCAGCCACCTGCTGAAGAACTGGAAGCATTTCTGACAATCAAGAACCATTTCTTGGAACCGCGTCACGCCAACAAACCCTGCTTTTGCCACTGAATTTATACTTCACTGGGAGACAAAAAAAATAAGGCTTTATAATATGCATTTAGATTATTAAAAACATGTCTTCTCCTATGTGTGACGTTTACTTTTTAGGAGTACATTTAAAAATAATGTGAATGGGAGATATTTGAAAATACACACAGGTATATTAGCCCAAGAAACCTCAGCCTATTTGAATATAACTGTTACCCCGCAATAATTCCCTGCAGTTTTGCTCGGGGAGGGGGGGGTGAGCAACAAGCTGTTTACCTCCATAGACAGCACTATCGGATCCATATGGTGAGAGGGCAATTGCTATTCACATCCCTGCATCCTTGTGAAACTTGCTGCAAGACCTTGAACAAGAGTCTTATATCTTAATAGAACTTATCTCCCAGGAAAATATTTTTTTTAGGAAAATAATTTTTTATTGATTAAAAAAAATTCTTACCACACTGTATCATATCTGACTTCAAAAACAAATATATAAGCAATACTTGAACAATATTAACTATTTTAACAATGTTAAACATACAACCAGACTTTTAAACATTTCTACAAATTAGAATAAAATTAGAATAAAAGTTTCTACAAATTACTATAGATACATTACTTATAACAATACAACATATAAAACAAATCTCACAGTTATAACTACTATGTTACATAAATTTGTAGGTACATTACATAAAGATAATTAAAATTTGATACAGCTTATCAAGTCACTGGAGGATTTGTTTCCTGAAACCAAAACTAGCGTTTAAACCATTGAGGTTTTTTAACCTGTTTCAATCTATTCCAAATATACTGGTCTTGAAATTTCAGCTGCCTAATCCTGATTTTTGTTCTTTATTTCTGTTAAGCATCACACCATCCAACACACATGAAATAAATAATAAAATTTATTCATCTCACTATAGACCAGGGTACCTTCCTTTTATTTCCTAGTTTCCTCTTTTGTTCTACCATACTTTTTTGAGTTATACTGACTGGTGTTTCCTCATTATTTCCTCTGTTTTGTTTAAGATACCAGTATCGATAATTCCATGAACCTATCTCCCAGGGTTGTTGTGAGGAATAACAGGCCACTGAGAATTCTAAAGCAGCTTGTGTCTACCAAGTACCAGTTCATTCAAAACTGCTGTGAAGGTAAGAAGTCTGGCAGGCCCTTGAGATATATGAGCTTGTAACTTGGAAACGAACGATATTGATTCACTCCAAAACGTTGCTTTCTAATAACTCTCCAGAGTCCAAAATCATTTTCCATGCTTTTCAAGGCCTGGACGATAGGCCCACCTCTTGATACTTTACCTTCTGTGAATGTCTCCTGTTGCTAGGTTGAGAAGATTCCCCAAAATACAGTCCTAAGCAGAGGTCTCAAAGGCTACCCACCTGAATCAATCCTAAGCAGAGCTATACCCTTCTAAACCCACTGCTAACCCATTTTTCTCCAGGCCTGTTAACAACCCTAAATCCTGTGCATGTTGCCTATATTTTCACAGGACATACATCAGTTGGTGGCTGCTACCTGTGATAGCTACATGGGGTTTACTTGCAAGCAGGTGTGAATAAAATTGCAGTGTGACAGCTTGGTACTAGGTGTGCTTACTGAGAAGCAAGTCTTCACTAAGCTCAGGGGTTTAGTCTCAAATATGTTGGTAGGATTGCTGCTGTACGCTTTTTCATGAGTTAAAAGTTGCCTTAGGGTTGCCAGGTCCTCCCAGCCACTGGTGGGGAATGGGGGGCAGGGTTGCCAGATCCAGGTTGGGAAACTCCTGGAGACTTGGGGGTGGAGCCCGGGAAGGATAAGGACCTTGGTGGGGTACAGTGCCAGAGTGTCCACCCTCCAAAGTACCCATTTTCTCCAGGGAGATGAGCTGTAATTCTGGGGAATCCCCAGGTCCCACCTGGAGGCTGGCATCCCTAGTTCCTGCTCTGAGGGGAATCACCTCCTCCCCCCTTGAACTATTTAGATTTTCTGTTTTCAGATGCCTGTAAGATTCTTACAAAGAAATATTAATCTAGTCAAGGTTCGGACTGGTTTTCTATATCATACAAAATCGGAATTACGCTGGATATCCTACAGCTTCAAATTCCAAAGCAACTAGAATTTAAAAAGTGAGTCATTTTCTACAGTGATATTTAAAAAAATCTGTGTTGACTGAAAAGTCTCTAATGGCCACCTCTCCAGAAGGCTCAGAACATAATTTCTTTCCTACCTTTGCCTCTCCGTTACTCTTCCACAGGGGACCACATCTTGGTTGCCATGACAACAGTGACGACCAGTGGCCTGCTGCATCATCACACCATATCTAAAGGCCCCTGATGAGAAGGTAGGAGAAGAACAGGCAGAAGGAGATGCGCGTATGAAATGCCCTTTCCTTTTCCACCTTGGTTTTCAGCATCCTCTGTGTTCCCAGTCTGGGAGAGGGAAGAAAATGGGACCAGAGAGGAAACCAGTGCAGGGAAGGAAACTGAGAACAAGAGCAGCTGATGAGGCAATAATTTTGGAGCTTGGCCATTGCAGAGGCTATTAAAATTGTGAGCACTGTGCTTATCGGCAAAGATTTTAGCCCATGAGAAGGGGGGAAATTAAGCACCTTTCTGTGAGTATTGATCCATGTGTGTGTGTATGCATATGCTGCCTGTAACTGAAATAGGTTTCATTGTCTTGTGCTTAACTGAAGGTTAGGAAGGGGAAAAAATTGGTTTGTTAATTTTCTCTGTAAATATGTTGCATTTGCAAAGATGGGTGGGGTATACTGTGAGTGTGGCTAGCTAAGAAAAGCCAGAGAATTACTTGAGAAGCCTCATCTGAATTGTTTGTTTGTACATCTAACACCATCTGTGCCCACACTGATTCACAGAGTTTCCTAAACAAATAAAACGTGGGATTGTTCCAAGGAAATCCTGCAAGGATGTCCACCAGAACACTGATATACAGATGCACAGATATATATACCAGTGCATGTGTCTATGCATGTGTGTGTGTGTATATATACACACAGACACACACATAGTAATTTAAGTAAGAAGACAGGCCTTCAGTCTGAGATGTTTGCAGTCTATATTTCAACAGTTAAGGGGGAAGAAAATGAAAGGGGGCGTAGAGACATGCATAAGGATCACAGGATGAGATTATGCAGAAATGCATTTATTTATTTATTTTGCTTCATCTGTATCCCCCAATGGAGACCCAGAACAGATTACATTGTTCTGTTCTCCTGTTTTTTCCTAACAACAACTCTGTGAGGTCAGTTAGGCTGAGGGTGCGTGACCAGCCCAAGGTCACTCAGAGGGCTTCCATGGCAGAGTGCAGCTTCAAGGCTGGGTTTCATAGAACCTGGTCTAACGCTCTAACTACTACAGCACACTACACTACTACTCTAGCCACCACATGGGGAAGACTGAGCAGCCTGAATCTTCATCTGAGCCAAAGTGGAAAGAGAGTCTATCAAGCCTGTTTATCCCCACCTCCCTTGTGAGGAGTGCTGGGTGGCATACTTGTTTCTTCCTTCCCCCATTTTACCTTCATGTGAGGTAGCGTTGGCTGTGAGATTATGACTGGCCCAAGGTGATCCCCATGGCAGAGTGAAGATTTCAGGCTAGTTCCCAGGACCTAGAGTCTGACACTCTAACCGCCATACCCAACTGGCCGTGCTTCTAACTCATGCTCAACTGTAGGATCCAAATACTAAGGACACACTAGAGTCTACGGTGCTGACATTCCCACTTCCAACCTGAACTGGATGCATTTTGTTCTGCATTTGGTGAGAAAGATGATGTCTGTCTGTACTTGTACAAGTTTCTTCACTGGGCTGATAGGTCTCCATTCTGTACGGCTAAATGTGGTGCCTTCCATGGAGATAGATGAAGATGGGTAGCCATGTTAGTCTGTCTGTAGCCATAGAAAAGAGTAAGAGTCCAGTAGCACCTTAAAGATTAACAAAATTTGTGTCATGGGGTGAGCCTTCGTGAGTCACAGCTCACTTCGTCATACCCATTTTCATCTGTATGCATCTTGTTTGCTAATCTTTGAGATGAAAGAATTTATGGTGTAGAACATTACAGCCCAGCAGCTAACTGGAAGCAAAGCACAATGTGTTACAGCTGGTTCTCTGTTAGGGCTGTCAACTGCCTGGAGGGGGAAAATATGTCTGGAGATAAATGGATAGATAGCACTAGGCTGCACGGACCAATGGTCTAATTCAGTGCATTGCCACAGTTTAATTATTTTTGCTTCAAAATTTTGCTTTGGCTGGGTCTCTGTAGGGCTTTTCCATGGGGAAGGACACAGATTCTGTCCCTGAGATTTCACCCAATATTTCTCCACTTTTCTGAACTGCTGTTTATTTCTGGGCACTGACAATGCCTCATGAAAGCTATAGGCATGCATTTACCCGGAATTCACTCTTGTGCAGCCAACCTACGGCTAGTATCTTTTTATAATAATCAAAGCATGTGTGCCAAAAAGTGCAAAGTATAAGGGTTTGTGTTGCTCTAATATACACTACAACTCATACTGGATCCTTTTGCTTTGCTGTGGTTTTGTCTATTAAGAAAGGCAAACCTGCAGGAGTGCAGCTAGGGTTACCAACCTGCAGGCTGGGGCCTGGAATTCTCCCAGAATTACAACTGATCTCCAGCTAGGGTTATCAACTCTGGTCTGGGAAATTCCCTGGAGATTTGGGAGTGGTGCCTGGGGAGGATGACACTGGAGGAAGGGAAGGAACTCAGTGGGGATGTGGCACCACAGAGTCCACACACCAAAGCTGCCATTTTCTCCAGGGGAGAACTCATCTCTGCGATCTGAAGATCAATTGTAATTTTGGGAGAACTCCAGGCCCCACCTGGAGGAAAGTCTCCAAGAACTTCCAAGCCGGAGTTGGCAACCCAAGCTGTAACCTGGTCACCTATGCTTTAGGCCAAGGGAATCCAACCTTTTTGAGCTTGGAGACACCTTCAGAATTCTGACACAGCATGGTGGGCGCAGCCACAAAACGGCTGCTGCAGGAGGTGGCGCTAGCCATACAAAGGCTGCTGCAGTTTACCTTCAGTCACACACATTGAAGACCCTTGAGTTGTGGTGGCAGCTACTGCAGAAGCAACTTTAAAAAAAATCTGTATAGCCAATCAGATTTCCGAGGGCCAATCAGAAGCCTTGCTGGGCCAAAGCCCTAACTGGCCCTGCCCACTTTCTAAAAACACTGAGCTCTAAACAGTGTAATCAGAGTCCTCAGGTGTTTCTTTTATTACTCTTGAAAAAGAAGATACATCCCTATTTGCCCAGCTCTTTGAGTGGCCAGAATTAAGGGAATGGACTGTTTTTGCCAGAAGGATTTTCTTTTATCTAAGCAGATAGCCTTGCTCTTACCCAACTTGGAGAGAACCCTCTTACAGTGTGGCAGCCATGAAGGCAAGTTTCCAGCTACTACAAATAAAGGGACTTTTCCTGTCAGTAGTCCTTAGAAATCTAGGGCTGCGGTCAGATGATAGGCTTATCGAGTTTTGGGTGCACTTCTAATTTTATCCGTATTTTCTTTGTGCTGGAGAATTTTGTCCAAACATCTACCCTTAACCTAGGGTTGCCAGGTCCTACTTCCCCACCAGTGGGGGGATGTGGGGGGGGTGCCAGGAGGGAGAGGGGCTGCCCTAACATGATGACATCACACAGAGTGACATCATCGCATCAGGGATGCAGCACTGTCTGCAAATGCCCCCCCCACTTTCCTCCAACCATGTAAAAGGAAACTTCAATTTAAATGGTTGGGGGGAAGCAGAGGCCGCTTCAATAGAGTGGGCGCCACAAGATCACCTCTTGTAAGGCAAGCATGTGTGGCACCTGCTCTTTTGAGGTGGGGGGAGCCGCTCACGCTTGCCCTGCAAGTTGCGATCTCACCGCTTGTAAGGCAGGCACGGGTGGCCCCTGCTTTAAAAAAGCAAGTGCTGCTCATGCCTGCCCTGCAAGCCGTGAGACTGCGGCTTGCAAGGCAGGTGTGGGCAACCCCCACTCAGGGCCGCTCCAGGTGTCTGGGTGCCCTAGGCAGGACAGCCTGGGGCGTCCCCCACTGGGGATGCCAACCTCCCGGTGAGGCCTGGAAACCGGGGGGGGGAGCGGCGGCGGTGGAACACTGGCTTTCCTGGAGGCTCCGCAGCTGCGGGGCCCCCAGGAAAGCCAGGGAAGGGGGCAGGGGTCTAGCCGCCGCCCCCTCCCTCCCAGTGCTGGCTTTCCTGGGGGCTCCGCGGCTGCGGGGTTCCCAGGAAAGCCGGGAAGGAGGCGGGGGATCTAGCCACCGCCCCCTTCCTCCCAGGCCACCCACAAGGCGGAGGGGCTGCAATTTATGGGGCGGGGGGGCGCCTCTCTCTCTCTGCCCGCCCGAGGCGGCATGCCGGGCGGGCGGCGGCCCCAGGTGAGGCGGGGATGTGGAGGCCTGTGCGGGGGCTGCTGCTGCTGACCTTGGATCCGGCGCACTTGTCGAGGAACTCGTGCAGCTCCCTGCAGCCGGCCTCCCGCAGCAGCATCAGGTTGACCCGGCCGGAGCTCAGGTGGGCTGCCATGGCCGGACAAGGGGGAGGGAAGGAAGAGTGGGAGGAAGGAAGGAGCCGCGAGGCTCAGGCCTGGCCCAGGTGGAGGGGAGGCCGGGCCGCCTCGGTCATGTGAGGAGGAGGAGGAGGAGGAGAAGGGCGGGCCGCGGCCCTCCCCAGGAGCCCGTCTGAGAGGTGGTGATGGGGGGAAGGTTTGCAAGCAATGCTCCCTCTAAGCTGTGGAGTCCTGTGAGCAAAAATCCTACTCTGTGAGCAGCTGGCATTAAAGTTGTGAGCCGGTGATTTGGCTGCTGCACCAGCGCCAGCTTTCCTGGGGGCTCCGCAGTTGCGGGACCCCCAGGAAAGCTGGGAAGGGGGCAGAGGTTTAAGCCGCTGCCCCCTCCCTCCCAGCGCCGGCTTTCCTGGGGGCTCCGCAGCTGCGGGACCCCCAGGATAGCCGGGAAGGGGGCAGGGTCTAGTGGCGGCGGAGGCGGGCGCCCGGTTAGGGTGGCGGGGGGTGCTTTTTGGGGGGGAGTGGGGCGCCATTTGGCACCCCTGAGGCTGGCGCGCCCTAGGCGAGCGCCTAGTTCGCCCTATGGGCGATCCGGCCCTGCCCCCACTAACAAATTTTGGGCGCACAGCCCCCACCTCTTCTGAACAGCATCTATTTAAATGCTATTGGGTGGGAGGCCACACGTGCCTGCACTCCAAGCTGTGATTTGCAGCTTGGAGTGCAGGCATGTACAGCCATCCCTGTTCCTCCATCCTGCAAGATTTAAAGGGCCAGCTGGAGGGCCTTTTAAATCTTGTAGTAGGGGGCTGCTGGAATCGGCACTGAACCGTGAGTTGGAGGTCTAAATTAAAGCGAAAACCTAACCCCCCCCCCCTTACGAGAACAAGCGGGAGGAGGGGAGTTTCCCCCACTAAGGAACGGGACTTATAAAAGGAAAGGGGGAGGTGAAAGAGCGGAGAGGGCTGGTGAAGTACCTCTGGGGTTTTCGAAGCAAAGTGTTAGCGTATCTCCGGAGGGACGCGGCACGAACTTTGGGAAAAGTAAACAAAAGTAATGTCGGCAATGAAAAAAGCCCCGATTAAACCGGAAAAGAAGGGAGGTGGGACTTCCGGTCCGGGGAATCCCCCTCAAGAGTCTGCTGTCAGTCAACCGAAAAGCGAGTTACTGCACCCTCTGCTGGAGCAAATGCAGAAAATCAATGAAACATTAAGCAGCATGCAAGGTGTTCTCAACAGCCAGCAAAAGCAAATGAATGAAACGTCAAAGAAGATGGAGGAAATAGCACAGAAATGTCTGGTCTCAACGGAAGATACTAAGAAAGTAAAGAAAAGGGTCAACAAGTTGGAAAAACATCAGGATGAGCAAGAAAAAGAATTTTGCAATTGCAAATGGAAAAATCAAGTCTGATACTCCGTTTTCAGGGCATTAAAGAAGAGGAGAAAGAAGATCTCAGATTGTTACTAGCGAAGGCCTTGGCACCAGTAACTGGCAGAGAAAAGCGAGAATTACAAGAAGAGATGGATGTGGTCTATAGGGCCTACTCCACTTATACAAAGAAAAATAATCTGCCAGCTGAAGTGGTTGTCAAGTTCACTAAACAGCGTACGAGAGATCAAATATTGAGAGCGGTTTCAGCGATGCCCTTGAAGATTGAGGAACAGACTATAAGAATACTGAAAGATGTCCCATATGAAATTCGAATGAAAAGGAAGGCTTATAAAAATTTGACCACTTTTCTACAAAATCATCAGGTCACTTACAGATGGAGATTTCCTGAAGGACTGGACTTTAAGTTTAAGGACAAAAAAGAGAGAATTGACTCCATCTTCCTGCTGGGTGGTTGCTCTTGGGGGTAGGGCTTGCCCCCACTGGCCAGCTGGCCGGCGGCAGGAAGGAGCCCCCCAAAATCAGGAAACCCCAGCAGGGGGTCTGGCAGTGGCAACCCTACCTTAACCTACTGCAATGTGCACTCACCCTGTGGTTGACCATTCAGATTTTTGCTGTACGGTAACCACAAAGCGATTGGTCAGGCAGCATCCTTTAAAAAAAAAATGTTGCATGTGCAGGAGTCCATATTCGAAGCACTGCTCCTTTTTGACAGCTCAGCAATCCCTCTGCCAAGTACTGTGATCTCATTCATTCCTATACAACTGTAGTTCTCCACCAAAAATCACTCCCTTTCCTGCTTTTCCTGCTCATCTTTGCATCTTGTCTGTCAGATTGGTCAGCATCAAAAAAATTGATCCTCAGGTGTCACAAAACTCAAAATTGGAGAGGGGTGAAAATGGGGAGGCAGCAACTGGGGAATGGGATACAGACAATGCTGCCTGAACATGCCTTTTCAATCCGCAGGGCAACAACAATGACATCAGATCAAACAGCTTGTCTGACCGCACCCCTGAAGAGACACTAATTGTATCACAACGTGCATTTAGCTTGACAGATGACTAGGCCTTGGAACTAAAAACTGAAAATGTTTTCTAGCCTAAACATTTTCTTCAAAAAAGATGTGCAAATTATCCTTTTATAGTTAGATTTGTGCGTGTCTCTGGACACAGGTGCAACTACTGGAAATGTGATCTGGCCTTTCAGACCAATATGGGAAGTGAGCCTCCAAGATAAGACAATTCTGTGAGGCACAGCAGCGATTCGGCATTTTACTTTCTGGCCAACCACTGTACCTGTGCCTTTAACAACATTTCGAGGAAGATCTCAGTGGGTGATAATGTTTATGTCTGTGCTGTGAAAAGGCTTCACCTGCAGATTTCTGCTCAAAAACTAGCCAGCTAGGCAGTTCTTCTCCTAGTCAGTTGGCGACTCTACTAAATATATTGTTTGTTTATATAGCTCAATGTACCCAGCGTTTTAGTAGAGCAGCAAAATCAGGGCCCTGCTCCAAGGAATTTACAATCTGTTTTGGGTTTTTTTTTTAAAGTATGGGAAATAACAAGAAACTAGAGAAAAGGGATGAGACAGGGATAAATGAGAGGAAATTCAGTTACGGGAATTTAGATTTCATTTCTGGTGAGGAACTTTGCCGTAGGGTTGCCAGGTTCCTCTGGCCACCGGTGAGGGATGGGGAGGGGACAGGATTGCCAGATCCAGGTTGGGGAGCTCCTGGACATTTGGGGATGGAGCCTGGGGAGGACAGGGACCTCAATACCATAGAGTCTACCCTCCAAAGCATCCATTTTCTCTAGAAGAATTGATCTCTGTTGTCTGGAGATTAGTTGTAATTCTGGAGGATCCCCAAGTCCCACCTGAAGGCTGGCATCCCTAGTTTGCCATGAGGCTCACTGTGCGATGTTGGGCTAATCACTTACTCTGAGCCTAACTTACCTCACAAAGTTGTTGTAAAGATAAAATGGGGGGGGGGGAGAGGACTATACCACTTTGTGTTGCCAAATTCCAGGTGGGGCCTGGAGATCTCCCAGAATTACAACTGATCTCCAGACTACAAGTATTAGTTCCCCTAGAGGAAATGGCTGCTTTGGAAGGTGGCATTATATGGCATTATACCTCACTGAGGTCTCCCTCCCCAAGCCATGCCCTCTGCAGGCTCCACTTCCAAAAGCTCCAATCTCTCAACCCCAAGATGGTAACCCTAACGCCGCCCTGAGCACCTTCAAAGGAAGGATGGGAGGAAAATGTAATAAATAAATAAATCTACAGGACAGCGTGTTCTGTGGTGGAGTTGTGAGATAAAAGATCCCTGTGATAACGGACTATGATGCCTCAATTGACTACGGTTTTCACCTAAAATCCCCATTTGTTTGGTCTGCTTGGATGGGTTGAAATAATTTCTATTTCCTTTCATTAACTTTTTTAAAAATTCCACACCCTGACCACAGCACTGGAGAGAGACTGAGGAGCACCTGAAGCTGTCATCTCAGGAAGACCATGAAGCTGTGGTTTTGCTCTGCAGCTGACAGGGCCGTCTGGCTAAAATGAGAGAGAAGTTTTCCAGATTGTGGGTGGACTAAAACGGTTTGAGGCTACAGCAGCCTTCAGAATAGAGCTGAGTTCAGATCAGTGAGGAAGAGAAGGGTCAGCTGCCGAGACACAAAAGAGAGATGTGTGCGCATAACTCCTGTCAATGCTAATGAGAGTCACGAGATGAAATTCCCCAAGCACCGAGGACCAAAGCCGCCCCCTCAATGTGCAAGCAGCATAAAGACGTGTCTGTGTGAGTTTTGGCACGGGATGCTGGCATAGTGTGGAAGAATAATAGACATCAGAAATGAACATGAAATTATTTGTTCATCTTGCCCATCCATCCCCACGGAAACCAGTGCAGAATAATTCTCTTCTGGCATGTTTTGCCCACTCAGCAATGTAAGCAACCAAACACACACACATGAACTTTTCTCTATTCTTTTTGAGTTTACTGTGAAGTTCCAGGCTCTGGATTCTTTGTTAAGCTAGTATGCCCTTCAGTCTAGTCCTTTCATTTCTGTCTCCAGCTGTATTTATTTTAATTTTAAAAATAAGAAATGCCCTGCTGGATCAGATCAGAGATCCATCTAGTCCAGCATCCTGTTTCATATAGAGGCCAACCGGTTGCCCTGGAGGGCCAAGAACAGGACATACATTGGCCTTCTCCATGGTGATTGCTAGCACTGGTATTCCCAGGTTTACTGCCTCTGAATATGGAGTCTCCCTTTATCCTTTTTGCCTAGTAGCCAGCAATAGACCTCTGCACCATGTATCTAATTCCCTCTTAAAGCCATCTGTGCTTGTACCCATCACTACATCTAGTGGCAGTAAATTACACAATTTAATGAATTGTTGGGTGCATAGGTATTTCTTTTTGTCTGTCCAATTGGGTGCCCCCCCAGTTCTAGTATTAGGGTTGCCTGGTATGGGTTAGAAAATACCTGGAGACTTTGGGGGTGGATCCAGGAGAGGGTGGAGTTTGGGGAGGGGAGGGGCCTCAGCATGGTTCAATACCATAGAGTCCATCCTTAAAAGCAGCCATTTTCTCCAGGGGAGCTGATCTCTGTCAGCTGGAGATTAGTTGTAAAAGCGGGAGATCCCCAGGCCCCGCCTGGAGGCTGGCAACCCTGTCTAGTATTATGGGAGAGGAAGCTCTCTCTATTCACTTTCTCAACTCCATGCATAATTTATTAACATCTGTCACGTTCCCCCACTGTTCACTGCTTTTTTAAACTGAAAAGTCTTATATACTCTTTAGCCCTTCCTCATCGGAAAGGTGCTCCAACCCCTTAATCGTTTTGGTTGCCTTCCTCTGCACTTTTTCCAGCTCTGCGCTATCCTTTTGTGAGATACAGCAGCCAGGACTGTGCACAGTATTCCAAATGGAGCTGGATATACAAGGATATTACAATATTAACTGTTTTATTTTCCTGATAATCCCCAGCAAGACATTCACCATCTTAAGTGGTGTCATACACTGAATTGACATTTTTATCAGTACAGCACCAAAGTCTTTTTCCTTCTCAGACTCGGCCTCCAGAACCCAGGAGCATATATGTATTTAAAGTTAGGAATTTTTGTTCCGGTGTGCATCACCTTAAGTGTGTTGCAATTCATTTGCCATGGTGTTGCTCACTCACTCACTTCACTATGGTCCTCCTGTAGCTTTTCCCAATCCACTTTGGTTTTCACTATCCTGGATAGTCTGGTATCATCCACAAACTTAGCCACTACACTGCTCTCCCTCAACTCCAAATCATTTTTGAACAACAGCAACAATAATTATTATTACTGTATGGCATTGTGTGTAGAATAACCAGGAGATCTTAAGATTGTCTGGCAGCCAGAAGTTCTAGCTCTTGTAACATTATGCACCACTAGGTGCAAGAGACATTCCAGAGGTGGTTTTTCATTGCCTGGCTCTGCCTCATGACCCTGGTGATCATTGGAGGTCTCCCATCCAAGGCTGACACTGCTTAGCTTCCAAGATCTGACAGGATTGGGCTATCCTGGGCTATCCAGGTCAGGGCCATTGGTGAGCAAATTAAATAGCACTGGTCTCAATGCTGGACCCCAATGCTCAATTCCATTTGTTGTGAGAACTGTCCATTTATTCTTACTCTTTGCTTCCTGTTGTTCAGCCACTTAAAAAAATATACTGAGCTTGTTGAAGGGTTTACAGCATAAGTATGAATACAGTATACATTAAGTACTGAAAAGCAAAAGTCCTCAGACTGCATAACTGCTAAACTTACTCAGGGAGTCTTTCATGAGCTGCTTTGTTAAAAAGTCTTTTGGAAGTCCAAATATATCATGTATATGTATATTACTTCTTTATCATACTAATACCTTCTCTCTCATCCATGGACCTTAACACGGTGTATGGGGTTTGTAGTAAGTCTACTATATTCTCTCACCACAGTGTTGTGAGGTCAGTTAGGCAGAGAGAGAGAGAGAGTGTGTCTGCTGTAAAGGCAACCAAGGGACTTCATGGGTCAGTGGGGATTTGCACTCAGATCCAAATCAAATGCTCTGCTCAAGTGCACCACGCTGGCTTTTACTGCTTGGGACATCCTTGGTACTGGACTAATTGGAAAGCCAGAATAAAGGGGCTTGGTATCTGAGTCTCCCCTTAGCAACTGTGCACCTTCACCTACAACCTTAGTGACCGAGAATCTCCACTCTGTGAGAAGAGTCACCAGCACATCCAAACAGCTGCTCCCATTTCTAACACTGACAGTTCTTCATTATTTGCTTATTATATTTTTACCCAGCCCTTCTTACAATGTGCTCAGGGCAGCATATGCGGTCCCCTGTATAGCCTTTGTAACCCCATCTTTGTTACAGACTGGTGACTGACCTTCAGTGGCCTTGAGTTCTGTGAGGGGACAGCCATCGGGTCACTCCCAAGAGAATAATCTTCTCTCCCATGCTCCTTAGCAGCCTGATTTGTTTCCTCTTACCACTAGATGCCAGGTGCCTGATGGCCTGGCTCATCTCAGTCTTTGGGACAGCTTGATTTATGATGTCTTGAGAAGCAGAGCCTTTTTTCCTGGGGGAATGATGTTTTCAATCTATAAATTTAAAAGTCATGAACTTTTAAACAGTTTAAAAAGCGGGGCTTTTCTTGTAGAAAAAGCCCAGCAGGAACTCATTAGCATATTAGGCCACACCCCTGACAGCACAGCTCATTAGCATATTAGGCCACACTGCCATGCCTTCCCTTGGCTTGCCCAGGTGACCCATGGCTGCAGGGAGCCTGGGCAAGCCCCCCTTGAAGGGAAAGGAAGGCAGTTTAAACTGCCTTCCCTTGGCTTGCTCGGGCACCCTGCAGCTGTGGGGAGCCTGAGCAAACAAGCCCTTGGACAGGCTGGGGAAGGTATGGGAAGGCATTTAAATACCTCCCCAGTCCTTCCAAGGCCCCCTCGGCCTGCCCGCCTTGGAGTCGCTGGGGGATCACTCTCCAGGCCTTCCCCCTATAGCCATGCACGCAGAGGTTTTGGCTGTAGAGGGCGTGGCCTCCTGTGCATTCCTGCCCCCAAATAGCCCTGTTAAAAAGAATTTTGTCGAAGAGATACTGGAACTCCGTTCTGGCATGTTCCCCTAGAAAAAAAGTCCAGCTGACCAGTAGCCAGCACTTAGGATACAAAATGTTTCATTTTAGCTATGCATCTTGTCTCAAGGTCTGGCTAAGTTTTGCTATGCATGTGTGTATTCGAGACCCAGTGGATGGGAGCTCAGCCTGCCATTTCAGTAAGTTTGATCATTGCTTATTAACATCTACGTGTAAGCAAACCTGGATCTTGCATATCGTTCCCTTGGGATATCTGTGAACCTGGAGCTCCTGGCCAGAGCCCCAAACATTTCCCTCCCTCCTTTATCCTTGCCAAACCCTTTGAGTTAGGGTTTAATAGAGACTTAATGAGATGTTATTTGCCAGGTGATCGTTTTGAGTAGTTGGTCGGCAGTAGAAGAGCAAGACTCAAGTCCAGTAATACCTTAAAGACCAGCAAGTTTTCATGGTATAAACTTTGGCTCTCAGAAGCTAATGCTTTGGATATCTTGTTGCTCTTTAAAGTGTTACTGGACTTCAACCTAGCTTTGCCAGATGATGTTATTTACATCTGTTCTACAAAAAGCTTAAACTGTCCATTTCGGTGCATTAAGCCCCTGTTAAAGGGACAGGATGTTTTTTTCCCTCCGGGTACCCCCATTCCCCACCTAGTGTCCTGTAAGTTGTGATTTCTCCTGCGTTCCTGCACAAGTAGTGCCCAATTTAGACTGCAGCCTCAGGAAGTATGGGAAAAGGGACATCAGCCTTCTCTGACCTGTGCCATTCTCCCAACCTCAGGGGGCATTGTACACATAGTTATAATCTGAACTGGGCACCACACATGGGAATGGAGAAAACCTGTTACTCATCTATTAGACAGAGCTCAGAGTGAGGATTCCAGACCCAGCCTGTGTATTCTATAATGTGTTATGGGCTATTTACATGCAACTGTCTTGCTCTGTACTACTGGGGGTGGGGACCACAACCCAGAAGTCATACCTGCCTCTTTAAGCAGCTGAAAGTATACATAGCCAGCTGCAATGTCTCCCTGTTTCTCCTCTCCCATCCTCTTTCCTATCCTTCCATCTTTTTCAGTACCAAGAACCACGGAGGTTTCATCTGGGATTCCAGGAGTGGGATATGGGGAATGGGGCAGGGATGTGGCACAGGTAGGGTTGCCGGCTCTATGTTGGGAAATACCTGGAGATTTGTGGGGGTGGAGACTGAAGAGGATGTGGTTTGGGAACAGGGTTGCCAGGGCCCTCCTGGCAACCAGTGAGGGGTGGAGGGACTTACTAGGAGAAAGAGAAAGGCCCAGGCTATGTTGCCAGCATTGCACCAAAAATGACTTCATCATGCCAGCAACTTCTGGGCAACACTCTAGTATTTGGGCAAAAACTCTATGATAAAACTGGTTTGTATCATAGAGTTTTTGCCCAAATTCCAGAGTGTCACCTGGAAGTCACTGGCTGGCATAATTATATCACTTCCTGTGCAACACCAGCAAACATGGCCTAGGCCTTCCTCATTCGCCTTCCTGTTTCTCCTTCCCTATTTGGGAAGGGGAGGGACCTCGGTGGGATATAATGCCATAGAGTCCACCTTCCAAAGTGGCCATTTTCTTCAGGTGAACTGATCTCTGTCACCTGTAGATCAGTCATAATAGCAGGAGGTCATAATAGCAGCAGCCACCACCGGGAGGTTGGTAACCAAAGGCACAGTAGCTGTATTCCTGCCCATTCCTTTGGGACACTTAAAGGAACAAGCAGGATCCCTGAGTTGTGATCTGGGGGTGTCTTTCCCAAAGGAAATCCCCATCCTGAGCTTCAAAAGCTATCCATGAAACCTTGCATAGGGTACCATCATTTGTACTTATAAGGTTAATACCTTTTATGAGTCCCAGTCAGCAGCTCCTGGAGTCTTCTTTGTGCATTAACTGTATTTTCCTATATAATGTAAACTGTTTATTGGTTCTTATCACAGAAGAAGAAGGGTCTCTAACATATCAAGGGTTGTATCAAGGTTAACTGGACCCACCTTGGTCTGAGAGAACTGTTCCTCCCTCTAAGACTTGAGACCCTGGAGCATGACTCTGTCAGTAACATAGTAAAGATTACTCAGGGTTGGGACCGGTGAACCATAAGAAGAAGAAGAGGAAATTGGATTTATACCCTGCCCTTCACTTGGAGTCTCAGAGCGGCTTACAAACTCCTTTCCCTTCCCCTCCCCACAACAGACACCCTGTGAGGTAGGTGGGGCTGAGAGAGCTCTGACAAAAACTGCTCTTTCAGGAACAGCTGTGCCAGAGCTTGTGACTGACCCAAGGTCACATCAGCAGGTGCAAGTGGAGGAGTGGGGAATCAAACCCGGTTCTCCCAGATTAGAGTCCGCACACTTAACCACTACACCAAACTGGCTAAAGTGGGCTTTATTATAAGAGAAGCAAAACAATTTTTTAAAAACAATATAGTTCCAGTGAAGAGTTCAAGCACCTGAGAATGATAAAGCTGACTGCCTAGATACGCTTACTGAGTAAGGTTTCTTCAGCGCAGGTCTTAACTTATTGAAGCTTTAGCAAATTCAGCCCATAAGCAAGCCACATAGTCAATAAAGGAGAGGGACAAGGATGGTGGGAGGGAACAGGATGGAATGGGATGGGCTGTGAACTAGCAACATAAGACTACATTTCATAGAAAACCTAGGCCATGGATCTTCTAACCTCTTTCAACCAATCACCACACTGGGCCTTCTGGGGGGAGTATTTGTGAATTTCCTGCATTGTGCAGGGGGTTGGACTAGATGACCTTGGAGGCCCCTTCCAACTCTGTGAGTCTATGAAGATGACAGGATTGCCGCCTCCTCCTCCTCCCATCTGTGTCTGGCTGAAACCAATTAGCTAATTAACAGAATTGCTGCCAGAGTCCTTGGGATGGTAACATCTTGGGGAGGGGGCTAACACCTGTTGTTGGCTGAAAAGAGCAGAGGGGGAAAATCTACAAGAGGAATTGTACTCAGAAAAAATGGCTCATCTCTTGACAGGTTGCCAGCTCTGAGTTGGGAAATCCCTTGAGATTTGGGGGTGGAGGCTGGGGTTGGGGGAAGGGAGGGACTTCATTGGCCTATAATGCCATGGAGCCCGCTCTCCAAAGCAGCCATTTCCTCCAGGGGAACTCATCTCAGTGGTCTGGAGATCAGCTGTAATTCTTCACCAGGCCCCACCTGGAGGTTGGCAACGCTACTCATAAAAATAAGAGCAGATGCCAATATGGCTCAATTAAAAAGTCAAACCCTTAGGAGGTTTAAGTATACCAGTCCCGCCCCCAGAATTTGCTCTTACATCGGTCTTCATTTTAAGTCTATTTAGAAACCTCCCTCCCAAAAAAAACACAGGTAACCTTTCTAAAAAAGAAAACTAAATCGTGAAGAATTGCATATTTTAAAAGTGTAACTGGTGGGTCTTCCAACAGCTTTTTCTCATCCCGAATAATTTGTTTTTGAAGTGCATCTTGTTCTTCCATTTAAAAGCAACTCTGAGTTGCTTCCCTAATACTTGTTGGTATTTCATTCTGTGTTTATTGCTGGTCTGTCTTATTTAGTGTGAAAGATGTTTTGGAACGGTATTATGTAGCATAGCAACCTTGGTCCTTGAGAAAAGGCCCTGCGTCTTTACCAGCTGTGTGATATGTAGGAAGCTATTCCTCCATATGTTGGGGACAGCTTTCCCAATTGGTGCTAACAGATTGGGATCTAGATTCAGGCGGGCAGCTGTGTTGGTCTGAAGCAGCAGAACGAAGTTTACGTCCGGTGGCACCTTTAAGACCAACAAAGTTTTATTCAAGGTAAAAGCATTCGTGTGCAGACGTGTGAAGTGGGGTAGCCTGGGCTGTCCAGGTCTGGCTCCCTGTACCTCAAAGTAAATATTTTGCTGCAAAATAGATATCAACTGTATTTGTAACTGTTTATAGTGTTGTAAATCGCCCAGAGCCTTCATAAGTTGAATAGTATTTATAGTGTTGTAAATCACCCAGAGCCTTCATAAGTTTAATACAAGAAAAATAAAATAAAGTTTAAATGGATGGAAAGTGGGAGAGTGGTTTTTGTTGGGCTGTGACCACAGGATGTTTTACTGGTGTGCTTGTTTAAAAAGAGCAAAAAAAGCAGAGGGGAGACTGCAGATGAAAGAGAAGGCCCATCTTCGGAATGGACAACAATGGGGGGGAGGAGGAATCTGAGCTGCTTTGTACCTGCTTCCTTTTCTAGTTTTTTGTATAGTCTTATTTTAGCGCTGCTTCTTCCATGCTCAAATCACAAAGGTTAGGGTTACCCTCTTTCTCTGGCAAAGCTGAGGGATGGGACTTGACTTCCCAGCTTCCTGTACTGGCACAGAAGAGCGTTGGCACTGGTGTACTGTTTTATTGCCGTGCATTGGCTTTCCCTCATCTAGGCTGTCCAAAGCCTTAAAAACATTGGACTGGATGAGAGGCAAATCGTTTTATCCAGTTGTTGTGACCAATTGGCTTCTGCTGATTCAAGCCGTCGAATGTGTGCTGCTGAGTACATCTGGGACCAGTCTGGTGGCTGTTTTGCCTGTGAACTTCAATATGAGATACAAGGGCCGAATCTGCATTTGTCTTTCCCACCAGTGTCCCCGCCTTTTGACTCCACCTTCAAAAAAGCTGTCCGCATTTGGTGTCGTTTTCACACCTCAACAGTGCTAGCATATTTTCGCACATCCACGTATGTTTATCGTCCTTTGGGGCAGCTCCACTGTCATTGCACCTCCGCACTGCTTTAAAAGACTCTTCTCCAAACAACATTCAAACAAGCATAGAGAAAGATGGCATCACAGCAGCATGCAACTGATTTGAAAATGCAGATTCATTTAAAACGGTGCAGATTCATTTAAAATGGTGCAGAGGCGCAATGACAGTGGAGCCGCCACGAGAACATATGCAGACATGCTAAAGTATGCTAGCACTGTTGAGGTGTGAAAACGACACCAAATATAGACACCTTTTTTGAAGACGGAGTTAGAAGGCTGGGACACGGGTGGGAAAGACAAATGCAGACTTGACCACAGTTTTAAGTGATGGTTTGTGAAGGGGGCTGAAGAGAGTTCATTGGGCTGAACGATAGCACAAAGTTGGGTCTGCTCCACAAGCACCAGAAAGAGTGCATGAGGAACAAGCACTCAGAACTTTTACGGTATAATCTGAAGCCGTGTTACACCCTTTTCAGTCCATTGACCTCAATGGGCTAAGAAGGATGGAGCTCTGTTTAGGACAATGCTGCTAATGTCAGAATTGCCCCTAGCTGTTTGTTTTCTCATGGTGTGATGGTTAAAGTGTTGGACTAGGACCTGGGAAACTCATGTTTGAATCCTCACTCGTGCCATGGAAGCTCGCTGGGTGATCTTGGGCCAGTCACACCCTCTTGGACTAACCCACCTCACAGGGTTGTTGTGAGGATAAAACAGGAGAGAAGAATTATGTAAATAGCCCTGCCCTTCCTCCAAAGAACTCATGTTGTGGCAGCTCTCCTTTCCTCTATTTTATCCCATGAGGTAGGCTAGGCTGAGAGAGAATGACTGGTGAGGAGCTGTTCATAGATGAGAAGGGATTCGTCCTTGTTCGATACTCGTAATCTGCTCTACATGCTCATAATTCACTCTGAGTATAAGTGACTATACTGCCACATTTTGTTTGTTTTAGCTGAGCCCTTTTAAGCAGTAACCGGATTTCTTTGTAATTCTTCTGTTTTCTCTGCTGTTCCGATTGAGCATAGACCCTAAATAGTTCAGGCGCTATTCCGATTAAGGAGGGGGATAAAATAAACCTGGTGTAGGATTAGTTTGACTCTCTGCTTTGAATTCATCCCCTGCCTATAGGGCAAACTATGTATTATTCATCTGAGCTCTTAGCTTGTTTCCCAGGCATTAGTTTGTTCTCTGTCCTTATGTGCAGCTTTGTATGTTTTCTCTGGTGGAGACATCGTGCTTCTTGGGCATGACTCATCTAATGCCGTATTTTGATTGCTTGCAAGCAATTCTCTTGAGCTCTTTCAAAATAAGCAGCAGCCATGCGTATTTCCAGACGTATTTTAAAAAGTAAAAAAAGCAAATGCATCTAATCAGCCAGTGAAATTAGAAATAATATTTCCTGGGACACAAAAGATATTATGTTATAAAAGATCGACAATAGCTGGACTGAACAAGTAGACATAAGCAAAAAACAGAGAGAGAGAAAGAGAATATCTTGTATAGAACTTTCATAGACACATCCTTCTCTCTCCATTACAGCAGATTTTGAGAATGATGTGTTTTAGTGCGATGTTTACTAGCCTGTGAGTCAGGACCCAAAAGTAGATTGCAAATCCTATGAAAAATGGGTCCCAAGCTTTTGCAGTCTATTGATTTGTGTATGTTTGTCTTTTAAAGAGGGCCATCATACCAAGTAAATTTGGACTTGCAGGCAGGCCACTGTACCTCAAAAGCTGGGAACCAGTGTTAACATAAAAAGAGCCCTGCTGGATCAGACCAATGGTCCATCTACTCCAGCATCCTTTCTCACACAGTGGCCAACAGTTCCTCTGGATGGCCAACAACAAGGCACAGAGGCCAAGGCCTTCCCCTGATGTTGCCTCCTGGTTCTGGGATTCAGAGGCTTTAGTGCCTCTGAATGTGGAGGTTCACCTCAGTCAACATGGCTAGTAGTCACTGATAGACTTGTTCTCGGTGAATCTATCTAATGTTCTCATTTTGGATGGATGGGAGGTTGCATTGTATGAAAGAGAAGGTGCTTCTCTCCAGGTATGGAAATTCCTGGAGATTTGGGGGATGGAGCCTGAGGAAGGTGGGGCCTGAGGAGAGAAGGGACTTCAGTGGGGTATAATGCCAGAGTCCACCTTCCAAAGCAACCATTTTCTCCAGGTGAACTGATTTCTATCCCCTCGAGATCAATTGTAATACCAGGAGATCTCTAGCCACCACCTGGAAGCTGGCAACCTTATTCTAGTAATGGGTAACTGTTTACCTATACACTGTGCTGAAATCTGACACAGAACTTAGCTTGCTGGCTTTTGATTTCTTAAAATGCAGAGCAATTAAAAAAATACTATTGGTATAATTGTTAAATTTCAGGAAACATTGGCAAATGGAGTAGTAAGTGTTCTAAGGATAGACTTTAGGGTTCTTTAGGTGCAGATATAGGATTGTATAGTGGAAAAAGCATATAAAAGCCAACTCTGTCTATATTTTAGAAATTGCATAGAGCTCCTAAGTTTGATTCAGCAGTCGGTTGCTCTATAACCTTAATCCGCTTTGACATAAGGTGGTGGTTCTCAAACTCTGGGACCCAAAAGGGGGTCAAGCACACTCTCACGGTGGGTCATAGGGTTGCTAGGTCCCCTCTGTGAGATGCATGATGGGGTTGACAGGTCCAGGTTGGGAAACTCCTGGAGATTTTGGGATGGAGCCAGGGTAGGACAGGGAACTCAGTGGGCTACAATGCATAGATTGCACCCTCCAGAGCATCCATTCTCTCCAGGGGAACTGATCTCTGTAGTCTGGAGATGAGCTGTAATTCCAGGGGATCCCCAGGTCCTACCTGGAGGCTGGCATCCCTAGTAGGTCACAATTCAGGAGGGAGGAGGAGGAATAGGGTGGGACTGGGAAGGGAGGCTCAATGGCAAACCCAGGGCTGCTACTCAGTGTTGTATGAAAGGGCCATGAAATACAGCCTGCTGTTCCATAAGGCTGTACATTTATAAAAGACTAAACATGAAAAATAAAGTTGTTCAGTGTTAACTGAGGTGCGACCACTACATTTT
Source organism: Gekko gecko (assembly GCA_029375565.1). NCBI lineage: Eukaryota > Metazoa > Chordata > Lepidosauria > Squamata > Gekkonidae > Gekko > Gekko gecko. The sequence continues at coordinate 28,828,461 of JAPDNY010000005.1, read as the reverse complement.
ACATTAGGTGGGAGAAAGGATTGTAGAGTTGCTTTCCAAGCAGGTCCTGAAAATAGTATTAGAAGTGAGTCCTGCTTCAGAAAGTTTAGGAATCACTGACCTAGGGTAATCTGGTACAATGGACAACAAGAGTCCCCAACTTTAATAATGATTTAGTAGAGGGAAATGTCAGCAGGGGTACCTTTTCTCTGCCCCCAAAGCCATGCCCAGCTGCTTCTGCTGGAAGTTACCTAGCAGAGCAAATATCAAAGGTACAGTAGCTTTATCCTCCATTATCCTTTATCAGGGCTATATTTGGGCAGGAACGCGCAGGAACGGAGTTCCGGCTGGCTCCTGAGTTGGCCACGCCCAGCAGGAACTCATTAGCATAATAGGCCACACCCAACAGCAGAAACTCACAAGGATTGGCTACATTTGGGGTGTGTGGCCTAACATGCAAAGGAGTTCCTGCTACCAAAAAAGCCCTGGGTTTTGACAAACAAGGTAAACAGAATAAGAAGCAAAAGGTGGATGTGGCTGGATGACCACACTTCTGATAACATGGGGGTGTGGCCTAATATGCTAATGAGTTTCTGCTGTTGGATGTGGCCTATTATGCTAATGAGTTCCTGCTGGGCTTTTTCTACAAAAAGAGCCCTGTCCTTTATGCTCTCCAGTGGTACAGTAGTTTGTGGTGGACTAACATCTTGGGAGTCCAAGGTTCAAATGCCCACTCTGCCATGAAGCTCTCTGGTTGATCTTGGGCCAATATTGCTTGCAGTCTGTTGTGAGGGTATTATTTGCAGTCTGTAATATTGCTTGCACAGCTGTTGTGAGGGTAAAAATCAGTGCCACACCTCAAAAAGGATATTATAGCATTGGAAAAAGTGCAGAGAAGGGCAACTAGAATGATAAAAGGGTTGGAACACTTTCCCTACGAAGAAAGGTTAAAATGCTTGGGGCTCTTTAGCTTGGAGAAACGACGGCTGAGGGGTGACATGATCGAGGTTTATAAGATTATGCATGGGATAGAGCAGGTTGAGAAAGAAGTGCTTTTCTCCCTTTCTCACAATACAAGAACTTGTGGGCACTCCATGAAATTGCTGAGCAGTCAGGTTAGAACAGATAAAAGGAAGTACTTCTTTACCCATAGAGTGATTAACACATGGAATTCACTGACACAGGAGGTGGTGGCAGCTACAAGCATGGAGAGTTTCAAGAGGGAACTAGATAAATATATGGAGCAGAAGTCCATCAGTGGCTATTAGCCACGAGGTATAGATAGGAACTCTCAGTCTGGGGCAAGTGATGCTCTGTATTCTTGGTGCTTGGGGGGGGGAGTCAACAGTGGGAGGGCTTCTAGTGTCCTGGCCCCACTGCTGGACCTCCTGATGGCACCTGGTATATTTTGGCCACTGTGTGACAGAGTGTTGGACTGGATGGGCCATTGGCCTGATTCAACATTGGCTTCTCTTATGTTCTTATGTTCTCTTAAAAGAATGATGTATGCCTGAACTCCTTGGAGGAGGAAGGGCAGGTAAAAAAATGTACTAGATAAATATTATATGGGTAGCTGTCCTTTGCATCAGACTGATCAAGATGGGTAGCTGTGTTAGTCTGTCTGTCTAGCAGTAGAAAAGAGCAAGAGTCCAGTAACACCTTAAAGACTAGCAAAATTTGTGGCAAGGTAGAAGCTTTTGTGAGTCAGCTGGGAAAGTCAATGTAATCAGTGGGATTTTCTTAACATCTGTCCTATGCATCCTACCATTTAATCATTCAGTATCTTCCTGTTATTGAACTTGAATTAGCATGTGATGAGTCACTGTAGCAAATTTATATTAAGAAAGCTATTTTAAAGCCTTGCCTACTTAAAAAAGGTGCAACCTGTCAGCCGATTGTGGCAGCCTTACTACAAAGAAGGGGAAAATGGCTTAACGTCCCAGATTGCCTACAGTTTTCAAATCAAGCAGTAGAACTAAATCCAGAAGACGGTATTTGATGGTGTCTGGGGTGTGGGAGTGCATGAATGTTCCAAAGGCTGATCAGGAAGAGTCATTCAAGTATTAAAATAAGACCACTTGTAGATACAGACTTTGCTGGTATGCTGCAAAACAAAACACAATTCTCCCCACCCACCTTCCTCTCAAATACTGGATAATAAGTACATGCAGTTTGGTGTAGTGGTTAAGTGCATGGACTCCAATCTGGGAGAACCAGGTTTGATTCCCCACTTCTCCACATGCACCTGCTGGATGACTTTGGGCAAGCCATAGTTCTGGCACAGCTGTTCTTGAAAAAGAGCAGTTTCTGTCAGAGCTCTCTCAGCCCCACCTACCTCACAGGGCGTCTGTTGTGGGGAGGGGAAGGGAAAGGAGTTTGTAAGCCTTTGGGTAGTGAAGGGTGGGGTATAAATCCAATCTCTTCTTCTTCTCTTCATTATGCAATGCAGAAGAGATTCACAGCAAGCAATGAAAACAATCTATTTCCATAAACCCTGGTATGTTTATTACCTTGGAACTTTATTAATGAGGGTCTTCCCCCATGAACCTCTCTATATATCTTTGTGCTACAGCTTGGCAAAGCACGTGTTTTTACTCTTTGGTACCATGATTTTTGTCACTCTCAACACATTTCATTGGCAGACTGCTGAAATAGTTGGAGTGTTGGACCACGATAGTGGAACCCCAGCTTCAAATCCCTGTTTTGCTAGTGTAGCCCACTGGGTAACGCTGGAGCAACTGTGTGCATATAGTTCTCCCCCCCAAAAAAACCTGCAGCACAATGGGGTTGCCAGCATCCAGGTGTGGTCTGAAGATCGCATGGAATAACAACTCATCTCCTGACTACAGTGATCCCTTTCTTGGGATAGCATGGCTGATTTGGAGGGTGAATTCTATGGCATCTTACCCCATTGAGGTCCTTTCCCTCCCCAAATTCAGCCCTTCCTGGGCTTTATCCCCAAATCTCCAGGAATTTCCCAATCCAGAGTTGGCAACACTAGGGACAGCCACATATTTGGCTCTCCTTGGACAAAGGGTAGGATAAAAATGTGTTTGATAATGCATACTTGGTATTCCCATTTATTGCATTGGTCTGATTAATTGCACTGATATTTTTTAGTCTTGTACGTAGTCTTTGGTACAGAGAGGTGACCATTAAATAAACTGACTCTGTATAAACTAGGCTGCATACTGTGACCAGCCACTTAGTCGGGCCTTGGGTATGAGGTATGCATCCTGTTTACAACCATTTGGTGAACACCAATAAGTAAAAGTGATTTGTCTGTTAGACTGATATCCTGGAAAGGCCATGAGAATGTAGTGGGGGGAAATTGAGAATCAGCAATTAACACAGGAGACACAGCTCTGTTTCATATTGTTGGGCAACAATGTAAAACAGTGGGAAATGCAGAAACAAGCCTCGAATTGTAGTGTTTGTTCTTAATATGCCTCTCTGTACAGGTGTTCTAGCATCTTCAAGCCTACTGTGTGTCAGAGTTGGTGTTTTCTCAGGAGGAACAATCTGCATGAGTGATGGCATCGCTCTTCCTTATTGTGATTGTTTTTTTGCCTCCAAAGGGATACTTGCCAGTGTGGTGTAGTGGCTGAGTGGAGGACTCTGATTTGAAGAACTAGGTTTCATTCCTTAGTAAAGAGAAAGGTTTCCCTTGCTCGAAAGCCAGTCAAATCCGATTCTAGGGTTGCGGTGCTTATCTCCGTTTCTAAGCTGAAGATGTTTCCATGGTCATATGGCTGGCATGACTAAATGCCAAGGCGCACGGAGTGCTGTTACCTTCCCACCGAAGCGGTACCTATTTATCTACTTGCAATTTCTTGCTTTCGAATTGCTAGGTTGGCAGGAGCTGGAACCAGAGACGGGAGCTCAGTCCATCATGCGGCACTTGGGTCCCGAACTGCTGAACTACTGACCTTCCACAGCCTGCAGTTCAGTGTCTTAATCACCTGAGCCACCACAGCTCCTTTGCTTCCTTATTCTTCCACATAAAGCCAGCTGGGTGACCCTGGGCCAGTCACAGTTCTCTCAGAACTCTCTCAGCCCCACCTACCTCACAAGGTACCTATTGTGGGGAGAGGAAGGGAAGGTGATTGTCACTCTTGAGACTCCTTCAGGTAGAGAAAACCAGCTCTTCTTAATTTCAAATGCGGATACATGAATGTGAAATCTTTAGTTGGAAGTAGTGGCGATTTTGTTTTGAGGAATTGTTGTTGTTCAGTCGCACAGTCGAGTCCGACTCTTCGCGACCCCATGGACCAGATTACGCCAGGCCCTCCTGTCTTCCGCTGTCTGTTGAAGTTTGCTCAATTTCATGTTGGTTGTTTTGAGGAAACTTCCTGCTATTTTAGAAAAGTGGCTTACCCATGGTTATCAGAGGCCTCTTTTCATAGTGTTTTTGCTGCTCCACATTAGCGTGCCTATTCTTCTGGTCAAAGCAATCCCAAATTTGATAGCAGTAATGTATTGGGGGTCTTAGAAATTGAAGTTTTTGCTGACTTATTATTTACCAAAGCTTGGATGCTTGCATTACAGAATTCCTAGGGGGCTGCCCCAGCAAATGTCCCTCTGGATGGGGCACTGGCTTTGGAAGAAAGTTGTGTGCAGTAGATGAAAAATATTTGCCATCAAAGGATCCCCGCCACTGCTGATACAATGATACGTTATTCCAGATGTTTATAATTTGACAGCATTGTTTCCCTCCCGTTTGTATCTCTTCTGAACTCAGCTGTTATCTTCCCAGTTCTGTGTATCTCTTGCTGCCTGCTGTTGACTGTAGGCAGACACTGAGCCCGTCACTGCCCTGACTGTATTGTTGAACTTGGCAGAGGTTGTGTGCTTAACAGTGTTAGTTTTGGGAACAGAGCTTGATGAGAGAGATGCTTTGGTGCTCATAGGAAGCTGGATACTGTTCTGCAATTTCTTTACTGGAATATCAGTCCGGCTGGTTGCACGTAGAAAAACATAAATGCCATCTCTGTATATATTAACTCATACTTCTCTTCAGATGCATTCCAGACAAATAACCAAATTAATCGGTAGTGGCTCATGCTACCCAATCAGGTGTGTAGCGCCACCTCTGAGGTTTCACAGATGAAAACAGGTTTTGTTTTTTTTAAATACCCCTTATACCAGGAAATCTCTGCCTGATCCCTTCTCCCACTTGCTGAACTCTCTGCTCTGTCTGCTGGATATTGGTTTACTCTGCAAAAGCCCAGCCACCATTGATTTAAAAACCAAAAGAGTGATTTTGATGAAGATACACGAGGGGAGAAAATGGAACTGATCTATAATATGTTGTCAACAATTCAAAACAGGCACCGGTAGCTGCAGTCACGGTGTATGACATGGTGGAGTGTGCGCTGCATGGTGCCTTAGAGTTCATGTGTGTGGATGTGCACTAGAGACGGAAGGGACTCAGAGGTTTAACTGGGGGAAGGAGCAGAATCTTTAAGGTACTACACTGCTCCTGCCTAACATGCATAAAGCATCTCCAGAAGAAAAAAAGCAGGGGCAACGATTTACTAGGAAGTGGTATCAGGAAACAGGCTTTCCCCAGTAAATAAGAGACCAAAGTTTGAGTCCAGTGGCACCTTTAAGACCAACAACATTTAATTCTTGATATAATTTTTTGTGTGCATGCACACTTTTTTAGATACACTGAAAAAGACTTCCCCAAGCCTTACATATAACTGGGGGGGTGGGGGTTAGTTGCCAGGAAGGGCTAGTTAGAGTTAAGATGTATAAGTAACAGGCGATAAGTATAGCTGAGATTGGATTAAAGGTGAGACCTGTGAATAGCAGCAAATTAGCATACGAATAAAATAGTTAACAGATATGAGAACTAAGTTTGTGTCCAGTGGCACCCATTAAGACCAACAAAGTTTAATTCTGGGTATAAGCAAGAACTGAGTGTCTTAGCATGTGTAGATTCACACATGCTAAATCACTTAGTTCTTGCTTATACCCAGAATTAAACTTTGTTGGCCTTAAAGGGTGTCACTGGAATCTAACCAACACAGCTACCCATTTGAATCTACCAAGTAAATAAGGACAGCTGGAGCATATGGAAGAGAGAAACAAAAGCCATAGGAATGGTCTACCCCCCCTTCCCCCTAATTAGTGCTCTAACTGCTCAAGAACTAGTGGGTTCCGCCCTGACCTGGATAGCCCAGGCAAGCCCGATCTCGTCAGATCTCAGAAGCTAAGCAGGGTCGACTCTGGCAAGTGTTTGGATGGGAGACCTCCTTGGAATACCAGCAGTCGGGAGGTGGGGGCAGGCTTTATTCAGCCACCTCTCTGAATATTCTCCATGCCCCTGCAGGGGTCAGTCAGCAGGTGCACAATGCGTTGCTGACTTCCAGGTGCACATACACACACATGCACACATAAAATACAAAAAAGAAAAAGAACAAGAGCTGGTGGTCCCCAAGCCAAATCTGGCTTCTTAAAGAATACCACTGGGGGTGCCCCAGTTGCCAGCTAAGTGGCAAAAGAGAGATATGCAAGGCCTGGTGGTTGCGGTAGTAGGGGTTTGGCTGCCACTTTGAAGGGGGCCTGGATGCAGCACTGCCACCCTCATCGTGGCCTCCCGGTGACCAGACTCAGCGGCTCTGACAAACTGGGTTAAAGGGGTCTGGTTTTGTTCAAGGGGAGGGGACAGAGAGGGGACAGAGAGACTGACTTGACTGCAGTTTAATTATACTGGGGAGGGGGGCTCCCCTGCCTTTCTTAACAATTAATTGTGCCGTTATCTGTGGACACTGATAGAGGATGGTAATGCAGATAACCCTGTGAAACCCAACCCTTTTCAAGAACCCTGGTTGAAGTGGGAGGGTAGTCAGGTTTCGTTGTTCATTTTCAGGCCCCAAATGCCAGAGTTCCTTATTCCCCCTAGTGGGAATTGCTCTGGTCTTTATTAACATTTTATGTTGTCGGCTGTTAGGCAGAGGAGAGGGAGTGAGGAAACCCTTCCTTTTGCTATAGTTTCATGTTGCCTGTATGCCTCAAATGGTAAAGAGAATGCACGCACCTACTTTTGAAAGCATTATTAATTTTTCATCTGATTCCCCCCCCATGCAGTCTTCTCTCATCCGCTAGTACCCCGTCTGCTAAACAATCTGGCATTTCACAGCAGGGGGTCAGAACTTGAACGCTAACCCCCATAATCCTGGGATTAATTACACAATTATGCAGCAATCTGGTCACAAACGATTAGAAGTGGAGTAGGATGACTTGAGCTAATTTAATACCACTTGGAGACACAATGGAAAAAAATGAGGCCAAGAGTTGTGACTGCACTTAAAGATGGCTGGAAATGCCTCTCGAGTATGACTGTTTCATGCGATGCCCATGAGCAGACCAGCTTGCCATCTCTGTTTGGAGCATATCTGTGCAACTGCAGTGGCTGATAGCTCCCCCCCCCGAAATATCCAGTGTTGGTACTGAAAGACTCCACCTACCACCACACACAGTGTTTTGCACAAGTAATTGCTGTAGTGTTAGCACACTTGTGGCATGGGCCTGTTTCCCAGTGGGGCGGCCGCAGGGTCGGCTCCAGGTGTCTGGGCAACCTAGGCAGGACAGCCTGGGGCGCCCCCCACCAGGGATGCCAACCTCCCGGTGGGGCCTGGAGACTGGGGGCTGCGGCGGACCGCTGGCTTTCCTGGGCACTCCTTAGCTGTGGGGCCCCCAGGAAAGCCGGGAAGGGGGCAGGGGGTCTAGCTGCTGCCCCCTCCCTCCCAGCGCCGGCTTTCCTGGGGGCTCCGCGGCTGTGGGACCCCCAGGAAAGCCAGGGAAGGGGCAGAGGTTTAAACTGCTGCCCCTTCCCTCCCAGCGCCGGCTTGCTTGGGCGGGCGGCACACTTCCCGCCAGCAGGTTGCCAACCTCCAGGTGGGGCCTAGTGATCCCCTGGAATTACAACTGATCCCCAGAGGACAGAGGTCTGTTCTGCTGGAAAAAATGGCTGCTTTGGAGGGTGGGCTCCAGGGCATTATGCCCCGCTGCTGAGGTCCCTTCCCCCCAGGTTCCACCCCCACATCTCCAGAATTTCCCAATCTGGAGTTGGCAACCCTAGGCAGCTACGCTTGTAGTAAAGTCGGAGGAACTGTCTGACCGTCCATTTAATGTGGGGTAATGTGTACTGTAAACACTTCAATTGGTATACTGTGGGCGAGCTTTTGGCAAGGGATCCCAGGAACTGGGGGAGAGGTGTCTTACCTATAATGCCACGGAATTGCCAGGATCTCTTGGATGAAGGAGGCAGGGCTTAGCCCTGTTTGTGTGTCATGGCTGTAGCCAAGTCCCCATGTAAACAGGTGGCTCATGAGGCTTGTAGGTTATCCCAGTAAAGTTGCAATCATATACACTAACCTAGGAGGAAAGCCACTAAGGCTAATGGGGCTTCCAAGTAAGTATGCATAGGATCAGGCTATAAGAGGAATTACTCTTTAAGTATGGGGGGGGCGGCGGCGGATTTTTTAATTCATTTATTGGTTAGATTTTTATCCCACCCTTCCCTGAGTGCAGGGCATCTTTGAGACCAACAACATTTTATTATTTTATTTCTTATTTGTTGGTCTCAAAAGTGCCACTGGACTCGAACTCTGTTCTGCTACTTGAGACCAATACGGCTACCCACCTGAATCGGTCTTTTTTTTTTTTAAATGACGTTATTATTACTCGGGGTGTCTCTGGAGGAAATAAACAACCAAGCCTTCAGTTTCTAACTTTCCACCCGGAGGAACATTGCTTTGTGTTGCGATATATACCCTTTCATAAACCCTACCCGGTGGGGAGGTGGTATAAAAAAGGGTGCGGGACCGGTCCCCCGCACTGTGTTTCGGCCGGCAGTCAAGCCAGAGTTCTCTCCTTGGGCGCCTGTTGTTTCCCTTCCTTTATTTTGGCGGCGCTGCGTTTACATATCAGTCCGCGGCTCGCTGGAGGTCAAGGCTGCTCTCTTCCCATGCAGCGGACTGTGACGTTTGCAGGGCGTGCGCGGTCGCTGGCTTGACTTTCTCGGGTCTTTTTCCCGCTTTTCCCCGGGACTTCTCCTCCGTGCACCTGAACCGCCCTTCACCGTTACGCGTCGCCCCTTTAAAAGCACTGCGCCTTAGCCCTGCTGCAGTCCTTTGAGCCACTCTTGGCGCGCCTCCCATTGGCCGTCCGAATTCGCATCCCTCCGCCTTCCCGCGTCCTGTAACCAATCGTCGCCACCGCTTTTTGTAATCATAATTCGGAACGTACCACCACTGCTTCTGAGATAGGGGGTGGGACAGGGAAAAAACTCATGCTTTGCGCTCTGCTTCCCATTGGCCAGTTCCCCCACTCCCTTAACGTTCGGAGCCGGGCAAACGGTGCGTGTCTCTTTAAGCAGGCAAAGGACAAGCTGGCCGCGGCTCCCTCCCTCGTGTCCAGCAGCAACAACTGCTGCCAAGGTGTGTGCGAGCCAGTCGCCCGGCGGGGCTGCAGCGGCTGCCTCTCCTTCTCCCGGGCAAAGAGAGCCCGGAGCGCCCGGCGTGCCGCGATGCGGAGGTTGCAGCGTGGAGGACCTTGAGCGCGCCTTGGCAAGGGAGCCGGAGCGAAGCGAGGTAGCCTTGCAATCGCCGCCTGTGTCAGGCTTGCCCTCGCCTCCCCCGATGGCTTAACGCTCGCCGAGGCGATTTCCCCCAGGACCGAGCGCCGGAGTCATGAGCAAGTACGGGAAGCTGCAGTGCGCCAATGGAGGGGAGGGGGTTGGAGGAAGAGCACGGCCCCTGGGCGAGTCCCGGCACTGGGGGCGCCGGAAGGCGGCGCAGCGGGGAGGCTGGGCGCGCAGACCCTCGCCTCCGGGGAAAGTGGCCTTGTCCTGCTTTGCCGGCGGAGGTGATCTTTTCTGGGCGCGCTCTCCGCAGGAGAAGCTGGCTGCGGTCTTCTCCTGCGCGGGAAGAAGAGCTTTCGAGGGCTCCCTGGTTTTGCCTGTGCCGTTTGGGTTGGGGTGTTTTTTTGGTCAGTACATTTCCCCCCCCCTCCTCCTCGGAGCTAAAGAGCTCCTTCTCTTTCCTTACCGGACAATAGCAGGCGCAGCGCCCTCCGTGGGTGCCGCGCGGAACACGGCTCGCCCCGGCCGGCGGTTGGGCTTGGCGTGTGCCGCTCCATGAAAGGAGGCTTGGGAGACGTCCTGCTCAGCCGCCAGGCACGGTCTGCCCCTACAACGCGAGAGCTCCGTTTTGCATTCCGCCTTGACTGCTCTGGGGAGCGAGCGAAAGACTCACGCGCCGCGCCCACCCCCCTTTCGGAGTTCCTGGCTGATGTCGTTGCCCGGAGGTGCGTTAGAATCCCCCCCTCCCATTTCATCCGTAAAAAAGCGCCTGGTGGGGAAAGAAAAGGGCGGGAGGAAGTCCACCTTTTTAAATCGTCGTGGCTGTATGAATAGGGTAGTTGACTGCTTCGGCGTAACAAACCCGCCTGCAGCGATCCTCCCTCCACCCCCCAGTATGGGTTTCTGTCCTGCCTGGTAATTATGGGGGGCAGACTCTTAGCCCTGGCTGGCACGGAGTTAGGCAGCGTCCCGAGTCTGAGGGTTTTGTGGGATAACTGAGAGTGCAGAGATGTCCTGCCTTCGTGGCACTCTCCTTTGCCCACTGTTGCTCCGTTTTGTTGCTCCCCCATACACTGGCATTTAGCGTGCGCCCCCTCCCAGGCTTTGATGATATGTTTAGTTAGGCACTGCTTAATTTTCAAACGGAGCAGGCTCAGACTTGCCAAGATGTTGCACTTCTGTGGAAGCCCTGATGTGTGTGTAGTGCTTGGGGTTAAGGGAGGCACTCTGCCCATGCTCAGAAACAGTTTCATCTCGGTTGCTGCAACATATCGTGGAGATGAGCCATGGGATAGAGTGCAGCAGGTTTCCTGGGCCAGAAGCCCTTGCGGGACAGTGCTCCTTCAGTGGTTAAGGGCAGATGGTTGGGCTGCAGAAATCCTGTCCAAGGTCTGTCTCTTTGCAAATCTGAGAGGCAAGCATTAGGTCCCATTGTTGCAGGAGAAGTGCTGGATCTGTAACCAGATCCAGAGTTCTGTTTGTCAGAGCAACTGAGGGGTGTCTCTGGGCCTGTGCAAGCATCCTTTGAGGGTTTTTATGTGGTCCAAGGCAAAGCAAGCAGCAGGGAAGGCCTCGCAGTGAACGTAAGTGGGGTAGAGAATATAATTTCACTTGAAACAAAAGATCTCTGTGAACCTTGTCCTGGCAACAGAGTTAGGTCTGAGGAGTAAGGAAGCCTAGTTTGGAGTGGGGAAAGAGCGGGGACAGCAGCTGGCTTGTCATTTCCAGCCCATTGTTGCGGGGCCTTTTCACTCTAGCAGCTGGTCATTGATGGGGTGGTTCCGTTTTAAGCCGCCCGGAGGATTTGGAGATCGTGACGTTTTTGGAACTCTTCAGCAGTGAAGCTTATCCAAATCCTGCTTCGTGTTGGACACCGTTCCGTTTTTTCTCCCAATGGGCTTTTTAAAATTGTTTGCGTGGTGTTGCGCCGTTTGTTGCAGACAACCCTGTTGCAGCATGGGAATTTGGTAGGGTTGACACATGTGTGCATGGTAGGAACATCTTTTTCCCCCTGCCATGCTGTGTCTTTTCGTCTTGAACAGAAGGAGATGCAGCCACCAGCGATTGTCTGTTTTGTAATTTTTCACTGAGCTGTATCCAATGAGTGTACATTGCACCCCGGAGCCAGGAAGTCTTTGGCAGTGCTCTTTTTATGGGAAGCCATGTAGAAACGCTTGCATTGCCGCCAGGGTGCCAGATACCGACTTGAACCCCACAGTGTGCCAGAGGGGTTTTCAAGCATAGTCTTGTTTGAGAGCTGTTTAGGGGAATTACAGTCAAAATTCTGCTCAGGAGAGTTCACACCTCCCTTCCTTCCCAAAATCTGAACTTGGGACTTGGAGATCACCACTGTGGGGGTGGTTCCAAGGGAGTGTATTCTGGCTCTTACTATGGGGCTGGCATAGACCATATTAAAGGCTGCATGGGGACACAAAGTCCAGCCATTCTTGGAAATGGCTTGTATGCAAAAAGTGCTTCAGTTACATGTGTGGAAAGGCAAACGTGCAAAGATCATATATGGCTAAGTCTACCACATGCTTATGCTCTCAAACCTTGACATTCGTTTCTTGTTGCATTTTTATTCTGGCTTCCTTCCAAGGGAAAATACATTATTCTTCTCACCTCCTTTTTATCTTCACTTACGGCCCTGTGAGAGGGGTTAAGCTGGGAGTGTGTGACTGGCCCGGGGTCACCCAGCAAGCTTCACGGCAAAGTGAGGATTTGAACCTGGGTCTCCCAGATCCTTGTCCAAGACCCTAGTCACTAGACCGCGCTGGCTGTCATGAACATAAGTGGGCAGTTTTCTTTTCCTGTGTGAAGGCCTGGAGGAGCATTTGGAGGGGAGATCGGTGCATGCTGCCCTGAGCAGTCTGGAAGAAGGATGTGATAAGGTGATACTGTGCTTTTGGTGTTGGACAGGAAGAGAGGAGTCATCTGCTCTGTGGTGGGAAGAAGCATCTTAGAAGGGGGTAAAGGGCCTGCCCTTCAGACAGAAGATGAAGAGCACTGGCTAGCCAAGGCTTGTGTTCCCCTGCAGAGCAAGAGTATTCCTTCTTCTGTGTATTCCAGTTTTTGGATACTACGACCAAGACAGGGTCTTTTCCTGCAATCTCACCCAATTCTCCTCTTTACTATGTCCCCTGTCCCACATGGTTTTTGTCCATGGAAGTCCCATGATACCCAGTATGGCCTTTCTGGTAGCCCATGTGGAGGGACCCCCTCCTCTCTTTCCCACCAGTGGAAAAGCTGGTTGGATCCAGTCCCCAAACTGTAGCAAAGCTGATTCTTTCTTAGCACTCTAAATGCAGCGTGTTGTGGTTCTGCTTCCTAATGAGACTGAAACAAATGTGCAGGATTTGTCAGTCGTTTGGGCTCGGCTGTACTTCCCAAGTTGCTTTGCAGGGTATCATTCCTGATGACAAGGAGGCAAGGTTATGTCTATTGTATTTTTGTTCTGCACTGCTCCTTCTGCCACGGAGCTGACGATGGCGCTGTCTGTTTTACACTCACAACAACCTGGTGAGGTAGGTTAGGCTGAGAGAAAGGGCACCCAGTTGAGCTTTGTGGTTGCGTGGCCCCTTGAATTTAGGTCTGGCCCGAACTACTACACTACGCTGGCTGTATGCAGGGTATGCATCTGCATAGACCCCCTTCCAGTGCTCCCTCTAAGCTGTGGAGTCTTGTGAGCAAAAATTCTACTTTGTGAGCTACTGGCATTAAAGTTGTTAGTGTGCGATTTGGCTACTGCATAAATTAGTTTGCTCCGGAGCCATCCTTTCTGTGCTAAGACAAAAATGTGTGAGCTGGAGGCTAAAAAACTGAGCTAGCTCACACTAACTCAGCTTAGAGGGAACACTACGCCCCCTCCCTTGAACCCTGGGAAAGTCTTCAGCGTGTTAATGCTTTTAACTCTGCTAGTGTGTTTGATGTTTAGTGGAGGCTTTGGCCTGATCTTTTCCTTACAATCTGCTGGTTTCCGCTCCCCATGATGATCTGTCTTGCTGCTGTTCTGTGGAGCAGAAGAGTGGCTAGGGAGTCTTTTTGTCTGCTATGCGTATCCTGCCCTCTTTCCAGCTGGGCTCAGTGTGTCATTGTAGCCTCACAATTACCTTGGGAGGTAGGTTAGGCTGAGAGACCCGTCATTTACCCAAATGAGGAAAGGAAACTGAGCCAGCCAGCTTCAGAATTTATGTGAACATCTTCCGTGCTAATATTCATAGGTTGAGACCATATCACTGACTACCTCATTCTTTCAACTGGAGACGCCGGAATTGAACCTGGGTCCTTCTGCATTCCGAGCAGATTCTCTCTCACTGAGCCACAGCCCCTCCCAGAGGACATCACCTGAGGACTGCTTTCTAGCCTGCTGGACTCTGCCTCTGCCAGAGCTCTGCCTAGGAAGAGGCTGGTGGTGGTGTTAGTGCAGGAGGGGGAATTATTTCCCTGCCCCGTACCTCTGAGGGTGTTGGTCTTTGGTTATGGTCTTAGCCAGAAGCATGCAAATAGGTATTTGCATGATGGCAAGGGAGCTCTTCTGTGTGTGTGTGTGTGTAAAGTGTTGTCAAGTCACAGCCGACTTATGGCAACCCCGTAGGGTTTTCAAGGCAAGAGATGTTTACAGGTGGTTTGCCTTTGCCTACCTCTGCATAGCAACCCCAGACTTCCTTGGTGGTCTCCCATCCAAGTACTAAGCAGGGCCCACTCTGCTTAGCTTCCAAGATCTGACGGGATTGGGCTCGCCTGGGCCATCCAAATCAGGTATACGCCCCTACCTTCTGCGTACATTCTGTTGGTTTCCCCTCCTGGCATTCTCTGTATCTCAACATACAGATAATCCATGTACTTGACTATAGTGGTTCTACACAAGCAGGCTTTAACAGCAGGTACCCAGTAAGACTGATTTCGTAAGGCAAAGAACCGTAGGGCAAAGATGCCTCCACTGTGAATGTCCTGTTTTGCTTAGACACGCGAGTGCCTGGTGTTTCAAGTACATTAATTTTATCTCGCTCTCTTCCTTGGAAATTTTTAAATGAACAGGTCTTTGTTCTTAGAGTGTTAGGCCAAGATGTTATAAGCATGAACTTGTGCACCAGTGTTTGAATATAGTTTATGGGCATACAGCTTTAAGCAAGACGCCTCTCCTCTTGTTCTGCTGGAGGAAGGGTGCAACAGTTAGCTCATTCAGCTAATTGGCGGCACATTACCATGAGCAGCAAACAATTCTCTTAATGCTCTTTGCAGTTTCTTTGCCTTAAGGGAGAATAAAAAGGGCTTACCATCTTTGGGTCAGGCTAACGTAGTCTTCCCAGGGGACTGCTTATTGATAAAGTAGATACTAAAGTCTTGTAGGGTTTGGCTGGCTATTGCAAATCGATGTTGAAATTCCTCCTACCTCTGTGCAGCTCTGCAGAGCACTGTCCTCTCTGGCCACATTCCCTTTATCTGGTCTTTGTCCCCTTCCAGACTCTACACTCTGGCCCCTTTTCTCATTTTTTCCTGCCTGTTCCTCTAATTTTATAAGCCTTTTACCTCTTGGTTCCTGTGGCCTGCTATCATCTGAGCCTGACTCTTATATTCCTAAGGTAGCACTGCTTCTCTGTTCCTAGACTGCGCTGGGTACTCTACCATCTTAGCACCACAGCCAATAGCAGCTTGAGATCCTTTTGTGGCCCGCCCCCCGTTTCTGTGACTTCGGGACAGCTCAGGCATTGCTTGCTGCACGGCTACAGATCCTTTTCTGCATTAACACTTAGCTGTTTGTGACAACCATTGCGTTTATATCTCTTGAGAATCAGTGTGGTTTTCTACCCACCCTTTTCTGTTACAGACATGATGAAGTTGTTGAAATCTTTGAGCCCTGTGGTTCTGATTACAATTGCTCGTTGGCAAAAAGCCACTGACTTTTTAAATATGAGGATATTTTGTTTTAGGGTTTAGGATATGCGATGTGTCTAACCACCGTCTGGAGAGAAATTGGTGAACGAGCCCTGAGAGTGTTAAGGTTACTTTTAGAAAGGCGAATGAGAAAGGTTTAAAGTTTGCTGTCAACCAACACTCATGGTTATCAATTTCAGGAAGATTTCATATGAAACTTTTTGTAAGAAAAACTGTGTGCCTGCCTCAGTATTTGTGTGTCCAGGGACTTGAGGCTTGCAGTTAATGAATCTGGAAACCTCTGTCTGCAAAGTGTGGACTCTACCACTGACCCATAGCTCTCCCTGAATCTTATATCATCTTCCAGATGAAACTCAGAATTGAAATGGGAGACATCTGGAGGATCAGCCTGTGTTGGCTCACTTGGTTAACTTTAAATGTTAAACTTAGCTTGATGATTGTTCTCCCTCTTCACCTCTTGCCGCAACACCATTAAGTTCTGAACAGTGGATACAAGTCCCCATCGAATGCTTCCATCAGATTTCAGAATTTGATATCCTCTGTTGTAATGTGTCTGACCTTGTAAAATCTAGACACTGGTTTTCAGAGGTTACGTTTGGAACATGATAGGAATTGGCAGAGTCTCCTTAAAGTAATCAGAAATCGACTGTGAATATACAGGAGTTCTTTCAATCCGCCTATGTTGAAAGAAGAGCCTTTGTAGATGATTGAAATTTAAATATGCTGCCCTTAGTGTGTACAGATTCAGGCCCTGTGATTATATTTCTGCTCTTGGTTCTTTAGATGCATAGACATGGGGGAAAATTACTGTAAGGTCTTTAATTAGTGCTCTGTGGGCAGCAGAACTCCCTTACTTGAATGTACTTGGGGCCAGGCTTTATGCTCACCCATCCTTGTCTTGCTTGGACCTTTTGTGTTGCATGTTATGAAAGCTTCACCTCTTAAAAACAATTGCTCCAGGAGGACATTAATAAGATTACACGTGACTGTTGCTTTTCAGCGTGGTAAAACCATTGCTTTGAGGAGTCTGTGTGTCTAGAATGATGAATTTGGAAATTTCCCTGTTAGCTCAAATGGCATAGTACTCATTCTTACGTGTGTTACTGATAGAGAACATTGCAGAGTAGTGCGGATTAAGTGGGTTGGTAAGATCGCTATTCCAGGATTTTATACACAGAGATTTGATCCTCTTCATAAGGAGTTAATTCACCCTTTTTATGGGAATGTGAGAACCTCTACGTTCAGAGGCAGTAAACATCTGAATACCAGTGCTAGGAGGCAACATCAGGGGAAGGTCTTGGCTTCTGTGCCTTGTTGACCCTCCAGAGTAACTGACTGACCATTCTGTGGGACAGGATGCTTTCCTAGATGAACCCCTGGTCTGATCCAGCAGAGCTCTTGTGTTCTTCTAATTGGACAAACTTATTTATTTGATTCATTTAGACCCCACCTTAATCCCCAGTGGGACCCAAAGTGGCTTCCATCATTCTGCCCTCCTCCATTTTATCCTTACAACAACGCTGTGAGGAGGCTGAGAGAGTGTGACCAGCCCATGGTCACCCGGCGAGCTTTCATGGCTTGAGTGGGGATATGAACCTGGTTCTCACAGGTAACACTCTTAACCACTACACTACACTAGCTGTCTTGTAGTTGTGGAGACCAAGCCCTATGAGGAAAGGCTGAGGGACTTGGGAATGTTAAGTCTGGAGAAGAGGAGGTTGAGGGGGGGGACATGATTGCTCTTTTGAAGTATTTGAAGGGTTGTAACTTAGAGGAGCACGGGGAACTGTTCCTGTTGGCAGCAGAGGATAGGACTTGTGATAATGGGTTTAAATTAAAGAGCAGGAAGATAATCGCTGGGTATGAGGAAAAAAATTTTACAGTAAGAGTTGTGCAACAGTGGAATCAGCTGCCTAGGGGGGTAGTGACCTCCCCTTCACTGGCAGTCTTTAAGTAGCGTCTGGACAAACATTTGTCAGGGATACTGTAGGCTGATCCTGCATTGAGTAGGAGGTTGGACTAGATGGCCTGCATGGCCCTTTCCAACTCTGAATCTGTGATTCTATATGGAGTGCATTTTCCTGGCAGTTCGATCTGTTCCTGCTTAGTGTTTGTGTTGGAAGGACAATGAGAACTTCCTCTAAGGTTGTGAAAGGAGGGAGAACGAGCTGGCATAGGATGTATTGGGAATGCCTCTGTGTTGGAAGAGAGCAACCTGGTGTGTTATAATGATTAAGAGTAACTTCCTGGTTCTGCTGCTTCAGATCAACACAGCTACCCACCTGAAACTGGTTCAAGTCTCTCTGCAGTTCAAGTCTCTCTGCAGTTACTCGATAGTCTTGGGGAAGGTGTGATTTCAGCCCCACCTATCCATCTGCTGAGCCTGCCTTTATAAGTAGTTGTCATGAGGATCTAAACAGTAATTTATGTAAAGTGTTTGAATGCTTGCAGTGAAGGCGAACAGACTGACTAATAGTATCAGGCAGCATAGGATGTTTGGGTTTATATTCAGTCTTGCTTGTAAATTGCACATTCCCTTCTTTGCCCTAAGGCATGATGCTGTAAACAGAGGTGATGTAATGAATTCAATGTGCCGCAATGAATTCAAGAGAATTCTCTTTCTTGCCTTATGTCACTTTCCTGCATTGCACCTGATGCACCTATCTGGAAATCTTTTTTCTTCTCTGTTCAGCCCCATGAGTGTGCCTTGTTAGTTCCTGGGAGTGGAAGCTGTGTTTTGTACATAACTGGCAAGAAAGCCTGCCTTCTTCAGCACCCTGTTCTTGACTAGTGTTGTGTTGCTTGGTATGCGGAAACAAATCTGCTCGTTGGTGCCAAGTAGAGCTTTACTGTGTGGGTGCCCTGAACATCTGTACAACTTTAAAGCTTTTTTTAAAAGGGGGAGGGGGAATGTTCTGTTTTGGCCAACTCATGCAATCTAAAAGTAGGCAGTGCCCCTGGTTGTGGCATAGTGTTCAGAGACGAGCCATGCAGCAGAGGAGATGTGAGAAACCCTCAATTAAGGTCAGTGTTGGCTCTGACCTTGTAGGCTGTCAGGAGCTAGCAAAATGTTAGAGGGATAGCTATGCTAATCTGTGTGTGTGTGTGTGTGCGGGGAAGGGATAGGAGTCTTGTGGCACTCAAAAGAGAAAATTAAATCTTGTAGGTCTTGAGGATGTTTTGTGTTTGGCTTTTTTAACTCCTATGCATGCCCATCTCTGCTGAAGAAACTTCCTGAAAGCTCAGCAGATTGAAGCGATGAAGATTCCCATTAGGATGGAGGGCAGTACGAAGTAGGGGAAATGTGATATGGGCATAGATTCATGCGTGCTGTGTCTCTCCTTCTGCTATTGCACATTGGCAAGTCTACTCAGCATGGCTTTGAAGAAAAGACTGGCACTTCTTATAGTACGGCAAGCTCAGGAATAATGTAGAAAGCTTTTTCTCTACATCTTCAGTTGTAGCCAGGTACTTTCTGGGCAAATGTACAAAAAGGACAAAGACAATGTCAAGCAATTAAAAACAGTATATGTAAAAAAAACCCAACACGCCATACTGAAGAAGAAGAAGAAGAAGAAGAAGAGAGAATGGATTTATACCTCGCCTTTCACTACTGGAAGGAGTCTCAGAACGGCTTACAATCTCCTTTCCCTTCCCCTCCCCACAACAGACACTCTATGAGGTAGGTGGGGCTGAGAGAGCTCTTTTGAGAATTGCCCTTGAGAGAACAGCTCTGAAAGAACTTGTAACTAACCCAAGGTCACACCAGCAGCTGCATGTGCAGACGTGGGGAATCAAACCCGGTTAACCCAGATTGGAGTCTGAACTCCTAACCACTACACCAAAGTGGCTCTGGAATTGGGCCTTTGTATCTTTTGCTGTTGTGTTTATTATGCATATACAATACCAACAAAATTGAAATGCCGAAAAATCAAAACACTCTTGTTGTTGGGCAGATTTATTGGTTTCTTTGTGGCATTCCAACTTGCACCCTTTGGGGCTTGTGGAAGTTCCTTGGGCTGTAGGTTGGGCAGACCTCCGAGGCAGAGGCAGCTGGTGCAGAGCAGTTGGGGAGAATTTCCCCCAGTGTGCTTTCTCGGTTCTAGCCTTGCCATTCCGTGAAAACTGGGAAGGAGCGGCTCCCTTGTTGCTCACGGTAGAAATCACAATGGGAGAAGGTGGAGGAATGCTTAGGATGTTGTCTCTGCTTTAACATATATCTCTCTGCACAGAACCCAAATGAACTGGAACCAGATCAACAGCTGGTAAATCGCTTTTTGTTTAGGGCAGGGAACCACTGGGCTTATGTGGCTATGGAAAAATTAATAGCAAGGAGGATCAGATACAGATTTTTATATCTTGTTAATGAGAGAGAATCACCCATGGAAATACATTTGAGTTGGGGACATAACTCTCTCTCTTTTCAGTTGTCATCTTTATTGTTCCCCTAAGAGAAAATTCACCTCATTAAATTTTATTTCTATTCTGAATACCATTCCTGGAAAAATATCTCTTGGACTCCACTTTTAAACCTTTTAGTTAGCTTCCTGTGTGGGATGCTTCGTTAATTTCCCTGGGCACAGGGATGTGGCTATCTGGCATCAAGTTTGAACACTTGGTATGCTGGGAAGGGGAAGCAAAGATGGAAGCCACCCTTGGCTGCATTATCAAAGAGAATTTTGATCAACTGTTTGTCGTTCGTTTTTCACTGGATGGCTTCAGTTTTTGCTTCTTCACAGCATACTGAGGGTGCAGTCTTATAACTAGCTATAGCCGTGGATGGCTTGCATTTTGGCTTCTTCTTCCTGACTTACCAAGGATGCTAACAAAGAGGCCTTGAGACCATGCCCTAAAGATCTTTTTTCCCTCCATTTTGTTTTTGAACATCCAGCCTGATGGAGTGTCCTGAAGATCTCGAAAGCTTGCACTCTGTGTTAGATTATTTTGGTTGCTCTTACTGAAAGTTGCATGGCATTTGTTTTTGGCTTGTATAGATTTCAAGCAGCTAATGAGAACATGGTGTGCTTGCATTGATCACTGGATACTTATACAAATTTTAGACAGCCACTGCTTGCTGCAGTTATATTCAGAGGAACAACTTCACATTTTCTGAACTCTCTTGTGACTTTTTCTTTGTTTGCAGCTGATTCCAGTCTTGTGGCCTTTGTAGAATTAGCCAGCACTGGGTGTTTAAATACAAATTCTTTAGTTAAGCACATAACTTAAAATATTAATGAGCAGAAGGATCTAGCACTTAACTGTTTTCTCTCAGATTTCTCCCTCTGGCTACAGGACATAACATCTACTCATCATTCAGAAAACTTCCTTGTTTTAGTCATAGTCAGGAATGTCTTTTTTTCTATACTCTTAAATCTTGCTTATATTTAAAATGGAGACATTTTATGGCTGGCTCATGCGTTAACTACCTCTCTTGATTTGACCTAGAGGAAGATCTTCCCCTTATTAAGATGCAGGGCATGAATCTGGGAAATAAATGAAATAAGCGTACAGCCGTAAAGGCTGTTCCTGGAAGGGTGCTGAGCTTGCTTACACAGGAAATTGTGGTCTTCTGGGCAGTGGAGGTTGGTAGGGGCTATAGAAAGATCAGGAGGTGGTGAATGATTGGGCAATAACTGTTTAGGTGTGACTAGTCAGTGACTTGTCAGACTGTGGACAGTAGCCCGTCTGTTTGTATATTAGTGCTGTATAGACAGATAACTTTCTGCTGATAATCTTTGTTGATGGAAAAATACAGTCTGAAAGGTTGCCCAGCAAGGATGAAGCATATGGTAGTCTTTTGAGCAAAAGAGAGTCCCATTGAGCCTAGTTTATTAAAAATCTAAAGAAAACTCATGACAGTTGCTCTGTATTGACCTCCTGCTTTGTAAGAGATGTAAAATTTCCAGAAATGTTGAAGCCGTGGGGAAGAAAAGGTTTCCCCCTGGAAAAAAAAGATAAATAATTTCTACTGAACCTAAACTTATTTTACTGTATTAACATATGAATTGTATTATGTATATGGTATGTTTATGAAATTTAAAACTATAAATGCCTTACCATGCCACCTTAAACAGTGTTACATCTTCCTTGGCCCCTTGACTTCAGTTCTGCGTATGGTGGCACTGTCCGTTTCCTAGAAGCAAAATTGCAGACACACCTGATACTGAAGAGAGAAAATTGTGAACTGCAGCATCCTATGCTGCCTTAACACATATAACTTAGTTTTTGCCGTCTGAGACTTTACAGTGTCAAACTATTCAACTGTGTATTGCCTTACTCAGAGCGCTGGGAAGCCAGGGAGAAGAGTAGGCCAAGGCCTGGTCTTCACGGGCAGCAGAATCAGGTAGCACAGCATCAAGGTGATAAAATGGATTCCACTACTTCAGGTTGCAGGCAGGAGAATCACATTTTTAGTGCCCCCTACATTAAAACCCCCCTCTGTCGTTAAGCAGCTAGTATTGGAGAGAAGGCAAGGCTAAAGCCATTATTTATTGTGAGGTTATTTTTTAAAGTGGGCGGAGCATTTGAAAATGTCGTCCTACCTGCTACCTGTAGCTCAAATTTGGGTCTTTCACCTCAAGATTCTGCTTCATGTGTGGAGCAGGCTGGGCCTCACTCTAGCTTGGGATGACAGTTGAAAATAAGAGAGAGGCTGAAGGATCTTGGTTGGTGGGATGGGGCAGGCCTTGGAAATGGAGTGAAGAGTAAGTGAGGTTAAGAAATCAAAGGGAAGATCAAGGCTAAGTTCCTCATTAAAACAACGGTTGTATAAGTTGAGTATTATTATTCACATCTCACAAACTGTCTTTCCTTAAAGGAGCTCAGAGTGATGAATATGCCCCTCTTGTCTTACCCTCACAGTGGCCTGTGAGGAAAGTCAGGCAGAGTGATGGTCCCAATCCGAGGTTACCTAAGTGAGCTTTGTGGCAGTGTAAGGGTTTGAACCTATACTTCTCTGGTTCCACTTCAGCACTATAAAGACCGTACTTTAATAATATATGGGCTAGTCAGTCTTAAAGGGAACTGTGTGAGTGAAGGAGGGTGGCCAACCTCCAGGTAGTAGATAATACAAAAACTGAGGGTCACAGTGTTAGGAGGATATGGAAAAGTATATGACACTGTATATAATAGATGTATGCTTAAGGTAGATCTTACAAAAACTGAGCATCACTGTGTTAGGAGGGTATGGATTACAATTTATCTCCAGATTGATTCAGGTGGGTAGCCATGTTGGTCTGAAGTAGCAGAACAAAATTTGAGTCTGGTGGCACCTTTAAGGCCAACAAAGTTTTATTCAAGGTATAAGCTTTTGCGTGCAAGCTTATACCTTGAATAAAACTTTGTTGGTCTTAAAAGTGCCGCTGGGTTCGAGTTGCACTCTGTTAACTTATCTCCAGATAACAGAGATCAGTTCACCTGGAGAAAATGGCTGCCTTGGAAGGTGGACTCTGTGGCATTATACCCTATTGAAGTCCCTCCTCAAACCCCTCCCTCCTCAGGCTCCACCCCCAAAATGTAAAGGTATTGCCCAATTGAGAGCTGGCAACCCTAAGGAGAAGGCACTTCACTCATGCCTGTAAGTGGACTCCTGTTCTTGTGTAGAACTGGTGTACCCAGGCCTCTTGATCCAGGTGATCGTTGATCTCTCACTTGCCATGAATGCAGTTGAGCAGCCAGCTGACACAGGAAGAGGTGGAGTTCTACATTCACATAGAACAGAATATGTTTACTTTTTCAATAAATGTTGCTTGAGCTTCTGATTTTGTGCTAAAAACACAGGAGGCGTTCTCAATGGAATACCTGTTAGTGCCTTGTAGAGCAGGTTGTGCGTATTCTACAGCTGCAGAAGAGAATTCAGCCTCCTATGAATTAATTTTTTAAATAAGCTTTTTAATAAGGCAGAGATGTTCCGCCAGGCTTTTGGTTGGGGGGGGCAGCAATGGTTTTCTATCATGGCTGGCATCCTCCCCCCTTTTCTACCGTCTCTCCCATTTCGGCTACCTCTTTACCCCACCTACAGGGCGGTAGCACAGTCCAGAATGGGTTTAAGCACAGATTAGTAATGCCGTCTGAGATTATTCTAAGCATGTAAGAAATGGTATTTATTAATTTTAACTTTTTTGTTTGATGTTTAACTTTTGTTGTACATCACCCAGAACCCTGTCTGAACAGGGATTGGGTGATTCATAGATTTAAAATATAAATAGATAAAATAAACTCATTTCAAAGGTAAAATGCAGGCAGTTCCAGATAGTATCTCTGAAGTGAGTCGGCACTCAGGAAGTAATAATACATATATTTTTTCCTAGCCCTCTCTAGGACCCTGCTTTGACCTTGCTTAGCATAATGATTAAACTAATACAGAATAAGCATTTTGATAGGCCCCTGGGAAACATCAATGCGAATGACCAGCCAAATCACTTTCTGCCTTTGAATAAATGCTTTTTTCTTTCATTCAAAGGGAGCTGGTAACAGACTTTCTGATTGAATTCGCTAGAGCATTTCCTGAAATGGGTTTAATGTGGATTATTAATATTAGGTTCCCTCCCCCACACACTTTACGACTGCCTTGGGAACCGTAGACACTTGCTGTCTGCTTTGAAATTCTGTTAGCTTTGCTGTTATCTGCTTGGGCAGT
The DNA here is from genome assembly GCA_029375565.1 of Gekko gecko. Classification (NCBI taxonomy): domain Eukaryota; kingdom Metazoa; phylum Chordata; class Lepidosauria; order Squamata; family Gekkonidae; genus Gekko; species Gekko gecko. The sequence goes on along the minus strand of JAPDNY010000005.1, from coordinate 28,804,357 downwards.
GTCATCTGAGGCCTTTGTTTTGTGTGGCAATATCTGTCATCTCATGGAATGATGTTCAGCCTAGAAAGGGGTGTGTGTGTGTGTGTGACTTTGTTCATTTTAGGAGAGCCCTTAGGAGAAAACTGAGTCCTAGTTGTTATGTCTTGGGTGCTTTGTGTGTGTGTAGGCAGGGTTGCCTTCCTAAAAGGCTTTGTGACTTTGGCTGCCTCAGCTGTATGTGCAGTTCAGTCATTACAGCAGCAGTCTTTGTTAACATTTTTGGCTATTGAATTACGTTGCCCACACATTTTTCAATTTGTGATGGATATTTATAGAGGAAGTACACAGTAACATGGTGTGAACTTCTGTGCTACCAACAGTTTGTGCTGAGTGGGGGCTTGGTCACAAAAATAGGAGGCTGGGGACAGCTCAAGATTCTGACTTTTCTCTTAATCCATAAAGGGGGTATGTGTGAGAAGAGGGGAGGTTTAAACTGCTCTCACTTCCCTTGGGGGGGGGTTTTGGACACAGGGAGATGCAGATTTTCTGTTGAATCAGTGCCAGTGCATAAATGACTTTCACCCTTCTGATAAATGTAGACTGTCTCCATTGCACTCTTCAATATCTGGGTCTGGGAAAGGAGGGAGTTGAATTTCTGTAGTTTAAAAGCTTTGCAATTCTGCAGTCTAGAAAAATTATGTACACGTCTGTGTGTGTTTATCCCAATTGCAAAAGATTTTTTTGCATTAGGAATGAAGACGTGCCTTTTTAGGACCAGGGAGAAGCCGAGAGTGATGGAGGGTGCTAGGGGCAGAAATATGTAGCATTACGATCTTGTTAACCTCTGGAGGCGTATTTGCCCTGATTGACACATCTAATAAAGGGTTTGATACCTTGCAAACTTTTTTCTGCCATTTGACCCTGAGGACCAGAAACCTTGAAGCTGAAGCTGGTATTTCCACAGCAGAATGGGATTTTGAGGTGGGGGGGGAGCAATGAAACAGGACAAGCGAGTTATGTCAAATTATTTTAATCTAAAAAAAAAAATGCCTCAAGCAACCATCTGTAAAATGTGTTTTCTGCAAGATTGAATCTTAGCTGTTGGAAATGCGTTTGTAATTGTGACTTAATTGAACTTACTTTCTAATTGAAGTAAATTAGAACGTGCTGACTTGCACCTTGACTGACTGTTCCAATTTTTGTGTTACAGGCGGTATAAGCTGCTAGTCGTGTTGAACCACTGCTTTGGTTATATGTCGAGACTTCAGGTGTACTGTGAATGCTGGCTAGCTAGCTAATTCAGTTTATTGCTGTATCAGTGCTTGAAAAAGCATATTAGTAGTACACAATTTAAATAGGTTATCAGTGTCAGACACTATCAGAGAATAATGTGTTTTACGTGATACTTTGCATGCCAGTACTTGTGTCCTTGATTCCTTTTCACTTTCCCACTACTGGACCTCCTGATGGCACCTGGTATATTTTGGCTGCTGTGTGACAGAGTGTTGGACTAGATGGGCCATTGGCCTGATTCAACATTGGCTTCTCTTATGTTCTTATGTTCTTATGTTTTTTTAATCATTAGAGCAGATAGTGATTTGTTTGTAGTATGCTGGGGAGGGACTGGAGATACCATCTTGTTTATAATGGATGTGGGTGGAGCAAACATGGGTTCATCCATGTTCCACCAGGAAATAAAATAGGTTAATCTTGCTGTTCATCCTGTCTTGAGGCAAATCCATTCTATTGTGGCAGTGATGGGAGAAGAGGTGGAGGTAATGGAGTTCCTAGCTTGTTCTGAGGAGCATACATTTGAAACCCCTTGGGGGTAGAGCAGAGCTGCTTGGGGAACCTTTGGAAAGAGGGAAAGGGTTAAGTAACTCCTCCACTGCTTTTCTGTTGCACCTGAAGTGCTTTTTCCTTGTTCTTGGTTCTTGGGTGATCTGTGGATGCTTTTGTGGGACATGCAGTTTAGGCCAAAGAGAGAGACCTGTTTTGATCTCTTTGCTGTTTTCCCTCTATGCAAAATTTGACCATGATGGTTCATGCCATATACCCTGTAAATGAATTTTGCATGATGAACTGTCTGGATCATGCTCACCAATAAGATGCACATTAAATAGCCAGGAAGGTTCCTCATACACTTGGTGGCTAAACAAACCCACGCTTGTTGCTGTGTGACATATGGAAGTGGCCTTAAATGTTTTCTTACAGGAACTACAACAACCAGCATTTCAACAGTTTAAAGCAGGAATAAAGCCCAGCTGGTCATCTTCCAACAGGTCTTTGGTAAGCAATTCCCTTTTAGCCTCCTTTGATTTACGTTGCTGTTGGTTTCCTCTAGCTTTTCTGTTAATGGTGCAGGGGCCTGTGGTTTTTATTTGCTCACTTCACCCTCCTAGCACATCCTGAAGGCTCTGTTTATCACTGTGGGCTGTTAAATAATAATTTTGCTATGTTATTAGTAAATTACTTCATTTCTATATAAAAGTGGCCTTATGAAGAGGGCTTTAGTGCTCTTGAGTGTAAAGGCTTGGAAGGGAAAATACAGGAAATAAAAGTGACCGTTTTGTTATCAACAAATTTTATTACGAAGGAAGAACAATAACAGAAATTAAACTCTATATAGAAATATTTTCAAATAAAATTAAATACTTTAAATTTATTAATTTACCATTCGTCAACCTTTGTAATGTTGGGATGAGGTAATTTCTAAAGTAAAGTCAGAAAGGCATTAAACTATGTATATTCTGTCTAGTAAACACAGCTTTTGAACAACTATATGGCTTAAAGTCTTCAAATGATTAATATTATTTACTTATTTTGTTATTAAAAAATAAAACCATAACATAAAACCATAAGATAACATTAAAATAAGTCAATTTCTTAGCTCGATTTCCCTTTACTTGTCTTTTAACAAACACAGTGTAGTACACCCAGTGACCACAACAAATGACTACCTAACCCTAATAGTAAAAGCAACAATTATTGAACAACAGCATTTAATAACAACAACAATAATAGCAATACTTTAATAACAGCAATGATAATAACTCAGATGTAATTCTTCATTGCAAGTTAGTCAATTTCCTTAAGTAATTAAGTTTATCTTCCACCTGCTCATATTGCTGCACAGAAGTGGCAACCATGTCATGTAGTGCCTCACATTTCCTCTTTTTCATCTCTGGGCGACTTGCCTGTGCATTAGCCAGTGTTAGTTTGTGGCAACAGAGACCACACACTGGGATGACTGCAGTGGAATAGGGAATTAAGAGTATTGTAGTTTTTGGCGACCGTTCCAGGGCTGCATCATGATGATTCCATATTCTTATAGGAAATTGAGGATCTCATCCCAGTGTGTGACTATATTCCCTCTAAGATGTGGAGTCCTGTGAGCAAAAATTCTACCTTGTGAGCTACTGGCATTACAGTTGTGAGCGAGCAATTTGGCTGCTGCATAAATCAGTTTGCTCTGGAGCCATCCTTCCTGAGCTGAGACAAAAATCTGTGAGCTGGAGGCTAAAAACCTGTGAGCTAGCTAGCTCACACTAGCTCAGCTTAGAGGGAACACTGGTGTGTGGTGTCTATATGATGGACGGCAGAGGGACCTCGCTTGCCACAAACTAACACTGGCTAATGCACAGGCAGGTCGCCTAATAACATAACAAAATTATTATTTAATTATACTTGATAAAATCACAACACAAATTGTTGCATGTGAATACAGGTAATACCTGTTCATTCTCATAAATGGAGATGAATAGTTATCAACAATCATAAATATCTATGGCACTTTACATGGTTTTTTCCCATGTGGGCTTTTATGTATATGGGCTTTTTTCCGTGTGGGCTTTTTTCCTGTGAGCATTTATGTCCATGGGCTTTTTTCTTGTGGGCTGTTTTCCTAGAACCGATTCTGAAACTTGCAGGTGCATGTATGCAAGAAATACTTGAGCAGACAGCATGGAGAAGAAAAATAGCACCCAGGGCCAGCTGGAGGTGTATCTGCACCCTAGGCGAGGTGCAGATGCCAATCTCCTGGTGGGGCCTGGAGACCCTTTTGCTGCTGCCTCCTCCTCCCCCCATGGGGAGGGGGAGGGCAGGCAAGCTGCGGCACTGCCTCCTTTGCCCCAGTTGGACAAAGTTGTACTAGCGGCAGCGGCGAGTCCCTGCTGGCCGCTGCCATGCTGCCCCGCCTCCTCTCCCCCGGGGGGGGGAGGGTGGGCGGGTAAGCTGCGGCGCCACCACCCGTGCCCTGGGCGGGCGTCCTTGTACTGGTGGTGGCGGCTGCCCGGTTAGGGCAGCGGGGGGTGCCTTTAAGCAGGGGGGCGCAGTTTGGCGCTCCTGAGGGCTGGCGTGCCCTAGGCAAGCACCTAGTCCGCCTAGCGGGCGAGCCGGCGCTGATAGCACCATAAGGCCCATATTTTATAAGAAACATTTTCTTATAGTTTACAAAGAGATGGAAGTTGGGAAAACTTTGCAGATCCTGAAAATATTATATGCATTGTATTACATCTCAACATGGCATCACTACAGTACTTTGTCTCGTGTCTCAGTGGAGTTCTGGTGGTCTCCATTACTGGCTTTTTCAGGGTCAGATTCATGGAACCAATGAAAAACAAAGGCAAAATCCAGTTTTAGATAGGACAGGCAGTTTAACGTACTAATTAAGTTCATGATGAAAATTAATCAGGAAATGGTTAGTTCTGTTTCTCTTTCCTGAGCATAATTGCACCTTCATGTAGTGGTTAGAAGCGTGGGCTCTAATCTGGGAGGACCAGGTTTGATTCCCCACTCCTCCATATGCAGCTGCTGGTGTGACCTTGGGTCAGTCACAAGTTCTCTCAGCTGTTTTCTCAAGGGCAGTTCTCAAAAGAGCTCTCTCAGCCTCACCTACCTCACAAGTCGTCTGTTGTGGGGAAGGGAAAGGAGATTGCAAGCCACTCTGAGACTCCTTCGGGTAGTGAAGGGCTCCTCCAGCTTAGAAGGGTATAACTCTGCTTAGGCACACAGTGCAGAGGCTCTCAGGCTCATGCGCTCAATGTTTCGGGTGACTAAGCACCTTAAAATATTATTTAAAATCTCCTAAATTTGTAGTTGTGAGCATAAAATGGAAGCGAGGTGAACTCTCTAGGTCCCCATTGGGGGAAAATGTGGGGTATAAATGAAAACAATATGTTTATATATGGTTTCCTCTTTAAGTATGAAGTTACATTTTACGTAGTTTACATGAATTATGGCAAGCCTTCAAAAAAACGTTAGGTGAACAGCAAGCAGAAATTCAGCCAGCCCACCGTAACATTACTGGTGTCCTCATCCTGATAGAAAAAGTATTCCATTGCTCACATGTCTTTTATTAAGAGAAGGTGATCCTTCATTGATTATATACACAAGCACAGGACAATGTGAAATATATGCATTGTAGAATGACGGTTACGGGAGTCCTAGAACAAGAGAGAGGCTACAAAATTGTAAGTGTCTTTGGGCAAAATGGGTTGGGTGGGGGGGAAGACACAAGTTTGGAGTTTTGTGACCCTAGATGAATTTTGTTTTGAGGGTGCTGATGAGATTACCCATGTTTTACCAGTGAGCGGTGTTCCCTCTAAGCTGAATTAGTGTGAACTAGTTCTCAGTTTTTTATTTTATTTATTTATTTATTTATTACACTTCTACCCCGCCCTCCCCACAAGCGGGCTCAGGGCGGCTTACAGTAAGACATCCAAGTGCCAAGACAATATCTTAAAAACATATAAATCGATAACATTTCTATAGCTGTTCTATTATCTCAGTCCGATGGCGTCGGATAAAAGTTTAAACAGAGTGATGTCAGGGCAAAGTCTCCCTCAACTGCCCCCTCCCTCTACCACATGAGATGGTAACAATTGGCGGCAAAGGGTTAGGGCTGGCGGCCTAAGGGAAAAGGAACCGGAAAAAGGAACCGGAAAAAGAAGCGGCGGCTCCTACTCGTAAGCCTGGCGGAAGAGCTCCGTCTTGCAGGCCCTGCGGAACTGTGAAAGGTCCCGCAGGGCCCTGATCTCTTCTGGGAGCTCATTCCACCAGGTAGGAGCCGCCACTGAAAATGACCTTGCCCTAGTGGCCACCAGCCTGGCCTCCTTAAGGCCAGGGACCGCCAGGCAGTGTTGAAACTCGGACCGCAGTGCTCTTTGGGGCATATACGGGGAAAGGCGGTCCCTCAGGTATGCCGGACCCTGGCCATATAGGGCTTTAAAGGTAAGCACCAGCACTTTGAAGCGAATCCGGTATGCTATAGGCAGCCAGTGCAGCGCTTTCAGCACAGGCCGGATGTGCTCCCGCCTAGGGGTGCTCATCAACAGCCTGGCTGCTGCATTCTGCACTAGCTGCAGCCTCCGGATTTGCCCCAAAGGCAGCCCCATGTAGAGGGCATTACAGTGGTCTAGCCTTGAGGTGACCATTGCATGAATCACCGTGGCCAGGTCGTCGCGGTCGAGGAATGGGACCAACTGCCGTATCAGCCGAAGATGGTAGAAAGCTGACTTGGCAGTGGCTGCCACCTGGGCCCCCATGGTTAACGCCGGGTCCAGGAGTACTCCCAAACTCCTAACCTCCGACGCTGGCACCAACGGTGCCCCATCGAAGGCCGGGAGAGGGAGCTCCAGCCCCCGACCGACCCGACCCAGGCACAGGACTTCCGTCTTGGCAGGGTTTAGCTTCAGTCGGCTCAGCCTGAGCCACCCAGCCACAGCCTGCAGAGCCCGGCTAAGATCTTCTGGGTCAGAGTCTGACTGGCCGCCCAACATTAAATAGAGCTGGGTGTCATCCGCATATTGGTGACAACCCAGCCCATGCCTCCGGGCAATCTGGGCGAGGGGGCGCATATAGATGTTAAACAACATCGGGGAGAGCACTGCCCCCTGGGGCACCCCACATTCAAGGGGGTGCCTCCGGGACTGCTGCCCCCTAGCACCACCCTCTGTCCCCGACCTTGGAGAAAGGAGGCAAGCCACTGGAGGGCAAGCCCCTGAATCCCCACGTCGGCAAGGCGGTGGATCAGCAACTGGTGGTCGACTGTATCGAATGCAGCCGACAGATCTAATAGCAACAGTGCCGCCACACCACCTCGATCCAGATGCCTCCGGAGGTCATCCGTTAAGGCGACCAGTGCTGCCTCCGTCCCGTAGCCCGGGCGAAAGCCGGACTGGAATGGATCAAGGACGGAAGCGTCATCCAGAAAGCCCTGTAGCTGAGTCGCCACCGCACTCTCAATCAGCTTGCCCAAATAGGGCAAGTTGGACACCGGCCGATAGCTGGCCAATTCCGCCGGGTCCATGGTTGGTTTCTTTAAGAGAGGGCGGACCATCGCTTCCTTGAGTGCCTCGGGGAACCGTCCCTCCAGGAGGGATTTGTTGACAATCTCCCCTAAGGCACCTCGAAACCCCTCATGGCCTGCCTTAATGAGCCAGGAGGGGCACGGATCAAGGTCGCATGTGGTTGGGCGCACAGATACTAGCAATCTGTCGACTTCCTCCAGACTGAGCCGGTCAAAGCATTCTAAACCCAAACTCAAAGACGTGCAAGGAGCCTCAAGTTCACTCACCGTTTCAAATGTGGCGGGGAGGTCGCGGCGGAGCGCCGAGACTTTATCTGCAAAATAGCTCGCAAATGCCTCACAGCCAATCTCCAATTCCCTACTATTATATCTGCCCTGCGGCAGAGTTGTCAGAGACCGAATTGTTCTAAACAATTGGGCTGGGCGTGAGCTTGCAGATGCAATCGTAGCTGCGTAGAATTCCCTCTTCGCAGCCTTGACTGCCATCTCATAGGCTCTCATAAACGTCCTATATGATGCTCTCGTTGCCTCGTCGCGAGCACGGCGCCACCGCCTCTCTAGCCGTCTGAGTTCCTGCTTCATAAGCCGCAGCCCCTGGGAATACCAAGGGGCTAGCCTAGAGCGGGTGCACAGAGGGCGCCTGGGAGCGATCTCGTCGATGGCTGTGGAAAGTCGGCCATGCCAGTCTTCCACTAGTTCATCCAACGAGCCGCCAGGGGGCATCGGATCCCGCAGAGCCATCTGAAGCTGCACCGGGTCCATTTGTCTCTGCGGGCGAGCCAAAATCCGCTCGCCGCCTATACAGGGTTGGGGTGAGACATCCATACGGGCCTTCAGGGCATAGTGGTCCGACCATGGGACTGCCGTAGCAGTCATCCGGTCCACTGAAATCCCCATCGTGAAGATCAAATCGAGCATGTGCCCAGCCCGGTGCGTGGGGGTCGACACACATTGGGAGAGTCCTAGTGACGCCATGGACGCCACCAGGTCCGTAGCCCGGCTGGAGGTCGCGTCATCGGCATGGACGTTGAAATCACCCAAGACCATAAGCCTAGGGTGCTCCAGCGCCCAGCCTGCTACGGCCTCCAGCAGGGACGGCAAGCTACTATCCGGTGTGTTAGGCGGTCGGTACACCAGGTAGATCGCCAAACTCTCCTCGGCCTCCAGCACCAAACCAACACATTCCATGCCCGCAATCTCCAGCAAGGGGAGCGCCCTGAAGGAGTAAGCCTCCCGCACGAATATCGCCACCCCTCCCCCCGCCCCCTCGTCCGTGATTGGTGAAGGACCGAGAATCCAGGTGGGGCAAGCTGAGTGAGAGCTAACGTCTCTCCCTCCCGCACCCAAGTCTCGGTCACGCACGCCAGGTCTACCTGTTGTTCTGTAATAAAGTCCCGAAGGACCATGGTCTTATTATTTATAGACCTGGCGTTGCACAACACCAATGACGGAGGGGGGTTACTCATCCTAGCCCCGCTGCTGGCCACCTTTGGGATGGGTCGTAGGCTGGAAGGGCACCGAGCCCTTTTGTTTCTCAGCGCCCTTCCTTTAGTACCTTGCCTATACCCACCGCTATACCTTCCCCTCCCCAAGAGCACTGGAATCTGCTGCCATGGCCTTGCCACTCCGCATAATCCACGCCGCGATTCCCGACCATCAGGGCCCATTCACGGCGGCTCTCCCTCCTGGGGCTATTCCCTCCTACACGTTCTCGTGTATCTCGTAGGGGGGGTATTTCCACTTCGCTGATGCACAACAAAACAATTCCCACCCAAATCAATTGGCCATACACAATCCCACCATACAAAAATACAATCTATTAAAACAGATACAAAAATACAATCCTATTATAAACAGATACAATAAATTACTCTAAAGACCAATTCATTGGGCATAGCCAGCTAATTCCCACCCACCTCCCAACTCTTCAATAACATAACACCCCTACCTACTCCCAGCCATGTTCCAATGGCTATAATACTCAGCCTGGCATACAACTCCACCTACAACTGCATCCGCTAGTCCCCCTCCCTCTACATTTCAGACTGTTCTTAACACCCTCTAGTCCCCAGATCTATATCCACAGCTACTAGGAACCAGATATCCCTGTCCACCTTCCTGCTGAACAAACTTCTATGCTGGTATCCCAAGGGCTGGCAACCCACTATTAGGACACCCCGCTCTCTCTTATGCTGGTCCTCTTCGGGCCCGCCACTAGGGGCACTCCTCTCTTCCCGCTCTTCCCGTTCTCCGGCTCTCCTACTCTCCGTGCCCGTTCTTCCACCTCCTCGGTCACCCGGGAAGCCAAATAGCCGTCGCCTCTTCCCCCGGCCAAGACGCAGAATACCACCTCGCCTCACCTCCGTCACAGTCCTCGCAGTGTTCCCGGGATCGCCGCCAGCCCTCTCACAACTGCGGCGACCCACTGTCCAATCGCCCTGAGCGTCCCGCCTGGGGGAAAACCCGCAAAGGCCGGAGAAGGGGGAGCACCCCCTCAGCGTTCTCCCCTGCCGTCGCAGGTCCTCCTCTGCCACCGGAGTCCCAGCCGCCGGGGTTCCTGCTGTCGCCGTCGCTGTTACTGGGTGGTCGATTCAGCCGCTCCCACCGGCCGCCACCAGCCCTCCGCCGCTGCGCCCCCCACTGCGCTCGCTCGACTCCTGGCCGCCGCCCAGCTCCCGGCCCGCTCCTCACCTCAGGCCCACCAACTCCGCCGTCCGCCTCCCCCACGGCTCCGCCCTTCCCGGGCAACGACTGCCACTCCGGGCCCAAGCCCAGGCCGCCGCCGGAGGCCGCGGATACCGCGGAGGCCCGGACAGGTAAGCCGCGTCGGCGTCCCGTCTCTTGGGTTCCTAACTGAATGGTCCGTACTGTGCCGTCTGCCTTCCTTGGTTCCCGCATTTGTTTCCGCCTTTGTTTCCCGTTGGCAATATTCTTCGTTGTTATTGTCCGCTTGTTGTTGTTCGCTTGTTATTCACTTGTTCGTTGTTGTTCGCTTGTTCAGCTTGGTTATTGTTGTTATTCGTGCTGTTATCCGTTGTTGTTATTCACTTGCAGGAGCGCGAGCACAACGCCCCTGCTTGCGCCGCCATCTTTGTTCAAGAGCCTCCAGCTCACTCATTTTTCTCTTAGCTCAGAAAGGATGGCTCCAGAGCAGACTAATTTATGCAGTAGCCAAATCACTCATTCACAGATTTCATGCCAGTAGCTCACAAAGTAGGATTTTTGCTCACAAAACTCCACAGCTTAGAGGGAGCTTTGCCAGCGAGTTGCTGCAGTTGCATTTTAGGTTCTAGATGCAGCACATTCTTAAGAGCCTCTTTAGGACTTATTTTAAAAAGAGAGAGATGCATCTGCTATGCACGTGAATGTGCAACACATGCTTGTTTGCAAATGTGTATACAGTGTATATGGACTGGATGAGGCTTCCTGGTGAATCTAGATTGGGTAGCCTCCTGTATCTATCTGCCTCTGTGCAAAGTGTGAAATGGGTTAAACCGCAAGCTCTGTGCAGCTCTTGTCAGAATGTCTTCTTTTGACATTCTCTTTGCATGGGTGCAAACTTTATGGTTTCACTAGTTTTTGTAGGTGTGTTGGCTGGATATTTGTGAGGTTCCCCCATGACATAAAGGAGCAGAGATGGATTTCTGAGCACCTTTAAGTAGTGGCCAGGTGGGGTAAATAAGGGCCTGTCATAAAGCAAGTCAAGTCTTTCATTTGTAGGCTTGTTTCTTGGATCTGTTGCCTTTTCTGCAGCTTGCTGCCTAATTCATCTGCTTTTTAGATGAGTTTTCCATTGTTTGCAAGAAACGCTCCTAGTAACAAGCAAACAGAATTCCTCCTTCTTGCATTGCCCTGTTGTTCACAAAAGGACCATCCTTCAGTCGTACCCTCTCCAGGACCAGTGCAATTCTGAGGAGTGTGTTGTCATATACGGGTCTGTGGTTAGTATCAGCCTGTTACAGAACCATATAGAACAAGTGTTGGTGGAGGCAAGCAGGCACTGATTCCCCCTCCAACACACACACAACACAAGATCTTTTTTTTAAAAAAATGTGCTCCAGTTGTGAAAAGCCTTTTTGCAAATTGAATAATCACACTGGGACTGCTTTTTGTTCTATTTTTATTAAATAGATGCATTAACTCTGGATTTTTCTAAGTAGCATTACCCATCTCTATTTTTCATTTGTTCTGTGATTTCTGGGTGTGTGTGAACTGTCAGTGACAAAGCTTTAGTTAAAAATTGTGTGCTGTGTTAGTGCTTGAGCCTGAGAGAGAGTAACAGTAATGTGCCACAGAATTATTAATAATGTTGTTCATTTATCATTTGGCTGGTGCGTACGGCACTATGCAAACATCTCCTGTGGTTTCATAAGAACCCTTTCAGGTGACCTCCTGTTTCCATTTTGGGTACTTCAGAGAGTGACTTATCCAAGGCCACCCACTGAGTTAATCACCAAGTTGGGATTTGAACCCAAGCCCAATCCTCCACCTACTGGACATCGCTGGCTAGATTTATACCAGGCATATTAGTGAGCTAATTTTGAAAAATATAAGATTAGTCATGGCCATCTGTGCGGAAGTGGTTATGAGTATTTGCCCAGTATAAGGTCTGTGGTTTGCTTCACTGTATACACTGCCAAGAACTCTGAATTCTGCAACCATTTCTCACTGTATTGTGCATTTTAAATTACTGCTAGGAAAGTAAACAGTTCAACTGGTAATCTTTATAACAGCCCTGTTAAGGTAGATCGCTATTATGTCCCTGTTACAAATGGGAGGGCTGATTCTCTGATCACAATGATTTGTCTAAGGCTACCTAGTGAATTATAACAAGGCTTGAGTTTGGAGAGGTCCTTATCCTTATCTCATTCTTTTGTCTTGTACGGTGTATCTGCTGAGAATGGCTGAAATTTGAAGAAAGTGAGTTGCAGTGGGCTGGGGGAGCGGAATCAAGTTATGTTCTCTTTTTTTGTAGCTCTGTGGCTATTGTGAGGTCACTTGTCAATCTAGAAGCTGGCATTTAAGGTGTGTGTATTTGGCACAAAAAGAAGCCATGCAGATCTTGGTTTCAAGTTCCAGTATGCTCTTTTTTGGCATTTTTTAAAGTGTGTGTGTGTGTGTGTACCTGGAAGTCATAGCGAACTCTGGTAACTGTGTGCACCTGGAAGGCATGGTGACATCTAGTGACTGACCCCTACTGGGGGCCTGAAGGATATTCAGAGACGTGGCTGAATAAAGCCTGCCCCCACCTCCCACCTCTAGTATTTCAAGGAGGTCTCCCATCCAAGTAATTGCCAGAGTCGACCCTGCTTATCTTCCATGGTCTGACCAGTCAGGACCAGTCCAGTATGTTCTTGATGGCCTTGTGTAACTTGCACTTGGCCAGCGATGGTTTCCTGTATGTAAAAATGGACCAATAATGGCCTATTGCATAGAGATGTTGTGGAAAAGAGTAGCTGGTTAATAGATAACTGGGTTTTGTTTACATGCATCCTAGAGGCCCTTGCTGCTTATAATGTCAGCATAGGTTATAGCAAAAGTGGTTGAAATGTAACTCTGTGTTTTAAATGCTTCAGATAGTTGAAAGGTCACTACTTTAAACGTCAGCTCCAGTATGACATGTCTGATTTGTCTTAAAAGTCATTCATTGCCATCCCAAACAATGAAAGTTAAACATTTAGGGATTTAAATGATGATCAGAAGCTGGAGTCTCTTAGGAATTGAGGGTGATTGGCTTCTAAAAATGAACATTTAAACCTGTTCTTTCTCCCCTCTGTTTTTAGTCAATAATTAGTGGTGACAATCAATGAAGAGCAGAAGTCTGGGCGAAAGGCTGCCAGTATGCTGTTGCTGTTCCTGTGATATTGGAATTTTTCAGTTTACACAGTTTGTGCAAAATAAACATACACACAATAGCTTATTCTTGAATAACTTTCTATATTGGTACAAAAGGGCATAAAGCCCTGGCTCCAGGTCACTGGAAATTGTACCCAGTCTCTCAGTTCTGCATTCTGAAATTTCATTTTCAGGCTTATCTTCAACACCCTATGGGCTAGAAATTTGCTAATCCCTGGGCAAATTATAACCTTGTTGTGTTACAACTTAAAGGCAAAGTGTTTGAATTTTATTAACTAAAGCTGGAATAGCACTCTTGGCAAGGTTTGACATTCTGGAAATTGAAGTTCCATTTTGCTAACTCAGGCAAGGTGGTCATACTTAATGTCTGCAAAGGTAGGTTTGTGGGCAGTTCCTGTTATTATCTTGGTTTAGAGGGAAGCTGAGCAAATTTTTTTGTGTTTTGGGGGTGGGTTTTCAATATCTTGCATTTTTTCTTCCTACCTTAGTAAATATATGGAAATATAGAAAGCTTATATGATCTCTATATAATGAGGGCTACAAAAATTGTTTGTAGCATAGAATTGAAATTTGATTTAATGAAGAATAGATATAGTGTCAGATACATATCTTCCAGGGTGTGGCTTGAAGTGCATGTGATACAGCGATCTTGCTGAAAGTGGTTAGATCTCTCTTGGTCTGGTCAGTGACTGAATGGGAGACTTCCTGAGAATCAGATGTAAGCTTCCTTGAGTTCACTAATAGAGAAAAGGGTGTGATGCAAATGCAGAAGAAGAAGAGATTGGATTTATACCCCACCCTTCACTTGGAGTCTCAGAGTGGTTTACAATCTCCTTTCCCTTCCCCTCCCCACAACAGACACCCTGTGAGGTGGGTGGGGCTGAGAGAGCTCTTTTGAGAACTGCCCTTTCATGGACAGCTTTTGTCAGAACTGTGGCTTGCCCAAGGTCATCCAGCAGCTGCAAGTGGAGGAGTGGGGAATCTGCACACTTAACCACTGCATCGAACTGGCAAGAGATGTAAATAAGCCATCTTTTTCTAAAGATGTTGTGTTCCCCATTGGATTACATTTATAGCTACATCTGTCTGTCCATACCTCTATTCCAGACACTTTTTGGTATAAACTTCACATCTCCTTCTTTCCCCTCAACCCTTCTCTGGCATGAATATATCAGTACCTGCTGTATTCTCAGTGTATGTCACTGCTTTCACACTAATGATGCACCTTGGTTTTTGGGCTTCCCCGTAGTTATCCTCCATAAAGCTGTGAAGGACGGGAAAGAAAATGGAAAAAATTCAGAGGAAAAAACCTCTCTGCCACGAGGACTTTTTCAGTTTTTCCGTTAGAAAAGTTGGAAAACATTCAGGAGTATTGGGGGAAAAGTCTTATGAAATGAGTCAAATTTCTAAGACAGCATGGAGCGAAGCAGTTGGCTTTAGTATTGGGTATATTTGTCATTTTGCTTCTATAAAACTGAGACATTCCATAAATATGCCAACTAATACAGTTTTATATACTAACTAAGCAATACCTGGTGCATTTATGATTATAATACAGAAGAATGGCTTTTGGTTTAATAGGAAGGTAAGTGTTGCGCAGGGGCTGTGGTGGCTCAGAGGTTAAGACGCTGAGCTGCAGACCAAAAGGTCTGTAGTTTGGCAGTTCGAGATCCTAGTGCCGCAGGACGGGGTGAGCTCCCATCTCTGGCCCCAGCTCCTAGCAGTTCAAAAGCAAGAAATTGCAAGTAAATAAATAGGTATCGCTTTGGTGGGAAGGTAACAGCGTGCTGGCCACATGACCACGGAGAAGTCTTTGGACAGTGCTGGCTCTTTGGCTTGGAAATGGAGATGAGCATTGCCCCCTAGAGTTGGATTTGACTAGCTTTCAAGCAAGGAAACCTTTTAAGTATTGCATATAATTCACTTGTTCCCCAAACTTCTGGTCTCTTCCCTCACCCCACCAAATAAATCCCCAACGACTATTTTTCCTGCATGGCTTGGAAATTTCTGGAAATTTTACAGCTCTTGATTCTAGGATAGCTGCTGCTTTCTTGAAATATGCAGCCAAATGCATAGCTTTGTTGTGTGTTCAAAACTTGTCTGAGAAAGTGCTGCTTGAGTCGCACGTAACTCTAATCCAAGACTAACATGGCTACCCCCATATATATATGACAGCAGGATGTGTCCCTCCTGCACTTTGGGGCCAGCAGCCCCAGCTGTTAGCATTTAGTAAGGAATCTGTTGAGGGTTCAATCAGACAAACGTTGGAAACCAGAGAACTGGAGCATATGAACTACCTTGGAACGCTTGAGATATTTAATCTCCAGGATTAACAAACACTGACAAACTTTAAGAATGAGGATCGAGGCAGACTGTATGGAAGTCTTCAGCTAGTGCGTTCCTTTGTATCTCATGTGAAGAATTTGCCTCTGCCAGAATGTACATCTTCTCTCCCAATCTAAAAATCTATTTTCAAATTCAGAGCCAGCTTTAAATAATCTTCTAGGGAACTTGTGATGGTCTTAAAGAGATGAATGGTACAAGATTAGAGTGCACACAAACAAGTAGATTTGCAGAAAAATAATTTGCACTCCAAATCAGATAAGCTCAGCAAAAGTAAAAAACAATCCTGAAATAAACACTAAACGCAAGTGGGAGCTTTTGAAACCTCTCTCACTGTTGATGTGAGAACTGTAGTTTTAGTATACAGAAATGAGACATAAATCATTGGCCTAGCTGCTGAAGTGTTACGGAATGTTTATGAACATTCCAACTGCTGGGAAGTCTGAGGGGAAAAAGTTTGTCAGTGACTTGGGCCTCAAGACAAAAGGTCAGGTGCTGGTCTGTACGTATGAAAGAGTGAGAGAAGGTGAATAGTACATCTGAGTAATGCGGATATGTATAGAGCGTGTTTTGGGGGCAAGCTGAGAAGAGTGAGACTGAAGGGTAATGGGCATAAAAGGTGCTGCATACAATAGACACACCTGCAAGCTTCCACTTGCTATTGTCTTAAGTACTTACTTCCTTTAAAGTAGTAGCTCACAGCTCCATGACTAATCAAAAGAATCATGCTTCTGTGTGAGATTGACATTTCCCTTTTCTAGATTACAAAATGGGTTTATTTGGGTCCCGTTTTATGTGCCAAGACCACATCTGCACTGGATGTTGAAAGCAGAATTGTGCCAATTTCCAACGTACACCTGAGCTGTGCTGCTAACCCGAATGCAGGGCTGCAATTGGTGATTGCCACAACATATTTGAATAGATGCGGATGGGCAAACATTTCACGGTCAGGAAAGGGACAAAGTTCCTTTCTCCCAGCTGCAGTCCAGCTTGCCATATGAGTATTCCTTTTCTCCCTGCCTTCTGTTACTTGATCAGAATGAATGGGGTTGTTGCTAGATAGATAGATAGATAGATAGATAGATAGATAGATAGATAGATAGATATTAAGAAAATGCATAGAAGCAAAATTGTAGAGTAGAGGAAGCAAGCCTTTGCTATGTGCAGCACCTTAAAGACTAACAAAATATAATTAATTTATTTTTATTTGTTATTATGCTGCCGAGGCCATCAAATCCCAGCCGATGGATCTGTGTCTATTTGACCCCCAGCTCCCTTCTGAGCCTGGAACCTTTCCTGTTGGCTGCTTGCCAGCACTTGGAATTGAACCTAAGAGTTATTAAAACCCGGACAGCTTTAAGTCAGTCTTCTGCATGTGTGTATGTGAAGCAAAGCCAGGTCCTCATGTTCCTTCTCAGGACTAAGGTAAACAAATACTGTTTTAAAAATGTTTCTGCTTCATGAGGGTCAGAAACCTGTATGTGTGTATTTGTCTGTATCTAGGAAATCTGCGGTTCTCCTCTTCTCGCCAGAACAGGATTTTGCATGGAATTGCAGAAGGGAACCCTTTTTTTCCCTGGGTATGTTCTGCAGTTGAGTTGTAACATGAGGAAGAGACAGAAGAGGAGACTGTCCTGCTGATCGATACAGAGTGCTTGTGAATGTGCAGAGGTTAGTGCCCACAGCGTCCTCCAGGATATATGTTGTGTACTGCTGTTGCGCGTGTAGAGACAGAGAGAGGTTGTTGGCCCTGGGAGACAGGGTCTGGCTTAAGGGAGCCGACTACCTGTGGGGCATTGGTAGTCCTAGCAAGAGCCATGTCATTCCTCCTCCTTCAGTGCTCTGGCTTTCAGCCCTTGGGCTGGGGAGTGGCAACTGGTTGGTGATAGACGAAGTTGTTGATGCGATATGAGCATGTTCTGCCTCCATCTGCAAAACCGAAGCACTGCTTTTGCGATGTAGAAAACTGCTGTACGTGGCTGCCCCGATTCACTTCCTCGAAGGGTCCCCCTCCCATGCCCAGTGTGCGTTCTTGCTATTCTGAAGCTGTTTTTATAAGCGCTCACATGAGTCCATCTCGTTCTTTCTTGCTCTTTATGGGAAGCAGATTGAAGCACACAGATCCTGCAAACATCCAGAACATAAACAAGACTCTCCGAAGAACCCTTTCATTTGTGTGCTAAGTTTAACCTTAAAGCTAGCCAATCCAGTCATATCTGGGATGCCAAAAAGAGCCGAAGCAGATCTGCTGGCGGTCAAGTCTCTTATGAAGTCCCACAAAGCCCAACCACACTTTGAACGGCTGGCTTCTGGTATCTGTAGTCAGCGTCACTGTGGGAAGGCAGATGCTGCACTTATTGTCTGAGTAAACAAAGGCAACTTGAAGGCTTGTTGCAGGTTGCACAGTAGTTGCCACCGGTGAGGCCCAGACGCTTGGTTGCCTTGTCCTAGGCATAGGTGTGGGAGAGCCGTAGGAAGGTGGTAGCCGAGAAGCAAATTACATATGCCCTTTCGAGTGCGAAACACAAGAGGCCATGTTCCTTCTGCAAGTGGCGTCTGTTCAAAGCAGAAACACGAGCCCTGTACCTTACCAAATAAAACCCTGATCCCCCCCAAGGCCTTTCTTTCAACAGTCTTGTCCTTAGTTCCTTATGAAGCCTGTGGCAATGATCCTCTCTAAAATACATTCCTTTTAATATAGAATAGCTCAAGTGAAATGTGATGGGATTTCTAAGATGTGGATAGCCTGTATGTGAGAGGGTTAAGCATTAAACTTGATTATGGGGAACGTCTTTTGCAGGAATGATTGCTATTTAAGGAAGAGAAGGTATGGGTAAACCCCAAATCCATGTGTTTTGGGTCCTTGGGGCAAGTGCATGGAGGGACTATTGTTGGTCTCAATGAAATCAGCCCTGGGTGTAGAATAAGGGCTCATAACAAAACGCTGTTAAAACACGCAGCCTTCTTGTAATGGTGATCTAGAGTATATTTAAAAGGTGGCCTTTGGACCTTGCTGAGAATCCCTGCAGCTCTTGAAATCTTTTCCTCTGCTACCAGAGTTTGAAATGGATCCCTTGGTGTTTTGGTTGGACTTGGATGTCTTTTTAGACTAGAAAAAAGGGTGAGGGTCGCACAGCAGAGGCTTAGGAAGCTGTGAATGGAGTGAAGAGGGTGGGAGACCTCTCTCTTCCCCTCCCCTCCTCCTGCACTACGATTGTAGGTCACCCACTGAAATTGATCAGCAGCAGACACAAGGCAGGCAGACGGAAGAAAGTACTTCTTCACACGATGCGTAATTAACTTACAGCATTTTCTGCTCCAAGGATGGGGTGATGGCCGCTGGCTTAGAGGGTTTTAAAAAGGATTAGACAAATTGCTTGGGGGATGGGTCTATCAGCAGTTATTAGCCATGATAGCTATAGAGGGCCTTTATGTTTGGAGGCATTTGGACTCTGGATTCTGGGGGGGGGACAGGAAGGGGAGGGTTTAGTGCATTCTGGCCCTGCTTTGTGGGCTTTCTGCGAGCATCTGGCAGGTCCCTGCCGGAAACAGGTTACTGGATTAGACAGTACTGGCAGAACTGTTCATGACTGTCAACATACAATGGACCATTATTAACATTACATGAATTGTAAGCAGAGTTTGTACCCAATATATAAATTCCCATAGCTTGCAGGGTTTTTGCTTCCCTATTTCTCTCTGTCATCCAGTTTGAAAGATGCATGCAGTGAGCCCTGCCGTTCCTCCCTCTCCCCTTCAGTCTCTTAACCCCTTGCAATGGCCTTTTCTTGATTAAGCTTCCTCCCCCCTAATATATGATACCTTTAAACACCATAACAAACTTCCCTACTCCAGGAATTCAGAACAGTCCAAGGAGGGCCAGGCTAGATAAACTACCTGTCACTGTTGCCTGGTACTCGTACTGGAACATGTGGTGTAATATTGCTTCCTTGTGCTTATTTCCACAAGGCCTAGCAATTGCAATCAAATAATCTAAACTGTATAACAGAAGTGTATTATCCAGATCTGTACACAACTATGTTGCTGGTTTTAATTAGATGGTACGCTTCAAAAATGAAAATCCTGCCCTCCTTCCAAGGGAGTTCTGCTGCTCAGGTATTGTCTAGTTTCCAAGCTTTCTGGCAAAAACAGCCGTCAGCAGTTTCAGAGTTTTTGTGTGCTGTGTGTTTTAATACAACCATGAGAACTAGAAAAATGCTGTTATATGTTTAAATAAAAGCATAAAAGTCTCTCTGGGTTTGGGGTTACCAGATTCAGGCTTTGGGGGCACATTGAATGCTCTGTGGTATGAACAATGCAATGAATAGCATTGGCTCATCTTAGTGTGGTCTGCGGCAATCCTGTCCCAAGCCCTCATGAATAAGCTTATCAGTCATTCTGAAATTTTTATAGGCTGCATCTAAACTGGTTTCCATGCCAGTTGTAAAAGCACCAGACGAGGGTGTGTGCGTGTGTGTGTGTGCACTCCTAAGATATGGAGAACAATCTGACTCTGTAAAACTAACCAAAAGAAGAACAATCTCTCTTCTCTTTGTCATTCCCCAACAGACTTTATGAGGGCTAAATATTCTCCATGATGCATGGAATGCTGAGAGTCAGAGGGGAAGGGGGTGGGGGAGAAATCCACTTACTAAAGCCCCTGGGAGTTTATAGGATGCTAGAGGGGGGAAACGTGGGGTGAGGTAAGTAGGATCACTCCCTTCTCCCACAAATCCTTATGGTCCCAGCTTGTACGATTTATTTTTGAACCTTGTATTTTTTAAAAATCACTTCTCTGCAATGTGGGACACTTCTCCCTTGCTGTCCCTGTGGAAACCACCTGAGTATACGGTTCATGGGGGCACTGATCTGGGCCAGTCCTTACAAACCATATGATGCCAGCAGGAAGTAAATAGGTGCAAGGCTTCTGCAGGTCTAGACTGTGTAGTTTTGGGAGTACTGGATCAGTATTTCCAAACTTTGCAGCTGAAAGGTTTTTAGGGAAGCGTTCTGATTGTTCACAGCCAACCCCCCCCCCCCGAACAACAACGATTGAAAACAATAGCACAGAGCTGTTTTAGATACCAGGTGCTAGAGCTTTTAGATGATTTCCAGTATAATTACATGTAACAAAATATTGTGAGAATTGGGTGGCATCTAAATGCTTTCGGGGCTCAGTCCAAAGGGTCTAATCCAACCTCTCCCCTGTGTAGGTGGATCAGTTGTATGTGTGGTTTTAGTAGTAGAAGCTGCAGTGAAAGAGTTAGTTCTGCACACAGGATGGAATGTGTTAAGAAGGTCTAATCTGCCCTGCCATCTACCCTGTACAGAAGAAATAGCTTAATTTAGTGCAGTGGCCTTAAAGAAAAGTAGTCTGTTTAAGGAGGAAACTTCTGTTGAAGTGTTCCATGTGCTCAACGTCAATAAATATTCAGCAATAAGTCTATTTTAATATTATAACAAGCATAACTCAGTAATGGGAACTAGTGACAGTACTTTCCTTGGAAAGTATTTCTGTGAAAATTCAGTCACAGTAAACTGAACCCACGCAAGTGTGATTTAATTGTATTTCCTTTATCATTATGGCTTCAGACCTAAGGAGCCTTCAGTCCTAATGTGCCATTCTGCCAGCACAGCACAGCAACTCTTCTGATGGAATGGCTTTTCCATCTGCGAGGGAGGGGAGGAAGACATTTGCCGATTCAACCCCCTCCCGACTTCTGTTGCAGACTCCCAAATTTTTCCCCACACCGTTCCTTCAGGGCGATGACCCACAAGTGCACAATTTCAGGTGCGGAGGGTGCAGGGAAAGGGAAGGGGCGGGGATTTGTCTTCCTCTAGGATGGCTCTGCTAGCACTGCTTAGGCGCCAAGGTGAAATAATTTGGTTGTATATCTGATAACACAGTGCTTTGTTTTTGCTTTTAATGTCCGTCCGTCCCCCCCCGGATTGTTTAATGGCAGATGGAGCAGAACTGTATCAATAAAATTAATAACCGCTTCTTGAGCCCTGACCTGGATAGCCCATGATAGCCTGATCCTATCAGATCTTGGAAGCTAAGCAGGGTCGGCCTTGGCTAGTATTTGGAAGGGTCCAAGGAATACCAGGGTCATGACACAGAGGCAGGCAATGGCAAACCATCTCTGAAACATCTTTTGCCTTAAAAACAAGCCTGGATCACCACCTAGTGGTGCATAACGCTAAAGGGCTAGAGCTTCTAGCTGCCAGACCATCTTAGGATCTCCTGGATATTCTACACACAATGCCATACGGTAATAATAAGTGCTTCTCGAGGTTGATGATGTGCTGCTGTCAGCGTAGAGACAACACTTGGCTCTGCCTTTTCCAGTGGTTCCTAAAGAGGCTGTGTGTTTAAACACAGGAAGTTGCCAAATGTTGAGTCAGGTCATTGGTCTATCAAGGTCAGTCTTGTCTACTCTGACCCACAGGGGTTCTCCAGGGTTTCCAGTGAGAGGTTCATGCCATCTCCTATGCGATACTTTTACCTGGAGGTGCCAGGAATGGAACCTGAGATCTTCTTTCACTGACCCATGACCCTTCCCCTTTTGTTAAAGCAGTGGGGTGAATCCAACTGTCCTCCAAGGAGCCTTCCTTCAGTTTGTGGTTCTTGTTCCAATGGAAGACCACTTCAGTTGGAGGAGGCTTCCTTAGTCTGGAGGAGGGCTTCACACTGTGCTTGGTGGAGTGGTAGAATAGCGGTAGGACCCGTCACAGTACTTGGGAGTTGATGATGGGCTGGAAGAGAGTAAACAAGCTGAAGCTTATCCAGACAAAGAGGTGCAGTTGGGCATGTAGATGGTCCTCACAGTTGTGTACACTGGGGTTATTCTTCCCCTGAAGACCCAGCTCTGTAATAGGTGGTGGTCTCCTGGATCCAGCCTTGCTGCTTGATGTCCAAGAGGCTGCCATGGCCAAAGGTGTCTTTGATATACTGGCTGCAGCCTCTCCTAGAGGTATCTACTCTGGCTACAGCTACAAGACACTTTGGCAACCTTAAGGTTACCAGGTCTGGGTTGGAAAATACCTGGAGACTTTGGGGGTGGAGCCAGGAGAGAGTTGGGGTTTTGGGAGGGACCTCAGCATAGTACAATGCTATAGAGCCCATCTTTCAAAGCAGCCATTTTCTCCAGAGGAGCTGATCTCTTGTCAGCAGGAGATCACTTGTAAAAATGGGAGATCCCCAAGCCCCACCTGGAGGCTGGCAAAACTTCAGATAGGAATGAGCTCTTTAAAAAGTTGTCAGACTTCAAAATGTAGATGCCTGGTTAATGACAGCAAGCCAGTTTGAGCATTCTGTACCTGTTTTGATGCATATTCATTGGCTCCCAGTTTGTTTTTTGAGGCTGAGTCTCAAATGGTTTGAGAACAGAGTACATCAAGGATCAGCTCTTGCAGCATGAGTCTCTCTGTTGGTCCATCTGATGAAGGAAGCTTTGACTGTTGAAAGCTTATACCCTCAAAATCTCAAGTCTCCAAGTGCTACTGGACTGTAGCACACAGCTTTCCCATTGCTTAGGTCATCCAGAGCGGTCCTGTTATGTGTTTCTCCTGTCTCTGACGCTCCATGGAACAGGACCTTGTTGGTGGCAGCACCATGACTGTGGGATTCCCTTCACTGCAAGGCCCGCCTGGTACTGTCTCTTTTGGCTTTTCAGAGATCAGTTGACAGTTCTGTTTAGGTAATTTTTGGTCCGTCTTGAGGTTACTGACTTATGAAGCGCTGCTGAACTGAGTTCTTGCTTTATAATTCAGCTGGCTTCCTTGGCGTCACTGGGGGTTTTTTGGCTTGTTTCAGTTATTTACTTGGCTGGTTTTTAAACAGTTTATTGTCTTGCACGTGTTAATTTGCTTTTAATTGATTTTTATCATTATATGCTGCTTTGAGAGCCCAGCGACCGAAAAACAGAGCTTGAAATATTTAAAATAAATCAAGTTTAATTCAGTCCTTTGGTTTCAGTTTGGTGTGTAGGCAGCTCATCTGAAGAAAGAAAGAAAAAAACCAAATTCTGAACCAGCTTCCCTCGCAGATTTGAATTGCTAATCCCATCAAGTGGGATATTCGGCTTTTGTGCATCTTTTCTTCGAAGAAGAAACAGCTGTTAAACTTTTGTTTACTCCGCTCATCTGCTTCAGAGTGTGGCAGTCTTGATCATTTGCTGTGGCTTTGCATCTTTCCAGCAGCACCAGCAGCCACAGCCCTCTGGATTTCTGTTGCTTGAAGAATGCTCTTGGTCAGATGTGGTTATCTAGCTTGCTGATGCTAGAAAAAGAGAAATGACCTGGCGCACACCCAGAACATCTGCTACTTTGCATCTCGCTGCCTTTATTGTGTGCAGCGTGTGTGTGTGTGTGTGTTGGGCAGGCGCCATGTTTGGAAGAGGCACAAAGCTAGCCTCTGTCTCTGGAAGATAACTTCAGGGTTGGGTATTTTTTGAAGAGCGCTTGACTTTTATCGCTGGCTGCCGCCAACCTGGTGGAGCTGCTCATTGTTGCAGGGCTGCTGAAGTGCACGAGAAGCTCATTCTTTGTAACGGGATTGTGTTGCTGCCTGACTAGGCACAGGTGGCTTTGTAAAGAGAGGCTGTCTTATCTTCACGGGGAAGCTGTTGTTGTTGCAAGCAGTCTTCCATCAGGTGGGGCATCCTTGATCCTGAGCACTCAACCATTTCTCAGGTTATAGATTCAGGTGGGTAGCCCTGTTGGTCTGAAGCAACAGAACAAAACTTGAGTCCAGTGGCACCTTTAAAACCAACAGCGTTTTAATCAGTCAGTCAGTCACATTTATTGGCATGTAGTAGTTTTATTCATGGTATAAGTTTTTGTGTGCACACACATGGAAGCTTATACCTGGAATAAAACTTGGTTGGTCTTAAAGATGCCACCAGACTCGAGTTTCTCAGATCAAGTTATTCAAGTCGGTCCAAACACAAGTGGACTTTTGTCTCTGTTGTTTTTGAGGAGCACCCCCTCAAGTCACGGGACACCGCTTCTACATCTTTCTTCTCTGGCAAAAGTCTGGTTCCCAGCACCTATGTCTTGAACCACCCTGTTCTGATCCGGGAGCCTTTTGCTCTGATCCCTGATGCAGAGTGAAGTTCATTCAGGGTTCTACTTGAGGGCAGAAGGCTCTTTCTCGGGCGGCCATCCATCTAACCTCAGATGGTAGAGGCAATCCAAAGCAAGGCCTCCTGCTGAAGTGGATGGGTAGGTTCATATGGGAGCAGGTAGTCCTTTTGGCTCCCTGCCTGCATTGGAATAGTGAACTGGGGTTTAAAATTTCCAGGTCTCCACCCCAGAGCATCTGCTGGGTGGGAAGTTATAGCTCCCCTCCTGCTTGAGTTTGTTGGACTCTACTTTCAGTAACTTAAGAGTTCTTTAAATTGAGTAACACTTTAGAATGCAAGAACTCGACACAATCAGTTGCTATGTCAGCGGGACATATTCTCATTGTCACAACTTTAAGCAATGTGCCTTCTGGACCACGTTTTACCACAAAAATTTTGAGCCCTTTACACTTCTTACTCAACGATTCTTTTTTTCTTTTCCTCTTCTGTTCCAACTTAATTGCATGTTTCATGGGTTTGTTAGAGCTGTATATGACACTGAAATCCAAATCCAGACCCCAAGGCTAGTTCCATTCTTGAGATCTTTATGGGAGAAGGTGGGATAAATTGCCATGAATAAATAAAACTATTCTCCAGTCTTAATAAACAGATTTGCACAGGCTGTGTGGCCTTTTTTTCTGGTAGCCATAGGCAACTAGCCCAGCAAGTCTCCAACAGTGAACCATGGGAAATAAGCTGAATAAACAGATGAATTGTCTTGTGACAATCCCATGTTCACCTCCATTGCTGGGATGTATCTGCAAGTCACTTTGATCGGACTTTGCTTCCTTCAAGAGACGTATTCAGAACAGTAACTCAGAGTGCGCCATCCTCTAAGGCTGGGTAATTCTTTTGTTAGACTTGAATAGTAACCTTTCCAAATGTGTAAGAGAGAAGTGTACCTCCAGATAGCAGAAGCTTAGGAAAGATTGACGTTCTGTACCCATCTGGCACAAGTTCTCCACCATGTTTAATTTCCCCAGAAATTGCCCTTATATTTTCAAGTGTCTTCAGTCACAGGAGCTAGAGACTTGAGAAGGGAAGGAGGGACACCCGAAAAGTGTGAGTAAATAAATGTAGAATTTAACTACCCTGGGAAAGACCTGTCCCCATGTCCCTGTTCAGGATGTACATCTAGACTAGAAGAAAGCAAGTTCAGAGCAATACATCATGCAGACCCGTCAGTAGGAAGCTTTATCTGAGAATTGGTATTCACTGTTCCTCTGTGCTGGAACTGAATACTTCCATCGTTACTTAATGCAAAGATCACGCAGAATGACTGTTCCCTGCAGAGGCTAATTGCAAGGCTGTCTGGACAAAGTGCTAACAATTGTAGTAGCCAGAAACTTAAATAAAATTAAACCTGAGATTTCCAGGATGCTGGCTTATGTTACAGAATTCCATACTTGCCTGTTAGTCATTTGTGGCACATTGCCAGCTTGACTGGGAGGGGAGGAAGAGAAACCCAGTTCCCTTCCAATTTACCCATCCCTGCTTTCTGCTAAGTGCCCTTTGAATTACAGATGAATAATGCTAGGGTTGGGTTTTTTTGTGTGTAACTATACTTGCCCCCCAAAATGATGGTGAGATGGTGCATTAATCAAGTTAATAACAGAACAGACACTGAATAAATGTGGAACAAGGACAACAGCATCTGGTTGTTCATACAGTGAAGTGTTCTCTCTTGTCAAGGATCAGATCCTGGGCAATTTGCAACAAGTTCATCAGTTGATTTTAAAGAAATTACACACGAGTCACTAACTTTCTTCCAGGAATAAGGTATAAATCTTTATATTTGCAATTGCAAAGATAAGTTTTTAAAAGGATTATCATGATTGTGGTTTCCTTTCCATCAGTGCTCTTAATTGTCCTTCCTATTAGAGAGGCTGGGGAGTTGGGAGACCCCTCTCTGTCTGTCTGTCTGTCTCTCTCTCTCTGCAGCCGCCCTGTCTGTTCATCTCTGCCTATGGCATTTCCTCTCTCTCCCCTGTCCATGGGACCATATCCTGTCAATTGCTGCCAATGTGCTTGACAGTCACATCCTCTTCCCTGAGTCAGAAGACAAAGGGGCAGCTTTCAAAGAGCAAAAGTGGTCAAAGAGGAGTGGGATGCTTGGCAAGAAATCTGGTGGAGATGAAGCCATTTTCAAGGGTGCCTTTTGTTGATAACGTGCAGTTACTATACTACTGTTCTTCGCCCTCTCTGCAGTCCAAATGAGCAGTTCTTTATCCTTTTGATCACCACAGGTATTCTGGAAATAAACTCCTGACATTCAGCAGATGTGTCAGTAAGAGCGCCAAAGTTGCTAGTCGACATGCCTTTTCTTACAAGCCCAACTGCCCTCACCTTTATGTTAGCCGCTGACCAGGAGTGGTGGGCAGTGGCTGAGGAGAGAGAACCCCCTCCCCTTTCTAGAATGGCTTTCTTCAAAGTCAAATGGAGGTGGTGATCCTTCCTCGGCCCAAGCTTGTTTGTGATTTGTAAGTATATTTTGTATTTGGATTTTGCTTAAGCACCCGCCTTCCCCTGAGATGCTTTGAGCGCCTTGGAGAAGCTGAGTCCAAATAGCTAAATTAAAAGAAGAAGAAGAAAGAACGGCATGCATCGCAGAAAAGACCAGGACGGCCTTCTGTCCAAAAGCTGATTCCACATTAGTTTGCTGCTGTAACTCTTCCTGGGGTCTTCATCCAAACCCTTTTCCAGCCTAGAATCTCAAGCTATTAGTGATTTTAGGCTAGGATTTCTCTTTCAGTGCTACTTCTTGGATATTTAGGCTTTTCTTTATTGTAGTGTGTTTTACTCCTGCGTTTTTAATTTATTTGTCACTGCCTCTTGGTTTTTAGCATAGTGTTACGTTGTTCATATTGTAAACAGTCTTGATCCAACTTAGCATGCTGATGTGTAACCTTTACAATTCTTCATGGCCTGGGGCCTGTGTACTACAAAAACCCCTCTCTTGATAGAAACACTTTTCTCTCTCTCCAGAATATGATCCATTATGGTTTTAACCCTGGGCTGTTTCTGTTGCCGCCCCAATGCTCTCCTGGAGTGGGGAGAGGCAGGCATTTCCTACCCTTGGGGGCTTTCTGAGGCTATAAAACAGAACTATTTAAGGTAGCTCATGGGGAGCAAGAAGTTTATAGAGGTGGACCCAGGCTAATCTGCATATTGGTGCCTTAATGGCTTTGCTAGACAACTTTTGTGTAGTGGTTTACCTGCCCTGGTCTTGATAGTATCAGGAGAAAAGTGGAGTATGTAAATTATCTAAATCAACTCATTTGTTATGAGGGCCAGATCTGACATAAATGAGACCTTGTCGGGCCGGGCCAGGTGTGTCATAAAATGTAATGCCACGTAGTGGAGATATAAACTTTACAAAGGACGCAAACACAAAAGATTTTTTCTTAAAATAAAAACATGCTTAAAACATTAGCACTCTTGCAATATTTTTTTTATTTAACAGTTTGATAACTGACTCATCTTGCCCTGAATTATTGCATCAAAATGTCTGGGCTCTTGCAATCTTGAGTATGCTGTTCAGTTGTGTATCTGTAAGCTGCAAACCTACGATGACACAGCAGCAGCAGAACTGGAAGAAGAAGCAAAAGACAGCCAGTTCCACTGCGGGACTGGTAGAAACCCTCCAGGGACCTGATCTGCCCTCCGGGCCACATGTTTGACACCCCTACATAGATAAACATAGATTCAGGTCGGTAGCCGTGTTGGTCTGAAACAATAGAACATCATCAGATGCACACAGAAGCTTATATGAGAATTAAATATTGTTGGTCTTAAAGGTGCCACTGGTCTCGAATTCCTCTGATCCGTTATTCAAGTTGGTCCAAACACAAGTGGACCACTGGACTCAAGCTTTATATCACTATGTGCCAGTTTGGTGTAGTGGTTAAGTGCGCAGATTCTAATCTGGGAGAACCGGGTTTGATTCCCCACTCCTCCACTTGCACCTGCTGATGTGACCTTGGGTCAGTCACAAGCTCTGGCACAGCTGTTCTTGAAAAAGAGCAGTTTCTTTCAGAAGTTCTCTCTGCCCCACCTACCTCACAGTGTGTCTGTTGGGGGGAAAGGAAGGGAAAGGAGTTTGTAAGCCGTTCTGAGACTCCTTTGGGCAGTGAAGAGCGGGGTATAAATCCAATCTCTTCTTTTTCTTCTATGTTTATCTGGAACAGAGAGGCAGGGTTTAAATGTCTAACAGCTGCACAGACGTGAGTTAACAGCTCAGCTGTTGGCTCTGAGAGTCCATCTCGGGTTTCCTGTCCCCTGATCTTTATGCAGCAAAGAGAGTGGTCCACCATTTTTGGAAGGACCAGCCCTTCCTGCCTGAGGAAACATCTTGATAGGGGTTATTCTGTTAACTTGTCAGTAGATGGCGACAAAGTGGGTGGGTTTTAGCGATGTAACATGGGCTAGAGCACTGCAGCTGGCGACTGGCATGTTAGTTAAGTTTCTCATTTTTCATGTTGATAGGTAGACATGATGGCAGATCCACATTGGCCTGTTGCATTTTCTGAAGTATGTTTCAGTATGCAAGTCTGTTGCCATCCTCAAGTTTGTACTCTGCATCTGTAATATCGCAGCTCTTGTTGTATGCATGGCTGCATAGGAATGCTTTTGGGAACAGGAGTTTTCTGCAGCCCTGGATTGTCCTGCTATCCACATGGATATTAAAACAAAATCCTCTCAGATTCTTGGCTTCTGTCACATCCTGTAGCACTGCACTCCATTGTCTGAGAGAGGTATTTCCTTTCTATCAGTTTTAGAGACTCCATATGCAGAGCATACAACTCGAAAAGGTTTGGGCTGAGTTGGTGAGACTGTTAAGTTTAATTTTTATTAAAAAAAAATTTCTACCCAGCTTTGGGCCCCCAAGGGGCAATTAATCAAAAATATTAAAACAAAGTTTTAAAATACAAAGGAAAAAAACAATTAAAAATAAAGATCAAACAGACCACATAATTAAAACACAAATACAGATAAAACATCATGTTGCCTTTGCATAAATGGAGAAATTAATGGAACAGATAAAATGTTTTTGATTGGCTCTGAATAAAGCACCAAAGGCAGAATCTTGAGTGTTGCTTTGTTATTTCCAAAGTACTTTCATAGTTCAAAGAGACTGATGATTAGAACAAGGGGTCATATATTTTCTTCTAGGTAAATAGTATGGTAAGCATGCTTCAGTTGCCTTTCAGTAACCTGCTGAAAAAGAACTGTCTTACTTCAGGCTAGGAACATAATATGCTCATCAAGTGCTAACTTCTCCAGTGACTCAGTGGTGTATTAACAAGATCAGTGATTGTCTAGTTGTGAATAATTTAGCATGGACTTGCCTTTTGCTACAAAGAGGTGTGGTTTAAACAAAACAAATTCTCTGCACAGAACCACTCTGTGAGGTAGGGTAGGACAAGAGACAGAACCTGCACCAAGCCCACACAGTGAGATTCATGGCTAAACAGGAACCTCCAATTTGGGTTTCACGTATCCCAGGCCAACGCCCTCTCCATTACATCATCTTGTCTGAGCGTTATACATCGGAGAAGAGTCTTCATGATGACCCGTATTCTAGATCCCTTCCCCCTAAATTTATACCCATGTGGCTCTTGACCACTTACACTTTAGCCACTAATTGCTTGGGAATCCAGGTTGGAAAATACTACACATTCCAGGTGCTGACTTGGTTATGGCTGACCGTGGTCCAAGCCCTCATATCCTCCTATGCCCAGTCGCACCACTCTTTGATCTGCCCTAAGAGCTTGCAATCGGTGTTGTGTTTTCAGTGACAAATTAACAGCACTCATGCTAAATTAATGTATTTATTTCATTTATATCCCCCTCTCCAATGGGGATGTGAAGTGGCATGCACCATTCGACTCTCCTTCATTTTATCCTCACAACAGCCCTGCGAGGAAGGTTAGGCTGAGGGTATGTGACTGGCTCAAGGTCACCCAGCAGGCTTCCATGGCAGACTAGGGAGTCGAACCTGGGTCTCCCAAATCCTAGTCTGGTACTGTAACCACTGCACTTAAACTGGTTGATACTGGATAGGAAAAGACCAGGTTTAAAGCTGTACGCTTAGCTTCACTTTGTTGAGGGGCTGTTTTACTGCGTTGTAGAACAAACAAATGAAATCTTTCCACCTGGCTTTAGCTGTAACATAGTTTAGGTGTGTGTGTGGGGGGGAATGGCATGTGATGAAAAGAGAGATCAGAATCTGGCAGAACCTTTTTGTGTTGGAAGTGTCACCATTTCACTGTCCAACTTCCCAAGCTGCCAGGGTGAGTAATGCAAAAATGAGATGGGTGGATTTTAACATAAACATCTGGCTCTGGGAGCAGCTTGGGACTGGTACTCAAAGCAATGAAAGATAATGCAGCACTTTGTGAGCCCTGAAGCAGCCTGGAATGAAAGTGCA
The DNA here is from genome assembly GCA_029375565.1 of Gekko gecko. Classification (NCBI taxonomy): domain Eukaryota; kingdom Metazoa; phylum Chordata; class Lepidosauria; order Squamata; family Gekkonidae; genus Gekko; species Gekko gecko. The sequence goes on along the minus strand of JAPDNY010000005.1, from coordinate 28,773,315 downwards.
AAGTTTCCCCTGGGGAGTGCGTTTTGTGGCCATTATTTAGCCCTGCTTAAGTAAGCATTGTCAAATTACCCGGATGCAGTTACCTATCTTGTTTTGCCTAACATGGCTAAGGTTAGGCTTAAAAAAGAATCTCCCCTGAAAGAACAGATGAAAGTGCTAACAGAGATGTAAGATTTGTGGACATTTTGAAACCCATGGCAAAGAAGAAATGTATTCCAGTTATTTCTTTTCAGCTCTAAACTTCAGGGTTGAAAATAAATAATTTTTCTGTTTTAAGAAAGTGAATGCATCATTTATATGTTAGCATATAAAATTGTACTTTGGGGGTACTCATGAAATTTAGAAGTATAAATACTTTAGTTTTCTACAAGCGATGTTGTGAATATAGTACCCAATGCAATTAAAAGAGAGCACTGCAGACTACTGTCTCCTTTACTGCTATAACACGTTGTCTCAGCTACTGCCATCTGAGAGGCAGGAAAGAATAAAAGTTGACAATAAGAAACAAGTGTGTTATTTGGACAGAGTATACAGTTGCAATAGGATTAGCAGTGTACTTGAATATCAAGTTGAACCTTAACACAGAAAACATTGTACTCTTCAATCCAGTACTGTCATCATACAGAGTACAGCAAATCAGTTTAGGACAAAATTAGTCACACACTTAAGCAATAAACATATCTTTGGAAATATGTTGTATAGGTCTACAGTATACATGGGAATTGCCATTACACCTAATTCTGAACTGGACCAGAGTATGGATAAAAAATCCATACAGTGGTGTCAAGGACTGATGGGGGAAGGTATTGTTCTGCATGCCTGACGTCTCCAGGTTTGTGGTAGAATATTTAAAAAATTGATTTTTTTCCTGGAAAAGCACAACAAATCATAGCAAATTGAGAGTGTGCTGTGAGGTCCAAGTGTCTATTTTGGGGCTAGCTAGGCAGCCAGCATTTCTGGGGATTCCATGCCTCAGTACTTAAAAGAAGAAGAAGATGAGGAGGTTGGATTTATATCCCACCCTTCACTACCCGAAGGAGTCTCGGAGCAGCTTACAATCCCTTCCCCTTCCCTTCCCCACAACAGACACCCTGTGAGGTCAGTGAGGCTGAGAGAGCTCTTCCGAGAACTGCCCTTGAGAGAACAGCTCTGAAAAAACTTATGACTGATCAAAGGTCATACCAGTGTGAGAGTGCAGAGAGTTAAAGAAAAAGATAAAATGTAGGAGGGAAGGAAGGTAAAGCTGGAGCAGGGTGGAAAAATGGTAAAAATGTAAAGATGAAGGGTAGGGGATGGGAAAAGGTGGGTGAATGGGGAGAGAGGCTGCCAGGGGAGGAACAAAAAAGTTAGGTGAGTGGAAGAGAAGGGGAGAGGCTCGAAGCACTACTGGGGAGTGGTAAAGAGGATAAGCAAGGAGAGGGGTCTTAGGGGCATGAGATTCCCCCAGGAGTCCTCTTGGCTCTCCACTTGTCATTACCTAATGCAATTGCTGGTTTTACTTACAGATCTTCATACTACACGTTTGCAGTGAGTAAAACCATGTATTAAAAACATTTATTTCCATAAAATTTTAAAAATTAGAGTTCTTTTGATGCTTTGCTCAGATTTTCAGTTTTCCTGTTGGAGGAACAGAAAACAAAGTCCTAGGGAGATCCCCCCACCCCAGTCTCTAGCCCTTAAA